>CM069526.1:78165000-79390000 GCA_035773235.1 Eospalax fontanierii
GTAACTTCACAAACTCATAGAGACTAAACAAAAAAATCACATTCCTGAATGATGAATGAGTCAAAGTAGAAATTAAGAAAGAATTAAAAGTATTCTTTGAATTCAAAGAAAATGACAGTACAACCCAATAAAACCTCTGGGACATGTTAAAAGCAGTCCTAAGAGGGAAGTCTAGAGCTCTAAGTGCCTACATTAAAAAAATCAGAAAGAGCACAAATAAATGATTTCGCATTGCAACTCAAGAATCTTGAAACCCAACAACAAAAAATCCAAACCCTGAAGACAAGAAAAATTAACAATATAGAAACAAAGAAAAGAATACAAAGAATCAATGAATCTAACAGCTGGTTCTTTGAAAAAATAAACAAGATAGACAGATGGTTGGCCCAGTTAACCAAAAGAAAGAGTGGGTCCAAATCGACAAAATCAGAGACAAACATCACAACAGAAAACAAAAAGATTCAGAACCTCACAAGGGAATATTTTAAAAACCTTTATGTTATTAAATTGAAAACCTTAAAGAAATGCATACATATCAAAATCATTGGAATCACCAAAGATAAACCAAGAACAGATCAATAGCTTAAACATAACCATATCATATATGGAAATTGAAACAGTAATCCAAAATCTCCCAACCAGAAAAAAAAAAAACCCAGGACCAGATGGATTCACAGAATTCTGCAAGACATTCAAAGAAGGTCTATATCCAATGCCACTTAAATAATTCAAACATAAAGAAATAGAGGGGGAATTCACAAATTCTTCTATGAAGCCAGCATCACTCTATACCAAAACCGGTTAAAGATACAACCACAAAAGAAAACTACAGACCCATATCCTTAATGAACATAGATGCAAAAATTCTCAACAAAATACTTGCAAACCGTATACAGACACACATTAAAAAGATCATGTACTATGATCAAGTTAGCTTTATTCCAGAGATATTGGGGTAAATATACATAAGTCAATAAATGTTATAAAGCACATAAATGGACTTAAAGACAAAAATTAAGTAATCATCTCAATAGATGCAGAAAGGGACTTTGACAAAATTTAACATTCATTTACATTAGAAGTCCTAGACTGAACTGGAGTGGAGGGAACATTCCTCGAGAAAATAAAGGCTATATACAAAAAACCCACAGCCAACATCATTCTAAAGGAAGAAAATTTAAATTAAAAATTCCCATTAAAATCAGGAACCAAACAAGGCTGTCCACTATCTCCACTCCTTTTTATACAGTGCTAGAAACTCTTGCTAGAGCAGTAAGACAAGAGAATGAAGTTAAAGGCATATTCATTGGAAAAAAAGAGATCAAATTGTCCCTTTTTGCAGATGACATGAGATTATACCTAAGAGTTGCCAAAAAATTCACCAGAAAACTCCTAGAAATGATTAGCACTTTCAGTAAAGTGGCAGGTTACAAAATTAATCTACAAAAACCAGTAGTCTTTCTACATACCAATAAATAGCAATTGGAGAAAGAATACAAGGAAACCCATTCACAAAAGCTTCAAAGGAAAAAATATCTCAGAATAAACCTGAGTGAAGACATTAAAGATCTCTACAATGAAAATTTTAGATTTTTAAAGAAAGAGGTTGATGAGGACACCAGAATATAGAAGGATCTCCCATGCTCATGGATTACAATAATTAATATTGTGCAAATGACCATCCTACCAAAAGCAATATATAGATTCAATGCAATCCCAATCAAAATACCCATGACATTCTTTACAGAAAAAGAAAAAAAACTCCTCAAATTCATATGAAAGCACCAAAGACCCCAGATATCCAAAGCAACCTTGAGTACAAAGAGCAATGCAAGGGGCATTACTATATCAGATTTCAAACTATATTATAGAGCTCTATTCATAAAAACAACATGGTACTGATACAAAAATAGACTCATAGACCAATGGAATATAATTGAAGACTCCAACATGAATATATGCAATTTCAGCTACCTGGTATTTGACAAAGGAGCCAAGAACATTCACTAGAGGAAAGATAGCATCTTCAGCAAATAGTGCTAGAAAAACTGGGTCTCCACCTGTAGAAGAATGAAGCTAGTCCCTATATTTCACATTATACAAAAAGTCAAATCTATATGGATCAAAGACCTTAATGTGAAACCTAAACTCTGAAATGGTTAGGAAAACAAAACTTTAGCTGTAACCTCCAAGATATAGGTGTAGAAAGGGACTTGTTAAATCAGAAAACAGTCACTCAGGAATTAAGGTCAATAGTCAACAAGTAGGACCTCATTAAACTAAAAAGCTTCTGTACAGCAAAAAAAAAACCACCAAGGAAGTGAAGAGAAAACCCACGGAATGGGAAAAAACTCTTCACCTGTGCCACATCTGACAGAGGTTTAACATCCAGAATATATAAAGAACTCAAAAAAACAAAGAACCAAGAAAACACGTGACCCAATTGAAAGATGGGCTAAGGATCTGAGCAGAGAGTTCTCAAAAGAAGAAATAAAGATGGTTGAGAAACATCTTTAAAAGTGTTCAACATTGTTAATAATTAAGGAAATGCAAATTAAAACCATTTTAAGATTTCAGCTTACCCCAGTCAAACTGGCTAAGATCAAGAGAACAAATTATACCAAATGCTGGAGAGAATGTGGAGAAAGAGGAACACTCATGCACTGCTGGTGAGACTGAAAACTCCTGCAAACCCCTATGGAAAGTAGTGTGGAGAACTTTTTAAAAACTAAAAATAAATCTACCGTTTGACCGGGTCATACCACTCCTTCGCATGCACCCAAAGGACTCGTCCTACTGCAGAGATACTGAAACATCCATGTTTGTTGCTGCTCTTTTCACAATAGATAAGGGACAGAAGCAACTTACGTGACCCTCAACTGATGAGTGGATAATGAAAATGTGGTCCATTTACACAATGGAGATCTACTCTGTGGTAAAGAAAGATCAAATCATGACATTTGCAAGTAAATGGACAGAACTAGAAGCTGTTACACCAAGTGAAGTAACACAGAATTAGAAAAACAAATGACATGTTCTCTCTCATATGTGGATCTTTGCACCAAACCCTTACATTCAAGTATCATGTCACAACTCATCAAAGAAGCTTTTTTTGCATCAGAGAGTACTACAGAATTACCACAGCTGGTCACACACAGATATCGTCTTTGAATTCCCCATGCCTAAGTGGCACACCTACAATATAGCCTCTACACCCAAGGCTCACACAATATAGAACGAGGGGTAAAGAAGTCATTAATGAATCTCTCAACTCTCATTAATGAAGCTCCCTTATGCAACAAAAGGCCAATAACACAAAAGGTCACAAATGGCTAAATCATGGAGATTAGGAATCTGTAGAGGGAGGGTCCTGGACAGGACTCTTACATTAAGTTTCATTCACCCAGGGCTCAGGGACTATTGAGGAAGAGGGGGCAGAAATGGAGGAGCTCTTGAAGGGGTACATGATCATGTAGAAGTAGAATCCTGGTACGCTGCCCATATGAACCTGCCACCATCGTTTCCTCATGCACCTCAAACAGACCAAACCCCGTATGGAACTGCTGAATGGGTGGCAGACTCACCTTTTCCTAAAAACTACTGCCAACTGATTACTATCAGGTGAGGTTGAGCTAGTCTTCCTAAAGCAGGAGACTCTGGGTAGGCTGACTAGAGCTCAATGGGTAAATCTGCATGGAGATCATTGGGGACACTAAGTTGACACAACGGACTTCAACGCAGATGAAAGAATGTGTGGATTCCAGTTGAGGGACTCTGGGGTGCTGATGGGAAAAGTGTTGCATAAACATGATTAAGATTGAAATATTCTGTATGAAAAACACAATGATTCAGTAAAAAATATATATATATTAAAAAAATACATTTAATGCTGTGAAGGTGGCTCAGTCAGTAAATGCTTACTATGTATGCCTGAGGACCTGACTTCAAGGTGTCAAGAACCCATGTGAGGGGCTGGAGAGATGGCTCAGCAGTCAAGAGCACTGGCTACCTTTGCAAAGGGCCTGGGTTCAATTCCCAGAACCCACATGGCAGTTAACAACATCCATAATTCCAGTTCCAGGAATCCCTTCTGAGGGTACTGCATAGCACAGATGCACTTACACACATGCAGGTAATACACTTATACACATAGAATAAAAAAAATTGAAATAATAAATTAAAAAAGAACCCATGTGAAAGACACAGCATAGTAACAAATGTCTATAATCTCAACACTAAAAAGATAGAGCCAGGCGGTTCCATGGAGCTTTCTGGCCAGCCAGTCTAGCTGAATCAGCGAGCTCCAGATTCAGTGAGATGCCCGGTCTAAAAAACAACAAGGAGGAGCAACTGAGGAAAACACTGGATACTTGCCTCACAAAGGTACACACATGACCACACACATACACACACACACACACTATATATATATATATATATGCACACACATATATACATATATATACATACACACACCATATATATACATATATACATACACACACATATTTATTGATTGCATACTATGTACCTTCTACTGTAGAAAATAGACTACTGCAGATTTCAAAGTCAGTTTTCCTAGGTGTGCAGCTCACTAGTACAGTACATGCTAAACATGTACAAATGTTGATCCTAAGCACTGCAAAATTAATCAGTAATAAAAGTCAAATATAATAGGAGTTTTTCTAAAAACTATATTGTGGGAAGGGAAAGCAAGGACACTGACCAGCCAAAGCCAGGTGATCACCACACTGCATTTCCAGAACATGTCCAAATGACAGCATTCTTTGACAAATAATTGTACTTGAGTCAAACCCTCCCTGAAAACTCTGTCCTGTATTCAGTAGGAAAGGATATCAGTGTAAACCTAAAAAGAAGAAAGAAGACTTCTGGCGCTCAGCAGAGAAATGAACCTTTTCCTCTTACACTGGGCTATTTCAAAGAGGCTATTTGACGGGAATCACAGGCAGCATTCATTTAAGGGAGGACAGTGTTTGTCCAGAAAACATTAGGGATCTATCATCTTGCTGAGACTTAGGCTGGATCTGAAGTTTCTGACATAAACATGCTTCTGTAGTGAAGGGACGGACTTCTTCACTCTGGAGGCTAACTCTGTACCAAGCAAAGCACTGTGAGAGGGCTCACAGGCGGAAAAAGGCTGTCCAGTGGATCAACAATGTCGAACAGACAGACGTTTGCTGTTCTTTGGGCTCTCATTTCTGATCCCTTTCTATCTTCGAGACATTTCCACTTAACAAGTCTTAATGTGGTCAGGGAAACAAAATTCCTCTTCTACAGTTCTTGAACATGCTAGATCCTTGCTTTCTCTAAATCCCTTGCTGCAGACGGCTATTATTCCCACACCAGACATCGACTCGGGAACTTTTGAAGGAAAAGAGAAGAGATGAAGGCTCATTCTTCCCTTGCTTGCTGCAGTATGCTACTGAAAGTCCTGACTGTGGTGGTGAAGAATTGTCAGCAAGACAAACTTTCAAGACTCAGAAGTACTGGCGGGAGTTTCCTTAACAGATCAGTTCTACAGCATGATTTTGACTTCCTCCCATCTTTACATCTCATCTGTGTTCAGTAGCATGAATTTAATAAACATCTCATGTTTAATCAGCCAGTCTTCTATGTTGCCTGCAGGCAGGAACTGATACAGTGGACAAGTTTGCCCTCACTAAAATATTTTAAGTTTTCTTTTTATGCACAAAGTTGAATCAGAAGCCTCAGATGCCTTTTGTCTGCCTGTTTGAGTGCTCATGGCACCCTCTGGGCTTTAGAAACCAATCTCTTTCTTTTCATCCTTCTGGCCATGAAATTAATCAATAATCCCCTTGCTGTCCCAGTAAGCCCATTCCACTTCATCCTGTGTTTGTCTTGTCCCAGGGATGACTCAGAGAAAACAGTAAGCTGTTCAGCATCACAAATACCTCCAACTCAGAATCGTTATTTTTCTGCCTCAGCATTGGGCTAATTCCTTAGGTATGCTTTCACTTTCTTTAACTAGTAGCCACTTCAGAAACAGGGCTTCACACTCCTTCACCACACTCCACAGTATTAGCCTTGGCAGTCACTCAAGGTACTTTCCAAGTGGACCACTTATTATGTGGGCATGCAGGGGAACACCTCTTAGTATTTTTCTCATTACCCTTTGATCACTTCATGTGGGGAAAAGTGATTTGCTTCTTAATGGCTCCCCTCTGTTTTATGCCATTATATTTAACCATCCCAGTCACTTTCTCAGAATTATCTGAATCACTAAATGCTGACTTCTGAACCATCTCTCTGCCACATGCCCAAGAAGTTTCTCTTCCCAGCGTCCTACTGTCAGATCATCAGAACAATTTATAGCCTATATGTCTTGGTATTTGCTCCTCTAGCAAAAACTAATCTGAAGTCTAAGTCTCCATCCTACAAATAAGAAAAGCAGCTTAATAAATGCCTTTGTTATAGCAGACCCAGATCCCAGAACTGACCGCTTCCATCCTTTCACAAAACTACTTGTCCTTCTAAGCACCAAGACCATAAGAATGTTTCTGTATTGAAGCCATGTATCTTACACTCTGTTCTCTGGCCTGGCAACCCTGCCCAGTGCCTGGAGCAGGAAAGTTGAACAAATTACCAGAAAAGCACTGATTTTACCTGATGTATATAAGAGTTCAAAGTTATCATCAGCTATCTTATGGTTTGAGGCTAATCTGGGATATGTGAAAACTTGTCACAATAAAACATAAATTGAAAATTAAAAGCACTTATTTCATTTAAGCTAACGGCTACTTCCCAGACAACCCCAAAGAATTTGGTCCAATAGTGTTCAACTAAAGAAGCATCTACCCTCTGCAGCATCTTTACAACTACCAAGGAGAAAAAAACATGAGTCTTCTGGTTCAAGGAGCTTATCACGATATAAATGTTTACATACAAAACCATAACCGTACCTGAAAGAATGGGGTAGGTTACAACAGATTTATAAACTAAAGTTTCACAACGCAGTGGAGGAAACTTGAAAAATATGGACAGCTTTACAAGGTCACAATCTCATTTTTTAGAAAATACTGACGGCATCTGTAAGATAATGAAGGTTTTTTAGTCTAAGTGACCCAGAGGAAGGGGAAAGAAGATTCAGGATGGATCAGAAATGTATAAATGAAAGAAAGTCACTGAGAACTGAAGTATGCAGCAGACTAGGAAAATTCACTGTCTGTACTAAGAAAATGCAGACATAGGCCTTCTCCCAATAGATAGCCAGGGCTCCCAAGTCACTGCCTTCAGAGAAGAAACAAAAACACTCCAATAACTAAATGTCCTTGCTTATTTTTAGTATACCAAAGAGTTCAGACTACCTGATTCTTAAATTTTCTATCTTCCTTTTCAAGCAAATTTTCATGGAAAGAAAGAGGTGTTCATATACTGTCATAAATCTGTAAAACAACGAATACTCTAAGAATCTGTCAAAGACACAATGTAGACGATCCTTCGTTCTCTTTGGTAGCACCTTGGTTTTCTTGTGTAGAATTCCAGGGCAATTTCCTTGAACCCATTTTCTCAAATATTTCTGTACAGGGATAGTCTTTCAGCTACTCTGCACAAGAGGAAACTTAGGCCCAAGGAAGGTGGGTGTCCTGCTTAGGTCTTGACTGAGGCAGCATCCAAACAAGAACTAAGGTTTCCAGACTGTGCAAAAGAAGTGTTATACAAACTCAATGAGATTAAACAACACACTCCTAAATGACAAATGGGTCAAAGGAGAAATTAAGAAAGAAATTAAAGTATTCCTAGAACTAAATGAAAATGAGAATACAGCACAACACAACTTCTGATACACCTTAAAACCAGTCCTATGAGGGAAATTTATAGCTCTTAGTGTCTACACTAAAAAATCAGAAAGAGCACGTGTAAATAACAGTACAACTCAAGTCTCTGGAAAGACAATGTACCTATACTTTAACATCACATGAAGTCAGGAACGGAAATGTCCACTTGTTCCGTCATGTCAGTATATGAAAGGTTTTGTTTGGAGCATTTTAGGCTTCCCATTTTCAAAGTAAATGTGCTCAACCCATCCCCAGAACCACCTGTGTGAGGCCAAACAAAGAGCCGGCGAAGCTGTCAGCACCACTGGCTACCCGGCAGTGGTGTTATGGCAGCAGTGACAAATGAGATAATCCACTCTGCTCGTGTCTTCTGAAAGGGGCACAGCACAAAGGTCACAGAAGCCGTCCCTGGGATTTGACCTGCATTTTTCAGAGACTCGAAGGGCAGTAAGTCTTTTTGGTAAACACCACTCAGATCTAGATGAGAGGCAGAGAGGGCATCTGTCTGCCACTTTCTTCTCAGAAAGCCCAGGAGGAAGTACAGTATTCCAACAACGGAGAACGACGGTCTCCATGTACCCACCTTTGCCTGGCTCCCACACCTGTACTTACTGTTCATAGAGGTTTACAATGCAGCAACTATCAACCAACAGATAGCGCGCCTGCCTTCAGCCAGTTTACAGAGCGACCAATTCTGTCCCTTCACTCAGAACTATGCAACTGTTCACGACAATTAAGACTCTTTCCTTCCCAAGTATGGAAGTTAATGAGCTTCCAAAGTAGTTTCAGTTCAAGTCGATGCTTTACAACTTTCTGATAATCATACTGAACAAGTCATTTCACACTTTCCTTTTCTAAGATTAATCTGTTAAATTTAAAAAAAAAAGTTAAAACTCGCTCATATCGTGTTGTGGTAAGAGCCCAGTGAGCTGTAGGTGAAGCACTTAGCTCAGCTTTACAAGTGACAGCCATAGTTAATAAAGACAAATGAATGCCATCTCCAGCTAGACTCTGGACACACCTTCCACTTATGGAGTGTATTAGCTACTTTTCTCATTGCTGTGATCAAACATCTGATAAGAAGCAAACTAAAGGCTGGAAAGACGGCTCAGTGGGTTAAGTATTTACAGCACAAACATGAGGACATGAATTCAGCACCCTTGTAAAAGTCAGGTGTGCTAGCAGTCACCTGCAACTCTAGCACATGGCGCAGAGACAAGGTGTTCCCAGGGCTCAGTAGCTAACCAGATGAGCCCAAACAGCAAGCTCTAGGTTCAGTAAGAGCCATGTCTTTTTTTAAAAAGTGGAGAAAAAATTAAGGAAGACATCCTGACATAAACCTCTGGCAACTTAAGAAAGCAAGGGTTTATTTTGATTCACCTTTCGTGGTTGGAAAGGCACCATAGCAGGTATCTCCATGGTGACAGATTGAGGTCCATCATGGTTGGGAAGGCACCATAGCAGGTATCTCCATGGTGAAAGATTGATGTCCATCATGGTTAGGAAGGCACCATCGCAGGTATCTCCATGGTGACAGATTGAGGTCCATCGTGGTTGGGAAGGCACCATAGCAGGTATCTCCATGGTGACAGAAGCATGAGGTAGCTGGTCATATTGAGTCCACAGTCGGGAAGCATAAAGAGATACATTCTGGTGCTCAGCTTACCTTCTGTTTTATATTCAGTCTAGAACTCCAGCCCGTGGGGTGGTGCTACCCACATTCGAGATGAATCTTTTGTCTTCAGTTAAACCTTCTATAAACACTCCCAGAAACAACCAGAGGTCTGTTTCCATGGTGATTCTAAATCAGTCAAGGTGATAATGAAGATTAAGCACTACACTGAACAAATGTTGTACATCAGCAACTGTTAAATAAGTGTTCCAGGAACTTGATGGTTAAGTATCTGGTGGTAATTTGAAGCCCTTCTGACATTTTCTGTACCCATAACAATTTTCCCCTCTTAAGGAAAAGATAGAGTATTTAATTATATCATTTTCTCTTTTACTAAAGTAAGGGAGGAATTTCTGTACATTTCCCAACAAGTTTTGCATTTTATAAAAAGTGGAAAAGATAATTCTTACATATTCATATGTGAAAATTCTATCTAAAATAACTATTGTTAAATCTTGATGCATTCATTCCTTCAACATTGTTAAGGTTTGATTTGTATTCCTCAATAAAATATTGATTTCCTAACCACCTAGTACCTAGTATGGTTTACATTTTTTTGATTGACTGACTAACTGGCTGACTGACTGACTGATTATTGATTGATTAATTGACTGACTGATTCAGAGTCTCACTGTGTAGTCCTTGCTGGAACTCTCTGTGTAGACCAGGCTGGCCTCAACTCACAGAGATCCACCTGCCTCTATCTCCCCAGCGCTGGGATTAAAGGTGTACACCCCCATACCTGCCTCCCCCCAGGACTTGTGCATGTGACTTCTTGGACATAGAAATTTTCAGAAATTAAGTGAATCTCAAACCAATACAACTAGAGATCTCATAGGAAAGGGCATCTGGTCATGGGGCCACATCTGGCCATGAGGCATGCTCAAGGGAGATGAGAAAAGACACATGGGGAGAAGACACTTCATGAACACATCTATAAAATAACAGGTGATGACAATTTTCACAGAAACAGAAAAAATAATCTTATTGTTCTTTCCAAATCCAAAGTAGTTGCTTTAAAAAGTATTCTTGAACAGAAAGAACAAATCTGGAAGCATCACAAAATCTGACTGGAAAATGTATTACCCAAACCTTTGTAGTTCAAACATGACACTTGATACAAACACACAACATTGTGGAGCAGAGTAGACAACCTAAAATAGGTTCAATCATCATGATTACAGGGGCGGGGGTGCCAACATCATACAGGGGATGGTCTCCAATGCATGATGTCAGAAAACCAGGCCATCTACATGCAGAGGAATGAAGCTGGATCCTTATCCCACACCAGTTACAAAAGTGGATTAAAGACTTAAATGTAAGTACAAAACCTATAAAGTTATCAGAAGAAAGCCTACATAGCATTGATCTGAACAATGATTCCTTGGATATGACCACAAAAGCTTAAATGGCTAAACTAAAAATCAACAAATGATATTAAGTCGAACTAAAAAGCTTATGTACAACAAAAGAAATAATCAATGAATGGGAAAAAAGTATCTTCAAATCAGATACCTGATAAGGAATAACTTTTCAAAATATACAAGGAACTTATCACAAATATAAGAAAATAAATCCAATTACAAAATGATAAAAGACAAATACACATTTCAAAAAAGTCATAAAATGCTTAACAGGTAGGTGAACCAAAATGCTTAACATCACTACTCATCAGGAAAATGCAAATTAAAATCCCATACTGAGATATCACCTCACTGTATTAGAAAAGCTATTTTTTCAAAAGACAAAAATGTAAAGGGAATGCTGTTCGTAAGAATACAAATTAGAAAAGTCATTATGGAACTATTGAAAGTTCACTAAATAAATAAATGAAACTGCTACATTGCCCAACAATTCCACTACTTATTTCCCAAAGGGAATAAAACAAGCACGTCACAGAGATATTTGTATTTATATTGTTCATTTTTGCTAAAATACACAATTCCAAAATAGCACAATCAATCCACATGAACAAAGAAAATATGGTGCTGTACACATACACAGGACAGGATTATTCTGCCTGAAAAGAAGAGAATGGTCCTTGTTAGTACAGTGGTAAGTATCCCAGAAGACTGGGGTTTGATTCCCTACTGGGGAGGCAAGCCATCCCCTTGGGGGCTGGAGGGATGACTTGGTGATTAAGACTACTTTCTGCTCTCTCAGAAGACCTGAGTTCAGCTCCCAGCACCTATGTTGGGTAGCTCACAATCACCTAACTACCACTCCTAGGGATCAGATGCCCTCTTCTGGATTCTGCAGGTACTTGCACTCACATTTGCATATACTCACACATATATACATAATTTAAAAACAGGTATGAATCTTTAAACACAGAGGGAATTTCTGTCCTTTGTAATATCAAGAATGAACCTGAGGGATGTTAGGATGGGTAAAATAAGCCATGCATAGGAAACCATATGGCATGATCTCGACTATACACAGAATCTTTAAAAGTTTAGCTTCTGGAAGCAGAGACTACCATGGTGATTATCAGGGGTTGAGCAGAGGAGTTAGGGATAATGGTTTTAATATTCTCAAAAAAAAAGTTCAAGAAATCTGTTTTGTTTTTATATAACATAATTAACAGTGATACTTGTATCCTGAAATAACTAACCATACACTTTAAGTAGTTTTATGATAAATATAGTATATGAGGTAATTCATATACTAATAAGACAAATTTAGGCATGCATATATATTTCAAAACACATTCTAGAGGATAAATATATACATTTTTTATTTGTCAATTAAAATCATTTTATTTGTTTTGTTTTGAGTCAGGGTCTCCCCATAACCCCAGCTGGTGAGAAACACTATGTAGACCAGACTGGCCTCAATCTCACAGAGATTCTCAGAGACCTCTGCCTCCTGAGGGCTGCATTTAAAGATGTACACAAACACATCTGGCCTAAAAATAATTTAAAAAATAACAAGAAGAAAAATGCCATCAATAAGATCATGTATTAATCAGGGTTTGCTAAAAGAAGAGAACAGAGAGAATGGAGATAGATGTGGATATAAATATAGATATCAATATAGATCGGATTTATGGATTTATTAGACTGGCTTACATGATGTGATCCAAGTCGTCTAACAAGGGCTGTCTCACACTGGAGAGAATTGAGAATCCAGTAGTTGCTCAGGCTACAAGGCTGGATGTGTCAGCAGTTCCAATCTGGCTCTGAAGGCCTGGAGGATTCCTAGAGCGGTATTGATCTTCAGACTACCCTGGAAGACTGAGGAAGCTCATTCTAACATCAGCGAAGGAATGCTGCAGTCACATGAAAGGTGGACTTGCCAACAAGAGTGAGGGCAAGCAGGCAAAAGGTAAAGTTTCCTTATCCTGTGTCATTTTATTTGGGCTTCGACCAACAGGTACATCAAACATTTAGGATGGGTCTTCCAGCTTCAAATAATCTAAGAAAGACCTGCCTACGAGTTCCTAAGGGTCGTGTTTTAGTTGATTCCAGATCCAGTCAGTTGAAAACCAAGATTAGCTGAAAAATAAAGATTAAACTTCCATCCCCTAAAGGTGTAATATATATTTGTATTATCTTCAATCACCTAGTTCAGAGCACTTTCCCATGGCAACATCAGCAACTAAAACAGTCACTATTGGTAATAACTTCTTTAAGATCAATGAGCTACTGAGATTTAAAAGATCCTGTAGACTAGAGCCAATATGTAGGACTTAAAAATGCTCAATAATGAGGCTAATTGGTCAACAACCTTTTAAAATAAAAAGTAGATATGTCATAACAGGCATTAAGAGTTAGAGTGAGACAAAGGACATAAAAATAAGTTCAAGAAATCTATTGCACAACATAACTATTTTAACGAGTGATCTTTAAAAAAAAAAAAAAGCCTGTTTAAAAAAAACTAGTTAACATTACTTAGCTACTTAGAGGTTTGAAGGTGTTCCTAAAATGATGGAGACGCAGATTGCCAACAAGAATGGAACACATGCCAGGGTTTTCAATGTAGGAAAGCTGAGGGTTGAACATAGCAGAGATTGGCAAAATATGGTCTGCAGATGGACTCTGCATGCGACCTGTCATTTTAAATAGAGTTTTATTGGCACATGGCCATGGTCGGTTGTTTACATTGACAATGTTGTTTCCTACTGCAGTGATAAAACCGAGCCATCATGACACAGGCTGAAAAGCTTCAAATATTCACTGTCAGCACTTTACAGGAAAAGTCTTCTGAACTCCATGACAGTGGTTCTGAAACTTTAGGCAACAGAATCAACAGGAGATCTTAGGAAAACTCAGATTACTGAATGCTCCTGATTTTCTAACTCAAAACATCTGGGGTGAGGCATTTCCATTTCTAAAAAATTCCCTATAACTATACTTCAGTAAGCATAGTGATAAGTGATCTGGAGCTGAATGAGAGAGGATAGGAAATGAAGGGGCAGCATACTTATTAATTTGTTTATGTGTTCTTACATGTGTGGTGTCTGTGTCCAGATGGAACATATTCACACAGATACATATGGATTCCAGAAGTTGACTGACATCAAGTGTCTTCCTCTACTGCTCTCCATCTTGGTTTTTGAGAGGGTTTCTCACTAACCTGGAGCTCACCAATTCTGCTAGAATGGCTAGATAGCAAGCCCTTGGGACCCTCCTGTCTCCAGCTCCCCAGCACTGAGATTATAGGCATGCACTGCCATGCTTTACTTTTATGTGGATGTTAAGGATCAGAGTCTCAGAGCCTCATGCTTATCCAGCAAGCACTTTGCCAACTGAGCCACCTCCCCAAACCCCAAAACCATTAGACTTTTTAAAGAATAAAGTGAGAAGACTTATAATACATGATTTAAAACCTACCACTGCATAATAACAATCAAGACAGTATAGGGCTGTCATAAAGACAGAATACAGATCAGTGAAACAGACTAAAAAGTCAAGAACTAATCACCACCTACATGTCAAGTGGAAAGGCAATCCAGTGAAGGAGGGGTTGCATTCTCAGACACTAGTCCTAGAACAGCTAGATAACCATCAGAAATGATTACAGCCTTTTCTTACAAAATAATAGCAGCTCTTCTTCATTTTTACAGCAAGAATAAACACAGACACGTATTATTAAGTCAGACATTGATGTGTAAATGATACCTCAGTGTTTTTACAAGAAGGAAGAGAGAAAAGCTTGACCATGTGCTCTACAGCACTCACCCTCTCTTGTGCATCTCAGGAGAATACTGTTGAAACTCTTATGAAGACTCTCTGCAACAAAGATGACAACACAGAATCCTACTTTCAAAGTCACACTTTAGTCAAATGAATTCCAACCCAGCTAATATCTCTTATCCAAGATGTTTGAGATCTGTAGTGTTTCAGATTTGGGGAAATTTGCAGATATATAATGACATGTCCTGAGAATGGAATCCAACACCATACATAAAATTCATTTATGTCTCATATACAGAAGTTACATAAAACCTCATGTTAACTTTATAAATACTTTTAGTGTACCTGCAACTTGACACTGAATTATCATATGAAGATAGACATTCTACAGAACGTTCCATTTGTGCCAATGTGGACATGCTCAGGAAAGTTTTGGATTTGGGGATGTTTCCAGATTTGAAACATTTTTGTTACTGAGCTTCAACCTAATTCAATGTCCCAGAGAAGAGAAAACATCCTATATTCAAGTAATGCTGAGTGAACAACTTGCTCTGTGCGACCCACTTCCCTACCATCACCATGCTGAATTTTGTCAACCATTAAGGATTTACCAACCATCAGCAGCTAAGAGTATTTGCAGATGTGCTGCAATCTATTCTGGGATTCTTTAACACACAAGGAAATCCCGCCTCATGTATTTGACAAAGCATTGGTCAGCACACCCGGGTATATAAAAAGTAGGTCCCAGAATAGAGGATAAAGCTAAAACCAAAGGCTAAATTGACTTCAAGACTTTAGTTGACAGTAAGATTTAGGTTCATAGATGTAGCTAGATGAGTCAAATATGTTCAAGAATTGTGTGAATAATTCAGGACAAATGATTTTGTCTAAGTTAGACAATTCATAAGATTGTGTCAAAAATAAATGAATAACTTTTGGGCTAGTTTCTGGGACACTGAAATACATGAAGTGATTTCTACTCTTAAGAAAAGCCAGATGTAGATGGTAAATCAAATACTCTTTGATGTGGCAGCACAGTGAAGAGGTACCCACCCCTACCCACACCTGAGAAGACTTTCCATTTGAACTGAGTCTTAAAGACTGACTGGTGTTCTATGTAGATGGGCTGCTAGAGTCAGGAGGAGATGGAGTTGTGGGCTTGGGAGCTCGTACTGAACAGAGAAATGGCACGATCAGAGGTCAAGGGAAGACAGGACAAGTTTGAATATGCATCTGAAACACCCAGTACCAGAAGACGTGGTGAGGAAGGAGACTCTGGTCAGACCATGGCATCCTTTTGTGCCAGGCTAAAGAATGCTGTACTTTTAATCATCTCCGCAGAGTGGTGCTTTCAAACATGCATTTTGGGAAGAGCAACAGAGAATAATATGATGTGTTGGATGTGAAAAGAAGGAAAGTAGGAAGACCAGTTAGAAATTGGAAACACAAACTTCCATCATCCATATTTAGTTATTGATCAACCTAAGGGACAGAGGGGAAGAGACTTGTTAAAGATGATGGCCAGATTTCTGACTTGTGGAAACTGCATGAATGGTGAGGTTTCCACCACGATTAAGAAGAGAGTAGACGCACATGAAAGATGATGCGCTTGATAACACATATTGAGTTTGACATGTCTATATATTTATATGCGTGTTTTCTAAGCAGACACTAAAAACTACTGCCTAAACTCCAGTTAGTAACAGCAGAAAGCTTTTTGAAAGCCCAAGCATTCTCCCAGAAACTTTCCTTGTACAGTTTATTTAATCTGCATACCAACACTGTGGGCTTCATCATGAGTTCTGGGCTACAAATAAGGAAAGGGAGATTCAGAGGGGTTAAGGAGAACAGGTTCCAGGGCTCACTCTCCTAATCTTAAAAAAGGCTATGCTAACTTTATTCCTCCATTGATAATACATTGTGATTAAAGTGAAGTAGGTGGTATCAGCCAGGATTAGATTATGATTTTGAAGTCTGTAAACTCAATGTGAGTCCCCTTGTGGTTAGTAAGAATTCTACTACTAAAACACAGTTCTTTTCTAGAATACAAGGGGGGAAAGTTGATAAATGTATTGCTAACAAAAATAATATATTTGTGGCCAGACATGGTGGTACATGCCTTTAATTCCAGCACTCAGGAGGCAGAAACAGGTGAATCTCTGAGAGATCAAAGCCAGCCTGGTTTACATAGTGAGTTCCAGACCAGCTGAGGCTACAGAAGACCTTGTCTCAAAAAGACAAAATTACTACTACTAATAATAATACATTTGGTTAGTTCTAGTGGTTACAGAACCAAGGAAACAGAGTAATAGAATAAACATATTTGATGTACCATCCATATCAGAAGATAGCCCAAGAATCTCTTTCTACATAGAGTCTAAAAGAAGAAATGATCATCAGTGCTCCAGGGTATCCTCCACCTGCTCTCTCTTCTCCGTCTTAATCAATACTGGTTGGTGCCACACCAGGATGAACCCAATACCGCCAAGGATCCCAGTTTAAATTAGTAGACTTAAGAAGTTTCCTTATTTGAAAGACTGTTAATACCATTCTGAAACCAATAGAAAATAATACTTATATTTGGATTATACTTATGTATAAAAATAAATGAACTGAATAAAACAGAAGAAAAGGATCTGAGCACTAGACTTATCTCTGTCATTAGCTAGATGTATGACTTAGGGGTAGATACATAACTTCTTAGTATCTCAGTTGATTTATTTATGAAATGAAGGTCTGAGGTTGATGGTCTCAAAATACCATTTCAATCTTTAACTGTATTATTTGTGAGATTCTTAATTCATCCCCTTCTATCCAGACAAGAGGGTCCCCTGTCCTGGAACCCATATTTGAGACAATTCTGGTACTAAGAGAACAAGACTACCTTTGGATCCAGTCCAGGCAGCCAAGGACCCTAAAATTCTCAACAGTGTAGGCTAAAGTGTCCACATGAATACATGTGAGGCCAAGAGAGCTGGACAGATGTGGAACTGGAGAATAAAGCTGCTCACTCTGCTACTACATTCTGTCACTTATCACTAAGGAGTCCAGATCTTGACTTTCCAACTTATTACAGCATTTACTTGTTAATATAAAGGCTAGAACTACCTTGCTATTCTACTTTACATTTAGATATAGAGTGAGTGGACTTCCATGTTATTTTCTTACAAGATCTTAAAGGTTGCCAGGGCGGTAGAGATGACTCAGTGGTTAAGAGCACTGGCTGCTCTTGCAGAGGACCCAGGTTCAATTCCTAGCACCCACACAATGGCTAACAACAGTCTGTAGCTCCAGTTCCTGGGGATACGATGCCCTCTTCTGACCTCCTTGGGATTGCACAAAATGGGTGGACCTACCTACATGCAGGCAATGCACTCATATGCATAAAATAAAATAAATTTCTAAAAAAAAAAGATTGCCCTAGAGATTCTCATTTAAGTGTGCTCTTCTTAAATTAAGTACTGTGGAATACAGTCATATCTCAGTTATTTGGGATGTTGAACCACAGGATCACTTGAACCTAAGAGTTTGTGGCCAGCCTGGATAACATAGCATAAATCTATAAATTAAAAAAAAAATTTCCAGAGCTCTATAAGTTTTAGTTAATAAGGGTGTGAATAATGGTTTAGAGTATGGAGGGCCATACTCTAAAGGCAAATGGGGTGTGGGTATGTTAATTCAGAGTCTCAAACAAATGTTTTAATTCCATAGGTTATTCTTTACTGTGTATATGTATGTGTACATGTACATGCAAGTTCACATGTGTGCATGTATGAAAGCCAGAGGTCAGTCTTGAGTATCATTCCTCAGATCCCATCCACCCCATTTTTTTTTAGCAGTTTCTCCTGCAGAATTTACCAAATTGGCTAGACTGGCTCAATCACCTGTCTCTGGCATCCCCATCATGTACCTCCACAACCAGCTTATTTTAATGGGTTCTGAGAATAGACCTCAAGTCCTCATCCTTGTAAGGCAAGCAGTTTACAGACCGAGCTATCTCTCTCCTCCCTCCCCTGGGTTATTCTATCGGCATTACAGAACACTACAAAATGACTAATCTGCTTGTTGTACATCTGACCTCCCAAGGAATTTCCATTAATGAAGTCTTTAAAAAGTGGCCATATGTTTTCCCTTTTCTATTCCTCTTTGCCAGAAGGCAAAGAAGAACTTGGATTCAGAGGATAAAACTATGGCTTCAGACATATGCTTTCTCTAAATGATAAAGAAATATTGAGGGTCCCAAGAACCTAGAATAAATTCCACAGGCGTTGTTTTGCTATGTGCTCCACTTCAACTCCCCGTATGTTTATCTTCGTATTTTCTCACTCTTACACTGTGTTCTTCTTACGCCTTAAACATCAGACCCTGAATAGAGGTTTGTCCATGAAACTCGAGGATACTTGGCCTGAACACTTTTTTCTGGCTCTCTGCTTATTCTAACTACAGTCCTCCCTCTATATTTCCCTGTTCTGCACCCATGAAGTCAACCAATTTTGGAATAAAAATATTTGAAGAAAATGTATCTGCACGAAGCTTTATTTTTGTCATTTTCCCTAAATGAGATGAAACAAGTATTTACACAGTATTTACACTGTAGAGCCCATATAAATTATTTGGAAGTGACGCGTTAGTCCCTAAATGAATAGATGGGTATAGGTTATATGTAAGTACTGTGTCATCTAACATAAGAGAGTTGACCATGTGAAGATCTTTGCATCCGAGGGCGGTTCTGGAACACATCCCCCATAGATACACCAAGAGAAAGCATAGATTTCACAAGCACTTCTCTGTCACTGTCTTTAGCTCTCTGCATATCCTCTTGCTATCTCTTAACCCACAGGTATATGACATTGTCTACATTTAAGAAGAGTAAGACTCAATACATGCAACTCAGAAACAGTGCAGGTCAGGCATTTCCTAATGTTTGACATGAGGATCTTCCTCAGGCAGAGCCAACCCAGGCTTATCTTGGACCAGGGCTTCGATTGGGTAGTTTTCTTGAGAGCTTAGTGTACTTTAGTTAATAGAAGCTATGAATAATGATTCAGGGTATGAGTCTGAAGGCTATGTACGTGTTAATTCTGAGTCCCAAATGAATGTCTTCAATCCCCTGGATTATTCTATTGGTTTTTACTGGCATTGTAAATCACCAGTGAGTATATTGTAAATCTGTACTCTGTTATCACCCAGCTGGCACAAGGGAGTTTATTGGCCTGGGAATTCACCTCAAGTGCCTTGGAGAGCTATTCCGTTCCAAGTACTGAAAGGAACTGTGCTTGCACCTCGGGATCAGATAATAATCTGAAAGCTTGATATCAGAGGCAAAGACAGTTAAATGCACTACAGTACCTCTGTACAAAATTAAGGATGTTTAGTAACATACTGTAGTGTTTTGAAATCATCACATCCAGATTAAAATAAAACAATAATATGCTTAAAAACAAAAGCAAGCTCATTAAAATCTAATCATGTCCTTCTCCTTTATGTATTAAAATTGGAGGCTATGAGTGATGCCTTTAATTATAATCCTGATGTTTTAGTTGCTGAGCAGTTTATTTAAAGTGACAGAATCATTTTCTTCGTACATAATTACTCCTACTGAATTTGTTATGTAAACAAATAGGAGACTGATAATTCAAGAGACAGAAGTAAAATTGATCGCACTCACCGGATAATAATCTTAACGTGTTTATGGCAGATTGCTGATTCAGACATAATTTAGTTTGAGAGTTAACTGACTAGAGAGAAAATCATTACAAGCTCATTCCTTCCATAGGATCTGAACCTAAAGAACTCACAATGTTAAAAGACAAAGAGTTCATGGAAAAATTGAGGAAAAAATACACTAAAAATCAATGTCAATATAACGTTTTTCTATTCAACTTAAACCTGTATGTGGGATTCTCCATATCTAGGACCAATGAGAGGATGTTAAAAGGAAATTCAACTTCATAATAAAGGCAAAAAGAAAATGGAAATTAGACCACAAGAGAGTGGGCTGCTGTATTCAGGATGCTGCCCCATTAAAGGGAACAGAGGAGAGCAGATTCTCACACCAAGTCAGAGGCCTGCTCACAGAGGATCTTGAAGGTCATTTCAAGTTCAGTGTTTTATGACTCAGATTCAGACGATAAGTAAATCCAACTCTACTTCATATGTCTAAAAACACAATTTTATTTTGCTTTGAAATGTGCTAGACATTTTCCATATGGTTTTATGAATATTCAAAATTGTTAATAAACTTTTCTTATTCAAAAATATGGGTACTGTGTGTGTAACTCAGTGACAGAACACTTGATTTGATCCCTAACACTACAAACATAAAATGTGAGATGTGGATATCCAATGTCATATACAAGAAGATTTTATTAATAAAATTTTCTCATGAGATGATTTAGACCCATTGTACAGTCGATGGCTTCACAGCAAGAACTTTGGATTGTTTCATACTGGACTCCTTCAACATCTTTGAATTTCCCTAGAGAAATCATGTTTGAACTTCAGAGGCTTGTTCCCTACTTACTAAACTATCCATAACGAAAATTTTAAAAAGATGACCTGAATACTGAATATATCTCATCTTACCACAGAGAAGGATTTTTAGATATTCCAAATGCTGTCATGTGTACTTAAAAATAACAAATAATGAGCAAATAAGAATTTTTCAGCTGTAAGAAATGATTAATAACTATTTTATTCTCTATTGTTTCTTTGACTCTAATGATGACCAAGGATGGCTGGCACATTCCATGACGGAAGGTACATTATACTGCTTTAGGCCAGTAACTATAATGAATGCTTTCAGTTTTTTGACCTCTGCAGATATCTGATAGCCTACGTTGTCTTAAGAATTTGGTCTAGCAGATAGAAATATTTCCTTTCTCTAAGGAGAGAAAGCATGCATTGAAGATCACAATAAAGTTTATAAAACTGAAAACTATAATGCTGAAAAGTTAATACTTGGAACCAAAGAATTAGTAATAATTATAGTAATGTTTATATAGACTGTAAACTAATATATCGATTCTAATAAATGTTATAATGGTGCATTATGGAATAACATGATAAAAGACTAACTGAAAAAAAATCACATATACATATATATATATCAGTAGATGACAATGTATATAAACTGATGAGGTTATAAATTATGCTAGCTTGAGCAAAGATATTTCTGTGATTAATCATTTAGGATGTTCCCTCCATGGAAAAAGCTGAGGAGTTGTTTACTGTTGTTGTTTATTTTATTTTTGAGATAGGCTCAGTCTTATTTTGTAGACAGGCTGGCCTAGAACACACTCTGAAGTTCACATTGGTCTCGAACTTGGAGTGCTACTCCTGAGTCAACCTCCTGAGTACTGGAATTATAGACATGAGTCACTAAACCTGGCCTAAAGGGGGTTCATTCACAAACCCAATTTGGGGGAGCCACACAGAGTATACCAGAAATCATTATTCTTGGCCTGACTATCTCAAACCGTCTTGCCTAAGCTCATTTACCCTTTCTCTCCTTATGTATAATAACTTGAAGATAGCCAACTGTGTAAATACGCCTTGAATGCACTCAACATATTGCAAATTCTATACTTAAAAAGTGCAGGAAGTTAATAACACCAGTATTAAGATATTAGGATGGTATGGATGAGCTTTAGGCTCCGGCTAGTATAAAGATGTTCTATGCCACAAGATATCAAGATCCCTCAAGAACATAATCAGAGCTAGCTTGGTGGAACATGCCTGCAATCCCAGTACTAAGAAGGTAGAGAAACATCACAAATTAGAGACTAATCTGAGCTATACAGAAAGTTCAAGACAGGACTGAGTCATGTAATGAGACCCTGTGAAAGGAAGGGAGGGAGGGAGGGGGGAGGAGGAGGGAGGGGAAGGGGGTGGGGGGAGGGGGGGAAGACAAAGAAAAAAGAAAGAGAAAAAAAGAAAAGCTGGAGATATACCTCAGTGGTAGAATGCTTGCCTAGCACTCAAATATCATTTACTCAATGATAATATAGCTATGTGTGACAGGTAAAACATATAGACCTGTTATTCTTTAGCCAATCTCAGTTTCTTTATGCTGAAAAATAAAAGACTGTCACTAAAATTAAGTCCTATTGTATTGAGTATTCACAGATAATATTTTATTCAATTCTACCTTATACACTAACCACAAAGGGCAACATCTGTTTAAGATATAAATTCCCAATCAGTACCAGCTTGATTCCTCTGTGTCCTATGCCTCAAGTATGTGGCGTCTTCAGAAACAAGATCTTGCCGTCAAGTTCCAGATACAAGACTAGTTTTCATAGTGCTGGAATGTTCTATATATACTAACATTCAATGATCTTACCCAGCCATGAAGCCTAAGAGCTACAATAATGACTGACCTGACAAGATAAGCCCACTGGTACAACAGTGGCATGAATGTTTTGGGGGCAACCAACCACTTTCTGCTTGGATTTATAGTCTGCGCCACAAGACGATACTGATTCCTGTGCTGTAAACTATGCCCCAAACCTGGGACTGGCTGTGTCATGGGTCTTAGGAGTGAAACTAAACTAATTATTCTGCTAAGTGGACTTAGCATTAAATTTGCCCCATAAATTCTTATCTTTACTTCCAAAGATTAGTGCATCTTTCAACCTCCATCAGAGAAGGATCAGAGCTACTTTTTGCAGTAAACGGAGATTACTATAGAAACCCACAACTGGTCAACCTGAAGAGAAGAAAAGCCTGTGGATTGTTCAGGTTTAATTGGGACATCTACATCATACCCCTCCCCACCCCAGTCTCAGGGACCAACACAAAAGAGGTGGCAGAAAGACTGTAAGAATCAGAGGTAGTGAACATCTGCACAAAACATCCTTTGCTCAACATGACATGGTCTTTTCACATATGAACTTACTTGGCTGTGACTGCATGCAGAAGATCAAACCAGACAAAATCCCAGCACAGACAAGAGAGGGACACATGAAGTGCCACCCCTAACTGGGAAGCTATTGAAAACTGATGGCTAAGTAGGGAGAAAGAGTAAGTTCACTTCATGCAGCCTTCGAAAAGTTACCATGCTGTACTAGATGGTGCTAGAGTCATACACATATAGCAGCACTGAGTGGACTCAGTGGGCTTCTGAAAAAGAGAAAGAGTTCATGAAGTTGGGAGGGAAAGTAGTGTGGGGAACAGGAGAAATGAAGGAGAAGGAACGGCCTAGATCTGATCAAAATGTGCCATATGAACATATGAAATTTTCAATTTTAAAAAATATTTTAAATTTTTTAATTTAAATGGTGACCACAATTCAAAGGAAGAAATGAAATTTTCCATTTTCATAATGGAAAATAAAATTAGCAAAGTTGCCAAAGATATAATGCGCCACACTCATCTCTTTCTTCTCTATGATACAACAGTTTCATTTTACCTGATTCTGATTAAAATTTAGATCTAGTAAAGATGTCAGATATCTACTGAAAGTTATTCTGCAGGTTACTAGCACCTCTCAGTGGAACCTTATGTGTCAGAATTATTGAGTAGGATGGTGGACCATTGACCTGAACTGACAAAAGAATTAAGTTATACTACAGTAAGAACAATACAGCTTTATGTCAGGAGGCTCCTGAGTCAACTTTTGTTCATTCCAGGCCTTACACTGCACTGAAACATTCATTTTTCTTGTTCAGACATCTGAATTCTTGTTCAAACATTAGATTATTTTTTCTTCAGAAGACTAAGAGCTTCCCAAGGCCAGAGAAAATGTTTTGTTTACTGAGATAGAATTTTAAGCTGCCTGGCATATTACAGATACTTACTATTTGTTTAATGAACCAATGAACAGAATCGTTGACAAAATTGAAGGCAACAGAATTTGTTGAGGAGTTCCTGTTAAATTAAATTGCCTCCAGTTCAACATATTTAGAAAATCTTCCATCTACACTCACCAGCTACTATCAACATAGCACACATGAACAGTAGTGACTGGGGAGTGGGTGATGACAACTGAAATGTCTTCTAATTTTTAATATAGTTTCTCCTAATACTTTGTCTTAAACTTCATTTGGCTCTCATATTGTTAACATATACTTTTAACTTGATATTTTCTGGCCATGCACTTCTTTATGATAGCACAATGTTATATTTTAGTAAGACTGATGTTAACCCATCATGATAAGACTTTGTTTAAAGACTATTTTTAAAAGAAGTTCCAAGCTCACAGCCAAATTGAAAGGTCAGAGTACCTCTCTCTATCTACACATGCTTAACCGCTCCCCATTATCAATATCCTCCACTAGAATATGACAACTGATGGCCCAGCTTTGACACATCACAATCACTAAGACAGAATAAATTAAATTAGGATTCACTATGTTCCTTTTTTAGTTTTGTTTGTTGTGTATGAATGTTATCCTTGAATGTATGTAAGTGCACCATGTGCAGACAATGCTCGTAGAGACCGGAGAGCATCAGATTCCCTGGAAATAGAGTTACAATGGTTGTTATCTGTCATGTATATGCTAGGAGTCAAAGTGGTGTCCTCTGAAGGGTGGTTAGTTTCTTAACTGCGGAGCCATTTCTCTGTCTCCTAGAATTCTGTGCATTCTACAGACAGTAACAAACGCACAGTGCACTACCATGCACTACCGTGTTATCATACACAGGTTTTTGTTTGTTTTTCGATTTGGTTTGATTTTGGGTTTTTTGTTGAAACAGGATCTCTCTGTAACACAGCTGGCCTGGAACTCACTTGTTATGTAGACCAGAATCTCACAGAGATTCACCTGTCCCTGCCTCCCAGGGCTGGGACTGAAGACGTGGGCCACCCTACCAAGCTCAAACAGTACTTTTGCTGCCCCCAAAATCCTCTGTGCTTCAGCAGTTCAGTCCCAGTGACTCCCATGATAAATTTTCTGTTTGTTTATGTTTTCATCTCTCCAGAAAACTTCTAGGATCAAATTCTGGACCACAGATTTTCAACAAAACATCTATTTGATAAGGTTAAAGTCATAAACACGATCTGTGACTATGTGAGACAGTCTAGCCCAGTGTTTAAAAACACACATTAGGAAAACCCATTGTTCCCCCTAACCGGTCTCTTTGTATCATTTCACTGTGTGTAATTTGCCTAGCCTCTTGGAGCCTTGATTTCCTCATTTATAGAATGAGGATAGTAAAAACAAAAGTTGTTTATGAGAATTAAGTGAGATCATCCAGGTAAAGGATTTAATAGTGGCACAAGGTAGATCCTTATTATGATACAGACTTTGCTTAATTAACTTCAATAAGCACTATAATTAATATATATTACACACAGCAAATGTTAACTACTACCTATTAGCACTAAGATTAAATATAAAATTACTCATTTTTCACAATTTTGATCTATAAAAACAATTTCATATGAGTGTGATCTGATATTTTATAAGCTTAAGACACATGATAAGTGATTTAGTCTAAATGATTTCTGGTAAAATAGAAAATGAGAAAGTGAGATAAGCCAGGCATGGTGATGCCCATCTTTCATCCCAACACTTGGGAGTCAGAAAGAGGTGAATATCTGTGAATTGAAGACCAGCCTGATCTACATAGTGAGTTCTAAGGTAGCTAGGGCTGCAAGGTGAGACCCTGTTTCAAACAAAAGACAGGTGACATAAATCAGTTTATCATAAACAAAGCCTAAAATATTTATAAAGTACAAGTTTCCCTCTTCCAAATATCTAAGACCTAAAATGTAGCATTACAAGTGCAAAATTCTGCACTATGAAGCTTTGTTTCAGGCACAGAATTACTTTAAATGATACATAAAATTACATCTAGACTCTGCGTATAAGGTATACATGAAATATGAATGAAGTTGGTATCTGGCTATAGTTGTATCCCCCAAGATATCTCATTATGAATATTGAAATCTGAAAAATTCCAAAATCTGAAACATTTCCAGTCCTATGGGTTTCAGATAAAGGATACTGAACGAGTAATAAATTGAGGATTACATTGCATTTGTTAGCTCTTGGCTTGGAACAGAAGAGAGCCAATGGGATAGTCCTAAGCTGCAAGAAGACTGAATCCTGCCTTTCTCTGACACTTACCTGTAAGTCACTGCCCACTCCAATTGGGGGCTAACTTTGTCTGAGCAGGCATACTTAGTGTGCCTTGGAGAAATTTGGAGAGGATAAGTGCCTTAAAATGTTTAAAGCCCTGAGCTTTAATTCATTTTCATCTTGGGGTCTGCAACTAATATTCCCAGAGGATAACATATGATAAATATGCAAACATGATCTCTGAATAACAAATTGTTTTATATGTTTAATGCCCAATAAATAGAGTCTCAGCTTAGCTAAGAAACTGCTGATGGGGTCAGTGAGGGGAGGCATGTAATTAATATATAATATATAATGAGGTAATTAATGAAAGAAATTAAAACACACAAACTAGGGCAAGATAACAGAGGTTCTGGATTAAAGAACTAAAGCAGTTGCTGAGGAAGGACTAAAACCAGATGACCCCACCTTACCTGGGTGGACATCACCTCCTCAGGCCTCTCCAATCCTCTATACCTCTGTGTCAATAATAACACCTTCCCACCTCCCAGCCTTCCCAATAGGGATCTATTTTTTGGCTATTCTAAAATCATTCTCACTTCCCTAGTCTGAGATTATCTCACACTGCCTTCTTCTGCCTAATATAAAGAGGCTGCTTTCATCTGTGCATCTGTAAAATCAATTTTCTTCACCTTTCACTTCAGGATGTCTTTAAATATAGCTCCAGTAGCTACTGTGCTTAACACCACCAGTGACTTGCATTCCAATGTAACTTTTCCAAAAGCTCATTCGTAATTGTAAATATTCTTAGTCCCATCTTAGAAAAAGTCCTTGTGCCCAATGACCACCTTTTTTATATGTGTATAAAGTCCTCTCTGAGCTATGAAGGGTTTTTAAATGAAGCAAGAATTCTTGTTGGGGATTTTTTTAATGAACTGAGCACAAGCATTAACACAGGAACAGTTGGAGGCTAATCATTTAGCCGGTGAAAACTATATTACACAGCTAATGGAAACACCAGGGAGGCACAGGGGAAATAACTCTGTGTTGGCAACAGCAACACATCGTAGGCAGCTCCGAGTTACCCAGCACACTTGCATTACTATAAACAGCACAGAAGCAGAAGTCATTATTTTAACCTCTTGAGACTTCACCATATGTGGCATCTAGGTCCTGTGAAAGCCAACGAGGAACAAACATCTTGAGTACTATTGACCAATGCATCCTTAGTAAGAATTTTGGCATGTTCAATAGAAAAGTGACCACTGATACAAATTAATAAACCCCTTACATGTATAGTATTTTATACAATGACCCTTCATTTTGACAACAACCCTGAGAAATGGGCATTACACATGTGGGTCAGAGTTAAGAGACTTTTCCAAAGTCACATAGATTCTAACTGGCAGAGACCAAATGTAATCAATAAAACTCAATGAATATTTAGCCACTTATTCTGTGCGTGCAACTCTTAGCACAGATATCCAGAGTAATTTGCAATGGCCACCTTCAGGGAGTTCACTGTAACTGCAGTCAGACGACAACAGACAACAGATGGGATGCATACACTGAAGGTCTACCATGTACCAGGTATGATTGGGGTGCTGGGAAATCAGCAAGCCACAGAGCACTCAAGGTTCCTGCTATCACAGAAGGTGTACTCTAGTTGAGTCCAAGTGTAGTCAAACAAGACAATTTACTCGCTCTTAGCAACTTAATCAAGAGCAGGGAAGGAGCTGCAATCGATACAGCAGTGAGGAAAAGATAGCTCAACCCAGGTTTGAAGGGCACTGAGCTTGAACTTCCCAGTATGAATCCTACAGGACAGGAGAGAACTGAAAACTTGTTCCAGGCTGCACTTGCAAAGGGAGTTACAAAGAAGATGGAAATAGGAGAAAAGCCAAATAGTCTTCCCTCCCATCACATTCGCTCAGCAAGCCACACCTTAGTGTGGTCTGGAGAAAGAGATTGTTCCAGAAAGATAAGTCAGAAGACAAAGCCTAGCCTGAAATCCTGGTATAAAATAAAAGAGACTCTGGGTAGGTCCTTGCCAGCAACATGATTCTCAGATTTTATCTCACTGAGAGGAGAAACCAACAGAAGACTTCAAGATAGAAGTGATATAATCTGCTTAATGATTTGAAAGAACTCCATCTACTCAGGAGAATGGGTTGAAAGAAACAAGATCAAGCCACAGTGACTGCTTACTAGGGGAAGAGGAAAGTCTGAGGTTCTCTGTACATTACAGAATAGAGAAGGGCCGTGGATAGGTGAGCAAAACAAGCACGAGGAAAATCACACTACATGTTTGGCTAAAGCATCTCAATCAGAGATGATGCCACATTGGGACTGGGAAGACAAAAGGAATAACAGGTTTACTGGTAACAAGACTGAATCAAGAATTCTGTTAACATCTGAGATATCTATTCAAGACAGAAAACATCACAATGCAGTATGTCACACCGATGGCTGAAGTAGAAGCAGATTCTCAGGATGCGCAAACAGAGGAAGACGAGGCCACTGTAAGACGCGAACTCAGAGAAGCCTTAGCAGAAGAGGGAACATCTCGCTTGCACATTTAAAAACAATTACAGCATGGGCATTTGAGACGCTGGGAAGGCGTATGTGCAGAGGCAGAAGGTGTGAAAACACAGTGTGTACTGAGCTTTGCATTTCGCACCACATCTGTGTCCAGAAAGCAGCCCCAGGTTTCCAGGCGCAGTAAGAAAACAAGAAAAGAATGAGGTAGTTAAGTTATTTTTAAATAAAATATTTTATTCATTTTGTGTTACGAGTTTACGTGTATGAGTATATTGCCTGGGTGTGTGTCATGCAGTGCCTGCGGAGGTGAGAAGGTGAGGGTGTCAGAGCCCCGGGAACTAGAGTTACGGACAGTTGCTAGCAGACATGTAGGTCCTGGGAACTGAACCCAGGTCCTCTGGAACAGCATTATTGCTCTTAACCTCGGAGCCATCTCTCCAGTCCCATACTTAAGTTCTTGAATAGTGTTAAAGGAGGAGCCAGAAACCATGTGGAGAGTTAAGGGTATTAAATGCAACGTTAAAAGCCCGAAGATCCAATTTCAACTCTGCCACAAACAAGCTGTTGCAGTATTCCGTTCTCTGGACTTCTTTATTTGTCAAGAGTATAAAGCCAAACTCTTTTAAGGCAATCTTTAGATCTAGAAATCCATATGAAAATGGTTAGTATTCCTCTAGTGCCTGTTAGTAATATTTTTACTTTTATTTATATGGATACAGAGACATACAGAAATCTTCCATCTCATTTTTAAAAACATTTGAGGAAAGATAGAAAGAGAAGCAACAGTTTAGCGTTTATTAAAATGCATAAAAATAGAAAAAAATGAAATTCTACCTTCTTTATCAGATAGTGTGATAATCAAAGAACATCTGTGTAACAGACTGGCATGATGTCTTGCCTAGAAAACACTCAATAGATTTTATAGTTCTTACTGTCATTGTGGTCAGTTGTTTTATAGTATAAACTAGGTCTATAATAATTACAACCTGAAAATAGGCACATATATATTTTAAAAGTTCAATATGTTGTTCACATGACACAGAATCTCAAGTAATGTTATCTACTAACAAATCTTTCAAGATAGGCTGGTGGGAAAATATAACCTATAGAAAGTAAGTGAGCACAATTTTTCACTCTTAACCAGTTAAATGCCAGCGACTCTCTACCAGAAATGATTACTTAGATTTATTAAGAGTAACAAAGTAATTAGAAGATACTCTAAATTTGAGAAAATAAAACTACATCATCAGCATTTGAGAATTTTTTTTTTCTGTTCTGTATAGCAGAGAAGCACGGCGCTGGCTCACCTGAGAATGATATACATTAAGGATATACATTAAGGGTTGGGGAGATTACTCTGTAGATAAAGGGATTGCCATACAACAACGAGGACCTGAGCACTCATCTCCAGAACCCACATAAAGCCAGCTACACTAAAACGTGTCTGTGATCTCAGTATTCCTACAGAAACGGGAAGCAGAGACATGAGAGTCCCCAGAAGCCCCAGGCCAGCTAGTCTGGCCTACACAGTGGTAGACAACACAGACCCTATCTCAAGCAAGCTATAGGGTGAACACCAACATCCTAGCTTGTCTGATCTCCACATGAATGCCATGGCATGTGCACACCTATACTAATGAACCTGTACACACTCACAAACATGCACAATCACACATACATACATATTCACACACATATACATACAAAGATACATATTAGAAAGGAGAATCTGAAACATATCATACTTTGGTATTCCTTAAAGTTACCTAATTATTCAAGAAAAAAATTATCTAGATTCTGATGGTGGTAGTAGAAAACAATGGACATGTGTCGTAAGTATCAACAGCCAGGAGCATACATGCACCACATAAGAAAATACATAAATATACACAAGCCAAGGGAAGGCAAGTAAAATCAATAATTTCAAGGTTTTCAGAGATCTTATTTACAGACCAGTGAAACATATACAATGTTGGTCAATAAGGCCAAGAGCTATACCTAAAGCCCAGATGAAGAACATAGTCCTAAGATACCTAGGCTTACCATTTACCAAAACAGAAACTAGCCTACGTTTAGAAAGAAGCATTTAAAGGGGTAGAAAGCATTTTACTCCCATCATTCCATATACAATCCCAGCTTATCTTTACTCTTACTAGGAGACACAAATAGAGAAACATCTAAGTACCTCATGAAGAGCGGTGCTAAGTGCTGCAATAGCAAATGGCCTACACGTGTGATTTAGTTTATCGGGGACTAGCACCAGGACCCACACTAAAGCCTTTAATTTCAAGGCAAGTGATCATTATTTTTTTAATGGGAGTTTTATATGCTGTCACTCTTTTTGCATATTAAAATATATTTTAATCCTCTTTTTCCTTTCCCATTTTTTACTTATGGAAAAAAAAAACACTGACATCTTCAAAATGTCATGACTATCTACACTAAAGAGCAGCGAGCTTAGAGAGGAGAGATTGGTGAAGGAAGGTGGCTGGATTTGGTATTTTTGAGAACCATTAAGTACATATAATTTAGATCATTCCAGTTATGTCACAGGAGAAATTACTTCATGGCTAAACATTGTATCAATAAGTATTCCTTCAGATGACAAGGAAAACATACATATAATGACTTAAATATGTTAACAGGATAACCCCTTATACCAACTAATCTTAGTCGTCTATGAAGCAAAGGAAAGTCAATGTAATTGACAAAACACCTGCAACAAGTCATTAGCACTCCAACCAACAATGAAATCAGACCGCATTTATAGGAAAACAGAACACAGGTGCACAAAACAACGAAATTGGCCACAGCCTACTCAATTAGTCAGTTGGTTCCAACTTAACTAGTTACTGGTTATAATTGAGAAAGTTAACTAGCTACAGAGGGGTTCATTTAACTCTATTGCTTTGGTCTAGTAGGCCCTGTGCAGATGCCTAGTGCAAATCCATGGCCTCCCATCACTTTTCTTTAATAAAAGGAACTTACTTCTCCTCGCACCAGGGGAAGTCCAGAGACATACAGGTGATGGTTCAGCTTTAGTTAGCTCCAGAGCCAACTCTGTCATGGCCCAAAGTTGCTTTACCTCTAACCCATAGGATCATGTTTCAGCTTAACAGAAAGTGACAAAGTCACTCTTGTCGAGCAGCCCAATTCTAAATCAAAATCCTACAAGAGATCATCTGGGCCCAACCACGGACAGCTGCAAGGCTTTATAAGGCAGGCTTCACGGGAGCTGTTTTTCTTCTGGTACCAAAATTGGCAAACGCACGTGCACACACACGCATACAATTCATTCCAATTTCATGAGGGGTTTGTAGTTAAAAACTGAGAAACATCCTGCCACGTCCATCCTGGACAACCACACCCATTTGCATCTCTGCATTCTTCACCCAGCGAATTGGCGAACGCAATTTCCAGTCACCTCCTTATCAAAGACCTTTGCAGAGATACTCTACCTTGACTTACTGCTTTTCTCTCCTGCCCCTTCCCATCCTCCCTCCCTCTGGAGCCATAAAAGTCAGGAGTCTTTTGTTCAGGACCCTTTAGGAAAAAAAAATCCCTATTTCTGACCTTTCCAATTCTGCCCATTAGAAAAGTGGAATGCAAGGATCCAGCTCTAGTTTTCGCCTCTTGCTTTCTCAGAGAGAGTAAATCATTAAAGTCTTGATTGCACCTCTCAGCTTGGCTCATTGTCCTAATTGGCCAACTCAACACCTGGTGGTTGGACAGAATTACAAATCCTCACAGAGATACTACAGCAAATTTCTAGAACCTTTACTGGCCTACACTAAGATTCAGTAGGTTGCTCATAGATGACTAGTGTCTACAAAGAGAAATAAATGCTGGTCAACAACTATCAACATTTCTCACAGTTTGGAAATGTACTCTACGAGTGAAATATAAGCTTAAGAATTCAGAAAATAAGGAAGCTTGGGGTTGAACTGCAAAGATATGGCTTCATAGCAATTAAACTTCGTTTCCTTTTTATTCAGTTTTTGCAAGTTTCATACAATATACTTTGATTGTATCGAGATGCCCTCCATTTGTACCGACCCTTACTACCGCCCCCCACTGCCCCTTTCCATTTTCATGTACCGTATTGTATATTAAGACCTACAGAGGCTTATTTGTATCCCTAAATGCCTTTTGGCATAGATTCATCCACTTGAGCCTGGTTAACCTACCAAGAGTCACAACCTTAAATGAGACTGACTCTCCTCTTCCCAGAAGCCATTGGTTTCTAACAGTTTCTCAGTTAGGGTTCAGGTTTCTTACCTACTTCCTTGTGTCCATACTGGGATTTTGTCTGGCTTCGCTGTAAGTTCATATGAGTAAGTTCCAAGCTGTCTGGAAAACTCTATTTCCTTGTGGTCCTCCACCACCTCGGGCTTTTACAATCTTTCTACTGCCTCTTCCACAATGATCCCTGGGCCTTTTGAGGCAGACATTTGATATAGGTGTCCAGTTCAGGAGAAATTTTAAACTGGAACGTGGAGAGATGGCTCAGCGATTCAGAGCACTGGCTGCTTTTGCAGAGGACCCGTTCAATTCCCAGTATCCAATGATTAACAACCATCCGTAACTCCAATTTCAGATGACCTCACATCCTCTTCTGGCTTCCATGAGCGTTGCAGACATGGGCACACTTGCATACATGCATTAAAAACACCCAAACACATAAAAACTTTTTTTAAATCAATAAATCAAAAAAGTATTAAACTTTAAAACTTCTCTAAAAGATAGATACGATTTAGAGATGAAAGAACATAAAACATAGAGTACTTAGACTAAGAGAGAGGTTTGAAGGAAGAAATGAGTTTCTGGGATGGAAAAGAAACCATCCCGTTTCTCTGAAGAAGGTAAATTTTGTTTCAGGAAGTATCATACAGTTGCCCTGTAGAGGATGACAGAACAGGCCACTCATCTAAGGGGAACCTTTAACAATCTAATACAGGAAAGGTAAACTAAGAAATTCCAGAGAAGATTCGCCATTATCTATCCAACCATGCCAGTAAACACCGATGCCAAAGAAGTGCCTTAATACATGTAGATCACATTTTTCAGGAAAACCAAATAAAATATGCCAATACTGCACAATGAAGAAAACACCATTCTGCCACTGTATCTGCTTAAACTCCCACTGTGATCCACAAGGTGTCCTTTCATGGAACCAAAGCAGCATATGGCCATGGAAATAGAAGCCTCTGATCTTAGGCACAGTGTAATCTTTAAATTACAATATCAAATCAAAAAATGCCCTCAAATAACAATGAGTTGAGTTGGTGGGGTTTTTTTTTCTATTTTAAGCTTTCTTGCATTTGCAAAGAGAGATGGAGGCATTGTTCAAACATCAAGTTTTTTAATAACTGCAGTAGACGAGATCAAAGCAAGTTGTCTCTTTTTGCTCTAACAGGCCAGGTGCTCTTGTTCTTTACTAATTGGCAGTGAAGGTGTAAATAAACTGCGGAAATAAACTCAGGGGGTGTGGCTCTCACTGTGGACTACCTCCTGTGAGATAACATGCAGCCAGACACCCCAAAGCTCAAGGGCCAACATCTTTTCTTGCCATATCTAACTGTGCACCATAAAGAAACCAGAAATCTGCAGAGATCACCCTGACGGAAGTCATTTATTGACTTACTAAAAGCTCTTCAAGATAGTTCCCAAAAGCCTCATTTTGAAAGTAGATACTTTTTCTTTCCTGGCCCCAATTGGCAATTAGATATTCCTGCATCTTAATCTACCCAAGTGACTACTCCTGAAAATTAAAGTGTAGGATGCACTCATTATGTAACGATGCTGGAGATGTGTGTAAACCCACAACTGTAACCTTAGAGAAATGAAAAGACTGACAACAGCCCACCAAAAAGCAGACATTTTAATTAATACACCTCCCTACGGCTTCACCTTTCTTCTTGTATGCTCAGCTAGAGTAATTAGAAGAAAAACCTGAGGGGGCCTACCCCAGAAGCCTCACCGGACTTCTCCAGCTGAGTCTCACTCTTAGCTGGCAACTGTCTCCACCAGGAAGAGACTCAGCATGAGCTGTAATGTACACCTGCTCAGGGGAATAATCCCTCCCAAAAACCGCCAGGAACAACCCTGTTCAAAAAGAAAGAAAAAATTAATTATACTCCCTTTAAGAGGAAAAACAAGGGATACCCTCCTGAGCTATTCTTACTCTGATACAACTTCCTCTTCTGAGATTTATCCTCACTGAAACAGCCTCATCAGGCATAATTTGTTAACATTATAAAAACCATCCATTTGAACTTTACAAATCAAATAAGTTTTAACAAATTTAGCAATTGTGCAACTATCACCACAACCAGGCTTGAGAACATTTTCGCCACTCAACACGTTTCCTGGTTTCCATTTTCATTGGTCCCTTCTCCCTCCAGTCCAGGAAAACTGATATTTCTGCCTTTCCCGGTGCTCTTTCCATCTATATAATTTTTGTTGTTGTTCTTGTTTTTGAGACAGAGTCTTATTGTGTAGTCCTGGTTGGCCTAGAATTCGCTATGTAGACCTGACTGACCTCAAACTCACAGAGATCTGCCTGCCTCTGCCTCCTGAGCGCTGGGACTGAAGGCAGGCATGTCCAGCTCACCTCTATAATTTTGACTGAGCATGTTCTGAAACTCATGTGCACTGCTGTAAGCAAAAGTAGTTTGCTTCTTGCAGATGAATGGAATTCATACCACATTTGAATCTATGCTCCACCTGATGGACATTTGGATCATTTGCAATTTGAAAGTATTACAAATAGCATGAATACTCAGATACAGTATTACAAATAGCATGAATACTCAGATACAAGTCTTTATATAAACACATGGTTTCATTTCTCCCAAGCAGATATAAGAGAGAGAGAAAAAAAATACTGCTGCATTATATGCTAACTCTTCAACTTTCTAAGAAATTGCTGGATAATTTTCAAAGTGGCTGTATATTTTCCATTTACATGGGCAATGTATGAGCTTTCCAGGTGCTTCATAATCCCAGTAACATTTAGTATTCTGTGTCTTTTTATGTAGTGGTATCTAACCAGGGTTTGGGCTTGCCTTTCCCTGCTGCTAACAAAGTTGAGCATCTTTTATGGGCTTGTTATTCATGGATCTTTATTTGGTGAAATATCTCATCCAATTTTTTTTTACAATGTTTTACTTATATAGTGCATCTTCCTAGCATTTCATTGTAAGAGTTCCTTGCATTCTGCACGGATTTTTAAAAGACAGATAATTTGCAGAGAGCTTTTCCCATTCATTTGATCTTTTTTATACTTCCTTAATGATATTAAAAGATATAGAATTATAGCAAAAGTTTCAATTTCTCTATTGTTGATTAGGTTTGAGGACCTACCAGCCAAAGGAACACATATTATATAATTTCAGTTAAATTAAATTCAAATTCTAATCTATGTGTTAGAATTTAGCATACTGTGCAGTGGGCAGGGAGCACAAGACGACCTTCTAGGGTTTTGGAAATGTTGTTTATTTCCTTCTGTGACAATTATATGGTGGTGTACAAATTCAAAATTCATCAAGATGTAAACCAACATTTATGTACTTTACAGTATATAAAGTTAACTTGCAAAAATTTGAAATTTGCTCAGTCTTACTTAAAATAGGATAAATATACATTAAACCTATTTTAAAATACTATTTCTTGTCTATTAGGTTAAAATATACATATAAATTACTTAATATACTCTCTCAATAAAGCTGAAGTAAGCACAAATTAACATTGTTTGTAGGATTGTAACATTGTGTAGCCCATGGAAAAAAACAACACATCTACTCTTTGACAGCCTCTATCATATATATGGCTTCATGTCATATAATATTCTTTATATATTTATACAAAATATTCTTCATAACATTTAAGAGTTCCGCATAGGATTAGGTAGGGGTATGGCTGAAAACATGGGGTGAGCCCCCTAAATTCATATGCCTATACCCATAGACTACTGTAACTCTCAAACCTCATGAGAGATTTTTGTGCCCTTGATAGTTAATGAAGAAGCTCACCAGTGGTCAAAGTACAGAAAATAAGTGTCTATGGAGTGCTCAGTCATAAATGAGACAACTATATCACACCCTTATCCACTAAGGCCCAGGGAGCATTATGAAAGAGGAGCAGAGAGACTGTAAGAGCCAGAGGATGGGAAAGGCTGGAGTAAAAGAGTGTCTTCTGGACATTACAGAACAACTGCACTCCTGGATTCACAGCAGCTGTGGTTGACAGTACAAGATCTGCACAAGATCAAGTCAATGAGCATTCCAGGGAGAAGGAGAGAGGGGATCAACAACCCCATCCCTAACTGAAAAACTACAGTTGATGGCTTTTGGGAAGAGAGAAAGTGACAGGGATGAGGAGAGGAAAAATTCGCGGGGTCTGAGATGCATCTATATTTAATTTTAAACAATATACAAAGGACCAGGAACAGTTGCAAACATCTGCAATCCCAGCACTCAGGAGGCTGAGGCAAGAGGATTATGAGTCTGAGTCAACCTGGGGCTACATAGTGAGAACCTATCAAAAAATAAATAAATAGAAGCTGGGTGTGGTGGCACACATTTTTAATTCCAGCACTCAGAAGGCAGGGACAAGCAGGTCTCTGTGAGAATGAGGCCAGACTGGACCATATAGTGAGTTCCAGGACAGCTGGGGCTACAGGGAAAGTCTATTTCTAAATTAATTAATTAAGCATGAAGGGAAGACCATGAGAAAACACTGGAAGAAAACAGCGATCCACAAACTTAGAGGAGAGGCCTAGAAGAAAATTCACAAACAATACCTTGACTTGGACTTCTAGTCTCCTGAATTCTAAGGAAATACATTTCTGTTGCTTCAGCCACAAAATAGTGGTAGTAATAGTAGTAATAAAAATAATTATAAAAAAGACAAAAAGCAGGATGAATCAGCATAGACACTCAGTCCACATGTTAGCCTGTTTTGTTGGGCCTTAAGAAATCCTAATTGACCGGCTGGCACCTTGTGGCCTTGGCAAGATGGGGCTGAGAGGAGCTAAAACAAAGACTAGCCAGAGGAGATAGGCACATACCACACATACCATGGTAATTATATGAACTAGGGACTTAAGTACCATTGGAGGAGAATTACTTCCTCCCTCGTGAACAGCGCGTGGACAGTAGTAGCCTCCATACAAAGTAAAAAGCATGATCAGAGTGACCAGTAAAATGATTGGTAGAAACTTCCTGCTGTATGCTAATACCTGTAACTCTAAACCTTTATAATGTGTCTGATAAGTTCAGTAAACGGCTCCCTGCGGTACCATTGAAGAAGTTACTTTAAGAAAGCTATATCATCATAAGAGCTGGCTAGCTGCACGCTTCTTTAGTCAGACGGGCGAGCCCAGGTTATGCCTGATTGTTTTCTGGAGCGGGCCAGGAGGCTGAGAACGGGCAGGCTGTCGCACCGACATCCCTTTGATCCCTTAAAAGGCCCTCTCCTACCCGGGGAGGGGGCTGGGGTAATCCAAGGGAAGTAGGACATCAGACTGGTGCCTGATCCCCCTAACGTTCTCTCCTGCTGGCCGGGAGACAGAGGACCTGGTGAGAGGGTGCGCCTGCCGGTGTCTGGTGTCTGTCGCTCTGCCACGAGAGAGAGTGACATGTTTAGCTGTAAAGACTCTCCCAAGAAAGATTATTTTTGCCACACGATAAAGGTGAAAGAACAGAAGAGGATGAGCACAGAGAATCAATATACATATTTCTAAAATAGCAAAATGCCAAGACTGGTTAAATATGGGTGGTAGAGGGGGAAAATATTCAACCCAGTCCTTTCTATTGAAGATAGCCCAGGCCTCTCAGATCAACAGACTTTTTAATTCAAAGCATTTCTTTGTTTCCTCTGTGAACAAACAAAACAAGGAGGAAAAAAAAAACAAAGTGCACTTAGGAGGTTTTGCCCCATCAAGAAGTCACAAGAGAGCCACCCAAGGCCTGCCTAAGCTGAGTGTTGAGAATAGAGTGAATCCCAGCCTGCATGAGCGCCCTTCCAGTGTGAATGGGGGCCAGCCAGAGCATGAAACATCAGACTTCACATGAGGGCAAAATAAATACCTTGCTCCCCAAGTTGTTTTGGGTCACTGTTTTTATCACAGCAATAGAGAAGCAAGCTAGGAGATTCTCCCAAATGCCAGATGCCTGCAAAAACTTAAGTTCTTTCTCACCTATCTACAAGTTCAACCCTCTGAGAATCACGGCTGTCTGCTGTATCCAGCATCGCAGATGTTCTGGAGCCCACTCTCTTCCTACTTCTTTGTCCTGCCCCAAATCTAAATTTCCACCATTTTCGGCCGCTCCTCTGGCTAATGACCAGTTTCTCCCAGTGTTATTCCTGAGGTCTGCTTATCAGAAAGAAATACACTGAGTATGCTAAAAATATAAAAATGCCTGGGCATCCCCCAGATGCACAGAATCAGCTTCTCTTGGGAGCCTGTTTAGGAATCTGCATTTTGAACCATCTTCCATAAACTGTTACCATCTTAAGGGGGAGAGCTATTGCTCTCAGCGATGAAAGCCTGGGATATTCTGGGCCTGGGAACAGAATCATCAAAAATAAATAAATAGCTATTTTAAGAAGATCATTTAAAAATAATGTTTAGCATGAGCTGGAATAGAAGGAAACCAGCTGGGTGTGGTAATTCACACCTGCAATCTCAGCACTTGGGAGACTGAGGCAAGGGATCCTCATTTTCAGCAAGGCCTGAGATGCATATTAAATCCTAGGCTATATAGTAAGAAGAGATGAAAAAGAGAGGAAGAGAGAGAAGGAGAGAGAGACTAAACTGAGATCATTGCAGTGGTCTGGCTGGAAAGGTAGGATGGAGGTGAAGGATAGACTTAAGATTTGTGCAATAAACCTCTATAGTGTCTTTTCTTTGTTTTCTAGAAAAGGTCTATAATTCCTGTAAGTGTTTTCGTTTCACCTGCACTCCATGAGTGCTTACTAAGAGGCCAGGTTCACTCTGAGAGCATATTTCATCGACTCCGCAGTTCAGCTCCTGTGTGCGTGTGCTGGTGCTTCGTGCAAGGAGATTTAACCATGGCTCATGCTAGACTAAGTCTCCCTATGACTGAATTAGAGTTCCTTTGAAAAATTCATTTATACTGCAAGAAAGAGAAGGTAGTGAGCTTCCAATTTTGATGTCCAAAGTGTTTCAAAGTCAGTTCCAACACTACAAACCTCCAGGTTGTTCATGTGTGCTAGAGGAGAAAAGGAAGCTTCAAGTTCCAAAGCGTCCTGTGCGACTCACTGTATTCCCCAGGAGTGAAGGCAGAACACAGTACCTAGGGGGCTCTCCGTTGTCTCTGCCCCTGCTCCCTCTCCTCCACTCTCCCTGGTCTCTGCCCCGCCCCCTCTCCTCCACTCTCACTTGTTTCTGCCCCCGCTCCCTCTCCTCCACTCTCACCCCCCCGCTTACCTGTTGTCTCTCCTCCCCACCATATGTGAGACAGTTCCAGTACATTTAAATTGTGCTCCTGAGTTGCACCTGGATATTTTAAACTTGCATCTTCTTCACAGTAGGCACTCAGAACTTACATCAGCCTAGAATTCAGAACACGTGAGCTCTAATTCCAGGCTTACCACCTACTAGCTAGAGGACCTGGAGTGATTCAACTCTCCCTTCTGGTGCTCAGTTTGTTCTTCTCTGTAAATGAGAAGACTGGACCAACTAGTCACCAACGTCACTCCAACCCAAATATTCTATATCCCAAAATTGATTTCTCTGGATCCTTTCCAGCAATGTGAATTTCCAGGTCCAATTATTAATTGGTCCCCCTGAGCTCAGGGCATTTACAGTCTCTCTGAGAGGGAATGTTATACTCCGGTCTTGAATTATAGCAGTGAGGCTATGACAAAGTTGGTTTAATGACATAACTATCTGCCTGCACTGCCACAACTGCTTTAATCAAATCTAGAAAAATGAGAAATTTTAATGAAATAAGCTGTTATTTTAATATCTGATGAGCAGAACAAGGTCACGTGGCTTTTGCTTACCACTCTTCCTTTCTGTGGATGATTTTGCATCACCTTCTTCCTCTTCCATAACACCAAGAAACACATGCTGATGCCAGCACACATATGGCGTTATGCAGGGCAGTACTGAGAACCAGTACAAGCTGCCTGCTTTCCCAGAGTGAGCTGGAAACATGCAGACAGTGGTGGATCCCAGGAGTCAAACTGTAGCCTGAAATACAGCTCTTCAAAAAGTTTAAAGCAGAACATGGCCTTAGAAGGTTTTGCTTCTTCCTTTTTATTTATTTTTTCTCTTTCATGCATTGATACTAAGCATCTACAGGCAAGGAGTCATAATCTGGGGTCATTAGCTCTGCAAGTCCTGTCCCAATTCCAGAGCCATCACAATTACATTCCATTTACTTGTTAGCTCTCTTGATAAATATTTGTAAAATGAATGCCTACTATGTGCCAGGAATTAAGCTAGAGGCTAGAACTGTCTGGTGAATGGAAAGGACATGGTTTCTGTCCTTATACAAGTGGGTGAGTAAGGGATTTTCTTGTTCTTTTTTATTTGTTTTTCTTAGTAATGAACACTGAATGCAGGGCCTTGTTTCTACTAAAGACATGCCCGACCACTATACCCTCCCAGCTGGGTATAAGACAGTAATCAAATATCTATGGACATAAATTATACATATAAATTTTTACATGCATACATACCTATCCACTTGGAAAAGAGTCCGAATGTACATGCATTCAAATTGTAATGGTAATGATGCTAGGGGCTAGAAACACGGGGTTTTTTCCCTTTATTACACAGTGTTTAACTAGCTGATGTTTTGCATGCATTATACTTCTCCACTGAGGAAAACAGCAATCTTTTCATTGTAAAAATTATATGATTTGAAGATTTGTTGACATAGTAAAATGTCATATACTCCAAAGACCTAATAGGCATAAGATTTCCTTTTGATTGTATAGTGCAGTCATAGGAAACTGAAAGGGCTTGTGCCAAAATGCTAATAGCAATTATCTTTGTTGGAGTAAGACAATTTTTTCTCCCATTTTTTTAACTACCAATTTTGAGCATGTAGCATTTTGTCTAGTCTATAGAATCCCAGCCCCTCTGAAGAGCCCTCTCTGATTGTCACAATCTGCTGAACCCCTGAGAAACTTGTTGAGTCTCTTATCTCCTTAACACCAGGCTTGAGAATATCGTTGATCATTATTTTTCTCAGGAGTGCTTGAAGGAGGCCCCGTGCGTATGACTTTTTCAGCCCCACCAGTATTTGATCATAATCAGCTAATACCAATGGATTCATTGATTACTCTGAAAAGCTACAATGACTCTTGTTCCCCAGGTTTACGGTTGGAATGTGAGTTATGACAGCAACAGCAGAACTGTCCCCAGAAGCCCCACACCATGTTCCCACTCTCTCCCAGAGCACCTGCCACCTTCATCTTCTGACACAAAGTGTACCTTGAGGGGAAGGAGCTCATTTCTAAACAGTTTTTCATGCTCAACCCATCAAGGTTGACTGTGAAAAGTGGAACCAGCAGATGGAACAGAAGGAAAGAGCTCATTATTACAGAACATAATTTATTACCCAAGGATTCCTGAGTCACAGCCACTGGGCAAGAAAGTAAAGATTCAGAGAATGCTTAGCCTGGAAGGAAGGGAAATGAGAATCTTGAGCTTACCAATGAAGACACTGTGTACAGAGATGACAAGTGACATGCCCTGGGTCACGTAGCACATTGGTGGCAGAGTCATTCTTCCACTGAAGCAACCTGAGAGATAAATAAGATACAAAAGCCTCTGCATAGAAAGAAGGGACGACAATGGTAAAAGAAAATGTCTACATGTGGCTGTGAGTCTGAGTTTGCTTCTTTCATGAGGAAACTGAAAACTATTAATGGATTGGCGGTTGACGTTCAATACTAATAAAGATAAACCTTTTTAAAATAAAGGATAAACAGAATGGCTCTCTGGGTAGATTTCTGGGGATGCCTATTTGGCTTCTCACCAAGTTCACACAGCATCCTCCAGCTGTAGCAAAGCATGTGGTTAAGACAGAGAATGGACTTTGAGACAGACAAGTTCAAGTCTGAACGGAAAGTATAAGTCTTAGAGGTTATATAATGAAGGCCTCTGTCCTCTTAGCATTGCAGAACACAGATGATGGCATTCTATAACTCACTGGGTAACCCTAAGGATCAAACAGAATGACACAAGTATTCCTAGGAATGGGGCCTGAAGCACAGCAGCTGCTCTCTTTGCTGGCTTATCTTCATGAGCACATTCCTCGAGGCTGTGCTGTTCCTGTACCTGCAGAATGGAGCCGGGATGGCAGACAGGAGCTGCTCTCTGCTGCAACTTCACTGGGCTCACTCATGCTTTCTCGAATGGCCTCTTCTCTTTTACCACATTAAAAGCCTGACTTTTGTCTGTCAATAAAGGATCCATATTTAGCATATACTAAGGAATTAAGCTTGTCTAGGGATATGACAGATGTAGGGTTTTCCCTAAGATGAACTTCCAGCCATGTGTATTTGGCTATGTTCACAGTGCCACACAAGTTCCCGCCCACTGAGTAGGCTTTATGTCCAGTTAGGTAACTGCTGACTACCACCTGGATAAAGCGCCACTATACCCCAATGTAGTCTGCTGTGCCAGGCACTATTGAGGTTATTAAACTTTACAACTGGGTTTGGACCATTGATTGATTTTCTCCCTTAACAGTATGCATAGTGCTCTCCAAAATTATGAGAACTAGCCTTCAGGGAGGTTTCCTGGAATCATGTCAAGATTCACCTCTCCAAGATCACCCCTCACTCATTGCCATACATGTAATCCAAATCTCTAAATTGTGGGTGTGCATTGGGAAGCTGGAAATGGTATTTACACATATGAACAGAGAGGGAGAAAACAAGGAAGAGGAGAGAATAGAAAAAGATGGAGTGAAAATTCTTCATGTGCCAACTACCACTTGTATGACCTAGAACAAATCACCTTAAATCTTCAGGACTTTCATCTGTCCATCTGTCAGACTAACACCAGAAGTCCATCCCTTTGTGCTGTTGGGAGCAGTCCAATAAAGAAAAGTGAAAGGACAAGAGCAAGCAAGCAAGAACAGGGGGTTCTGGGCTCTGTGTGATAAAGGTAGAAGAGATCAGTGGAAGGACATGGTGCAGAGACTGCGTGTCTATCATCAAGAGAAAAGTTGGCTATGATGCCTGTAGACAGAGCTGGAAGGGCCTTGTGCCACCAGACTGGCGAAGATATTTCTCACCTGAGAACAAAGCAGATAGGTCTGGCATTTGTTAGGAAAGAACCTGGAAGAGGGAGGAGTGTGCAATAGCTAGCCCTGCCAAGTGGCTACTGATTGCCTACTTACAAGCTATGTAGCCAGTGACTATTTTATATTGAATTCAACTGCATAATGTTCTCTATGTAAGCTTCTATTTTTTATAGTTTACATCAAGGACAGCTGATGAGACAGGAGCTTGGAGGATGGGTGAGTCACCAGAGAGCAAGGTGATGGGAGAAGGCACAGAGTCAGAGGACCGTGCCCAGCCTCTTCCACTTCATGATGTGTTTGATCAACCTCTGGTGCAGACCCCTCCCTGGAGAAGCTTCTATCCTATGCCAAACATAGAGAATCAACTCTCTACTTATAAGCAAAAATGGTAAGTCTTCAACAGATGCTAAATAGGTACCAGGCACTGTGTTAAACACTTGGCATGCATCAAAAAAATTTACACCTACATGAAGCCTGGAACAGTAATTAAATACTTAGTAAGGGTTTAATAAATGTTACCACCACCATCGTCAGGACCATTATTAACCTTCATATGACTTTTATGAGGGAGGTACTATTTGTTATGATTATTTTAATGATCAATAATTGGAGGATTTGTGGAGATGGAGAGACGGCTCAGCAGTTAAGAACACTTACTGCTCTTGCAGAGGATGCACAGAAGTGGATCTCTGTGGGATCCAAGCCAGCCTGGTCTACATATTAAGTTCCAGGCAGCTGGGGCAACAGGTAGACACTGTCAAAATAAGACCAAAAAATGATAATGAAAGATTTGGAGGATTTAAAAGAGTGGGTGAATTGTACAAACTTACTCAGTAAGCAAAGGAACCAGGATTCTGAACCAGGGAACATTGCTCCAGAGCTCTCCCTCACTGAACTCAACACCCTTACAAACACCCAGAGAACAGCCTCCTGCCCATAATTTTTATGTTACAACTGCTTAATTGTGAACTTCTTGCTATTTCCTATTCCCTACTTTAGTCATTCTCAAATATTCATGCATCAGAATCACTCAGGAGGCTTAATAAAATACAGATTTTTCTGATTCAGGATATGTAGGAGAGAGGCTGAGGATTTGTGTTTCTAACAATTTTTTGGTAATGCTGATGGCAGTGATACAGGTACTGAATCTGAATAATCTGTGCCCTCCTGCAGACCATGATTAGTGCATTTACCAACCACTGAAATGGCCAAGTTCTCCAATAAGCACTCAACAGCTTCTTTAGATATAAGGATGTGGTTATAATAACTTCATCTCCTTCTTGCTCAGGCATTCTCATTTCACTATTTAATTCATTCCACATGTAATAACCAAACTCCTGCCACAAAGTACCATGGGCACTGGGAACACAGCCATGAATGTTGCAGAATTGATCTCTAAGCTGAAGGAGGACACAGCAGGCATTAACCAAATGAACACATGCAATACATCAAAACTGACAAGTGAGAAAAGCAACTGGATCCTTTGAAGGAGAGCCTGAAGTAGAGATTGTGTGGCACTCACGGGCTCTGGGAATACAGCCATGAATACTGCAGAATTGATTTTGAACCTGAAGGAGCACTCAGCAGGTTGAAATACAAAATACATCACAACTGACAAGTTAAGAAAAAGAACATCCTTTAAAGGGAGTCTGAAATGATGATCGCATCACTCTTGTATATATTATTTCTTACTCCCCTTCACTCTTCCTGCTCCACATTCTCCATTCTATTTTGGAAGAATGACCTCAAACACAGGGCTCCATGGCTTCCCCTAACTCAGGCCTGCCCAGGTCAGGAAAAAGCATTGGGAAGTTGTCTCCAGCCATGCCTCATATTCCCCATGCAACATGAAGTAAGTCATTTCCCTGCTGGAGAGAAATGAGAACAGTGAGTCCCTGGGCGAAGAAGTTGAAGGAACAAGAGCAGAGCCAGAATGCAGGAGCCAAGTGTTTCCAAATCCCTGGATCCAGTCATATCTAGTCAGCCTTCCTGGGGCTCACTTGTTGAAAAATCAATGAATTCCACATTCTGCCTAATTTTCATTACGTCAATGAAGATAATCATGATGAATATATGAACAGAATTTCTATTTGGGAGCAATGCTTCTTCACAGAGGTAATGATTAGATAGAGGCCAAAAGAATGAGCAGGTTTAGCCAAGAGGACACTTTGGAATTATGGTTCTGAGAGAGAAAAGGCACTAGCACGGGAAAGCGCTGCCAGCAGAAATGGAAGACAGACCGGCCAGGGGAGCGTGGCGGTGGGAAAAGACATGAAAGAGAGAGAGACTGCAGGAGGTGTGTGAAGGGCTCTGTAACTCATTTAATAAATCCATCGTAACAGTCTACAGTTAATCTTATGACCTAAACTGAAATTACCACTTAAGTCAACATTAATTTTCCATGACACCTACTATAACTCAAAACACAACTATCCCCACACCAAGCCATACCTGGACCTTTATCTATACATGCTTCCTATTGTATTCAACGAACTCTCAGTTCACATTTCCCTCTCATTCTAGTCTAAAGAAAAATATACATCTTCTGGAAGCAGATGGCAAGGGACAAGACACTCAAGGTAACACTGCTGTTCTAACAACTACGTTACGGCAAGTAGTACTCATGGGCCAATTAGCTTTAACTCTAACAAAGGGCAGTGGCCACACTCTCTGATCTGCCCTTACCTTTACATCTGCTTCACTGTCTTAGACATAAGGTAGAAAAGGTAGTTACTGTGAGATTCAAATACTTATTCCTTCTAAATATAGGATGTTCAATTTCTACCTGCCAGTCTTCCAAGTTTCCAAACCCTGAAAGCCCCACTGTAAATTCTTAGACCCCTGACATATCAATTATTTTAAGTGGACTACTTTTGTTAGTTCAAGTGACAGCAACAGAGACAAAATATACCTCTTATAGCCATCATTAGATATCAGGCACCAAGAGGAGCCCCTAAGTCCTTTGCCTTATAAATCTCTGAGGTAAATGCTACCATTTTTTTTCTAAATCACCAAACACAGAAATCACCACTCAGAAAAGTGAATCATTGTGACTAAGGATGGCCAGCAATAAAGGTAGGAAATGAGGCTCAAAACCAGCTTCCAAAGTGTGTGCTCGTGTCCCTGACGCCCTGCGATCTCTGTCTTCAAGGGCTTATGCCGACTAGTGTACAGAGCAATTCAGATCAAGACAACCAGCATCTTGCAGGAAGGTAAACTCCAAGTGACACAAAACAAGGAAAGAACATGGGGAAGGATAAGTAAAATGCCAAACAGATAAACACACTGTGTGTGCAAGTTCTACAGGTCTGATCAAAATAAAGGGCTTAACAGCAACCTAGTCCCTTCCTGAACTCTTCCCTGGATCCACTACACACCAAGCCAATTGCCCTCCATAAAATGTAAGCTAGCATCTGGCTGCATACATTTCATTCCTTTGAAACCCTCTAGTGAACTTCTGATAATCCACCTTTTCCATAAAAATCCATAGTATTAAAAGCCAAGAAGAGAGCCTACACTGTCTTTCTTAGTTATATTATTTCTCCCAAGAGTTTTGGAAGCACTCTTTACTAACTGGGTAATTTAAGGCAAACCATTTAACCTCTTGGAGCCATAGTTCTCTCATCTATGAAATTACCTTCCTTATGGCACTCCTCTGATGACTACATAAAATAATTCATACACAGCATTTGGTACTTGGCATAGTGCCTGACATGTAATGAACATTTAATAAATTTCACCTATTATTGGCGATATCATCATGTATAATGTGCTCCAAGAAAATATGATATATGAACATCAGATTTTCAAATCGACAAATTAAATATTATTAACTATATTATTTGAAACTTCATTTCATAAGGTTTACTTTAAGATTTTCTTTTTTAATAGAAAACTTCCCTGGAGCATTGTAAATGTGACTTTATTTTCTACTCAAAACATTTATGACTAAATGTATGGGGTTTTTCTTCCTTCCAACCAATTCAACTTCCTAACTTTCCAGATATTCTTTTAATTCAATTCTTTAGCTTGGGATTCCATCGCTCTTAGGATTTAGTCCCACAAGACTGCTCTCACTGTGATGCCAATCATAACTACTGAGTATTAAGCACATATACACTTTCATCTGACTTGAGTATTTGGTTAATCAGATTTTGTCAATATAGTAAAATACCGGAGATACTAACCTACCAGAGGAAAGGTTTATTTTGGGCCACGTTTTAACAGGTTTCCATTCATTGCTTGGAGCCTGTGGCTGCTATCATGGCAGAAGCTCACAAGAAAGGAATCTATTCACCTAATGTTCAAATTAAAAAAAAAGAATTGAGAAGTTCCCACAAACCCTCCAAGGACATGCCTCAGTAACTGGAAGACCTCCCACAAGGCTCTGCATCAAAGCTTTCTGCCGCTTCCCAATAGCACTCAGCTGGGACCTTATAACACACAGGCTTTGGAAGACAATGCAGACTGAAATTATAGCAACTGCAAAGGAGAAAACTCCCAGATCTACTCCTTTCTGTTTTAGTGATTAGGGAAAATGGCTCATAGAACCTAAGGAAACACATCTACTGGTGGGGGTTGGGTGAATGAATATATAAAAGATATAACTCGGGCACAACCAGATAAAATGGGAGCAAGAAAGAAAGCAGGATGTGCTAAGGGGAGGTCAAACATTTCATCCTACAATGCAGCTGGTTAAGCTCAGGAAGTAACGACTCAATAGCTTCAAGAAGTCCCTGAAATTGACAGTATTCACTAGGTCCTTTTCTCTCTAAGCCATAAGGACTGCTGAAGGACAGTCTCAGACATGCTGAACTGCCTAGATGAGGGTCAGACTAGATAAATTGCCTGGAAGAGGCAGAGAGTAGTCAAGCTGCGTAGAAGGGGCTCAGATCAAATGAGCTGCCTAGAAAAGATACCTTCCAACCTGTTGCACTGCCTTCAAGTAATGCAGTGTGCTCCAGATTTCCTGCTTCCGAGAGCTGTCACCCATGCTGGAGTGGGTCTGGATGATACAGTTGTCTCTGGGCCATTTCTGTTCCTGTAACCACTTATCCACACTCTTATAAGTACTTCCAGTAAAACTTATTGGCTCACCAAAAAAAAAAGTCAATATGTTAAGGTACATTTGAACTATAGCACTTAATAACTCTATGTCCACAAAAACATTTTAGAATGGATAACAATATTATCAAAAGTATCTGTCCATTCCTAGAAAAGCAAGCCAGCTAACATATTTTAAGCAAGTCATCATATACAAGAACAACAGACAACAAAATCTTCTGTCTAGCAATCTACTGGAGAGCTTGTCTGACAAGAGATGGTTACCACCAGCTTTGTGAGATGGGACTGCATTTATTTTAAGAAAGTAAGGAAGAAGTGTAATGTAACCAACTATGTCATCTCAGCCAAGTCACATTATCTTTAAGGGCCTCAGTTCCCTTTCTGACAAATATGCACATATTTACCCAAATAACACCACTTTTCAAACAGCAAACATGCTATTTTATTTCAAATTCTCCCCCCAGCCCTTCCTGTTACCCAAGCTAGGTAACAGTATCTGTAAGAAAATGAATCCTGATGATTCTCAAGACTGGGTGCAGGTGTTTGCCATTCACAATGCCCCAGTGATTTGCCCCTTCCTGCTTGTATGTGCAAAGACAGAGACATTCTCTTGGGTAATCAAGAGCAGAGATAACAGCCTTCTCCTAAGACACCATCATACCTCGATAACACATGCCCCTTCATGTTGGAAAATCACTGAAATTACCTGAGGATCTATCAATAGCAGTGTGCTAATCTCCAAGGAAAGGAGAATCCTGGCAATGGCAAATAGAAATGTGTGGTATATAGGGATCTTAGATGCTAAACTCATGTTGTATTACGTCACAGTCATAAAGAATATATCAACTCTGGGGGTGATCTTGTCATGGAGGAATTTGCTGCATGTTGTATTAACTCTAGGGAAAATATGTATTTCTTAAACTTTCAAGTGGCAAATTGTACAAATGGTTTTAGAATTACTTTACAAATCAGAAGTAACTAAAACTAGTGAGAATCTCATACATATTTTCCCCAGATTCATTGATAAATACAAGAGGAATCAATCTGAAGCAGCTAGACTGAAATATATCCATCAAAGTTCTTGGTTCAAAGTAATGGCACTAATGTTGGCACAAATGTATTGGGGGTGGACAGCCTCTTAGGACCAACAGGCCTGTAGGCTTAATACCATGCAGTAATTCAGGGAATGACAGAGGTCAAAACATGGGAATACATCAAGCACACTGATGCCAGGGCAGTCAAACCAAGATGTCACAGCAGCTGTTCGTAATGGGTGATATATCCAAGTCTACTTTTGTGTCTTTAAATCATTCACTCAAGATTCAAAGTCCTGAGAAAGAGAGAACTGTTTGCCAGGGCTGGTCATATGTCATCCTGCTGTCAGCAGACATTTTTAAAAAGCTCTCTATTCTTCCAATTTCACGGAGGGAGACAGGCACTTTAAAGTTTACCCTCCGAACAATGCGATTCGAAATAGTGTTGGGCGATCTCTCAAAGGCAATCAAGGTACTATTCAGAAGAATTCCCGTGTGTTTGAAACCAAAAAGAAGGAAATACAAAACAATAGGGTCTTGGAGGTGTTTGTTGGTTATCATTTAATAAATTGTCACAGCTATATGATAGTATAAAGAAGGCAATCCAAGGCACAGAAGAACCATAAGCCAAGAAAAGTATGTTACTATCTAACATACTCATCTCACCTTACTGCACACTGAGAAAGAAAAGGATTCCAACGTGGGTGTTTTGTTGTTTATTGTTGTTGTTTGCCTACACTCAAAATGAGGAAGATAAAGCACTTGGTTATTGTACAGGTTCCCACAAGGTCACTGGGTTCTGTTCTTTTTCTTCCTCTAAAGAAAAAGTTTTAAAATCATGTGTCACCAGGAGTCCCTACCTCTTCAGTTTAAATGTCTCTACCTACTCCTAAGCCAGGTTCTCAGTAGCGATTCCAACACAGAATGGCCTGGACTTAGAAGTCTCATGCTCAGATCACTGGCACAGAGGGTGTTTGGCAGCAGCACGCCCTTTGTAGATTAATAACCTTCGAGGGAACTTGGCCAAAGTATATCCTGAGATCTGCAGATGGCATCATGAGGTATAAATACAGCCCATCTCATAGGTGTGAGCTGATGTTTCCAAACCATCTACTCCAAAGTTTCATACTTCAGTGGACAATAAGATGTAAGTTATAGTAATAAAACTTTTGTAGGAAGTCTTGAACTACAATGGACAATTTTCCTCTTTTAAAAGCCTTTACCTTTTTGCAACATAAAATTCTCCCAGATTCTTCTTCCTATTCCATAAAGAGGAAGTCAATCTGGATGCTTTCTGTGAGCAATTACTAAATCATAAGAAAAAACACCAAGGTGTTCTGGTGTGTGTGGTTTTTTAAACATCCTCTAAATGCTACCCTGCTCTACTAACAAAACACATAACCGATTTAAATTGTTCAGAGCCCTCAGTTTGGCAAGGCCTTAAAATATCATGCTACAGTTTCAAAATGTTTGAGTCAGAAAGAGTATTTAGACACAGAAGAGCAGATATGAAATACTATTACAGAAGTTTCTCAGGAGAGTCCTTGTACCTGTGTCAGTTAAACGAGGACATGAAACAAAATAATTACTAAACATGACCCAAAAAATGTATATGATTAAAAGAACGTTACTCTGTTCCTTCCCATGCTTCCGTTGATAGACCAATATACGTTCAGTTGTACCCACAGATGCCTCGGCACTTACTAGAGTCTCCCAGGGAGCAGGTCACTTCTGCCTATTTAATAATTAATCCTTTGTTGCTTATTAGTGTCCCATATGTACTAAAGTGAGTAACTTTCAGTCCTGAAAAGACATGAGCCTAAACTGGAAACTCAGTTGAGTTTGTGCACAATGCCTATTGCTAGCCATTTCATGTATATTTAATTCATACAAAATAACTGAGTTACTGTAGTCCTATTTCCAAAAAAAATTGCTTAGCCTTTCTGACCCTCTGTTCTTCCCATTTAAAGTCAAGTGTTCAACATATATATTGTTTTTATCTTAATTTTTTCACTTTTTTTGAGGAGGCGTTGAGACAGGGTCTCACTATGCAACTTTGGTTGGCTTGGAATTCACAGGTAGACCAGGATGGCCTTGAATTCACAGAGATTCACCTGTCTCTACCTCCAAAGTGTTCGGATTAAATGCATAAGCCACTATGCTTGACTTTTCCATTTTGTAGACGTGAATAACATTCAAAAAGGAGCCTATATAACAGAAATCAAAGGGAATGAGAATTATTATGTCTTTTCACTTCCTTTTTATTTATTTTTATTTTATGTGCATGAATATAAGTATACTCACTCATTTCATGTAATGCCCATGGAGGTCAGAAAAAATGAGTCTGATCCCTGGAACTGGAGCTAAGGATGATTGTTAACTACCATGTGGGTGCTGAGAACTGCTCTTAACTGGTGAGCCATCTCTCCATCCCTATCTTTTCACTTCTAAGTACAAGTAGAATTAGAAACTTTAGCTTCAAGTAGTAAATGCTTTAATCAACCTCCATTTACTCTTTCCTCCTACACATAACTTCCTGTGCAAGAATTTGGTGGAGTCTCTCTACTTCTTTAAAGAAAATGTTCATTTTATTTATTTGCAATTTGTATGTGTATGACTGTTTTACCTTCACATATATAAATGTACTTGTGTGGTCAGTGCCCCTAGAAGTCAAAAGAGAGTGTCAGATTCCCTGGAACCAGAGGTATGGATAGTTAATAGCCATAATGTGAGTAAGGGGACCCTAATCTCGGTCCTCTGCAAGAGCAACTAGTGCTTTTAACCACTGAGGCATCCCTCTAGTCCTGAGCCTTTCCATGTCTCATGTCTACTCATGTTTATACATACTTAAGGACATTCATAGATATAAACAGAACTCATGGGCTAGTAGAAGAATCACTTGGGAAAACGAGAATTATTTTACAGGGCCTGAGAGATACCTCAGTGGATAAGAGCACTGGATGCTCTTCTAGAGGACCTCAGTTTGGTTCCCATCACCTACATGACAGCTAACAACCATACTTAACTCCAGTTCCAGGGTGTCCAATGTTCTCTTCTAGCCTCCACAGGCATTGCATGCACAAGCGCAGTTATATACATGCAGGAAAAATACTCACATACATAAAATAAAAATAAATAATATTTTAAAAGAATTATTTTACAGAATTATATTCACTGTAGTGGAAAATGTAAAAGCTTTCCTAGAAATATCTAGAAAAGTGGCACTTGTTCTGAAATTTGATGATCAAGAAAAGGTACTTAATTCAAGCTTAGCTGCAAAAAAAAATTGTGAGAGTATTATCACTTAAAGAAGAATAGGGAGAATAATCTAGGCAAAACAAATAGCCAATATGACACAATAAGCAAAAGACCATGACAAAGCCAATGAAAAGAAATTCTTCTAGCAAGAGATAAGGCTAATAATAATGATGACAACAGGCAACACCATTTGTGTGTGTGTATGTGCATCTGTGTATGGATCCATACATCCATATACTCATGTATATTTAAGACGTATCAGAGATTTAAACTGAAGAGTAACATTTACCAGATTGGTGTCTCAAAAAGATGACTCTATCTTCTTTTGGCCTTGAACACAGGCCTACTCCTGCTCTTAGCACCCGAGATTGGGAGACTACTCTCCTAGTCAGGCCCACCGACTGCATCCTGAATCCCTTGCTCAGACCAGCTCAATTTTTCAACCTAGTTCGTTAGAACCTTCACAGACTGTCCCCACCCCCAACTTACCATTGCATTCCTGTGACTTCCCATCTACCCTGGCTGTCCCTTCTGCCAACCTGCCTTGGATTTCTGTGAGCAGCCTTCGTTTCTGATAAATCTGATCCAGCCCACTGCCTTCCACTCCCCCTCCCACCTGAGCAACTCCAGCCTCCTCCCAGCCCCACATCCTGTTTTCTTTTAGCCTTGGGTACAGGACTGCTCCTGTTCTTAGCATTTCAGATCCTGAGACTATTCTTAGTCCACCATAACCCACTGAATCCTAAATCCCCTATTCAGACCAGCTCAAATTTTCAATCTAGTATGTTAGAGCCTTCACAGGCTGCCTCCACCCCCAACTTACCATTGCATTCTTGAGATAACCCTTCTACCCTGATAGTCACCAGGCCCAACTTGCCTTGGATTCCAGAAAGCAGCCTTCTTTCCTGGTAAATCTGATCCTGCCCACTGCATCTCCATCCCCCTACCACCACAGCAACTCCAAACTCCCCACTCCACAAACTGTTCTCCATCTAACCTTGGGCAAAAGCACCTTAGCCCCCCAGATCTCTGGACTACCCTCTATCTCTGGAGGACTGTGAGCTCTCCAAATTCCAACCTGCCATCCCCCTACATTGGTACCATCTGCAGTCCCTCCCACTGTGCAAGGCTAGGCTTCTGTGCCCTTTTGTAGAAGCTCAGACCTTGTAGACTGCCTGAGAAAGCCTGAATTCAGCCTCAGCCTATCAATCATCTCAAATTGTGCAGTGACCGCTGGGTAGAGGGACAAAGATCATAACAGAAAGCCTGAGAGCACCTTATCTCGCCTAACTGTACTCCTAAGAGAATGCTGGAGGAGCTGGACTAAAGCCATATGGTCCCTCCAATATAAAATCAAAAGAGAGAATCTGAAGCCATGAACAACCAGCTTTTCTCACCCAGTAAGAAAACAACCAAGTCACATCAAGTATACAAACAGAATTAGACTTCATGTTAACAAAGGAAGGCTTGAGTCTCACATCAGAATCACAAATAACAAAAGAAATTCATATGCCAAGATCACAACAACAACAAAAAAAATAAGAATATGAAAAACCCAAATAATATGTGCCGACCAAACATCACCAGTTCTACAGAAGAGTTCTACAATTAGATAACCCAGGATACAGAGTTGAAAAGAACAATCATAAACATGATCAAAGAAGTCAATGAGTTTAAAGAATTCACAAAAAAAAAACAAATCAAAGAACTAAAAGAAGATAGGGATAGACTTCTGATTGACTTCAAAAAAAGAGATAGAAATATTGAAGAAAACTAAGGCTGAAATGAAGAAGGAGGTGAAAAACTCAGCGAGTCAATTTGAAATGACAGAAAGCCTCAAAACTAGGATAAATGAAATGGAAAACAGAATATCAACACTGGGCGATAAAGTTGAAGAACTGGACCACGCAAACAAAGATTAGGAAAAAAATTTTAAAACACAGGAATGGAATATTCAGGAAATGTAGGACATCATAGGCATACAAGAAGAAGAAGACTCTCAGGACAATGGTATTGACCAGACCCTCAACCAGATGGTAGAAGAAAAATGCCCAAAATTAAGGAAAGACATTCTTGTACAAACACAAGAAGCACATAGAACACCAAATACACAGGACCAGAAAACAAACTCCCAACAGCATAGCATAGGAAAAACCCTATTCATATAGAAAATAGAGAGAATTCTGAAAGCTGCAAAAGAAAAACATGTGACATGTGAAAGAAAACCCATCAGAATTGTAGCTGATTTTCAATGCAAACCATGAAAGCCAGAAGAGCCTGGACCAAAGTATTCCCAGTTCTAAATGACAATAGAAGCCAGCCTAGAATACCTGACCCAGCAAAAATATGTATCATAGTTGAAGGGAAAAGAAAATTCTTCCATTATATGAATAAACTGAAAGAATTCATATCTAGAAAATCAGCTCTTCAGAGAATACTTGAAGCAATACAAAGAGCTGAGAAAAGGAACAAGTACACCCAAGGAGCAACAGAAAGAAACTAAATGAAGGTATAACTGAGGAACCATGAAGTTTGACCAAAGATGCAACCAGAATTTAAAATAATAGGAATCATTACACATCTTTCAATAATAATTTTAAATATCAATGGACGGAACTCACCAGTCATAAGACACACACTAGTTGAATGAATCAAAAAACAAAATCCATCCTATTGTTATCTGCAAGAAACCCATCTCACCTTCAAGGACAGGGACTACACTAAGGTGAAGGGATGAAAAAAACTATTCCAAGAAAATGGCACTAAGAAACACGCAGGAGTTGCCATTCTAATATCTGACAAAATAAACTTTAGACTAAAACTAATCAGAAGAGATAAAGAGGGTTACTTTATTCTGTTCAAAGGAACAATGCACCAAGAAGATATCACAATCATGAACATATATACACCAAATTCTGGTGCACACAACTTCATAAAAACATTACTACAGGTCTTTAAGACACAGATTAACCCCAACTCACTAATAGTAAGGGACTTCAATACTCCACTGCCTCCATTAGACAGGTCAGCCAGACAGAGAATAAACAGAGAGACATCTGAATTAAACAATATCACACATCAAACAGACATCTACCAAATATTCCACCAAAGAACTAAAGAATACACATTCTATTTAGCACCCCGTGGAACTTTCTCAAAATTGACCACATACTGAGGTACAAAACAAACCTCAACAAATATTAAAAAATTGAAATAATCCCATGCATTCTACCAGACCACAATGCAATAAGGTGTAAAATCAACACAGAAGAAGCCCTAGTAACTTCATCAACTCATGTAGACTAAATAACACACTCCTGAATGATGAATGGATCAAAGGAGAAATTAAGAAAGAAATAAAAGTATTCTTGAAATTCAATGAAAAGGACAATACAACCCAACAAAAACTCTGGGACACATCGAAAGCAATCCTAAGAGGGAAGTTTATAGCTCTAAGTGCCTACATTTAAAAATCAGAAAGAGCACAAATAAATGATTTAAACTTACAAGCCAAAAAATGTTGAAAGAAACAGCAAATGAAACCCAAACCCAGCAGACAAGAAGAAATAACAAAAATCATAGCAGAAATTAATAAAATAGAAACAAAGAAAACAATACAAAGAATCAATGGATCCAAGAGCTGGTTTTGAAAAGATAAGCAAGATAGACCCTTGGCCCAGTTAACCAAAAAAAAAAAAAAAATAGCAACTAACTTCAAAACAACAAAATCAGAAATGAAAGAGGAAGCATCACAACAGACAACAAAAAGATGCAGAACATTATAAGGGGATACTTTTAAAACCTATGTTATTAAATTTGAAAATCTTAAAGAAATGGATTCATATATGAAGTCATGGAAATTATCAAAACTCAACCAAGAAGAGACTGACAGCTTAAACAGACCCATAACATATAAGGAAATTGAAAAAGTAATACAAAAGCTCCCAACCTAAAAAGGCCCAGGTTCAGAGAGACTCACAGCAGAATTCTATCAGATATTCAAAGAAGACCTATATCCAGTACTACTGAATTATTCAAAAAGATAGAAACTGAGGGAGAACCCCCAAATTCCTTCTATGAAGCCAGCATCATTCTAATACCAAAACCAGATGAAGATATAATCAAAAGAGAAAACTATAGACTCATATCCTTAATAAACATAGATGAAAAAATTCTCAACAAAATACTTGCAAACTGCATACAAACACACATCAAAAATATCATCCACAGCAATCAAGTTGGCTCTATACCAGAGATGCAGAGGTGGTTCAATATACATAAGTCAATAAATGTCATAAAGCACATAAATGGACGTAAAGACTAAAATCACATGGTCATCTCAATAGATGCAGAAAAGGCCTTTGACAAAATTCAACATACATTTATATTAAAAGCCCTAGGGAGAATTGGAGCGGAGGGAACATACCTCAACATAATTAAAGCTACATACAAAAACCCCGCAGCCAACATCATTTTAAATGGAGAAAAACTGGAAGCATTCCCATTAACCTCAGGAACCAGACAAGGCTGTCCACTATCTCCACTCCTTTTTAATATGGTACTTGAAACACTTGCTAGAGCAATAATACAAAAGAAGGAAGTTAAATGCATACCATTGGAAAAGAAGAAGTCAAATTATTCCTTTTTACAGATGACATGAGATTATACTTAAGAGATGCCAAAAATACATCAGAAAACTCCTAGAAATGATTAACACTTTCAGTAAAGTGGCAGATTACAAAATTAATCTACAAAATCGGTAGCATTTCTATACAGCAATAGCAAGCAATTGAAGAAAAAATACAGGGAAACTCTCCCATTCATAATAGCCTCAAAAAAAATCACATAATAAATCTCACCACAATCATTAAAGATCTCTACAATGAAATTTTTAGATCCTTAAAGGAAGAGACTGATGAGGACACCAGAAGATGGAAGAACCTCACATTCTCATGGATTGGAAGAATTAATACCGTAAAAATGAGAATCCTACCAAAAACAATATATAGATTCAACACAATCCCAATCAAAATCCCCATGACATTTTTACAGCATTAGAAAAAAACATCCTAAACTGCATATGGAACCACAAAAGTTTCCAGATAGCCAAAGCAACCCTGAACACAAAGAGCAATGCACGGGGGATTACTAACCCAGATTTCAGTCTATATAGTCATAAAAACAGCATGGTACAAGCACAAACATAGACCCATAGACTAATCGAATATGACTGAAGACTCAAACATGAGTACATGCAATTTCAGCCATCTGACAAAGGGACCAAGAAGACTCGCTGGAGGAAAAATATCATCTTCAGCAAATGGTGCTGCCAAAACTGGATCTGGATCTCCACTCGTAGAAGAATGAAACTAGACCCTTATCTTTCACCTTGTACAAAAGTCAACTCCAAATGGCTAAAAGACCTCAATGTAAAACCTGAAACTCTGAAATTGTTAGAAGAAATGTTGACAGTAACCTACAAAGATACAGGTGTAGAAAAGGACTTTCTAAATCATACAGCAGTTGCTCAGGAATTAAAGTCAGCAATCAACAAGTGGGACCTCATTAAACTAAAAAGCTTCTGTACAGTAAAAGAAACAAGGAGGGGGAGAGAAAACCCACAGAGTGGGAGAAAATCTTCACCAGTGACACATCTGATAGAGGTTTAACATCCAGAATATATAAAGAACTCAAAAACAAAGAATCAAGAAAACAAGTGACCCGATTTAAAGATCAGCTAAGGATCTGAGCAGAGAATTCTCAAAAGAAGAAATAAAGATGGCTGAGAAACAGCTTTAAAAGTGTTCAACATTGTAAATAGGTAATTGCAAACCACGTTAAGATTTCATCTTACCATAGTCAAACTGGCTAAGATCAAGAGTAAATGATACCAAATGCTGGAGAGGATGTGAGGAAAGAGGAATACTCATTCACTTCAGGTGGGATTGTAAACTCAAGCTACCCCTGTGGAAAGCAGTGTGGAAACTCTTAGCAAACTAAAAATGAATCTACCATTTGACCCAGTTACACCACTCCTTAGCATGTACCCAAAGGACTCATCCTATAGCAGAGATACATGTATATTCATGTTTGTTGCTACCCTTTTCACAATGCTAAGGGAAGGAAGCAACCTAAGTGTCCCTCAACTGGCAAGTGGATAACTAAGATGTGGTATATTTACACAATGGAGTTCTACTGAGGGGTAAAGAAAGATGAAATCACGACATTTGCAGTTAAGTATATGGAACTAGAAACTGTTATGCTTAGTGATGTAACACAGAATCAGTAAAACAAATGACATATGTTCTCTCTCATTTGTGGATTCTAGCAACAAACCCTTATATATGAGTATATATCCTGATGTAACTACAGGAACCAGGAAACTAGAAAGGAACCAGGGAGGTAAAGAGAAAGAAGGAACCTAAGAGAGAATAGTAACAGGAGACAGGTGTTACTAAGGGAGAAATAGATAAAAGGGGGTATTTAAATGGGAGGAGGAGGAAGGGTTACACAAGAAACTATGGGGATAAAGGGAAAGCAGGAGCTCAAGAGAGGTGGGGCCTTAGCACACTGGTACTATTAAGGAAAAACTGGGGAAAATGGGTACACTTTAAATGGGGAAGGCATAGAGGGAAGGTTAGACAGGAAGGAGGGGAGAGAGAAAGAGGGAAGGGGAGGGGAGGAGAGGGGAGGGAAGAGAAAGGGAGGGGAGAACAGAAGACATAAATAATGCCTAACTAGTATAAAACACAATCTAATGGCAAATTCCATGTACAGTATCTCTACATGAACCCCTGTGCATAGCTGAAGGCTACATTAACAAGAAACAGTGCCAGACAGGAGAAATCTTCCTTTTAGTTGTTGGCCAGGGTGGTCTAAGAGACTCAGAATTACCAAGGGTATTGCCACAGCCCTTGATTGCCTCTCAGAACTCGAAGGTAGGACCCTATTGCTGAAGACAGGACATACTTCAGAGGCCAGATATGGATCAATGGAGATGGAAGCCACTTTCCCTGAAGTCTAGCACTCATAGGTCTGGAGAACATCATGCAAGTAGCCAAGAGAGAACATCAATGAGTGGTCCAGCACCAACTTCATGACCAAATAACCACATCAGTGACTGGCACAGAATCCAACACTGGTACAGTAGTGACACTTTTATCTTGGGGCCAATCAATGGCTACCTAATTGGTCTTAGAGCCTACTTAATGGGAGGAGGCTCATGTGTGGTACTGTAATCATAGCCAAATACACATGACTGAAGAGGTCATAGATCTTAGAGAAATCCCAAAGTGTGTCACAGCCCTAAGCTAATATAACTTCTTACTAAATGCAAAATATGTATCCTCCTTATCCCAGTCACCACTCATTAAAGAAGCTTCTTTTCACCAGATGGAGATGACTACAGAGTACCAGCTGGCCACACACAGACATTATCTATGAATTCCCCATGCCTGAGAAGCATTTCTATAATGCAGCCTCTACAGCTAAGGCTCACGCAATATAAAACAAGGGGTAAAGAATTCAGTAATGAATCTTTCAACCCTCATTAAAGAAGCCCCTGCATGCAACAAAGAGCCAGTAACACAAAAGGTCACAAATGGCTAAATCAAGGAGATTAGGTATCTGCAGAGTGTGGATCCCTGGACAAGACTCTTATATTAAGTTTCACTCTCCCAGGGCTCAAGAACCAATTGTGGAAGAGGGGGCAGAAAAATTGTAGGAGCCAGTGAGGAGGTGAATGACCATATGGAAATAAATCCTACAAGCTCCTGGGATACCTCTCATATGAAACTACAGCAATCATTTTCCACATGCTCAAGACCTGTGCAAACTCAAACAGACAAAATCCCAGCATGGCACTGAGGAACTGGGTAGCAGACCACAACCTTTGTTTAAGAAATATTGGCAACTGATTACTATTGGGTAAGGGTGAACTAGTCTTTCTAAAGTGAGGGACTCTGAGTAGACTGGCTAGACCTCAGTGAATGAACCTACACTGAGGTCACTTGGAGACACTAACTTGACACAATAGACCTTAACATAAATAAAAGAACATAGGGATTCCAGTTGAGGGATATGGGAGATACTTGTGGGCAAAGAGATATAAAGATGATTAAGACAGACTGAGATGTTCTGTATGAAACACACAATGATTCAACTAAAAAAAAAAAAACTCTTTTAAAGATTACTCTAGTAGTTAGTGTACATAGATAGCACCTTCCAGCATTATGAAAGCTAGCCAGTAGGGATGAAGCTTTCAGGTCACTGACAGCTTGATTTTTCCATGTTCTGTGACTCAAGTATGTGTCTTCATCAATAGGGTCTTACCATCCTGTTCTGGAGGGTGACCAAGAGCAATTGTCATATTTATGTAATTGCGGAGTCTACTGGATTTCATTGATCAACAAGATGAAAAGAGGCAACCCATTCCTAGCAATGAACTTTTTGTTTGTTAGCCTATGGTGTTCAGGAGGGGCATTATTACCCTGTTATATTGTAGCTCATTTTAAATTCTTTATATTTGTGCTTATTTTAGGAAATGTCTATTGTACCTGGCTTCCATATGACTTTCTCAACAGATATTGTTATTTATCCATGCCCATATTCCTTCCTCTACTGTACCATTCCACTCCCCACCTCATAGTAATCATGACTATTACCCAGCTGTGAACTCTGCAAGCTGCAATAGCAACTGGCCTTGTCAAGGTATGCCAGCTGGTGCAATAGTGGCAAGAACACCATAGGAATAACCAACCACTTTCTACTTGAATTTAAGGCCCAGTCCACGAAATAGAACCCATACCTGGTAAGGGACAAGAACCTGTGGCTAGACAGGTCACAGGAGAATTTACTACTATTATTCTGCTAAATTGACACAGCATTAAACTGACTCCTAATGACTTTTTGTTACACCCATTGGTTAGTGACTCTCTCAAACTTCATCAGAGAAGCTTCTTTTTAAAGTAGATGGCTGTTAACCCACAGACCCACAACTGGTCAAGGTGAAGAAAATAAGAGGCTGCAGAGTGCTCAACCCTAAATGGGACTCACACCCCCACACACCCACTTCTACCAAGGCTCAGGGATCATCTTGGAAGAGGGAACAGAAAGAATATACAAGCCAAACAGGTGGGTGTCTACAACAAAACTGTGCTTTCTGGCCACAACAGGGAAGTTGTGCATACACAAGACGTGAGCAAGCTCTAGCCAGGCAAAACCCCAGCAAGTAGTGAGCACACAGTCTCGCCCTTAGTTTAGGAGCCATTGATAGCTGTTGGGAGGGGGGCGTTAGTTTTCTTTAGGAGTATGATACCTGGTAGGCTGACCAAGCTCCAGTGGATGGCCACACACACACACACACACACACACACACACACACACACACACGAGTACATGGGCAGCACAAAGTGGGTTTAAGAAGCAAAATAAGAAAAAAAAGTTGGATGGAGAGGTAAAGGGGGGTGTATATGGGACGAGTTGGGAAGGAATCTGATCAAAATACAATGTATGAAATTATCAAAGAATTCACATACAAAAAATTTAAATCACCATGGCTGCAACTCAGTAAACGAATTTGAAGACAGTAATGTGGAATGTGCCGAAACTAGACAGAAAGTAGCTGCAGTAATCCAAATGTGGCAATGGTCCATCAGGAAAGATAGTGGAAAGTATATAAAACTGTCAAAAGTCGATTCAGGAGCATCACTAGGACTTGAAGATTGACCCAATCTTTAAAGACTTAAAAAATTCAAGTTTGCATCCCAGTTTTCTTACTTGGCCAATTGTTTGATGGTGGGACCATTCACTGTAATCTGGAAATTCAATGAATTCTAAAAGGAAATGGTAAGTCAAGTTTTGGGTTTCCTAACTTTGAAGTATCTACCTCTCCAGGAGAGTGTCTAATAGGCTACATTAAAGGTGTGAGTCATCAGTGTACTAAAGGTGAGCTCAATTACAGAGAATGTGCCAGGAAGAAGTCGGGGTCTCCAAGAAAGACTGCAAGGATGGCTACAATCCGCAAGTCACTGCTACAATACTTCACAAAAGTACACAAGTAGCAACAAATATAATTGGGAGAAATGTTTAATGATATTGTGTGGATTTAAGAGGTCTACAATAAAACAAAGTTTTAGCTTTAGGTATCTTTGGAGGTATCCTGGATCCTTCTCGGACATTCTTAGCCTCATGCTTCCTCATGCCAGTAAAAAGCTGAGGTGAGAAATAAGAAAGATGACTGCTAATAGTTTTATGTCTGTGAATCTTAGATTTTTCGAATTGGACTTACTAGAATATGTGAAGTATTTCCTTTTTTTTTAATTCAGTGCCATCCTGAATCACTGTATCACCTCCAAACCATCATGCCCACTTATCTCTAAGGTGGTTTCCATGGCAATGGCAAAGTATTCAGAAGGAGAGACAAAGGCACTAGTATCCTAAGGTGTATAGTACATTTAAATTAAAATATAAAGTACAGAGTATAAAGCTACTGATGCAACTAATAACAAAAGGATACATGCAACAAAGTTTGAAAAGGCTCCTAAATGTGAACTAAATTCCTCATCTGTTTTTAACAAGGTATTACTTGGTAAAACTTCCCAAAGCTAGAAAATCAAGTAGTAGAGGTATAAATTTATATCTACCAGAAAAAAACTAAAAAAGAAATGAGAAGTGACAAAAATGGATTTTTTTCTATTGTATGGGCCTGTAGAAAGAGAGACAGAAAGACCTTTCATCTAAAAACCTAGAATATTTTCTACAGAAGCTTTAGGTTCAAGGTAAGATAGCACAAAAAGCAGAGTTCTCAAATGTCCCCTTGTCCCCACACATACAGAGCCTCCATCACTATCCACATCCTGCACCAGAGTGGTACATGGGATTGATCAATAAGCCAAGGCTGATAGATTGTTATAAAAAATCCACAGCTCACATTAGGCTTCACTCTGATGTGCATTCTAGGGATTCTGACAGTTACATCATGGCATGCATCCACCATTATATCACACAGAATGGTTTGGCTGCTTTAAGAAGTCCTCTGTGTTGTACTTAATCCTAGCACCCCATTCCCAAACCCAGCAGTCACTAATTTTTATATTTCAGTACATCTGCCTTTGCCAAAATGATTCATTGTTGGAATCAAACAGTCTATAGGCTTTTCAAATTGGCTTCTTTCACCTTATAATATGTATCTGAAGATCCTCTATGCTTTTTCATGGCATGGTAGCTCATTTCTACATACAGCTAAATAACATTGATTATGTAAACATACTACAGTTTATCCACTCAACTACTAAGAAACATCTTAATTGCTTCCAAGTTTTTAATGAAGAATAAAACCTGCTGTAAACATCTTTGTGATGGTTTAGAGAAACTTGGGTTCTCAATTCTGTAGAGGGGTAAATACCAATTAATGAGTTACTGGATTATACAGTAAAAGTACATTTAGTTTTGTAAAAAATTGCCATACTGCCTCCTAAAGTGGCTATATGTCCATCAGTCTTCCCAGTGCCCACCACATTCTTATTGGCACTGATGTTGTATGTCCATCAGTCCTCCCAGTGTCCCACATCATCACTACAATCGATGTTGTATGTCCATCAGCCTTCCCAGTGTCCCACATCATCACTATAATCAATGATGTATGTCCACCGGTCTTCCCAGTGTCCCACATTGTCACTAGCATTCAATGTACATTCATCAGTCTTCCCAGTGTTCTACATTGTCACTAGCATTGGAGGCTGTATGTCCACCAGTCAGAGATCCATCTGCCATGCCTTCTGAGTGCTGGGATTAAAGGCATGTGCCACCACATCTGGATTTGGTGATTTTCGTACAATATATTTTGATCATATTTAGATACCCCCATCTTCACCCCTCTTATAGCCCCCCAGCCAATTTCATGCATTCATTGATGTATGTTAAGGTCTACTGGGTTTGATAATTTTTTGACAAATTATTTTCAATATCTATCAAAATGATGTTAGATGCTCATCTTTGTCCAAATCTCTGGTTATCTATTTAGGATAATTTCAAAATAGTTGAATTATCTATTTGATAGCTATCAGGTTCAAAATATCATCATACTTCTAAAAGTGAAATGTAAAGCTGTACTATAGATTCAAAATAAGTATTAAAAACTTGTTTTACTTCCTCCAAATTATCTAGAAATTAGTCATAAACCTATGTGTAAAATTCAAAGTTATCAAATGTTAGGTGACAATACAGGGAGAATCTAGATGGTGAAGACTTTTTGGATACAGGGTTGAAAACACAGTCTATGAAAGAAATAAATCATACTTCATCAAAAGTTAATCTTCAGTTCTGCCAACAACAGTGCCCAGAAAATAAGAGGAAAATGTTCTCAAAATATTTGCAAAACTCAGCAATAGGAAGAGGAACTGTCCAATTACAAATGGACAAGAGCTCTGAATGGGAGACCCAAGAGATAGATGGAAAACATTACACGACAAGATTCTCAACATCATATGTCATTAGGAAATTGCCAGTTAAAACAACAAAATGACCCCACATCTATTCAGATGGCAGATGATAGAAATGTCGAACACTGACAGCCTTGAATGCTAGAGAGGATGTGGAACACTGGGAAGACTGGTGGACATACAATAATGAATGCTAATGAGGATGTGAGACACTGAGTCTACATAGTGATTCCAGCCTAGCTAGTGCTGCAGGGAATCCTGTCTAAAAAAAAAGAAAAGAAAAATTATCAAATGATTAATTTTCAAATGATAAAATGTTATAAAACTACTTAAGGTCATGGTTTTAAATATTTTTATGTTCTTGGAAAGGGTTATACTAAATATTATCATTAGGGTATATAATATAGGCTATTTATATTTTATTTATTATACTTTTTATGATATATATTTGTATTATAATAAAAAATTTGCTTCACAAATTACTGAGGGAATTGAAGTGTCTATCGAACCTTTATAAAGAACCACAAAAGATTTCAACTTAGAGTAACAAATGACATTCTTCAGGACACTGGACCAAAACAATGACATGGTGTCCTGTCTTGCTGTTATCACAAAGTAAATTAAAGCACCCAAAGACTACATAAAACTCTACAGCCAAAATATGTGGAAAGTAATTAGTAGAAGATGGTTTATTGGTGAGATCTTAGATAATTAGAAGGGAGATTTGGGGTTAGAAACTACTTGGGAAGGATAAATGGGAGAACTAGAGTCAAGAACAAGAGAAGGATGTTCAGATATCTCTGTACATTATAATCCTCAACAAGGTGCAGACTCTCCACCTTCTGAAACTTTGTGTCATGATCTGTTATATCCAGCCTATACCGGCATCTGTCCTTTACCTCCATTACAGACCCTTCGTTCTCATGTACTATCTACACTAAGGTAAGGAGAAGTTTTTTATTGGTGGGACAGATCTTTAACTAAAGCTAGAATGATCAAATTTAAGCCTCATACAACTGTATATTTAGGGCATGAATATGATAAATCACATTGCCAATACAACACATACATCTCCTTTGTTTATGGTGCCATTTCTGACTCCATCACAGAGCTAGCAAGAGAATCAAATGAGATCATACATACCAAAGGACAGAAGTTCGAAACACAGTGTATTTTGTCATAAAAAATAATTCTCATCCTATGAACAAATCATTGTTTTGGCTCTGGTAGCAATTCAAGAACAAAATTTGAATTCTGGCTGACAGGACAGCTAGTCTTGTGAGGGAAGCCACCACTTCCTCCCTGGCTGCTCTGTATCCAGTACTCCCAAATCTAATCTCCAATAGCAGGTGACTTTCCTAGGTACCCAAGCAACATTCTTTAGCTGAAGTTAATATGTAGCTGTACTTCCAAGCTAAAACTAGTGCTCTCAAACTCACTGCCAGCTACCACTTTTGTGCTGAGTTACTTTATCTTTTCCTTTGCTTCTTCGGTGAAAGATTACATGCTAAGCTCTGGATATAAACAATAAAGAACAGAAATTAGACAAAGCCCTGCCCACGCAGAATCCACAGCAGGAGGGGGGAAACATATGAGTCATGGGATCATCAAATGTAAGATGAAAATGAAAATAACAATAAAAAGACAGATTGAAGGATTATTAGAATATTTAGGTAGATGGGCTGATATGGACCTAGGAATTTGGAGGTCTTTCTTGAACCCGAAATCTGAAAGAGGAATAGTCAAGAGTTAAATGACCAAATAAAAGAATGTGCATGATCAAAGATCCTGTGGCACAAAACACTGACCTTTAAGAAAATGACAAGAGGACATAGCATACAGAGCCATGAGAAGGAATACAATGCAAAGTGAATGGGTTAAGTGGAATGGGGGAGATGAAGAAGGCAAAAACAAAAACAAATTTTGTTTGAAAATGCTATAACAAAATCTAATCATGTATATGCTAATTAAAACTGAAATAACAAATCTGAATGCTCTTTTAGAAGGATGCAAAGCATGAGAGTAACATCTGTCCTATGTATCATGTCAAAAATGAGCCTGATCTTTGGGGCCTCGACAGGCAAAGTGAAGAATACAGTCCAGATTAGAGATGTGGACCAGCACAGGTAAAGTAGCTATGAAAGAGTAACACGGTTCTGAATTCTGGCACTATGTGGGTAGAATAAACACGAGGTGATGGGGTCGGGAACAGGAGCAAGAACTCGGTTCAAACAAAAGGAAGAAAGAACTGTGACCCAGAAAGTAAGTTAGAAAAATCAGAATCCATTCTCAGAGAAATGCTAATAGGATCCAGAGACCAACTTTTCACAGTACAGAACTGAGAGACAGGAGGGAAAAGAAGCTGACTTCACCTCATTGTGGGGTCCTGAAGAACAAAGGCATATCCTGGGAGCTTCTGAAAGACACATACTTCTTATAACCAGAGAGTTGTCTTGTGGAAATCTAACCAAGAGACTTAGAAAAGCTCAAGGGAAACCTCCAAAGAACAGTACTAACTGAACCAGAATACGTTCAGTGTGTGAAGTGTTTCAGACGGAAGAATGAGATTCACTCCCTGAGATCAAATACTGGGTCTATTACCAAGAGCTTGAATTTAGATCAGTTACTTAATCTCTGAACACTTTGGTTTCCTTACATATACAAGATAAATAGGCCAGTAGTTTCTACTTCTTAAAGCTGTTGAGAAGATCAAGTAGGAGACTTTACGTGAAAGAACATGGATCCTGAGGAAATAGCTTCCCTCGTACATCTGCAAACACCATACCTCCTACCAGCAGAGTGGCACTGCGGATTTCTACTCCTCATGCAGTGCAAAGCTGTAGTAGCCTTGCCTATATGCACCTGTTATTCCCGCCTTGCTTTATGTTTCCTTCCTTAGTCTTAGAAATCAGTGCTTTTCATGGTTGGTCCTGGTTGTCTACTTGATTGAATTAAATGATGTTAGAACTGGTGAAATGCACCTGTGTCCGTGGGAGTATTTCCGGAAAGCAGTGACATGTGATACAAGGCTCAGGAAGAAAGAGCTCTGTCCCTTAGCATAAGCAACACCTTCCAATGGGAAGCCTGGATTAAAAACAAAAGAAATCAAAGGAAAAAGTAGCCAGCATATGCTTGCCTTCCCTTCTTCCTGATCAAGAGTGAGAACGTCTATTGCTACAACAGCAGTAGTGGCAACAATCATCCACTGACATCAGACCCCAGCTTCCTTTGCCTTTCAATGTGGGCTCAATGCCAGTAACTCTTGGGAGATCGCCCAGACTTCCATCGCCATATCGGGGCTGTTGAAGAGTCCAGCTTCTGGAATTGAGCAGCTACAGGCTTTTCTTCCTCTTCTGCAGAACAGACAACTTGCTCGTATCAAAACCAAATTACTGGTATTTATTAAAATGAAATTACATCTTTGTATACATTTTTAAAATAAAGGCTTTGAATGCAGATAATCATAACTCCTTGATAATATCAAGTGAACAATGACATTTTCTAAATGGGCCCACTTGGGAGCAGCAAGTTTTGAAGGCATTTGGAAAAGAGGGGATTAAAAGAAAGGAAAGGAAGGTTAATTGTAAAAATGTTTAGATGACTACAACCTATATTTTCTTTTACAGTAATAAACACATCCTAGTCCGCAACTATCCATTTGAAACATCAGGCTTTCACATTTGTTCTGAAAGCTTCATCACCTCAATCATTTTTTGCCCCGAACCTAGCCAGTCAACAAGCAATCAGAGCAAGTATAAAACTACACAGCATTAAAACATAATCCTTATATTTTCACAGTAATTATCAAGGGATTCAGCCAATCATTCAACTTAGCAAATAGTTACTGAGTGCCTGCTAGATATATAGTACTATGGTAAGTAACAAATAGTAATTTTGTCCTTCAAAACATGAAACATGAAAGATATAACTGATAGTCTAAAAGTAGAAAATGGAAAATACAGCATCCCAAAGAATCAAAATATCCAAAATTACTTCAACTACCTTAAGTGGCAGTGTGTCTCTCCCACACAGAGTCTACTTCAAATCCCTCACCCTTAAAACCTAAGTAATTCTGAAAACTAAATTACTACAGTCTTGAGCCTCTTTTCTTAGAAGAGTTTTATCTCCCCCAAATCGACTCATAGTTTGGGATAATTGTTGGAGCCATATCGAGCATAAATTGGGAACCAACTCGGGGTTTGTATGACTTCTGCTAATAACATCTATGTCTGTTTCTGTCATAAGAAAGAGATAGGACCCTTAAAAAAAACAGATACGGTTAATATAATATTAAAATACTCTCTCCACAGCCTACAAGCTTTTTGTTATTTTTGTCAACTCAAATAATTATACTTCCACATCTTCAGCCACAATCATAGAGCTGGCCTTGTTATGACCTTGAAATACAGGAATTCATTAGAAATTCTCAGAGTAATTCAATATTCTTTTTAAATGCTGTGACCTCAAAATTTTTTGATTTTCCTGTTTTCTGATACTGAAAATATTTCACAAACCATAATGAAAGTGGTTGCATTACCAGCTTTAAACAGTGTCTCCAAATCTCAACGGTCCCATGCTCCCCCTTCCCATGAGAATAAAGACAAATAAAGCAAAAACACACAGGACAATTTTGTTATATATTAACTTTTTGTTTGTTTGGGGGGAAGAGTCAGGTTTATTTTGTTTTGTTTGAGACACTGTCTCCATGTAGCCCCAGGTGGCCTGGAACTGGATAAATAGACCAGGCTAGCCTTGATCTCACAGAGATATACCTGCTTCCAACTCCCACGTGCTGGGATAAAAGGCATGTCCCAACACATCTTTGCATCAATTATTGTTAATGGCATATTTCCTTAATGAAAAGTTTGATTTGGATTAAGTTCAATCAGATATTTTTTGCAGGGCTTATGAATAGCACTGCAGCTCTCAGCATGGGTCACATACAACTGTTTTTTTATCATATTCATTGTGTGACTTCATACTTTGAGAATTAATTTCTGTCTTGTTACTTTAATTATATGTAAATGATAAAACAATATGGCAGTATCTGACAAAACAGACTTAATATTGACCCATTGTTCAGAGGGTAAAACAGCCTCAGTAGCAGAAATGGGACCAGAGTCAAAGCCAAAGAATAATTCTTAGCACTTGCAATACACTATCCAATTTGCAAAACATGAGAGACAGTCATACTTAGGAATATGTACTTTATAATTCCCACATTTGTTCCAGTCTACTTTGAGCTAATATGTCCTTGGTACTTCCAAGAGCAGCAAAATCCATTTATTCAAATCTTCAACACTTTGCTAAACTGAAATCAAAAAGCCCCAAAATGCCAATAAAGATTTCTATATAAAGCTATTAAACTCAATGTTAGGTTCTGAAATTAGAATTCAGGATTTTGTAAAGTGGACAATGTTCACTAGTCATTAAGTTAAACATTCGGGAACTTTGATTATAATCTACTAGAGTAGATCAACAGCACTCCTAAGAAGGAGTATCTGCCATGAGAAACCCAGCTGGAGATGTGGAATGTCAGCTGGGGGCAGGGAACTGGCTTAGATTTATCAGAGACTAAAAAGGACATGAGTTGGAGCAAGCAGCTGACATTCAGACTAAAATTAGAGGAGCAGATTTCAACACAGAAAGTCACTGGGAAACTAGGAAAAGCAGTGGGCCACTAGCCATGGAAGAATATCAAGCAGAAAAATGAAATGACCCAGAAATGTCTAAGACCAAAGACCACTGACATTGCAATCAGACTTCTAATAAGTGTCACTCAGTTCCAGTACAGAATCAAACACTCATGATATTCGTGCCCTAAGATATCTCCCTTGACCTTTTTGAGTCATATCTCCTCACACAAAGTAGGAGCTTTTTTAAAAACTACCCTGACTGGACACCAGTGGATGGGTTTGCACTGAGGGCTGTCTGGGTACAGGTGCTTGACTGGATGGCACTTTCTGTGTGTTGGCAGAGTGCATGGGGTCTGGTGGGGGATTGGGGGCCATGGATGAGGAGGAGGTCTGGACCTGATTGTGAACTGTTGTAGAAAATTACAAAAATGAAATTTAAAAAAATTTAACTACCCTGAAGAGTTGTGGAAGGAATTATTACGCCCAATAATGGATTGAGAAAAGCAAACTGATAAATATTAAATTGTGGTAGTGTTGTTTTACTGGCTTTTGATGAAATAACATTTTAAATACTAACATATTTTCACTCTAGGTCAGTCTTGTTACCCAATAGTCTCTAGGTATTGGGGCTTTACTAGGTATTGGGGCTAAAGCATCCACTGATGGAAAGCAAAAACAACTCATGATGAAAAGGAATTGTTTACTCCTGACTTCAGAATGGACTATTTTAAGTAACACAAGGTCTAACTGTCAGTCATAAATTTAAAAGATTTTAGGTATTAGGACCATAAAGTTTAGAGAAAAGGCAGGTTTTCTAAATTTCAGAAGCTACCCTTTTAAATTAGAAAGCAGAGACTAGTTCAACACATAGAGCTTTTTTCCCCTCTAGGTGAAGAGCTAGCTACAGGACAGGACAACTTTCTTTTTCTTTTCTTTTTTTGCAATTTTAACTGAAAAAGAAGGCCCTCGAAACTATTCCTAGGATAGACTAAGGAGCTACAAGCAAAATAAATGTTGTATGTGAGAGTTTCTGCCACGTTCTGCCACGTATCTTCATATAACCCTGGAATAGGAGAATGGGCACCAGAAACACATTTCCCCTCTACTGTGGGTTAAGAATCCCTCAGGAGGGACACCTTTTCTCCTCCCTGTGGAATCCCAGAAGGATGCAGTCTTTCAAAGTATACCTAACCAACCTGAGGTTAGCATAAAGAAAGAGGAAAGAAAGAAAGAAAGAATGAAAGGAGGGAGGGAGGGACAGAGGGACGGAGGGAGGGAGGGACGGAGGAAGGAAGGAAGGAAGAGAAAAAGGGTCTGTGAAAACATGTTCTCAGAGTCCACATATGGGATGGAGAAAAAGAACATACTCTATGTTGTTGCACTGGAGCCCACAGAATAGGTAGGAGGATCATTGGACTCAAAAAGGCCTGACATAGGATGGAGGGGACACAGAGCATCAGTAATCACAGCAGTTCATAAACATGAGCTTCACCCCGCTTTCCTTCCTTTCTCACTGGTACCTGCCAATGTGTCTGAAGACACTTGGCCCACGTGACAGAGGAAGTCTCCTGCCCCTAACTTCAAATAATGTCCTCACAGACTGCTGTACAAAAGCAAGGAAAATAAGCTCTGTGTTCTCTAACAGAGTAGGTGCTATTTGTCTTTGACATTTAGCAAGTCAAGTATCAAAGGAATCTTAGCCTGCTATGAACTATGCATTCTACTGAGCTCTTACCAGAAAGATGATCTACAATGGTAATGTCCATTAAATTTTCCCACTGTCACCATCGCCAGTCTAATAAAGAAATACATAATACTGAAAAATATTAACAGTTTCTGAGGGTGATCTGTATCTCCTACAAAATATATAGAATCTACAAAATGGAGATAGAATTAAATGTTTGAACTTTGTCTTTTTTGTAAATAATTGTTTTTAGGACAAACAAATCCCTTGAAAATCAGCCAGAAAGTCACAAATAATAATTCTGCAGGAGGTTTTGAATTATTCTTCAAAATCACATGCATGCACACACACAAAAACAACTTAGATTTTTTTAATGCTTTCACAACCTGCCTACAACATCTATTATCCCAAAATATAAAAAATAAAGTAACCCCTAAATAGATTCACCCTTTGAGGCTTCTGAACTTTCAAATATTGAAAAATAAAGCCTGGAGTGGCAGGAGTGGGAAATGAAGGCAGCCAAACTCATTACCAGCCTTCCTTTCTGCTTTGTTTATAGGTACAATGAAACTTAAAGGTCTCAGGGATAGAAAGAAAAGTAAGGAAATTGAAAGCTTCAACCTCAGGTACTTTCCATTAAACTCCTTCTCCCCAGTTTGCTATAGGTACACAAGAGACCCTTTCAGCTCAGGGGGCAAATCCATTCTTTTACAGTGTACAGGAAAATGGTGACAATGCAGCCTCTACCTCCAAGAAGAAAACTGTAACCTGTCCAATTTTGTGAGTATGAAGGCACTCAATAATCTGAAATTGTGCCCCTTTTGATATTCATATACAAAAAAATGGACTCTAAATCAAATATGCTCACAGTATATTCTTATCTAGAATGTCAGTAACCTATTGTTCTTCTGAAACTAACATTGGAGAATATTTAACTTAGCTTATCTAACTTTGAAAACAATTCATCACCAACTGGATTTTATTTTGTTTTCTCTTGTGTTTGTTTGTTTGTTTGTTTTTTGAGACAGGATATCCCTGTAACCTGGCTGGACTGGAACTCACTATGTGAACCAGACTGACCTGGAACTCACAAATACCCACCTATCGCTACCTTCCAAGTGCTGGGATTAAAGGCATGTGCCATCACACCCACCACTGCCAATTGGATTTCTTGTGTACATTTCTACAGGATTTTTAGCTGTTTAAACTTGAGATAAATTTTCTATGTCCAACAGGTTAGACTGTAAACAGAAGGGAAAAAACTGAAAAATCCTTTGAGTTAACATGGACTCAATTGATGTAACTAATTTTCACTTTCCATTTATCTCTTGTATTCTCTTCAAAAGTGGATCTTAATTGGAAGATGAACCATATTTATCTCTAGCAAAATTTCTTTCCATTATCCCTGGACTTTTATGGATGTAGCAATTTTAATTTAAATCAGTATCATCCTATTTGACCTGCATATTACAAAGGGCAAAGGTTCTCTTCAGAAAATTTCCAGTGGTATAATATGCTCACTCAACCAGCATGGAAATTTCAAATGTGAATTACAGGCTTTTTATCTTTTCAACAAAGTAATGGGTGGATTATATATTAGCTATCAGGTCTTTGTTGGGGCTTTGTTTTTATTTTTATTTGTTTTTATTTTCTATCAATAAATTTCAGCATCTTGCCTTTGGGGTTATAAAGAAATCTGAGCAAACTAGGGAAGGAATTTCGTATTTCAAAATATCAAGCAATGAATAACTCTCCATTAAGTTTATTTTAATAATGGTAACACAGAGCGTAATGGCAAAAAAAAATTTACGAGATTTTTCAGATTGTAAAACTACCACTTGAAGTACTCTTGAACACTAGAGTAGTTAGAAAATTCATTTTCAAAAGGAAAGCTATTAAAGCAACCCATAATTCACTGCCTAGAGACTGATACTATTCTTTGAGTTTTTCATAATCAGAGGTAATCCAATATTGTTGAAATTCACAATGAACTGGAAGGCTCAGGAGAGAAGAAATACCCGTGAAAAGCTGGAAAGTTTTCTCAAATGCACATACTGGTTTTGAAACTAGGAAACTAAAGAGATAAAACACCTATTTGTCTGGTTCAATAACTAATAAGTAAAAGTAATGAGTCAGGGACTTATAGTACTCTTAGGTTATCAATTTTTAGGGTAATGATGAAATCAAAGAAGGGATAGAAGAGACCTTGAGAATTAAGAATTCAAATTTCCCATGCAGAACAAACAGATAATGGAATCAAGTGATACAAATATCCTACGTACAGAAGACAACCAATAGGCAATACTAATGGCTGCCATGGTCATCATACTCTTCTGTTTTTGCTAATGTTCTTTCAAAATAATCCAGAAATCTTTCTGTGAAAGCTCTTGATTTAAAAATATTCTACTAAACAGAAATGGTCAAAATGTATTAAGTTAGACTTGATGAGTTTTTGAGTTTTACTTGGCCTGTTGGTTTCAGTTTGCAGCCCTGATTATCAGAGAGTGGAGTATTTATATCCTATTCTTGATTTTTAAAACATTGCTGGAAGATAATAAACTTCCACAGACATAATTTAATATTGATAAAGACTCAGGCGTTCATTAACATGTAGGCAGATTAATGCCTCCTTGTACCCCACAAAACCTTATGAGTCTTATCCTCAGAACCTATAAATATGTTCTCGTATTAGTTAGCATTCCAGTCATTGGTGACAGAATGCCTAACATAAACAACTTAATGGTGGCAAGATTTTTTTTGCTCCTGGCTCCAGATGTTTCAATCCATCATGGTGGGGAAGAGCAGCTCACATCATGGCAGACATGAAACAAAGACGAATCCAGGACAAGATATAACCCCAAAGTTATGTGCCTAGTAACCTAATTCCTCCAATCAAGTATGACACTCTCCAGTTCCACACATCTATATATTCTGTTTAAACTGTGAGACCATCAAGGGATTAATCCATCCACTAGTCATCTTTAATCTAGTCATCTCTAGAAACGCCATCACAGACATACCCAGAGATGTGTTTTACAACTCTCCCAGGCACTTCTAATCAAGTTAACAAACAAGACTAAGCACAAGCCCACCCAGACAACTTTTCCTAAACTGTAGCATGCCATCACTGCCCCCCACAAAGCTCATGTATATCTCATAATATGAAACTCATTCATTCTGTCTTTGTGAGTCCTCATAACTTTAAAAGTTACAACATTGTTCATAAGCCCGAGTTCAAAGTCTCCTCTTGACATTCAAGGCAACTCTTAGTAGTGAATCACTACAAAAAAAAAATAAATAAATAACCAGTTAGGGAAATGACTCAGTGATTAAAGCACTTGTTGTGCAAGCAAGAAAACTGGATGACAGATCCCCAGGACCCATGCAAATACCAGGCAGATGTGACAGCTGATCTGTAATTCAATAGGTGATAAGGAGATTCCCCAGAACAAGCTAGCCAGACAGCTGCATGGGCAAACCCCAGGTTTATGGAAGAGACCCTACCTCCAAAGAATAAGGTGGAAGAATGACTGAGGCCTCCCAGTAGCAACCCCAGACTTCCACATACACGTGCACACCAGCATACACATGTGCTCCCATGTGCAAACACATACATACACACACACACACACTCATATATCACAAGCACAAACATAAAAAAAAAAAAAAAAAAGGCCTACAGCCTTGCAATTTGCAGGCTGCCTGACCTATGGTTTGGGCTGACTCCACTGACTGCCTACAGATTCATTTGGCAGACAATCTACCCCTTTGGCATCTCCAACATCCTGGGGTCTCCATTATAGCTTAGGCTTCTCCCAGCTTTCACACATCACACACGCAGAAGCAGCCTGCAGAGATCTTGATGTTGTTACATAATGCCTAGCCTCCCAGACCTTCCTTTAATATCCTAGTGGAAGCCTCCATCACCCATTAACTATTACATTCTACATAAATACAAAACTAGCATCACGTGGACAAGATCAAGGCCTGCCACTAACTCAAGCAATAGCCAGGTCCCCTTGACTCGTGGCTGCAGTACCCCCTGAGTGCTTGTGTGGCTGAACAGGGTGAAAAGAATCCTGGAGAAACAACTTCATGTCCACTCCTGTGTCAATGGTTTACTGTCTGTCTCTTCTAAAGAGGAAAGTCTTTTAAATGAGTTTGCATATTTACATGCCTCAAGTTGTGATTAATAGTATCAGGCCAATTCCTAAAATGGCCTCAAGACTTTTTCCTATTGTCACAATGCACAATATATGCCTTCTTTGGGGGGTTGGGGGAGAATTGAGATAGGTTCTAACTATGTAGTCCAGAATGACCTGGAACTCACTATCCTCCTGCCTCCCAAGGCCTGGCTTTGGTTTCTTTTAAATGGTAATACCTTCCTGACTCCTAACATCACAGTGCCTTTTCTTAACAAACTGCAAGTTTTCTTGCTCTGCTTGCTTACTCCAATTACTACTGTGAATCTGGCTGAAAGCAGCCAGGAATGTATGTGCAACCATGTTACACTGATGCTGGGCTTCCACCAGATTATTGTTCTATCACCTTGAAACTGATCCTCCCGTAAAGTGTCAAGATCGGACGAAAATGTAGGCAAGTCCTTTGCCATAATATAACAGAAATGACCACTGGTCCAGTTCCCAACAGAGTCTTCGTTCCCATCCGACATCTCATGAGCATATTCTGTGCTATCTGTATTTGTATTACTAACTGGATTTCTATGAACCTGCTGTTCTTCTGAGATTCCTCCAGATTCATTGGTTAAGGTCTGCTTATAGTATCCGAAGCTAGAAAAGCTGGCTTCTCCAAACTTTTCCAAATTCCTCCCCAAAACCCATTTCAAAATCTTCTGAACCACATTATCAAGTAGTCACAACAACAAACCCACTTCTCTGCTGTAGATTTTCTGTGTTAGTTACTAGTATATTGCTGTGAGGAAATGCCTGCCATAGACAACTTCAAAGCAGAGTTATTTATTTCATCTTACTGTTTTGGAGGTTTCAGTCCTTCGTGGCAGGGTGAATGTGACAAAGCTGAGCAGATCACATTATGTTGGTTAGGAAACAGAGCAGAACACCAACAGCAAGAGGTCAGAACAAGAGACAGCCCCCAAGATGAGTCCCAAATGGTCTGTTTTCTCCAACCAGCCCCAGTCTCTACAGTTCTACTGCTTCCCAATGTCCTGTCCAATTTTTGTCACAATTTAAAACACTTTTTAATTTTTGAGAGTTCCATACATGAGTATTACCTTTGCTTTATTTCATTCCCTCCCAGTAACCCTCCAGTTCCTCCCATGTCCCACCACTCACTCTCTATTTCTTGTCTTCTTCTTTCATTGTTATTGTTATGGAGTGATTATATAGTGTTTTATACATACACACACACACACACACACACTGATATATATAAGTCCATTTATGGTACTCGTATATATCTATGTCTAGCGCTGCCCACTTGGGATTAGATAACCTCTCAGGGAACTAGTCCCTGGAGAAAACTGAACTTCCCTCTCTCAACATCTACTGAGTGTCTAGAGCTCTTCCTCTTAATGTGGGACCCCTTGAGATTTCTCCCATCCACCTTGGTTTATCAAAGAGTTTTATCATTCTTCAAATCTCATTGACTATCATACCGTGGAGACTTCACTGGTATAGCTTCCCTATCATGTCTAGAATGCATTAACTAGTAGCAGGCATCATGGCTCTCTGGCTTTCACATTCTTTCCACCCCTCATTCTGTGACCCACCTCACAATCACTTATTCTCTGCATTTAATCTGCTGTGGAACTTTGTAATAGTCTGTATCTGTTGCAGAAAGAAGTTACTTTGATGAGTGGTGAGGGGTGCACTGTCTATAAATATAAGAATACATATTCAGAATACAGTAAAAAATTACTTTGATCTAAGGAAGTGACAGAAGTAGGCTCTTCACTAGGGTCTATGACTTCTCCAACCATGTGTACTTGGCTAGGTTTACAGTACCAAGCATGAATTCCTTCCCATTGAGGCAGCTTTAAGTTCAAATAAACAACTGTTGATTACTCCAAAAATAAAAATCCCACTACTGCACCAATAGAGATTATTTGCTGGACCAGTCATTGTTGTTCATAGGCTTTATAGCTGGGTAGGATCATTGACTGGTTTCCCCCTTGGCAGCTTGCATAGCATCTTCTGATGAGGTAGTCCTCAGGGAGATTTCCAAGTCAGTTCCAGTTCCACTGCTCCAAGTTCTGTGTCTGAAGTATGTCCTGCATTCAGTAACAGGGCCTTACCTTCAAGTTCTGTGAGGCAATCAAAGGCTGTGGAATAGCCTGTGTTATTTTGGGAGTCTCTAGGACTACCCTGACCAACAAATCGAAGGGAGTAAATTGAATTGTTCACCAGTTCAGAGCCCTTTTGATCTAATAATCTCTGGGAAAACTCTCACAAACACATCTAAATATGTGCTTTAAATTGATAAGTCAATTAAATTGATTAATTGGCTTAAAATTAATTAGGCAAGCATGGTGGCACATACCTTAGTCATAGAACTCAAGAAGATAAGATAGGCAGACATAAAGTCTGAGGCAAGCCTGGGCTACATAGTAAATTCAAAACCCACACTATACAATGAGACCCAGTCTCAAAAAAGAAAATCAGATGGATAGATGGCTCAGCAGTTAATATGGGCTGTTCATAAAGTAAAAGCAAAATACATTTTTTAAAACTACTCAACATAGTTACATTCTATAGTAAAGGGATTTTGCAGATGAAGTTATAGACTTTTAAGATCTCACACTTATCCTGGATCATCCTGATGACCCTTATCTAATCATATGGATTCTTATAGCGAGAAGAGATAGACATGCTGTTTAACTAAGCCTTATTTAAATCACAGTGTTTGGTTTGAAATTCAGAGCAGATAGGAGGACAACTGAAAGGAAGGAGATGTAGTTAATTCAAAAATGCAAAGCTGCTCCAATGTATAAATCAGCTTACCTTTTTATCACTAAACACCTATCTTTGATCTTTTTCTGTCTAAACTAGTTTGGAATTTGCAGAAATTAAAACAGCTTGGGAATGAGTTCACGTCCTGCTTGCTTTCTCTGGAGGACTGGTAGTGATCTGTTATCCCACAGATTATGCACATTTTCTGTTGGCTTAGGTATCAGCCATCTGCAGGAGAACTGGAGCCGTGATCCGCCTGCCGAGATCCTGATTACAATCACAGCTCAACAGAAGCAGCAGCACCAGAGTCAGCAGCAAGAAGGACATCAGAGTTCAAACTCGGAAAATCGTCCACACTCACGCCTGCTTCCCCTTCTGCTGTGCACTAGACACCAGCATGTCACACACAGACCCGCAAGGTCTCACCAGTACCACCAGCACCGGAGAGCAGATGCAGACAGCGATGGCTGGCAGGGACAAAAGACAGCTCTGCCTTCCGGTCCCCCAAAGTCCACAAGGATCGCCATTCCTCTTCTACATTTTTTTTTCCTGAAAGCATAAAATGATTGAAGTATAGTCAAGTTCATCACAAATTACAAATAAACAAAGACTCCTGTTTGGAGACATTGTAGCTACAGAGCAAGACCCTGTCTCAAAAATAAAATAAATTCAATCTTAGCTGACACAAGGCTAGGTAAGTATGAACCTTGCTAAGTTCACATATATATGTGTGTACGTAATGTGTAATTTATCATAATGTTTCCATGAACTTAAACATGAGTGTAGTATCTGGATCTGGGGTGAAATGTTCTCTGCACACTGTCAGATTCACTTGGTGTAAAGTCTAGTTCAAGTTCCCTGCTTTTGAACCACGCACAGGTTGTCCTCTAGGCCATCCTTGATGTTTCTTACCTGGATTTCATCATCAAAAATATTCTGTGATGAAGGAAAAGAGGAGAAATAACGAGCCAGACCCTCATAGCTCTGACTCTCTCCTCAGAATGGCCCCACCTAGCCATGTCACCGGTCATCTATGTGCCAAAAACTTTTATAAACAAAAGTACGTCAGCCCAGTCAAGCAGCTGAAGGTTCATGCAGTCGCCCCTTCATGCACACAAGCTGACCTGGAGAATACCAGGAAGTGCCTTTCCAACGGCCAAGTAAGGAGATGCCTGTGCTGAGCACAGCTTCCAGGAGGGCTTCAGAGAGCTGAGTCCAACCCAAGAAGGCCATACTACACATGAAGTTTTCAGTGAATAAATAAACAATGTTATTTATAAACAAATAAATTTCATCTCTAACATTATGATTTCCCAGACCTCTTCAGTCACCAATGACACCTCTGTCCTGAATTAAAGCCGCTAACATAACTCAGGTGTTTTTCTGTGCACATTTATCAGAGACAGAAGCACAACACAAAGTGGCCAAAGTAAAATATCTAATACCCATGACCCAGGACGATTTTGGGTGTGGCTGGTGTTTTAAGAAGGCCATCAGAAAGCTGACTCGCTGTCTCTTGATTCTGCTTTCCCTTCCTGATGGTTCCATTCTTACTCGAGTGGTAGCAAGATGGCCACTAACTGCCTTATACTTACACTCTGTTCCCTAGTAGCCCCAGCAGAAACACATCCTCTTCCAAGGATGACTAAGTAAGACAAATGATATGAACTGCCTTTCCAAGTGAATTCTGCTTTATTAAAATGTATTGTGATGAATCCAAAACAAGATTCCAAAATAATTCAAGGTGAAAGTTAAGACCTTCCTTGATCCAGCCCCACTTTGTCTCTCTAGTTTTGTCTCCTAATAAATCCAACCATGGAGCACCCACTCATCAGTACTAGTCCATTCCTATCCCAGAAACTCACCAGACATTCTCATGACTGCTGTCCCCTCCATCCTCTTCACTGACTGAGAAATGCTCTCAGCCTAATCTCCGCCTGTAAAACTCTTCTCTTGAAAGGCCTAATTCAAGCTCCACATTTTATACAAAGCATTCCCCGATTCCCTTATTAAATTCTTTGAGCACTCAAGGCATATTATGAATACTCTTTTCTGAGCTTTATTTTATTCTGTCTTATATTATGGTGAGTTATGTATTCTAAATGGACAAGGCTATGTCATTTTCTACATATTTACAAACTCTTCCACAGCATGCAGATCACAGTTGAATTGTTACTCTAATTTTATCTTGTTTTATTTATTGTTATCATAGAGTGAGAAAAGTCCCCGAAGAAAATAAGATACAGCTGTTCCTTCATGAAATATGCACAACTAGGCATGGTGGCACCTACCTGTAAATCAGTTCAAGACCAGCTTCAGCTACATGGCAAGACACTTTCCAAAAAATACTACAAATAGGAAATAATCTTAGTACTATGCACATAACGTTTTCCAGAGAAGTCCACCAGTTTATGCTCTTCTTCTAGTGACAAAAGAAGAAAAATTCTGAGAATTAAATAGCTCTCCTCACCATAATCTAACTCCAGCAATCATCTGAAATAGGGAGTAAATTTAAAAATAAAGTTCTTACCCAAAGGCAGCCAAGATAAAACCCAGTTAGGCTGAGCTGGCATATTTCCAGAGATGCTTCCCAAGCAATTTAATATAGCCTTACACAGTCCTCAGGCCAAAGCCTGGAGCTAATTAGGCAGTCTAGAAGAAACAGTGAGGCTTAACAAAAGAGCCAGCAGAAACCAGAGTGCTGATACTCAGAGAAGAACCTGCTCCTTTCTCACCATCAAACATCACTACACTAACAAACAGAGGAGCTGGGGTCATAAAAAAAATCTCATGGGTGATGGAATAGTTCTGATTTTGAGCATCAGAACTTTAAAGGGAAAATTCATGAAGCAAGAAAAGACCCATGTTTTATTTTCCCCAATAGGTACAAACATCTAACATAGTTGCCTTTTGACTACCTTCAAAGTGATTTTTGGGGAGAAATATCTCATTTTAAGTTTTCCATCAAGCTTGATTAACTAGATAATAAAATGGACTTTTGCACAGTGTATCATCAGAAAGTGAACTCATTATAAATGGTGAGTATGTCAGAGGAGGACAACCCAGACTCTTCTAGACTATAAAAGCAATTTTAACTACCTAATATCACACATCATTACAGCAACAATTTCTAGCAAGTCTGACCCCAACTTTATCAGTTAATATACCAGACAAACATACATCCTACACAAGCCGGGTATGGTGACACACACCTTTAATCCCAGCACTGGGAAGGCAGAGGCAGGCAGATCTCTGTGAAATTGAGGCCAGCCTGGTCTACATGGTAAGTTTCAGGCCTGTTGGGGCTACAGGAAGACCATGTCTCAAAAAAACCCAACATATCTATCTATATCTCCCTCCTCCTATGCACAGGACAGGAACATGGAGAACGGTGGCTATGAAAGTGGTTTGCTACTGCAGAATTCCTGCTCATATCTGTATAGAAACTCAATGCTAATGTGTGTGTTATGTGTGTGCACATGTGTATGTGAGCATCTGTAAGTGTGTGCAATGTGGAGGTCAGAGGTCAACCGTCTCAGGTGCCATTCACTTTGTTTTCTGAGGTCTCTGGGTCCCTCATTGGCCTGGAGCTTACCAAGTAGGCTAGGCTAGGCATTCAGCAAACCTCAGGGATCCTCCTGTCTCTGGTTCCTAAGATGACAAACCTATGTTACCACGCCCAGCTTCTGTTTGATGATTAAATGCAATTTAATTGTCTTTATTTTATTTTGAGTATATACTAATATAAACTGCTCTCACTGTGGCATTTATGCGTGTACTCACCCCGTTTATGCACGTACTCACCCCGTTTATGCACGTACTCACCCCGTTTATGCACGTGCTCACCCCGTTTATGCACGTGCTCACCCCGTTTATGCACGTACTCACCCCATTACCCATACGAGCCCTCGCACTGCTGTCCTCATTCCATGTTAACCCTTCACGTTATCACCACTACTGTTTTAGATTCTGCACATGAGAAGAGATATAAGACGTCTGCTTCTAAGCATGGCTTACTTTTCTTTTTTAAATCATTTTTATTGAATTTTTGTGATTTTCGTACAACATATCCTGATCATATGTAAATCCCCTCTCTATCCATATCACCCTCACTACTCCCTGTCCAACGTAATGAACTTTAGTATATATACATATATGTCTAATTTGTGTCCCAAATGCTCTTGTGGGTCCATCCACAAAAGCTGGTTAACTGCTAAGAGCTACACCCTCCCAGCCACCATCAGGTCCTCAGGTAGGACTGGGATTTCTTATTTCTTCACTTCTAGGCTGGAATTTTGTCTGGTTTGAGCTCCCATGGGACTTGTGCATGCTGTCACCATGCTCTACTTCCTCCCGTCTTCCAGCAAGTGGCATGATTCCGTTCTCCTTACGGAGGACTAACATCCCATTATGTACGTGTTCCCTGCTTCCCTTATGCATTCATCCAGGCTGCTCTGAACGGCACCACACCACAAACACGCAGGGGTTTCCATCAGACGCCGACTGCTTCCTTCAAGATTATATTAAGGATATTAACTGGATGACAAGGTGGCTCCATTCTTAGGTTTTTGAGGAACCTCCATACTGGTTTTCATCGTGGTTGGACAAGCTCACATTCCCACTAACAGAGTATAGACAGGCACTCTGTTTCCCCACATCCTCACCAATCCTGGCTGCTTGCTTTGTTTCTTAATTGAAATTTTAGGTTTCATATAAGATATTTTGCGCATATTCAGGTTACTTTCCTATCCGCACTTTCCCTTACTTCTCCCCACCCAATTTCATGTACTTGATAAGCCATATGTATATGTACATGTGACTCATCAAGTCTAATTTATTTCTAAAACGCCCTTTGGAGGGGGTCCATCCACGGAAGCCTGGCTAACCAACCCAGTGTCACACTCTTAAAGGAAATTGACTCTCCCTCTCCCAGCAGCTATTAGTAGCCAGTAGTCCCTCAGCTGGGGTTGGGGCTTCTTACTCACATGCCTCTATGCTGGAATAATATCTGGCTCGAGTTTATATAGGTCTTGTGCATGCTGTCACCATTGCTGTCTATAAGACACTCTTTCTTTGTGGTCGTCCTCCACCTTTGGCTCTTACAATCTTTCTGCCTCCTCTTCTTCAATGATCCCTGAGCCTTAGGAGTCTTGGGTTTGATACAGGTAGTTGATTCAGGGACAAGCACTCTGGAGTCTCTTGTTCTCTGCACATTGACCAGTTGTGAGTCCGCCTTGCTCACCATCTGCTGCAAGAGGAAGCTATGCTCAGTTTTCTTACATGAGTTATGAAGATCATAAAGTCTTTCGTGGCAACTGTTTTGAAAAACTAAGTTTTCCCCATCCCTCAGTGCAGGTTTTCCTTAAATATTTTTATTGAATTTTTGAGAATTTCATACAATGTATTTTGGTTACATTCAGAATTTATTACATTAAATAATTATTAAATTAAATTCCCCATCTATACACCCCTTACCACCTCCTGTCCGATTGGATGTTTGGAATCTGATTTGTATCTATAAATGCCCTCTGGTGTGGGTTCATCCATTGGAGCCTGGTCAACCTACTCAGCATTACCCCTTAGAAAACTGACTCTCCCTCTCCTAGCAGCTCTCAGTTGCCAATAGTTCCTCAGCTAGGGTCGGACTTCTTACCCACTTACACGCCTCTATGCTTGGATTTTGTCTGTCATGAGTTTGTAGGCCTTGTACATGCTGTCACAATTTATGTGAGTTCATATGAGTAAATTCTCAGCTGTCTGGAAAACACTGTTTCCTTGTGGTCATCTACCCATCTCCGAGTCCTGCAATCTTTCTCCCACCTCTTCCACTATGACCCCTGAGCTTTTGAAGACAGAGGTCAGCTGTAAGTGTCCTATTCAGGACTAAGCACTCCAAATGCAGGTTTTCTTAAAGATAATTTGGCCAAATATTTCAGATCAGAGATCATTAACTTATTGGCTACATTTTTTTCTTTCTTTAAAATTCCTCTAATTATTTACAACAGTGGTCTCAAGTGTGCTTATAATCATGATTTGCATATATATAATACTTTATAGCTTAAAATACACTTTTGCATTTTATATCAGTTTTCACTGTTTCTACACACAGTGTACTTGCACCAAGCTAACCTAACTACCCACCAAATTGCAATATTTCACAAAACATTTTAAATCCTTCCAATTTAATTGATAAAACAAAATATTTTTCTTTTAAAAAATTCAAGATCTGAGTACTTAACAAACCAACCCATTATTAGCTACACATACTTATAACATCTGCAGATCCATGCAAAGTATTAGAACCAGAACATTCCAAGTTGACAAGACTTAAAGGCAGAAGTAAATTTTAACCTAAATTCAGCCATGAATGATAATTGGTATCAATAGCAAGCAATATTAACAAAGGGGTCATATTTTAAATTTCCTGGTGAAGATGCTAGGGCAGATGGAATGGGACAGATATTTAATAAAGGCCAGAAGTCAAGGAAAGAAAGAATGGATGGGTGAAGTATTTTGACAATCAAAAATTCCCTTTCCCTAAACTAAACAGTCATACCAGAGGCAGGGAAGGGAAATCCTTATGTGGAATAACTACAGAAGCCACGAGAAGTCAACAAAGGCTTTGCCATTTAACTACTGAAACTTAGCAGTTCACAGAAAATGTGTTCCTTCTTTTGGGGATCTTAAATTCTCCTCTTCGGGGATAAATAGGAAAATGAAGAGTATATAACACCCGCAGACTTTAGCTGTCTATATGCTGCATAACTGATGATCTATAAGAGTAAAGTTTTTAGAGATGAAGAGCAATACTAAAACTATGAAATGCACTACAGGACTGTAAGAGGTAAGCATCCCATATCTTCCATCGCATTTAGTTCTTATATCAATGCCACGATTTTTTTTTATTTTATGTGTATGAGTGTCATGCCTGCATGTATATAAGTGCACCCATGTCCTGAAGTGCCCACAAAGGACAGAAGAGGGTCTCAGAATCCCTGGAATTAGAATTACGGACAGTTGTTAAGTGCCAGGTAGGTGCTGGGATTCAAACCTGGGTCTTCTGCAAGAACAGTCAGTGCTCTTAACTGCTGAGTCATTTCTCCAGTACCATCCACAAGTATACAAGTATTCATAACCACCTTTTCTATATAAAGCTCAGAAAAGATCAATTACCTACCTCATGGTTCAGAGGGAAAAATAAATAGGCTGGAATCAGAGCTGGACCATTGGGAAAGAGAACTGATCTTACACTGATGATGCTTTGGTCTTCTTTACAAGGACCCTGAGAATGAGAAGAAGTAATTGCTGAAACACAATTGACTCCTGGGGATAAAGTGGGCCCAGGAATGACTTAGGAAGGAAAGATGAGGGAAAACAAAGACAAAAACCTCTCTTCTTTTCCTTTTCCTCCTTTGTCTTCCCTTCATCTCTCTCTCTCTCTGTGTCTCTCTCTTCATTCAAAGCACATTGATAAAGAAATAGAAAACTTAAACCATCTGATAAACAAAGGATTTATAATTTTACCTTCTAGTTTTATAGTATGTTACCAGGAGTCCACATTTACAGAGACGAAGGGAATTGGGTATAAGGGAAATTTTAACTTATGGAGAGAAACAAACGCAGGACCCACCGAGATGGCTCAGCCACACAATCCTGATGACCTGAGCTTGATCTTCAGGGTCTACATAAAGGTAGAAATAAAAAACTAACTTCACAAAGTTGTCCTCTGATCTCCACGTGGGCACCGTGGTATGCACTCCCACAACTGCATCATACACAAATATATACACAACACTAATAATTTTTTTAATGCACTGAACTTTCAGTTTTCAACACAGGAGATCGGAATGCAGGATATTCCCTAAAGATAATGCTATTAAGTCCTAATGAGGATGGAATAGGATTATTTTCTGGTTTGGTCAAGCAAAAATGTTAGATAATTTAATAGTGATAGCACCAAAGATGAAGGGGGTGCTTGTCTGATTTCCACGTTGCTAAGAACTACCCTATGGTTTAAACACTTACACAAAAGCATTTTACTCAGGAGAAGAGCTTGGTGGCTACAAAGTAAAAAGCATGAAAAATGGAAACTGCTCAACTGGCTCTGGCAACACCATGCAAACTGTCAAGATAAAACACTTTAAAATCTCAATACTTGCTCTCAGAAACATTAAAAAATGACAGCCATATTAGAAATAACTGACCATCCAGAGAAAAGAAAATCTCAGAATACACCAAACTCATCGTCACTGGAGAACTGCAATCAGGCCACTTGAAGATGCTCACACTCATCACCAGCCACATTCGAGGACTTCCAAAAGGTCTGCCTCTATTAACAAAAGTGTGTTGCCACCTGAAAAACTATGCATGACAAGACCTAAGACAGAAGAAAGAGCACAGTACAGAGAAAGAGGCGTGCAACTAAGTTGTAGTCCTGATCTTGGTGCCCTTGGCCCAACCACTTCAAGTCTTATGCACCAAGTATTTCTACCTACAAAAAGAAAGAAGTCAACCCAGACAAACTCTAGAATCTAACATTCTCTGATTTGGGTTTTTATTTCATTATATTTTGCTTGTTTTTGTTTCTGAGACAAGGGATCACTTTGTAGTGCTGGCCTTGAATGTGAGGCAATCCTCCTACCTCAGCCTCGGAGTTCTGAGTATTCTCTGGTTATACAAGGCATCCTTTGCTGATTTTTTAAATTTTACTTCAGGGTCAGTGGCACAGTGGATATTAAACATGTATGAGACCATGAATTCTATTCCCAATATCACAACAAATAAAAAACAAATAAGAATTTTAAAAATGAATTCACTTTAGTAAGATGCTTCTACAATATCAGTTTAAACATTAAGAATTAAAACCATAGCTTGAAGGTTGAGGATTTAGTTCAGTGGTCGGGTGCTTGCCTAGTAAGCTGATGGGCCCTAGGGTTTGATTTCCAATACCAAAAATAAAGTAGCTTGTTCAGAAGTATTCCATAAAAGTACTGCTTCAAAATTCTCCTTTTGTTAAAGCAGAATGAAGTTTATTACTACATAGTCTTCTCTGACTGGCACAGGACAAGTCAACAAATACATTCTGCTTGTTGAGAACAAAGTGCTGAGAATTTCTATGATGATTAAACTCTTTATTCTTTTTAATTTAGCATTTAGCATTTCACTGCCCTCTCTTAGCAAATCTGGAGATAACAAAAACTGATTTCTTTGCAGGGACTGGATTTGGGCTTCAAACTTCAATAAAATACTGATTCTTCCCAAAAGGGTGATTTACTTAATAAGGCAAATGTAAAGTGTAATCAGTAATGTTTAAAAGATAGCAATTTGTTGCTTTTGTTGTTAGTTCCCTCAGAGATGAACAGTAATGTACAAAAAGCTAATTATCAGGGGGTTAGTGAGATGGCTTGGCAGGTGTAAAGGCACCTGCCACTAAGCCTGACAAGAGGTCAGTCCCTGGCACCCAAATGGTTGAAGCAGAAAACCAACTCCTACAAGATGCCCTGTGGCCTCTCCATACCCTCTGTAACATATGCATGCCCACATACATACACATACTCAGACACACAATCAATCAATCGATCATAAAAAAATTATAAGGCCTAGACAGATGGCTGAGAGCACTGACTGCAGTGTCTTTATTAATATCAAATTAAATCAAAAATCAAAAGTAAAATTTTAAAGCTTAGAAAAACATTGTAACACATTTTTTAACTCAAAGGTAATTATCAGAGAAATAGGTAGTGGACATTCTTATTGTTGTTTGGTTTAATTGTTTCTTTGGTTCATTATTTGGCTAGTTGATTTCATTGTTCTTTTTGTTTTGTTTTTGTTTTCTGTTTTGTTTTTCTCTCCCTAGCCTCAGCCCACCTGGAACTCACTATGTAGACCAGGCTGGCATTGATCTTACAGAGATCCCTTTCCCTCTGCCTCCGCAATGCTGTAATTAAAGGCTTGCACCTCCATGCCCAGTATTTGGCTGGTTGATTTTTGCTTGTTTTGCTTTAATTTGTTTTAATTTCTGAATTGCTGGAAGTAGTGCCCAGAGCTTTGCCCAGGCTAGGCAAGTGTTCTCTCACTGAACTCTTTGCCCAGGCTAGGCAAGTTTTCTGTCACGGGGCTCCATGTCCAGTCCTAGGTGATAGTCTTGATAGTGTACAAAGTATCTTGTTATTTTGATAAAACTTTCGAATTTTATTTTCCATTTAAAAGATATTAGTAAAGAGGAAATTCACAGATCTTAGATATAATTCTTTTTGTCTTTTTGTCTTTTTTTTTCAATGTATATTTTTATCAAATTTTTGTAGATTTCATACAATAGATGAAATTATATTAATATAATTAATATATTATATCTAGACCTCCTCCCCTGTCTGCACCCCTCCCATAGCCTGCCCACAGGATTGCATGCATTCTGTCATATATGTTAGCACCTATCAAGTCAAGTTTGCATACCCAGATGTCCCATGGTGTGAGTTCATTCACTGGAGCCTATTCAACCTGTTTAGCATCACTCCCTTAAAGAAGTCCAATTCTCTGTCACCTAGCAATGATCAGTTGCCAATAGTTCCTTGGCTAAGGTTGGTGCCTCCTGCCCATATCCTCAGCTCTATGCTGGGTTTTTGTCTGATTGAGTTTGCATGGGTCTTGTGCATGCTGTCACCATTGCTATAAATTCATACGAGCAAATTCCCATGAGCCTGCAAGACTTGTTTTCTACTGCCCCTCCTCCCCTGGCCATTACAATCTTTCTGCCCCCTTGTCTGTAATGGTCCCTAAGCCCTAGGTGAGTGAAGTTTAATATAGGAGTACTATCCAGGGACACACACTCTCTTATTCTCTACATTTTGGTCAGGAGTGGCCTTCTGTGTTCATAGCCCTCTGTTGCATGAGGAAGCATCACTGATTAGAGTTGAGAGATGCATACTATTCTCTCTACCACTTACTTGTTCCACTATGTTCTGTGAGCCTTAGGTGTAGAGGTTTCATTGCAGATGTGTCACTTAGGATTGGGCATCTCACAGACATGTATTCTTTTGTGTGTGTGCAGTTGTGGAACTCTGTAATAGTCTCCGTCTGTTGTAAAATAAGCGTCTTTGAGTGATGACTGGTATTCTTCTCTGTAAATAGAAGAATCCATATTTAACATATAGTAAGAAACTGAATTTGTCTAGAGATGCGACAGACATAGGGTTTTCTCTCGGATCTATCTCTCGAGCCATGTGTATTTGGCTGTTTACAATGCCACATATGAATTTTCTCCCACTGAGCAGGCTTTAAATCCAATTAGATAGCTGTTGATTACCCCCAAAATAAAAGAGCCACTACTGCACTGTATTGGTTTGCTGAGCCAGTCATTGTTGTGGTTATTAGGCTTTAAAGCCGGGTTTAGACCATTGATTGATTTTTCTCCCTTAGCAACTGGCATAGTGCCCTCCAAAACTATGAAAGCTAGTCTTCAGGGAGGTGGCTTCCAGGTTAGTTCCAGCTCCATTGCCCAAATCCTGTGTCCAAAATATGTCCTGTCTTCAGCAACGGGGTCTTACCTTCAAGGTCTTAGAGGTTGGATAACAGCCTGTTAGTTTGGAATACCCTGGCCAACAACTTGAAAGAGGCTGTTCCTGTCTGGCATTGTGTTTCTTATTATATAGCCTTCAGTTATGCATATATCCTCTTGTACAGATACCGTATGTGTATTTTTCAATAGACTTTTGAACTAATACATTTCCCTCTGGTTTTTCATTCTCTCTCTCTCTCTCTTTCTCTCTGAGACAAGAGCCCCCTGTACCTCCAGCTGGCCTTGAACTCTCTATATAGTCCAGGCTCACCTCAGTCTCACAGAGATCTGCCTGTTTCCGCATCCCAAGTGCTGGGATTAAAGGCATGCACCACCCTGCCCAGCTTAAATCTAATTCTTTTCTCACTGAAATGTAGCTATAATTTTAAGGATCAATTATTAGAATTAACTACTTAAGAAAACTAAAGATTGATTTTGAAAATATAGAATCATTTGCTTAATTCCAGGCAAAAAAAATTCTTAATATATTTAGTTTACCAAAACTTGTTTTAAAATCTCTTCCTCGATAGCCATTCAATAATTCTGTGAGACTGACTTCTCTACCAGACGTTTTATCAAAATAAACCATAAAAACAGCTTAGCTATATATCATCTCCCACAAGTAGCACTGGCAGAAACCTAACTGAGATAAATAAATTAATAAGCAAAAATCAAATTGATTTGTCGCACTGAAAATATTAAATCTCTGCTTGGTGTGATGGCTCATACCTGTGAGCCCAATATTTGAGAGACAGGAAGAGCCTCAAGTTTGAGGCTAGACTGAGCCACAAAAGAAAAGAAGAAAATGAAAGACAAAGGGTGGAAAATGGAGGGAAAAAGAAATGGAGGAGGGGAAGGAGAAGGGGAGACACAGAGAGAAGGGGGTGGTCAAGGGTACCAGACCAAAGCGCGGAATTACTGTTCCATACTAGTTATCTGCGCTTTGCATTTTTACGCATTTTAAAATTTTATTTTCAGATCACTTATTTCTGCTACATTTTACAGAAATGTCGATATACAAAGTAAAATTTCAAAACAAACAAAATCTGACCCTTTTGTCATAGTTTGAGAAAAAATTCTCTAACTTAACCATGTATGGCTAAGTTAGACATTTCTATTTCAATACTTAGTGACTCATCAGCCTTTCACTTGACAGATTAAGTTGATTAGTATTATACTGAAGTATTATATGAAAGTCATGACGGTCTAAAATAGCTCATTAAAAACCAGGTATGTGAAGGAAATTAGCTCAATGTTCTTAACCTTTTTATTCTGTCAAATCAAAATTTCAAAATGGAAAAATAAAAAGCTCTTTAAGAGGTCAAATATGTGTTTTAAATCATTAACAGAATTGAAACAGCCTGCAGATCCATTAACAATTAAATATCCATGCAACAAAATACTATAAATCCATGAATTAGGTGTCTTTATATGTGCTGATATTAGAAAGTACAGAAGCTAGTCACAGAGAATATATGCTATGGTACCATACATATGAGGAAATCCAGGGGAGGTGCATCTACCTCTATGCTTGTATTTGCAGGGAGTTTTCTGGAAGAACTCAGAATAACTAGGGAATAGAATTTCCCCTGTATAGGCTGTGGGATTGAGTTTGGGAATGGGGAAGTCTTACTTTTATATATTTAACATTGTGTATATGATTTCAAAAAAAAGCTGACTAACACTAAGAGTAAGAGACTGATTGATCAGCCTTAAATTGGACATCTTTATCAAACACACACACACACACACACACACACACACACGCATGCATGCAGGCACACACACACCAAGGCTCACAGACCATCATGGAAAAGGAGGCAGAAAGAATATAAGAGCCAGAGGCTGGGTGGAGTGCTGTGAAATGCTATCTTCTGACAGGACATAGCTAGTACACTCGTGAACTCAAAGCAGTGTGGTTACCTGCACAAGAACAAAGCAGCCAATATTCTGGCATAGATGAGGGAGGTGTTCTCCAAGCCCCATTCTTTACTGAGGCATTATTGGCAGTTTATAGCAGCTGGAGGAGAAAGAACCATACTTTTTTGAGGGTGTTGCCATTGGTAGATTTCCAATGCTTCAGGAGAGAGTACCATATCAATGCACATATGGAACTTAGTAGGATATCGGAAAAAAAAGAAAAACTTGAAATGGCATGAAGTTGTGAGTGGGACATGTTGGAAGGAGAAAGGGGGAGTGGGAAAGGGTAAATAAGGGGCAGACATGGGGTGGGTATTCTCATATTTCATTGTATACTTGTATCAAATTCTCAAGAATAAAGAGAAACTATAATAAAAAGAATCACCCACCCACAGCTCAGAGACCATTGTGGAAGAAGAGGCAGAAAGATTGTAAGAGCCAGGGTTGATGCATGAACATAAGGAAACAGAAACTTTCAGGCCACTGGAAACTTGCTCATATGAACTTGTAGCAATGGTGACAAGCATGCACAGGACCCATGAAACCCAGGCAGTTAAAAACCCAGCATAGAAGTAAAAAAATGGGCAGCAGGCCCTAACAGTGCCTAGGAACTATTGGCAACTGATTACTGGTTAGAAAGGGAAAGTAGATCTTCTTTAAGCTCTAGATAGGCTGGCTATATTTCAGTGGGTGAACTTACATCAAAGGACATCTGGGTACAAATGTTTGTAAAAGGCTTAAATTTTTTAAAAAGTATTTACTTTTTAATAAAAATATTATATGTATATGTGTGTGTTTCTGTGTGGTTATGTGCATGTGTAAGTGCAATGCCTGCAGAGGCCAGAAGAGAGCATCAGATCCCCTGGAGGTCCCAAAAGACTTAACATATATGACAGAATACACAAATCCAGTGCAGGGGCAGGGGCGGGGACAAGAATCAGGAGGTCTAAATTTGATTAAAAACCATTATAAAAAATGCACAAAAGCTCAATAAAAATATTTTTCAAATCAATCAAAAAAAAGAAAATAATTTTTTAAAACCCACTAACATTATAAGGTGAATTATATAGCTATAAAAAATGTTAAGAGGGGTGGGAGAGATGGCTCAGTGGTTAAAAACACTGGCTGCTCTTACAGAGGACCTGGGTTCAATTCCCAGCACCTACATGGCAGCTAACAACTCTCAGAAACTCCAGTTACAGGGGATCTGATGCCCCTTCTGACCTCTGCAGGCATTGCATAACATGGGTGCACTTACATACATGAAAGCAGTACACTCACACACATAAAAAAATAAATAAAATATGTTTTAAAATGTTAAGAGAACAAATTAGAAATCCAGAGAAAATGCTGCTGAAGGAGAAGTTCATAAATGAGAACACAACCATCTAATCAGAGCCTACACACCTCAGACACCATTCTCAAGTCTGGAAAGTTTACTAAATAAAGACTTGAGATACCTGAAAGTATCATAAAAACTTTGATTAGATGCTGCATCAAATTTTTAAAGGGTTTCTCAGAAAAAAAGGACAAGAACACAGAGGAAGGGTCTAGTGATACAACTAGTGACAGAGCACTTGCATTGCATGCACAAGGCCCCATGTTCAGTCCTCAGCACGAAAAAAACAGAGGATAAGTAATCGAACTGCACATCACCAAAATTTAAGGTTTATTAGGTACTGGAGAGATGGCTCCATGATTAAGAACACATACTACTCTTCCAGAGGACCACAGTTCAGTACCCAGGTATATCAGCTGACTCACAACCACCTGTAACTCCACCTCCAGGGGATCTGATGCCCTCTTCTGGCCTCTGCAGGCATTGCACTTACACATGCACATAACCACACAGAAACACACACATATACATATAATATTTTTATTAAAATGTAAATACTTTTTAAAAAATTTAAGACTTGTTTGCATTAAAACAGACTGTGGAAAATGTTAAAAGACAACTTGCAGGAGTAAATACTTACAAATTGTATAATCAGTAAGGATTTAATATCAAGAATAAATACAGAATGCCATAACAGTGGTCATTCTAGACTAGAAATGGCAGTGGGAAAGAGGAATGAAAGAAAATTTAGTAGGGAGCCTCAAAACACAGAAAAGGTAAATTGTTTCTGCTTCTCCTCTACCACACTAAGGCATTTGGTTTAAAAATATATAAGATGTATTTCAAAATGCCTAAAAGAGAATTAAATTCCCCTACACACAAGGATTACTGATAAGCTTGAGATGCTTATGATTCATATTCAATTATAATGTTTGAGTCTGGTTCGTTTTACATCTGAATTGGTTTACATAACATACTCCAGAAGTCTTTCTTTACAAATATCATGTCTCAATAACAAAATAATAAATAATTTTTACAAATCAATAATGAAAAGACAATACTATTTTTAAAGCAGGCAAAAGATTAGAATAGGCATTTCTTCAAATAAGAAGGAAATGAAGATGTTCACTATCATTAATTATTAGAGAAATGCAAGTCAGATCCTCAAAGAGATACCACCTCACATTCCCTACGATGGCTATATTCAAAATGACAAAAATAGAGTGTTAACAAAGCTGTGTAAAAAAAATAGAACACTCACCACTGCTAGTGGGAACATAACGTGGTGTCATCATTTTAGAAAACAGTTTGGCAGTTCCTCAAAAAGTTAAACATAGAATTCCATATGACCCAGCAATTCATCTACACGTTCACACCCAAGAGAATCAAAAATATAAAACTGCACCAAAAACTCAACACTAACACTCACAGCAGCATTTCTTATAATAGTCAAAAAGTGGAAACAAGACAGTTCCCATCAGCTGAAAAATGAATAAACAAAATAAGACATCCATGAAAGCATAAAGTACTGACAAGCCACATTTATCTGAGCAAACCCTGGAAACATCAACTGAAAAGAAACTAGGCACGAAGATAACAGGACATTTTGATACACAGTGTCCAGACTATGTAAATCCACAGTCAGAGGAAGTAGATCAGTGGTTTCCAGCAGCTGGGGAGAGGAAGCCATTGAGCATGCCTGATGGTACAGGGTTTCCTTTGGAGCGATGAAAATTGAACAGTGGCATGGTTGTACAATCTGCACAGATCCTAAAAACCACAGAGTTGTATCCTTAAAGAAAGTGAATTGTGCAGTGCTTGTGAGTCAGTAGGTATCTAGGTGGGGAGGCAGATGACAGCAATAGGCAGGAGTTGGGGAGAGGAGGCCATTGACCAAGAAATAAAAATTAAGAATAAGATTGGGGGTGGGAAGGTCTGTGGAGATGACTTAGTGGTTAACCGCTTGCCTACAAGTATGAGGGCTGCTGTTTCAAGCCCCAGAAAACCACATAAATGTGAGGTGTGCATGCCCACCCTCCTGTAATTTCAGTCTGGGAAGGGTTCCACAAAGCAAAGTGGCTAGCAAGACTACCCGTATCAGCAAGCTCTGGCTTTGAGAGACTCTGACTCAGTGAATAAGATGGAAGGGCAACTGAGGATGACTCCCACCATCAACCTTGGGCCTCCACATGCACAAACATACACACATGCACACAAACATGTACACCTAAACACTGCAAAAACATTCACATGCATGCTTATACATACCCATAAAAAAACAGAAAAAGAAAAAATATAAGAATATGGGAGGCTGGGGAGATAGCTCAGCTGATCAAATACTTTCAAATAAAAGGACCTAAGTTAGATCCCTATAAACCAGCAAGAAAAAAAGCTGGCATGGGGGCACACGCCTGTGATCTCAGGGCTGGAAGGCGAAGGGAGGCAGATCCCTGGGCCTTACTAGCTACTTAACAGGCTTCAAAACAGTATCAAAAAAAAAAAGGTAGACAACATCCACGGTTGTCCTTTGGCCTCTGCATGTACACACACCCATAAGTGTATACACACACACACGAAACCCTACATGAATGCATGTGCACACACAGAGTAAAACATGAATAGAGGCTGGTTATTTTTATCCTGGGTTGACATCTGACTACCAGTAGATTTGCTGGTTCACTATTATTACGGGGAGGAGGTGTTGCATGAACACAGTGTGGCTGCCAAATGGAAAACGGCCAGCTACGCTTCCTATCTCATGAACCAGTCTCTAATACGTATGAAAAATGGATCCCATTCCTGCCTGCAAGCCTAAAACAGAGAACACAAATGAAACTAGGGGTGATCTTCATAAAAGTCTTCACAGCATTAGGCAAAAATCAGGACATGATGCAGCCAGAGACGGTGACCAAGTCATAGAAGAACGTTAATTGTCTAGAAGACGGTAGACTTGAATTTGTTGGAGAGTGAGTCACTTGTCAGCAGACGGTGCTGAAGCCACCACCTTGCAGTGGTGCTCTGTAACCAGAGCCGTTAAGGCCAAAAAACTGTAAATTAGAGATGAAATTGAAGTTTTCAAATGAAAGGGACTAAGCCGTAAGGAAATGAAACGAAGCCTGAGAAGTTATGCAATCAGCTGCGACTGCGTTCTCTGTGGGAAGTGGAGGTTCGTGACAGCAGAGCTGAGAGCTGGAAATGTGAAAAACTAAAATAAAACCATTTTGTGTTTATACTCTGAGAGGAGACTCATAATATAAGCCAGTTACATATGCCGCCTCCACAGGCTGGAAGATAAGTTTTGAAATGAGACCACTTGCTCCCGGCTCCTGGCTTTATTTAGGGAGCCTCTTTCCTAAGATTCTCAACTTTTGGATACATTAAAAATCAGTGTACCAGATGGTACACACACCAAAAAACTGCATGTACTATAGTTTATGAGACATTGTAAAAGAATTTTTAGAGATAATTTTTAACTATATCTTAGAGCTAACTTTAAAGAATTTTTAAAGCTGTATTTTTTAAAGGATATGATTTAATTCCACCAAATACACTACTTGACTCTGCCAAATACACAGCATAGCAATCTGTAAAAAAAAAAAAGAACAATTCTAATTTGGAAAATCATTGAGAGTAGACTTTAAGTGTTCTTATTCCAAAGGATGGTGAGTGAGATAATATATATGCCAATTAGCTTTGAGACATTCATATATATATATTTCCAAGCATCACATTGTACACAGTAAATACATAAAACTTTGTCAATTACTTTTTTTTCATTTGAGTCCAGAGAGATGGCTCAGTAGTTAAGAGCACTTGCTGCTCCTGTAGAGGACCCAGGTTTGGTTCCCAGAACCTACATGGTGGCTAACAACCATCTGTAACTTGAGGTTATTGATCTGATGCCCCCTTCTGGCCTCTGTAGGCATTGCATGACATGGGCACACTTGCAGGCAAAATACTCATTCACATAAAGTAATTATTTTTTTAATTTGATTTTTTTTTAAAAGAACAGTTTGGACTGGGACTATAGATCAGTGGTAGAACACTTAACTAGTATGTGTGAGTTCCTAAGTTCAGTTCAATTCCCAATACACATACACCATAGACCAAAAAAAAAAAAAAATCCAAGATTCATTTTATAAATACACTACCAAACAAGACAGGATGGTACATGCCTATAATCCCAGCACTTTAGAGTACAGACAGAGAGTAAGGATCAGCAGTTCAAGGCATCTTCAACTATGTAGTCAATTTTAAGCCAGCCTGGTCTATGTGAGAACCTGTCTCAAAAATAAGAAAGAAGACCAGCAAGCTGGTTCCTTGGGTAAAAGTACTTGCTGCCAAGCCTGATGACCTGTGTTCACTTGTCATGATTCATTTGGTGGAAGATGGGAACTAATTCCCTCAAATTGTCCTATGACTTCCACATAAGGCATGCATGCAGGCACATCCACAAAAATAAGTAAATATTTTTTAAATATTTTTAAAAGAGAAAAGGAATTTTTTTTTAAATGTACTGCTAATGAAATCAAGATTCTAATCAAATACACCTAGGCTTCATAAGAAAAAATTTCAGCCTACTCAATTCATTTAACTTAAATTTTCTTATTATACTACTAAATTGGGATTTTAAAGATGAAAACACACAGTGCTTCTCCTCAACTCTTTTGTAAGACTATGAGGTATTTAATTGAATGTTTCTTAACTTAAAATTGTTTAACAAAACAAGACAATAGAGAAAATAATGGATTCCTGATGTCCTAAAAACCCTGCTGGGCATGGTGGCACACGCCTTTAATCCCAGCGCTAGGAGGCAGAGGCAGGCAGATATTTGTGAGCTCAATGCCAGCCTGGTCTACATAGTGAGTTCCAGGACAGCTGGGGCTACAGGGAGACCCTGTCTCAAAAAAAAAAAAAAAATGACCACAATCTGGTTAGCTTAAACAATAGAAAATGATTGTCTCAAAGTTGTAAACCCTCTAAACCTAAGATCTGGGCAAGTGAAAGAGCTACAGCCCCTCTGAAGGCAGCTGAAGATCCATACCAGGCCCCTCACCTAGCACCTAGGAATGCCATGGCTTGACACAGCAAAACTGCAATGTTCAAATGATTGTGTGTGTGTGTGTGTGTGTGTGTGTGTGTGTGTGTGTGTCCAAATTTCCCCTTTTTATGGAGACACAGCCATGCTGAATTAGGGTCCATCCTAATCATATTATATTAACCTAATCATCTGAAAGGATCATACTTCCAAGTAAGATGACATTCACAGATCCTGGAGGTTAGGACTTCAACATCTGTGGCAGGGGGAAGGGGGACCCAATTCAGCCAATAACAACTTGTCACGGAATAAGTTGGGGATGGGTGCTCTGGCCGGCAGAAAAGCCATGTATCAGGAAAGAGTTGTATAAAATGAGGCTGGACAGGTGATGAACCTGAGTGATGAAAATTAGCACATGCTTTTGGCAATGTCTCCACTGTTAGGTGATAGAAGCCACAGGAAAACCACTCTACTTACATGCATGGGGCACAGGCACACAGTGGAGCAACTACAGATAAGGAAACTGTGAGGTTACTGTAAGTTTCGATTCAGGGAATAGGGATGGAAAGAGTTGATATCTCTCTTCTCTATAGAAGAGAGAAAAGGCCAGAGAAACGGGAAGGGAGCTGACACAGCACTGATCACCAATCCCAGGCTCCTAGCTCTGCTATCTCAGCCAATCCTCATAGCAGTCAAAAACAGTCATCAGTACAGTTTAAGGCTGGAGAGATGGCTCAGGGGTTAAGAGCACTGGTTGCTTTTGCAGAGGACATGGATTTGGTTCCCTGCACCCACATGGCAAATAACAATTTTCTGTAACTCCAGCTTTAAAGGATCGAATGCCCTCTTCTGGCCTCTGCAGGCATTGCACTACATGAATGCACTTAACACACGGTACAAAAATAAATTTCTCTTTTTTATTGAATTTTTGCAATTTTCACACAATATAAATTGATGGTATTTAGAGCCCCTCCCTTCCCACATCTCCCCTCGTTGCCTCCCCCACCCACCCAATTTAATTGAATGAGAATGTCTCCATAGGCTCCAAGTACTTGGACATTTTGTTCCCAGCTGGGGGCACTGTTGGGAGGTCTTAGAAGGTGTGGCCATGCTGGAGGAAGCACGTCACTGGGGACAGGCTTAGAGAACTCTTCAGTCTTGCCGGATTTCAAGGCGCTCTCTGCTGCTTTTGCATGTTTGGAGGTATGAGTGACGGCTTTCTGCTCTAGTCACCTCGCTGGCCATGCCTGCCTGCCATCATGGACTCTAATCCCTCTGGAATCATAAGCCAAATAAACTCTTTCTTCTATAAGTTGCCTTGGTCATGGTGCTTTATCATGGCAACGGAAAAGTACTAATATGCCTGTAGCAACCTGTGTCCCCAGATGTCCTTCAGTGTGGGTCCGCCCACTGGAGTACCATCCTTGAAAGACACAGCCTCAGCTGCCATCAGTTGCCACAATTTCCTTAGGTTGGATTAGGGTTTCTTACCCACTTCCTCATATCTGTGCTGGGATTTTGTCTGCTCTGAGCTTGCAAAGGACTTGTGCAAACTGTCACCATTACTGTGAGTTCGTATGAGTAACTGATCAACTGTTGGGAAAACTGCTTCCTTCTGGTCATCCACCACCTCTGGCTCTTATATTCTGTCTACTCTTCTATAATAATCCCTGAGCCTTGGGAAGCAAAAGTTTGATGTAGGTGTCTTATGTTTTAAAAAAGCAATAATAATAATAAAGAAATACAGTTTCATAAATAAAGTTACTGAGACCCTCACACATAACCCAAGGTCAGATACTCAGTAAACATCAGAGACAGCACTCAAAAGAGGCTTCTCAAAAACAAGCCAGGCATGGTGGTGCACAGCTTGGATCTCAACATTCTGGAGACAGAGGCAGGCAGATCTCTGTGAATTTAAGGCAAGCCTGGTCTACAGAATGAGTTCCTGGCCAGCCAGGCCTATATAGTGAGACCCTGTCTCAAAAATAAACAAACAAAAAACTAGGGAAAATGTTTACAACACAGGGTTAAGGGACACAATTTGAAGAAACAAGAACTAGGAAGGTTCAAAACAGTAAATGAAGTGAGCTTTGGAGGCTAAAGTTTAGGAAAGGGGAGTATAATTATATGTAATTACATAAAGAAAAATTGGAAGCACTTTAACGCTTTCCGTATTCTTTTGAGCTTTTATACATGTGAACATAGTTTCTTTTTAAAAAAAATTTTTAAAAACAAATGAATAGAATAGCAAAGACCAGGCAGAATGCAGAAGATTATACAGACGCATGGAAGCCGGCTTTAATCTTTTTGGCAAAAACTCACCAACTTAATTTTGTTTTTTTAACATGCCTGGTTTGCCATTATCATTATATTTTACTTAATAGTGTCTAAAGCAAAGAAGAAACATCTTTAAAGACTCTGTGTGGGTTAAAAAGAAAGGTAAGCCCAATAATAATATAGAAAAACTTAGAAAGAGCAATCTCTATCATCAGTTTGTTAAACCACTGATCCCCATCAAACATAAAATCAATGTATGTGCTCAGTCTCAGAAAGAAATCACAGTCAAATGAATAGCAGAGAGAAGCTTTATTGCAGTTTTATGAGAAAGAATGCCTGGCTGTGCTAAGATACAACACTGAGAATTTAAAATGTTGTTGTTTAAAGCAAAGAAATGTTTGGGAGTATAGGTGCAGAGTTAGTTAAAGCTCTGGAACGGAATTTACAAATGCCTGTTTGCATTAAAAGACACAATAGATGCAGACACACAGCGTGAGTTAGATATTCCTATTTAATTTATACAGTCTTTAATTAAAATCAAAATCGATTCATACAAACTCTCCAACATCTCTCTACTTCCCAATTCCTACCTCATCAGAGCATAGAAACAGAACTACTCAGTCGTGAAAGCTGGAAAAAAAACATCTTTCTGGCACTGTGAATAGCTCTTAAGCACAGTTATTACAATTTCAACCTTTTTTTACTAAATGGCACTTTTAGTGAAAATAATGATTCCCTCACAAGAGTGGAAGGTGGGAGAACTGTTGCTCAGTCAATTCTTATTTAGAAAAAGATTTTAAAAGAAAATCTTATTTTGAAACCTAAAGGTCATAAAACACGTCTCTTAAAATAAGGTGTATGGGTTTTGTCCTGCATCCATCACCTACTCCTTTCTCCCATGACTGCCTTCGGAGACTTAATATCTCCAAACATGCTGCCAAACAAGAGCTCCAAAAATGTCTTCATTGATTGGATACTCTGCCCAATGAAAAATTATTTTTTTATTGGAAATGGCTGTCAGGGCTATTTTTATTGCTCTCCTAAAGGCTCCATCTGTAATCACGCACTACACTTCTCTGCACCAAGAACAAAATGAATTAGATGACTGCCTCTTCTTTTCAGATTGCACACTGAACCATTTTAGGAGCTCAGACAATGAACCCAAAAGGAACCGATGTTCTACTCGCCTTTCCCCAAGGGATCTTTACACTCTTAAAGGCAGACAGGTCACTTGGGAGAGAAGGCTTGCAAACCAGCTACAAGTTTGCTCCTCTTAGTTTAAAGCTCTTCAGGAAACTGTTCCCATATTCAACTTCAAAATACAACAATAAAGTACATGAAATTTTTGGAATGGAATTTATAAATGCCTATTTGAATTAAAAGACACAAATGGCCAAATATGGTGGCACATGCCTGCAATCCCAGCACTTGGGAGGATGAGGTAGGAGAACTGCCACAAGCTTTAGGCCAGCCTGGACTACATAGTGAGTTCAAGGAAAGCCTGAGCCACATGACAAGACCCTGACTCAAAACAGACAAAGGGGACCAGAGCAATGACTCTGTAGATAAAAGCACATGCTACACAGGCTGATGACCTGAGTTTGAGCCCCAGAACCCACAGTGAAAGGAGAGAAGTTGCTACTAAAAGTTGGCCTCTGACCTCCATTTGTGCTCAGTGGCACATACACAAACACACACACACACACACAATCTTTTTAAAAAGCGGAGAAAAGGCACAATATCATTTACTGCTTCTATTCTTACAGAATCAGATGTGTTTATTCAATTAGAACGTTTTAGCGTGGGACTGGAGCACAGGCTCAGTAGGTAAAGCACTTTCTGTCAAGCCTGAGAACCTAATATTTGAATCCCCAGAACCAGAAGCTTGAGGGCCAAACAGCCTGGCATTTGCAGTTGCAAAACAACAAAGAGATTCTGTCTTAAATAAGGGGAAAGACAAGTATTCACACCCAAGGTTGTCCTGACTTCCACACATGCACCGTGACACATGTATGCTGCACTCACAAATACATATCTACACAGATACACACACACAACACACACACACATAAAGGAGTCATCAAGCTGGCTCTGTGGCCCAGTGGATAAAGGCACTTGCTGCCAAACCTGACAACCTGAGTTTAATCTCTGAGACCCATATAGTAAAAGTAAGAACCAACATTCCAGAGTTATCCTCTGACCTCCATGTGTTGTGGCACATGTATGGACATACACACAGAGAGAGATGGAATCTAATGAGAAATTTTACACATAGATAGACAGAGAATTGTTTGGCTATCTAGATATGGGATAGGCTGAAGGATCTCTAGTGCTGGCCCCTATCGCCAACTCACCTGAAGTTTCAACATTACATATTCATTCTTTCATAGTTAAAGTCTTGTCTCCATAGAAATTGTTATCATTCAGATAAGAGTGAAATCGTAACAAATTAAAATGTCCTAAATAATATCTTTGGGGACTCCATTCATTGGGTTATTAGCCAAAATGACAGCCAAATGGTCAACAGTATGCATGAACTTTGATAAAGAGAAAAGGCAAAGTTGTAGATACCACCTCGGAGGGCTCCTGGAACTGAGCTGGCTTAGCACACTCAGGAGAATAGCAAAGACTATTTGCCTTATAGAAAACAAAAATTGATTTCCCACATTCTTCAGGGCTCCAAAGTCTAAGATCTGAGCAGTGACAAGTCAGTGTCTTTTGAGGGCACACCTGCTAATTCAGATGCCTTCGTGCTGCATGCCCATAGGATGAAGGAGCAAGAGACCTCTCTGGGGACTCTGTATGCACACTAATATCCTGAGGGCTCTACTTACATGTCCAAACACCTTTTATACCTCCCTTCAATCCATCCCCTTGTGGCTTAGGATTTCAGTATGTTAATGTGAGGAAGACAGGGGCACACAAGCATTCAGATCACAGCAGCAAGGTAAGACAGTACCGAAGCATGGGAGAGAGAAGAGGTACTTGCTCAGCCTTTCCGTTTTGTACAAAACTAGCTCTGCAATCAAGTTTCCATTACCTACATGCAAAAGACCCATTTCATATGCAATCTTTGACAGATGTGTCTTTTACTACAGTGTGATTTTCTTGTCAGCAAAACATCTTTAACTTGGCTCCTCCAAGAAATCCACACTATTACCAACAAGTACTTCAGACTGGGCTGCACAGGGGTAGACTAATCTACTAAAAAGTGACAAGAGTACTCTAAAGTTTCTCCAAAAATTGAAAACAGAACTACCATATGACATAGTCATACCATTCCTAGGTATATGCTCAAAGTACTCTAAGTCATCATACAGCAGAAATACACATTCATGCTTTATAGCTGCACCAGTCACAAGGGCTAAGTAGAACCAGCCTAGATGTCCATCGACAGATGAACAGATAAAGAAAATCTAGTACAGGCACAGAATGGAATTTTATTCAGTCAGAAAGAAATATGAAGTCACGACATTTGCAGGAAAATGTATGGAACTGGAAATCATCATGTTAAGCAAAATAAGCCAGACTCAGAAGGACAAATGCTGTATGCTTTTTCTCATATGTGGAACCTAAATATAAATCCATATGTGTATGTGTGTGTGTGTTTGTATAGACATGCATGTATAGGTAGGTCATAAAAGTAGAAAAGAGAACCATCAGATAGAGGAAGAAACCGTAAGGGAGAGCAAGAGAGGAGAGAGATGGTGATGAGATATATGGTGGGAGGAGGAAGAAGAGCAGCAAGAGGAAGAAGGAGTCTGGAAGGGAGAGGGTTATGGGGCGATGAGTCAGAGCAAAGCACAACAACATATATGTAAGTGCCGTAATGAAAACCATGACTTTGTATAGTAAATTTTAAACTAATAAAAACTAATTAAAATACCATAATCCACGGTACCAAAGCACCATAGATTCCAACATAAAATATACAGAAGCATAGGATCATTTGCATTACAGGTTATCTGTGTAGGAACAACTTTAAATGAGATTACTTTTACTATAAACACAGTATCTTAAAATGTTACTTCATATAGAAAGATTTAAGAGATAATTTTATATGAACACACTTAATAGAGGATTAACTTCCAACTCAATCTACAATACTGTAAGAATCAGCTGGTCACTCATGTAAAATGAGGCCAAGTCTGAGAAGAACTTGTCACATTCTCAGAGTTCTGCATGAGATTTTCCTCCTCCCAAGAGCCACCAAGTCAGTTGTCAGCATTAGCTGTGTAAGACCTATTAGGCACAACTTTAAAGTTATTCCCATAATTCTAACCAAATCATTATTGCTCATAAGATAACTTCTACTTAAGGTTGCTTGACTTACTGTTTCTCTTCTCTGAGATCACTAATAGCAAAGACTGTTGTATTAGCGACTTTCTGTTGTGATAATAAAATGCCATGACCCTAGAGACTTACAGAAAAAAGAATTTATTTGACTTTTAACAGGAGATTCCATAATGGCATGGGAGACAAGGCAGTAGGCAACAGGAAGTTGAGAGCTCACATCTTCCACCACAAACAGGAAGCTGAGAGCCTGAACTGCAGGTGGGATAAACCAGCATACTCTCAAAGCCCATCGCAAGTGATGTGCTTACTCCAGCAAGGACGTACCTCCTAAATGTTCCATAACCTCTCCAAATGGTACCAAAAACTGGGAACCAAGTGTTCAAATTGTGGAACTTGGGGGACATTTCTCATTTAAACTACCACAGCTGTGTATAATGTATATGCATTATTCATGCAATGCCCTGCATGAGTATCTTTACAGGGCACTTTTCAAACAGGTCTACTTCAGTCATGATGTGGCTAAAGTCAAATTCAAAATGATAACAATGATAATTGTTATGTGAAATTACAAAGGGCTTTTTCTATTTAAGTCTCTAGAATTCTTGCTATCTTCACAGTAAGAAAGCATGACTGTAAGATGAAAAATATTTATTTTTTTTTATTTTGACCACAAAATTTCTCAAACATGAGTATTACTTGTATGTTAGTAGTTCTTCTCTAGTGTTTAGCACTTATTTCATATATTCTAGAAATTTCTGTATATACATTTTGAACCCTTTAAGGATAAGTTGTGGGCATTACACATTATGTGTCCTCCCACAGGGCCCCATACTGCCTCTTATTTGGTAAGCAGTCAGTAGCTCTTTGAGGAATTAATAATACTTCTAAGAATTTAAGCAGTTAAGAGTTTATAAAACCATCCTACATGCATCTGAGTTGTTGAACTGGCATAGTACTGCAAAAGTCATTGGTAAATACTATAGCAGTAATGCAAGAAGCAAAATGTAGATGCATAAATTGTAGCTTAATAATAATTCAAGCAACTTATCAAGTTATAATAAATAAATGAAAATAAAAATTATCCACCTAGACTATTTTTTAATATTTTATTTTTATTTATTTTATTTTATTGTATAAACATTTTGTCTGCATGTATGTAGGTGCACCACCTGTGTGCAATGCCTGCAGAGGCCAGAAGAGGGCACTGGATCCCCTGCAACTGGAGTTACAGGCAATTACTAGTTGTCATGTGGATGCTGGGTATCAAACCCAGGTCCTCTTGGAGAACAGTAAGTATTCTTAACCACTGAGTCATCACTCCAGCCCCCACCCCCAAGCTAGACTATTAAAAATATGAAAAATATCTGTGGAAATATTTACTTGTTTGGCCCATACCATAATACACAGCAAGAATATATTGCATATTTTCAATTAATTTCTTTATGTGTATGAATGTTTTGCCTGCATATATGTAAGTGCATAAATGTGTGCAATGCCCACAGTGGCCAGAAGACGACCCTGGATCCCTGAAACTGGAATTACAGAAGTAGGTGATGGGAACTGAATCCAGACCATCTGCAAAAGCCACAAGTGCTCTTAACCAGCCGAGCCATCTCTCCAGCCCCATACTGCATATTTTTATAAGACTCCCTATAACTACTGCCAGTTACAGTATTCTTAAATTACAAAACTATTTCTTTTTCTATTTAGTTTTTCTTTGAATTTATTGTCAGTACATTGTAAATTCTTGTGTAAGTAATAAGAACAGAGTTTTTCATATAAATGCAAGGCCTGATGATAAAATATTAAAAACAAATTGTCCAAATAAAAACACTACAGCATCAGGATATGTTTTTATTGTTCCTTTTGAACAATATATTCATGATTTTTCCACTTCTATAAGAAATTAAAGCAGAAATCATATTCACTGACAACCAAAACTGGAAATATCATTTAATACTGTACAAACATGATAACAGCTTAGTGTCTTTTGATGCTATGCAAGACTTAAATCAAATTGAACAAATTTTACTTCTGAAATGAGACACAACTTTTATGAAGAAAAAATGTGACTAGCTTACAGCCTTAATAGAATTTAAGATAAAATTACATTCAGAAGTTTTGCTTAACATGGAATTTTTCAAACAATTTTGTAATAATCTCAGCTTCTTCTAAACGTAAGAATTTCTATACCAAATTAAAATTACAAAATTCAATGTTCAATAAATATAGAACAGGAATATTCAGGTAAGCTCATTTAATACTTAAGGATCAGTTTTGTTTAAAATACATTTTCTCAGAATAATAATTGTGTTCAGTTAAATCACAAAAGTGAATAAGGAAAACACACCAAAAAAGTTACAAATAAGTTTCACACATTTGAGTTTTTATAATAATAAATTCAGAGATACTTTTCACATTAGAGATCTGTCTCAGTAGTAGGGTACCTGACTAGCATGTGAAGCCCTAAATTAGATCCCTGGTGCTACAAAAATATATTTTCAGTGTCAATGAAGTAAGTGAACAACATGAAGATCCATCATAACCACAATCATTATCATAACACCAACACAGTTTTCTTTCTTGTTTGTGGATGTATGTGTATGTGTGTGTGTATGTGGTGTGCATATATGTATGCATATTTTGCTGCTTATGTGTGGGCATGTAGAAGCCTAAAATTGATGTCAAGAATCATCCCCCATCACTTTTTTCATCTTATTCATTAAGGCAGGGCCTTTCAGTCAAACCCAGAGCTCTCTGATATGGCTAGTCTTGCTAGCCATCTTGCGCTGGGGATCCTTTGTCTGGAATTCAGTCTTCCCAGTCTGGAATTACAGATGGGCTGCCATAACCACCCAGAATTTTGCATGGGTTTCTGGAGATCTGAGTTCTGGTCCTCACACTTGCACAGCAAGCACTTTCACTACTGAGCCATCTCCTCAGCTCCAAATATTTTTGAAACTAATTCTGCAAGTAAATATCATCAAGTATTTTTTTCAGACATAAAATCTACACAGTGCTCTTTAAAAAAAAAAAAAGCACTGGCTGATAGCCTTATAGTCATAGTCATAGTACAGCAAGCTAGATTACGACTGCACTTCTTAGAAAACTTATTTATTACAATGTCCTAAGTAGGGACCAGGGATCCCTAGGATCCCAGATATCATTACAGAGCATCTGCAAGATCAAAATTACTCTCATAATAATGCTCAGATGTCATCTGCATCTTTCTCTCCTACATGTCTGTGTTTTCCAGATTTCATGACTGTGATGGCATTGCAGAATATTGACCTGTATATTACTGAGTTTTCACATTCTCAGTTTTAATCCCTAAAATAAAATCAGTAAGCATAATAAACAACCAAAAGCATTTTTTGGAGTCTATAAAAACTGTTAAGAATGCAAATATAACCCCAGACCAAGAAGCTGGGAACTACTGGTCTAACAGAATTTGAAAACCTTTTAGAAGTCAAGGCAGTGAAATATCAATCATAACAAAGTTCTGAATACTATATATTATACTGTATTATGAAATTTAAAATGTTTGAAGATTGTCCAATTGTTTGTTGCTTTTTTGTTTGCTGGCTGGATGGATAGACTGATTTTGGCACAGGATGCCTTGTGCATGCTACACAAGTACTCTAACACTAAGCTATATCCCTGGCCATTCACTCTTAGACACACGGTCTCACTATGTACCCCAGGCTGTCCTCAAACACATATCTTTTTACCTCTACATCCCAGGACTATAGTTATGTTCCAACAAGCACAGTGTTTGTTTTTGATAACTCTTCTGGACTGAAAAGGATAATACCTGAAAGTATTATTATCAAAATGTATTTAGTAAGTTCTTGAAAAATATGTTTCAATGAGTATTATTTAAAGAAAATATTACTGAATTTTTAATACCAGCATAATGCTAGAAGTCTAGCATTGCAACAAAAATTCTAGAAAAAAATTAAGAAATTTGAATGTGATGCTATATAAGTTTCCACCTTCAACTATTCCTAGATGATTTAATAAAAGGTATTTTAGAGGAGCTAGAGAGATAGCTCAGTCAATAAAGAGTTTGCTGTGCAAGTATGAAGATTCCTAGAACCCACATAAGAGATGGGCAAGGCAGCAAGCATCTGGGCTCCAGCAGTGGAGAGTGGGGAGAACAGAGAGGCATCCCCGAAGCTTTCTAGCCAGGCAAACTGAATCAGTAAGCTCCAGGTTCAATGAGAGGCCCTGTCTCACAATAGAAAGTAGAAAAACTGAGGAAGACACCCCACACTGACTTGTGATCCTCACATGCATGCACATACACAGACATCCATGCACACACATGAACATACACACAAAAAGTGTTCTAAAAGTTCTCATAAATTTTTCTTACATGCTTTCTACTTATTACCATACCTTAATATTCATTAAAAGAGAATTAAGTAATATACCTAAAGAAATCAGAATTAAAATAACAAAACATTAAAGAATATTTGGTCCTTCATTCTTTATGAATGTCCCTTTATGAATGCAACAAAAAAGTTTGAAATTTGTATCAAATCCTATATATTCACCTTAATGAAAATAATTACTATAGTGAGCATATTATTTTGACAATATATGTGATCTATGAAGTTAAAAAGGAGCCTGAGAAGAAAGCAGAAAAACATGTAACACTGATTTCAAGCAAAAAACCATTCACCATTAAATGCATTTGCTGTGGAAAAGCTCCGTCAATTTACTGAATCCTAAACTTGGATATGGTTTGGTGGTAGAATGCTTTCCTACCATGCATGAGGCTGTTGGTTTCAGCCTCATGACCACAGATATAAAATAAATAAATAAAAATACTTTAAAATTTTTCTACTATAAATTAAGTCATCTTTTTGAAAAACAAAGCACAATTTATCAAATGTAAAATATATTTTGACTTATTAATACTACTGGTAGGATTTGAACTAAATACCCTCATCTACATATATTGCACATATAAGGATAGTCATTAAGACATTACTTTTACTATAAAAAGCTATAATCAGCGCAGCCTAAACTCCACCAATAGACAAATAAGCTAATATAGTAGTTAAAGAATTCTACACAACCATTCAAAAGAATGAGGTTATAGGTTATAACTGACATGAAATGATTCCATTTGGAAGAGGGAAAAACATACACATATGTATATAAAGTTATACATGTAACAAAAAAGTTCTAGAAATGAACTTTGAAGCAGGCTGGAAGTGAGAGGAGTTGGAGCATTTTGCATTAACTAAGAAATTTAACATAGGCTTTAATTTTTAATAGCTTTTTGTTAGGTTCCTGGCAGACTCCGAAAACGGCCGCACAGTTCCCAATATTCTAAAATAGCTGGTCCGACTTAGCCTGGGCAAATCTCTCTGCTTATTGGGAGACCAACCAACTCCAAGGTAAACCACCCAGCCTACATCATGGAAAATTATCCAACCTCTCAACCTGCCTGATATCTGCTTCTAGCTGCAGTCCGGTCGTGGCAGACAGCCCAGCAGTTTGATCCTCCCAGTGAAATGCTGTACCCCATGGAGCTGTCTTGGTCAGGGGTCAGTTCACTTCACCGCCACCCCGCAGCCCCAGCCCATTTCATTCATTTTTTGCCGAGAGCCCAGAAGGGCCTCCTGGGCTCCTGGGCTCCTGGGTCTCCGAAGACCCCACTGCCCTGCAAACCAAATAAATTGCTGACCAGACACTCCCGCCTGACTAAGGACTGTCCTGCTCCTGCCTGCTCCTCCACTCTCCACATCAGGCTGGACATTCTTGACTACCTTCCCCTGTCCCACTCGCCCTCTGACAGCGTTCTGGTAAGTGTTCTACTCCCAGAGCTGCTGCTTCTCTACTTCCTCTCTCTCTGTGTCTTCCCTGTTCTTCTCCTTGGGTCTCTCACTCTCCCTTCCTCTACCTTCCTGCCTAGGAGCCCTTCTGCTCTCTGGAGATGTCCAACTCAGTTTTTAAGTCATACTGGTATGCAGAACCTCTCTCCACGCCCTGCTGGGGGCACTCCTCACTCGTCCTCAGGAGGCCATGAAGAGTGGCTTGGGCACTATTTTGTGGGGCAACAGCGGTGTGACAGGGACACCTCTCGGCTGCCACTCCCAGGGAGAGACCACACCTTCCCTTCCTCATCCCGGACCCGGAGGGACATACCTCACATTAAGATAGCTCCGAAGCTCTGGCAGCTTCCCACTGGGTCACTTTCCCGTAGTCTCTCACGTGCCTGCCTCCTGAAATCTCCCTCCTGTTGGACTCAGGGACACTACCGAGCCTCGTGCTTTATTTTTAGCAACACGGCTTGGCCCCAATATAAACTTGGTAAATTCTGATAGATCCTAATGACATCTATCCCCTCACCCACCCTTGCTCTACTTATCAAATTCATCTGTCTTTGCTTCTTCCTGCCTTTGCCGAGTGAATCTGGACCTGATCACAGATGTGTAGGCCTCTGTAAGTCCACCCACTTTTCTAAATTCTTCAGAAAAGTGTGATTTCTCGCTTTTCTTCCTCATATCCCTTTTCTAAACATGCTTTCTTTAGCTGTTTGGGCCGCCCTAGCTTCTTTGTGCTTCTTTGCTTTTTCTCTATAGCGTCCTTCTCCGGTGCTGCCGGTCCGCCGCGGGTCTGACCTCCGTGCTGGCTCTGAACTTGCCTGGCCCAGTGGATTTTCCCCTTCTCCCCTCCATTCTCCTCCTCGAGGCAGTTGCTGAGATTTACAGCTTGCCTACCCTGAGGATTTTTCTTTAAGTTCTAATGAAATTGTCCTAAAGCCTCTGTCCATCCTTAAATTCTTTTTGAGGAGACTGAGGACCCTGTAGGGATGCTGGTTCTCCCACACCATCTGGGCCACCACAATAGACACCAAATTCCAATAACTTACTTGTTTGTTGGCCATATGGAAACTTTCTACAGAAGCATTAAATTCGCCCACTAAGCAGGTGAGCTCCTTTATCTATCTTGCTATCTTGCCTCAGGGCATGTGAGACTACAAACCACTTGCCTCTGTAAGAAAAGAAAAAAGGTTTGAAAAGCCATTTTTTTTCCTGGACTTTTTTCTCAATCTTTTGCGTTTTTTCTCCACCACGGTTCTGTAAAAGAGAACAGAGCAGGGGGGCCTGGAATTTGGATCTCACTGCCCACTGGGCACAAGGTAGCAGTATTTAGACTATGTGATCCCAAAGCAGCTGCTTTTCTAACTCGACGTAAGTATTTTGAATTCCAGTGAACACGGACAGTCACACACATGCTGGGACAAGACGTGTGCTCTCAGAGCGACAGCCCACTGATATGTGCTTTTGGACATAGCTCCCCCACCCCCATCTTTGCTGCTGCCTTCACAAGTTTCTTTTCCAGCAACAGCTTATATCTAGGAATGAAGAGACCCCCCAGGACATTGCTTTGCATTCACAGTTGCAATGGATGATGAGAGACATGGACTCCCTTCCTTGGTCTGAGCCCATGAATTCCTTTGCTTTCCTTCCTTATTTGGGGCCTACATATCTGAGGGTATGTTCTCTTGCTATATCTGTAAGATTTAACTGGGTGCTTTCTAAAAGTAAAACGTGGTTTCTATTCACATTTAATCTGTGAGATATGTAAATCCCACAGAACTTGTGTCCTGGTGTGGTATCAGCTCATTTTATCATGGAACTGAACTCACTGAGGTAGCCTTGTCACTTGGTTACCATCATGGCTAGTGATGCAGGGAGCAAACATGTAATCTAGTCTCCACTTTGGTTGACTACATTATCAGTATGGGACAGCCACATGGCTTGGCTGCCATCTAGGACAGTAGCATTTTCAAAATGCCAGTGACCTGTGTGACCTTGCCACCATTTTAATCCAACCACATGGCATAATTAAAAATGGTGACACCCAGGAATTTCCTGGTACTGAACTCTGGGGATTTCTTGGACTACAAGCATTTAATCATATGTCCTAATCCTCTTGCAATTTTTTTGTTTTAGTTTTCGTCTTGGATTCTTGATGGGATTATATAAAAGCAAAAGATTCCAACAAGCTCTATTGCCTTGTAACAAGTTAAATGCATTTTTATGTCAGAATAAGGAGGTAATATCAGACTCTCACAATAGGAGTTTAAACTTTGACATTCTTTTGACCTGTTTCTAAACGGGATTATTTTGAGTTCCAACTTCTTATATGGTATTTACTATTTTTTAATGACTATTTAAATTTTTACATTGTTTTACATATGTATGTATGAACTATTTTGGATCCTGACATTGCTTGCACAACATTTAACTATTTTTAGGGGATTATTTTGGATTTTAATATCTTTTATATAGTATATTTGCTGATTTCTAAAAGTGGCTATTTTGAATTCTTACAATGAATAACCAGCTTTTCATATTCAATGAGAAAACAACCAAGTCACATCAAGAATACAAACAAAATCAGACTTCAACAAAAGGCTTGAGTCTCACAACAGAATCATAAACAACAAAATAAACCCACATGCCAAGATCACAATGAAAGAATAATATGAAAACCCCAAATAAAATGTCCCCACCAAACATCACCAGTCCTATTAGAAGAGATCTATAACAAGAACCCCATAGAAATAATTCCTGACACAGAACTAAAACAACAATCATAAACAGGATCAAAGAATTCAATGAATTTAAAGAACACAAATAAATCAAAGAACTAAAAGAAGACAGGGATAAACTTCTGACTGACTTCACAAAAGACACAGAAATATTAAAGAAAACTCAGGCTTAAATGAAGGAAGTGAAAAACTCAATAAGCCAATTTGAAATGACTCAAGAAAGCCTCACCAATAGAATGAATGAAATGGAAAACAGAATATCAAGACTGAACAATAAAGCTGAAGAACTGGATCACCCAAGCAAAGATTATGAAAAATTAACAGAAACACAGAAATGGAATAGGAAGGAAATGTGGGACATGATGAAATGCATCATAGGCATACAGGAAGGAGAAGAATCTCAGGAGAATGGTATTGACAAGATTTTCAACAAGATTGTAGAAGAAAATGTCCCAAAATTAAGGAAAGATGTGTCCATACCTAATTGATCTTAGAGCATACTCAATGGGAGGAAACTCATGGGTAGTACTGTCATCATAGCCAAATATACATGGCTGAAGAGGTCATAGATCTTAGAGAAATCCCCAAGGCTACCACTTCCTTAGGCTAATATAAACTCTTACTAAGTACAAAATATGTATCTTTATATATACAGTCAGGTATCCTAGTCATCATTCATCAAAGAAGCTTCTGTTGCACTAGACGGAGACTACTACAGAGTACCACAACTGATCGCACACATTGTCCATGAATTGCCCATGCCTACAATGCAACCTGTGCACCCAAGGCTCATGCAACATGAAACAAGGGGTAAAGAGGACATTAATGAATCTCTCAACTCTCATTAATGAAACTCCCTCGTGCAACAGAGAACCAGTAACACAAAAGGGCCCAAATAGCTAAATCATGGAAATTAGGAATCTGCAGAGTGTGGGTCCCTGGACAGGACTCCAATATTAAGTTTCACTCACCCACGACACAGGGGACATTGTGGAAGAGGGGGCAGAAAGATTGTAAGAGCCAGCGAGGAGATGCGTGACCATATGGAAATAGACTCCTACAAGCTCCTGGGACTCTGTTCATATGAACTTACAGCAGTAGTTTCAGCATGCTCAAGACCCATGTAAACTTAAGCAGACAAAAACCTAGCATGGAGCTGGGGAAAAGGGTAGCAGACCCCAACTTTTGCTTAAGAAGTATCAGCAACTGATTAGTGTTGGGTGAAGATGAGCTAGTCTTCCTAAAGCCTACTCTGGGTAGGCTGACTAGACCTCAGTGGATGCACCTGCACTGAGGTCATTTGGGGGCATTAACTTGACACAATAGACCTTAACATTGATGAAAGAATGTATGGATTCCAGTTGGGGGGCTATGGGAGAGCCCTTGGGGAAGGTGGTATAAAGATGATTAAGACTGATTGAGATGTTCTGTATGAAATACACAACGATTCCATTTTTAAAAGGTAAAAAAGAATGTTGGGTTTTTATTTAAGCTTTACCTACATAATTACACTGTAATTAAAGGTATCAGATTGGCGCAACTGACATTTCTGGATGTTTAATAGCCATACTTTGACAGCTGTATTAATCTGGTCAGAGGGACTTAAAGAGATAATTTTTTGTCTCTTGACCTCCAAAGTCAACTTAGTTCCAGGTGACTCTGGGTCATCTCTCAAAATGTTCTGGAACTGTGATGAGTCACCTATCCTCCTGATCAGGGAGGTCTTGGAGACTCCACTAGAAGAACTCAAACCAGTGTCTAGTCTGCAAAGAGGAGGGTCGGCACAGGAAAACATTTCTTCAATGCTTCCAAATGAAGCCATGGTCTAGCAAGACCTTCTGACTTATCTTCACATAGATGAAACTGGTAAAAGAAAGGCCTACAAAGCCAGAGGCTTCTCCCAAGACTATATGACCCCTGAGGAACAGAGCCTCACTGACCACTGACCATTAGAGTAAAAATAGATTGGTTTATTTGGGTCAACTGCATGAACTTAAACACCCAACAGGAAAGTATAACCAAAGATTAAAATGACTAGCATATTTCTTAAAGAGTCCAAAGTATTGCATTTCCCAGACATTAGGCTTAAGTTGATATAAGATATTATTTAACAATTTCTCACTAATGACTTTTTTCTTAATAAGAGAATGCTGCTCAGGTGTAAGACTTCAAATCTTGGTCTAGTCAACTCTGCAGTGCCTACCTGCAGCCAAAAGTTCTCATCTAAAAATTAAATGATGGCTAATTTCTTCTTTCTCCTTGTGTAGAGACCATTTGGGAGAGGATGCCCACTGTGATGCTAGTCACGCCAACAACTATCAAAGTGCCTGAAAATCAAATCCTGAGTGTAGCCATAGCAGCCAAAAGAAAATGAGGAGAAACCCAACAGATGAATGCTTTTGGAAGTCCCCATCCAGAAACTCTGATTTGAACATTTAAAATACACCCTTTTCTGACTTCTTCCGGTTCCCTGCTCTAGAATTTGTGCCCAACTACTCTGGCCTTTACTTCTCCTTCCCCTCAATCCACTGATATCCATCCTCCTCATAGTGATGATGATTTCATGCCTTTTAATTTTTTCAGGACAAAATCAATGCGATGGCCAAATAGTGAACCAGATACACTTCACCGAATATCCTCAGGTCTCCTACTACCGCCTGCCCACCTAACTTCCCACTTCCAGTCCTTTGAGACCACCCCTCTTTGCCAATATCCCTATCTATCAGGAAGTAGCTAAGAAAGACCACCATCCCCCTTATCATCTACAAAAGGCTGGAATGTTAGGTTCCTGGAAAACTCCTAAAATGGCAGGTTCAGGCTTAGCCAAGCAAGTCTCTCAGCTTCTTGGGAGGCCAACCAATCCCAAGCTAAACTGCTCCAGCCTACATCGTCATGGAAAGTTACCCAACCTCCCAACTGCCTGTAAAAGCTGCCTGACTTCTGCTGTTGACCGTTGTCTCTCTGATCCTAGAAGGCAGTCTAGCAGTCTGATCCCCTGCAACGAACTGCTGTCTCCCATGCAGTTGTCTTGGTCAGTGGTTCTCATTGCACTGGCCCCCTCCACTGTTTCATTCACTTTTTAATTGAATTTTTGTAAATTTCATACAATATATTTTGATCATATTTAGATCATCTGCACTCCCCCTTCCTTATACTGTAATATATTTGTCTCTGTGTGTGTGTGTGTGCGTGTGCGTGTGTGTGTGTATGCGTGTGTGTGTATTAGGGGGTAAGCATTAATTTTTATCTCATTAAAAGAAACACATGTATGCCCAGCACTCAGGAGGCAGAAGCAGGCAGATATCTATGAGATTGAGTCCATCCTGGTCTACATAGTGAGTTCCAGGTGGGCTGGGGCTAGAAAGCCTCTGTCACACACACACACACAAAAAAAAAAAAAAAAAAAAGAAAGAAAAGACATGTACCTGTATAACCAGCCACTAAGACATTTTTATACACTTATTAAAAGAATTCTAGAAGTTCTAATCCTACAATATTTATAGTAATTAAGTTGGAAGAAAAGAGTAGAATTATGAACGATTTCAACTTTTTTCTATAACTTTTCCTTCACAATATGTACAGCATACTTGTGAAATGAGACTACTGGAATTGTTAAATTTAATCTTCAATGAAAGAATTACAGACCTTTCAGATACAGTGACTAAAAAAGCGAGATGCAGTGCAGTAGTATGATATCGTTTTCATACAGCAGCAACTATTCCAGCCTTGTGTTTGAAGATGTGAGTATGTACACATGCCTTACAGAAGCATATCCTCACAATACTACTGCATTATCCAGCAAGCAGGTTAGGGAAGGATCTGAAAGCTACACAGAAACAGAACAGATACTTTATTTATTTCTATTTTATATGTATGAGTATCATGCTTGCATGTAATTAAGCGCATCCTTATCATCCAATGCCCACAGAGGACATAAGAAGGTATCAGATCCTCTCAAACTGGAGTTACAGATGGTTAGCCACCATGTGGGTGCTAGGAATTGAACTTGATCCTCTGCAAGAACATCCAGTGTTTTTAACTGCTGAGCCACCTCTCCAGTCCCAGAAAAGGTACTTTTAAACTACGTATGTGATTTCATTTGTACATTTAAGTTAAATGATGGAAGAAAAATGAAAAGATTTTCTTTAAGTGACCAAAAATAATACATTAGAATGATTTATACTATAGGCTGCCAAACATAGTGCTTTTTTGTATCTTACTAATTTTTGTATCATATCCTCAGGTCAAAAGAAATACCTAAGAGTGTTATTAGGCCCAAACAATTTAATAGTCACCTATGTACCAATCAAGAACAGCCCTTTGGAAAGATAATTCACATAAAATCATTTTAAAAATCCTACCCATATTCACTTACTAGTAGAATGTATATGCCTCTTGATCAACAGTAAAATCTCTCTAACCTTAGAATCAGTCTGGATGCTGTCATTTCCTGTGCCACACTAATTTTACTGGTCATTACTTTGTAACACAACAATCACTGAAGTCCAGATTCCCCAAGACAGAAGCTCACTGAAGGGAAGACAGCAAGCTAAAACTGTGGACCACCTAGAGCTAGTAATCTTCACAGATATTGGGCATCATTGTCTTTCCTTGAAATTTTAAGATACCCTGCAGTGTTCTATGAGTTTCCTTAGCCCAGGGGGCCTTCATGAGGTGTGTGCACAGGGTTTTGTTAAACACCGGATGCTTTCCTTGTGACCTGTTCTTCATTAGCTTTTATTTATGCTCAGAAAATTCTACCGTAGCAACTAAACAGAGTAAATTACCAAATCTTCCAATACAGGGAAACAAGACTCTTTTAACCTCTTTGAAAATCATAGATTTGGATAATTAGTGCGCTGCACTGACATCCTATCTCCCTTTCCTTTGTCTCTTCTGCCACCCTCTTCTAACTCCACAGTAGCAGAGGAAACTTAAGATGACTCCAAATGAAAACAAAATAATGACCCCTGAGGGTTCAGGGACCTGTTATCTCCAGTCCATGTTTATGGCCAATTAGAACTACCTCATCAGAAAACACACAGAGAAATCAATAATGAAATAAATAGTATAAAATGATAAATAATATAAAAGTAATAACAAATATAACAATAATAATAAGACACATTCTTTGTTGTTTCATCATTGACACATAATACTAGTTTTCTAATTTCAGTGAATTTTATCTAAGCAGTCAGCAAATAACACTAACAAGGGGAAAAGCTTCGCATGAGCCAAATTTCCCTCTTGGCATAGTGCAAAAATGTCTTCAGCTTCAGGCAAAGAATTAAGAACAATAATTTTTTGTTTTGTGTGTCTTTCCACTTAAATAATAAATATTTAAAGAAGTATATGGAAGGAACTACTCGAATTGACCTCTATCCAACAACAGGTATTTCTATAAAGTTAACATCCAATTAGCCCTCTGACCCAGCTCAGTGTTGCAACGCAATCAATTCATTTAAAAACTTGAATCTACAGAACACTCTATTTCTAAGTAAAATTTAATTTCCTCCCACCAAGGAAGATGGTTTCAGAACTTTGCAACGCTCCCTCCATTTCCTCCCTTCTTGTTTACTGTTTTCCCGTGAGAATCAAGAAAGGCCTCAGGCCCACTGTTATTGCTCATTCAACTGTACCTCATTATTCATTATTTTGCAGCTTTGTCTGCTAGAGCACATAGCATAATTTGCTTGTGGGAGGTGGAGGAGTAATGCCATTATATTCAGAATGAGACTGTCTTAAACCACATCTTTGCCAAACTAAAACTGAACTAGGTTAAAACAGCAATTGTGAGCTGGGCATAGTGGCACTCACCTTTCATCACAGTACTTTGGAGGCAGCGGCTGGCGAATCGCTGTCAGTTTGAGGCCAGTTTGGTCAAAATAGTGAGATCCAGGCCAGCCAGGGCTACACAGTGAGACCCTGCCTCGAAAACAAAAACAAAAAATCAACAACAACAAAAGTAAGTTCACGGTACAGATGGAATGGAGTGTAGTGACAGAAGCCAAGACTGTGAAAGCAGTGTGGAGGCGAGAGGACAACTGGAGAGCAGGAGACCCTCACTTGGGGACAGGATGGGAATGCAAAGACCTCCTCCTTCTAGCACACAAGCTGTTTGAAGTACTCAAAACACACCCTAGATTTCTTCCTAATGGAACCTTCAGACCCTTTTAAGACACTGGCATTATCATCAACCCCATTTCATATGAGAGGAAAGGGGCTCTAGGATAAGGCCACACTGAGCACCCTGCTGTAAAATGGCCTCACAGTGTACTGGGGTTGTTCTCACGTCACTGTGCCAACATGTGCATACTTGAAATAAGATGACAAGGAACCAGAGTCAGACATCTGCCTTCAAGCAAATGCATGTTTTAATCCATCCACTTCTGGTCATGACAATGTACTGAGAACAACCGCTTCCACCACCTGCTCCAACAGTGGAAGCCCTCCATCCACCACTGCTGACTGATCTACCATCCTTCTCAATTCAAACCCTTTTCTTTGCTACTTCCATACATACAGGATGAAATGTATTACTGCAAAGTTCCAGCAAGAGCATTTGGAATTAAATGACTATTTAAAACAGTACATAGTAACACAGCCCACACACAGCAGCTGTTAATAAATGTATGTTGAATAAATGAACAATAAAAAGAAATCTCTCTTGTTATAAATGACCATGGCATCACATGGTGATATAAATAAAAATGAGGCATTTTAGGGGTTGAGCAGTTAAGACCACTTATTTACTCTTCCCTAGGATCCAAGTTTGGTTCCCAGCACCTAAGTCAGGTGGTTCCAACTGCCTGTAACTTTAGCCTCAGGAGAATCAGATGCCCTCTACTGGCCTCCACAAGCATTCACAGTCACATGCACATAACCACACAGACACACATAATTTTTTAATGAATCTCTTTTAAATGAGGCATTTTGAAACCTGCAACTGGTTAAGTTGCATTTTTACAACTACTGGCAGATCTAAATATAAAAACATCCAGATGGAAGGCATAATAGGCAAATCACACAAGTAGGTAGAGTACACTATGACCATTCAAATATGCTGATTTCATTTAAATTAAATATTGTTTGGGGGTTTTCATCACATTGAAACTTAAAGACAGACCTGAATCTTTATGTGGTCATTAATCTTGGCTGTGACTTTGATAGTATTTCAAATCACCATGGAAACAAGCTTCTGGGCATGTCTAGGAGAGGTTTTCTGGATTAGGTTAATTGAAGTAGAGTGGGAGGTGCCATTCCATGGGCTGGGATCCCCCACCCAATAAAAGGGGAAATGGGAACTCAGCACAGACATGCATCTCTCTCCACTTCCTGACTGCAGATGCAACCAACCACATCAGGCTCCTGATGGCCTGTGCCCTAGATCTCTGAGCCTTTCTTCCTTACGTTGTTATGGTCCAGTATCTTGTCCCAGCAACATGGAATTAACACACTTAACATGTTCCCATGTTTCTAAATAGATCTGTCAAGCTTATTCGAATATCTTAGAACTTCACATCTACACAAGTTAAACCTCTGACATAATGTTAGATTGTATAAATTTGAGTTTAAAAATATTTCATAAAATGAAAATCATTTCTCTAGGATTCCTCATCACAACTCCTACAAGCATTGTTTTAGTTTTCTCTTCATTTTCATTAAGAAAAAAAATTTTTTGACCAGTGAACAGAAAATGGGTATTTTATCATTTGCACATGATAGAGCAATGGACAGGATTGCCCCGCCACCTTGTGGTTTACTACGGTATTGCTGTTTCAGAGTCAAAGCTCATTTCAAGAATAGAGATAAAAGGAGGGCTAAGGGTTAGTTACTGGGTTTTCCCACTCTCTCCAGTTTGCCTTTAATTCCACATCTCCAAATCTTGAGCACATGTTAAATACACAGAGCTTTCTCTAACTGCCAATGTAAACTGAAAAGTAATGGCTAAATGAAACTGTACCTCTGTGCCACTTCTTACTTTATAATTCAATGAGACAATCTCCTTTCTGCTACACTGTACGTATTTTAAGGGCATGTGATCAACCACCTTCAGAGGTATGCTAAAGCTAGCCCAGCAGTACCTGCTATTACCAATTTAATATTCAGAGAACTCTCATGTCAGTTGTAAAACCATAACCTGAAACTAGGTGCACACAATGAAAATCAGAAAAGACTGCCAATCAGAACACTTTTAAAAACCTGCTTATCACCTAGGTCTGATGGAGCACAGCTGTAATGCCAGCACTCTGGAGGCTAAGGCATGAGAATGGCAAGATCCAGGCCAACCTGGACTACACAGCAAGATTAAGATTTTGTTTCATACATATATACTTATACTTTAACTTCTCACATTTCTTTCTCTCTCTCTGTTTTTTTGTGGGGTTTTTTGTGGGGTTTTTTTTTTTTTTGTCTTTTTAAGGCAGGGTCTCCCTGTAACCCCAGCTTGCCTGGAACTCACTATGTAAACCAGACTGGCCTTGAACTCACAGAAATCCACCTGCCTCTGTTCCCGAGTGCTGGAACTAAAGGCGTGCACCACCTCACCTGGCTTCACATTTCTTTTTTAATTTTTTTTATTTTTATTTTAGGTCTATGAGTGCTTTTTCAACATGTATGTAAGTGCACCGTGTGCATGCAATGCCCTTAGAAATCAGAAGAGAGCATTGGATCCCCAAGAACTGGAGTTACTGATGGTTGTTAGCCACCATGTGGCTGCTGGGAACCAGATCTGGGTCCTCTACAAGAGCAAGCCAGTGCTCTTAACTGCTGAGCCATCTCTCCAGTCCCTCCACATTTCATTTTATCTACAAGAAGCATATCCTGAAGAGGAAGTGATACTATGCATCTCACAGAACTATCATTAAATAGCTCAAATAAAAGGCTCCTTCTAGTAATTAGAATATATTTTGTGCCAAGTAAATACTACAAAAATATTCCCCATAACCCTATCATAATGGCCTATAGGTAGCATATCGTAAATATTCACCTGTTAAATATAAATTAAATTGAGACTTTTAATGGGATATAATATTCAACGGGAGGTTTGAGATAAAATACTGACAATAGTCCCAAGTTACAGTCAGTCACACCTTTACATAGAATACAGCTGGTCTAGATGCCCCCCCCTCTCTCTTTCTTCTTCTTCTTCTTCTTCTTCTTCTTCTTCTTCTTCTTCTTCTTCTTCTTCTCTTCGTCTCTCTCTCTCTCTCTCTCTCTCTCTCTCTCTCTTCTTCCCTTCTTCTTTCCGTTTCTATCTCTCTAAATCCCCTGGTCCCCTGCATTTTATACTGAAGTATATTCCTCTCTTCCTCTTTTTATCACTTTATTTCATGCAAAATAAATAATTTATGCCTCATTTTGTTCCATAGAAGGTTTGTGCTGAATAATAGATGACTTGGTTTCATGCTTAGTGAATAAGCATTTTACATTTCTCCAAGGAAAGAAAATGAAGTTGCTTTTTACCATTTCTTTCATTGATCCCATGCTCCTGAAATAGCAGAAAATGGGCTCTTTTTATTGACCTTTGGGAAAATACAAAATTAAGTTTCCAAGCACAAAGTTGAAAACTAAATTGCCTTGAATTCCAGACACTTTGCAAAAAGGGGAAGCAAGAAATGTTCTTGTCTTGTAATGCAGTTCAGGCCACGTTTCCAAATGCATAATCCCTGCTTGCCTCTCTGCTCTGAGTAAGAGCCATTTCCACTCAAGCCTCTTACCGAAGGTCTTGTGCACAGGCTCCTGGATGGGCTCCTCACCCAATTCCTAACACGGTGTTTCTTTAGCTTCAAGGGAACATCCAAGAGCGATCTGCATGTTTCCAGTAGCTTCATTTAGTTGCTAAAAAACAAAACTGAACGCTGAAACATTAGTTACAAAATAGGCTTGGAATGTGATTTATTCCAGATGGTCTGGAACAAAATTTGAATTGTTCAAATGTAAATGTATTCATCTGACATAAAATTCCTTACTTATCCATTATTAATTAGGATAGAGATGTTTTAATACAGAAAAAAATCTTTCAAATATTATATTTTCTCTAAGATGACTATTTGCCTGGGAATATTCAAATAATGTCCATAATTATTTCTGGTTTTAAAATATACATGTGGGCTGGGCATGGTGGCATACTCCCATAATCCCAGCACTCCAGAGGCAGAGGCAGGCAGATCTCTGTGAGATCAAGGCCAACCTGGTCTACATAGTGGGTTCCAAGCTAGGCAGGGCTTCAAGGAGGCCATGTCTCAAAAAAACAAAAAATAAAAATAAATAAATAAATAAACAAAATTTAAAAATAAAATACACATGTGGACTTGAAGCTACTGTAGTTCAGTGGTAGAGTATTTTCCTAACATGAACAAGGCCCTGAGTTCAATCTCCAACAGTGTGACCATAAAAAATGGAAATATACAATAAACCAAATCAAACAACCTGCCCTCAAGACATTGCTCAAACATGAGGCATTTTGTTTAATGGGATCTCCTTCAGCACTGATGGACAGACAGCCGTATCCAAGAACATATGTATAGTACAGTGAGTCCCAGGAAGGGGTGTCATCCAAGAAGTAGAAATAAAGTGTGTGAGTTGGAAATTAAAACTCCAACCAGCATACAGGCATCTATACTCTATACGATGAGGTCATAAAGAGAATGCGATGAGCCTCCCAGTCTGTTCCAAAACACAATGTCAAACATGATTTTTTTCTCTGCCAGCTGTCACCAGCAAGCTGGCTGTACTCTGAACTGAGTTTTTTCAAATGTTTGAAAGAAGCCAGAACAGGAGCAGATGGCTGGACTGACTGCCAGAGTAGTGGTAAAACTGGCTGTCTCACCTGAACTGGGACTGCCAGGTTTCATTAAGGCAAAACCCTAGCAATAAACACCTACAAAATCAGGGTTCCAGAAAACAGTAGAAACTCCTTATTTGATTTATCAACTAAAAATAAACCTTTGGGAGAAAATTTTCTCTAATTCAGTAATAGATAAAGAAAAACTTGTACACTTCATCTTCCATGAGGGTCATCAACCTCAGTTTCCGGGGTCATCAACCCTGTAACTTCTAGGCTCTATTTAAGAAAATGGCAATCATAGTCAATGTTTCTCTAAGCTGAGATCACAAGTGAATCCCAAAGCATTTAATCTTACATAGCTGAAACTTCACTAAAGAGAAAACGTTTGAAAAATACTTGACTTAAAAGAACTATAAATTGAAAGTTGTGCCTCAGTGAAAAGTGAGACCTTCCAGCTGAGGAAATTAAAATTGGAGGAGGAGGGAATTTAGAGCTATAGAATAGACTGGTCATTCATGAAGCACAGATGTAATTATAACATATAGCAGAAAGTGGAAGAGGTTAAACTGTCTCTATCGATGTAATAGTGGCACTTTTATCTTGGGAGTACTCAACAGCTGTCTAATCAGACTTTTGGCCCACTCAATGGGAAGTATACATGGCTGGAGGGATCACAGACCAAGAGAAGAACCTATTTCTGTCACTCCCCTAAACCAAAGTAATTTCCTACTATATTCTAAGCAGGTATCCTTATATTCACAGACAAGTGTACCTCTTACCATCCATCAAAGAAACTTCTTTTTACAATGAATGGAGACTATAACAAAGTTCCAAAATTAGTCAAACACAGAGAATAAGTGACTGTGAGATGCTCAGCCCTAAGTGATACATCTACAAGGAAAATTCTACACCTAAGTCTCAGGGAACATCACAGAAGAGGGGCTGGAAAGAATGTAAAAGCCACAGGGACAAGACTCCTACTGCTAGTTCATGCATTCTAGACATGATAAGGAAGCTGCACCAATGAAATCTCCACAGTAAGAAAGTCTAACAGGATCTGTATAATGACCAAATCAGTTGACCTGCCAAGATAGATGGGGGAATTTCACAGGGCACCACCTCAAGATGAAGAGCTACAGGCAATCAATGGATGCTGTGGATGCAGGGAGGATCAGTTTTCTCCAGAGGTTATCTGATCTCAAGTGGGCAGCCTGAAATGCATATATATGAGGTACATATGAGCACCAATGGACTCAGGAATATATAAATATATATGCATATATCTATAGATATAGAAATAGATAGATAGATAGATAGATAGACAGACAGACTGGGAGGGGTGGAAATAATGCAAATACATATTCATAAATGAAATTTTCTAAAGTAAAAAAAATGAAAGATTTAACATTAGAATGAAACTAAAAAAGTCCTCATCCCACTGCAAATAAAGTTGATTTCCCATCAAAATAACCTCCTCAAAATCTCTGTTCTGAAGCTGAAAAGTTGTAGAGTTAAAAGAGCCATTTAACTTGACCTGAATGTCACTAACAGAGAGCAGTGCACTGCCTCACTTACTTTTTAGAAAAAGACTAAGAGGATGAAGAGAATGGGACTAGAAATCACTTCTATGGCCATTCATAAATTGGTGATTTTTCTCAGCATTTCTACTGCCCCCAAAAGAAACATAATCATATATGCAATACATTTATACTATTCAGCCCCTCCCTAAGGTAAGTCACAATTAGCAAAATTACAGTAAAAATAGCTAAATGTCACTATATAAAAACCTCAATAGCTTAATGGGCTGTTCCAAGCAGTCAGGCTCCAAGACTAAAATATTCAGCAGTGAGATCAAGGTTGTCTTTGAGGAAGACTAATTAACCTCATAGAATTTGCAAAGCCCAAGGGCACAGCCTTCAGGGGAAAAAAAAAAAAAAAAAAAAAAAAAACTCTCGTGAGTTATATAAGCCTTTCACTACATGAGTTACTATACTTTCAAATAAGATGAAAATTTGTGTAGACTTTTTAGTATAATGACTTCTAAATCCTTTTCCTCTCCCAAAGCAGTCTAAAGAAAAGAAGTCTCTGAACCAGGCTAAGGGTTAGCAATGCTGTGAGCAACTTTATCTTTATAGGGGCAGTTTCAGATCTAGGCCCCGGATTCCTTCTACCAGTCACAGACGCAACATACATTTTTAAAGGGTATTTAATGTATTTGATTTTTCTTTTTCCAGAATTTGTAAGATAAGATAATAGGACTGCCTTCTTCATAGAATTGTTAAATTAAATTAAAAATACATGTAAAGCTAACAGATTGCCCAGAAATAGGTTGTTTAATACAGCTGTCCACTAGCTATTTGTGGCAATTTCAATCAAACTTTAAAAAAATTTTAAATTCAGTCTTCATTATTTGAACTGTATTTCAAAAATTCAATAGTCACACATTGCTGGTGGCTGTTTTACTAGATAGCAGAGATATGAAGCATTTCTATCCAGAGAAATTTCTGATAACACTAAAAACTAGAGCATAAGGTAAGCACTCAATAAAAGTGAATTTGATATGATGGTCATCTTTTTCCTCTTCCTTACCAATTTCCCTAAGTTCTCTAGATGCCCCCAGTATTCTCCTGACAGGAATAAAGTAGTAATAATAAAACATGATTATGTTCATAATTTATTTTTCACTCCCAAGAATTTGGAGTTCTAAAGAAAATGACAGGCATCTGGGAAGATATCTCAAAGAGCTATGTACTTACTGCAGGAGCATGAGTACAGGAACTCAATACTCAAAAGCCAAGTTCTGGAGTGTGCTTTTATACTAACCCCAGCTCTAGAGCAGGGACAAGCATTGCTAGGGGCTAGTTGGCCAGTCAATTTAGCCAAAATGGCTAGCTCCAGGTTTAGTGAAAGACCCTCTCGTTCAAAAAAAAAGCTGGAAAGTGGGACTGGAGGGATGGCTCAAGAGTTAAGAGCACTGGCTGCTCTTGCAGAGGACCTGAGTTCAGTTCCCAGACCCATACGGTGGCTGACAGCTGTCTTTTACACCAGTTCCAGGGGACTTTGTGCCCTCTTCTGGTCTCCATGGGCACCAGGCATGCATGCATGTGGTGCACATATACACATGCAGGCAAACACTCATACACATATAAATAAATAAATAAATAAATCTTTTTTAAAAACTGGCCATGAGCAGAGCATGGTGATACACGCCTTTAATCCCAGAACTCTGGTGGCAGAGACAAAAGGATCTCTATGAGACTGAATCTAACCTAGGCTACATAGCAAGTTCCAGGTCCATTGGGGCTACAGGGATACCTTGTCTCAAAAAAGACAAACAAGGGCCTGGAAAGATGGCTCAGCAGTTAAGAGTATTAGCTGTTCTTCTGAGGACCAGGTTGCTTCCCAGCCCACATGATGATTAACAACTTCCTTAACCCTAGTTCCAGGGGGTCCAACACCCTCTTTTGGCTTCATGGGTATTTCACACACAGGTGGACCTACATACATAAGGACATACACAAAGGCAAAACACACACAAAAATAAAAATGAATAAATTTTAAAAAAGAAAATTTTTAACATATCATGAACAAAAACATGATTAAAATATCCTAAATAAAATAAAATAAAAATGGTGGGTGTGCTGGTACCCACCTTTAACCTCAGCACTCGGAGGCAGAGGTCAGTGGATCTCTATGAGATCAAGGTCAACCTGGTCTACATAGGAAGTTCCAGGACAACTGGGGCTTCAGAGAGACCTTGTCTCAAAAAAATTTTTTAAATAAAAATAAATTTAAAAAATAAAAACAGGGGGCATGTAGTCATATCCCACAACTTACCCAAAGATAATTCAATCCATATAATACTAGTTTTACTTTACTGAATTTCTTTATTTAATTTTTTTTCTTTATTGATGAACAGATTGTTTCTCTTATGTTTGTGAAAAGCAAAATATATGTTAAAGTTGGTGTAGTATTCAAGCCAAAGGCCTATTTACAGCAGTCAATTTGGGCAAACCATTACTGAGGATGGAAGTATAGTTTTCACCACCTAGCTATAATGGTTTGGGAAACAAATTCTGAAGATCAAGATTCCTAATCAGTGAAAATGAGGTATCTAGAGAAAATAAGATGGAGTTTTATATCTAGAAAAGATGAAAGACTGCTTGGTGTCTAAAGACCGATTGTATCAGCCTGCAAACACCCTTTCATTCTTTTGACCTCACACTGTACAAAATACTTTTGGATCCTTTGACAGCAAGATAAAAACAAATGAAACTGAAGGGCCAGTATGAACCAAGTGTCTTATTCTGGAAACAGCAGCACTGGAAGCTTTACAAAAAGAATAAAATAAAATAAAACATATCCTTTGAAACATTTTTCCAAAGGGCACAGATTAATACTACGGAGTCAAAAATAACAACAGCAGAATATTCACCAAACGTAGGAGGTTCTCCTCCAGGTTCCTGTAATTCTTTTTTATAGTGTTCGGATACTTCTATTTTTTTACATGCATGTGGTTGTTATTTGTAAGAATTCAAGCTCTCTTTATAAGGCCCCAAGGGCCTCACTAGGTATCCCAGGCTAGCCCCAAACTCATTCTGCTCCTGCTTCATCCTCCTCAGAGTTAGAGTTAGAGTTATATGCCATCCCCTGTAAGGAAGAACAAGTAAAAAGCTGTATCTGATAAAAGATTTACTAACTTAAAGCCAATATCTAGTGTAGGCTTCTATATTTTGGATATTCTTACACTCAGATCCTCATGTTTATTGGTTTGTACTTGTCCCTGTTTTTGAGATACGCTGGCCTGGAACTCACTATGTAGCCTAAGACAGCCTCGAACTTGAGGCAATCATGCTGCTTCAAAATAAATGAAACTCTCTTCTCCTCATATTTCAGACATACTCTAAGAAGACCATAAAAAGCTCTCGGGCAGCTCTGTGACCTACAGAGTGGATGGTTGCAGGCACTACTCCCACAGAAAAGGGGCACCTCAGCCCTCTCTGTTAGTAGGCTAGGGTGCCTGTCCCATGAATTCTTAATGAGGCCAATGCCAAGTGTGGTCAGTGATAATTCAGTCCTGAATACTTAGATGACTCTAAAACAAACTTGTGAAGATTATTAAGGTCCTTATTATGGCAACTAAATGGATTAGTATGGAGTTTTTTGTATATTTTTATTGAATTTTTTGTATTCTACCCAAAACATCTTAATCATCTTTATACCCACTTCCTCATCAGCATCTTTCCAATCCCACACACATACTGAATTTCATGCATTCTGTCATTTATTCTTTTTTTTTTAATGTGTGTGAGTGTACTACCTGCATGTATGTAAGTGCACCCATGTCATACAATGCCCATAGAGGTGGGGAGAGGGCATTGATTCCCCTGGAACAGGAATTATGGATGCTTGTTAGCTGCCACGTGGGTACTGAGAATCAAAACTGGGTCTTCTCCAAGAGCAGTCAGTCCCCTTAACCGCTAAGCCATCTCTCCGCCCCCTTGTCATTTATCTTAAGGCATATCAAGTCACGTTAGTGTCCCCAGATGTCCCTCAGTGCAAATTCATCCACTGGGGGTCTAGTCAGTCTATCTAGAGTCACTCTCTTAAAGATCAGTTTTTCTCACCCAGCAGTAATCATCTGCCCAATAGTTCTTCATCTAAGATTGGGGCCTTTTGCCTATTTTTGTCTGCGTGAGTTTGCATGGGTCTTGTGCATGTTGTCACCACTGCTGTAGACTCATATAAACAATGTCTCAGGAGCCTGTAGGACTCTATTTCCACATGATCATGCATTTCCTCCTCTGGTTCTTAACCATCTTTCTGCTCCCCCTCTTTCACAATGGTCTCTGAGCTCTGGGTGGGTGAAGTTCAATATAAGAGTCCTGTCCAGGAACCCACACTCTGCAGACTCTTATTTTCTATGCTTTGGGCGTTTGTGGCCATTTTTGTTCATGGTCTTCTGTTGCATGAGGGAGCTATGTTGATCAGAGTTGAGAGATGCATTAGTATTCTCTCTACCCCTTGTTCCACTGTGTTCTGAAAACTTTAGGTGTAGAGGATCCAGTGTAGATGTGTCACTTAGGGCTGGGCATTTCACAGACACTTATTCTCTGTGTGTGGCCAGCTCTGAAACTCTGTAATAGTCTCTACTGCAAAAGAAGCTTCTTTGATGAGTGGTGACTGGCATATTTGCCTGTAAATAATAGGACCCATATTTAGAATATATTAAGAAATTAAGGATGTGACAGTCTTAGGGTTTTCTCTAAGATTTATGACTTCTCCAGTCATGTGTATTTGGCTCTGTGTACAATACTATACATGAGTTGTCTCCCATTGAGTTGGATTTAAGTCCAATTAGTAGCACTAATTACCCCCAAGATAAAAGTGCAACTACTGCCCCAATGTCACTTGCTGTGCTGGTCATTGTTGAGGTTATTAGGGCTCACAGCTGAGTTTAGACCATCGACTGATGGTCTCCCTTAGCAGTTCATATAATGTTCTCCAAAACCATGAGAGCCACTGCTCCAAGTCCTGTGTCGAAAGTATGCCCTGTCTTCACCATCTGTGTCTTACCTTTAAGTTCTGGGGGGTCGTTTTTCATGTTTTTATTTATTATTTTTATTTTATATGTATAAGTGTATTGCCTGCATGTACATAAAGCATTTGTGTCATGCAATGCCCACGGAGGTCAGAAGAAGGGATTGAATTCCTCTAGCAATGGAGTTATGATGTAGGTGATGAGAACTGAACCCAGGTGCTCTGCAAGTGCAACCAGTGCTCTTAGCTGCTGAGCCTTCCCTCTAGCCCCTAAAAAAAGAATCTTTAGCAATGCCTGACATATAATAGTTGGAATCCTTGGTGGTTCTCTTTCTCCTTCCTTCTCCTTCTCCTTTTCTCCTCCTCTTCTTCTTTTCTCTTCTTCTTCTTTCCTCCTCCCCTCCTTCTCCTTCCCCTCCTCCCCTCCTCTTCATGTGTATGAGTATTTTGCTTGCATGTATGTAAGTGCACCACACACATGCAGTGCCCAAAGAGACCAGAAGAGGATGTCGGATCCCCTAGAAGTGGAGTTACAGCTGGTTCTTAGCTGCTGTGTGGGTGCTGGGAATTGAACCCAGGTCTTCTGTAAGAGCAGCCAATTCTCTTAACCACTGAGTCACCTCTCCAGCTCTGGTTCTTTTCTATATAATCAACCCCCAATCTTCCCTTCTTGAGCTGTTCTCAAACGAGTTTTTATGTCAGATGTGTACTTCAGTACAAAATTAAATGAATGCAATACCTGCTCATGCCCTCGCAAAATTACAAGCTTGATCTAATGTAAATTCCCAAACCTATTAATATCAAAAATTAATGTTATAATTATCTGAGGAAATAATGATGAACTAAGAGAGTGGAATTTCTGTCCTCAAGGGAAACTGGAATACTCTGCAAAGACTTGTAAAAAAACAAAACAAACAAAAAAAAAATCACACACAAAAAATGTTATGGCATTAAAGTAGCCGTCAGAGAGGGAAAAGCACAAAATAGTCTGGATATTTGGATAAGACACGCACCTTCTGGTCACAGACTGTGTCACTGTTTTTAAGTTTCTGCTCCGCTTTTTTTTTTTTTTTTTTTTTTTTTGTCTTTTTAAGACAAGGTCTACCTGTAGCCCCAGCTGGTCTAAACTCATGACTAAACCAGGCTGGCCTGGATCTCACAGAAATATGCCTGCCTCTGCCTCCTGAATGCTGACATTAAAAGCATGCACCACCACCGGCTTTCTGCCCCACTTTTAACCTTCTTTTATGGTTTTAAATTTTTCAGTATGGGGGTTCTGACCAGTCCAGCCCTTGTCTCACTTGAAATACATCGAATTGTAACACTGAGTAGACAAAAAATTGCACTCCTCAGACATACAAACACTTGCCTCTATGTCAAGTCTAGCAACTCTATGCAACAAAAACATTGAAACTAAAAGAGAATGTTTTCCTTTTCCAACGTGTATATGTGTAGGTATGGGTGGGTATACAATCAATGAAAGGGTTTTGTCTATGAGTATATTAAGGAGTTGCAGGGTCTATCAATGCTACTGGTAACAGGGCTGGAAAAGATACAGCAAAGGGAATATTTGGGCTGAGTAAACAAAGTATGTAAGATGTGAACAAGGGCACTGTAGTGGTTTGAATGAGAAATGTTCCTCATAGGCTCAAGTATTTCAATATGTGATCCCCAATTGGTGGTGCTGTTTGGGAAGATCATGGAATATTTAGGAAGTAGAGTGTTGCTGGAGGCTGGGGTCCTGGACAGAATAAAAAGGAAAGAAGTAGAAAGCATGAGCCCCAGCATTTATCTCTCTCTCCTTCTTGACTGCAGATACAATGTCACCAGCTACCTCATGTCCCCACTGTGATGACTTTCTCTTAATGATGAACTGTGTTTCCTCAAACCATGACCCAAAATAAACACATATCCCTATATATTTTTATCATGTGTTATGGAAAAATTCTTCAAACAGCTAAGAGATCAAGCATGTCCCCAAGGAAAGAGTTGGAAAGCTCACTTACTTTCATATTCATGTGGTCTCAGAATTAGCAACAAAAGCTTCAAGATTTTCTAGACCAAGAACAAAATACAAGTGAGGTTATAAAGGCCTTTGTAAGTCATTATTTTATGGCTGGGACCTGAGCCCTGTGTCTCTTTTCATAATGAGCCATGTTATCACAGGAAAAATTCCCTCCTGAGTTCACCCAGTCATCATAGCTTACAGAGTAGATATCCCAGGCATGGGCCAGGACATCTGCTGCCTTTTGATCTATAGCTAGGCCCAGCTAATTGAGCTAGGAATTGGTGAAATGATTATTGCAGTTTACAAAAACAGATACCACAGGCAGAAGTTTAGGTATCTGTCACATTTGATTTTCATTTTTCTTAGACTAATTGGACCAGGTGCTTCACTAGACCATTTGGTGAACTTTCCATTTTCTTACTTTCACATCTTTATCAGTAGTTAGATGTGGTGAGTGGAAACCATCACAGAGCTTTAAGATAGAGTCATAAAACATTTCAGGGTAATAAAGACACCACAGAGCAATAAAACATCACAGGATACTAACCCAGTGATTAAAACAAAAGGAAACTGCAAAATAGTCTAAGATGAAAATGAGATTATGCAAGAATACAGTTTGCTTACAAGAATATAACTTCTCCTTACCAATGCATTTTATTACATCAATGAGAAAAGTAACGAATACAGAGACCAGAGAAATAGGTAGAAATTTGTGGTGTCCCCCACAGGCTCTAAGTATCTGGACACTTGGACCCCAGTTCATGGTGCTGTGTGGGGAGAGTCATGGAACCTTTAGGATCTGTGGCCACACTGGAGGAAGCTCATCACTGGGGGTGGGCTTTGAGAGCTCAAAACTACAGCCCACTTCTAGTTTCTCTCTGCTTCCTGTCCCTGCTTAAAGATGTGAGCACTTAGCTTTCTGCTCCAGCTGCCTCCCACCACCATGTCTACCCACCATGATGGACTCTTATCTCTCTGGAACTATAAACCAAATGAACTCTTCATTCTATAAGTGGCTTTGGTTGTGGTGTTTTATCAAAGCAACAGAAAAATAACTAATACAGAAGCTAGTACCAGAGAGTGAGCTGTTGCTGTGACGAACCTGACCACGTGAGGTCTTAGAGAAATGTGGAAGACTTTGGAAGTTTGTACTAGAAAAGCAGTTGAATGATGTAAACAGAGCTTAATGGGCCATTTTAGTAGAGCCTGTTGAATGAAGCTGTAAAGGAAAAGCCTACTTGGAAGTAGAGACCCCAAGTGTTAGAAATGCCAAAACCACAAGACATCTGCCAAGGAGGGCTATACACAAGGAGTGGTAGCAGCCCAAGAAAAAGAGATCTTGTAGTCAACGGAGCTAGAGGGGTTTTCTAGGCCCTTTGGAAGTAAAGTCCCAGACATTGGACATGGAAGCTACTGGATTTGATGTTTTCCCTGCTGGCTTTTTATCTTGCTTTAGCCCAGTATTTCCCCACTGTGCTCCCATTCCTCCCTTTTGGAATGAAAATGTGCATTCAATTCCATTGTATGTTAGAAGTATATGTTTTGATTTTGCAGAGGCTTACAGTTAAGAAATTTCCTTGAGTCTGAAAAGGGACTTTGGACTTTGAAATTTTGACCAGTGTTGAGACTGTTAAAGACTATAAGAACTTTTAAGGTTAGACTAAATATAGTTTGCATTATGATATGGTCTTGCGCCTATGGGGGCCAGGGAGTGGTATGTGGTGGTGCTCCAGGTGCCTCCTCCCACCATGCCTCCCAGCCATGATGGACTCTTAGCCCTCTGAAACGTAAGCCAAATAAACTCTTCATTCTGTAAGTGGCCTTGATCATAGTGTCTCAACAAAGCAACAGAAAAGTAACTCATACAGGACTAGATCTTCAAAGGCCCTAAAATCCAGAATACAGAAGGTAGACGTTGAAATAAAACATGGAGCAAAGATAGGGGTTTAGGCAGTGATGGTAATTAGATATCTATCTTCAGAATATGGCAACAGTAAAAGCAATTTGAGTTATGGAGCATGATGTAGTTGATGACTTTAATAAGTCAAGCAAGAAATGAAAGCCTAGAACTAAGTAAGGTGGTAATGAAAATGAAAAACATTAGGAAGGCAGAATCAAGATGTAGCCACTGAGTACTCAGTTATGCAGGCCTATGGAATGGAAGGACTCTAAAGAAACATTTTGGCTTGTTGTTTGCTTGTTCTGTTAGATTACCATTAAACTATTCCCAAAGTTTATGTTTGTGGGGCCAGTGTTCGTTGCAATAAGGTATTGAGCAAAGCCCAGCAACCCCGGAGACCCTGAAGGGACGGCAGGTGTCTGGCCTGCTCTGCCTGATGTGTGATAACCTGGCCCCAGGAATTCACTATAGATATGAATCTTCCTTTCCCCCATCCCAGACCAGGTTTTTGGGTTTCGTTTCCCCATTCCTAAAGTTCCACAAGCTTCCCACCTTTAATCCCTTAACCCCACCTCTAACCTTCCCAATGCCAAAATGCCTTCTTATAAAAACTCCTGTCTTGGTCCTAATAAACGATCTGCCCACCGACGCAGTTTCCCGGGTGTCATTTCCCGTCGCACTCTGAGCCATTCTGAGGACCTGTTTTACTCTCCGTTCTCTGGGACCGCCGGTGCGCAACGGCTGTCTCTGGAGAAGGAGCCCCACAGCTGGCGCCCGAACAGGGACCCTCCAGAAACGCGCTGAAGAAGGTGAGTGCTCCCCACGAGGGACATCGGCTACTGCCCCGCCATCCCATTCTGAGGACTGGCAAAGGTTTCTTTCTTTTTCTTCGGTCTGAGCCTTCGCGAGGGACTGGTTACGGCGAAGGGCAATTGAAGCTTTCTGACCAGGGCCACTCTCTGGTGTCAGCTGAAGGCCCAACGTCCTCTGATCAGACCCCGACTGCCTGACTGGGTGTTGGCAACGACCACCTGTCTAACTCTCTCCGATTAAAACCTGGTAACGCAACAGCCAGTTAAAAACTCTTAGAGTGGCTGCCAGTCTCTTAAATTTGCGGCAAGGCCTGCGTGTGTATACTGGACTGAATCCCCCAGGCCCCTTCCACGGACCTGGGAACGTTCTTCCTGTATTGCACGCTTCTCTTCTTTTCTGTCATGGGAAATTCACCCTCCCACCAAAAGGATTCCCAAATTCGTGGACTTCGGGCTCTGCTCCGGTCCCGGGGTGTTAGACTATCACATAAAGATGCCCTGATCTTTTGGGAGGAAGCCTTACAAGTAGCTCCCTGGCTCAAGTCCGCAGACCCCTATGACCCGGAGGTCTGGACTCGCGTGGCTTATCTTGCCCGCCAGAGGGAAGCCCAAGAGGGATCCCCTCCCTCCCTTTCCTTCCTGCCTGTTATTGCTACTGTTAGACAGTGCGTCAGGCCTTCTGTGCAGCCCGCAGAAGCTCCTAACCAAAAAGACAGCTCTGACGAGGAAGACCCAGCCGACTGTCCGGTAGCAGATCTGGCTGCTCTGGAGCATGCCATAGAACTTGTCAGGCAAAACATATCCCCTAAAAACCCCCATCCTATGTCCCTTTACCCTCCCCTTCCCTCGTATGAACCCACGGCCCTCAGCCATGAGCCATCGGCTCCTGTTAGCTCATCGGGATGTCACAAACCTGAACCACCCCCAACTCCTCCTCCTCCTCCTCCCCTTTCCCATTCCTCTACACCTACAGGCCTGCTTTGTGCAGCTAGGGACTCCCCTATTTCTGCCTTCCCAGTCAACCTTCAGGTGACTCGTAATCGTCCCCTGGGCTGGTATCCCTTTCCGGCCAGTGACCTCAAAGAACTACGACAGGCTGTTCGTGAGGATGGCATTCATGCCCCCTGGACAAAATCCATCCTCCAATCCTTAAATCATGCTCTGATAACCCCTCAAGATTGGCAGGACATCTGCCGATCCTCTCTCCCTAGTTCTCTCTTTTTACAATGGGAGGCTCTCTACAGAGATGAATGCCTCCAACAGGCAAGGAGAAATAATTCCCAAAACCAGGGTCAGAATACTCCCCCCATTACCTGGACCTATGATGCCCTTTTCGGGCAAGGTGATTTTGCCACAGGAGTCCAACAGGCACCCCTGCCAGCAGGATATTTTGACCAAGTACGTCTCTGTGCTCTTCAAGCCTGGGACCGTATGACATCCCCCTCTACATCAGAGGAAGGAGGCCTCTCTTTGTTACATTTAAGGCAAGGACCTGAAGAGGCACTGACTGACTTCATTCTCAGAACTCGTGCTAGTTTAGAAAGAAAAATTTCTGACCCAGCAGCCAGGGGCCTCCTACTTAATACTATTATTTGGGAAGGGATGACCCCTGAACACCGTCAAGCTTGCCAAGGTCTTAAAAATGAGCACTTTGACAAATGGATTGTGGCCACGCAGGACATTGGTACACACTCCCATAAAGCTGCTGCAATAGCCCAGGCTTTTGTAACCACTACACTAAACAAAGGGAAATGTTTCAAATGCGGTGAAACAGGTCACTGGAAAAATGAATGCTCTAAAAACTCCTCTAAAAAAAGGAGTACACTGCCCCAGACTGTTTGCCCCAGATGCAGGAAGGGCTACCATTGGAAAAAGGATTGCCGTTCCAAATATGACAAGGACGGCTGCCCAGTAGAGCCTTTAAACTCCCCTCGGGGCACCCCTCAGCCCCGCCAATAAGAGGGGACACCCATCAAGCTCTTTGGGTCACTAGCATCGTGGAAAATTCCCACCCTAAACTCCTTATAAAAATTGATAATAAGCCCTTTAAATGTTTAATTGACACCGGAGCTGACAAAACTATACTAAAACAATCAGAAATTCCCCTCCATTGGAAACTACTCCCTGGGCCACAACTAATGGGAGTAGGGGGGTCTTCCCCAGCTTTTATCACCAAAGAACCCTATAGATGGGAGGACCCCGATGGCACCTTTGGCACTATTAGGCCTTTAGTCGCTGATGTGACCACTAACCTTTTGGGCAGAGATATCTTAGAGGACCTTAATGTGGTCCTGGCCACCAGCCCAGAAGCAGGCCACCTTCAGGCTAATAAAATTACAAAAAGACTAACTAAACAAAACCCCCAATTCTAACGGCCACTGTTGATTACTGTACTCCTCCCCTGGACTGGACCTCTTTAGAACCAGTCTGGGTTGAACAGTGGCCTCTTAATGAGGAGAAACTACAAATCCTTAATCAGCTTATCCAAGAACAGCTTAACCTACAACACATCCGGCCATCCAGAAGCCCCTGGAATACTCCAATTTTTGTTATACGAAAAAAGTCAGGGGGATGGCGTTTACTACATGACCTGAGGGCTATAAACAAAACCCTGCAGGTGTGGGGATCCCCACAGAGAGGACTCCCTCTTGCTTCTGCCATCCCCTCTAATACCCCACTCCTAGCTTTAGATATAAAAGATTGTTTTTTCTCCATTCCCCTCCATCCCAATGATTGTCAACGCTTTGCCTTCTCTAACCCAAAGCTCAATAATTCTGGCCCTGCCAGTAGATACGAATGGTGTGTCCTCCCCCAAGGCATGGCCAACAGCCCGACCATATGTCAGGAAGCAGTTTCAGCAGCTCTGGCCCCTTTTTTAGAAAAAGGACTCCATATCTACCATTATATGGATGACCTCCTTGTTTGGAAAAGCCAAAACACCTCGCTGCCTATTTTGCGAGATCAAATTGTATCTACTCTCGAAGCTAAAGGTTTCAAAATTGCCCCTGATAAGATACAGGCCATTCCTCCCATTACTTTTTTAGGCACGGACATTTCTCTGACCACTGTCCGACCCCATAAGCCTACTCTAACCCTCCCTCAACCCCTTACTCTAAACTCCTTACAAAGTTTTTTAGGAAATCTCAACTGGCTAAGACCCTGGCTCCCTATATCTACCAGTCAACTACAACCCCTGTTTGAACTCCTTAAGGGCAGCAAAGACCCCTCCTCCCGAAGAAAATTGACCACTGCAGCCAAAGAAACTTTAAAAATAATTAACGCCCACCTACAATCAGTTTCACTGGCTAGATATGATCCCCAGTCACCAGTCCAATTTCTTCTCTTTAATTCCTCCCCCACTGTAGTCGGTGCTATTTTTCAGCCCCAGGGAGTCATTGAATGGCTGCACACCCCTGTCGGAGGAGCACCACGAGTCCTTACAGAAATTGATGCAGTAGCTTCCATGATCAGGCAAGGCAGGGACCGCACCCTACAAATCTTAGGGAAAGAGCCCAATATTCTGGTCACGCCATTCTCCCTTACGGACATACAATGGCTCATGAGGAATCATTCCTCATTCGCCTTTAGCCTCCTTAATTTTTCTGGCCAAATTGACAATCACTATCCAAAGGACAAATGGATCTCTGCCATACCTCTTCTCCCCTGGCTACCCCCCCGACTCTTCTACCGTGCTCCCATCCCTGGAGCCCCCACAGCCTTCACCGATGGAGGCAGTAAGGGGGCGGCTGCAATTATTGTTCAGCCTGGAGATAAACTCCCCATTACCTATTTTCAAGCCCTTCCAGACCGTTCGCCACAGTTCAAAGAATTATTTGCTGTCTACCTAGTACTCAAAAATGAAGATGGCCCCCTTAATCTCTACTCTGACAGTGTTTACACTGTCAATCTCCTACCCTGGCTTAGTCGCTCTCTGATTAAATTGGATGGCAACCCCCTATCCCCACTCTTCATCAAAATTTCTAACCTCCTCCAAGCCAGGAAGGCCCCCCTATTTGTGCAACATATCCGCTCTCATACTGATCTCCCAGGCCCTTTAACTCAAGGCAATGCCCTGGCCGATCACCTTGCCTCTACCGGAGCCCTCCCTGTTGAGGTCTCCCCAGCCATTCTGTCTGATGCCCAACTCTTACATCAAAACATCCATGTCAACCTCAAAGGGTTACATGCAAAATTTCCTAACGTCCCCTTGGCACACCTCCGTCGCATCATTAGAACATGCTCATCGTGTGCCTCCCTTATTACCACCCCTGCCATTCAGCACATGGGGACCAACCCTAGAGGACTTAAAGCCAATGCACTCTGGCAAATTGATGTCACCCATATTCCTCAATTTGGGCGACAAAAATATGTCTTTGTTACTATTGATACCTTTTCCCATTTTATATGGGCTTCTGCTCAGACACATGAGAACTCAAAAAAACTCATTAACCATATGCTATCTTCCTTTGCCATCATGGGTATACCCCAACAACTTAAAACTGATAATGGTCCTGCCTTCACCAGCTCAGCCTTTAAAAACTTTTGCAATACTTGGAAAATTAAACACCATACTGGCATCCCCTACAACTCCCATGGGCAAGGGATAATTGAAAGGGCACATCAGACCTTAAAAAATCAATTACAAAAACAAAGTCAACCCAATTACCCCCCATCAATACAGCTCGTCTTGGCCCTAACTACCCTTAATGTCTTTAATATCTATAAATCCTCTCAAGCTCCACCTATAGTCCTACACTGGTCTAGACCCCCAGCCATACCCCCTATCCTAGTAAAATGGAAGGACCCATTAGATGAGATCTGGAAGGGGCCAGACCCCCTCCTCACAACAGGGAGGGGCTTTGCTTGTGTTTTTCCCCAGGACCAACCTCGGCCTATCTGGATTCCAGCCAAAAATGTCCGACACCTCCCCGCCGATCAAAAAGATGGCCCGCATGTCCCTGGAGGAAACAACACGTCGAAGACGGAGGAGACGACACCGTCGTAACCACAATATCACCTGGCAGGATCTACACTGCCTGGTGACCCAAGCACAGGCAACTTGCCCACCTAATGCCTCCCTCTCTGCCATCCTCCTGGCTGCCATGGTTATTTTACATGCTAACTCTGCTTCTGCCCAACAGGCGTTTCTCTGGAGATTCTCTGTCAGAGAAACTTTTGAGAGAACCAACACAGTTATTGGAACAGGTGACTGTTCCGCACGAGGATGCCAAACAGCCTTGGAAATTCCCATTAAGCCCCAATCTGTTTCTGTGACCCCTGCCTCATCTGCCTGCTTCCCTTATAGGAACCGTGGGGACTGTCTGACTGACACACCCACCTATGGGGGATGCCGAAGGTGGTCATGTGTGATCGAATTTTCTACCTCTAAAGGGAGCATATACCAAAACGTAGGGGGTGAACTGCGAATTAAAATAAAAGACCCCTGGGATGAGAGATGGAGGGTGGGAGTACATGGCAAACTTTACCATAACGGGTATTCTTCCTGCCCCACAGCTGACATCTCCATTTCCCGGTCTCTGGTTCCTGCACCCTCTTCTGAACAAGTTAAATCACGCATTCTTTCGCAGGAGAACAACCTTCGCAATTCTACCCGCACCCCCTTTACTTGGATACAGTATATTCAATATGCAACTAACCTCCTCCGGCTCTCCTCTCACCCCAACGTATCCCAGTGCTTCCTATGTGCCTCCCTGTCTAGGCCCCTACTCGCTGCTGTCCCTGTTAACGTCTCTGTCTTCACTACAGACACCACTCTGGAATCTTCATCCCCGCCACTGCGAAACATTCCCCTTTATTCCTCCTTAAATCCCCCGGTGTGCCTGGCCCCCAGCTCTGCTACCCCTTCCTCACGTTGCCTCCTCAACATCACCGTCTCCACCAGTCTTTGTGCCTCCCCTCCTGTGCTCTTCTGGTGTGGGGGGACCATCCTCCCCTGCATCAATACCACCCTCTCCTCTTATTGCATTCCCGTTGCATTCACACCTCAGCTGCTGCTGTTCGAAAAGGAGGAAGCAATGTCAAAAATGACAACTCGCAGGCCCAAACGAGAAATCCTTATCCCCCTTTTAATCGGACTTGGCCTCACCATCTCAACAGGTTCAGCAGGATTAGCCGGTGGTGCCCTTTACCAAGCCCACCTCATGGAAGCGGACTTTCAAGGTCGCCTAGAACAGGCCATCAGCAGCACCACTGACAGTCTAGAGGCCCTACAAAGACAGATCACGTCGCTGGCAGAGGTGGTTCTCCAAAACCGCAGAGCACTGGACCTCATTACAGCTGAACATGGGGGGACCTGCATGTTGCTGAAAGAGGAATGTTGTTTCTATGTCAATGACTCAGGAGTAGTGGAAACAAATGTAAAAAACCTACTAAAGTTAAAAAAGGAACTCTCCCTTCTATCCCCAAACCCCACAGAAACCCCCTGGTACAGTAGTCCAGTCATAACCTGGCTACTCCCTCTCCTCGGCCCCTTGCTAGCTATTTGTGCCCTCCTTCTCCTTGCCCCTTGCCTTATCCAGTTTCTTCAAGGACGCCTAAAAGCATTAGTCAATGTAGCTACCCAAAGAGTCGTGATAAAATATCAAACTATTCCTAAATCTCACGACTATGATGATACCTCCCCCCTATAAAGAAAAACAAAGGGGGAGATGTGGGGCCAGTGTTCGTTGCAATAAGGTATTGAGCAAAGCCCAGCAACCCCGGAGACCCTGAAGGGACGGCAGGTGTCTGGCCTGCTCTGCCTGATGTGTGATAACCTGGCCCCAGGAATTCACTATAGATATGAATCTTCCTTTCCCCCATCCCAGACCAGGTTTTTCGGTTTCGTTTCCCCATTCCTAAAGTTCCACAAGCTTCCCACCTTTAATCCCTTAACCCCACCTCTAACCTTCCCAATGCCAAAATGCCTTCTTATAAAAACTCCTGTCTTGGTCCTAATAAACGATCTGCCCACCGACGCAGTTTCCCGGGTGTCATTTCCCGTCGCACTCTGAGCCATTCTGAGGACCTGTTTTACTCTCCGTTCTCTGGGACCGCCGGTGCGCAACGGCTGTCTCTGGAGAAGGAGCCCCACATATGTTAATGAAGGAAAACAAAAGTTGTAGAAAAATAAATCAGCTCAGGTCATTTTGAGCTTAAGGGGCCTATAGGATAGAAAGCAGAAGCATCCAATATACATAACTGGAGTACAGAAGAAACATCAGGGTTGGAAAACGCCATCCTAATCCTTTACATGTGAAGGCATGCTGGGGTGGTGGGGGCAGACACCTGTGGTGATAGCTACCCCGAAAGCTGGAGTAGGAGGGTCACTTAAGCCAGCATGTTGAAGCCTGGGCAGCAAATTAAACTATCTCAAGATCATCATCATCATCATCATCTCTGAGACCATGTGTGATGGCTAATCTTGGTTGTTCACCTCGGACACCTGGGAAGAGGGTGCCTCAACTGAGGAATTTCCTGCATCAGATTCGCCATGGATGTGTGTATGGGGGCATTTTCTCAATTCCTAATTGACATAGGAGGGGCTGGCTACTGTACTCTGTACCATAACTGGACAGGTAGGCCTGGGCTGCATAAAAAAGGTTAGTTGAGCAAGCCAGTAAACAGCATTCCTCTGTGATCTCTGCTTCAGTTCATGTTTCCAGGTTCCTGTTTTGAGTTCTTTTCCTGACTTCCCTCTGTGATGAACTGTTACCTGCATGTATAAAATGAAATAAACTCTTTTCTCACCAAGTTACCTTTGGTGAGTGTTTTATCACAGCAACGAAAAAGTAACTAGGACACCATGTAAGTAGATATTATTACTGAAGATGTTCAGGGGAGACGTGAAAGGGACAAAAACAGAATCCTACAATTTAGAGGGTAAGCTAGGAAACTGACAAAAGTACACTGTTAAATAAGAATTACAGGAGATATAAAGCTGGGGAGATGGCTCCGTGGATAATGCACTGAGTTTGAACTGGAATTCGAGCCCTCCTCAAACTGGCCATAAAGCCCAGAAGATAAAGCAGCTGCCTATAAGCCAAGCACTCCAGAGGCAGAAGAAGAGGGTATCCCACATGCAAGCAAGCTGACTAGCTAGACTATTCAGACTCAGGGAGGTCCGTGTTCAGTAAAAAACCCAGCCTCCAGAAAGCAAGTTGTGATCAAAAAAGACACTCAATGCCAACTTTAGTCCTCTACACACAGCCTGCACACATTACATGTGTACCCCCCAAGCACACATACACACGTGTGCCCACAAACATTCAAATACATATATACCCTCACATACACAAAATAAAATTATAGGAGGCTATTGTCTTTGACTAAGCTTCTACACTAGGCCACAGGAGACCAGACTAAAAATCAAGATCCAGCTCCTTGTCAACAAGCTGAAACTAAGCTGTTTATCTGACCTTGTGAAGAAATCAGGGATTAGAGAGATAACAAATTTCCCATGATAATAAAATTCCTTGCCTTAATCTTTATACACAAAAACTTCACAAATGCAAACTAATCAGTTCTTTTCCTGTTCTTGATTACTATGCCAGCCTCACAAAGACAACGTGACTTTGAAATGACTGATCTGCCTTTGTTCCTTGTTTCTGCTTTTCCATCCCTTCTCTTCCTATAAAACTACTCTTCTGCTTGGGGAGTCAGAATGTTTATTCTGTTTTATAGGATGAAATGTTGCCTGATTATAGACTTGAAAATAAAGCCAATCTTTAGATACAATGGTCCATGCAGGTGGTCTAACATTCAGGAGGATGACGAACTGAAAGCTGTTGAGCATAATGTAAGGTGGGCCTAGCCTAAGACCACCTGCTAGGAGGAATAGAGGCATGGCTCCTGTGGGTGTGGCATTCTGCTCTGGCTAATTGTGAGACCAGCACCTGGAAAGAACCTGCCTACCTGGGGATAAACTTACTATTGGCTGTATTTGAGACCCCATAAGATCATTGGCTATCCAGACCTATAAGAGCTTGTGTACCTATTCAATAAACGAGTTTGTAGTGCCATGCGCTTGGGCTGCTTCCCATCCAACTCTGTGGCTTGACTCTGCTTTTACTCACCCCCAACCTCATGGGCTAGCCCCAAGTGGTGAGACACAAAGGAAACGGAAACGACTATAGAAAGCCAGTCTGGACTACACTGTAAGACCCTGTCTCAAAAAACAATAAATAAATAAAGTTTAATAACTCACTAACTATATATCATTAAACTAAAAAAACAAATTAGCCAAGTAAACTGAACTGCTGTAATTTTGTCCCCTAAAACTTTTATATGAAAGACCAGGAGTCGGGTGTGCTGGTGGGCACCTTTGGTCTCAGCACTTGAGAGGCAAAGGCAGGCAAATCTCTGTGAGATCAATGCCAACCTGGTCTACGTATTGCATTCTAGGCCAGCTGAGGCTAGAGTGAAACTCTGTCTCAAAAAAGAAAAATGAAAAGGCCAGGGTCATGTCATTTTGTAAAGCTTCTCCATTTTAGGTGATCTGTGCTCAAGTACAGAAATTTGGTTACCAGTGTTAGAAATAAAATCTGAGATTCCAGGACCCACCAATACTACAAATAATATGTTGACAAAGCAAAAGTAACTCAGCAATGCAGATTTTACTTTTGCACGATCATATCCAGCAAACACACAGGAACTTGATAGGCTTTTATTTCTAACATGAGTACTGCCTATTTTCCCCATCGGCTGGGGGTAGACCTCACAGTCTTTCCTGGATAGCTATTTTAAAAGAATTGTTGGAAAGGAAGAGGGAAGAGCTCCAGTGTCTATGGCCATTGGGTTTAGTAATGCATCAGCGCCTTTCCTTAAATAAGTCTTACATAGTGTTGTGGGATTAAAAGACCAGAATTTCTCGTCAAGTTTTACAGAGTTTGAAAGCAAAGCCTACTATTTAATGTTTCTTACAATGCAGCTAACTTGTTTGTTTTTCTAGATTCTTGCTCTCCTCACCTCAGACTGCTTGACTGCAAGCTCCAATACAGGCTACTCATCAACCACATGGCAAAGAACTTGCCCCTTCCTCTGAAACCTAGAAGGGACTCCCACTTTCCCACATGCTGTTGTCTGCCTACTTTTCCATGGCATTAGTATCTCTTCCAAAAAATGTCTTATAAAAATGACAATCCATCTCAGTATTCCCCTTGAACCTCCTACCCCCAAAACTTTCAATCAAGAAGACAATCCCATTTGGTATAGTGTTAACACATAAAGTAGTGAGGAAAAAAAGACTGAAGGAAAAAAAGCAGAGCCAAGAATTGAGAGATTTAATAATACTGAACTATTCCACCAGATTCAGAAACTTTACTCAAGACAGGCTTTGTCTGTATGGTGCAGGGACAGGTGCCCCAAATGCCTAATCCCACCACCAGTCATTCAACTTCTCCACAGAATCTAGGTCGGCCGCTAGAAACCCTGCTGTGCATTGTCCTCTCAGCTTAGAAGGTTCATCTCCAAACACCTACTAAGCTCCCCACCCCTCAAACTGAACAAACGATCTCATTCCTGGAGCTGTCCCCAAGATTCCCCAGAAAAGTTAAGACAGTTTAAAATTTCCAGAGTTTTGTTGTATCTTTAACGACTCGGTAATGGACAACTATGTATCTGGCTCAAAACAGTGAAAGCCAGATTCCAAAGTATCCTAAGGAAAAAATCTACCTCACCCGCCACACATGAGAGAAAACTACAACTCCCATGAGGCAGTGGGGCCTCGGGATCCACAATTCCCAGTATCCTCCGCGAGAGCCAAGAGTGTCAGGGTAGTAGGCGGAGTGAGGTTCGTAAATGTCTGCGGAAGCTGTAAAGGAGTGGCCCTTGGGAAAGGCAAGCTGTGAGGAGGAGGCTGCGATCCCCGAGGAGAAACTGGACATAGCGCGCGGCTTAGAGAACTTGCCTGTGAGCGCGTGGCCCCCAGAGGCGGGTCCGAGGCCTGCGCCTTTCCAGGTAGGGGCGGGACTAAACTGCCTAGAAGGCAGCTGCACTGCCTCCGGGGCGTGGCCAGTGCCCTTCCCTGTAGGGGCGGGGCTACAGGACTTCGCACAGCCCACTAGGGCGGGGCCTACGCCCTCTAGAACAGGGCGGGACTAGGTGGGACGGAGAAGCCGGAAAGAAGCCAGCTTCCTTCCAAGTAGGGGCCGGGCTAGAGGATAGCAGAGTCCTTCCAGTGTTGGGGCGTGGTTAGGGAGCTGCGTCCACCCCAAGGCGGCGGAAGGGCATCTTTCCTAAAGGCGAGGAAAACTAGACGAATAGCTCCCCCACGTGGTGGTAGTGGTGTACCTGGTTGTAATTGCAGGCGTCTTTTTCTTAATATTTTTATTTTTTAAGTTCGCATACAGAGTATTATGTTTCATTACAGCATTTTTAACGTTCACTAGCAGATATTGATTATACATAATAATGGGTTTCAAGTTGACGTTTTCATACATGTCCATAATGTATTTTGATCATGTACACCACCTTTTACCCTTTGGTTCTCCCATTCCGGCTAATCCCCTTCCTCTTCCCAACCAGCCTCTCCTTCATGTTTCATTCCCGTGTGTGTGTGTGTGTGTTTTCATGAGCGTTCTTTACTGAAACTGCAGGTTTCTTAATTCTTACGCTGTAGTACAGCTCTTGGCACATAGGGAAAGTTCCTAAATGCACAGGCTTTCATCTTTTTCTATGAACTGTAGAAAGACCTTAGCAAGAATTTTACCTTATTCTGACTCTAAAATGGCAGTTCCCTGCAGTGAAAAAACGGGTTTTTCAGAGCACCGAGAAGTTGGTTTTTTCTCCAGGTCTATACTGAAAACTTAAGGATAAAAGCAAATCAGATCCCTCTCTGATCTCAGGTGTCTCATATGTAAGATAACGCTTTGCTATGAATCTCAGCTGTGTGTCATTAAAAACAGCCCCTAGACTCATACTTGGCTGAAGTCTCCATGCTGTGAGGTCTCCTTTATGCAGTGAGGTCTTGGGCAAATATAAATGAGCTCTGTAAGAACTCAATAAATGTTCACTGTTACTACTGCTAGCTCAAAACCCTTCCTTTAACTCTCTTCCCCTTCTGACTGCGACCTAAAAGTTGCCTAAGAGACTGAGTGTAACCGAAGATGCTGACATGGAAAGACAATTGCCCTTGATGTTGCCCTTGGGTGATGGCTTAGCCGGGAAAACGATTTAAGATTGTGTAGCTTTTCCCTGTCCATTTCCGATTCTAAATTAGGGCTGCCCCCCCCTCTTTTTTTTCTCCTAGGGTTTTTGTGAGGATCAAATGAACTAATAAATTCTATAATAGATTTCAGAGTAAAGCAGGATTTTTAAAAATATTTTTATCAATTCTTTGAGAATTTGATGCAATGTATTTTTATCGTATTCAGTCCCCCCCCCCCAATCAGACCCAGACCCACCTTCCTACCTCTTAGCTTTGTGTTCTCTTTCTTAAGCTCTTTGAGATCTGAACATGGTGGTACAAACTTTTAGTCCCAGGCAGAGGTGGGCAGATCTCTGTAAAAATCAAGGCCAGCCTGGTCTACATAGTTCCAGGCCAGCTGGGGCTACAGGGAGACTGTCTCAAAAAAGCAAAAAACCAGAACAAAACAAAAAAGATGTTGAGTCCAGTTTGTATTCCCCAGATATTCTTGGGTGTGAGTCCATCCCCTGGAACATGGTCAGTGTGCGCATTGTCACACCCTTAAAGGAAACTGACTCTCTCCCAGCAGCTATCAGTTGCCAACAGCTCTTTTTTAAAGGCTCAGCAGTTAAAAACACTTGCTGCTCCTGCAGAAGGCCACAGTTTGTCTGCAAAAGACTCAGGTTCAGTTTCCAGCACTCACATGGCAGCTAACAACCACCCGTAACTCCAGTTCCAGGGGATCCAGTGCCCTCTTCTGTTTTCTACAGACCTTGCATGTACATGGTACACTTACAAACATGCAGGCAAATACTCATACACATAACGTAAAGTTAGAGCAGGATTTTAATGTGAGAAATGGTTACTGAATGTCTAGTAAGATCAATATGTTTTTCTTTATTCAAAAAATAAATTGAGTACCTGTAAATATGCCAAGCACTGTGTGAGGCTAAGCCTAGAAGATGACTGCATTTGGCTGCTAATTTTCTTAACCTAGAAGTATCTAACATGAAAGAAAAGCATTGCTATCCTACTCCACTCTTTTGTTTAAAAGATTGTGTTGGGGGTGGAGTCTGGAGAGGAGATGGCTCAGCAGTTAAGAACACTGGCTGCTCTTACAGAGACCCGGGTTCAGTTCCCAGCTCCCACATGGCAGCTGACAACTATCCATAACTCCAGATCCAGGGGATTAAGTGCCCTCTGCAGGCATTACACGACACAGGTATGCTTACATACAAGTAGGCAATACACATATACATAAAATAAAAATTATAAATAAAATATTTTTATTGTATTTTTATTTTATGTATATGAGTGCTTTGCCTTCATGTATGTATGTATACCATGTATGTATACATTTGCCCTGGTGTCCATGGGCTAGAAGAGGGCATTGAATCCCCTGGAACTGGAGTTTATGGATGGTTGTGAGCCACCATCTGGATTCTGGGAACTGAAGTCAGGTTGTCTACAAGAGCAGCCAGTGTTCTTAACCACTGAGCCATCTCTCCAGCCCCCCTATTCCACTCTTAATTAACTTCAATAAATATTTATTCAGAACTAAATGTATGCCTTGTGGTGAGTGGGGCTGCAGAAAATAGAAAAACATAATCCTGGCCCTCTGTTAACAGAATGATCCTACAATTGGTTTTAACTAAGTATTTGTGCTATTGAATGAAACTTCTTTGTGTTTTGTGAACTCCGTAAATAAATTAACAATCTTGAGTTATATTTTTCTTTCCATCTATCTCTAAGAACATCCTGTAAAGAAAATTGGCTTAAAGTTTATTTAAGTTGACTTAAAAAAAAAAAAAAAACTATGTCTAACTTAATTAGTCAGACTTAGTGGCACTTGCCTGTAATCACTGCACTCTGAAGGAAGCAGGAGACTCTTCAGTGCAAGGGTCATTTTACGCTACATAGCAAGACCCTATCTCTGAAAAACACAGGCTGGGTATATAACTCAGTGACAGAGCATTTTATCCTCAAGTTCCTGGATTCAAGTCCCCATACTGTAAGAAAAAAATAAATAAAAGGTAATTTATACATCTTTTTTAGACTCCTCACAGTCATTAATGTCTATAAACCCCTGGGGTTTGATGTGATAATTATAGTTTTTAAATTAAAATAAAAATTAAGTACTTGTCTATTTTTAAAAAGAGGTAGGAAAGAAGAGGAAGCCATGTGGCTGATCCTCAGACCAGCAGTTGAGGGTATCCATGAAAGTCAGGAGCATGAAGCATGATCCACAGATAGCCCTTAAAGTTCCTAGGTTTATTTATGTCTGGTGTGGTTTAGATATATGTGTTTTGGACGCTGGGGAGATCCAGTGCAGAACTATGTATCTGCTAGGCAAATGTACCATCCCTGACCTAGCACAAAATCAGTCTTACAAGAAGGAAAAACAGCTTGTTTCCTCCAAACCCAGGCTTCGTAGGCATATGCCCACACAAGCATTAAGGCATGAAAAACTCAAGGTCAAAATAACTGTATATGTGGTTTGCTTTTGGGAGCTATGCAAAGAGGAGAGAGAACATTCAAATGTTCGTATTGGAAACCAGCATATCATACTGTCATCAGAGTGGAAAGCCAAGTAGAAAATAAACTAATTGGTTTTCTTGAATTCAGTTCAGTCTCTTCATTTGTCAGGTCTCTCAAACCAACTTCAAACATGATTTTTAAGATCTCAGCTGTGCCCTGGCCAGAATTATCTGGCTCATAGTCTCCTAAATAGCAAAAGCAAATTTATGAGGCTAAAAGCCAAGTACAAAGATTGTTGTAGCTGGGGTTTTAACACAACCAAAAAAGGAAGGAAGATTTTCACATGGCTTCCATTAGTATTCCTTAAGGTTCTTAATACTAAGATTCAGGCACAGGTTTTAAGTTCAGAATATTATACAGAGTCCCACTTCAGTTTCTGCTTTGATACAGAATGTTATCCAGAACAGTTCAACTTCTAGTTGAAGGTTATCAAGAGCTGTGGTCAAAACAAAACTGCTTGCTACAGGCCTAAGACTATAGATAAGAACCAAACTTCAGGCCACTTCCCAAAACCCATGCCTTTCCTTCAGACATAGATTGTTTTGAAAGAGAACTAGCCATTTCACACAGTCACCTACAGTCTGTGATGTTCAGATCTCAAAGTTCATGCTAGACTATTCAGAGAAGGAAGAAAGCTGGTAGACAGGAACAGCCAAGGAATGACATTTGCTCTCAGACATGCTGTATGCTGTTTCTATTTTGGCTTCTTAATTGTTGTTTATAAAATTTTTTTCTCTTAAGTTTTCTGGAAAAAAAGAAAAAAGTCTCTACCCAGGATGCAGTTTCTAGGGATCCAGTTTTGCTCTGAGAAGCCTCCACCGCTTGCTTGGCCAGTGTCGTCTGCCACTGTCGTGAGTTTTTCTGCCTGGCTTTCTGCACATTTTGTTCAAGTATCTTAATCCCCTTGGAGGCCTCCTTGCTCTTTGGTCATTTACACCTTTGACTACATTCTGTAGCCATTGCCTGCCACCATCCTCAGCTTTCATCGTATTCCATTAGCCAGGACTCTTTGTTTGCATGAAACATAAACATAACATATACTGGTTGACGCAAAAGAGGGAAAGAATTGCCTCACATGCAGAAAAGTCCAGAGCTGGCTGCCATAGGCATGCAGAATCACGAACTCTACAGTGTCATCGGATTTTTCCCCGACACACTTCCTGTTCACACCACCTGCTTCCCTTTCCATGTTTGTCAGGAGGTCTTGTCTATAGTAAGTTTGATATTGAATGCACTGGGCGGGGAGGGGGGAGTTGCGGATATTACTACTTCCTGATTGCAAGTCCCAGAGTTGTATTCCTGATTTAGATCACGTGTCTACCTACAAATCAAACACTTCATAGTTTTCTTTCTTTTGTAAAAAGATTTTTTATTTTATGTATATGAGTGTTTTGCTTGCATGGACTGAGTGCACCACCTTCATTCCTGGTGCCTACAGAGACCAGAAGAGGGTGTCAGATAAACTGGTTTTTAGCCTCCAGATCTGTGTCTAGAACCATCTGGAACACTCATCCAAACCACTGAGACAAGAGTGGAAGGAGTTGTGGGAAAAGCTGGGTTGCTGTTACCAAGAGAAAGAATGGATGCTGAGGAGGGAAAAATACACCTGCCAAAGCTTTGCTCTCCCCTGGCCCACCCAGCCCAAGCAGCCTTCATGGTTAACAGTCCTTCTGGATCACCGTGGTCCTCAAGTGTGTAATAGGAAGCTGGGTGCAGACCATGGCAAGTGTTACAAACTAGATGCATTTAAACTCAGTCAGGTAAGCCAGCTAGCTACCTCCAAAGTCTGAACACACCTAATAGCAAACTTTAACAGTTGGCTAAAAATGAGTATTTGGATAGAATGTCAATGGTTAATGACCTCAGATTATTTCTGAAAGAGGAAGTAGTTTGTACTGTGTAGTTAAATACCTGAAAAGATACATAATCACATAATGATATATTAAACTAGATAAGGATTTTTTAAATATTTATTTTTTTGTATTCATTGTTTTTTATTACCTTGAAGATGAGGAAAAATGAAATGTATTCACTAGCTACTGCAGTCACCTGATAGAGTTACATGTTCTCCACTCACCAATCAGTATATAAAATGTCAGAGTATATTTTCCATTATTTCATAAGCACAATGTGTGAAACTCATAATTACTCATAACACTAAATCCAAACTTATTCTATGAAATACATGAAGCAAACACATAACTGAAAACTTCTGTCCTAGGCATAATGTGATGTTCAGGGTTACATTCAATATACACACTAAGCAAAGTGAACACAAGTTATGAAATTTAGCACCAGTTGACATGAATATCTAATTACTTCCCCTTTGCTATATGACACGTAGGGTGGGTATTCATCTACAGAGGAATGTAAGATGGTTCAGGTGTCATTAAATTCGGATTTCCCAAATGACACAGCTGTGCGTATTTGTATGTCTACACTCACATTCACGTCCTTTCTTCTGTATCACATAGACTGGTCCTATAATATGCACATATAAATTCATTTCCTTTCATATTATATATGTACATGCTACATATGTGTTCATTTTCTTATTTTTTTAATTTTTTATTTAATTGTGTATTTCATACAAAATATTTGTTATTTTTATGTATATTAGTGTATTTCCTGCATGTATGAGTGCACCCGTGTTATGCCATGCCAGTGGAGATCAGAAGGAGGTATTAGCTCTTCTGGAACTGGAATTATGGACATTTTTGCATGCTAGGCAAACTCTACCACTAAGCTACATCCTCACTTGACTTCAAGCTTATCTTTGAGTATAGTAATTTTAAAAATCAGAGAAAGTATTTTCCTCGCATGGTATTTTTCTGACCTTTTGTGGAGGAGAAAATGAAGAAAGATGAAGACAAAATGATTTATAATGACCACTGATATCTGGGTCAATGATTACTATATCCATATATGTGTGTGTGTATCTGTCTGTCTGTCTATATTCTGGGTCAGTGAGATGGCTCTGGGTGTGTGTGTGTGTGTGTGTGTGTGTGTGTGTGTGTGTCTATATTCTGAGTCTGTGAGATGGCTCTCGGTAAAAGTGCTTGCTGCCAAGACTGACAATATGAGTTCAATCCCGAAAACTCACACAGGAAAGAACCTATTCCCACAAGTTGTCATCTGACTTCCATACATGTAGCATTGTGGCATATGCACACACACACACACACACACACACACACACACACACACATTCTTGTTAGACTGAAAACTTACTTAGAAATCTGTAATTATCATTACAGAGATATCTGAAGCTAATTTGGAATTCACTGCCATTTGTAATCTGTATAAAGAAGTTCAGATTATCAGTTTGTATATCAAGCTTAAATACAGAATATTTTAAAGGGACTCTTGCTCACTTACTCGCTCCCCCCATCTCAAAATTTGTTGGAATCAAACCCAGGGCTTTTCACACACTAGGAAAGAACTCTACCACAGACCTACATTCCCAGCACCCCCCAACCACAGACCTACAACCCCAGCCCCCCCCCAAAATGGATGATTTTTAGAATCTTTTATTTTTTTAATTTTAAATTTTATTTTTATTTTATGTGTATGAGTGTTTTGACTGCATGTATGTACATGCACTTGTGTCGTGCAATGCCCACAGAAACAAGAAGAGGACATTGCATCCCCTGTAACTGGAGTTACAGAACATAGCTAGCCTTGTGAGTGCTGAGCATTGAACCTGGGTCCTCCAGAAGAGCATTAGTGCTCTTAACCACAGAGCCATCTCTCTAGTCCCTGATGTTAGGATGTTTTAAAATAAGATAGGAACTGGGGCTATAACCTAATAGTAGAGAACTTTCTTAGCATGTGTGAGACCCTAGGCTCAATCTCCAGGATAGAGAAATGAATAAACTATAATAAAATAATCTTGAAAATTTTTCAAAAAAAGAACACTAGACTTTTTTAATTAAGAAATAGAAATAATCAGAACTATTTTTTAGTAAAATAATAATGTGCTCTCCTGGTTATAAAACTGCAGTAAGTCCGACTTAGAATATGTGCTGCTAAAGCGAGCACTGTCAGACTATTTTAAAAGTTCTATGTGTTAAAAAATCACTTTATAGTTTATGACTTTTGCTAGATGTCAGAAGTATGCATACCTTGAGGAACTAATCAGTTAAAAATATTCCTCATGAAAAAGTTTCACCAAGAGATAATAAAAACTTCATTTTACACATACTTCTGAAAATGTCTGGATAGCGATTTACATTTCAATACTGGATCTGTAAAAAGCCAGAAGTAGATTCTGTATAAGACAGCATTCCCTGCATTTGACAGACAGGGGTGTCTTTTCCAGAGCTTTCCTTTATCTCTGTGGGACATCCCTGCTGTGCTAAAGTGCTACACGGCAGAAGCTCTCACTCCCACCCCCAGATCACTTTCTCAGCAAGTGTTGACCTGCCCGTAGCTACACCCACTCTTCACCTTCCTCATCTTTGCACAGAGACGCTGATCCTCCCCCAGCTCTGCGCTTTTTAAAGTACAGGGCTCTACACCGAACTGGATAGCTCCACCCAGTCGCCACAGGGAGTGTCACCGCAGGCTGTTCAGTGCCTTCCTAAAAATAAGCCAGGAGAGACATCATGTTAACAGAGGACTGAGAGATGTGCAATTCTCGTGTCCCTCTGGACACTGAAATCGATCCTAGTGTAAAGTCAGGCAGCCCATGCCTTGCAGAGTTGCCCATACCCAGATGTGTTGGCACAATGGCATGCCAGCCCCCTTTACTGAGGGTCAGAAGAAAGACTTTCCCAGAAAAGACTGGTTTAGAAGAACACATTGGCATAGTTTCTTTCTTATCTCAGTACTAGAAAAGTCAGTGCTGCTTCTGATCAGTGCGATTGTTCCTACAGACAGTTTAAGATTTGCATCTAATCATAAGCACTCTTTGAAATGACTTTTCCCAAGTGGAGCCAAATATTCATTCTGTTTCTAATATATGTCTAAGCTCACTGGACAAGCTTGTTCTTATTTGTTCTTTCACCTTGGGTTAGTCAGCTACGATTATCAAATACCTGAGATAATCAACTCAAAAAGTTGAAAGGTTGCTAGATATGTGGCTCACCCCTGTAGTCCAAGCACTTGAGAAACTGAGGAATAAGGATTACCATGAGTTTCAAGACAGCCTGAACTACAGTATAAGACACTGTTCCATATATACACACATACATATATGTGTACATATGTATAAATAGCTTATTTTGGCTTATACTTGTGTAGGTTTCCGTCCATGGTTGATTGATTGGCCCTATTTCCTTTGGGACTGTGCTGAGGTAGAGCATCATCAGCTTTAGAGGAAGCTTCTCACTTCATGGCAGCTGAGAAGCAAAAAGAACACACAAGAGTGCTGCGATCCCAGGGTCCTCTTGAAGGGCCTGTGCCTAGTGACCCGGCTCCCTCCTGCTAGGCTCCCCTTCCTAAAGGCTCTGCCATCTCCCTGTAGTTCCATAGACTGGGAAGCAAGCCTTTAACACCTGGCCTCCGTGGGATAGTTACTCAAACCAGAGCACCTCTCACCCTTACCTTTGTTCGTTTACTTCTTCATAAATTTCATTAAGTCCTTTTTGGAAAGAGACAGGTATAAAGGTCCATATAAGCATGGATTATTCTATACATAAAATTTGTTAGGTTCCTAAGAGGAGTATGGTATGTGTGTGTGTGTGTATGTCTGTGTGTATACATCCCGGTGTGTCTCTCTGTGTGTGGAGGTGTGTGTGTGTATGTCTGTGTGTATACATCTCGGTGTGTCTGTGTGTGGAGGTGTGTGTGTATATGTCTGTGTGTATATATCCCAGTGTGTCTATGTGTGGAGGTGTGTGTGTGTATGTCTGTGTGTATATACATCCCGGTGTGTCTCTCTGTGTGTGGAGGTGTGTGTGTGTGTGTCTGTGTGTATATATCCCAGTGTGTCTGTGTGTGGAAGTGTGTGTGTGTGTGTCTGTGTGTATACATCCCCGTGTGTCTCTCTGTGTGTGGTGTGTGGGGGTGTATGTCTGTGTGTATACATCCCAGTGTGTCTGTGTGTGGAGGTGTGTGTGTGTATGTCTGTGTGTATACATCCCGGTGTGTCTCTCTGTGTGTGGAGGCTGGAGGTTGATACTGAATGTCAACTTCAGTTGCTCTCCACCTTTTTACTTTGAGACAGGGTCTCTCACTGAACCTGGAGCTCACTGATTCAGTCTGCCGGGGAGTCCTTGGGATCTCCCTGTCCCCACCTCCACAGTGCTAGGACTACAGGCACATGCTGCCAACCCAACTTCTTTTTAAAACATGTTTTCTGGTGAATCAAACTTAGGTCTTCATGCTTTTGTAGTAGGCACTGTGCCAACTGAGCCAGCTCCCAGCCTTAAGAGATACTTTAATCTTCAGGATTTGAAAAGACCCTTCTTGACATCTGAGAAGAAATAACCAGGATCAGGCTTTACACAGAGACTTTAGATGTGAGGATTTTATCTTTTTCCATATTATTATATAAATATAGTATTTTGAAATACAAGTACATTTAAAACACCAAGAAATAGTACCAAATTGTTCCTACATAAGAATAGAGTTTCTTTACATATATGATCATCTGTAATAAATTTTTCTATTCATACCTACTTAATAAATCCCACTTTTAGGATTATCTCTGTAATTGACTTTATCATTTATGACTTTCTTACCCCCAGAAAAAACTAAACTAACTCATAATAAATATATGTATGAATGTATATATGTACATTATCAGGTAAAGGTAAAAGAAATAAAAAGCTGAGGCTGAAATGCTGAACTGTATCCAGACACCAAATTCAGCCATGTCTGGTCAAAGTGCTGAGAGGAGATGACTATGAGCGCCCAGCCCCAAACAGACAGCATTACCAACCTGCAACCCTGCCAGGGTTCAGGGAACGTAGCAGATGATGAGGAAGAAAGAACATAGGAGCTGAAGGACAGGGAGGGGCTCTGTGGAAGGCCGTTTCCAGCCGTGAAGTGGCCAGTGCACTCAGGAACACGCAGCAGCCGTGGACCTGCAAAGACCTGCAAAGGACCAAGCCATCCAGAATTCCAGAATGGATGGGGGCGACCTCCAGCGCCTTGCCCCTGACCGAGGAGCTGTGGGCAGAAGACAGCAGCTGGGGGCGGGAGAATCATTCTTGTTGGGATGCGGCCACTGGCAGGTTGCCTGTGTTCCAGGAGACGGCCCCACATTCATGCACATATGGGCAGCACTGACTGAACTTAACGGATTTTTAAAAAAAAAAAGACATGAAGTTAGGAGGTGGACATACGGAAGAAGAGAGGGGGAGTTGCACGGGGAAGGGGGCGATTTCAACAGAAAAAAATTCCAGTTGTTATCCTTATTCCTCTAAGACCACATAAAGTGAATTTTAAACATTAATTTCTGAGGCTGGAGAGATGACTCAGTGGTTAAAAGGGCTTGTTCCTCCTGCAGAGGACCAGAGTTTGGTTCCCAGAATCCACAATGGGAAGCTTACAACCAGCTGGACCTCCAGTTCCAAGGAATCCAGCACCGTCTACTGGCCTCCAAGGGCACCTGCACACATGTGGCGTCAGACACACACACAGAGACACACAAGTAAAAATCAAATCTTTGAAACTTAATTTCTTTTAAATAGGAAATATATATTTTAAGGTACTATTTTAATGTGTCTTGCCAGTTTTGTTTTGTCCTATTTTTATATATGTTGGAATTTAGGGAATGTCACCACCACAAGTTGCACATGCATTACATACATATAAAATGTATGATATGCCACGCTAACATGTATTTCTGATTTTTACAGTATACTCCTGATCATGTAGCTGGACCTGGAGCAGACCTGGACCCCTCTCAGATAACCTTTCCCGGGTGTGTCTGCATCAGAACTCCCTGCCTCCCTGGCACCTGCTCCTGCCTCCACCATTCAGACAGCTATGATGCCAGTTTGTGCCTTAGAGACATAGGATCGGAAGCAGAGTATGCCAAGCCTATTTTTGAATGCAATGCCCTGTGCCTGTGTGGTGAGCAGTGCAGAAATAGGGTGGTCCAGAGGGGTCTGCAGTTCCACCTCCAGGTGTTCCAGACAGATAACAAAGGCTGGGGACTCCGTACCTTGGAATGTATACCCAAAGGAAGATTTGTCTGTGAGTACGCCGGGGAGGTTTTAGGATTCTCTGAAGTACAGAGAAGGATTCACTTACAAACAGCACATGACCCAAATTACATCATCGCCATCAGGGAACATGTGTATAACGGGCAGGTCATGGAAACCTTTGTTGACCCCACCTACATAGGAAATATTGGAAGATTCCTCAATCATTCCTGCGAGCCAAACCTGTTGATGATTCCTGTCCGAATTGACTCAATGGTTCCTAAGTTGGCACTTTTTGCAGCCAAAGATATCTTGCCAGGAGAAGAGCTCTCTTATGACTATTCAGGAAGATTTCTTAATCTAATGGGCAGTAAGGACAAAGAAAAGATAGATCATGGGAAACTAAGGAAGCCTTGTCACTGTGGTGCTAGGTCGTGTGCAGCTTTCCTGCCCTATGACAGTTCACTATTCTGCCCGTAGAAAGGCCAGACCCCTGTTAGAAAGGAAGTTCCTACTGGCTTAACTCTGGGGAAACCAAGCATACAGGGCTGAACTGCTTCTGCACTCCCCTCTTGTGTGCAACCTACCCTCAAGGGAAGTGTGTCTTGTAGTCAGCAGCTTGCTCTTGTCTGTAAGAGAGGCCAGGGGTTGTCCAGCCTTGCTTATGCCTGGTTTCCTAAGTTCAACTCAAGAATGTGGCCCAGACTATATACAATGTCCAGCAGTCGCTTCGCTCCCAGAACACTTACTTTCCTAGTCAGATATAGGAAGTGACTATGTTCCAACTAATAGGGTACAAGCAAAAATGAGTCCTTAAGAATCATCCATCTATTTCTTCCTGAAAACCGGGATGCATTCTTGATGGCTACAGTTGGAGACGGCCATCCAAACTCCAGGATGACCCTGGGGATGGGTCAGGAAGAGCAAATCAACAAGAATGAAGTGTAGGTGCCTGGGACTATAGAAATGCTGCCAGTCCTGATCTGACATCTCTGGCTTTGTAGATCAGAAGCCTGAAAGTTTAAGGCACTGCTACTTTGCATTTGATTGAAACTTAATCATGATTTAGAAAATCTTTGGGCTTCATACCTACCTTGCTTTCCAGCCAGTTTTATCGTAATAAAGCTGGGGTTTTTGTTTTGTTTTGTTTTGTTTTGTTGTCTGTTTGACTCCTAGTCTTATTTCTCATTTGTTTCTAAACATGTATTAAGGGAAAAATTATTACCTGCTAAAACCTAATGATCACCATCAATAATGAAAAATACAACCATGAGAATGATTTCCATTTATTAATCAAAAGTCAGAAAAGGAAACATATTTGTAAAGTTTTTACTACACAGTTGGCTGTGTCCTAAAGCTTGTAAAATTATGTTTCAAAACTTTAAGCAGCCTTACTTCACGTACTAAATACACAAAAATAACCCTGTCAACACCACAGAAGTAGATGGAAGTTTTAATCCCTGTTTAAACTTTTGGAGGAATGAAGTCTCTATTTCCTAAGAGCAAGGCTATTGTAAAATGCAGTTGTTATGGTCTGGGGATGTAACTCAGTGGTAGAGCACTTGCAAAGCATGCAGAGGCCTTGGGTTCCATCCCGTGTACCACAAGATAGATAAACAGCTTTTGAAAAAAATAGATGTATGCCAATATTGTTGTATAGCAATTTCCTCTGAGAGAAAACCTTCCATCTTAAAGGAAGCTTATTAAGACACAGCATGTTCTAAGAGGAGATGAAATATACCAAAGTCTTCAAACACTAGGAATGTCAGAAACAGCCACAGCCAGGAGGAGCCAAAGGAGAGGTGACATCTAAATGCAAGGTGGTGACTGGAACAGAAGATGAAAAATTAAGGCATTAACTAGACCACGTATAATGTCAAAGCTGGACGGCTAACTAACATGAAGTGTAACATGCATTCACTGCTAACAGGAGGACTGTGTGCGAGTATGTGGCACCCTGTACTACTTTCTCAGTTTTCTCAGACATCTGAAACTCCTCCATGAAAGTCTAATACAAAAGAAAGTGCAAACCATTTGAAGAACTATTTCTCCAAATAAGACCTACAAACAGCCAATAAGTGCATGATTAACATCATTAAGAATGATTAATATCATTAAGTATTAAGGGTATACAAATCAAAACCACACTCAGGTACCTCTTCACAGTCACTATGATAATCAAAACGACAATGATAAAGGTTGACAAGAACAGGATGTAGAGATACCAGAGCCATCATATATAGTTAGTAGGTTTGCAAAAGTATGCAATGTAAGTTACTGCATGTAACAACATACAGACCCAAGAAAATTCAAAATATGTCCACAAGAAACTTGGGCATGAAGTTTATAGCAGCGTTATTCATAATAGCAAAAGTAGACATACCCCCTAAGGCCAATAACTGATGAATGAATAAATAAAAACTGTGAATCCATACAGTAGAATATTATTTATCCATAAGGAATTAAGTACTGAAACATTTCATGACATGGATGACCCGGAAGAAAAGACATCGTGTCAAATAAAAGATGCCAGACACAACTGGCCAATATGGTGTGGTTCTATTTCTGTGAAATAAACCAAATTGGCAATTCCATAGAGCTATAAGGGAGATGGTGGGTGTTAAGGGCCAGTCAGGGGAGGCAGTGTAGGGTGCAGGTGCTAATTGCTAGTAGGTGCATTAGCATGTTTGGGATGAATGGTGAAATATTCTAGAAACTGTGGTGACAGTTGCATAATCTGTGATGCTACTTTAAAGGGGCAAATTTTATGTTATGTGAATTGTAGCTACATTAAGCTTTTGTAAGAGAAAGAAAAGGGGAAAAGAGGAGGAAGATGACAATCCACTTACAAACAGGGAACCTGAAGCTCTGAATATCTGGTTCGGGAATAAGATCCTCTAGGCCCCAGGGAAATGCCTCTCTATTTGTCTACAGACGAAGACATAATTATGCCTAATGCTGTGTAATGCATCTGGTCAGGGCCATTTCCACCACTACAGATGGACACTGCTCTAGAATGCAGGGGAAATTTGATCAGCAGAAGTGCTTGATAAGAAAAGAGCCAAGGGGCTGCAAAGATAACTCGGCTGTTAAGAGCACATGCTGCTCTTCCAGAGGACCAGAGTTCAGTTCCCAGCACCCATGTCTGGTGGCTTACAATTGCTTATAACTCTAGCTCCAGAGGATGTGACACTCTCTTCTGGCCTCCAAGGGCATTCACATGATGTGTGCATATATGCACAGACACAAAAAATTAAAAATAGGAATTTTAAAAAAGAAAAGACAGCAAGTTCATTAACTTGCCATCTCCTTAGAGTCAGCAAGCAGGCAACTAATTCTCAAATGAAAGTGCCTTATAATGTGTGTGGTATCAATTTTCTCGTTTCTCTTCCTTTTCCAGTTTAGAATTCCAGAGGTCTTCACAGTCTAGCACAATATTCATTCTGGTTGCCCATCAAACTGAAAAATATTTTCATAATATTATAGCCCATATTACTTTACATTTGTATAGAAGTTTGATACTGGTTCTTTTCAGTATTATATGGATTTGGGAGATGATAAAAATTACAAAAAAGTAGTAGTCTGTGTGCTTAAAATGCTTGTTTTCACCAATAATGGTAATTTCTTATATATGATCCCATTACAGTGTTTGAGCATGATACATCAATTTCATGGTTTGTTTTCAACTCTACCCCAGCAGAATGAGGCTTTTGTTTTTACAAACAGAACTTCACTGACAGAAAAAGATGATCTCATTTGATATCATTGTTAAAAGAACAAGTATGTGAAAATTTTATTTATAATAAAAATTTATGATTTTGCTGAAAGATGACAAAAATAAAGTTTACAGAAACTACAGAATAATTTATGAACATGATTGGTCATTGTTTTTATTACCCATCCAAATATCACCACCTCAGCAAATGCTCAGGCATGAGCAAAGATAATTGAATTGAGATATATTCAATGTTGTTGCCAATGTTCAGTCACATAAAACCACAGTTTTACACATGGTTTTCATTCTTATGGTTATGAAGATACTTTCATCAAAGTAGGAAAACAGCATGATTTATAACTTTTTGATGTTTCCATATAAAGCCTGTGGTTCTCCCACAAGCTGCCTTTGCCTTGATACTTATAAAAGAGACAAGGAATTCCCTTCCCTGGAAAAGCTATTATAGAACTCAAAGTAACGGATGTCAAATGAATTTATAGAGACTATACCGTCTGCCATCGTACTCCACGTTTTAAAGGAAAAAAGCAAAGCTGAGTGGTCCACCTGGGAAAGCTAAGCTCTGTCTCTCATCTGTAGCCTTGATAAGAGTATTCTCTTCTGAAGGGAACTTAAAGGAGCAGATTGTTTGACTTTGCCATCAAAGGCATTACAGGGTGTCTGGGTGTGGGTGTGGTCCTTAAATTCTTAAATTTACTTTAAATTTTACTTTGCAGAATACTCAGCCTTTTCTTCATTCTAATTGTAAGGTTTGGTTCGACATGAGATCCCGCAGAAACAAACCAGAGACTCCAGCAAAGGAGATGACAGGACCAATTTACTGGGGGTACAGGGCTAGCATCCAAACTCTGGAGTGGAGTTGTTAGAAGCTGCTTGCTGCTTGGTAAGGTTTTTAAAGGGGGGAGCCAAGAAGTTTAATGGTGTGGACCGGTAATTGGTGTCAGGAGGAGGTAGTTAACAAAAAACAGCCGGTAATTGGTGTCAGGAAGTTAAACAGAAGGTTATCAGTGTCAAGAAGCAGCAGGTAAGAAGTGGCTCTCAGTCCCCTTCTGCAGACGGCAATTGCAGTCCCTTTAATGTTTAGTTGCTGAGGCTGGGGGATTTTTCTTCAGTCGCTATCTTACACTAATGACCTTTTAAGATATTGCTATAATCTCTTGCTCTTCTCTTGCTCTTGTTTGTTACACATGCTACTAAGCAGCTAAAATTACAGGACAGCCAGCAATACATCTGTTCTACCGTTTTCCCTCCCTCCTCCAGTCGCTCCCTCCCCCGCCCCTCTTTCTGTCTTTCCTCCCCTTCTGTCTCTGTTTGCTACCATCTAGCTGCCCATCACTTCCATCAGCCTGCTGTCACTATCAACATCTTCTCCAGCCTCCTTACAGCCTTCTCCTTGGTGCCACACCACCATAGTTGAAAGAGGAGGCCACCAATGACGTGATTTGCCTTCTAACCATCTCTGCTATGTACTACTTGGCTAATTTGATAGTCCTTTTGTTACCATTTAGGGGTCTTGATCAGGTTTGTTTTCTCTTCAAATTAAAAGGCAGGACAAACTCAGACACAACAGATAACAAAGTTTGTTCAAAGTAAAGAAACACATCAGGCTAACACGGAGAGAAAAGGTCTCCACAGCTGGAAGGATGATTTGGAAGTCAAAAAAATACAAAGCCCCTGGGGAAGGGCCTGATCTTTAAAGCGTTTTTGGTGGTATGGGTGGGTCCTTCTCCACTCCTGGATTAGTCAGCCTAAACAAGAGAGAGCCAGAAGGCCACAGCCCCAAGCTGAGATACATGGAGGGCTAGTGACTCTAAACCTATCTCAGCAGGTCAGCCAAAGGGGCCCTGTTGGAGTTTTGAATAAAATCTGTCAAACTTTTGTCTGGCGTCCTGTCCTTTCTATCTCCCTGTGAGGGTGTTAAATCTACCTTCCTTTCTAGTCTGTCATTCTGGTCCAGGTGTGTTCAATATGCATACTAATTCATAGGGACGACCAATTACAAAGCACTGGATAGCACTCATTCCAACCCCACATCCAATGACATCTGTTCACAGTGCCTACTACCCACACCTCCCCCTCCTTCGTTTGACCACTTCCACCCTCCTAACTGCAAAGCACTTCAGCAGAGTAGATGATCACAGAGAAGTACCACAGAAAACTAAAATCTGTTTCTCCTATCTTACATTTGAACTCAGTCAATCCCTTCTATTTGAGGGTTTGTTTTTTTTTTTTTTGCAAGAAGTGTTTACTTACCAATATGTATCTCCTATCTTCCCAACTCCAGCAAATAAACATGTCCATTTTCTGCAGTAACCACCTCACCTCCTCCCCAACCCCAACCCCAATCATAAAGTTGAGACCATCAACTTTCAAACATAGTTCAGAGAAATAGATCGTTAACAGCCCTGAGATCTCCCCCTCCATCCAAATCTGCTTTGCTGAAATTCTCAAAGTTTTGGCTAGTTCAAAGCAAACTAGTATTAGAGGTCACATTGTTGGCTTTTTGCCTAGTATGATTTTTTGAATAAATTAATATTTACTATCAACATCCTTTCATGCTGACCCAGTGAAGGCCAGCATGTAATCTCTGAAAATTTCAGTTCTTCAAGTCATTGTGGCTTTATGAAAAATATGACACCTTTTCTTTAAATTTGTTTATAAAAACTATCACTCAGGAAGTAGTTTTGGCTGAACCAACTTACTAAAAATTCTGTAATTCATTCATTCATTCATTCATCATTCAATCAATTGATTAATTCACAAATATCTGGTAAGTATCTAGTACATGCAAAGGGGAGTGAAGCTAGGTCCCTGGGCTCCTAATTTATTCAGCAAATGTTTCTGAGTCCCTAATCTACTACATTCTGGACCAAAAAGCACTCCTTAGCCTTAAAGGATGTAGTAGCTTCTCCTAGAGAAAAATCACAAAACTTCAGAGGAAGGGAGCCATGTACAGATGCTTCATGAAGTCTTTAAACTTCCCAGTGACTGCATGCAAAGATAGGAATGACTGACATCTAATGACTATAACCTCCTTGAGACCTAGAAGCAGATCTGTTTTTAGTCAATAGTATCTCAGCACTTAGTGGTTATTGCTATGTGAACTACAAAAGTTAGTGTGTTAAACCTGCCATTACTCTTGGGATCAAATCCACATTGTTTTTTATTATTTGCAATTTTAGTGCATGTGCGTGTGTGTGTGTGTGCACATGCATATGTGCCATGAAACAAGTATGGAGGTCAAAGAATGTGTGGGAATTGGTTCTCTCCTTCCACTGTGTGTCTGTTCTGTGACACTATTCCTGGGGAGATGAGAACAAACATCTACTCACTCCAGACAGGAAACCAATGACAGACCAAAGTAAGATACCGCTCAAGTCCAACTGGCACTTAGTTGCCGGCCTCTTCCAGAGAGGTGGCTGGCTACCTGAGGAGCCCCTCTCAGCAGCCTTTCCGACTTATCTATGTTGGGGAATGGAGGGGCCCTAGTGAATCAGGTCAGTTTTTCAGGAATTTCCTAAAGCGAGTGGTTTACTTCCTGAATCTAAAGGGCCTCTATGAAGGATGAAATGTTTTATCTACCTTTACAATACTCTGTTGTTTCATGTCTCTTTCAACATCCTGTGTCTTCAAAAGCTTCCATTCAAGATTGTACATCTTATCTGGGAAGAAACTGCTGCTGCACAACAGGGTCCCAGGGACAGAGCACAGGTCCTCAGGCATGGTGGCAGGAGCCTCCATCTGCTGAGTCATCCCCCCAGCCCTAAGTCCAAATACTTGAAGAGGTTTCTTAATGACTTCCAGAGTTTTGCTTTGCAACAATCTGTCTCTCTTCCACTATTCTACAGTCTACCTCTTCTGGGTAGCTCTGCTAGTTCTTAGCAGGCCTCAGGGGATGTTTCAGGCATGCTCTTTCCTCCGTCAGGACATCCCATCTCCAGTTCTTCCACTCTTCCCTTCAGTGATTCCTACTCATCTCAATTCAAATCTTAAGGTCTGTGATTGGTTTCCCAACAATCAAAGACTGAAGAGAAGACTGGAAGTTTAGTGCAGAGTTCTATGATTAACCACTGTGGAATAGAACAAAGCTAAAGGACTGGGCAAAGGTGAAGGTGAACCACAACAAAATCAGGACAAAGTCCTCAGTCAGCACACGGGGATCTGTGAGACTCAGGTGGCCCTTGAGAGTTGCTCCACAGCCCAGCCAGGGGCAGGGCCTTCATATTCCTATATCAACGTTCATTGGATGTAGACTGCCTCTGGACAGATGTCTTGGGGCTTAGAAAGCCCTTTCTATGATTAAAAGAATAAATCCTGTCAGTCCCTTCAGGATCTCGGTAGTAAACACAACATCCACTGCACTAATATTTTCAAATTTTCATATTCATCCAATTCACACAGAAGACTTAAAAACACAGCTTGATTTCAGAGATAAGGTGAGAGGCCTGAGGATTTGAATCACTAACACGTTTCCAGGTGGTACTGAGATCTGCCAAGCTGGAGACCACACTTGAAGAAAACTACTTTACACATGGCAAAGGCTCAGCCCGCCTAATACCTGACCATGCATACTGGGCTTGCCACTTGAGGCCTTGTGCTGTTTTTACACATCATCCTGTTCTGAGCTATATCCTTTAAGAATGTAGAACTCTACCTATCCATTATGATTTATGCTTCTTTGTGAAAGTATATGGGAAGCCAGTGATGGAATCTGTGCAGAATGACATCATCATATTTAGATTTCAAAAGGACCACTCTGAGGGGAGGTATTGTGACACACTAGGAAAGACCAGGCAAGAGTTAGAAAGTAGCTGCCTGAACCAGCAAAGAGGTGGAGAAAATTAGAAAGATTCAGTATTTAAGTGGCGATAGCAATAGCAGCAAGAGATGGACTAGAAATCAGGGGTGAGAGGGCATATGAGCTGAGGCATGGCTCTACAAGATGTGCTGAAGTACCGTTTTCCGGACGTTAGAAGAAAAATAGCTGGCAGGGCATGAGACCCTCAGATGAGAGGTTATACAACATTGACATTGATTTTTTTATTCACAAAATTCAAGTAGTGTCAAATCCTTTTTTAAAAAGAAATCTTAATTGGCCAGGGGTGTGTGTGTGTGTGTGTGTGTGTGTGTGTGTGTGTGTGTGTGTATACACATGTATGTGAGTACACCAAAAGGCTTGAGCTGGAAGTTGGGTTGCTTCCTCCATCTTATTCTTGGAGATAGGGTCTCTCATTGAACCTGGAGCTCAATGATGGGCTCAGTTGACTGGCTATGATATCCAGGGATCCTTCTGATTCTGCCATCCCAGTGTAACAGAGTGACCTCATTTTCCCTGCCTCCCACCACACCTGGTGAGAACTTAAGACACCTCCACCATTTGGTATCTAATCTTGTGTAAAAGAAGGGTATCTAATCTTACGCAAAACAGCTTAAGCAAATAACCATTGTTAATGACCACACTGGTGTCTGTGAAGTGATAATGGTCTCTAAACAAACCATAAAGACTCCCTCTCACAGCAGTGACATCCTGTTTTTGAGCAAGCTAAACTTAAAGGGAACTCTGAGTTTGACACTTTCTCCTGGTCTTCAAGATTGGATATAATACCAGAATGTCTTAATTGGGAACAAAAGCAATGAATAAAATGTAAACATCTGCTTCTGTGGGCTCGGGTGGGGATTTAGGGGTTGGATATTTTCTAAGCTGACCTTTACACATCTTGTACTTCCCTATGAAAGCTGGATACTACAATGAATCGAGGCTGCTTCTCAGAACTCGCCCACCTAAAGTTTGGAAGTCACCCTGGCCTTAATAAAATCCACCTTGCCTTTCTTTTCCTGCGTGGTGGCTTCTGATTGATACTCTATAACCACTAGTGCTGGCATTATAGACTTACTGTCCCATGTCTGGTGTTTAGGTGGGCACTGGGAGTCCTAACTCAGGTCCTTGTGCTTATGTGGCAAGCACTTTTCCCACTGAGCCATCTCCCCAGCCTGTAATAAAAGATTTTTGGTTTTTTGAGACAGGGTTTCCCTGTAGCCCCAGCTATCCTGGAACTCACTATATAGACAAAACCGGCCTTAAATTCATAGAAATCTGCCTCCCAAGTGCTGGGATTAAAGGCATGCACATACACAAACACAAGCAATATTCCTAAGCATAAACTATATGCACTGTAGCTTTCATAGTCAGAGAATGCTTCTTTGAATATCTGACCATAAAAAAACTGATTTAAAATTTCCTAAGAGAACATCTTGTTCTCAACTACCCAAAAAAAGTGACAAAGAACACTACACAGGCTGGCATTGTTGCCAAAAAGTCCATCTTGCCAATGTGTTCTCCTCAAACACAAGTTGTGGCCATTAAAATAACAATATAAAAGGGAGAGAAAGAGAGAGGTGACAGGAAGGACATCGGGTCAGACGAGGACCCGGGTCAAGCACGGAAGCAGAGAGGTGTAGGAGGGTGAGACCCCTGCAGGACTAGGGGAGCACTGCTGTTTCAGGAGGAACTCAGAAGGTTCAGTCTTATTTACAAGGTTTAGGAGTCTTTCTTTAGTTCTGCTATGAATTTATGTATAAATACATATGTGTGTATGCATACTGTTTCCCTTTGGTTTTCAAAATCTTCCAAATGGAGAAAAAGTGTTTCCTTTTCACAACATAATAGTACCATAGCAGATAAAATATCTTTAATTCTTTTTCAGAACCTGGGGGTTAGGGAGATAGCTCAGTTGGTAAAATATTTACCTTGCAAGTATGAGGACCTGAGTTTGAACCCCAGAACCCACCTAAAAATGCCAGGCATGGTACCCTTGTAGTCCCACTGTTGGGAAGGGGAAGGTAGAGACAGATGGATCCCTGGGGCGTGCTGGCTAGCCAGCCTAGCCTAGCCTACTTGGCAAGCTCCAGGCCAATGAGAAGACCTGTCTAAAAAAACAAGGTAGACACTACCTAAGAAAGAAGGCCCAAAGTTGTCCTTTGACCTCCATAGACATGCACACTTAAGCATTTGCACACACACACCACACATACACACACACAAATTATTTATTTCAGAATCTTAAGAGACAAGCAAGGGAGACATTTGCCACCTGTCATTTGAAATGTTGAACCAGGCATAGTGATGCATACCTATAATACCTGTATGTAGGAGGCTGAAGCAGGAAGAGCCTGAGTTCAAGATCAGCCTGGCCTATATAATGAATTAGAAGCCAACTTGAGCTACACAGTGAGAACTCATCTGAAAAATAATTTTTTAAAAATGAACTGGGTGTGGTGGTTCACTCTTATAATTCCAGCACTTGGGAGGTAGAGACAGGATCGGTAGTTCAAGGATTACGAGTACAGCGATACAATAATTTTGAGCCAGTCCGAACTATATAAGACCCTGTCTCAAAAATTAAAAAATAAATATAATTAAATACATGCATTACGTTAGCACAAATATGCATGAGTTATTTGCTTCAAGTCAAAGATCAAATGAGTTTGCTTCCCACTAAAACATTTTTTCTGAGTTGGCTTCTTGAGAGTCTATACAAAACAAAAATAAACAAACACAACAACAACAAAAAATGTGAACACCTATAATGCCAGCACTTGGGAGACTGAGATAAGTGAACCTCTATTCATTTGAGGCCATCCTGAGCTACATTCTGAGTATAATGCTATCCTGGGCTACATAGAGAGACATCTGAAAAAAATTAAATTAAAAAATACATACAAAATAAATGCTACTTTTACTTTTTAAAAAATATTTTATTATTTTTATTTTATGTATATAAGCATATTGACTACACGTATGTAGGTCTATCCATGTTGTACAATGCCTGCGGAGGTCAAAAGAGGGGTGTCAGATTCCCTGGACCTGGAGTTTCAGATAGTTGTCAGCTGCCATGTGGGTGCTGGGAATTGACCCAGGTCCTCTGTAAGAGCAGCCAGTGCTCTTAACCACTAAGTCATCTCTCCAGCCCCCTATTTTACCTTTTCAACTAAAAAGAAATTCATCTGTATTAATCCAATTCCAGTATCAATTTATTCTTTTATAAATAATGTCACTAGGAGAACATACAAGCCAGTAAGCAATCATTTATCTCTTATCAGGATGCCAACTTGATTATAAGAATCTTGCTGAGCTTATGGGACATCAACATTCCCAAGCACCAGTTCATGACCTAGAGTTTCCAACCAAGAAAGCACAAGACAAGTACAACTTAAAGGCCACACAGCATCAACAAGTTGCTAGAAGGCCACTTTCTGTCCTCAGTCCCAACAAATGTCAGAAGCTCAGGTCACTTAGTCATATTTATTAAGCACCCACTGCATATCAGCTAAAAGAGTCTCGATACTATGGCAGAGCTTCCTAAGGTTACTGTTGTTTAAAAGCACTACAAAACCAGGGGCTGGAAAGATGGCTCAGCTGTTAAGAGTGATTGCTTCTCTTCCAGAGGACCCAGGTTGGGTTACCAGTACCCACATGATAATGGATCACAACCGTTTGTAACCTGGTTCCAAGGGATCAAATATCCTCTTCCGGCCCCTGCAGGCATTGTATACACATGGTGCACTTACATACATGTAGGCAAAGCACTCATACACGTAAAATACAAGTCAAAAGAATTTTTTTTTTCAAAAAAATGTACTATAAAACCTTAGTTTTCTATGGCTGGCTTTACCTTTGTGTTGACTTAACCCCTAGATCCTGTTCATGGGATTCCAGAGGGCTCTACAACAAGTCTGTGCCAAGGCTGGAAACACTATTCAAGTGGGTTTCTGTTACTCAAAAGGGAATCAAGAAACAGAAACTAAAGCAGCCCCCAATAACAAGGCCACCAAGATGGACTCAGGAGCAATTCCCTTAAACTAATGTTTCCAGGCAGAACTTTCCTAACAACCTATCTCTCCCTTTACCCTAGAGGATAGAGAACTCAAAGTAATTCAAGTTCTCATTTAATAGATAATACAACTAAAACTCCCAAGAGGCAAGAGGCCCCACAGTTTAGAGAGTGAGAATGGGGACTTAAAGTATATAATCTCAGGCTTCATTTTAATCCAACAAGCTTAGTCTTCTAGAGAAAGTACTCCAGAAAACGCATTTTGAATGGTTCCCTGCCAACTGCTTCTAACATAATGAGCCAGGCATGTTCTAGGGGCCGGCTCTGAGGACCACTTGATGGAGTCAGGAGATGGGGTGTGAGGAGTTGATGAGACTAGGCAGCCGGCACATCAGGCCTCTGGCTCTCAGACTATGATTTTAACTTTCAGAAGTACATGAGGTCAGAACTAGCCCCTACAGCCATATGTAGGAAAAATCAGATTTACTAATGAAGCAAGGGGCCCCAGATGATCATATCATGGGGGGGAAGGGGGAGGAACAGGACAGAAACTGCAGGCACTTCAGGAGGTCACTGTTGATAGGAGGAGAAGAGAGTGGAAACAATCTACCCCTGAAGACGGATTTGATTAAGTGTGAATCAGTTTTGCAGACTGGAGCCATTTGCAAACAAAAATGAACTGAGTAGCATACTCTTGGAAGGCCCCGTGCTGGACCGGGTGAAGAGTCAGTCTTGATTCCCTCGCCCTCCCCAATAACAACTATTGCTGAACTCTGCAGAAGAATTTCCCCTATGTAAAGTATGTTGACTGTTCTCAGATTCATTTTAGGATAAAAAAAATGCAGATTCCCTGTGTGGGGGCGTGTAAATGGGCACACCCTTTACTGCGCTACACACTGGCAGAGAGGCTATCAATACCAATACTTATTAAAATAACCCTGTGCTTTGATAGTCTTTAGACTCCAGTAACTTATCCTGCAACAATATCTCCATATATTGGCAAAGATAAACAAAAGGACAAGTTGGTTTTCAGGGACATTTATTTATTTATTTTGGCTGAAGTATGTAAGCACACCCATGCAGTGCTAGAAGAGGCCAGAAGAGGGCTTTGGATCTCCTGGAACTACAGTTACCAATAGTTGTTAGCTGCCATGTGGGAACTCGGAATCAAACCCTGGTCCTCTGCAGGAATAGCCAGTGATCGTAACCACTGAACCATCTCTCCAGTCCTAAAGGAATAATTTTTTTTAAATACTCAACACTAGAAATAACCCCAATACTCATCAGAAGAACACTTAATTTAATCCAGCTATTTTAGGAAGGGCTATATCTATAGTAATACATAGTACTTTCACAAGTTATATAAGATATAGTATTTATAGCATACATTTTTCCTTTTTTGATGCTGAGTATCAAATCCCGGGGGTGGGGGAAAATCACAAATGCTAAGCAGGTGTTCTACCACCGAACTGGACTCCATCTTGTTTTATAAGCTTTGGAGGCCGAAGAGATGGCTCAGTGATTAAAGCACTGGCCACTCTTGCAGAGGACCCGGGCTCAATTCCCAGCACCCACATGGTGGCTAACAACCATCTGTAACTCCAGTTCCAGGGGATCCAACACCCTTTTCTGACCTCCATCGGCACTGCATGACACAGGTGCACCTACCTACATTCAGGTAATACGCTCATACACATAAAATAAAAATAATAAATATTTTAAAGCAATATACAAACGTTTTCTATAAAATTTCTATGTGTGCTCACAGATAAGCTTATAAATTGATTTACTATAAATGAATACACACATGTATTATGTACTCATAAATGCATAGAAAAAGTCTACACAAAGAATATTGACAGTAATAACCTGGTTTTGGTTAGGTTTTAGGTATAGGTTTGAGAAAAGATCAGAACTTACAGAAGGACTTCAAGTATGTGTATGTATATGCATACATATGTATATGGTAATTTATTTTGTATACAGTTTTGCTGTCTTTGAACTTACTATGTAGCTAAGGCTAGCCTCAAACCTGTAATCCTCATGCCTCAGCTTTTACTTGGTTTTATAAGTTTCTAGTTTTACCCTATGTGCTTTATAACTTTCATAAACAAAAAATATAATGCATGCCAAAGGACATCTGGGTACAAATGCTTGACCAGATAGGCCTTAACATGTATGGTAGAATGAGGCCTGGTGGGAGTAGGAAGCGTGGATGGGGGAGAGGGGCGTAAAGTTGATTAAGAACTGTTGTATGAAATACACAAAAGCTAAATAAAAATATTTTTTTAAAATATATAACACAGATTTTTATGAAGAAACTTGATGGTCACTTCAGAATACAATAATTTTACAGCCAGGTGTGGTGGCACACAGCTGTAATCCCAGCACTCCACTGGGGAGGGAGAGGCGGGCAGATCTTTATGAGATTGAGGTCACCATGGCCTACATAGTGAATTCCAAGCCAGCTTGGGCTTCAGGGAGACCCTGTCTCAAAAATAGTAAATAAATACATAAATGAACAAACAAATAAAAATTTAAAACATCTAGTGGTTGCAGCAAACACTCAAATGTTGTTTGATCTATGGAAACAGGAATTATATCCCCTCTCTTTTAACTCCTTCATCTTGGCCCTTCCAAATCTGCGGCACCCTAAATAAAAGGGTCTCCAACTTTACAGATCATTTATATAGAAGAATAAAAAACTTTAAGTAACTACAAAAAACCAACGTGGCCACTAGAGGGAGAACATCACACATCAGACTGTTTTAAAGCTTCTACTTTACAGAAAAACATTGCCACAGATGGAGGTCTACACGTGTTGACTCCCCAAAAGATTGTTCAAAACTCAAAGCCTACAAAGTAGCAGCAGCTTCAGTTCAGCCTTTGGTTTGCCTAATATGTCCTGAAGCAAAGGGTTTCCTTAATAAGTATAAATTACACATGTGAACGTGGTTGGCATATTGGCAAGATCTTGACCACCACCACTGAGCTGAGTATTTACGAATGTTCTGGAACAGAAGCAAATGCAGAGCTGGAAGCTGACCCAAAACTATTTCTTAAGGAACAATGCTCCTTTTTGAGCCCAGCGGCAGAGGCAGGAGAAATAAGACAAGTTAGCCTTGTTTCACAAACACCAGGGGACCTTATCTTATCAAGGATGCCCTCCCTGAGCCTCTTCAGCAGGGGCTGAAGGAGCACACTGCAGCTGGCTTTTCCTCCTTCCCAGTGGCTTTCTGCCCCTTATCAGCTGCATTCCTTTCCTGCACTCCAGCCTGGCCCAAGAGAGAACTGCTAATGTACCTTTTGATCTCCATTATTTCCAGCAGAATGACTACTTATTATTCCCAGGCTTCTTCCACTCCACCCCTAAAACCATTCAAGTCTTGAGAATCACCTAATTATTCTGCAAAAGTAAGTGGTACATGCTGTGATGAAAAGTTATCTTTTGAAAAATGTCATAGTCTTAACATGGATAGCTCCTTGACTTTGAGAGACTACTGAGATGTGACCAAACAGACATTCAAAGTTGGGCCAGGTTTAAGGAAAGTCAGAGGTCTTAGACCCAGATCACCCTATGCTACTCTAACACTCTTGCCTGGATTCTAGTTTTCCAGACATACTTTCTTTTACTTTTCAAAATCTGAAGAATGAACAGGTTGAGTAACTCAGCCAAAGTCACAGATCTAGTGAGTGGTGGAACAGGAACTGACACCTAGATGGCCTGGCTCCAGAGCCCATGTTCTTAGCCATCCCACCTTCTTTCACATGGCCTTCTCCTCGAGGCTACTGCTTGCTGCAGTCATCTCTCCGACTTCATCATCCTTCCTCACACAAAACTCACAATAAAACTGCAGATTCAATAATATAGTAGTCACAACAGTAAGAGACCTGATTCCATCTCATTTTGTGGTGTCACCCAGGGCTTTTTGCAAACTCTTGAAGTCCTAGTTTCCTACACACCCAATGGGAATACTGACCCAAAATAATCATTTCCTCCCACCAAGGGGCCTTAAATGAAATTAGATCATGGACATCAAGTGTTCAGTACATTGCTGAGCACCCAGAGGTGCCTAAAATAGCTGGTTGGAAAGCAAAGCAAAGGGAGGACCAATCCCAATTTACAGCATAAAGAAGTCAGGGCTCACCAGGGGAAACAGAAGTGGGTGCTTCAGAAGGTCACACTTGGACTCTTCTCACTAGCTTTATAATACAACTACTGCCTGAAGGAAAGAGATTAAGGACACACGGGGTCCCAGACCATTGCCACCTTGAGTGGAGGCTTCCATATTGAGGAATCTCATATGATTCTAAGGTACCTAATACTTGATGCCCTTTGGGAGTCCTACATCATACTGATTTGAACCATAAGATGAGTTCATGCACAGAATCACATTCTGAAAATATGTCAGCAGGTTATTTAAGCTGTTCTTGTAGTAACTGAAACCAGTTCTTGCTGGATGTCCTCATAAGAGGTGGAGAGAGCTGGTCATGTTCTTCAAAGACAGGGCACAGTTACTTCAGACCTGACTCTTTTCCCAGAGTGTCCCCTCTTAAAGTTCTTACTACTAGTAATAATGGAGAACTCAAAAGAACTATGAGCCATGGGGTTACATACCATGAAGTCTCTGGAAAATTCTATAGTACACTCATAACATACTAGGAATAAAAACAAACAAATAGTATGTTAATATTGTTATAAAAATAGTGTTGGTTTATTGACCCCCTGATGGTGCTAGAGATCCCCAGAGCCCCTAAACCATACTTTGTGGAGTGCTGAGCTAGGAAAACACTACTGTACAGTCCCTATGAGTCCTGTCTGCCAAACCCTAAATTGTTCCTTTGGATAGCATCTTGATCTTTAAATGTGGTAATTTATGAAGTTATAATTTAGATCCAGGGCCAATAATCACAGAGAAAAGGGAGAATTTAAATGATGAGGCAGAACTTGCTGAACAAACTATTCCCTAAAACCAAAATGCAAATCAGCTCTGAAAACACCACGGAGAACATTTCACAGGCTGATCAGCATCTCGTGAGCCAACACGCTGCCCTCCCTCTTCTGCTTCCTTTCCTTTTTAATTATTGTTATACTCATAAGTGACTCCTTTTTTAATTGGGGTGTTGGGGATCAAACCAAGGGCCTTGGACATGCCAAGCAAGCACTCTGCCACTAAGCTACAAGCCCAGACCCACATGAACGCTGTTGTTGGTTGTGAGGTGGGTTCAGGAGGATAATAAGCTTCAGAATTACACAAAGCAGCAATTATCAGATCCAACTTTCCCTTTGCATAAACTTTGTGGGACAAACCATGTAGTCTAGAGGCATTTGCAAACTCAGAGGTCTGGAAGATAAGCTTGTTTTGTTTTTTTTGAGACAGGGTCTCACTATGTAGTCTTGGGTGGCCTGGAACTCAACATGTAGATCAGGCCTCCAGCTCACAGAAAGTTTCCTGTATCTACACTCATATGCTAGGATTAAAGGCATGTGTCACTACACCCGGCTGGCAAGTTTGTTTTTAATGGGAGTCCAGTTCACACTTTCACATGTTTTTTGATTTTTTTTCTTTCCCTTAGTTCATTTTGCTATCTGTTTTACAGCCCCATCTGATAGTACTTTTCTCCTCTTTTTCATAGAGGAAGGGAGGGAGGGAGAGAGAGAGAGTAAGAGTACACGTGCACGTTTGTGGAGACCAGAGGACAGAGAATGACTTGTGAGAGCTGGTGCTTCTATGTGTGCATGCAAGTGTGGAGATCAGAGGACAGAGGACAGTGTGTGGGAGCTGGGTCTCTCCTTCCACCACATAGATCCCAGAGCTCGAACTCAGGTTGTTATCCTTGGCAACAAGTGACCTTACTGACTGACCCATCTCACTGACCCCTCATCTGCTTTTAGTAATAGATTCATTAACAGGAACAAGTATCTAGGGAGTACTGATCCAGGTACACTGCGCTAGACACTTTATTTTTGCCTTCTTTCCTTATTCCATATATCCCCAAGATGTGGGTATTATTACCAAAGGTATTCACCATAGGGAACGACGTTCACCTGCTTAACGGTGGTCAGGGAAGCAAGTGGCAGCATGGGTACATGAACCCAGACAGCTACATCCCAAAGCTCTTTCTACATGATGCTAAAGACAGTGACTGAAGAGACTAAAGACACATCTGCCCTGTGTCATTTAAAGATACATAAATTACAAGCCGGGGAGATGGCTCAGTGTAGAGCACCTGCTGCTCTTCCAAAAGACAAGGGTTTGGTTCCCACCACCCACATTGGTTGCAATGCCCTCTTCTGGCCTCCAAGGGCACCTGAATATAATGGAGAACATACATAGACTCAGGCACACATACCTACACATAAAATGATAAACATATACTTTTTTTCTGAAAGATAAATAAATAAGACCTTATTTGGCAGATGTCTAAAGTAAACAAAATTGTAGACTTTGAGAGAGCAAGCAACAAGGGTTCTTCATCCACAAGAATAAAGAATTGCAGGTAAACCTTTTATCAGCTCACCTGACAAGGAAACACTTAATGCTTTTCCTCTGATGGCCTGTGAGCTGGTTCACTTTTCCTGCAAGCATAGATTTGAAGCTTCTATTGTCACTTTGCTGAGGTGCCAAGCTGGCTGCAGGGAGTCTCTCTGATAGTCTTCCGTTTCTCTTTGCAGATAAGGAGTTTGTCAAACATGACCTAGACTCAAGGCAGGAGAGCAATTTGATCTGACCTTCAATTATTCTGAAATTGAATCACCTTCTGGCCTGGCCAGCACTATTTGCAAAGGCCCAACTAACTAGTCATCTCATGATGGCTTTGGGTCAGTGACCATTTGCAGGCAGGTTAGAATCTGAAACTGAGACTTCCTTCCTTTTGGTGATCTCTTGCACTTCCCAATCCTAAATAGGCCATGTTTCCAAAATCCAGCATTTCTCATTTCATAACCTACCTAAATACCATCTGTAATGATTTCCCTTAATCAAAAAAATTAATTAAACTCTCGCTCTAATGGTCTAAGCACAACAGTCAGAGGAAGGAAGGAGGTCTGGTCAGCTGCCAAAGATTCATCTGAGGCCCTTGGAGTTAATCATTTCCATGGTGTGTTAAACATTAGAAATAATAAAAGCCAGCTTTCACTAATAACACAACCGATTCTACAACTGAGGTCTGTTCTGGGGTACTTTGTATTATAGTGAACTATGTTTCAGTCAACAAACAGGAAACCAAGTGAAGAAACTGGTGTGAGCGTTATTTGCTCTTACTCTGCACGCTTACTGATGAAGGATAGACCTACTGAGAATGTGCCGACCATGGCTCCACTGGTTACACAGAACTGTTCAGTGATTTGAGGTGGAATGGGTCAGGGACAGCACCATGGATAAAATGGGTAAATGAGGTTCCTAGGGAAGCTGCTGCCTGTCCTCACACTTGCACGTTGCTTTGTGCATGACTTACGTGATCACTCTTCATCTAGATAAATATATTGTATCCCACAAAATGAATTTTCCACACTGTGCATGTATTTTATACCTGGACTGGTTGCCAATAACGAAACCTCATAAGATTTCAATCAGCAGGCATGGCAGCACACATATGTAACGCCAGCACTCTGGAGTTTGAGGGAAGGAAGATCTGGAGTCATAGGTCAGCCTCAGCCACAACAGTGAGCCTGTCTCAGAAATAACAAGAAAGAAAAAGAAAGGGCTGGCAAGATAGCTTAGAGGGTGCAGGCACTTGCCCCCAAGCCTGACAACCTGAGTTCCATTCCCTGAGAGACCCAGAAGTTGTTCTCTGAGCTCCACACGTGCTATGGCACACACACACACACACACACACACACACACACACACACAAATAAAATGTAATTTTTTTTAAAAAGAAAATGCAAATATCTATCCTATCAATTCCCTGGAGCAAGATAATTTAGCATTTCCAGGCTGAGCTTGCAGCAGGGTGGGACAGGGCGCCACAAGTCTTCTCAGAGCACCCATCACTTACAACAGTCTGCTTCAACTGGCGATGTTTTTTGCTAGACTTTATACTTCTCTTATTCCTGATAGCCAACGTGCAGGTTATTAAGCAAAGTACTGCCAGAGGTAAGGTTAAGATTCAGGGGAAGGAAGAAGAAACGCATGTGTAGGTAGTATGTAAAACCTGGGGGAAGAAGTCCCTTTCCAGTCCCTTATATAAAATTCCTTAGGCTTCAGAACAGAAAGCAAATGGTGTTTTAGGGGTTTTGTTTTCAAAATACCCCTTTTCTTAAGTCAGCTATGGATTTTACCACAGAGAAAAATTCTATTTTCCAACTGAAATCTGAGGGTAAAAATATGATCTTTTGAAAAGGTGATTAGCAAAAGATGAGAATTCTTAGCTTCTCCTGGATAAAGGGCCATTATTTTACATCAACAATGTAGTTATCAGTGAAGATACGGGAAGAGAAATGACCCACCATGACACTGTTTTGGAACCAGTGGTCCATTCCGCCATGTCCTAATCAGCACTCACTAAAACAAATGATACCTTTCCTTTCGCTTTTTCCTGAAGAATCACAGACAACTGATGTTTTGTCCAAAACTGGTAGGGACAGAGAGGTAAAGAAAATCTGAATCTCCACAGAGCTATATTCCATTCTAAAGTGTAGGCTGACTCACACAGCGTTTCAGACATCTTTGCAACTTGGTGTTTTCCCAGCAGGAAATGTCACTCTTGATGGCCACCACCATCACCCGCCACCTCTTGGTTCTTTCTAATCACACTTCCAAGGCTTGAGAAAGAAGATATGCCTGCTTCCCACTGAAAGTGATATGTACAATCCTGACAGTCAAGTGTCACTGTTAAGAATTCAGGACCTAACCAAACCTGAGAACATACCTTTCAAACTTCTTCCTTGTATCCACGGGGACAAAAAACAAAAGTTAGACAGCAGCGCAGCAGAAGGGTTACTGAAAGAGAAAAATTAAGTTTTCCATACTGGAACTGGTCCGTCAACCACATCATGTGTCTAAATATTTATTTAATGCAAAAATGACCAAGCAATTAGTGAGCAGGAAGTAGAGGGCAGCAGAAGCTGCACAGGGCTGTGTACAATTTGAGGCACATTTTGAAATGACCAAGACTACCGTTTTTTAAATTTTATTATTTTTCATTTTGTGTGTATGAGTGTTTCGTCTGTATATATGTAAGTGTACCCATGTTGCATAACACCCACAGAGGCCACAAGAGGGCTGAAGTCTCTAGAACCAGTAATACAGACAGTTATTGGCCACCATGTGATGTGAGTGTTGGGGAACTGAACCCAGGACCTCTGCAAGAGCAATCAGTGCTCTTAACTGCTGAGTCATCTCTCTAGCACACCCCCCCCCGTCTTTTTTTTGACACAGAGTCTCATTATATAGCCCTGGCCAGCATGGAATTTGTTAAGTAGACCAGGCTAGCTTGAAACTCACAGAGATCCACTGGTTCTGCCTCCCAAGTACCATACCCGGCTGCCAAACTTCTCTTCAATGTAAGAAAAATGTTAATCAAACAATTTATGAAGAACTTCAAGAAAAAAAGAAACTGAAAGTCTTGAGGCAGTGTCTTCCCTTAGCGCAAGCAGTGGCTGAGTAGGAGCTTCAGGAACAGTTTCTATTTCTCAAGCTCTCTGAGGAGCAGAAAACGCAGGGAAGGATATAAAGACACTGCTTCTCATAAAGATCAGCTGATGAGGGATTTACTCCCTGGGTTCAAGTTTGACTTTATAAAAAATTTTGTGTATAAGACTGTGGGTTTGTGCACCTGAGCGCAGTGCCTGTCGAAGCCAGAGGCATCAGATTCTCTGGGTCTGGAGCTACAGGTGGCTGTGAGAGGCCTGGTGTGGGTGCTGGAAACCCAACCCCAACCTCTGCAAGAGCAATAAGCACTCTCAACCACTGAGCCATCTCTCCAGCTGCCCAAGTTTGACTTTTGATACATGGTCTTCATTAGAGGCACATGCCTTACATCCTAGAGAAGAAAGACTCTCAGTATTTAGGGCTACAGAACACTGAACAGCTATAATACTGATGTTGGTTACAGATGCCAACAGGGGTTTCACTAGGGGCTAGGTTTTATTAGGACCTAGTCCACTAGTGCTCTTGTAAAATGAAGGACAATCTTAAGTGGTCAACGTCTATCCCTACTTTTTCCTTATGCTCCAATTTTTCGTGTGTACAATTTTGCAGAAGACACATAACACTTTCCAGAGTTATGGTTTGAATATGGCTTGTGTGTTGGAACACTTGGTCCACAGCTGACAGTGCTATTTTGAGAAGCTAGGAGTTAGAACCTAGCTGGAGGAAGTAGGTCATTGGGGGTGTGTTTTCAAAGGTTATTCCTGGGATTTGTTATTTACTTTTAGTGTGTGTGTGTGTGTGTGTGTGTGTGTGTGTGTGTGTGTGCTTGTTTATCTATAGGTACACTATGCGCATGCAATGCCCAAAGAAGCCAGAAGAGGGCATCATTTCCCGTGGAACTGGAATTACAGATGGTTGTGAACCACCATGTAGGTGCTGGGAACCAAACCTGGGTCCACTGCGAGAACAGCCGGTGCTCTTCACCTGTAAGCCATACCTCCAGGCCCTCGTGGGGTCTCTGGACTCATCTCTCTCTGCTTCCTGTCCTCTATGAAGTAAACAGCCTCCTCTGTTACATGCTTCTTCTGCTACGATGATCTGCTTCACTGCAGGTGCAGAATGAACAGAACCAAGGACAGGAAAGTAACCAACGTCCTCACAATGATGGTACTGAAACACAAAATTGTTACTATCATGTATTGTTTATCTAATCATATGTCAATATGTAATATCACAAGGTACAGTGGCTAACGCAGCAGTCTAGATTACCCTTTAGTTGGTAACCTAAATATGTGGGTCTTAAATGAAGAGCTTGCTAGGATTCTGTTGTCAATATTATGCTGCTGCTAAAAATGTAAATTTAAACTATGCCCCAAATCACCCAAGAATTTTTATGCATTTTTATACATAACATTAACAGGAAAAGAAGCCAAAATATATACACTATATGATGTTAAAACATACAAACACACACACACACACACACACACACACACACACACACAAAGGTGGGAGGTAAGGAAGTAAAAACGAAAACTGTACCATAATGGTGACTTTAAAAATAAAATACCTTATTTCCCACATTAGTTACTTCCTACAAATGTTTTTTTTTTCCTGTTGAGTGGGCTTAATCATCAGTTGGTAAAAGTTCTCAGAAATATTTTTATAACCATAAAGTGACTGCAATGTGGCTAAACAAACAGACAGCATGACTATTCTCCATTCCTAATTTGTTAAAGGCTGTGCAAAAAACACAGCCACTGTCAAGCATGGTGGTGCATGCCTATAATACCAGTCCTTGGGTCATATGGTGAGTTCCAGGCCAGACTGGGCTACACAATGAGACCCTGTCTCAAAACAGGTTGGTTGGCAAGATAGCTCAGTGGGTAAAGGTACTTACCACCAAGCCTGAAAACTAGAGTTCTAAAGGACAGCAGGAGATAGTTCTAACTAGGCAGATAGTCAGGGGAAGAGGCCTCAGACCAGATTCAGACGTGTTTCAATTACTCTCACTTATATCCAAAATGGCCTACTTGTGGGTTCTTGTATAAAGCTGGCCCTTTCAGTGGGCTTTGTTTCAGCCAGCAGGGCCCCTCTGGTGGGAACGTCAAACTTCCTGCCTTTCTTCTTCTAGATCAGGTTCCTGCTTTCATATGAGTGAATCAGCCAATAATATGCATACATCCCTGTCCAATCCAATGGGGAAAAGGGGAACCCAGTCCTGCCCCACATTCTACCCTATAGAATATAAACGGCAGACTCTCCAGCTCCAGCTCTGACTCCTCCCCAGGTGGAGTCTGTCTTTCTGCTGTGTGGAGGGCTGCTTGTGCTTCAATAATGTGCTGTGACTGCAAACTTCTGAATTCTTTACCTTGAAGAAGAAAAGGACCTGAGAATAGACCTAGCCATCTTCAGCAACATCCCTAGGACCCAAAAACTGTCCTCTGACCTCCATGTGTATGTGCACACCACACACACACACACACACACACACACACACACACACACACACACAAGATAAACATAGTTCTTTTAATAAAAAGGTAATATTAGCAATCAAGTGTTTGTTAATCGCTTCAATTATTTGACTGACAATTTGAGCAATCAACAAAAAGATGAGTCTTTCTCCAACTAATATGTTAGAACTGGCTCAGGGATCCCCAGGACTACAGAATGTGGGTGGATTCTGACAGGGATCTGAGACTGAAAGCCAACATTCTTAACACAAAGTGCTTTCCTGGCATGTGTGGCAGCAACCCACCACAGCAATACCCTTGACTCTGCAATGTCTACTGTGGCAAGAAGCATCAAAGTGATGCTTGGTGGAGCCATCCTGGAGAAAGGTTCCTGCTTTAGAGAATAAAAACTGCCATAAACTGCCCACACATCAATGCTACCAGCTATGAACATAGAAGCTTCCTAGCAGGGCTGGGCATGGTGGCACACATCTTTACTCCCAACACTTGGGAGGCAGAGGCAGGTGGATCACTGTGAGTTTGAGGCCAACTTGGTCTCTGTAGTGAGTTCCAGGTCAGCTAGTACTACATAGTAAGACTGTGTCTCCACAACAGTTTTCTAGCAAACAAAAACACCCAGATACTACAAAATCATTTCTCTGAAGGAAAATATAAAGAAGAGGATAAGAAAAAGAACTTGAGTTAGGAATGAAAAGTGAAGCTTGATATGGCAGGTACCAGTTTATTTGACATAGTGCATGATTCAAAGCATCAGATATTCCAAAGCCAACAAGACTTCCCACTTCTCTATTACAAAATACCGGATACCCTGAATACAGTCAAGTCAGGCCCTGGTTCTTTTTCTCTTACACCTAGAATTTAACAGGTTTCCTTATTTAATATATATTTCACATTCTCCAAAGGCTTTGGGGAGAGGGAGGAGAGGGCTTCTAACTGCCCTTCTGAGCCAAAGGCACTTAATGTTAAAAGATAAAGCACAATAAAGAAACTGCACAGACACTCCTGTGTGTTCAGATTACTCCATCACACCATCACTGGCCCTTGTGAGATTTGTCATAACAATGTAAAAGACACTGATTTCCTTGAAAGAACAAAGTGCAGCATGAATATAAAAGACACACTCTACCCTTCTTTGAAAATAATACATAAGAGAACTCTTACCTTATATGATTAGTATTACCCAAGGTTCACACATGGCAAAAAAACAGTTAAAAAATAATATGTCATAAGTTCTCACTCTGCAATCACAGTACACTCTGTTAACACTCACACAATCTGTGACCCGGAGAGAGCTCCAGAAATGTTGTCCAATGCCTCATCACGATGAGGGGAGAGAGTCTCAGGCAGATGAAGTGCTGGATCCCAGGGTCTAAGCCTGTGGTAGAGTCTGTGCAGGACACAAACTTCCTGCTGCTCAAGGTCCTCTGCTCTCTCTTTCTTCAAAGGCTCTCAACGTAAAACATGGCGATGATCCCTAAAGATGCACCACATGATAAAGCACATGTACTGACACAGGTCAGCAATTTGGTCTCGTTAAGACAGTTCCTTTGGCCACTGGGCAGATGTGGTACCCACATCATGTGGGAATTCTTTGTACAAGATCATTTCAGAGTTCACAGGGAAGTCAACTGCAAGTTAGAAACAACTTCTTGAATTTGAGATGGCTCCTCTCAGCTCAGTCCATGGTAGGCAAGTGATCAGCTGCACAGCGGAATCCCAGGTTTGATGCAGAGCTATCAGGTGTGTTCTGGCTTCGAGCAGCACAGCGATACCTATAGCAATAGGACTATGAGAAAGAAAAAGTGAGATAAATGTTCACGGGACCCACAGCATAAGGCTCCGGGCAGACACATGCAGCATATAGAGAAGCACAGCTACCTGAAAGGGGAGCTCCCTACAATCCACTCTCCCAGGTACTTAGTGGGGATGCTGTGCAAAGGGCATCCAGAGTTAACTAGTGTCTTCTGCCTTATAAATACCTCCTGCATACAGTAAAGAGTTTGCCACTACTTACAACACCAAAAAGAAAGGAAAGAGTAACAACCCATGGTGATGTAAGTAACGGCACATCCCTGAGGTAGAACAGTTAACAGCCACTGAGAATCCTGTTTTCATATAATATATGAAAACACAGAATTCTCATGATAAAATGTTAAGTGAAGTCAGAACACAGAACTGTATATATGGTACGACTTCCATCTATATAATCATAAATGCTAAGAAAACAGACTGAATCATACATAATTTAGCACATATGTACAATAGCTATCCTCAAAAGAGGTTTCCAGATTTTAACACTATTATATTAACTTTGACATTGTAACAACAAATAAAAGGCAATCAAAAAGAGACTAAAACACCATTAAATATCATGCAATAGAGCAGCAAAAATTACCTGGCAAGCATAGGAACATAAAATGTAAGAAAGGCGATGGGAACCCCTCCCCTATTCTTTAAGAGTTTAAACCACAAGGCTATACATTTTGAGGTATAATTCTGTGCAATTCTGTAAGAGCAGAGTACAAGTTTACACATGAACATAAACACAGGCACTGAGTACTGAGGACATCTTAGGCATGGTGTCAAGCACTGTCATTGGTTACTTCTTTGATCATTACAGCCTAGGCACACCAAACAAGTTACAGAAGATGACACAGCTGTTAAAAGGAAGCAGGATTCCAACCTGATAGAAATGCAAAGTGGTTGCTTCCTTAGCAGGAGTCTAAATTCCCAGCAGGAAGGGTACCTCACATCTAATGCCTTCTTTTCCATTACCAACACTCAATCCCTGTTTACACACACACCCACACAAGCGTACAGGTCCTGTATCTGTGGCCACAGAGTACTCGGTGAATGACCATGGGCTGCTTGACATATCACCTACGAAGCTTCTGGATTCCAAAATAATCATGCACGGATTTTCCGATTCAAAATAACAGAGAATGAAAACAAACTAGCCATCCTGGGAGCCCTGGGCAGAAACTTGGAATTGATCCAGTGAAATTCAAGTCCCTGCCAGCTGGTTAAAGAAACTTTGAAAGGAATTGTGTAGAAAAAGTTTGGAACTCATGTGGAAGAGATGATTTGCGAGGAGGAAAAAACTAGGCCAGCATGCAAGATATTCTTTTTAATTCCTATTATTTATTTTCTTTCACAAAAGCCAGATGCTTCTAATTTCCATAAAAATTATCTCTGAAGTTGACATGGAAATTCTCTGGCCATAAAAAAGAAAGGCATACAGCATTATCTTCTATAGATAATAAAACAATAGCAATCAATTTTCTCTGTGGACAATGAATAAAATGTATTATCAGTTCTCAGGTAGACAGAGGGAAGATTTAAAAACAAAGTGCTTGTGGGTGCTGGAGAGATGGCTCAGTGGTTAAGAGCACTTGCTGCTGGGTTCAGTTCCCAACATCTACATCAGATGACTCACAACTACCTATTAACTCCACTTCCAGGGAATCTGATACCCTTTTTGACCTCTACAGGGAAGGCATCAGGCACATATGTGGTGGGTGTGTATGTATGTATGTATGTATATATAGCTATAGATATAAATATATATAATATGCAGGTACCCACATATAAAATAAAAATTTCAACTCCTTTAAAAATGTGCTTGAAATAATAAGTTGGTGGTACCTGAGGCTCTGTGGGACCCACACAAATGGAAGCTCTCAAGCTGTCTGAGAATGGCTGTGTGAGGAGCCCCTTCTACCGTAACAGGACCATACATGATAAAACAACCAAGCATTTCATTTCCTGGCTGCCTGCTGTTTGCCCATTAGAGGATATGCATTCTAGGCATGATCCTGTCCTGCCTAACTGCAGACCACACATTAATCAGCTACCAAGCAGGCTAGGGTTAAATTAAATGACTCCAAGGTTAGTAATTTGGGTGAAGGAATTGTCCCTTGCAGAATGCCAATGTCTTTACAAAAGAATTCTTGACCTAGGTGGGGCATACACAGTGATGACAGTGGTTCTCCAAATGCAATCCTTACAGCTAATATTGTCAACGTGACAAGATCCAGAATCACCAGAGACAAGTCTTTGGGCATGCCTGTGAGAGATTATCTTGCTTAGGTTAAGTGTGGTAGAAAGACACACCCTAAATGTGGGTGATACCATTCCCTGGGCTAGGAAGCTACAATGCACACAAAGGAGAAAGCCAGCTGAGGCCAGCACTTCCCTCCTCTGCTTCCTGACTGCGGATACAATGTGACCAGCTGCCTAGTTGTGCTGCTGCCATGACTTCCCCTCTACCATGGGCCGTACCCTGGAACTGGGAACCCAAATAACCGTTTCTCCATTGAGCTGCTTTTAAATCTTAATGTTTTATTTATTTTGTGTGTGTGTGTGTGTGTGTGTGTGTGTGTGTGTGTGTGTATGTGTGTGTGTGTGCTTACAGGCTTGTGCACTTTCAGGAGTCAGTTCTTTCTTGCCACTATGTTGGATCTTGAGATCCAATCAGGTTCATCAGACATGTGAAGCACTTCTATCCACTAAGCCATCATGCTGGCTTTTAAGTTGCTTTTATAAAGGCATTTTGTCATAGCAACAGGAGAAATAACTACTATAGCAGAAGACACACACACACACATACACACACACACCAGCCTAGAGAGCTTGTTCAAATACACCTTCCTAGGCTGTACACACAGAGATGTTATTTTCACAGGCTTGGTATGAAGAATCTCCACTTCTAAGAAGCTTCCACTGTGTCTGAAGCCCATCGGATACACTCTGAGTACAGTAATTAAGAAAGAAGGAAGGAATACAAATTAAGTGGAAAAAACAATGGCATCAAAAGCTTGACAAAGGAAAGATTCAGGCAAGGGACCAGTAAGGCCATAGCCTGATCACACAGCATGGTTTATTCATTAAATATAGGAGAGCTTATAACACACCAGGTGCTATTTTCAGCATGAGGGATATAATCAGAGCAAGACAAACAAGGTACCTGTTATCACAGAGCTGACATTCAACAGGAAGTACTCAGGCAATAAAGAGGCTGATAAACTCAAGGCTGTTGCCTGAAGCAGCCACCTCTAAAGAAAGTAAAATTGGGGAGAGAGGATGGAAAATGACTACTTTACACAGGTTAGTCTGGAAAAGGAGGGGATGATAGCAAGCTGAGATGCCCAAAGATCTGAAGAACTGAAATTCCAGGAAAAGGTGAGCCAAAGACGGTGAATGCAAGAAGCAGGAAATGCGGGCAGGTAAACAGATGGAGTCACATTACTGTCTCCACAGTAAGGAGAGTTTGGACTTGATACAAATGAAAACTGTGATAAGATTTTGCTTTTTTATCAGCAAGGGCAAAATCCCAGGCTGAGCAGCTATTTAACCTTCCTGAATCGGTTTTCTCATTAATAAAGTTCATAGAATTACACAAAAACACTTCATCTTGGGGTTAGGGATGTAGCTCAGTGGTAGAGCACTTAACTAGCGTGTGCAAGCCCCGAATTCAGAATTCAGTCCCCAGCACCTAAAGCCCCAGTAATCTTTCACCTTGATGCTGCATCAAAGGAACAGCAATGAGCGGCAGAAGAGCACTGCACCTGCTCTGCTTGTCAACACGGTGCTCCTTATCACAGATGTTCCTTTGCCAGCCTTACCTGACCTCTCAGAACTAACCTCTTCTTCACAAAACAAGAGAAGTACTGTCTAGCTTTGAGGAGGCCGTGGAGGTCCCAGGTGTGACTCTGGGAAGATGACGCTCCTCTGTTAGCACCTGACTGAGGATGGACACACGCTATCTGAACAGGAAAGGTTTATTTGCTGTGTAAACTGAGGGAAAGCTGAGAGAGATTCTGGCAACACAGTACAGGACTGTACTGTTTTTGAATTTTGTTGAATACATTATTCTATATGCCAGGATGTACGACTCTGATGAAATGTTAATACCGGCTCACAACAGTGTTGAGAAGGATTCTGCAGCCACGTCACATGAGAAAAGAGATCTGTAACACAGGAAACTGTTATCATGACCATGCTTGAAAGTGCTGAGTATACACAAAATAATTCCATTATTTTTATTAATTTTTAAAAATTTATTTTCTATGTATGTGTATGTGGATGCCATAGCACACATATGGAGTTCAGAGGACAACTTGTAAGAGTTGGTCCTCTCCTTCCACCATGTGGGTCCCAGGGATTGAGTGCAGTTTGTCAGGTGTGGTGGCAAGCACCTTTACCTGTTAAGTCACCTCATTGGCCCAAAATAATTCCATTCTTGAAAAAAATATATATAAAAGTACACAAACTCTGGCAGGTTACTATCTAGTAGTTATCTCCAGGACATAAGATATAAATTTGTTTCCAATTTTCTTTATTAAATTTTATGCAATGAAATTGTTTTGTGTGTATAATAAAAAGCTTAACATGGACAACAAAAAGTCATGACTGGATCACAGCAATTCCATTAACCAAATTAGGATGAAGGTGTGAATCCAAAAAGCAAGTTTCACTATAAAGGCACTGAAGGGGCAGGGATATCACTCAGTGGTAGAGCATTTGCCCAGGATGTGCAAGGCCTGTAATTCAGTCCTTAGCAACACACACAGACATGCAGACACAGACAGACAGATAGACAGACACACACACATCACACACACAGAGTGGTAAGTGTTGAGAGGTCAGGCCCAGTCACTTGCAAAGAGTCAATGCATACCATCATTCTATTTCAAACGCATTCACTCACTCACTCAGAAAATATTTATTAATCAGTAGTTCTTAAATTTCACTAATAGAGACACAATTAAAAGGCTAAATGGCCTGATTATGAATGTCCTGGTTGTTCTCCCCCAACCCCTGGCCTTTATTTTTAGCACAAAAAGTAGTTCTTAAAGGAAGTGGTGAGTTTGGCTGAAAAAATGGGTCATTCTATTAATTAAGAACAGGAGTACTAGGAGAGACCTGTTTTAGCCCTATTTCATCAAAATGGCTAATTACTATGTACAAAGGATCTCAATATCTGTGCTAAGAATGTGACCCTGGTTCAGGGAATAAACCACTTAAGATAATTACCAGCCTGGAAGCTAAGAAATTAAATGGGACAGAAATATGGTTTTTGCGAGAGGAAGACACTTCTCAGATGGGGTACTTTTAAGATAACCGTAGCTCACATTGAATAAACCACTCCAGGGAGCACACAGCCACGTCTCACCACTACTCTTTCAAACGACACTGGACCAACTTCTTTGTCTGGCATTTGGTAGGAAGATGAGTGTCTCCTTGATACTGTGAACTGACTGGGCTGAAGATTACAAAGGTATCAATATAAGAACATCAACAGATGAAACTAGTACTGGAGGGCTTACTATGTCAACTGTTCTACTGATTTCACATGTATTAATTCAATGAATTCTTCCAATAATCCTATGAGAAAGATATGAATAATACTTGAATTACATACATGAAGCCAACAGACATTAATAATCTACCTAAGTTCACACTGCTTCTGAGCACGGATCAAGGATTCTAAAGTGCTTCCACCCACTCTCTGGCCTGTGCTCTGAACTGAATGTTGTATTGCCTCATGGCTTGTCTTCCTATGCCCCCATTCCCTTCCTGGAGCTGTACTTTATACAGACTTTCAACATTAGTAATGATTTTAGGAATTTAGTCATGCAAACTGGTCTTGGTTCATGATAAAAAATAAGTTATCTTTTTGTCAGGGTCATTTAAAAAATTAATTATAGCATTCTTGCTTTTAATTTGTTTTTGAAACTGCCATTTTTCCTCTGCAAAAATTCTGATTTCAATAGCCTGCCATTGTGCTATTCTCCTTTTCTGGATTATTCTCCCCATCACTCCGAACCCAAACAAAACAAAATGTACTCTTCAGACTGGCTAGGAAAAAGTTTATTATTAACTTGATTCTAAATCAATCATTCACTTTAAAACAAAGAGTTACAGTTAATTGACCTAAGAAGAAAAAATAGAGTTTAAAAATAACAATCCAAACAAGATAAAGATAAAAAAGGAACAAAGAATGGATGAGACAAAGAAAAACTCAGATCTCAAGACATCACATTTAAACCCAAAAACATCAAGAGGTTCATTAAATATAATTGGCTTAAATACCCAATGAAAAAGGCAGAGACTGCACCACTAAATTCAGTAACTCAGTTGAAGTAGATTCCTTGAAATGATTATTAGACCTTACTCATATAAAAGAAGATACTCTATACAGTCTCACATCTATTAAATAAATATACAGTTGCAATTTGTTATGGTTTAGATATCATTTGCATGTACCCCCTAAGACTTTATATGTTGACATTTAATCCCCAACAGGAGCTATTAAGAGGCTGAAAACCTAACTCCTACTATGTTATTTAGATGTGAGGTCTTTAGAAGGTGATGAGAATTAGTTAAAATCATAGAATGGAGCCACCATGATAGATTCTTAGGGACTTTAGAAGAGGGAAAGAGAGACAATGTACACATGCATGCATGTGCACATACATAAACACACATGAGACTATTTTCCAATTAATTTATGAAAATACACCCAAACCACATAAAGATTCTAAGAAAAACCAGATCAACACTCATCATTAATTAGAGGCAAAAATTCTCAACATTTTAGAAAACTGCCAAAGAATATCAAAAGGATAATGCATCATGACCATGTGGAACATACTCAGGAATGCAAGGATGGTTTAATAAGTGAACACTAAGCTGGGTATGCTTGGTTGCTCATGACTGTAATGCTAGCACTTAGGAGGCTGAGGAAAAACAACTGTGAGATTCTGGGTTACGAAGTAACTTCAAAGTCAGTCTTGGCTACACAGTAAGATACCGCCTCAGAAAACAATAAGAAAGTAAAACTCAATTAGTGTAATTCACTGTATTTATATCATGGTAACTGACTGAAAAAGAAAAGCATATAGTCATCTCTATATGGAAAAAGTACGTGGCAAAATCTACATTCATTCCTTTTTTTTTTTTGGAAAAAAAGCACAAATCAAAGCAAATATCCTCAATCTGACATAAAATATTAAAATGATAGTATGATTCTTAATTTCAAAAACTTTTTTATTCCCTATGATCAAGAATGACAGGCATCAGTCTTTTATATATATCAGATGATTCTAAAGTGAAATAAAGTTTTGGGGCTACTGTTTTAGGACACAGTTTGCTAATGCCACCATTACAAAATAACTTAAGTTGGAGTCATTATAGGTAGTTTTATGTCTCTAATTGCCTACATAGTGTCAATTACCATGCATACCTTCTTGGTAATAACAAACTGAAAAATACATCTTTGTACACAGTCAGAAAACAGGAACCTGGAGTGCTGGAGGCACTAAAAATACATGACTCACAGAGAAAAGGGAAGGGATCGGATTCTATTTCCAAATTCCTTATGAAGGTTACTCATGAAGCACTAGTCAGACTTACCAAAAACTGCCAGCTTGGGCACTCAAATCATAGTATAAAGAGCAGAAATGCACATATTTATACTAGCACACACGGGTACTTCCACTTTGGTATACCACAAACCAACCTCCATTTATAACTCTAGGTTGAATCTCAACAGAAAAATTTGAAATTTATAGACATCTTAAGATAAGAATATGCTTCCAGACTTAAACATGGAAAAAAGTAGTTAGCCTACCTATTTCAGAGGGCAAGAGAAGCCTCTCAAAAGGGCAAGACTCAGCAGTGATTTGGTTACCAATACGTTTTTCACAAGCTCTATTTCACTTGGAACTTTGCCCCATGTCTGCTACTAAATTTAAGATGATCATCCTGTTTTGTTCTGATTTGCATGGGAACAGATTTATCTCAGCAAAAGGGAAAGGGACGTTTAGGGGCAGTGCTTTACAGTGGGTTTGTAAACCACCAGAATACCCACACGGAGTTCAGTCACCTGACTGACCTTATGGCACATGTAGGATCCACCTTTCTTCACACGATCTTTCCCAGAAGGAGGACCTTTCTGTGGATGAAGAACAATTATTTGTTAGTCCTCAGAGAGTGCAAGTGTCCATTTTGTCAGAAGCAGCCACCCCATAGCTACCTAAACTCACCACATGCATCTCTGCCCTGGCTCACAGGTGAACGTCACATGCTTCTGAATATGTCCCCTAATGCCCACCTGCCTATCCTTATCCTAGGATCCACATCACATTCCCACTGTCTTTGTGATGACAGAAAGCAACCCTACCTCTAATCTTCCAAATCACATCTTGCCTAGGTACGTAAGGCACCTCTGCCTTCTCATCCAGACTTGTGACTTTACTTTGCATTACCACAGGTTTACTCACCCAGATGACAAGCCTCTTTGAATTGCATGGTTGGTTTTTCTTTTCTTTTAAATAAATCCACTGTATATTACCTAATAAACCCTTGACTGATTAAACAATTAGCTTTTCTTTAAAGTTTTTGGTTAAGTTTATTGAATTCCAATTTGCATACAGCAAAATTCACCCTTTTGAATGCACAGTCCCAGTGAGTTTTAACAACTGTACAGAGTCACACAACTATAAATAGAACTCAGAAGTAGAACACTGTGGTTTTTTGGGTTTGGGTTTTTTGTTTTGTTTTGCTTGTTTTTTGTCTTTTTGAGACAGGGTCTCCCTATAGTCCTGCCTGTCCTGGAACTCCTACATAGACCAGGCTGTCCTTGCACTCATGGAGATCCACCTGCCTCTGCTTCCCAAGTGCTGGGACTAAAAGTGTGTGCCACCACACCTGGCAGAACATGGTTTTAAAAATAATCATAAAAAGATGTTACACAGTGCCTGCTATGCACAAGGTGTGGTTAAAAGTCCTCTGTGCTAATTCTCATGCTTTTATCAACCACTTTGGAGGGATGCGGATTCACACTCAGCAGCCCTGCTCCAGTCGACACACTGAGGCACACTGTACCTTGCTCCCAGGAGAAACCACAAGGGCAGGAATTTGGGGAGTGCCTAAAACAGGCAAAGAGGAAGAGTGATGATCACCGGCAAGAGAACAAAAACTCAGGGCAGCCAAAAGTAAGGCTGTTTCTTCTAGAAAGGTCTGATGAAAGGGCAGTGGACATGAAAATCCTAAAGCTTCCACTGTCAGGATAAAAGCTCACCATCAAATGGGCTTTGCAGAAAGCATGTCTGAAGCACCAAGGGGCTCGGCTGCCACAGCCAGAACAGGGGTGCCGGGAGGTTTTTGTTTTTCCTTTGTTATTCAGAAAGACAACTAATCACACAGCCATCTGCTCTGTTTACTGACAATAAGAGTAGCCTGCACAACCCACTTTCTGTCTTGCTTTTCTGGTTACCCACCAATCCGTCAAGGCCCAATTGCATAAAAGGAAAAGTTGATAGGACTATGCCCCAGCTGAACACCGAAAGAACACTGTCTCAAATGTTAACCAGGTGGATAGATAGACAGGAGTACAGGTTTCTTCTAAGCATTTTTAGGGATTTGGAAATTGTCAGGAAGCCATTGTCTCTACACCATCTGTCTTTGCAAGTTCAGAGTATTTCCAAGGTCATGAAACTTAGTGATACATTAATTTACCAATTATAGAAGGCAAGCTAAAAACAAAAAGTTTCATCTTTCAAGATAAAGGTAAGCAGCATAGCTTTTTTTCCCAAGAACTTCTAGAATCTGAATCCAAATCTCCTGGGTGAATTTATTAATACATGAAAGTAAGGCATTCATCAAGAATTCACCATAGCGTAAATAAAAGCAATATAATTATTTATCTGTCCTATATAATGGCCACATCTCTTTTTTTAAGAAATATTTGTTTTAGAATGTTATTATATATACACACATATATATGTATTTTATGTGTAAGTGCACCACATGCATGCAATGTCCACAGAGGCCAGAGGAGGACATCAGATCCCCTGGAACTGGAGTTACAGATGGTTGTTAGGGGCCATGCTAGGAACTAAACCCAGGTCCTCCTCTGGAAGAGCTGTAAGCCACCTTACCTGGGTGCTAGAAACTAAACTCAGGTTCTCTGCAAGAGATATTAAACGTTAAATCCTCGCCATCTCTCCAGCCCCATGATCACTTCTTTCACGCTGTTTCTTGCTTGGGAAGTCCAGTATTACACTGCTTTGAGAGGTTCTTCACATTGGTCAGACCATGTGATTCAATTCTGACTACAGTATCACAGTATGCGCTTGGATATAAGATTAAGGGCTTGTTTTTTTGGAGTTTTTTTGTTGTTATTTTGGCAAAATGCATCTAAGAACAAGGACGTGATTTACCAACAGGAAGGTATAAAAACAAAATAGTTCCCTTTCATCTCAACTCCAGTGACCTAAGGCTGCAATTGAAAAATAAGGCACTTGACCTTGCCTTGGATTTCTGAGACCAGGTTTCTTCCCTGGGATTGTCCCACCCACTGCACCTTGATTCCCCTACAGCCTGAGCAACTCCAATTTCCTGATCCCACACCCTGTTCCCAGGCTAGCCTTGGACAAAGGCCTGTTTTTGTTCTTAGGACCCCAGATCTCTGGACTACCTCTCGGTCCAGACCTGCCCACTGTGTCCTGATGCCCTCTACTCAGACCAGCTCAATTTTTCAGTCTAGCTTGTTAGACCCTTCATAGGCTATCCTCACCCCACCTTACCTTTGGACAACTCCTGAGACCAACCTTCTACCCTGTTGAACCCAGCCCCACCTTGCCTTAGGTTCCCAAGACCACCCTTCTTCCTGGGAGGTCTGATCCACCAGCAGGACCCTGACTTCCCTATAGTCTAAGCAACTCCAACTTCCCCACCACACATCCTTTCCTCTTCCAGCCTTGGGCACAGGCCCGCTTTTGCTCTTAGCACCCCAGATCTTACTCTACTAAAAACCTATACTCTATTAAATTTGAAAGCATAAAACAAATGGATGTATATCTAAAATCATGGTAATCAGCAAAACTAAGCCAAGAAGAGATGAACAGCTTAAGCAGATCCATAACATGTAAGGAAACCAAAACAGCAATACAAAACCTCCCAACTAAAAAAGCCAGGCCCAGCTGAGTTCACAGTAGAAACCTATCACACATTTAAAGAAGATCTATAACCAATACTCATTAAATTACTCAAAAAAATAGGAACAGAAGGGGCACTCCCAAATTCCTTCTAGGAAGCCAGCACCACTCTAATACCCAAACCAGGTAAAGATACAACCAAAACAGAAAACTATAAACTTTAATGAACATTAGATACAAAAAATCTGACAAAATACTGCACACAGACACAGATCAAAAAGATCATCCACCATGATCAAGTCATCCTTACCCCAGAGATGCAGGGGTGGTTCAATATACGTAAGTCAATAAATGTCATAAGTCATATAAATGGGCTCAAAGACAAAAATCTCGGGAGAACATCAATCAATGGTCCAAGCCCAGCTTCAAGGCCAAGTAACCACATCAATGACTGGCACAGCATACGACATTGTACAGTAGTAGCACTTTTATCTGTGAGGCAATCAACAGCTATCTAATTGGACTAAAAGCCCACTCAATGGGAGGAAACTCATGTGTGGTACCATAAACATAGCCAAATACACATGGCTAAAGAGGTCATAATCTTTGAGAAAGCACATCCCTAGACTAATGTAATTTCCTCATATGTGCAAAATATGGATCCTTATATTTACAGACAAGTATCCCAGTCACCACTCATCAAAGAAACCTCTTTTGCACCAGATGGAGACTCTTACAGAGTACCACAACTGGTCACACACAGACATTGTCTGTGAAAGCCTAAGCAACACATCTACAATGCAACCTCTACACTTAAGGCTCACAGATCACAGAACAAGGAATAAAGAGGACACTAATGAATTTCTCAATTCTCATTAATGAAGCTCCCTCATGCAACAGAGAGCCAGGAACACAAAAGATCACAAATGGCCAAACTATAGAGAATAAGAGTCTGCAGAATATGGATCCTTGGACAGGATTCCAATATTTAAACTTCAACCACCCAGGGCTCAGGGACCATTGCAGAGGAGGGGCTGGAAAGATAATCAGAGTCAGGGAGAAGGTACATGACCATATGGAAATAGAATCCTACAAACTCCTGGGACCCTGCTCATATGAACCTATAGCAATGGTGTCAGTACGCACAGACCCAAGTAAACTCAAGCAGACAAAAGGCATGCATAAAACGGGGAAAATGGGCAGCAGACCTCAATCTTAGCTGAAGAAATATCAGCAGCTGATTACTGCTATGTGAGGAGCTGATCTTCTTAATGCAAGGGACTCTGGATAGACTGACTAGACCTCAGTAGATGAGTTCCTCAGTTCCTGCACTGAGGAACATCTCGGGACACTAACTTGACCCAAAAGGCCTTAGCACAGGTGACAGAATGTATCAATTCCAGTGGGGCAGCTATGGAAGAGTGCCGGGATCACCGGCAGGTAGGGCGGTGGCGAAGCTGGTCCAGCCGGCCTCCTCCAGGGGCTGAGCGGGATGGTGAGTGCCGCGACCCGGCCCCTCTCCACTCCGAAGGGAAAAAAAAAAAACACGCCGAGTCGGGAGTCTGTCTAGCAGCATCTCCTTTATTAACCGTTACAAAATAACTTATATAGGGTAGGGGCGGGGCTAAAAGGGAGTGAAGGACCAATCGATCTTTGTCACGTAATCTGCAGCCAGGCAAAGTCCATTCTGATAGGCTGTCAGACTCGGGTGAGGCTCTGACAGCTGCATTCTAAACGGTTGATGACGGTTGGTTTGACAGTTGGAAACCGTTAGAAGTCTGGCCGCGGCAAGCCTGCACTAAGGCTGAGTCACGATCGTCCCACGTCAATCTGCAGCTCCCAGTGCATCGTGTGAGGACACCTGTCAGTGTTGCGCAGTCTGGCCTCAAACTCACAGATCCTCCTGCCTCTGCCTCCATCAGCTTATCCTACCGGTGTGCGCCACCACAGCCGGCCCCCAGCAGCCTGCGAGAAGCCTGGAGCGGGGGCTGGCCGGCGTCCTGCCCTGCCTGGAGCTGCCAAGCCACGATGCGGCCTGGGTGCTGGAAAGCAGCCGCCATTTTTGCCTGGGGCCGCGTCGCACCACAGACTCGGCGGCGGCCCAGGAGGGGGTGATCCTCGGGGGGAGGGGTCAGTGGGGGAAGGTCGAGGCGGATGGGGGGGGCGGTTGGCCCCACGGGGTGGGAGGCCGGCCTGGCGCAGAGGTCAGCGGCCCGGGAGGGGGCGATCCTCAGGGGCTCAGGAGGAGGGGGATCGCCAGGGGCAGCGGCCCGGGAGAGGGCGTTGGCCAGGGCAGCCGCCTGGGAGGAGGCAATCATTGGTGGCGCCTGCCACGCCTCCATCTCCCAAACTGTCAGCTGCAGATGGTGCAGTAGGCCCCACGGGAACTGCAAACCCTCCCTTAAAGGGCAGGTCGGAGCTGCAGCGGCCCTGGAGGCCCAACAGAAGAGCCAGTGGGGAAGCCGGAATGAAGAAGACTAAGGCTGACTGAGGTGTTCTGTATGAAATACAAAAAAATTATAAAAAAGAAAAATATGGCACTATTTCAGGAGGCATAAGCACTAAGAAGAATCATCCCCTGCTAATACAATCCTGAACCATAGTGACTGCTCAGAATGTTGTTATAAATAAGATGACTCCTGCTAGAAAACAACACAAGAGAGGCTGAATTGCCACTGCCTGAGTGCTTACCACTTTACAAATGAAACAATTACTGAGGATGCAAGGTCTTACACAGCGCCTCTAAAACTTATGTTCAGTTGGAGCCTTTAAAAGTTACTCATTTGGGCTGTCAAGATGGTTAGTTCAGCAGGTAAAGGTACCTGCCACCAAGCCTGATGATCTGAACTCAATCCCCAGGACCCACATGGTACAAGGAGAGAACTGACTCCTCAAGAGACCTCTAGCCTTCACAGAGGTGCTACGGTGTATGTGCAGCCACATACCCATGCATTTACAAAATAAATAAATGTAATTCTTTTAAAAAGTTACCAATTTTATTCATCTTCTTATTGACAAAGATCTTATTACCCTTTATTTTTCTTTGCAAAGAACTTGCTCTTTGTGCCACTGACTTTTTCCTATTGTTTCTAGTTCTTTTTTCTGAGTCCATGAGGTAAACAAAGTAACCTAAAAAAAAAAAATCTTTTTTGATGCTGAGGGTTGAGACTATAGTCTTGGATATGCTAAACACGCTCTGATAGCGTGCTCCTTATTAGGCTGCTTCCGATGTGTGTGTAGCTCCTCAGATATTTTCACTTCCCTTTACTTTAATACCAAGGTTGATTTACGATGGGAGTTTTCTGTGACCCAAGGGATTAGACAGGTGTTGCTTGGCAGCCACATGTTTGGGGATTTTCCTACTTATAACTGTTTATTACGTTTATTCCATTTTGCTTGGAAAATACATTCTATATGACTTCAGTTTTTAAAATTTTGTTGAGGTTCATTTTATAGTATAGAATATGGTCTAGAAACATTATCATTGAGTACTCACAAAGACTAACTATTCTGATGTTCAAGGGCAGACATTTGTGTATGTGTCTATATGGTTTACGTATTTCTATAGGGATGTACACATGTGCAGGCATGCATGGAAGCCAGAGGTCAATATGGGGTGTCTTCCTCAATTCCTCTCTACCTGATTTATTTTTGTCCTTTTGATATAGGGCCTCCCTGTAGCCCCAGCTGGCCTGAACTTGCTATATAGACCAGACTGGTCTCAAACTCACAGAGATCTGCCTGCCTCTACCTCCTGAGTGCTGGGATTAAAGATGTGCACCACCACGCTGCCACTACCTTATTTTCTGAGACGGAATCTTTCAGTGAACTTGGAATTCATTAGTTCCATTAGGCTGGGTGGCCAATGAGCTCCAGGGATCCGCCTGTCTCCATCCCCCTGCCTCGGGGTTACAGATACATGGTACTGTGCAAGCTAGGGATCCAAAGTCAGATCCTCAAGCTTGTACAGCCAGCATTTACCAACTGAGTCATCTCCTCAGTCCTAAGGGGAATGTTATAGAAATGCCAATTAAATACTCTTAGCTAATGGTTTTGTTAAATTCTTCTGTATCTATAATGATTTTTAAATTAAATTATCCTATCAACTGCTGAAAAGGGAGTGCTAAATTATGCAAATATAACTGTGGATTAGCCTACTTCATCTTTCAGTTTGACTTTTTCAGTGTGTTTTAAATTTTTATTGATTTTATTTTTATGTGTGTAAGTGTTTTGCCTGCATGTATGTAAGTACATCTGTGCCATGCAATGACCACAGAGGCCAGAAGAGGGGAACTGAATGTCCTAGAACTGGAGTTAAAATGGTTGTTAGTTGCCACAGATGCTGGGAACCAAACCCAGGTCATCTGGAAGAGCAACTACTGCTCTTAACCACTGAGCCATTTCTCCAGTCCCCCAGTTTGATTTTTTGTTCCACATTTTTTTCAGCTCTATTCATTGGGGGTACACTGATTTAATATTACTATGCTGTCTTTGCCAGGGTGATGGTACATGCCTTTAATCCCAACCCTCTGGAGGCAGAAGCAGGTAGATCTCTATGAGATCAAGGCCTGTATAGTGAGTGCCAGGGGAGCTGAAGCTACATGGAGACCCTGTCTCAACAAAACACCTAAAACCCAATTATTATTATATATAATATATAAGAGAGAGAGAGAGAGAGAGAGAGAGAGAGAGAGAGAGAGAGAGAGAGAGAGCCCAAACACTCTGATTTAAGTCTTCTCCTTTAGTGGCAAACCCATGGGTTTTCACACCACTACCCTCCAATACCAATCAAGTCTACCATATAGCAAGTAGCTTTCAGGTTACCAGTTTTCACTCCTAGTCCTGAACTGGCAGGGTTTCATTTGTTTTTGCTGACAGAGCTGAATGTCAGAAAGAGAGGATATCACTAGTTCAAGGCAAGAATGGCATAAAGAGCATCATTCTTGCATTTATAGAAACTTATTAAAAATAAACATTTCTTCTCTACCTGTCTCTTGTGGATTTCCAGGGCTACATTTCTTTTATGTAAGGAATCACTAGACTTCTTCACACTGCAATTCCTGAAATCAGGACTAAAAACAATAACAACAACAAGTACTAGTTCTCAACAAACCAGTTACAGAAAAGCATTAATGCAATAATCAAGGAAAACTGAAAGCTTGACTGAGTATCTAATAATACTAGGATTTATTACTATTTTGAGATTTGAGAATATTGTAATATTTACATTTTGCCTTTAAACTGTCTGGAGGTGTAGGGGTAGTTCAGCAAAAACTAAAGATAAATACGGAAGTCTACTAATTTGTAAACCAATTAAAAATAAAGGAGTCTGAACAAAAGTACCCTGCATGGGTGGACACTGATGTTCCCAGAAGACATGGATTGTTAAATGAAAGCCTCAGTGCCACGCACAGGATATCTCCCTACATGTTACTGGTTAGGGAGGCCCCAGAGGCACCCAAAACAACACAGACTATTGCCATCATTCTTGGTTGCCCACTATAACTAGATGATAAGATCCTATTGTTGAAGACACCACTAACTTTGGATGCAAGACACAGAGAAATCAACCTTGAACTGACCAGGAAATTTTCTCCCAGATGGCTACCTTACACTGAGCCACAAGGGTCTATGCAGGCTGCTAGGGGAGAAAAACACCAATGGTCTTACCCCATGCTGAGTCCTGCATGCTACAATACTGACCTGTTGGCAAGATGTGCCCACAGGTAAACTAGGGGCATCACGGGCATGAGGGTAACCATCCACTGTCTGACTGGCTATGAGGCCTGCTCCACGGGACGGATTTCATGCCTCGTGCTGTAACCTGGTCAAAAGCCCATGACGGCGAGATCTGGCCCTAGGGAAGATTCTACTGTTGTTTTGCTAAATGACCATTCTGTCAAACAGCATTCTAAATATTTATGTTTGTGATTATGGATTTGTGCTAATTACAACTATAGTCAGAGAAGTTTCTTTTTGCATGTAGTAGTTAAATGTAAGACTTATAATTGGTCAAAGTGCTGAGTATAAATAACTCTAAGTGTACAGCTATGTTTAGGTCACTGTACATCAAGGCTCAGGGAACTTCAACACAGAGGAGATGGAAGGAATGTAAGGGCAGATGAGGAGGAGCGCTGTGAAATGATTTCTAGACATATGGCTCCTGCATGCATCAACTCACAGCAGCTGGGGTCACCTGCACGAGATCAAGTCAGTCAAAATTCCAACACGGATGGGGAGGGTGCCACCTCCAGAGGAGGAGCGATTGGCGATAGTACTGAGGGAGGGAGAGACACTCTCAACCTATGGGCTTCTCGGGCCCCAGTGGACGGCCATACACCCTGGTGCATGTTGGCAGCACTCACTGGACTCAGGGGTTCTTAATTATTTTTTTAAAGAGAAAGGAGATTGGAGAGATAACTCAGCAGTCAAGAGCACCAGCTGCTCTTACAGAGAGCCTGGGTTCAGTTCCCAGTTCCCATATGGTGACCAACACCCATCCTTAACTCCGGTTCCAGGAGACCTAATGCCCTCCTGTGGCCTTCACAGGCACTGAATACATGAGTGCACTTACATACATGCAGACAAAACACTCATGCACATAATATTTTTTTTTAAATCAGATTCTGTTTTAACTTACTAGGGCTGGAGAAATGATTAAGAACACTTGCCACTCAATCATAAGGAACAGAATTTGAATCCCAGAACCCACAGGTGGCTCACAAGTGCCTCCAGTGTCAAGAAATTCAACACTTTCTTTTGGCCTCCCTGCACATAGACTTACACAGATACACAAATAAAATTAAATCTTTAAAAATAAAATAATTATTACCATTCATGAGTTATATATTCAGTTCTTTTAATGAAAAAAATAAGTATAACAAAAACTAAAATGTTTTGGCATATAGTAGAATCCCCTGTGTACACTGGGAGACAACATTTCATTAAAGCTTCAATATACCTTTCATTCTGTTTACTATCTCGTTATAAACAATTCTTATCACTATGAAGCAGATTACATTTTCCAAAGCAGGAAAGAATAATGAGCCTACAGAATATGCCCACAGTCCTGTAAATAACCCCTCACCCACACCCCTGAAACTCACTGGGTCACAGAAAAAGGCATGAAAGTAGATGGGGAGCTAGCTAGGAAGAGAAAAAGGGGACCAGAAGAAAGGGCGGGGATAAGACAGGACAACGGAGCGGATTGATCGCTGTGTGTGTATGAAAATGTCATAGCAAAGCCTGCTGTTAAGCATTATTACACATGCTGATAAAAACATTAAACATAAATTTCAGCTGGGTGTGATGGCACACACCTTTAATCCCAGCACTCAAGTGGCAGAGGTAGGCAGATCTCTCTCTGAGATCAAGACCAGTTTAATATACACAGTGAGTTCCAGGCCAGTGGGGCTACAAGTAGACCTTGTCTGAAAAAAACCAAATTTTTTAAATTAGAAAAGAAGAAAGAGACTGTGAGGAAAAGACCAACCACCACACTGCAAATATCACTTGCTCAAACACAGAGTATGAGACTATACAGTCAGTGGTCCTAGGGTGCTGCTGGCTAACAGACCTATAGCCACCGGCTGAGCGTGGTCAGGGCAGGAAAGACTAAGCAGTTTACAATCAATAAAGATGCTCCTTTAAACTACAATGTAAATCGGAGCTAAACAGAAAAGGAGGAAGCAATGTATTCTGGGGCAAGATCCAGGTTGTCTGAAATCAGCAAGTGCTTTTGCTATCACCCAGTCCAGAGGCTCCATGAACATTTTATCTCTAAGAAAATAAAAATGAGATCTTGAAACTTTTCAAAATGTAAAAGAGACTTTCAAAAGATCTCATCAAAGATCTCATAGACTTAGCTACGAAACATCTGCTAGAGCCTTATGTGCCCCCTACTTTACCAAAGTCACTTCTCACCAGCCTCATCTTCAAGTCCCAGGACAATGAGTGTCCACATCCTCCCAGTACCACACAGATTCACTCTACTTAATATGCTCGCCTCCACTGCTCATTAAACTTCTATTATCTTACAAGATCCACCTCAAACATTATCTCCAAATGGATAACATGGGATTCAGAGTCAGAAGACCAACTTGTGTTCATACTTTGCCTCTAACACTGAATGAACTTTGGGATAGTTATGGAACACCTCTAGGTCCCCAGATCTTTCCTTAAAAAAACAGAGATAATAACTTAGGTCCCTGCTTCACCACACTGGTGTAGGGATTAAAATAGATAATGCATAGGAAGCACTAAGCAAATAACAATGTATGTCAAGCTGATGTTACTATTACATAGTATTCGTTTATAACTAACTTGGATTTCCCAAAGGTGCTCATAAGCTTAATAATCCTGATGACATATAACTTCAAATTCCAAACCTAGAGAGAGCACTTCACTTAGTTTGTCCAATGCCACACTCCCAACTGGATTCATCTAAGTTCTCATAAAATGCATGGCATGTTAACAACTCTTGTAAAATGAAGTCCGACTATGTATACTATACTATTAAACAGCTAGCATCACAAAGTGGAGACACTGCTTCCTAATGTCCCCGCAGACTTGAGGGAACATGAACTTTTCAATTGTAAAACCAACACAGAAGCTTTCTGTGGGCCACAGACACAGCAGAAGGAACATCACTTCAAGATACAAACAGAAGTCTGAAAATATTACTTACCTTCCTGTTACTGTCTCCCCCTAACATAGTTCAAATCAGATAACACGAGTAGAAAACCGAAATTATTGTTCACTTGAACAAGGGAAGCTATACTTTATTTTTTTAAGTATTTCTGAGAAAACAGAAATCTCAAAATCTCTGGCTCTCTCCTCATTAGTATAGTGGTGAATATCCTCTGTCACAATATCTGAATCCTGAGAGGTAATTCCATATTCCGCCCTCTCCCTCATTCTTACATCCAACTGGTCCAATCACCTTCACCTCCAAAGCAGAGCTCTAATGAACAGAGCTCATCATCCCCATGGCAACAAGCCACAGTTCAAGATACAATCATTTGTCACCTGAACCAACTACAACAGCTTCCTAACAGGTCCTGCAGCTTCCAAAATGGTACCTGGTGGCAGTCCAATAACATTTGTAGAATAAATAAAATACTGGTATTGTGGAAGAAGCCAGACAAAAAAAGAACATATAATGTAAAAAAATTTAAATGCCAGCTAATCTGTAACAGAAAAAGAGCACAAATTGAGTGGGTTTGAGACACAGAGAAGGGAGAGATTACAAAGCAGCACAGGTACCCTGATTACAAAGGAAGCCTGAGGAGACTGGGATGCTCACTATTCTGACTATGGTGATTTCATGGTGTTTATAAAATTTAATAAAAATGTACACTTCAAATGTATGCACCCTATTGCGTGCCAATTACACCATGATAAAACTGGGTTCTTGTTTTGTTTTATTTCTCGTTTTTTCTTCCCCCCATTTTATTGGATTTTTGCAAACAGCATACAGTATTTTTTAAAATTTAAAATTTTATTTTTATTATGTGTGTTTTGCCTGCATGTATATGTGTACCATATAACATGTAAACACATATTTTTATCGTATTTAGATCCTTTCCCTTATCTGCACCCCTCTCTACAATCCTTACCCAATTTCACATACATATATACAAAACATTATTAACTATTACATATTGTAACATATATTAATGTATTAAGGTTAATAGAGTCAAAGTTGTGTCCTCAAATGCCCTTTGGTGTGGGTCCACCCACTAGAGCCTGGTTAACCTACCTTGAAAGACATGGTCTCCTCCTCCCCCAGCAGCTATTGGCTGCCAATAGCTTTTCAGATAAGGCTGGGGTTTCTAACCCACTTCCTCATGTCTATGCAGGGATTCTCTCTGTCTTGAGCTTACACGGTACTTGTGTATGCTGTCACCACTGATGTGAGTTCTTATGAGCAACCTTCCAAAAGCTGGGTTTTTTTAAAATGCAAAGACTATGATAAATGTGTGCAGACATTTGCCCCATTTTGCAAGCAGAGAACTACATTAGAGAAAAGGTGAGAAGCCAGCCATGGTCACTGCCAGCAAGCAGAGGAGTCAGGGCTTGAGCACACTCCAGACTCAACTAAGCCACCTGACCAGGTACCTCATAGGGTTAACTTATATACAGCAGCATATTTTTTGCAATAAATCACTCAGTTATTGCAAGTGAGGTACACAAACTTTTCTCTATGTCATAAATTCCTTTCAAGAAAATAACTATAACTCAGGGAGAAATGTAAACGAAAAGTTCATGCAAAGAAAAAAAAGGATACTGAGCGGGCTAAAGAGATGGCTCACTGGTAAAGAGCTCTGGCGGTTCTTCACGAGGACCTGGGTTCAGTTCCCAGCACACACACAGGAGGTGGCCAGTCTTCATGAAGATGATACTTGAAGTTGTTCTCTGGCCTGCCTATGTGTGTGCATGTACTCACATACTCTAAAATTTTTCATTATCTTGAATGTATAACTAAAATGGTTTTCAAAAACTTCCAGAGAAAAATTACGTTCAGGAATAACAGTGCTAAGTAGAAAGCTCAAGATTTTCCTCTCATTACAAAATAAACTGCTGTTAACAGCTCACTGAACTATAATGTAGAGACGCAGAAAGTGTTTTGTGTACACAAGCTATTTAAGGCACTGCTGGTGTGTTTTACATTATCTCTTTCCTGAGTCCTCAGTCACAAAGTAGCTATCCACTGTTCTCTCAGAAACCTACAAGATTTGCTTCACTGCTCCACGCACTGGCCGTTGAGCACACCCATCCTCCTTCAACACCCACATCCTCTCTTTCCTTTTACTTTAGCCATGACATAACAAAAATAAATATTTGGTCTCTGTCCCAGGCTTCTGGCATAGACTTCTAGAATGATTAATACCTTCCTTTTGTATGCTAATGAGATGACTCAAGGCAAGTGAAGCAATGGGCAGAGAACCTTAGAGAGCTTCCAGATGGTTTAGGTGCCAAAATGACTGTCAGTTCCGCCCCTGCCTGGACATTTGAGTTAAATCACAAATGGCCAATAGTTCCATGTAATCAAAGAGGCTTGTGTAATGAAACCTTCATAAAGGCCTCTAACAACAGAGGACTCTCAAAGTAGTGAACACATGATCGAGCTGGGAAAATCACGGGACCTGGAGAGGGCATAAGAGTTCTACCTGGTTCTTCTGGGTTATATCCTCTCTTAACAAACCAGTCATCAATAGTATCATGCTTTTCTGAGTTCTGGGACTTGTTCAAGTCAAGTATCAAACTGGAATAAATGGGCATAGGAACCAATAAATGTGCAGGGAGCCAGGCCGAAGTGTTACTAGCTTGGGGATGCTATAGCTAGTGTCTGGAGTGTGGAACCTATACTAATGCCAGGAGTTGATGTTGGAATGAAAATAAGTTGCTAACCTCTGTGGGACCTGGGCCTCATACTAGAGATGAAGACTCACCCACAGACCTCTAGTGTGTCAGAGAACTGTACAGGAAATGCCTATACTTCTTAACAAACACTGCATACACATAGACACAGACACATACATACAGACAGACAGACAGACAGACAGACATATGCTTAATATCAGAAGTGGTATCAGAATCAGATTGATGACACAAGCCTACAGTCACAGCATTTAGGAGACAGAGGGAGGAGGATTTCAAGTTTGAGGCCAGTCTGCACTACACAGCAAGTTCTAGGTCAAACTATAACTATAACTATGCGACAGCGCTTCTCAAAACAAAGGAGAGGAAGAGGAAGAGAGAAGGAGGGGAGGAGGAAGAGGCAGTGGTGGCAGTGGTGACAAGTAAGAAAAGGTGAAATACACAAGCCTCCACACCTCATGACAGATGATGTATTACTTTGCCCAGGAGAAGGCAGGCCGCTTGACAGTGGGACTCTGTTTAGTTCATCTCTATCACTAGCGCTTTCACCAGTGCCCGAGACTGTAGATGTCAATGGTCATTCCCTGATTCCAGGGAAACCACACTATACTTAAATTTCTATATAATAACTGATCAGAAATCTGGCAAATAAGAGAAGAAACGGTCAGAAAGAAGAAAGAAATGGAAGGGGTCCCTTTATAACCTTATCTCTATAAAAACCCAAAATAAGAAGTCTTGGTCTTAAAGCACACAGCAAGTAGAAAGTAACCAGACATTTGCACAAACTCTGAGGATGAGCCAGACAGAAAGCACCCCAGGGCAGCCACCAAAAGGACAAGGAACTGGGTCAACCAGAGTCTAGTCTGGACTCTCCCCTCACTCTTGGACAAGTTCCTTCATTGTGAGATGTAAGTGCTGTGGGGGCGGGGGGGACCTTCTAAAGTCCTTCCTTTGCCACACTTGCCAGGAGCTGGTGAATACACTCTGAGCTGGATGCTTTTCCATCCCAAATTGCTGCATTGATTCTGGGAAGCTTTCAGTTCTTGGAGATCGGTGAAACAACCAAGTACAATCTTCCTTAAAATGCCTCATTGGGTAGGGCATGGTGGTGCACGCCTTTAATCCCGACACTCAGGAGGCAAGTGGATCTCTGTGAGTTCATGGCTAGCTTGGTCTACTTAGTGAGTTCCAGGATAGGTGGGGCTACAGGGAGCCCTGTCTCAAAAAATGACCAAAACAACAACAAAAAATCACTGAGCTGGCTCAGAGGTCAGGAGTACTGATTGCTCTTGCAAAGGTCCAGGGTTTAATTCCCAGCACCCATATGGCTAACAGCTGTCTGTAACTCCAGTTTCAGGGGATCTGATGCCTTCTTCCAATCTCCATGGGCACTGCATGACATGAGTGCGCTCACACACATACAGGCGAAACACTCATACCATAAATTTTTTAATTATTTTTTTAATTGTTTTAAAAATTCCTCATTAAAGGGCATCATCTTTCACAGCCACTCCCCACAACTAGCAGGCAGGAGGAAAAGAAGTGAACATGTAGGCCAAATGTTGCTCGAAACTATACGAGACATCAGACATGTCTAACTGTGGAAAATAAGTGGTAATTTTCAACACAAGATGATATCTCTAAGTACTGAAAACCAGTCAACCTAAAACACAGAAATGGCAACTGTTAAGAGAAAACACATCACAGGGATTCTCCAACAAGGAAGCATCTTTTCTACCATCTACCAGGAGCAGCACGTTGTGTACAGAATTTGTCTCCTAGCACACAAGTGGTTCTCTAAGTTCAGAAACCTAGGGATAATATTCTACAGCACATTCCTGGTCTATCCAATCCCAGCAAGATTTGTTCTAAAGTACAGAGAACTTCATGTGTTTTGCGATAAACTATGCATGCATGTTATAGCAGCAGCATCTTAAACAAAAGCAACTTCTAGTTGAACCAAACCACCAACATCACGGAGTACCAACTACATTTGCCTAAAGGTCAGCTCCAAATTCCATCACTTCTACCTCTCAGAGTAACAGTGTGAAACTGCTCAGACTCTCAAGCAAGGTCAGCTGTAGCTCTCTCTAAGCCTCACTTGAAGTGAGAGTGATAAACACTTCAGTCTTACTAAAGATTTGTCACAATCTCATTCAACCTTCTGTGTTCTTTGTGACACTTCATTAGCAAGTTAAAGGGAAAGCAAGGCAATTAGCTTAAACCAAATGGTATTTCTACTTAAACATTATTTTCAAAAAACTACTTACAGACATCCATGACTTTACTTGGAGGTTGTGCAAGTGTTATGTGCCAATAGTGTACTTTCTGGCGTTTGCTTAGATGCAGTGTTTACTTCCTTTACTGAGTGTGAAGTGGAGACTGTCCATGGGAAGAGACTTATTTATAACCGCATGCTACCAGATGGCATATTGCTTCCCCACAGCCCTAAAAAGGTCCAGAATAAATTTCATCCATGGATTAGATTTCAGAGGAAGGTGTAGCTTGCAAATACTTTATTTAAATTTCATTACATTTAAAACAGTAGTTATAATTAGCATTTATCACGGGCTTATTACATGTCAGCCTTTACACTTGACATTTGCTTCACAGTACCTCATTGAAACCTCTCGATAACCCAGAAGGAATACTACTCTTTATTTTTATTTTTACTTTTTGTCTTTTTGAGACGGGGTCTCCCTGTAGCCCTAGCTGGCCTGAAACACTATGTGGGCTAGGCTGGCCTTGATTTCACAAAGTGCTGGGATCATTTTAATTTTTTAAAAGTAAATTTCTTTTCAGTGTGCAAGTGCGGTCAGAGGATAAGCTGCAGAAGCTGATTTTGTCCTCCTGTCATGTGGGGCTCAGGGATCAAACGCAGGGTGTCAGGCTTGGCAGCAAGCACCTTTATCTATTGAGGCCTCTGGTTGGTTTGGACACTATGATTTCTTCACTGACACATGGGGAAGTTGAGTGAGTATATTAAAAACTCACTTCAAGTTATTCAACTAGTGGGTGGATGAACTACAACTTACAACAAGGTCCAACTGCAAAACCGCACACTTCCATCAATCGCACTCACATGTGACTACATATACATTCATTTGCATGTGTTTACATGTGCTTGCTTGCTTTTTAAATCATCTGCAACCTCCATGAAGTAAAAGGATCAAGTCTAAAGATTCCCAAAACTCCACATATAAATGTGGCATTTGGTGGATTGCTGATGAACTTAGCTAAATAGATGAAAATGCAGGCATCCCTCAGGATATGTAGGAGACTGGTTCCAGGACCTCCTGAAGAACAAACCCAAGTACACGCAGGGCCTTTATGAAAAACAGAACCTACACATCCTGTGGTTTACTTTAAATCACCTCTGGAAAACATACACTACAGAAACCGCTATACTACATTGTTCAGGGAATAATGACAGTGGGAAAATGTTTGAACATTTTTGGTACAATTTTTTTTTAATGTTTTCAATTGGTAGTTGATAGAACTCCTGGATGCAGAACTTAGTGTATACAAAGGGCCAACTCTATGCCCTAATACAAAAATGACATGTGAGGTATACGTCCTTATATCAAAAATAAGTGCACAGATCCACGTCAAAAAAATTCACATCATAACCCGATTAAATAAAGATAATTTAACTTTTCTATTTTCTCTTCAGGATTAGTTTCCAGAACCTTGAGGAAAGAACAAATGAGTCACGCTGTGGTGGAGGGAAGTCACTACAGGTAAGCTATAGAAATGGAAAACCACAGTGACTTTATAATTCATTAACAAGTTAGAGGCCAGATATAAAATCCAACCTGCCAAGTCAGTAATCTTTAATAATAATTTAACAGAAATGAGAGAAGGAGGAAAGAAGGCCAAGAAACTGATTTCAAATCTCAAAATCTTAGAGACTGTAGGCATAATTTACCAGCTCTCTCTTGCTTTTGGAAGGAGCCACTGCATGACACAGCAATTTCATGCCTCCCAAATTATCATTCATACTTATAACAGTTCCTGATCTAACATATGTGATTTGTGATAATATATTACTATAAGGAAGTACAAATAGCCCTTCCTATTTTATATCTGAAATAACACCTAAAGTCCAGTAAACATCAATGAGTCTGGGGATCAGAAAAGGTGAGAATAAGTCCAAGTTACAAATGGAGCTCAAAACTTAGGGTGAAGTCACAACCTCTCCACTCCACGAATTATTATAAGTAATTATTCTGTGACCACAGGCCTCCCTTCACAATGAATATTTTAAAGATATGGTGTGTGTGTGTGTGTGTGTGTGTGTGCGTGTGCGTGTATGTGTGTGTGAGAGAGAGAGAGAGAGAGAGAGAGAAGGGGAGGAGGATGGGGGAGAAAGAGGGGCAGAGAACACGCACATACATGTGTGATAAAAGACTCTGAACAACAGCAAATCTACACAAATACAAAGCACAGCCACTTTGACTTCACTATTCAGAAGAGTACTACACAAGATTCCCTTTAACACAAAATCCAGGGCTGGGATACATGTGTACTCAGTGATAGCACTTGGCTAGCACATTCCAAGCCTCAGCAATACACACTACAAACAAACACACACACATACGCGCGCACGCGCGCGCACACACACACACACACCTACAAACCAAAATAGATTTTAATGATCCTCAACTACATCAAGGGATAGAGGCCAGCCTGGGCTACATGAAACCTGTCTCAACAAACAAACAAATACATTCACACTAATAATCCATAAATCTCAAATGGAAAATTGACTCAAGATGAAGGAGACCACTCTTCTTTTCCTCCTCAAATGATCTGTAATGATTATACTTATGGTTTATCAGTAACTGGGGGAAATGTCCATGAATACAGACTGACTCAAATGTGAGAAAGTATAAAGAACATAGTTATTCCGTGGGTCAGAATCTGCACAAACACTGACTTCTATTGACTACCAGGAGTGATAAGACAGAGCCTACACTGAAAATGTGAAGCGAAAGTGAGAGGCTGAGCCCTATACACACCCCCACCCTGCCCCGAACACCAAAGGCTCAGGGAACATCATGGAAGAGGGGACAGAAAAAATGTAAGAGCTAGAAGATGTGCTGGGAAGTGCTGCCTTCTAGATGCAGCGTGGCCATCACACGCATGACCTCACAGTAGCTATGGTTACCTGTACAAGATCATGCCAATGAGATCAACAACACTGGACTCAACACTGGGTTACAAAATGGAGAGAGGACATGAAGCAGACATGTTGGGGGTGCCTAGAAGGAGTGGGAGGTAGAAGGAAGAGTGGATATGGTCAAGATCCCTTGCTTATATTTTTGAAGTTGTCAAAGAATAAATTTTTAAAATTCTATGCTTTAGAATGAAGGGCTAGGGGTTGGAGAGTTCAGGGGTTAAGAGCATTGGCTGCTCTTACAGAGGACCCAGGTTTGCTTCCCAGCACCCACAGGGCAGCTAACAACTGTCCAGTTCCAGGGGATCCAACGCCCTCTTCTGGTCTCTGCAGGCAATGAAAGACATGGGTGCACTTACTTATGTACCTGCAAGCAAAACACTCTGACATAAAAAATATAAACAAATACAATTAATCAAAAATTAGGGGCTATGGAATATTAGGGGATTCACTATAATAAATCTACCCACGGAGACACGGAGAGATGGGAAGGATGACAAGCCTGGTGAAGAAGGTCTGACACTCAGTGCAGTTCCAAGCTGTCAGCATACATCCAGACATACCAAAACAGGACAAAAGAGACTCAAATAATTGGCCTAAGATCAAAGCTCAAATTCCACTCAGAATTCAGTATTCCTTCCTCTGCCATAAAGAATACTCAGATCTAACCTGTCATTTGTGGATACAACTAAGGGGGCCAAAAGTCAGAGGCTCTGGCAGTCCCTGCCTGTCCACATAGACCCATCCAGGGTCAGAAAGGGTAGAAAGACATAAAACACCTCAGAGGAAAGCTGTGTACCTGGGCTTTGGTTCCAGCTTCTCAGTAATCAGTATGACAAACCACCCACTGCCATGGAAATAAGGAACTGCAACAAGGAATTCTGAAATTCACTCTGTGCAGGTCAGGGCCTGTGATGCTGATGTTCAACGCTAGCACAGAGTAAGTGCCCAACAATGCCGCTAAACAAATGCAAGGGAAAGATGGTGATCTGGTCTTTTAAACAAAAGGTGCTGCTGAGGGGAAAGGATTTTCAAAACAGAGATGTTATCAACTAAGAGGTGCTTGGAAATACTAATTAGCTTTCATTTACTGAGTGCTGACTACAGGGCAGCCAGGACTCAGTCCTTGAGTGTCTTTTAAATACAAGAACAAATCCAATGTTGAATTTCATTGTTCTTCTCCTTTCACAGACCAGAAAACAGAATTGAAGAATTTCATCCCCTTATCCCAAAGTCACTACACTGCCTAGTGACACACCTCAGATGCAGACCTCTGAATCTGTCCGAATCACTTGAAAACCATCCTCTTAGCTGTTTAACCATCAGCTGCAACTTCCTCTATAGCTGCCTTCTTTCCCAAACAGCAGCAGCAGGTGCCCACATTTCCTGCTCCCTGAGATGGTTTGCTACATCCTTAGAGCAATTTACAAATGAAGGAAGAAGCTCAACAAGGGCAAGGTGACTCATCTCAGGTCCTGTGGCCCTTTAAAGCCACCCTGTAAATGGAAACACAGGCCACTGACCTCTGTTTCAACACTTAACTAAGGTTCTATTACTCTGTGCAACAAGGAGACCATTATTGCGAATGACAAAGAGCTCCACTGGCAAACTCATTCCGCTCTTTTCATTCCACATTGCTGTTATAATCTCAACACACTATGCTGACCTTCCACCATCCCCATCGAAGGGAATATGGCTTTCTCTTCCCAAGAGTATCATATACTATGAAAAGGATAGCTAATAAAAGCCCTTTTATTAAGCATACTGAGGTAAGGAACACAACTTATAAGCCACTCTCTGAAGCCCCCGAGTGGTTAGCTAACAGAAAGTCTATACACAGTTCTAATTTTCCCATCAAATGGGGAATATATACGACAGAAAATGAAAAGAAACAAGTATGTACACGGGGAACATACACTTAGCACTTAACCACTGAGTCTTTAAGGGTAAGGGGAAACTGAGGACAGCAATGGTTCTAGGTACTGAAGGCTACACATTTATTTAAGGAACTAAACAGTGGCTGCTGGGGGGTACCTTTTTTCTGGCTTCTCCTGAACTCCTCAAAAGGCTGGGTCCCACCATTCTTGTCTCTGGATCCAATGACCTAGCAAAATGATATGGCAATTGCTGCCATCATCTCAAGGGCTCCCGTAGAGATGTCTTAACTACTTCACAGCCAAGAATCGTGCACCCAGGTTGCATCTCGATCACACCCACACACATTTAACCACAGTGGATATTGATTCATGTGTGGAGCATCCAATGTCTCTCCCAGGGCAATCTTCTTTTTAGAAATTAATGGACTAATTAATTTTTATTTTATGTGTACAAGTGTTACACCTGCATGTATATAAGTGCACCCATGCTGTGCGGTACCTGTGGAGGACAGAAAAGGGCACTGGATCCCCTGACTGGAGTGATGAATGGTTGATGGTTGCCATGTGAGTGCTGGGAACCAAACCCAGATCCTCTTCAAGAACAGTCAGTGCTCTTAACTGCGGAGCCATCTCTCCAGCCCCCAGGGCAACCTTCTTGACAAGGCCTGTCTTTTGCATACCTGTGTCCCCCAGAATAGGTGTAGTCCTGTGGCAGTAAGTGCTCAGGAAAGGTGGGCTGATTCCAGTGCTCCAGAGCTTTGTCTTGAGGCCTGTTCTTCAGTGTATCAGTCACTTACAAACAGCCAAATGTGCTGCTGCTAAGCCCTGGAAAGGAAAGCTACTACATGGTGAGCATCTCTAATCCCATCCACCTCCAAATTAAAACCATTTTAAGTACCAATATGCTCAGAGTCTGATTTTCAATGTACATAAGATGCTACATGTACAAAAAATTTTTTAAGATTTTATTTTTATGTGTATGCTTGTGTATCTGTGTATGCCACATGTGTGAGTGCCCACAGAGGCCTGAAGATGGTATTGATACCCTGGAGCTGAAGTTGCAGGAAGTTGTGAACTACTCAACACGGCTGCTAGGAACTGAACTCAAGCCCTCTGGAAGAGCAATGTATTAGTCACTTTTCTGTTGCTGTCACAGAAACACTGTCCAAGGGAATTTATAAAAGGAAGAGTTTATTTAGCTTATGGTTCCAAAGGGGCAGGAGTCCATCATGGTGTGACGGCAGTGGTGGCTAGAGCAGGAGCAGAAGCTAAGTGCTCACACCTTCAAGCAGACACAGAGAGCAAGTGGAGATCTAGCATAGCTTAAGAACTCTCTAAGCCTGCCCCCAGTGACGTGCTTCCTCCAGCAGGGCCACACCTTCTAAGACCTCCCAAAACAGCACCACCAACTGGGGGAAAAATGTCCAAATTCTTAGAGCCTGTGGGGACATTCTCATTTAAACCACCACAAGCAGAAAGAGCTCTTGGTCACTGAGCTATCTCACCAACCCTTATATACAAAATTACTTAAAATACATAAAATAACCTTCAAGTTATGATGTAAGCTATAAATGGAATAGAAGCATTTTACAACAGAATTGGATCTAAGCTCTGAGATATCTGAGTATACATATACAAATATTCTAAGATCCAATTTTTAAAAATATTTTATGTATTATTTTTACTTTATGTGTATGAGTATACAGCCAGCATGTAGGTAGGTGCACCCACGTCATACAACGCCCAGAGATCAGAAGAGGCATCAGATCGCCCGGAACTAGAATTATAGATGGGTTGTTAGCTGCCATGTGGGTGCTGAGAATTGAACCCAGGCCCTCTGCAAGACGTTAGCAAGCCGGGAACCTGCTGGCAGGGCTATTCATACTGATCTCAGACCAGAAGACTGCTGTGCTCCTCAGTTCACTTAATGTGTCATGTGCAGATAGGTGAGGGTTCAGAGCAGTGCTCTCAGAAATAAGCAGAGACCAAACATTCCACGCCTCGGAAGGCAGAGAGGATGGATTTACAGCCTCCCTGGTCAATTCCATACCACATCAAAACAGCCCTGAGAAAAGGCACGTTTCCAAATTGTCCAGAGTCATACAATCTGCTGTAGGATCTACAGCCATGTTCACAGAAACAAAACAGAATCTCTGGCTAAGCCTTGGCAAGAGGGGGAGGGGCATAATACAACGGAGCAACAAAACACACACTTCGCTGCCGCTGGACCGGCGGGAATCTAAAGCGTGAGTCAGTTTTTATTGTAAGGAGGCCTATGGAATACGCCAGCACTAGAATATCAGGCCATGGTACGCGTAGGTACATTTTCTTCCTCTTTGCTACCACAGGCCAACATTCCTTATTATCTCTTCTGACAGAAGCGTGCACTATTCCAATCAGAGAGCCAGAGCATTACATCAACAAAAATCACAAGACAACAATGAGAAATGGAAACGCGAAGTGTTTCCACACATTAACAAATCTAATCTCACAATTTCATGATAATTTTTTCCAATTTAGAAACAAATATGTTCAAGATATAGTCTAAGTTGAGAAGTATCCCATTACTATTACGGCTGGAGCTATAACACAAGCTATTTTGGCTACTTCCAAGACTAGAATTCGTTCCCTAAGGGGTGAATGGGGGGATATCTCCTGAGCCAAGCATGATGGCACATACCTATAATCACAGCACTCAGGAGACAGAGAGAGGAGGATTGCCAGCTCAGGGCAAGCCTGGGCTATGGAACGAGACCCTATACCTTGTCTCAAAAGAAAATGAAACAAAACAAAACCCCAAACCAAAAAAAATTCCTGCCTAAATGCAACTGTGATCCTCTTAGAATGAGAAAAATACTATAACTCTCTATCCCACCACACTGTCGGTTGAACAAATGAGCACAAGGCCTGGTAATGACAGTGACTAGGTAGATGAGGGAAATTAGAACATGAAATGGGCTCTTTTATTTTTTTATCTTTTATTTTTTATTTTTATTTTTTTATTTTTATTTTTTATCTTCTTGACAGGGTCTCACTACATAGTCCCAGCTGACCTGGAACTGGCCAAGTAGGGCATTCCAGGCTCTCATTGCGGTGATCTGTCTGCCTCTGCCTCCTGAGTGCTGAAATGAAAGGTGTACGCTACTATGCCAAGTACTTCTACATTTAGTTTTAGCTCTACATTTTCTTGGAAGCACTACACACTGCCATAGATAATATGAGTTTCAGATGTAAGCAAATGAAAAAGAAAAAAGTACGATGTTAACATATATTAATCTGGTTATATTAATATAGCTATCACATTTATAAATATATCACAGAAAATGGCCACACTTGGGTGTCTGTGTCTGTGCTCTGCAGGCATCTCCAAAGAACAGATGGACAGATGAACCAACAAAAACAACATATACACACGCACACACACACACACACACTCACACAGGCAACAGCAAAGTGATGGTCACTCCACATGGTCAAATATCTTCTTTTAGGACTCTGTGTACAAAGTATTTAAGGCTGTTTCCACAACCTGCTTTGCCATAGATGACTGCCCAATAAAATAAAAACTAATTATTAACTTTTGCTCCCTGAAAGTCATGACTAAGAACACATTTCCTGAACAACCTCTGCAAAGGTTGCACTGACTTGTCTCAAGCTCTTCAGAGCAGCTGTAAAATGACCATGATGAATTTTTCTTGGAGCTAACATAAATACGAGGTACCAAAGGGGTCAGATCCCAGGTAACATAGGTACTTTGGCTGAAACTGACTGTTTCTAACCAGCTCTGCTTTTCAGACACCTGGAGTTTGGACAGGGATTGAACTCCTCCAAGTCTAGCTATCAGGAACTGGCATTATTAAAGGATTAATGATTACACACAAGGTTCTTTGCTAAGCACTAAAGATATACAAACCATTAGGGAAGAAAGACAAACAAATCAGAACCTCAAAGAGAAAACAGAAATTGATCAGACCCAGATAAGAACCTCTACATTTGCAAAGAATTGCAGAGCTCAAATTCCAGAAAGAAAGGATGCCTAGAAAGATGAAACTGACTCCCTAGAGGCTATTAATTCGAATGGCAGCAGGTGCCAAATAGAACTTCCAATAAACTCACAGCCTAAGGAAACAAAAAAACTAGAGTTCCACACCCAAGGTAAAACACTCAGGCTTTTGGTTGGTACCTTGAAGAACTATACCAAAGTGAACTGGAAACAGATCAGGGTTCACAGGGACTGCAGCTCAGTCTCACATCATTTCAATTCCTAACTGGATTAAGCTAATATGACACAGAAGTTTCTAGAAGCAAATGTAAATACTCTATAGAGAAAGAATATACTATCTAGACCTGAAAAACTCTCCACAGTTTTCCATACAGAATGCCTGGCATTTGATCAAAAACAATTACATATGTGTGAAAAAGATGTGAACAACAAAAGATGTCTGCCAGATGTTTCCTAACAGGTGCACATTACAAAAGGACAACTGGAAACTGTGAAATGGCTTATTGGGCAAAAGTGTTTGTCCAAGCCCAATGAGTTCAGTCTCTAAAACAAACCCATGTGAAAGTGGAAGCAGAGAACCAACTCAACAAAGTTGTTTTCTGGCCTCTACATGTGCACCCCTCCCCAAATAATAATGAATTAAAAAAATAAAGATGAGCAAACCACAGTAAAATGGTATTAAACACTAATCAAAGCAGCTGAAATTTAAAGCACCTACAATATCAAGTATGGACAAGAACAGTGTAGTGGTTTAAATGAGAAGCATCCCCCATAGGCTCCAAGTATCTGAACATTTGGTCAGTTGGTGGTGATGTTTGGGAAAGGTCATGGAACCTTTAGGAAGTGTGGCCATGCTGAAGGAAGCATGGTCACTGAGGGTAGGCTTTATGAGTTTATAGCTGAAATAAAACAAAACAAAACAAACAAACAAAAAAAACAAAAAACCAAAGAGTTTACGGCCATGCCCCACTTCGAGCTTACTCTCTGTCCTTCCTGCACCTGCCTGAAGCTGTGAGTGCTCAGGTTTCACCAGATGAACTCTGATTCCTCTGAAACTGTAAGGCCAATAAACTCTTCCTTCTGCAAGTTTCCTTGGTCATGGGTGTTTATCACAGTAACAGAAAAATAACTAATACAGAAATTGGTACCAGGAGGAGGCTATTGCTATGAAGAACCTGGTCATGTTTTTTGGAGGAATGTGGAAGACTTTGGAAGTTGGACTAGAAAAAAGTGGCTACATGTTATATGCAGAGCTTAGTGAACCATTTTGGTAGAAGCTAAGCCACAGGGAGATGGAAACAAAGACTGAAACAGCAACTAGACTATTTTGGCAAAGAATCTGGCTGCCATCTGCCAATGGCCTAAGAACTTACCTGAGGCTAAATTAAAAAGTAATAGATTAATTTCTTTGGTAGAGGAATTACCAAGACAGTCTAATTTTGAATCTGTGGTATAATTACCAATGCCAAATATTATGCAGATCTACAACAGAAAAGAACAAATGGGGCAGAAAAATACAAAATATATGGTTCAGAGAGAAAAAGAACCCTGGGAAACAATGTTGCAGGCAAGGTAGCCAAGGCCTGTTCTAGAAGAAAGGCTTCCATCCTAAGGGAGATTAGAGCCTTAGATTAGAGTCCTTAGAGAGGACTCCAGATTTGCTCTTAAGCAGTAGAAAAGGTATCTTTTAGGGCAAGACCTCACCTAGCCAAGCTTCCCTTTTGTGAAAGGAAAAGACCAAGGAGATTTCTACTCCTCCAAAACCACAACATACAAAACTGCTGATAATGTGGATGAAAAGGGTCAGGGTCTATCCCAAGCCAGCAATCTTTACTAATAATAAGACTGAATCTGAAAAAAACAAGAAAAAGCCATTCAGAAATTTAAACTGGAAAGTAACCGTATTAGATTTGTCCTCCACAAAGATCATTCTAGATACGAGATGGCAAACATGGTGAAGGGAGGGCATTGCCCTGGGTGGCTGACTATTGTGAAAGAAAGTTCCAGGAAAGAACTCCTGCATCCTGAGCTGAATTTGCTGCAAGGCTGACCAGCTGATTAACCCTTTAATGACTGTGGAGAATGTGGAATGTTGCAGATTCAGAGCCTATTCACAAATTATCTGGGAACATCTTTAACCCCATAAATAGCCACACCTTGCCTATCCCTGTTTCTGAATTAACAGTCTTTTGACTTTGTGTATTAGCTTAGCAGACTACCAGATTCCACGAATCAAAAAGCTAAGAATGTCATCAGATAGCTGAGACCTATAGTAGAAACACCCCACCAACACCCCCAACACCCCCAGCCCGCTTTGCTATGACCTGCCTACTGAATGCATACACCATTGCATTTGAAGTATCTTGACTTACAACTTTTCTTTGTTCTGTTACTATAAAACTGTAATGCAACTGTTACCACACTGGACTTGGAGATAACCTGAATCTCTGTTCCCGGGCCATGGTCACTAATATCTGGCTCCAGAATAAACTATTTCTTTTCCCCTGTGAGGTGAGAGTTATTTGTATGGACACCAGTCACTGATGAAAGGCAATGCTGCGAACTTGTCTACTGGAAATGAAGGAAGCTGCCAAATCTCCCTGGTGATGCTGTTGCAGTTGGGGTTTAGTTCTCAAAACAACTGAGTTTTAACCTCATCAAATCAAAAAGCAAATGAGTTCCCTGTGACAAAGATGAATAAAAAAATGGGAACAATTTCAGTGGAACTAGGGTGACATCCAGGAAAGAGCCTGGGACTGGTAAAATGAAAAATGTAAATTTTTCTGCAAATCCTTAGAAGAAACTCAAGTTGTTATAAAACTGAAAGTTAATTCATGTTCAGCTCAACAGCAGATGGTCAGATAGATACAGTCACAACTTGCCAAAGTTCTGGAGCCTTGCACAGCCCCTTCCAAGCATGCAGATGCTTTTATCTGACAGGAGAAAAAAATCTATTTCTGCTTCTGACAACCAATGCCAAGTCACATCCTGCCAGTAGAGAATGCAGCTCCCAACCAGACTCACCAAGAACTCATAACCTTATTCTCATTTCGAAGAGACAGGTTGTCTTTAATCATTACTTCCACCAGTCCACCAGTCCTGTCAGGAAGTAAAGGAAAACAAGGGGTGGGGAGACAGTTCCCAAAAATCTCAGCTTTTTCATCTGTACCCTCCAAAAAAGTAGATCCATGTCTCTAGATTATTCATGAACAGCCAATGTGTTTTTCTGTGAAAGCAAATTAAGCATATCAAACAGAAATTTATCCACACATTATGAAAAATGGCCTGGGGTAGACACAGAGTCAACAGGGTTCTTCAATTGCTCTGAGGTGTTTAATCCTCCAATGGGAAGTGACTAAAGTAATTTTCTTTACCATCGTCCCTGCCTTTGCAGAAGGTTAAACCTACCAAACTCCCTGTGATCCCAAGTACTGGACTAAAGGGATATACCACCATACCCAGATACATTAATGAATTTTGTAGTTATTTATATATCACACTTAGATCAGATTTATGAGAGTATAATTTCTAAAGCTATACGTAGATTTCTCCAAATAGTTCTCATTATCACAATCCAACAGCACATAAAATTAAACATTTTTATACAGCATTCTAAAGTTCAAATGAGAAGTGGGCTTTATGTCCCTTTAGGGAATATGAGATTGATATCAAGAGAAACACATGAGATTCTTGCTGTAGTCTGCACAGGAACAGATGTCATCACCCCAGCTACAAGTGTGCTTCCAGAATGATACTCACGGGGTTCTGTGCTTCCTCAACAGAATGGTGAACGGTCCACCAGTCTGAAGTCCACTCCCATGCATTCCCCACTATGTTGTACAAGCCGTAGCCATTGGGAGGAAAGGCATCAACCTAAAATTACAAAAGGGGTGCCCATCAAACTGTTCACCTTGCTTAAAAATCTCCGTGGTGCCCAATCTGCTAAGAGCTATTAATTTCAGAGTGTGAATATCAACTTTCATTCCCAACAGTAGAAATAAAATATGGCTGACATAAAAACAAAAAGGGCCCCCAACATTTTTTTTTTCACTTTAAGCACCCAAATGGTATCCAGAAACCCAAGAGCAATTTGTACTAAAAGGTATGAGAGCCAGCGAAGCTATTCTAATGGAGTGACTGATACTGCACACAAGTGTCAAATCTCTAACACAGTGTGAGAGTGAGCGTGTGTGCGTGTATGTTCATGAGTGTATGGTACACATGTACGAGTGTATGCACATGTGTGTATGAGTGTGTATGTCTATGACAGTGTGCATGAATACATGTGTTTAAGTATATGCTTATGTGTATGTTTGTGTGCATCTATGTGTGTAGGTGCATGTGTATGTATGATTGTATGGGTCTGTGTATACATGTGTGTATATGTATGCATGAGTGTGTGTGCACATGTGTATGGTGAGTGTATATGACTATGTAAATGACTGTATGTATGTATATGAGCATGTGTTCTGGAGTATGTGCAGGTATACATGTGTATGTGTATGACTATATGTGCATTTGTATGTATATGTATGTATGCTTGTGTGTGCCTGTGCATGATGAGGGGGTAGATAGCAGGCAGACCTTCAAAAGCATGAAGAGGAAGTCACACTGCTTCCAATTCAAGTGTCATTAAAAGTCAGCTTTGCTAGCCACACAGTGTCTTTCAGCTACATGAGATGCCACAGCGACTTTGCATCTGCCTCTTGGATGTTCGGAGCATTTCAATCAAGGAACCTCCTTTGGATGAGCATCGAAAGTTGAAAAATTCCACCACGCCCTTCCATAATCAGCTTTCATTATGGAAAAGCCACTTCCTATGCACTGGCTCCCTCAGTAATTCCTTGCACTGCCATGAAGGTAGCAAAAGGTTCAGTGACAAATGAGATCTTAAAGACTTCAAGGAGGGATTAAAGAAAATACCCAAAACTAAAAATCCCAGCTCTACAGCACTGGGCATGATAAGGCACAGAAGTAATCCTGAAAGATGGGGGCAAGAGGATCAAGGTCATCCTCAGCTACACAGTGAGTCTGAGGCCAGCCTGGGCCACATCAGATTCTACCTTTAAAACATTTTTTTAAAAATATAGCTCTACAAAGCTGAAAAGAATGAGTAGGAGACTGAAAGAAAATGTCACAGAAATTCCTGAGTTCCCAACATAAACAACGAAAGGGACACTATGTTTCAAGAATGTGGAGGTTAGGGGGCTGCTGAGATGGCCCAGCAGTTAAGAGAACTGGCTGCCATTGCAGAAGACCGGAGTTCAATTCCCAGAGCCCACAAGGCAGCTAATAACCATCCTTAGCTCCAGTTCCAAGGGTTCTGACCCCCTCTTCTGGCATTGTATAACATGGATGCACTTACACACATGGCAGGGAAAACACTCATGCACATAAAATAAAAATAATAAAGACAATATTTTTTTAAAAGAATGTGGTAGTGATCAGAAAAGAGCCAAGTGGAGTAAACTGGAAGGAAAAGAGAGAGAGAGAAAGAGAGAGAGAGAGAGAGAGAGGAGAGAGAGAGAGAGAGAGAGAGAGAGAGAGAGAGAGAGAGAGAGAGAGAGAGAAACCAACCATCTGCTGCAGGAACACTGGGAAAAGCCAGAGGCACTGAAACAACATTCTAGAGAAAGGAATAGCTTCTCCAGCTTCTAAAAGGCTGAGGTGTGCTCAAGAGTCTGCCCCAACACTCAGTAACTAATGTTAGGCAAGCAATTCAACCAACTAGGTACTGTCAGTCCTTAACAGGAAAGTCCTTTGTTACCTCCTTAAAGTCCTTAACAGGAAAATGTGAGTATGCCAGCATATAAGTGAAATTGTAACTGCTCATGTTTATATTAACCGCCTAACCAAAACTTCTCCCAGCAACCTCAAATGAAAACAATTATAAAAGACAAATTCTTCTGAAATGCTAATTTGCAGGTATGTATATACATAAGCATTAAAGTCAGCATGAACTAATGATGGCATAACAGTGGCCAGCAGAATACAATCCAACTCCTTAGGATCATGGTTGTCAGAACACAGGAGGCTCAGGTAAGAGGACAGTGAGTTTGATGCTAGCCTAATTCTGCTTAAAAATGGATATAAACAAAAACGTTAAATTCCAAGAGCATGTGGACTGCTCAGGGCAGCTTTGGTCAAGCTGAAATAATTTTTTGTATGAGCCAACTCAACTCAAAGATAGAAGTGACTTCTACTGAGGGGCTTGCCTCCAACTTAGCTTCATGTTTCCAAGCAGCTCCTCCATGGCTCCTGGACACTAGTCCAGTTTTATCTTAGTAACTTCCATGGCAACTACTTCAGGTAAGTTGTGCAGACATTGACTGAACTCCCTGTCAACTCCAATGTTAAACAACTGGAGAGCTGAGGATAGAGCTTAGTGGTAGAGTGGTTTGCCCAGCATGCACAAGACTGCAGATTCAACCCACAGTATCACAAATAAATAAGCCAACAGAATAAGGTAAAAAAACATATGTGGAGTGTTCTTATTTCATATTGAGCATATGTTTACACACATGTGTGTGTGGGTACGGAAGGCAGAGGCTGACCCCAGGAATCTTCCTCAATTGCTCTCCACCTTCATCTTTTAGATAAGGTCTCCCGCTGAATGGATTTTGCTAGACCGGCCAGCAAGCCCAGGGAGCCTCCTATTTCTGCTTCCCTAGCTCTGGGCTTTACAGACTCACACTGCCATGACTAGCTTTTCTTTTCTTTCTTCCTTTTTTTGTATTACCTGGATGTTGGGAGGTAGGCTCATGATTAACATTACTTACTGAGCCATCTTCCCAGCCCCCTGAGCTCTGTATTTTCTACAAAGCTGCCTAGATAAAGCAGCTCCTTAATTAAATGCATATACAAGATACTACAAAAACAAACACAGAACACAGCTTTATCACAGCCTCCTGCTAAAACGGACTGCAGTCATGTCATTTATCTAGTTCATCATAAACAGTTACCACGGACTTGTTCGAGCAAGGGTGGCAACAGCAGGCATCACGTGTGCCTCTGGAACGGAGCTGGCTCATCTCTCAGGATAAGAAGATCTGCTCACCTGCTGATCAGATGGATGGTTGTGCATTTTGGCCTTCACAACTTTGATTCGAACCTTTGCTACTATGACAACCGAGGTCTGTATCTACAGCTCCACTGGGGGCCATGCCCTTGGCTTCAAGGTTTGCTGCAGCTGCTGTGGGTGGCATAACATGCTATCCATGAGGAAACCCAGGCTGTGGAGGCCCCCTTCCTGTCAGCCTCTTTGTGTGTCCATGGCTAGAGAAGGTTGCCAATGGGTTTGATGGTCCAGTCCCATCTACTGTCAGGGTCACCTACACTCATAGCTGAAGCCACTGCCCTGCTCTCTTTAGCAACCAACATCTTTTTAAAATTTACATATATTGTGTGTGTGTGAGATAGAGATAGAGAGAGAGAGGGAGAGAGAGAGAGAGGGAGAGAGAGAGAAAGAACGAGAACATGCCACAATGTCCATGTGGAAGTCAGGGGGCAACTTGTGTGAGTGGGTTCTCTCCTTCCTCTCTGTGAGTGTCAGGATCAAACTCAAGTCATCAAGTCAGATGGCAAGTGCAATACCTGCAGGGCCATCTCACTGGCCCAGAAAATCGACATCTTTCTTGGGGTCTGATGAGTACCCCTATCAGGCACTCCATGGATGCTCTGCTCCATACCAACAAGGTGGGCTTCTCACCCACTAAAAGCCTGAGAAAAGGTTGAAATCAGGGCCTCCCCAAGATCTTGAATTGCTTACCAAGGAAAACTATGATTCTGGGAGAGGAGCCTCTATCCTGAAGGAAATCTGAGAGAAGCCAGCTACCAGAGTTCTCTTTTCTGCCTCTACTGAATAATGCATCCGTTTCTCATCAGTTCATGTTGCTTTTTCACATATGTGGCACACATATATGAAACTGGACACATATATGCGTCATATGCTTGTATAAGGCTGAAATATCCTCATGTAAATTATTTTTAAATTAATTCTGCTCCCAAACTTTCAATACATATCAAGAGCTCAAACTAATCTTCAGTTTCTCTTAGATCAAGCGCCTCCTTGCTCTTTTTCTTTTCCAAGAATGTCTTGGTCTTTTACTCTCAAATTGTTTGGTTTTCCAGTTATAATTCTGTAACCATTTGTTCATATTCCAAGTAATGTATTTGTGTCCAAGTTACAAAGAGACTTTGGAAGGTTTTTCTAGATGAAACAAATATAAAGGAAGTAAGGAAGAAATGAAAACAAAAGCCTGAAAGATTGCTGAAAGAAAGTGACCCAGTTAAGGGTTATTTCCCCACAAAATTTCTTTCCTCATTGTGTTAAAAGAGAATAGAAACGTTTTGCTCTGGTGTGAATGATGGTGTCCCCTCAAAATTCATGTTGAAACTTAATACTCAATTCAACAGTACTGAAAGGTACCCTAGAGAAGTGACTAAGGGACGGTGGGCAGGGTGGGCGTGATTTCAGACAGGATCAAGGTTGAGGGGTGAGCCCTCGTGCCCTTCTACTGGGCCACGTGAGGACACACAGTACTCCTCAATCTCCTCAAGGCATATTCAAATAGCAACTGTACTGACATCTTGCTCTTAGATCTCCTAGTTTCCAGAGCTGTGAGGAGTAAATTTCTGTTCACTGACTACCCAGTCTGTGGTATTTTGTTATAGCAGCACAAATAAATGAAGACAGTTTTTAAGCACATGTACTACCAGTAGAAGAGCCATGGGAAAGTAATTCTATTATGTCAATAAAATTAAACAGGTCACAGACACCACCAAACACTATTTGGCAACACAGCCAAAACTTTAACCAAGAAGGGTCAGGAGTGTAGCTCAGTAGTGGGACACAGGCTGGATTCCTCCCCCACGGGGTGGGGGAGGGAAGGAGAAGGGGGAGGGAAATTTTCTAGCCTTTAACTCATTAGTCACTGCTGGGAATCTATGTGAAGAAAATCAGAGACAGCTCAGTATGAATGTAAAAGATGCTGACTGCAGTACTTCTAGGAGAAGGAACCTAAATATACAACAATTAGAGATAAAAACAGGATTTATTTATATGACAGGCTGTCCAGCTGCTGAAAGACAATGTGCTGGTGGCCTATTATTAATGTGAGATAACGTTCCGGAGAATAAGGGGGAAACAGGAAGGTTTAAAATATTCTATGCAATGTGACAGAAATACAATATATAAAAAAATGTACAATACATACACAGCAGAAATACACATGCTAACAAATAGGGTAGTGAAGAGCACAAGCTTTGGAAACAAATCAACCCAGTTCAAATCCCAGCTGTGTCACTTCCCAGCTGCGTAAACCTGAGTGAGCAAGTTAATGCTGACCTGAAAACAGGGACAACACACCTAGCTTACAGAGCAGAATGAACAGTGAAAAAAAGGATCCAAGTACATGGCTGAACACTACACCTGGTCCTGCAGAGCCCGGGCTGACCACTAGTAAGCATCACCATCACTGTGAACACAGTTGGGTGGGTGCTCCAAAATGCTAATGAGGTCTATCTTTGGAAGGTAGAATTCCAAGTCAGTTTTTCTCCTTTCTCCGGGTCATCTTTGTCTAAATTTCCTATAGTATGTATTATATAATCAGAAACATGTGTGGTTCCTAACAAGAATCTGCCCTCTCTGAGACTAGATGGACAGAGGAAGGAGGTGCTAGTCAGAGGTCACGTGATGTCTTTCACCACGTTTTATCATTTCGTTTTTGTTGTTGCTTGTTTTATTTTGTTTATTTGTTTGAATGAAGAACTCACTACAGAGCCACAGATGACCTTGAACTTCTGTCCCCCTGCCTCAACCTCCCAAATGCTAGGATTACAGGCTTGCACAGCCATGTTTGGCTCTTTCGCCCCGTTTCTACAATGCCTCAGTTCCCAGGAAATTCTTGTTACTCACTGGTGCGGTTCCTCGGAAGCCATCCTCCCCAGTGTTGCTCACAGGAAACTCTCCTTGCCAAATGTTGGCATAATGCAGGCCTTTGGGCTGCAGCTTGTTGCCCCAGGGGAAAAGCCTGTCAGAAGAGACACAACATCAGCCCAAGGCACAGACTTCTGGACTGTAGTCAAGGGAAAGGACACAATGAGAGAAATGACAGTACACATTTGTCCAAGTTCTTTCTTAGAATATATATTCATAACTATAGCTTTAATCAGGATTTTAATTTTTTTCCCTATGACAACTCATGTCAAGTGTACAACTTCAGTCTCTGTCCGGGACCAAGAAGGCCTGAGCTGAACAACATAACTGAAGGAAGGGCATAGAGAAAGCTTGGAGACCAGACACCATCCTGGACTTATATGGTAGCATGATCAGGCATCATCACCACACTTTTTTAAAAAGCCTTGTCTATTTTAAGGAGCTTTTCCTAGAAGATGTGACCCAAACATGAGTTTTCTGTCTCAAGGCTTAGAAGCAGAGAAATACCACTGCTTCAGAGGACGCCTAAAATAAGAAAATGCTAGAAGCAGGCCAGCCTGCCAAGTGGCTCTGGGGACTAATACATTACACAAGAGGGGGCTGAGTAGCTGGAACTCACTCCAGGACCGCCAAGAGCCCATTCGGCCCCATACCTGGCTTTAGGGACTGTAAAGACTTGGTGATTCACTCACAGTGTCACACTCACAAGGAAGAGAGTCCAGTAAGAACAAGATTTGTTCTTAGTCAACTTTCTAACCACAGCAAGTTCCACAGAAGTGAAAAAGGGAGGAGGAGGAAGAAGAGAAGGAAAAGGAGGAGGAGGAGGAAGAAGAAGGAAGAGGAAGAAGAGGAGGAGGAACGGCTGGTAGAGGCAGGAGGAGGAGGAGGATTTTGCTGAGCAAGACAAGACCCTCTGATCTGAGCACCTGTTCTGCAGGCCTCCTCGACAGCTGTACTCCCACTCTGCCTCTGTGGGCAACCTCTTCCCTGCCCATGTGCAGTAGGCAACAGCATCATTCCAGGAGACATGGAGTACTGGATGATTCAGCCTGGGGAAGAGTGAGTACCATTAAAAGAGGCACCAACCACAAGGGGAAACAGGAACAGTATTCAGAAGTGACCACTCACTCTCAGTCTGGTCAGTGACACCTGGCCTAGCTATGACACACCTGTCCCTTCCAATGAAAGTTGCTTTAGTCCCAGGCTCCCAAATGGTGCATGATTCCTCTTGGAGCCACACTCCAGTACTTCTTCACCTTGCAGCTCTGGCTTCCCCCAGATATCACGGAGCAGCCCCGCCCAAATCTGCTTCAGCTGCTGCGAGTCCCATCCACAGAGACTTCTGGCTTCTTCAGCATTTTACACAACTGTGAAGGCCACCTCAGAGCTACCAATGACCAATTACAGCAAGGGCATGAAGCGCAGCTCAGCTGAGTCCACACACACCTCAGAGCTCCATGCAGTTGGTTAGAACTTCGTTAAGTCTACACTGTGGTTTTAGCTTCTTCCTCTGCCCAGTCCTGCTTCCACTTTGTCCCTTACACAAGTGTGGGTCTCTAATATTCTACATGCCAGACTCTCATTTCAGCCTGTTTCCAGACATCTGGGTTTAAACCTTACAGCTTTGTACTCTCCTAGGGAATCAACCAGCTATATCTGCCTCACTCTAGCAGATCCCAAGTCAGCCTGACTTCTTCCTGACAGAAGAGAGAGTTGTTGACTCAAACTCACTACTCACGTTTTCGAGGGTGGAGTATACACTGGACTCCATTCCTCATGCATTTCATTCATTAATTCTTTGTTTACTGCAAGCTCAATGTGTACTGCAGAAATTAAAAACACATTTTTGGGGTCTAGAAAGATGGATCAGCAGTTAAGAGCATTGGCTGCTTTTGCAGAGGACCTGGGTTCAGTTCCCAGCACCCACATGGCAACTCATAACCATTTGGAACTCCAATTCCTGGAGATCTGACACTCTCTTCTGGCTTCTGTGAGCATAGCACACGTGGTACATGTACATATATTCAGGCAAAACACTCATACACATAAAAAAAATTTATTTTTAAAATTCCAGGCTGAAGGCATACTTCAAAGGCAGAAGACAAGGGTTCAAGTCTCAACGCCACACAACAAAAGTACATTCTCCTTTCTTAGTTTTTTCATCAACTGTTAAACTCAGGAAAGAAGATATGAATTAGGAGCTAAGAAGCCCAGTGCTTCTCAGATACCTTACACCTTTCCACCTCACTGTCTATTTCTAACACAGAGGCTGCCAGCTTAGGCCTCAAAAGGTTTGACATTTGTCAAGAGGCTACATCCCTAAAGCCGAACTCCATGTACTTCCAGCTCCCTGACAACTATAAAAGCAATAACCTGGAATGTGGTTAAAAATAGAGGCTTAAAATGCCATTTGAGGAAGGAGGTTAGGAGAGCAGGGTTCTTGGGCTGCTGAGAGGCTGGGTTGTAATCCAAACCTTTCTTCATCTCCAGAGTTTAACATGTGTCTCTATTTTTGCTTAAGATAATTACTTCCTTGCCACCTCAGAGACTTGCTGACCGACTTGCCACTCTGGTTTTCAGTCTGATTGTGGCTTCAAAGTATGTCAGTCTAGGACTAAAGAACACATGGATCCTCCACCCAAGGGCCACCTGGAGGACACAACCATTTTTCCACAGGACAGTCTTCTTTCCACAGGCACCCACTCGTGAACAGACTGTAGTGATTAAGCATGTGGTGCAATCATTAAACTGTAATGATTAAAGATTTGTGGTGGCCGATCCACAAGGGGAAATCTGTGAGAAGAAACTCTGACATGTCAAATGACAAAGGCAAGAGGCCACTTATCAAGGCTTCTGTGACTAGGCAGAGCAACTAGGTCTTTAAACGCATTATTTTCCACCATTCCACTTTCATGTTGGTCACTCTGGCCATTCATATCACATATGAAGACAGCTACTGAGTTCTTCTATAAGAGCACAGGAATCATATACAAGAAAGAGCTGAGCCAGCCAGGGGACATAAGCTGGGAAGAGTGCAGGAGTCTACTTAGGAAAAGAACGAGTCAACTGGGCATGAGGAGACTCACCTGTGCAGAATGGTGGACTCGGGCCCTTCTGGGTGTCTCCAGTCAGCACCTTTAACAGGTAACCACCAGGGAGCAGCGGCAACCTCAAAGCAACAGAGAACAGGCGCCTGTCAGCTACAATGACTCCAAAAAACACCAGGCTCGGACACACAGTCAAAAAGTAAGTAAATAAATAAAAACAATCACTTAGAGTCTTCAGTTCTATTAGGTTCAAAAGTATATACCCTTACAGATTATCAGAATCACAGATTTACATGTAAATATCTATTTACTCATTCTACAAAGCAAAAGCAACAAAACAAAAGTATCTGAAGTCGTGCACACCTCCAGCAATTTTCGGAAGCTGCACTGCTAGCTAATCCTCAGTGATCTGTGATACTTAGGAGAGGATGTAGTGCTTCTCTTGTTTAAAAGACAGGGAAACAGCTGCCCTTGCAGTTAAGTATAGGATTGAAAGTCATCCAGTAGTTAGAGATCTAGCAGAAGCACAGAGAAAACATCAAGTATTTTAAAAGATCCTGGTCCAATTTGCAGCCCAACATGAACTGTATACTACAGGGTGAGTTCACAATTCACCTGTCCTTATCTGTGACGGCCTGTATCTGTGAAATGGGATCAAGCTCCACCCTCAACTGATTCAGAAACCACTGGAGGTCAAATGAGGTAAGACTGCAAAGAGCTCGAGAAACTGTTACTAGAACCTTCATTCCTTGTTTAGAGTTCTATTAATTATGTTCACCAAAGTAAATGAGAGCAAGGAGTCCCTGCTCAATGGCTGGCTAGGAAAAGAGCCTTTCAAGGCAGTGCTATTCTCAATGTGACTGACTTTTGGCACCATATTTAACCTCTCCAGGCCTGTTTTCTCATTTACATATAAAGACAGTAACAGCCCCTACATCTTGAGTAATCACGTGAGAGTAATGACAGGGAGAACTACAGCATACAGGGCTCAGGGCTATGCCCTTAATAACACACAATAAAGACTGAGGGAAAAGAGAATATGTCACCCTGCTCATGGCCCTATGACAACCAGTCTCAAAGACAGCCACAAACACATGAAAAAATAATCATTATTTGATGGACCAGGACAAAACAGTGTCTTCTGGACATTACTTATGAACTCACAGTAGCTGCGGCTACCTGCATAAGACCTGCACAAGATCAAGCCAGTCAACATTCTAGTATGGAGGGAGGGGCTCATAAACCCCCACCCTTAACTGAGGCGCTATCACAGTTGATGGCTGCTAAGAGAGAGAGGGTCAACCATGCTCTCCAGTGGACGGCCCCAAACCCACACCTACATGGGCAGCACAAGTCGGACTGAGTGCATAATTAAAAAAAAAAAAAAAAGATATGAAACTGGGAGTGAGGGGTGGATCCAGGAGGAAGTAGGGAGGAGTGGGGAGTGAAGCAGATCAAAACACATTGTATGCTTGTACGAAATTCTCAAAAGAATTAATAAAAATATTACATTAAATTTTAAAAATTATTATTGCTAATACTAAAGAACAGAAACTTAAAAGTGATTCTCCTAATACAAAGTAGAGCATGATGAGCCACATGACAATCTCTCAAAACACTGCATCCCAGCATCCCAATGATGGGGTGGAGGTAACAGGTGCTATGTCCCAGCTAACAGGAACAAGAGCCATTATGAACACAGAGCATGCAGTCATTCATTCTCTCTTCACATCAACACAAACATTTAAGGTATCTCCATCAAAATCCGATGGGAAAAGACACTTCTTTTAAAAGACTCCAACAGAAAAGGCCTTTTGCCCTTCAACATGACTGTAAAGTGTGATTTCACAGGGACAGGAGAGCTGAAAGACAGAGCTGTTCCTACTCTGTCGGTGGTGCTGTAGAATCTAAACTAGGATGTTCTCACTGACTGGACTGTGCAGTGCTTGGCTACCAGTGACAGGTAATTCACTTGGTATCAAGGGACAACCCTCACAGAATGCATGGGTCATCCCATTGATGGACTTCACTGAGAAAATCACATCACTCACCCAGCCCAACCCCACAACCAGCACTCAGCATCAGGAATGGAAAGTTCAAATTCTTAAATTAAAAATGAAAAAAGCTAAGGTGGACAAAAATTTCAAAATTTCAAAACATGGTTAACAAGCTAACCTTACTAAATCTGGGACTCAGATACCAGAATACCTTTTTTGTCATGCCATTTTGTACCTTGAAATATTTCACCATTAGCAATGAAAAAGAATACACAATTTGTTTCCCATTCTACTACTGATGGGCATTCGGGCACGTCCAGTGTGGATCTACAATAGTGTTTGAATATTCTTCAAAGAGCTTGTGGCTTCCAGTAAATACGCATTTTTATTCACTGTATACTATGGAGAGGGCTTCGGGCTGTACTTAGAAGAGACACCAAACATAACCTAGAGACAGAAATGCCCCTCACTTCCTAAGGCTTCCTCCAGGGAGAAGCCATGGCGTGTACTTCTGCATAGAGAACCCGGGGCTGCTGCAGCAGTGGTCGCTATGCCTTCGATATTCCGAGACTTTTCCCTGAACTCCACTGGGCTACAGGTAATTTATGGAGTGTGCAGTATGTGCCAGGCATTGTGCTTAATTCCTCAGTGGGATCTACACATACCACATAAAACCACCTCACGTGTACAAAAAAAACTTCCTTAAGAAAAATAGGCAAACCAGTTTGTCTATTTTTACTTAAAATTTCAAGCTTTAATCTTTAAACTTCATTGTAAATGACTTCCTCTGTGGAACGTAATTTAGAAAGTCACAGGATCACTCATATACCCACTTTAAGTATCTACGCATCTCTCTCTCTCTCTCTCTCTCTCTCTTTCTTTCTCGCTCACTTGCTTCTTGTTCATTCTCTCTCAAAACCTGCACTCATGTACTGGGAGTGTGTACTGTCCTTTTCCTATATGACTTTCTGTCTGAATACTAAATAAATTCACAACTTTCTTAACCCAGGCTTTCCGGAAATTTTTTTCTACAGTGCAGGCTGAGATCTGGCTTTACCCAAGTGGAGGTCCCTAAGAGGGAAGGAAACTCCTCGGGCTAGTGTCTCCCTACCACCACTGCCACCAGGAGTCACCAGAGTGGGTCGGGCAGTCAGCACAGTGGCGGGTTTTTACTTGTTTTACTCACAATAGTTAATTCTTTCGTTGCAAAAATAAAATAAGGTGCAAAGTACAAATCCAGTCATCTCATTTTCCTTCTAAGGGATCTTCAAAATTCAAATTGCCACGTCCAGGTATGCCTTACACACACCTGTGAGACTGCTTCGGATTCCCCTCCCCCATCTTCTCTCTCTCTCTCTCTCTCTCTCTCTCTCTCTCTCTCTCTCTCTCTCTTTTTTACTTCAATTTTACATTACTCTAGCACACCCAAAATGAACCACTGGCTGACAAATCTTAGACATAGAGCCACAGAGCACAGCAGCCTCAGCGATGTGCACAAAGCAACAAGGAGAACCCACTCCACACAGAGCACAAAGGGGGAACACTGACCACCTGTCCTTAACCAAAGACCACAGCCTAGTGTTTGAGCCAAACACTCAGACCCGAGGCAAGTGTGCAAAGATGAATGCAGACTGCAGAGAGCACTACGTCTAATACAAGTGACAAACTCACACACTGCCCTATACTTAGTTATCAAAATTTAGTTTAACACGGACACGTATGACAAACTGTTATAAAGGTAACCTACAGCAGAACAGATTTGAATCTGTTTCCATTGCGCACTTGCATAGGAATGTATGTTAGTATAATTAGAAGGAATAAAGAAGTCTTGGAGAATGCACATACACTTAACAAAGGTGAAGGACTGTGAGAGCAAAACATGTTTTTAGAATGGCATACATCACAAAGCAGGTTTGCTCTGCCAGGTGTATGGTGCATGCCTTTAATCCCAGCACTGGAGAAGGTGGAATCGTGAGTGTTCGAGGTCAGCCTGGCTTACACAGAAGTTCCAGATCAGCTAGGGCTACGAAGTGAGGCCCTGTCTCAAAAAACCACAAAAACTGGTTTTCCCTACACTTCCGACAAGTTAGAGACCATATTATTTATTCTTGGCGGGAGCCATCCTGTGCACTGCACAGTGTGTGGCACCATTTCTGGCACCTACCCCCTACATGCCAGTTGTATCCCAATCACAGCACACAAAAATGTCTCCAGCCAATGCGCCACATCACCTGAAAACAGCAAATCACCCACTGTACTATGATAAGCAAAGGCTGGGGTGACCAAAGCATATGATGTGGAAAAAGGCAGCCTGAGGTTCAACAACAGTACCATATTCTACAGGATATATGATCTCAGGCTCTCAATCCTCTCCAGGGCCCTATTTATTCATCTGTGAAATGGAGATGAAAATATTACTATGCTTCACAGGGTAGCCACAGGATTAAATAAAGAAATCTATGCAAAGCACATGGAACAATGTCTGGAAAGGAGTAAGAATTATGCAAGTGTTAGCTAGCATAACTATTATTATTCACTCAATTACTGCACATCATATTTTCTTACAGCTTCTAAAGAACACATATACTAACTAGTGAAAAGTTACCATCAACAGCTCTGAAGCCTATGCCTCATCCATCCATCATTTTGGCCTTTCAGAACACTGATAGATGAGGGAAGTTCCCAAGGAGTAAGAGGCCAAGGAAGAACACGTGTCACTTTCAAAGAATTTTCCAGAAGGTCATATACTGACAGTCTTTCAGCACAGACATGCTGTGAAAACTATCTACACATAAAATCAGCCTATTCCCTGAAACAAGATGTACTACGAAGGTGGCCTCCAAATTAGACAAAGCCTGTGCACATGTGAGGATATGTGATATCATACCCGTCTGTGAGATTGACCACTGTCATCACTGTAATGGTCAGATGCACAAAGTCCCCAAATGACACAACAACTAAGCCAAGTAACCAAAGTCAGTTCATAACCAAGAACTGATGAAATCAGACAAGGCCTTATTCATGCTAGCCAGCATGCTCTGGGAAAGCCAAGACTATCTTCTGCCCACATTTATGGTAAACCCCACCCAATGTCACTGGATACCTTCTTCCAAATGTCAGTGTTAATTCAATTTTTTTTTAAAAATTAAAAAAAAAAAAGTGTTCCCAAGCTCCTGAGTCTATCATGAAAATAAATGCTATTCTGTTATTTTAGGAGCTTTTATGAGATAAAACAACTTAGGGAGTTATATATCATGATTACAGTGCAAATGATCCTATTTATAAAGTTTTTCTTTACCGGGTATTTTGTTTACAGAGTAGAAGCAGCAACAGGGACAGACTGACATACATAATCACAACTTCATCCTAAAAGGAAAAAACCTCCATTGGATGTGGTGATCCACCTACACAATTTCTGCTCAAATGAGACAACTTGCAGAATTACAGCACTCTCCTGTATTCAAGGGGAAAGGACTTTAACATGACCTATTTCTAGTCAGCCATTTCCATAGCAACTGCCTTGGGTTTAAGTTGAAACAGCTGTACCAGCCTGCCAGTGACCAGCAACAATGTAAATAGGATCATGTGAGTCCCCGTGTCCCCTTGAGAAATGGACTTCAGAGAGCAGAGATATGGGTTCCCACCTCTCCCAGGGGACAGAGCAGACTTGTAGCAACGACTTGAAGAAAAGGAAGACAGCAAAGATGGCTTTATTCTCGCCAGAGGTGGTAAATCACGCTTCTTACACACAGCCCAGAATAAAATCCACACAGGAAAAAGACAGAGTACTGTGTAATCATGCATATTCAAGTATAAAGATGTCAGGTTCACAACTTTACAACCACTCTAGAAAATTAAATGCATCTAGACAAGCAAATTAAAAAGATGGACGTTTCTTGAAATGTAGTATAAACATGACAGTTACCCTTACAAAGACAGCCTGGGAGACATGTTCAACTGGCAGCAGCGAATAACGAGAAAGTGCAGATCTATTCAGATTTACAAAGTATAAATAAAACTGGAGGAGAATCTAACAAGTGGAAGGATCAAATGAAACAGAACGGCGTGAATAAAAAAATCTCCGTCTTCAGCACCCAGAACAAATGCAGAAAGTCAGAACGAGGCTGCAATGAAGGGGAACACCAAGCTTCATTATCAAAATAGGCAGGAAGTCAAGTCTGACAGCTAACTTCAAATCAATTCCTAAATCAGGCACCCTGAAGGCTTCACGGGCTGTGTGGAAGAGAACAATGCTTACTTTTTCAAACAAGGCACAAAAACTAAAAGTTGTCAAGTCTTTTTGTTTCAATTTAAAGAGGGAGGGTATTGATTTGGGTATTTTTTAATGAAGTAAGAAAAAACATTGCAAAGGTGCCTGAGACCCTGGCTTTCAACATCAGCCCTGGAAAAATCACATGCAGAAGAAAATATAATTACTTGGAGGATATTTCTAAACTTCTGTCCATTGAAACATTACCTCTCTCACTCTTGCTTTTGCTCTTTCACACGAAAGAATCCAGGGACACACCTGCACTAACCACTGAGTTACACTCCCACCCTTTGATCTTCTAAAACAGAGTCTTGTTATGTAACTCAAGCAGGTCTTGAACCTGTGATCCTCCTGCCTCTGCCTCCAGAGTGCCAGGCATTACAGGCAGGTACCACCTCGCCCAGGCCATTGTAAATTCTTGACTGTGCATAACAATCTCTCTAAAGCTAGGCAGCCTTGGGCATGAATTTCTACCCCTTAGTCTATTTTGTTTCTCTAAGGCAGTTGAGGATAGAAAGCCTAACATCTAATGGGGGAATGGGAGGTCAGAACCATTGTTTTGTTTGATCAAGTTAAAAGGCCTATGACTTGAAATTGAAGTATCTTAAATAGGCATTGTATGACCCACCCCACCTCACCTCCAGCACCTTCATTCAGATCAGGTGCCTTAGAGCCTTGAGGAGAGTGACTGTGCTCTGTTATCCTGGTATATTGGGTTCTCCTCTTGCAGGGTTATCACAGTTTGCTTCCTGAACCTGTGCTACATACACACTGACTCCTAAGTCAAGCAAGCAAGTATTCTTTTCAATGAAAGCACAAAAAACAGAAGCACTTTCTTATCTTACCCAACCAGCCATCCCTGGACTGCCCCTTTCAAATAACTCTGTTACCAACCTACCCTGATGACCAGGACAGTATCTCTCAGCAACCAAGAGCTGATTTTGCAATCTGAGATGGCTCATACCAGGTCTGAACTCTGCCTCTTTCAAAAACTAAAGGCAGGAACACAATGCCCAGATAGTAAGCTTTCATTTTCCTAAATATGTATTAAATACTTATTAAGTGACAGTTAATGGGTTCGGGATACTGTAGTAAAAAACACAAATGGAGAGCTGGAGATATGTCTCATCAGCTAAGAGCACTTGCTGCTCTTGCAGAGGACTCAGAAACGGTCACATGAGGTAGCTCACAACAACCTGAACTCCAGCTCCAGGGGATCCTACGCCCTCCTCTGGACTCCGAGAGCACTGCACACATGTAATGCATATACATACACTCAAACACACATACACACCCATAAAATAAAGTAAAAGAACACATGCATTCCCAGTCACCTTCACAGAAGGAAATCTAATAAAGGGAAACTTATTCATGATATAGTTGCACGAATATTCTGTGTGAGAAGAAAGAAAGGCCCAAGAAATCACAAGATGTTCACCTGACAGGGAATATCTAAATCAGGAATGTGGGGTGACACGATGGGATTGAAATGGACTTTCCAGAGTAAGCACAAAGGAGAGCTGACAGTCTCTCTTAAACATTCTTTTTACCCAGACTTCCTGGGATCAAAAGATCTGGAAAATTCCCAAAGAACTGAGAGGTGTTGGCAAACAGCACAAACAACAACCAGATATGGAAGGAGCTGAATAGACTGCAGTGACAGGACCCCATGAGAGTGCGGAGGTGCCGGAAGTCCTGCGCCAAAAACTCTTGAACTAACCTGCCAGGGTCCCTTCTGAAACAGAACCTCACACAAAAAGAGAAATTTTATACTGCCAAAATAGAGGAATAAGAGGGAGAAAAAGATAAGACAGAGCTCGGTCAAGTTACAATGCGATCCTAGACCACACCTTCTGAAACTTAAAAAAAAAGTTCCAATGAAAATGAAAAATGCGGGACTAGAGAGCTGCTCTGCAGTTAAGAGCACTGGCTGCTCTTCCAGAGGACCTGGGTTTGGTTCTCAGCACCCACACGGAGGCTAACAACCATCCATAACCACAGTCCCAGGGGATCTGATGCCCTCTTTTGGCTTCTGTGGATATTGCATGACATGGGTGTACTTACATACATGCAGGCAATATGCCAATATGCATGAAAATAATTTTTAAATAGATAATTTTTTTTAAATGAGCAACAGAGAAGACTTAAGTCCAATTCAAAGTTACTACAAAGAAAGAAAAGAGTCAAGGAAGCAGAGGAACACCCTCACAGGTAACAAGCATGGCCTGGAAGATGTACTTGTCCTTTTCCACTGTTGTAACAAAATCCCTGAAGGTGGGTGATGTTTAAAAAAAACAATCTTGGGTTAAGGATGTGGCACAGTGTCTACCATGTGTAGCATGTGCAAAACTCTGGGCCCAGTCTCCAGCAACACAAACGAGAAGACATGTTTACACAGCTCATAGTTCCATGTACATGTAAGTGTAGAGGCCAGAGGTCAACCTTGGGGGACAGCCCCTGCTGCTTTACACTTTTTTCCAGACAGGGATTATCAGGGGACCGGGACTCAGCAATTTGGCTGCACTGGCTGGCCGGAGAGCTCCAAGAACTCCCTTGACTCTGTTTCCCCAGTGTCATATTTACAGGGCACACACTACTGTACCCAGCTTTTTAATGTGAGCTCAAGGGCTCAAACTCAGGTCTTAAGGCTCTCAAGGCAAGTATTTTATTGATTGGGTCACCTTGACAGCCAGGTTTCTTCTTTTATAAGAACTTTTATAAGACCAGCAGCAGCAGCAACCCTTTGGTGAGCAATGCCCCCCAATGATCTAATTCTTCCCACTACACCCCAATCTTAAAAGTTACAATACTTCATGTGAGTCCATTTAACAATCTAGCACCCCTCCACACTCTCACACTGGGACCACTAACCTTCTAGTTCAACCACATCTAAATCACAACAAGAATCATCACACTCACACACCTCCACCACCACCACCACCACCACCACCATACTGTTCCAAAATAAGGTAAATAACATTCATAAAATTATAAACAAGAGGGAGCTGGAGAGATGGCTCAGTGGTTAAGAGCACTTGCTCTTCTTGTAGAGGACCTCAGTTTCCCCAGCATCCTTGTCAGGAGGCTCACAACTTCCTATAACTCAAGTTCCAGAGGCTCTGATGTCCTCTTCTGACTTCTGCAGACACCTACACACTTGCGTCATACTCCCCCCAGACCAAATACACAAATAAATCTTTAAAATTATAGCCAAGATAATAATTCCTAACCCATAAACTCACGTAGGTACAGAAGTCAAGAAAGAATGGGAAATGAAACAAAAAGTCATTTCAGAAACATTACTTAAGAGTGATTCAAGACAAAATGAATAAAAATAAAAATAAAAGAGTTTTTTTTTTAAAAAGTAATAAACACGGGCAGAGGATGTAGCTCGGTGGCACAATGCTCACCTTAATATGCACAAGACCGTAAGTTTGACCCCAGTGCCACAAATACACATACAGAGAGAGAGAGAGAGAGACAGAGAGAGAGAAAGAGAAATATAGGTGAAAGAGAGAGAACAAAGGTGAAATGATTTAGCAGGGCCTGGTGGCACATGCCTTTGATCACAGTATTTTGGAGGCACAGGCAGGTGGATCTCTAAGATCAAAGGCAGCCTGATCTCTACAGTGAGTTCCAAGTCACTGGGGCTACAAGGAGACCCTGTTTCTAAATAAATAAATAAATAAATATATAAATAATAAAGCAAACAAAAAAAAAGTAAAAGGATTGTACAGCTACATAACAGATACATCAAGGGCTCCAAAAGTGTCAGGGGAAAGAGAAGTGAAGGAACAGAAAAATACAGGAAGAACTAGAAGAAAACTGTTCTGAACTTGTAAAAGTACGGTGAAAGAACACCACGAAGGAACAAGTCCCACACAGAGATGCTGATCCACAGAGACCAACACCAAGATCTACTAATCTGTTAGCACAGTATACTAAGGGAAAAAATTCCGTGTGTATTCAGGCAAAAATACTAAACAACTTTAAAAGTAAAGAAAACGGCAGACTTTTCAACAGCAAGCCTCTATTTCAAAAGAAAACGTGTGTAAGAGTCAAGAAAAACAAGTGTGAACCAAAGATTTCCTCTCCAGCAAAACTAACTTGGAAGTTAAAAAGTGCAATAACAAGCTGTTGGCAGCATGTAAAATTCAGGGAATACTGTTCCCGTGACTACTTCCTGAAGAACATGGAGAGCACCAACATGACGACACTTTCAGGACTCAGTCTAAACAAGTAAATGCACTCCCTGTAATGGACCTGTGCTCTTTGGAACAATTATTTTAAAACTGTGGAGAAAAGGAAAAGCACACATGAATGTTTGAGTTTTCTTTAATCTAGTCTCAGTAATTATACTGGTGATGGTGATACTGACACTGTTATTCTGAGACCATCACATGTGTGGTCGGGAATAAAATCTGCGAGCAGTTATTAGCTATTCTGTGTCTTGAAGTCCTGAGAGACAGGATTCCTGATGTGGAAATGAAGGGAATGTTGTAATACAGAACAGGGGCTCAGCAGTTAAGAGCACTGGCTTCTCTGACAGAGGACCTGGGTTCAGTTCCCAACATCCATAAGGCATCTCATAACGACCTGAAACTCCAGTTTCAGGGGATCCAATACCTTCTTCTGGGTTCCATGGGCACCATGCACATATGTGGTCCACATATATACATGCAGACAAAACACACATATAAAACTTTTAAAAATAATTTTTCAAAGTCTATAAAAAAGTCTTGAAATGCAAGTACCAATGTGAAGATATGGATATTTTATCTCAGCTCTGTCCACTGAAGAGGCCTAGAAGCAACCACCAATTCAGTAGCACTGAGCACACCCAAAGAGAGAATGCCAAAAAGACTGTCTTCTAGTACAGTATAGCTGTGGTCTGATTATAAAACATTCCCTCAGGCTCCTTTGTTTGAACACTTAGTTCCCAGCTGGTGATGCTGTTTGGGAAGGTTATAGAACCTTTAGAGGTAGAGCCTTGCTGGAGGAGGTAGGTCACTAGAGGGTGAACTTTGAAGGTTTCCAGCTTCACCCCTTCCTGGTCTCTTCTTTGTTTTCTGGGTGTGGATGCCATGGATGAGTTGGCTTCCTGCTCCTGCTGCCATGTGCTCCCCACCATGACAGACTCTATCCTTCTTTGTAATTTTTGTCATGTTAGCTGATGTTCTGCTTAGTGGTTAAATCCATAAATTGATTGGGGTTGTAGATGATGGCTGTCTAATTGTTCTTAATTTATTGATGAATATATACCTTCATGAAGAGGTAGTTCCTTCCACCTACTGTTTTCCTAACCATTGGCACAGTCATACAGGAATGGTAGGTAAATACTTTATTCTTTATTAGCTTTTAAACTAATGAATTGGTTGCTGATGGAGCACGTGTGTGTGTATGTGTGTGTGTGTGTGTGTGTGTGTGTGTGTGTGTGTGTGTGTGTGAGGGTGGGAACTATGCTGACAGAGCACCCGTGTGAAACTGTGGGGGGGGGGAACTATGCTGATGGAGCACCCGTGCGTGTGTGTGTGTGTGTGTGTGTGTGTGAGGGTGGGAACTATGCTGATAGAGCACCCGTGTGAAACTGTGGGGGGGAGGGGAACTATGCTGATAGAGCACCCGTGTGTGTGTGTGTGTGTGTGAACTATGTTGATAGAGCACCCATGTGAAACTGGGGTGGGGGGGAGAACTATGCTGATAGAGTACCTGTGTGAAAATGTGTGTGTGTGAGGGTGGGAACTATGCTGATAGAGCACCCGTGTGAAACTGTGTGGCGGGGGGGACTATGCTGATAAAGCACCCGTGTGTGTGTGTGTGTGTGTGTGTGTATGAACTATGCTGATAGAGCACCCATGTGAAACTGGGGTGGGGGGGGAGAACTATGCTGATAGAGCACCTGTGTGAAAATGTGTCTCTGTGTGTGTGTGTGTGTGTGTGTGTGTGTGTGTGTGTGTGAGGGTGGAACTATGCTGATAGAGCACCCATGTGAAACTGTGCGGGGGGGTGGGGGGGTGGGAACTATGCTGATAGAGCACCGTGTGAAATGTGTGTCGGGGGAGGAATTATGCTGATAGAGCACCCGTGTGAAACTGTGAGGGGGGGAGGGGGAGAATTACACTGATAGAGCACCCGTGTGAAACTGTGTGTGTGTGTGTAACTCTGTGGGGGGGGGGGAATTACGCTGATAGAGCACCCGTGTGAAATGTGTGTGTGTATGTGTGTGTGAAACCCCAGAAATGCAAGGAAGAACTTACTTTTAAAAGTAGGCAAGGGGCTACTTTAGGAACAGACGGTATGGTTAGGGTGTAGCTCATAGATGGCTCTGCTGGGACAGGCAGCAACAGTCTAATTCCTGATCAGGGTAACAGGTACAAGCATGTTTACCTTAGGACAACACAATTAGCTACAAAATCATGTTACATAACTTTTTGTATTTGTGTTTTACTTAATAGAAATTTTTAAATAAGAAAATTTATAGCACTAGTATAAACTGAATAAACACAATGCAACATTGAAAACAATCACACGAAGATAAACAATACTGCTGCATCTTCACCAGCTACTACAGCTCCAGCCAAGTTCCCACACTTGTTTTCTGTGCTACTGTCAAGCGTTAAAGACACGCAAGAACTCAAATGAAACTTTCTTCTGACTGACTTAAGGCCTCCTGTGATTCCGAGTAACCTTATACTAGCTCACCTAGCACCCTAAAGTCACCTTCAAAGCATCTCAGGGCCATCTCACATCAGGTACTTCCGGAAATGGAGTGTTAAAAAAAAGTCTAGCGTGTGAAGGTAGGTCAGGAGTCAAAAAAAGCAAAAACTTAGCTCTCCCAGGCCATGAACAGATTTATTTTACTCATTCAATCCTTTCAAAACAAGCTTTAAAAGGTTTGCTTTTCCATAATAAGCATTTCAGCAAGAGACCAACCATGAGGTGAGTAAGAGGCACTTGTTCTCGTCCTGGTTACGAGCGCAGACTCTTCATTCCATACTCAACCAGGCACCTCTGGAGCCTAGCAATGCTCTGCCTCATCCTTCAGGCCTAAAGTGTTTGGAGGTTCCCAGGTGGCCCAATGCCCTGTATCTGAGAACACAAATTGAAGAAACAGGCACAGATGGCCTCCCTCATCTGAACTCAATATCTTAAAACAGACGTCAGGTCCTGACCTGCTTGCTTGTCCATCTCCACCAGCCTGATTGAACACCAAGCCCCCTTTTAAAAAAGGCAGGAGGATCCGATTACACAAGAGATAATATTAACTGGAAATGAACAAACAGAACTCAAAAGGGGCTCAATCCCATCTTTCAAAGATTTACCTACAACAACACGAAAAATGACCTGACTCACCACATGATTTGAGACCAAGTCTTATTTACTTCATTTCCCCAAACTCAAAGTTTTGCTATATTAGCTGGAATGGAGAAGAGACCATACCACACAGATATTCCCAAAAAAGGGCACATGATGCCAATACTTTAAGAGGAAGTTCCCACAGGGATTATTGGAAGGAAACATACAGAAAAGGATGATTAAGCCTAGCATGGTGGCACATACCTTTAATCCCAGCATTCAAGACGTAAAGGCAGGAGGTTGTCTGTGAGACTGAGTCCAGCCTGGTCTACCATAGCGAGTTCCAGGCCAGCTGGGGCTATAAGAAGACCCTATCTCAAAAAACTTTAAAAAAGGAAGATGCAGATTAGATTCCTTTGTGTTCCCTGTTCATATACTGATCAGTCTCCCTAGTAAGCAGACCCCTATGTTACTCTTCTCCCAAGCCCTGTTTTTCATTCTGTCTCTTAAGTTCTGAGAACCCTCAACTTCCCAGCTAACCCTGCTCCTTCTCGGTTTCTCACATATTCATGAGATATGTATACAAACAAGTAAATATTCACAAACATGTTCAAGTGGCTGATACAGGAAGCCCAACTTCTGTCTACTACACAGTGCTTATAGAGGCCTCACCAATCATTTCCATGCCTAAGAAAAACAGACCTAATTCACCTCCGGCCCCAGATTCTCTCTATGGGAGAGCATACAGCACTCCACACACACACAAGGGAGCGGTGCCCAGCCTGCATTTCTCATGAACATTCACAGCGCAGAGGCTCCTTTCACAGACACTATTCTCATCATGTGAATTCATGAATGTTTAAATAAGGAGGCTCCAGTTCCACACCAGCCCCTGCCAAGATCAAGACTGCAAGCAGAAACTCTGAAACACTCATGTTTACCCCTTCATTTGAAGACTGGCTACAAATAAAACAATCCCAGAATATATACAGCTCAGCTGAGCTTCTCTTAGAAACTCATGTGTCACTCCAAGGCACAAAGCAGAAGCTCTAGGCAAACTGGAAGTTTGCTCAAACACCATCCTGGGCTTGTGGGTTTTCATCTAGACAAGGTGCATGGGCCAGTGGGCCTGTGACTCTGGGCAAATTTACAGTGGGAGACCCTTTAGGCACAAGGAGGGAGAGGAAAGTGGCACATATAGTTTAGAAATTTCATTGAAACTTTTTCCAAGGAGTCACAGAAAAATAAAGAGAACTTGCTTAAATGTTACTTACTGCCTGGTGGATGTGAGACTTCACTTGCTCACTCAACATGCCTTCAAATACAAAGGAGTCACCAAACTTCTCAGCCTGTAAGGAGAATAAAAACAAAAACCCAGAAAGGGTTAGAGCAGTAAGCGTCACATGCACCATTTTCTTTACATGCTACTAACAAGGTTTTCTGGCCCCGTGAACTTGGATTTTCTTATGACTTCCAGAGGATCAGAGATGACTTTAAGGCATCTGGTTTCCTCTTAAAACAGGTTAATGTCACTCACAGAGATTATTTCATGTGAGACTCGATTAGCTGAAAAGACTACAGGCTCGAAAAGGTTAGTTTTCAAGAACACACCTGCCCCATGAAAGGAAATACATTCCCCCAATATGACAAATGACATCCAGAAGTGATAGAGTTCTGTACATGTGAGATTATATAAGCAAGTTTTGTCCTTCATCCTGCTCACAGCATCTACCTAAAAGAATTAAATGCCACTGTTTGCTGACACTCTGACCCATTATATGTGTCTATAACTGTCAAGTGATGAGCGCAAACATCAGGTGAACTCTAGATTTTAACAGCCTTATGCAACATTATTATCTCAACTCTTCATGGATATCTGTCCTGAAAATGGGATCCTTTGTCTTTTAGCATCTCTGACTGTCTGTTCTAGCGTTCCTCCTGGATTTATGACTGTTCTTATTCATCCCCTGAAATGCATGGCCACTGGACACTACTGGATCTCGGAGATCTGTGTCTGGCTTTCTGAGCTTCTTGTACTAGGCCTGCACTTGTTAGGTTGTGCGTTTGAGATCACACAGCCAGCTTGTTAAAACTCAGACTGCTGCTCTCCAACCCCCAAGATTCTAATTATGGCGGCTGGAAGGAGACCAAAAACCCTGCCTATGTTAAATTTGGTGGTTCTTACACAGCGGGCTCAGAGAAATGCACTGACTGACTGCTGGACACTCTCAGTCTCCTCCCATCAACTACAACCAGTACTTGTAAAGCCAAATAAATGCTTTCCTCCTCCAGTTGGCTTGGTCAGACTGTTTTATGACAGCAACAGAGGAGTAACTAGAACATGTGGTGTGTATGTGCCTTACTAACACATTAAGTAAAATCCAGTCAGGTCTAGCATTTCAAATGAAGAATTATGCATACAACACTGCCACAACACCATGATTAACAATGTCTCTCTCTGACTTCTCCTGACAAAGTCCTACATGTACTATTATCATGGCTTGCTGAGTCATAAGTGAAGGTAAAGAGTAAATATGGAGTTGCAAGGTTCTCACATCCCCTCTATTCTGCTTCTCCTAATCTTGAAGAAGAAACTTGATCTATAAAAATCTTCCTCTCCTAGAGCTCTCCTTCTAAGGTCGAAGACATAGTTCATTGGTTAAAGTACTCACTGTACAAGCATGAGGACCTGGGTCCAGATCCCCAAAGCACAGATAAAAACCAGGTGTGGCTATTCACATCAGTGCTGGGGGCTAGAGCTAGGCGCATCCCAAGCTCACTGGTCAGTCAATCCAGCTACAAGTCTATCTCCAGGTTCAGAGAGAAACTCTCTCAAAAGATAAAACAGAGCATCAGGTGGCTTACAACCATCTGTAAATCCAGGGATCCAGTACCCTTTTCTGGCCCCTGTGGGCATACACACACACACAGACCATCCACCACCACCACCGTCACCACCCCAGAAACACTAAAAATAATTTTTTAAAAAATAACAAGGTAAAGGAACAATTGAAAAAGACATCCTTATGTCAACTTCTGGCCTCCACATGGGTGAGCACACCTGCACACATGTATACACATATTCACACACATTAACACTCCAACTTAAATAGACTACTGATGAAACTGAGCTGAGAATAGCTATGTAAACACCAGACTTTTTTTGCTTATGACAAACTTATAAACAAGATTTACAACTACTCGATATATTTTAAGAAATTCCAAAGAAATGTGACAGTGCAAAAGCAAACTGAATGTTGCTTTGCTTTTGGCATTCACTCCCAAATGAATTTCTTAAATTAAAAAAAAAAAAAAGATGTTTAGTGCCAAAAATAAAAAGTAGGGATTTCACAAAATGAGAAAAGGATGAAGGTTTTTGAGAGAGAAAACGGGACATGATTTAGAAAACAAGTATAACTGAGATTCGCACAGAAACATTCATAAACTAGAGAAACTCACCCCCACTCCTACTTGGGACAAGCATTCTCTTGCAGAGCCTTGCACTGTGATTCAGTAACCACAGGAGAAGGCCGAAAACTGCCAAAAAAGGTTCTGTGAGTTGTCAAGGCATTGGAATAAAGCCACAAAAAATGAAAAGCTGAGGGGCTGGAGGGGTTTGGGGGTTAAAAACACACTGCTCTTGCAAAGAACCTGAGTTCAGTTCCTAGCACCCATCACCAGGGGCTCACAACCACCTCTAAATCCAGCTCCACAGAATCTAACACTGTCATGGGCACTGACATTCATGTACACACACACACACACACACACACACACATACACAATTTTAAAATAAAAATAAATCTTTATACATGTATGAAATTCTCAAAAATTATTAAAACTATTATATTTTTAAAATGTAAAGTTGCACTTCGGCAGCTCTCACTTTTGGGCACCAGACTGCAGTTTACTGAGAATAAGAAAGGACTTAACTTTACATGCCGTCTGTGCTCTCAGAAATGCCAGTGGGCAACAGCCCTCTCTGGTGGATTCTAGCACTAGCACAACGCAGCATAAAGGTTAGGAACACCAGGTCTGGGGTTCCCACTGTTCACACTTGACTACCACCAGCTGTGTGACTAGGACGAATCACTTTTCTAACCCTCAACTTGTTGCCTCATGGGCTGCTGTGAAAAATTAGAAGAAATAAATATACATCCATGTGCTTATCACAATGCTGGGCACAAAGTAAAAGTGGTCATTGTTCACTGTTATTAAATCTTTCTTCAAGTTCTAAAAAACAAAAAATTATCTCTCTATTCCCAACCCCATTACCTCTGTCAAATAGCCAGTTGAGTTCACAAACTTCTCAAATTCCACATTACTGACTTCATAAGCATCCATGAAGAAGGCATCAATAGCGACTCTCCTTGCAGGGGCTTCCCCATCCTGCTTGATCTGAGGATCATCTGTACCCATTGTGAATACTCCAGCAGGGATGGGGACCATCTACAGTGACAGAAACACAGGAATCATTCATCAAAATCAAAGTGTACCTTGGTTGAGCTGTGAACCAAGACCACAGAGCTTAAAATCCCCACCACAGAATCTATGTGAAACTAGTAAAATCCAGGGCTTGGGAGATGGCTCAGTGGGTAAAGTTCTCACTGCATAAGCATGAGGACTTGAGTTTAGATCCCCAGCACCATATAAAAGTTGGGGATCTGTAACTCCAGCATTGAGGGTCAGAGACAGGTTCACTGGCCAACCGGTCTAGCCAGAACAGAGATTTCCAGAGACCCTGTCTCAAATATAAGGTGGAAAATGATTGAGTCACTCACCATCAACTTCTAGATGTCATATGCGAAACCACAGGCAAGCACAACAACACGTATATGCATACACACACAAAAATGTTGCATTTTTCTTTATATATTTTCTTTGATAAACTCTCACTTTTTTATTTTTAAAGCATCGCAATTACTTTTTTTCTGATCTCCCTCCTCATGTGAACTCTAAACAGCAAGAGGGGAGAGACTGGGGCCACCCTGCTCACAACTTCCAGGACTGATTACAGAGTCTAAGGATTCACAGACAACCATCAGTTACAAAGTACAGGTCTAGGGCTGGAGAAATGGCTCAGCAGTTAAGAGCACTTGGCTGCTTTTCTAAAGGATCTAGGTTCACTTACTAGCACCCAAGTTTGGAGGCTCACAATTGCCTGTAACAAAAGCCTCTTCTAGCCTCTACTGGTACCTGCACTCACACGCGCACACACACACACACACACACACACACACACACACACACACACACACATAATTAAAAATAAGTATTTTAAAGTACTGGTCCTTGCTTATAACTACAGAGCACTACAGAAATGCAATCCGATCTTCCAGTGACAGCTCTTCAGATCCACTAGAGTGGTTACAGCAGGAAACCATGACACGTATGAGTGAAGATGACCAGAGATTGGAACCCTCCTACGTTGCTGGTAGGAATGAAAAACAATGCAGCCGCTTAGAATACAGTCCAGCAGTTCCTCAGAAATGAAGCAAAGAGCTATTACTCCAAGGCCTTGCCTTTCTACTACCAGGTCTTTATCTAAGAGAAATGTGTTTGTCCACACAAAGTCTTGTTCAAAAAAGCATTCACACTGGGGCTGGAGAAGTGGCTCAGGGATTATGAGCACTTGCTGTTCTTCCAGAAGACCTAGGTTTTCAGCACCCACATCGTGGCCCTGTCAACCTCTTCTGGTTTTGAGGGCACCACACACATACCAATAAACATACTAACAGTCAAAACACTTGTACAAATAAAAATAAATAAATCATCTTTTTAAAAATTTACATATTATTTGTAATAAAAAAGTGGAAACAACTCAAAGGTCCATCAACTGATGAATATGTAACAAAATATGGACTATCCAAAAAAGGCACACTGATCAGCCATAAAAAGAATGAAGTTTAACAATAATGAATCCTGAAAACATGACTCTAGATGAAACAATCCATCCTCTAAAAGGCCACATAAGAATCCAAAATATATACGGGGGGGAGGCGGAGGGGGGAGGGGGAGGGGGAGAGAGAGATTAAAGCACTTACCATGCAAGTTTGAGAACCAGAGTTAGGATCTCCAGAACCCACATAAATGCCAGGTGAGCAAGTTGGCTCACCTGTAATTCCAGCCTCAGAAGGTGGAGACCGGATCCCCAGAGTATTCGTGCTACAGAGACCAGCAGTACGGAAGAGCTCTCAATGTGAGAGACTCTGCCTCAATGATTAAGCTGGAACAGCCATCAAAAATGATTCTCAGCATCAACCTCAGGCTCAAATGTACTCATGCACATGCGCATGTGTACCCATATGTGTGCATCCAAACACATGCAAAGAAGCATATATACACCTGCACAGGAAAATTCTACAAAATACCAAGTAGATCTGTAGTAGCCAGGGGCTCTGCACAAATACAGAATGCCTGCTTAATACGTATGAGGTTTCTGTTGGAAATGCTAAAATGTTCTGGAAATAGGTAGTGATATTAGTTTGACTTCACTAAAAAAAAAAAATCATTGAATTGTATACTTTTAAAGAGTGAATGATATGGTCTATGAATTATATCTCAAAAACAGGCTCCCAAACACACCATCTATCAGAACTCTCTGCAGACATAATGTTTAACTTTAATATCATGTGAATTAAAAGCCAATTCTCAGACCTCTTGATATCTTGTGATCTGTCAAGTTTCTGATCTATAAAAGAGTTCAAAGCAATTAAGGACAAGAAGTCAAAGAGATAATGAGGCGAGGAGGAGAAAGAATGTGGTTTAGCAGCACGAGTGAAAGAGTTAAAATAACTCTTGGGAACTCAAGGACTACCGACCTGATTTTCCACTACTACAGACTCTCTCTGCTAATGGTTACTACAATTATGCGCATGTCTTCCCCAATCCCAATAGCATTATTTTCATCTGATAAGTAACACATGTGATATTTGTCCAATGTATCACTCCTCTTCCAAGACATAAACCTTGACAACCTCAGTACCCAAATCCCATCATCCACACGTCACCCAGCCTGACTGGTTCTCCTACCTGTAACTCCCAGTAGCTCTCCTCCGGATTCTCAGATAATAGCTGTAGCCTCTTTGGTGGTCTCCCTGTCTCTGGCCTCATCCTTTCACGCCTCTCCCTGCCTCTGCCACTCAATCATTTTATTCAATCACCCACTCAGCAAATAGTTACATTCCTTCTGAGTTTTCTGAAAATGTCAGTATTCTGTATCCAACACAATTTATCACAGCACTGTCACAAAAGGGGTGAGGGATAGAAATAAGGGCTGCAGAGATGGCTCGGCCTCTTCACAAAACCTGACTCTGGTTCCCAGGGCCCCTACCAGGTGTCTCACAACTGCCCATAACTCCAAGTCCAGGAGATCAGGTTCCCTCTCTGACTCTTCAGGCAACTTCATACACATCATACAGACATGCACACACATAAACACAAATAAAACTAAAAATAAATCTTAAAAAGGCTGGGATCAACCTAAATGTTCATTAGCTTGGATAGCTTAAGCAAATTGTGGGCCATCTAGAAAATGTTAAATAAGGTAGACATTAGAAAATACAAGGGAAACAAGAATAAGAGGGAGAATTTTTTTAGGCAGGGTCTCACTGTGTACCCCCAGTTGTCCTAGAACTTTCCATGGAGACCATGCCAGGCTAGCCTCCATCTTACAGAGACTGGCCTGCCTCTGCCTCTGCCTCCCAAGTGCTGGGATGAAAGACGTGCGCTGCACTCAGCTAAGAGGAAGCTTTTAATATGATGGCATGAGAGATCTCACCAGGAAAGAACAGTGGGGGCACAGCGAGGTGCCCAGTCGTGTATGTGACATTATGATGAGTGTGGAAAGAGGTAAAGGGGGGGGTGTCTGCACACTCAGCAATGTTTAGATTTGCTTGAACTAGAGACCAGACCTCTCGAAAAGGGCATCAACAACACAGCAATGGTTGTCTGATGAGAAGGTTATTCAATGAATCAAAACTTTCTCTACACCCAAATTTTTCTTGAATTTAGAACTGTGTAAATGTAGTATCTGTTAAGAAACAAAATAGACCCAGCATTCAGGAGGCAGAGGCTGGCGGATCTCTACAAGGTCCAGACCATCCTGATCTAAACAGAGTTTCAGGCCAGCCAGGGCCACATAGTGAGACTCTTGTCTCAAAATAATTGATTGATTAATTAATTAATTTTAAAAATGAAGTTGGAGAGAAGGCTCGGCAGTTAAGAGCATTGGCTGTTCTTGCAGAGGACCCAGCACCCACATGATGGCCAAAAACTGTCCTGAACACCAGTTCCAAGGGATCTGATTCCTTTTGACCTCTGCAGGCCCTCTACTTAGGTGATGCACTTACATGCATGTACACAAAATTTCATACACATAAAATGAAAATAAATTAAAAAATAAAGTGTCAACCTCACCAAACTGACTTACCTCTTTTTTAAATTATTCAGGAATTCCCATCTCATTCAGGGTAAAATATCCAAACATCAGAACCTAACCACTCACCACCTGTTACTTGTACTTGACTACAATTCCAAAATTGTCTCTTTGTAAATTATGACATTGTTCAAGGATTACTCTTTTTCAAGTCTTGCCAGTCTGCACATCTTTCCCTTAGCTGGGTTGAAAGCACCTCACTTTGAGTCCTCTGATGTATACCAATGATGCATATCTATCATAATCTCTCAGGCTGGAGAGATGGTGCAGTGGTTAAGAGCACTGGCTACTCTCTCAGAGGACCCAGGTTCAGTTCCCAGAACCTACATGGTAGCTAACAACGATCCGTAACTCCAGTTCCAAGGGATCCAACACCCTTTTCTAGCCTTTGTGAATTTGCAAACATGTATACACAGCAGGTAAAACACTTATACACATGAAATAAAAATAAATTTTAAAAAATAATCCTTCACACACAAATTATCATCTTAATTACATGTTTTCTTTTTTAATCTTATTTGTGTGTGTGTGTGTGTGTGTGTGTGTGTGTGTTTGTGGTGGGGGGCAAATATGTGCCTGCGGAAGCCAGAAAACAACCTTGGGTGTCATCCTCAAGAACAAAGTCCATCTCCTTTGAGACAGGGTTTCCCACTGGCCTGGAGCTCACCAGTTAGGCTAGAAGGGCTGGTCAACAAGCCTCAAGGATCCTCCTGGCTCTGACTCCCCAGTGTGGGAATACAAGCACCTGTTACCACACCCAGATTTTCACATGGGTTCTGCGGATCCAGCTCTGGTCATCAGGCTTACAAGGCAAGCACTTTACTACCTGAGCTAACTTCACAGTCTATTAGATACATGTTTTCACTCTACGTTGATCTTAGACTCCTTAGGACCCCAAAATGAACTTGCTTTCCTCATCCTCTTCTCCCTCCAGGTAAATACCAACCACGCTAAAGCCGTCCCAGCTTGCACTGTGGACTTCTGGCCTCGTTCTGTTCCCTCCTCTGACTAACCAGCAGAGATACAGGGCACTGAATGGGCCAAGTTCCCATTCTGGACACTGAAGATCAAAAGCTCCATACTGACTGGATCTTAATTTCTAACTTATATGAATGAGGTTTTCTGTCCTCCGAATGAACATGTCCATTCTAGTGAAATTCCATGCATTCAGGTGTCTTACTCTACTGGACCCCAAGCCAAATTTAAAGACTATTTTAATTATGTCTTCATGGAAGGACCAGCATCAAACAATCCATTCTCTGCAATGACTAAAGGTGAGTTAAAACCCTCTGCTATACAATAGCTTCTGCCACTGCCACTCAAGACAGAGGCATAGAAGTGGGTAAGATGGCTGCAAAGGTTAAGACGCTTGCTGTGCCAGACTGGCAACCTGAGCTCAGTCCCTGGAATTCACACAACAGTCCCTGGAGAGAACCAATTCCACAAAATTGTCCTTTGATCTCTGGTCTAGTTACTTCCTTTTGCCATGATAAAAATACTGACAAAACCAACCTGGGGAGGAAAGGGTTTATGGCTTACACTCATCATCAAGAGAAGCCAAAGCAGGAACTCAGGGCAGGAACCTCAAGCACAGACCACAGAGGAACACTGTTTATTGACCTGCTCTCTAAGCAGGTGCTCAGTCGGCTCTCTTACACAAACCAAGACCACCTGCCCAGAGGTGGCACCTCCCACAATGGGGTGGGCTCTCCCACATCACTCACCAATCAAGAAATGCCCCCCCACACCAGACATGGCCACAGGTCAATCCAAAGGAGGAAATTCCTCAGTTGAGGTTCCCTCTACCCTGGTGTGCCCAGGTGTGTCAACTTGACAACTGAAGCTATCCAGCACAACCTCCACATAAATGCTTGTGTATACACATACACCCAAGCACAAACAAACACACCAAACACACAGAAAATAAATCAGTATTTGTTTTTAAAAGACAAGTATAAGTGAAGTCAAGAATCACTCCATTACAGCTAAAGCCATGCTTACAGCTATGCATGCTGCCAAGTGCAGCAGGCACCTGCTAGTTCTGCCCACCCAGCACCCATTCCCTGAAACGTAAAAGCATCTGAAGTCTCCTTTGAAAAACCACTTCTTGACTTCACTAAACACAGGTGGTGTACATGAGGCTGGATGGTTTGACTCTTAATCTCTTGTGACAACGGTCTGAAGAATCAAATCATTCTTGTGACCACAAAGATGCAAGTAAGAGTAAGCCCAAGTTCAATCTAAGTTCATCAGGGAACATTTGCTAGAGTCACCAGGAGGGGAACTCTTTCTCTCCTATCAGTTTAGAAATAGAAGAGATACTAACTGGCAACAGCCAGAACTAGAGATGACCCAAGGGATGGTCAAGGATGGGCCTGAAGATGCCACCTGATGCCCTGAATTGATCCAGCTGAGTCTAAGTTCATACGTATTCTTGAACCACTGAACTATAGACAGAGTCCATAAATGTCCTCTTCCTTGCCTTTTCTCAGGTTCTAATGTAAGAATTTTGTCTTGAACACAAAAATGAACTAAGCAGGCCGGCAAGGTGGCTCAGTGGGTGAAGACATTTGCCACAAGTCCGACAGCCTGAGTTTGATACCCAGGATTACACGGTAGAAACCAAGAACTGATCCCTACAAGCTGTCGCCTAACCTCCATATGTGCACTGCGGCACGCAAAGACACACACACACACAAATAGATAAATATATGGTTTACATTTTTTAATGAAATTAGCTCATTTGCAACTCTATGTAGCTCTTTCAATTCCTTCTTTCCACCCCTTAAACTTAATATAAAAGCCTCAGCAGAAAGAGTAAGACTTCTGGAGAAAACGTTTTATAAAATGGATGCCAATCAACTGTACCTTTACACCCAGGAAAACATGCCCAGACAAGAAACCAAAACTAGCATTATCTTTACATGCAGGCTATGTATACATATACACATACATATACACAGGCATGCAACATGCATATTTGGCATCTCCATTCTAAACACCTTCATTCTCAAAAAACTCTTCTAAAAGTTCACAGAGAATAAAACATTTTGCATCTTGTTACAAAAGAATATATAATATAGAAAGATATCAGGATAATTTTCTCGGAGAATGACATTTTTTATTTTATGTGTGTATGTGTACATACATGTGCATGGGTGCAGGTTCACGTGCATGGGTGCAGGTTCACGTGCATGGGTGCAGGTTCACGTGCATGGGTGCAGGTTCTCGTGCATGGGTGCAGGTTCACGTGCATGGGTGCAGGTTCACGTGCATGGGTGCAGGTTCTCGTGCATGGGTGCAGGTTCACATGCATGGGTGCAGGTTCACGTGCATGGGTGCAGGTGCAGAGGCCAGAGGTAAACACAGGTGCCCTCCTCTACCTTATTCACTAGAGACGGGGTCTCTCACTGAACCTGCAGCTGCCCATTCTTCCAGCTAGTCAGCTGGCTGGTCAGCAAGCCTCCAGCTATCTTCCTGTCTGGGCCTCCTACCTCCACCCCACCCCACCTCCAGCACTGCACTCTTATCTACTGAGCCATCTTCCTAGCCACAAGAATCATATTTTTTGTCTGTTTTTGGTTTGTTTTTTTTAAGACAGGATCTCACTATGTATCCCTGGCTGGCCTGAAACTCACTATGTAGACCAGGCTGGCCCCTAACTCAGAGATCTGCCTGCCTCTGCACTCCAAATGCTGGATTTGAAGGTATGTGCAACCATGCCAGGTTCAAGAATTCTATTTTTTGAGCCAGAAGGAATTTAAATCAAAATTTAAAATCTGTATAGTGTTTCCTAGATGATTCATATTGCCATAGCTTTCCCATTCAACTGTAAATTCCTTAAGGGTATAGGCCAATGCTATTTACTTTGTGTCCCTCACTTTGCACATCATGTAAAATCACAGAGAGAGAGAGACAGAGACAGAGACAGAGAGACAGAGACAAAGAGATTCACACCTAAATAATGACACTGAAATCATAAAAACTATCACTCCCAGAAAACTTTAAAGCACATTTCTCACAATACATAATACACTCCAAAAATGTGTTTTGGGGTGCTCCTAACATTACAGAAAGTAATACATGAACAGCCAAAGATGACCCATGTAGTATGCAATTGGAGCACAAAACCACTTACAGGCATGAAAATTGGACATCTTTTACAAGCAACTGAAAAGATGATAGCACTCCACATCTCATTTTTGGAATCCATAGACAGATAGACCATTCAAAACCGAGGAGGTTAGTACTAGCCAGAAGGTCTAGACAGAACTTTTAGGTAGATGGATGCACAAATGCAAATAAGATAGCTGCCCAATTTGTTATCAAGTATATACAGCATACACATCAGGGGAAGTCTTCCTAGTGAAATGGAGAGATGGTTAGTTTTCATGATAGTTAGAGAACAGAAACCAAAACAAGAATCAGGATTTTTTATCATACACCAGTAATGCAGAACATCTGACACATCACTGAAAGCCAAAACAAACACAGGATGAAGAAATAATGAGATGCCCAGCTACCCACCTTCTACACTCTCTATATAAGAAACCAACCATGGTTCATCTTCCACACCCACAAGGTAGCTACAGGAGGAACCTGCAGGCACACATCATTTATAATTGCCATGCCAAGGCAAATACATACTACTGTGGCAATATATATCAAAGGGAGGGAGGGAAAGAAGGTTATGTAAGGCCTGCAGGGAACCTTACCCTCTTACCAAGTCCTGAACATTGGTAAGAATTAACACAGAGGATCTAACTGTAGGACAACAAGAAGTGCTAGTCAGAAGACCTGGGGTGAATTCCCAGTACTTGAGTCCACAAAAGCACCCATATACAAAGCATCTGGCAAGTAGAACAAAGGACCATTTCTTTAATTTCTGTTATCTAAAGATCCTAACACCTCACACATGTAGGCATTGTGCAAGACAGGCAGGTGTATGTGGCTTGTGCTCAAAGTGCTAAACACGACAGGATAAAGTATACAAGTCTTATGCTCTCAAGAAGCAGACACCACTGAAATAGCAGCAAGAAAGTTGATAACAAGTCTCCACAGTTATTCAGAGGAACCAAAACCAGAATCTGACTTCAAGTTCTTAGCTCGTCATCAAGATGACAAGGTACAGGAAGAAGGAAAGAGGAAGGATGAGGTGTCAGAGGTAAGAAAGGACAACAGTCAGACTAACTTCTGTAAGGTTTCAGAAGTAAACACAGCCACAAAACGCACCTTCGGGTGGGGAGGTGGGTGAGGAACTCACTCCCTGTCAAATGGGATCCTCAGAGGAGCAGTTTGGGGTGTGGTTATACCCTTCCCTGGCCTCCTGGGCACCTCTAGCCTGGCCGATCCCAGCCTGGTGCGGAACCTACACGCCCCAGGAATGGAAAGAGCACCTGGACGAGCGCGAGCGGCCGCTGACCGGGGTCTGGGACGTTCGCCTCCCGGGAGTACCGATGTGCGGCCGCCGAGCTGCCCGGGACCCCGGGCCTCTGGGGAGAGCCGCAGCCGCACGAGCCCGCGAGGGACGCAGCGTCTTCTCCGGCCGCGGCCTCTTCGCTCCTCGCTGCCCCTCCTGACAGCAAGAGCAGCAGCACCGAGAAGATGCGAGCCAGCCGGCGGCAGCACCCAACAGCAGCTCCTAGCGCGGGCGCAGCCATGTTGTTCCGCGAGTCATGTGACACGTCTGGTCACGTGGCCCGCCTTTCTTAAAGGGGCGGCCTATGTTGATTTAAGCAAAGGGCTCTGAAAGTGTCCAGTAGTTCATCCCAAGCTCTGCTAATGTTGGAAGTGAGGAACACGACTAGGTCTGTAATATGCAAGGCCTTTCACAGACGACGAGTCCCTTCGTGATTTAGTGACTGAAAAATAATAATCATATTTATTCAGCTTTTGCTAAGTATGAAATAAGCACTTCATTTCTGAAACTCTCATTTAATCCTAGCAATGATTCTTGAACATTGGGTTGACACAACTATTAAGTGATTTTCCCGAATCACGAGTGGTAACTAAGCGTCAAAAGCATGATTAAAACCCAGAGAATCTAACTTGGAATTCTGAATTTGAATCAGTATAGGCAATTTAATAAATGGTCCCAAACAAGTAGATGAGGAACTCGAAGGACTGTATTCCAGTAGGTAAAGTTAGAGAAATCTAGACGATTGGATTGTGTGACAGCAGTTGTTAAAGTTTTGTACTTCAACAACAATGTGTGCATCACCTTACTAGGAATGCAATATTAAATAATTAATGATTTAGTTAATAATCTCTGGGAACAGGACACAGCAATTTGTGATTCTTTGAGAGAGAGAGAGAGAAAGAGAGAGAAGGAATATATATATATGAGTGGTGTGTGTGATGTGCACAGGTGTGGCTGGTGCCCGTGTCAGCACCAAGATCTGAGAAGGACGTCAAATATCCTGCTCTACCATTCTCTTCCTTGTTACTTTGAGACAGGGCCTCTCATTGAACTTGGAGTTACATTGGTGACCAGCAAACCTCCAGTGATCCTCCAGTCTTTACTTGTTTCTCAAAGCATTGAAGTTACAGGCTCCCCCATGCCCAGATTTCTATGTTGGTACTGGGGATTCACAGTTGGTTCCTAACACTTGCACAGCAAGCATTCTTACCCACTGAGACATCTCCCTGCTCCATCTTCTTTCCTTTCACTGTTTTTTAAAAGGAACCATGTACCTTGCCTGATCTGAAATTTGCAATGTGGGAAAAGCTAGCCTCAGTTTTTCAGCAATCCTCTTTTCCTTGCCTCCCAAGTGTTGGGATTACAGGAGTGTTCCACTCTGCCCATCTATATATTTTTCATCAAGTTTTCCAGATAATTCCAATGCCCTCTGAAAATATTATGGGACTGATGCTTGTTTGTTTGGTTTTTTGACAGGGTCTGGTTATATACTCCAGACTGACCTTGAACTCTTTACCCTGCTGCCTCGGTTTCTAGAGTACTGGTATCACACACCTGAGCAATCACATCTGGCTCGCATTAAAGTTTAATGATTGTTCTACAGTTTCATTAGCAAAAAGAATGCAAAACAAAAACAAAGATAAGATGAAAATGGAACTTACAGATCAAAAGTAACACACCCATGGCCTGGGGTGTTGGTACTTGTTCTTAACCCTAGCTGCATGACTTTCTAGCTTCTTTTCTTCTCCCTCTACTCTCTTCCTCCAGGCAGCTGCTGAAATCTCCAGCTTGCCTGTCTTGAGGATTTTTCTTCAAATTCTCTCCGTAAGTCTGCCCGCTTTTCTGAATTCTTCAGAAAAGCGTAATCGTAATCTTTCCTTCTCTTCTTCACATCCTTTTTTTTAAACATGCTTTCTTTAAGGCTTTGGGCTGCCCTAACGTCTTGCATTTCTCTACCTTTTCTCTAAAGCTCCTTCTCCCAGCCATGTGGCTGCCAGTCCGCCACCTGTCTGACCCCATGCAGGCTCTAAACCTGCATGACTTTCTAGCTTCTTTTCTTCTCCCTCTACTCTCTTCCTCCAGGCAGCTGCTGAAATCCCCAGCTTGCCTGTCTTGAGGATTTTTCTTCAAATTCTTCAAATTCCAATAAAATTGTCTTAAAGCTTCCGATTGGGTCCATTCTTAAATTCTTTTATGAATGAGACTAAGAACCCTCTAGGGGATGCTCTCATTTCACCCCGTTTCACTATTACCATTTGCATTTCAGAATTGGTGAGGCCAGAAGGACAATGCACAAACCAAAGTTGTATGTGTATATGCTGCATAATATTCCAGGGTCTAGGTCAAAGATAATGCTTGTTTGAGTCTTTCAAAAGGTCAGTCTTGGCACCTGTTTGTAACTCAAAAGACCTCAAAGCCTTTGATTCATGGTTCTGCCTTACCATTAGGCTGTAAGCTCTGGGAAGGTTAAGGATCTCACTTATTTGTTTACTGCTTGTATCAGCAAGATCAGGCAAAGGCCTGGGACATGCTGAGCACTCAGAGTGAACATTCATTGAATTAATGGATATAGGAGAATTGTATAAATCAATACCTCATTCTCTTAAGAAGAAACAAATTATTGAGAAAATAATACAGATTTTGGACTAGATGGGGATGTGTTTAAAAGCTGGCTGCTGATATTTTTAAAACCCCACCTACTGCCCAGACCTAACCCTCCTCTCCAGTAGTCATTCCAGCTCTCAGGCCTGCCCAAGCAAGCCCCAGACTTGCAAGTTTCCCTAGACCAGTGAGTTTCCTAACCCCAGCCAGGTGAGTTCCCTAATCCTAGATTCCCTCCCCCATCCTCCTCATACCTGCCATCACAGTTCTCAGGCTTGTTCCTTGTGTGCCCAAGACTGTGAGTTTGATGATGCCTGCGAGTTCCCTGACATTTGTGCGTCCCCAACATTCCACTGCCTACCCTGGATACTCAGCTCTACACACCCTCCATGACTGGGAGTCTTGCCACACCTGCAAGTTCTTTCACATATATGTGTCCCCCAGTCCCAACCCTCCCAATGTACCCTCCCACAGCCCAGGCTGCAGGGCCTGTAGCTTCTACCCTCAGGCCTACAAGTTCCTCCAGATCTGTGAGAATCCCAGCCCCAGTGTTCTCCCTCTGCCACTCCACTTCCCCAGGCCTAGCTGGGGTCATGCAATCATCACACTGACCCAGCTTGGTCAATTCTAGAGAATCCTGCCTGCCCTTGTAGCCACCTGCATACCTCCAAGCATAGCTAGAGTTGTACAGACAGTACATCCCCGGAGAAAGACCCATTTGAGAGTTAACACATTTTTGTAATTACCACCAAATTGTAATAACCCCATATATCAAATCAAAACTCAACACAGACCTGTCTTCCAACTCGCTCCCCTAGCAGCAACCCAGCCCAGCCTGTTTCTCCAGGACCAAGTAAAGTCTGTCTTGCAACCTCATACTCAAACACTTCACCTATCACTAGCAGAGCTGAGATCACGTCTTACATTCTATTCACACATCGACACAGAGTGTCCCCAACACTAAACACCAAGCCGTGCTCAGCTGGACCATAACCTGACAAGTTGAGGGAACAGCAAACAAAGGCAAGATCACCCATCCATATCCAAAGCAACCACTGACACAAGTCCAGATGCCTAGGCCTCACTGAAACAATACAACCAACATAAATAACCACAGAATTTATTTCCTCCAGAAATTAGAAACTCCATCATAATGTTGCCTGAGAATGACCTCTAGCCGATGCACAAGAGAGGAATTTCAAAACAGCAATTATAAATATGTTCAAGGAACTCAAAGAAGACATGAATAGAATACTGATGGCACAAAGAGATGAAATAACTATAACAATTCAAGACATGAAATTAGAATTCAGTAAAGAGAATCTCGAAGAAAAGCCAAACTTAAAAACCTCAGAAATTCAAAGAAAAAAAATCAGAGGAAAGGATTAAAAAGGGACTAGAGGAAATGGAACAGAGAATATCAGATCATGAACACAATGTTGAAATAATTGATCACTTAACCAAAGAAAATATCAAGTATAAAATAACCAAGGATTGGAACATGCAGGACCTCTGGGACTGGAGAGATGGCTCAGCAGTTAAAATCACTGCCTGCGCTTATATAAGACCCCAGTTTGATTCCCAGCACCAATATGGTGGCTAACAACCATCTATAACTCCGGTATCAGGGGATCCAATGCCCTTGTCTGACCTCCACAGGTATTTCAAGACACAAGTGCACTTACATACATGCAGGCAATATACTCATACACACAAAATAAAAATAATAAATAAATATTTTTAAAATAAAATAAAGACCAAACCTATAGATCATAGTTATAGAAGTAGAAGAAACCCAAGTCAAATGCACAGAAAATATTCTAAGCAAAATCACACAAGAAATCTTCCTATGTCTAAGAAAAGTGATAGTTATCAAGATACAAGAACAGACAAGTAGACAGGACCAGAAAAGAAATCCCCCACATCAAATAATAGTCAAAATACCAAATGTGCAGAACAAAAAAAGATATTGAAAGCTGTAGGAGAGAAAGATCAAGTCATATATAAAGGCAGGCCCAACAGAATGACAACTGATTTTTCAATGGAGACTATGAAGGACAGAATAGACGACCTACAAGTCATGAAAGAACACAGATGCCAACCCAAGCTATGATACCCAGCAAAACTATCAGTTGTAATTGAAGGAGAAAGAAAAATTTACCATGAAAAACAGATTTTAGTAATTTATGTCCATAAAGTCAGCACTGTAGAGAATCCACAATGGAATACTTCAGTCTGAAGAGATTAAAAACTCTCAAAAGGCACAAAGAATAAACAGTTCCAGAACAGTTAACAAAAAGAGGTCTATGGAAGCAAGAAGCACTACAACACCAACATAAAAACAATAATAACAACTCAATATTAATGGTCTCAATTCCTCAGTAAAAAGAAAGACTAACTGTCTGGATTAGAAAATAGGATCGTTTAACCTGGTGCTTCTAAGAAACACACATCATCAACAATAATTGATACCACCTCAGGATAAAGGATAGAAAAAGTGTGTCAAGCAAATGGAACTAAGAAAGAAGCAAACGTAGCTATTGTAAAGTTTGACAAAATAGACTTGAAACTAAAACTAGTCAGAAGAGATAGAGAAAGTGACTTCATATTCATTAAAGGGAAAATACACGAAGAAGATACTACAGTCCTAAATATGCATGCATCCAACACAGAGGCAACCAATTTAATAAAAGAAACTCTATTTGATCTAAAAGCACATGTTGACTCTGAAACAGTGATAGTGGGTGACTTCATTACCTTACAGTCACCAATAGACAGATCATCCAGACAGAAACTAGAAACCCTGGAGTTAAATGACATCATAAATCCAAAGGACCCAACAGACCCTTACAAAACTTTGCATCCAAACACCAAAGACTACACTTCATCCCATGGAACTTTTTCCAAAACTAGCCACATATTAGGACACAAAACAAGTCTCCACAAATTTAGGAAAACTGAAATAGCACCCTGTATTCTATCTGAGCCCTCAGGAATAAAGCTATATACCAATAAAAATTAAAATGGATAAAAGTACATAAACTTGTGGAAACTAAATAACAAACTACTGAATGAAAATTGGATCAAGGGAGAAATCAAGAAGGAAACTTAAAAATTCCTAGAATTGAATGAAAATGAAAACACAGCATACAAAAATCTATGGGACATATGAAGGCAGTCCTAAGAGGAAAGTTTATAGTACCACGTGCCCATATCAGAAAATCAGAGACATATCATTAACTCATACTAGTAACTTAAAGATGCACCAGGAGGCTTTGGAAAACCAAGAACTAACAGCATCTTAAAATAGTAGATTAGAAGAGATAAAATCAAGGTTGAAATTAACGAAATAGAAACAAAGAAAACAATACAGAGAATCAAGGAAGCAGAATTGGCTCTTCAACAATATTAGCAAGATTGGCAAACCTTTAGTCAAATTAACCAAAAACAGAGAGGACTCAAATTAATAAACTCAGAGATGAAAAGGGAGACATAACAACAGCTCTGTGAAATTCAGAAAACTACATGACATACTTTAAGATTTGTATTCCACCAAACTGGACTTTGAAATGGATAAATTTCTAGATATGAATGACCGACAGAAGTTAAATCAAATGTTATAAAGAATGGAAACATATTCATAATAACCAATGGGATCAATGCAGTAATTAAAAACCTCCCAACTGAAAGGAGCCCAGGATCAGATGAATTCAGCTCAGAATTCTACCAAACCTTCAAGGTAGAATTAATAAAAATACTCTCCAAATTATTTCATAAAATGGAAAAGGAAGGAAAACTCATGAATTATTTCTATGAAATCAATATGTCTCTCATAACAAAACTGGACAAAGACCAGTTTTATTTATTATTATTATTGTTGTTGTGTTGTTGTTGTAGCAGGAGTGGCACATGTGTCACGGTGTTGGTGTGGAGGTCAGAAGACAACTTTGATGAGTTGGTTCTCTCCTATTACAGTGAGATCTGGGAATATTTGTTGTCAGTCTTGTGCGGTAAGCATCTTTACCTGCAGTTATCCCACCAGTCCCAGATTTTGGACCTTTTATCTTGAAAATAGTGAGCTGAATAAACCTCTTTTGTTTAGAAAGTATCCCAACGTCTGTATTTTGTCATAGCAACAGGAAACTAAGTCTCCACGACGGCAGTTTATCTGTATTTGAGGTAAACTATCCCCACACTGTGTGAGGCCAGCTGCTTCTGGTTGGTATGGAAGAAGTCCACCCCGAATGTGGCTTAACCTTGAATGCCTTCACTGAGAAATGGATCTGCTGATTAGATACTATACTGTATGTGAACATATAGCTATATATACTATGCTATATGTAAATCCAGCTCGGTTTGACAAGTTCTCAGAAAGTAATGCTGGCTAAGACTGTTGGATTAGAAAAGACACAGCTCAAAACTTGACCCAGGAGTGGGAGAAATGACTCAGCAGGTAAGAGTGCTTGCTGCCCTTACAGAGAGGACCCAAGTTTGGTTCCCAGAACCCACATGAGATGGCTCACAAAAACGTGTAACTTCAGCTCCAGGGATCCAACACCCACTTCTGGCCTCCTCAGGTACCTGTACTCACATACACATACCCACACAGAAAACTTTATGACAGGCATGGTGATGCATGCCTTTAATTCAGCATTTGGGAGGCAGAGGCAGGCAGATCTCTGTGAGGTTGAGGCCATCCTGATCTACGTAGCAAGTTTAAGGCCAACAGGGGCTACACTCTTTCAAAAAGGAAAAAAAAAACCACTTTACTGCTGATTAAGTAATATACATTTGGTTCCAGTTTTGGCTTTTATAAACAATGTTTTTGCTTCCTGTGTAAATTGTTCTTTGGACACGTTTCAGTTTCTCTTGGGTATAGTCTTGGAGTGGGACTGCTGAGTCTTCCAATAAACTCCATGTTTTCCTTCTGGGAACTGCCAAACTGTTTTCCAAAGTGGCTGCACCATTTGACTGTCCCTTGAGCAATATGTATGGGATTCTCAGCTTCTCAGTGATGCAGCTGATTCTTCATTCCCTTCAGAATAAACCCTCACTTTTCTTTATTAGACCCAAGGTATCCCTAGTCAACTGATACTGAACTTGGACTCTGGATATAGCCCAGTAGCCAAGAAAGCATGTAGAGGCCGCTCTCAGGGGAGGGAGTTACGAGCAGACCTGTTGGTCTTTTGAGCAAGAAGTCTCTGCAGCAGTGTATGGTAAATTCGGGGTTCTTTCTGAGGTTTTTTTCTATTGGTTCATTCCGCGGCAAGTCCCACCCTCTGACCAATAAGGGGGCAAGGAGGTGGGGAGAAAGGAGAGACAACATGGTAGCGAGTGCTGGGAGTGCCACTAAGGCATGGAAAGTAAATTTCATGAGACAGGTAGTGAGTGTTTCCCTCACAGTGGAACTGCCAGCTCTCAATAGAGAGGCTGTACTCACTGACTCTGGAGGCCAGAGAGTCTAGAGAGCCACATGTTTCTGTACTACCAATGTCAATGTCCCTGCCCTGTTCTTTATGTTAGTGTGTGTGTGTGTGTGTGTGTGTGTGTGTGTGTGTGTGTGTGTGCGCGCGCGCGCGCATGTTGAGGAGACTAGAGGTTAGACTTCAGGTGTCCATGTTGAGGAGGCTAGAGGTTAGACTTCAGGTGTCATTTTTCAGGAGCCATTCTCCTTGGCATTTTGATTGTTGTTATTTTACTTTTATTTTATGTGTATGCGTGTTTTGCCTGCTTGCATGCAAATGCACCACATGCATGGAATGCCCACAGAGGTCAGAGGCAGATGTCAGACCCCCTGGAACTGGAATTATAGAGAATTGTTAGCCACCATATGGGTGCTGGCAACTGAACTGGGGTCCTCTCTAAGAGCAGCCAGTGCTCTTAACTACTGAGCTAGTTACTTTTTGAGACAGAGTCTCTTGTGGGGATCTAGGGCTCACCTGCTAAGCTAGGCTGGCTAGCCAATAAGTTTCAGGGATCTGCCTGTCTGTCTCCACTGCCACCACATTTCTACCTGGGTGCTAGGAGTCAAACTCAGGTCCTTATTCACACACAGCAGGCCCTTTATTAACTGAGCCCTCTCCCAAGCTCCTCTACCCCACTGCTACCTTTTGTTTTAGCTTCCAGAGCGTTCCAAGCAGATCCCTGACTTTAATGTAGGATGCCTTACATTGCCTGAGGAGCTAAACAACTCTGACACTCTGGGTTCTTACTGTTAGATGGTTGCCCTGTTACTCAGTTATGCTCTTGCACAGTTGAAGAAGAAGCTACCCTTGCAAGCTAGCAATGAGACCCTCTGACATCATTTCTAGCTGTTTGTTAACTGCTGCCCCACGGTTCCTCATTATCCCCCTGCAGCAGAGGCCAATGCCACTTGGTAATGAATGGCCAATTCTATTGTTTTTGGAGGCGTGGTTCCTCCTCTATACGTTCCAGATTCCAGAGTCAGCATCAGCATGGAACTGGCATTCCTTCCCAGGACACTGCTAGAAAAAAAAAAAAAAAAAAATTAGGGTTAGGCTGCCACCTTGTGCCAGGGGCTATCCATATCCAACACACCTCTCCAGATGAAGTACTCATTTCCCACAAACAGTGGATCCCAAAGTCCCCTAGCTATCTATACCACATGTGTTCTCAGGCCACTTCCACTATCCACTATCTTCAACTATTTCTGTCGGTCCTTGCAAAGATATGCCACGATACACCTAAAAATCCAAGCAAAAGAAAAGGGAGAGGGCAGAGGGGTGAACTGGTGGGAAGGCACCAGCCTGGCTTCTGTGAAAGGAAGAGAGCAGGAAGACACCAGGAAGGAAGAGCCTTCGCGTCTGGTTCTACATGAAAAAAGCCAAGGTCAGCTCAACTAGCAGCTCCCGAGCAAAGATGGCTCCTCAGAGAGGTGAAGCATGGAGCCTAAATATCCAGCTCGTACCTTTTCCTTCATCTTCAGTCACTGGCTGGAGCTGCCCACAAAGAGGACCAGCTGCTCGTAGGTTTGAACCCTGAAAGCTACATTAGACACTGCGATGAGTTCTCTTTAAAAAACTGCCTCAGCACACACACCTGCTGACTACTCCACAGGGCCAAGAGCATCCCATTCACTTTCCTCTGAGTTTTCCTTTGCTCACTATGTTCCAGCCACTGTCTTAGTGTTCACAGAGCACATCAAGCACAGTCCTGCCTCTGGGTCCTGTTACGGGCTGAGGTTCTTTACTCTTTTCGAGGCTGTTCTGTTTTTTGCCATTCAGGCCTCAGCACAAAGTTACATGGTCAGAGAAGTCTTTCCCCTTCTGCTGCATCCCAGCATCTCCGCTGCCGTCTTCAAGGCCCTGACACTTACCTGAAATGATGGTGTTTGTTTTTCTCCCTCCCTGTGGGCACGGAGAACTCTTTAGTAATCAACATTGTGCTCTTAATGCCTAAAACACTTGCCTGTGTTTTAGTCTGCCTTTCTATTGCTCATGACCAAAAGCAACTTGGGGGAGAAGGGGTTTATTTAGCTTTCACTTCTAGGTCACAATCCACCATCCATCACCGAGAGAAGTCAGGGGAGGAAGGCAAGCAGAAACTGAAGTTGAATCTATGAAAGAATGCTTACTCGTTCACTCACTAGTCCGTGCTTGCTTTCTTCTACAGCCTGGGACTACCTGCCTAGGGGTGCAGCCCATAGTGGGCTGAGATCTCCATAATCAATCATCAGCTAAGACCATTCCTCACAGACATGGCCATAGGCCGATCTGACTGAAGAAATTTTTCAGTTTATGTTCCCCTTTCCCAGGCGATTCTAGGGTGTGTCAACCTGACAATAAGAAGCTAACTAGCACAGTGCATATAAGTACTAAGTAAACACTTGCTGAATGAATGAATGTATGATCAGCAAGATAAAAACCTCCAGCATACCAGGCACATAAAACAAGAAGACATCCTGGCCTTTGTGAAACTGGCATTAAGCTACTTGAAACATGAGATTCTTAGAGAGCATTGTTTTGAAAGAATGACTAAATGATTGTTAGCTGTGATTATTACTATTATACATTCATATCTAAATAAGCATTTCCATGTACTTTTGAAAACAAGGTATTTTCCTTTATATCATAAATAAAACAAGGGGGTACAAATTCTTAGAGGTAGACATTTTTTATGGTACAGTTCTATGATCAAACGCCCTTCAAAGTCCTTGGGGTAGGAACAGGTAGTTAGAAAGTCTACTCACTTTGACTTTTACTCTAGTTTTTTTCTATTTGAGGCAGAGTCTCACTTATGTCTTTCAGGCTGACCTCAGACCCCTGGCCTTAAGTGATCTTCCTGCCTCAGCCTCTCAAATTGGTTTAGACAATAGGAACATGTCATCATGTCTGGCATTATGCTTTCTAATTTTGTCAACTTGTGCTGTAGACAGGATGAGAAAGTTATGTATAAAGTTTCATTTGAGTTTCAGACACTTTAGTTCTTCTCTCTTTTCTTGAAAGTGGATGCGGACACGTGTACACACACATGCACACTTCTTTAAACTGCAAAGAAGAGCTTCATTTTCTTTCATTTCTTTTTAAATTTTATTTTTATTTTATGCATATGAATGTTTTGCTTGCATGCATATTTGTACACTACATGTGTGCCTGGTGCCCTCAGATGCCAGAAAGGACATGAGAGTCTTTGGAAGTGGAGTTATGGGCAGTTATAAGCCGTCATATGGGATCTGGGAACATACCCTGGGGCCTCTGCAAGAACAGCAAGTGCTCTTAACAGCTGAACCATCTCACCAGCCCTGCCACCCAACCTTTTTTTCGAGACAGGATCTTTTTATGTAACCCTGGCAGGCCTAGAGCTCACAGAGATCCACCTACCTCTGCCTCTCAGGCCCTGGGATTAAAGGTCTGTGCCCCACACCCAGATTCACTTCTCTTCTTTTATCCTTTATCTTTATTTCTTTCTCTTTCTTTTATGTTTCATTGTTATTTTGTTTTGACTTTAAAACTGTGTCTCATTATGTAGCCCTGGCTTGCCTGGAACTCACTATGTAGCCCAGGCTGGCCTGGAACTCCCAGTCCTTCTATCTCAGCCTCCCAAATGCTGAGCAGAGAGTTCAAGTTGCTGTGCCTAGCCCAAGAGCACAAATTCTGCTATGTGAAATGATTCAACTTTAGGAACTGGTCAAACGGTAGAGTGTTTGTCTAGCATGTTTAAGGCCTTGGGTTTAATCCTCAATGGAAGAAGTTAAGAAAATGATTTCAGAAGGCTCTAGCATACTGTGAAGAACGCGAACAGAACAGGGGTGGTTTCCAGTCTGTAGCAGCTCCGGGGTCCTTCGCAGTGGTGTTCGTAATCTTCACTTGGCTGCTCTCCTGCTGTGCTCCCCCGTTCTCCAAGCTCCGACTCTGTCTTCTTTTCCTGTTAGATTGCCTTCTCCAGTCCCTCCCTTTGCATTAAAAATTATTTTGACTTCATAGCTCTGTGTAGTCACAGTTCCTGTTGCGAGCATGCCTGTGACCCTCTGTGGTGCCATTCAGCCTCTGCTCCTGTTGCTACAACACCTGAGGAATCAGTTTCCCATTCAGCTGCCTTTAAGGGGAAGCCTGGTTTGCCCAGTTTCACTCTCTCATGCCAAAGCACACCATAGGCCCAACAGAGCCTGTGGTTTGGCTGCACTTGGGTCAGGGAGTCATCTCTGGTCCCATTGGTTGTAATTAGGTCAAGAGAACATGTACCTTGCATCAGAATCATTTGGAGATTTCTCTAAAGCAGTGGTTGCTGAATTCATCCCCAGATTTTGTAAAACTGGGGTGGGGCCCAAGAAGTTGCATTTGTGTCCCTGTAGTCCTGATCCTGCTGATATGGCTATTTTGTAAACTGTTCTTTCATAGGGTAAGTCCCTAGTCCTCAGCACCTATCCTGGAGGAGGTATTTCTCTCTTTGCAGTGTTGGATAAGATGGCAGGCATTATAATGACAACTCCATTACAGCCTATGATTAACCTTGCCTGAACTTACCATCTCTTTAGCTTCTTGGTGATCCTGGACAGTGGTGATTGAAGAGAAGAATTAGAGTGACACTTGAAGAAATTTAGAACAAGTATAAGATTTTTTATATGCGTTGGGAAAGAGAGAGAATGGAATGACACAAGAAATCATTATTATGGGTCTCATAAGGTCCTAGCGTTCATTATACTTGAAGTGAAATGAGGGAGAAGAATAGGGTCCAGCTTTTTCAAGAGTGAAAGGTCGGTTGTAAGGGAAGATAGATGGATATTTCAGATGCTTCTGCAATAGCAGTTTGACTTGTGATACCCATTTGTTTAGAAAATGACATGTCAAGATATTGCTCCAAAGGCCATGCATCAGCGAAGGAGACTGCAGAGTACATGATATAGGCATCCTGTGCATCTTTGAAAAGTGTTGTTGTATGTCACCTTCCCGGAATTCAGCCAATGCCAAACAGAACCAGCCCCCACTTCTCACAATCCCTTGATTTCCAGGTATCTGAGACCACAGCTTGTGGGATCACCTCTACTTGGAGCAGCCTTGCTTCAGGGAATGGAAAGAGTCGTCAGTAACAATCAGGCTTGAAGTTACTCATTAAATTTGTGTAAGTCTGTTTCCTGTCTTTGTCTGCTTCCTAGTACTGCTTTATTGAGGTCAAGTATACAAGTATAAGAAGAGAATAAACACAAGATGAGCCTGGCTTAGTGGCGCATGCCTGCAATTCAAGCAATTGGAATGTGAGGGCTATAATTCCTGCACTAGGGAGGTAGAAGCAGGAGGATCAGGAGTTCAAAGTCATCCTTAGTTTGAAGACAGCCTGGGCGACATGAGACCCTATATTAAGAAACCAAAAAGGAGTTAGAGAGATGGTTCAGCAGTTAAGAGCAAGTACTGCTCTTTCAATGGACCCAAGTTGAATTTCCAACACCCATGTTGCATAGCTCACAACCACCTATAATACCAATTTCAGGAGATCTAATACCCTCATCTTGATCTGTGGGCACCTGTATACATGTGACACACACACACAAAACACACACACACACACACACACACACACACACACACACATATATATATAATGTATAATATCACTTTCCTTCTAAGACGTTTTATGATTTCTGAAATCTGGATACATTTTACAAGTTTGAATACCTATAATTTGTTAGCTCTCCCTGCTTCTCTCAAAAATTATTTTAAAGGTATGTATTTCAGTGTTTTCTGAAGACGGGAAAATGACTTTCTATATTCTTCTCATTGACAAAGTATGTGTGAATTCATTTTCTTTCCTTGCTCTGATGTCTTGTAATTTGCAAATGTAGTCCCCTAAATAGAATGTTGCCTTATACTGCAAGAGAAGACTCGACAGGCAGAGTAGTATCTTTTCCCCAGGATGTCTAAATCCTCATTTCTACAGCCTATAAGCACATGGTCTTGAATGGTAAAAAGAACTTTTCAGAGGTGATTAAGTTAAGCTTCTTGAGATGGGGAAATTAAGTTGGATTCTCCACCAATACAATAAGTAATGCAACAAATGTCTTGATTGTGGTCAGAGAAACAAGTAACAATATAAAAATGGTCAAAGGTATGCAGTGCTGTTGGTTTTGAAGAACGTCAGGAGTCAAGAATGTATTTGGTCCTAGAAACCATTTATGAAGGCCTTACAGTATGCTCAGCACTTTACATGGATTATGTTGTGGAATCTCAGTCATGATTCTAAGGTATGGATTTTATTTACCCTATCTGATTGATGAAGAATTTAAATTCCAAAATTCAATGAAGCTCACTGGTTCTCTCATAGCCTCTCTCTCTCTCTCTCTCTCTCTCTCTCTCTCTCTCTCTCTCTCTCTCTCTCCCCCCCTCCCTCTCTCTCTCTCATTAGAGATGGCAGGAAAACAGATTTTCCTCAAGAGCCCTAGAAAGGAACACAGCCCTGCTAAAGCATTGATTTTATTCCAATAAAACCCATGCTGGAATTCTGATCTGTGGAATTGTAAAATAACACATTTGTGTTGTGAAAGCTACTGGGTTTGGGATCCTTTGAATGGCAACAGAAAGGTGAATATGCATTTCAGTTCTCAAATTTTCAGTAGGTACGGGATGGAACCACAGGCAGAAGGGCCAGCAGATCCACAGGTCTTCATTTTCACAGCATCTTTGGAAGAATGAGGCAACTTGTAGCTCAGAAGGGATTCTGCTCCTCGACCTTTCCTCCTATTCTGCGTGTTTACTTATTTATGTACTTTTCTAGGAAAGAATGAGAGTGATCTTTTATAGGGTAGGACTGGCAATAATCATCTGGGATCCACATACAGAGATTCTGGGCTCAGTAGTGACTGCAGAGAAGAACGAAGTACCACCAGAGTACCACCAGAAGAAATTTGGACAAAGTGCAGGATGTTTTACATGCTTTTGGAAAGAGAAAGAAAAGAATGACATAGGAAATCAGTGTCATGGATCTGTCTAAGGTCCTAGCTTTCACAGTGTATGAAGCCAAATAACATGACAGAGAAGAATAGGGGTCAGTTACTTAGGGGAATTCATAGGAATATCAACTACCTAGTATCTGGAAGACCTTGGGGGTCTCTGAGACCATGGGATATTTCAGACATCTTGCCAAGGGACAGGAAGCCATAGGCTCTCACCAGTTCCTGGTCAGACAACCTGTACCTCTGGAGTCCTTTCTGGGGCAGTCTTTTACAAGTGTGATGGGTTTGAGAATAGGAAGCAAAGCAAAGCACACTTGATTCCTTAACTTCAGCATCCTCAGAGTCATCTGGAGAGCTGCTTAAAACAGGACTGTCATCCACCTGCTGCCCCTGTCCTGAGATTCTCTGATTCAGTAGATCTGAGTCGTAGCTTGAGAATTTGCATTTCTAACAATTTCCTGGATAGTGCTGCTGTTGCTGGTCTGAATGCTTCATCTGTGAACAGTAGGCACAGCTCAGGAATTGGCTAATCCTTGCCACTTGTGATTGAGTGAGCTTGGGCAACTTTCTTGAATTTTGAAATTTAAATTCTTCATCTATCAAAAAGGATAAATAAAATCCATTTCCTAGAATCATGATTGAGATTCAGCAAGATGATCACTATGAATAGTGTTGAGCATACTATAAGGTCTTCATAAATGGTTTCTAGGGCTGGTAAGCTGATTTAGTGGGCAAAGGCTAAAGGTGCAAGCCATATAAGCCTGATGATGACCTCTGTTTGATCCCTGGAACCCCATGTAAAGGTGAAGGGGAGAACTGACTCTACGAAGTTGTCCTCTGACCTCTACATACCTGTCATAACATGTGGAATTGCATACACAAACACAAATAAATAAATTTAAAAATAAATGATTTCCAGTATAATGTGCTTATCTTTATTGTTCTGATTAAAGGAAAGTTACTAAGTGTAAGAAACCTAAAAGCTCCCCAGAAGCACATCCATCAGGCAAGTAGGTGATGGATGATAACTGTATCTGCTCCACCTCTCTCCTCCCTACAAGTCAGAACTCTCCCCCAATCTCCCAGCCACGGATTATCATTTCATAGTCTCAGGAACAACTCCCAGAAGAAGGAGTCTAGATAAAATGCTTCACACACACACAGTCAGATGAAGAGGAAGCAAAAAGTTTTCAAATATTTTGTGAAAACTTATCTATCAATAGAAAAACTCATGTGGGGTATAATGCAATGACTATAGAAATGAATAGAAATAAACTGGGCCAGTAGCAAATTAATTTGAACATAATTTCAGGGAGAAAAGGGAGCTGTACCATACTCCTCTGGGAAATATAACAAGAAGGCCTGGGTTTAGGGTGTTTTTTTTTCTTCTTCTTGTTCTAGAATGAAGAGTTGGTTTCACCATCATGTGAGCAATAACCTTAAGTTGCCACTGGAAAGACTGATTCCATTTTTTTTTAATGCTATGAGGAACTCTTTGTCTGGGTCACAGCAACAGAATAGATCATCGAGAAACTAGGACACTCCTGTGATTTCCCTATGGATTTTTTTTGTGTGATGGAAACTGGTCATACTGATACTCATAGGTCAATGGAATAAAACTTAACTATAAAAAATAGTGGATTAGAACTTTAATCATATTTCTGTTTCCGAGAACATAGTGAAGAGCTGACTAACAGAATAAGAAGTTTTGCTAAGTCAATTTAGTATTCTGTTTCCAGTGATCTGAAAGCTGATGGACTGAGCTCAGGTTTAACTTCTTATCTCAATGTAGTCTCTACTTGACTGTGTGATCTGGAAGGATCATTGAATTTTTATATGTGTGTATTTACATGCTCATGTGTGCAGGTGCATGTATGTGGACATATGTAAGTGTCAGGGGGCAGGGGATAACTTTATATATTGATTCTCAGGCTCTGGCCTGGTGTGTGTGTGTATGTGTGTGTGTGTGTGTGTGTGTGTGTGTGTGTGTGTATGTGTGTGTGTGTGTGTGTTGAGAGAAGGTCTCTCATTGGCCTGGAATTCACCAAGAAAACTAAGCTGCCTGACCACCAAGTCTCAAGGATCTACTTGTTTTCACTTCTCAGAACTGGGATTACAAATGCATGCATCATGCAGGCTTTTTTATATATATCTGAGGATCGAACCCAAGGCCCTGTGCTTGCAAGATAAGCACCCTACCTTGGCTTGCTGAGCTAATCCCTAGTCCTTGATACTAATTTTTTTTATATTTCATCAGTAATAAATAAATTTGAAAAATAAATTATGATAACATCCCTGAAATTTCTAAAACCTTTGCTATTGAATATTTTTTCCTCTTTTGAGATAGGGTCTTGTTATATAGCTCTGACTGACCTGGAACTCAGGACCCTCCTGCCTAGGCCTCCCTGAGTCCTGGAATTATAGACACATGCTACCACACCTGGATGGAATATCCTTTTATAATAACAACTTTTCAATCACTGATCATCATGGAGAGCTGAATCTAAAAACGTCAATGGGGTGTCAACTCACAACAGTCAGAATGACTGTCAAGTGAAAGACACGAAACAACAAAGCTGGCAAGGCTGTGAGGAGAGGAACTTTTATACACTATTGGCAGGAATGTAAATTAGTACGACTTTATAAAATGAAGAAAGTCTCCTAAATCTACAAAAACTACAATTATCACATAATTAAGCAATGCCAGTAACCAACCATATGCCCAAAGAAAATGAAATCCGTTTATCAAAAAAGATATACAGACAGGCCAGTGAGACGGCACAGTGGGCGAAGGGCCTGATGCCACTGGGCCTGACAACCTAAGTACAGTCCTGGAGCCCACATGGTGGAGGAAGAGAACCAGTTCCTGCAGGTTATCCTCCAATCTTCGCATGTACTCTGTGCTCCACACATGTGTGCATACATGCTGTGGTCACATTATTAGTCTAGGAGTAAGGTTGACTTCAAATTCTTAACATATTCAAGAATTGAAATGTGGGAAAGATCCCAGACCAGCAGAGAGTGACACACCAACAAACTTTTGTTGAAAGAGAAATAATTCTATCCATACTCATAAGGAATCATGAACACACGCATACACTCATACAGAAAGATAAAGTTCTCCACAAGTGGAGAGAGGATCCAGAAACTGATAATCCAAATCCCCTAACCCCAGAAGGGCCTGGTTTTTAGTGGTTTCCCCTCCATTAATTGGGATTTATCAACTTAAAACAAGGAAATGGGTGCTGACAGGTCACAGCGCCAAGTTGATCTGTCCAGGACTGCATCCTGTTAATGAGCTTTCCAAGGGCCAGGAGAATGGCTCAGAAGTTAAAGGCACTAACTGCTCTTGCAGAAGACCCAGGTTTGGTTCCTTAGCACCCACATAATGGCTCACAACCATCCATAACTCCAGTTCCAGAGGATCCAATACTCTCTTCTGGCCTCCTTGCATGCATGTGGTACACTTACATACATGCAGGCAAAACAGTCATACACATAAAATAAAAATATCTTTAAAAAATTTTAAAAAGCCTTCCTGACAGAGAACAGAAAGAAGCTGGAAATATGCTATCTTTATTACTTCTTAGTGACCTTGTCTGATTTAGTCCCTTACATATATACATACACACTAAATAAATGAAATGCAATGAAAAATAAATAAAAACAAGATATCTGCACACCTATGCTTATTGCAGTGTTAGTCACAATAGCCAAGATTTGAAATCAACCTAAATGTCCAAGACTAGATAAACGGGTAAAGGTAATATACCTGCAATGGAATATCACCCAGCCATTAAAAAGGAGGCAGGCCTGCCATGTGTCACAACATGAAGAGAACTGGAGAGCATTATGCTAGATAAAATAAACCCAGACAGAGAAAGACAAATACTGTACAATCTCACTCGTGTGTGCAACCTACAGAAAGTGATTGTGTAGAAGTAGACATGGGGCTACTGAAGAGGAGGCTGGGACTAGGTTGACCAAGAGGCACAAGCTATGACTAGACAGGAATAGTAAGTTCTAGTGTTTACTGCACAGCAGGCGACTATAGTTAACAATAATGCATTATGTTTCCCAAAATAACTAGAAGAGAAATTGTTAATGCCCTAACCACAAAAAGGTGAATATTTTCAGTAAAAGGTATGCTAAAATACCTTCATTTAATCGTTATATAGATTATGTACATGCATCAAGTTATCATGCTGTATCCAATAAATATAAACCCTTATGATATGCCAGTTACAAAATAAGACAAATTCCTTTAAAAAGTACTTTCAGCCCAAGGACTTTACAATGTGAGATACTCTCCTGTCTTAACACTTGTTCCTGTCTAATCATAGCTTGTGCCTCTTGGCCAACCTAGTCCCAGTCTTCCCTTGCCAGTCTGTGGTGATCACTAGCCAAATGTCCTTTTAATAAAATCAACTACTTAATAAATGAATTTTCTTGAAAGAAGTGAACTTTAAAAAAGACTGTAGGGGTGGGGACATAGTTAGTTGAGTGTTTGCCCATCATGAAAAAAGGCATGGATTGGAGCCCTAGTAATGCATAAAACTGGGTATGGTGGGGATAGCTGTAATTCCAGCACTTGGGTGGTAAAGGATCAAGAGTTCATGGGAAAATACCATGATAGTACTAGGTGAACAGGTATGTGTTCGAAAGCTGGGAGTTATACTTCATCATCTGATGGACATTTGGAGGGTTCCCACTTTTTGCTTATTTTAACTAGTGCCGCTCTGAACATTCATATACAAGCTTTATGTGGAAGTTATATTTTCCTTTCTCAGGTAGACATCTAGAAATGAAACAATTCAGGCATTTTAGCTCCATTTTACTTGTATGTGTGTGTTAGGTTTTTTAATTATGGCCTGTCTAGGACAAATAAATTAGTGCTATTGCCTAATAAGTACTATCTTAATAAGTTTCTGAAATGGATGAATTTGTCTTAACATATATAGTTGAATATCAAAGAACCAGCACCATCTAGTTTGTTTTAAATGTATTAGTGTTTGCATGATCACTTTATCTGATCTTTAGAGACACAGATAAACCATACAGATAAACAGTGCTAAGAGATATATTGACTCTATATGTTTATACAGTGAATACATACTAAGTATTCATTATGTGCCATGCACAGTAATAGGAACTCGAGAACTTATAGACTCTAAAGACTGAGGATCAGAAATTATTTTTAAAATCCACTTGTGTGCTCCAAATGCTGCTCAGATCTCTTTATTGTATACCTTGTGGGTATTAATATTTGCCAAATACACATCTCTAATACTGTGTCCGATTTATGAATAGAAAGTTTGAGTACTTCCTGAACAAGAGTCTGTACAAGAGAATGATATAAGACCAGGAAGATCCTAACCAACAGAGTTTGCTTCAAAGATTTGCTCCTAGATTTGTTTTTTTGCTTCTAATGCATTTAAAAAATGAAATAGATACAGAAAAAAAGATTCATAATTTAACAAGATCTTATTAAAAACTTTACCTGTGGATTAGGAGATTTTCCATAAAACATCTGAAAAACATGAGGAATGTTTCTCTATGTTTCTTATCCTGGAACACAGATTAACATGTCACTAGAATTATTATGGCTTCAAAACATAGCTCTAAAATAGGTTAACATTTTTTCTTTTCTCTCTCTTTTACTTTTTAGTATTGGTGCCTCTTCCCTTGTGATATGCTCTAAAATAAGTTAAGTAGAGGAGAAATAAAGGCTAATTTAATCTGAGAACCTAGTTTCTAATACTGATTTGGGGTCAGATGGAACACGTTCTTCTTTAAAAAAAAAAAGGCAGGGAATATAATATAAAATTTCTTTTTCTTTTTTTGTTGTTATCATTTGTTTGTTTTTTGAAACAAGGTCTCCCTGTAGCTTTAGCTGACCTGGAACTTACTATGTAGACCAGGATGTCCCCAATCTCACCGAGATTCACCTGCTTCTGTCTCCCAAGTGCTGGGATTAAAGGCATGTATCACCACACCCTAATCTACAAAGGTTTTTAAATAACAACTTCTCTTCTACTTTTTCATCTTTCCTGAGGACCAAACAACTACTTAATAACACACAGATTGAAAATAATTAGCAAAGTCTTTCCAGAATCCTTTTTCCTAAAAGACCAAATATATTTACTTGCTACTAAATTAAATCTTTTCATTCTGCTTTGTTCCGATGTTTATTCCCTTTCAGACAAAATTGAATATACAGAACTTTGGGGGGAAAGGGACTTATTTTTCTATGAGTGAGATTCTGTCAAAAATAATCATTGTTTTTTTTAAATACCTTCATTTTTGATGTTAAAAGTACCATGTACTTGTTTTTTTATGCGTTTGTTTTATACTTTTTCTCTTTATAGAGTGGCTCATTTGCTTCAAGGACAATTTCTTTCTGTTTCTTAAGGCATTCAACATGTTGAATCAGGCCTAGATTATCTTTATATATTTACTTTATATATTTTATTATATATTCTTTATTATATATTTAAATATATATCTCTATATATTTACTGTATATATTTTCTTCTCTCTCTGCCTTCTTTATTCCTCCTATTTTTTGCCTCCTGAGAGGTCACACAATTACACATGCATAACACAATAAAACAAAAACAAGGCCTTGTTTTGAAGGAAAAGTCAACTGGAGAGACAGCTCAGATGCTCATTCCTTTGTTATGTACTCAGCAGATGTTGTAATGACATCTCGATAATATGTAATATGTGAATGAATGAATATGTGAATGAAGATTTGTAGGATGGAGGCGAAGTGCTTGAGGAAAGCCAGAAAGTCTATCAGGATCTGGGTTGTTTAGTACGTCAGAGTTAGGAGATTTACAGACCTGAAGACCAGAAGAAGAAACATGGTGTATGGCATGAAAATCCAGCTGATGGATACAGTCTGTGATTTAAAAGCAGCCAACCTTCCTATTTGTTATCCTCTATGCCCTTTGGTTGAAATCCTTCTTCCCAGAAGACAATGTGGAAGAAAAATACAGACAGCAAAGCAGTAGTTCTTTGAATTCTACTGTCTTCCAGAATCCCCAGCGCCCAACAGAGCACATGGTAAAACAGGAAACTACTTACTCAGCATCAGTCTAATACTGATAGCCCAGCACTTCATTAACCAAGCTCTCTACCCTCAGTCCCACTTCTCTGGGATATTCCTGCCTAAGTGATAATTACTGTGAATGTGGACCTCTCAAACTCTCCATCTGGATTGAACTTATAATACAAGTTACATACTAGAACTACTATTAGAGAATAAGACTTAAAATCTGAGAACAAAATAAATTGGGAACAAAAGGAAGCAGTTAATTCATTCATGTCTGTATATAGTGGTGTAGGACAGGAAGTGAAAAAAAGTTACAGGTTCTACTTGATTGGTGACTGAATTAAGTAAAATTCAATGCCTGGGTTAGTGACGACTAGCTTTCTTGATCACTAAGAAGTCTGCAGAAATTCTCAAATTTTCCATTACCCTTTGCTCATGCATAATTCCTTTTACTTTTCTGGTTGATTTGTAAAGACCCTAAGAAGGATATATTGCAATAAATAGAATTACTCATAACGTGGAGACTATTGGCACAGAAGTTGCTAGATTGTCACTAGTTTATTTGTAAGTTAAATGTAGATTTTTTTCAATAACTTATTGAAACTTAATCTTCTCCAACATAAGTGCAAAATGATTTAAAAAAGAATCAAATATCTATAAATATTTTACATAGGAGCTTCTTCATAGTATTTAGTAAGTCAGACAAGTATGAATAAATTTGTAATATATATATAGGTTACATAGTTGTGAAAATTTTGAGACAGTATTTCAGATACCATGTGATTTCATTCTGTGAGATTTTAGTCTAAATAAATTACTTCTGCTGAGAGTGGTGGTACATTCCTTTAATTCTAGCACTTGGGAGGAAGAGGCAGGTAGATTTCTGTGAGATTGAGGTCAGCTTGGTATACATAGCGAGTCCCAGGCTAGCTGGAGCTACAGGGAGACCCTGTCTTTAAAAAGAAAGAAAGAAACAAACAAACAAAAACAAACCTAAAAAACAACAGCAAAAACTTTGGGGGCTGGAGAGATGTCTGAGTGGTTAAGAGCACTGGCTGCTCTTGCAGAGAACCTGGGTTCGGTTCCCAGCACCCACATGGCAGCTAACACCCAAACTTAAGTACAGTTCCAAAGGATCTGACACCCTCTTCTGACCTCTGTGAGCATTGCACAATATGGATACATTTAAATGCTGGCAAAACAAATCATACACATAAAATAAAAATAAATAAATAAATAAATTTTCCCTTAAATTTTAAATATACTTTTCCTCCATGGATTCCTGGATTCTTCTGAAAGGAAAAGCTTCATCTAGATGTGCTGGCAGATACCTGTGATCTCTGTGCTGGGGAGGCAAAGGATCATGAGTTCCAGGTGGACTGGGTTCTATAGTGAGACCCTGTCTCAAAACCACAACGAGAACAACCAAATTTCTTCACATGTCCCTTTTGACACCCAGATTTCTACTCAAATAGCAGGACAAGACAATAAAATAGTTCAACATTCCAGGTCCAACTTTTCTCCCTCAGCAGTGCAAATGGGAGGCAGGAGATGAGGGTGGATTTCTTAGTTGAGAGTAAACCCCCTGGATCTGCATGTCTCTTGGGAAAACAATGTGTAAGAAATGAATAGTTTTCGTCCACTTAGTGCTGACGATATTACCATCAGAGAGCGTACAGCTGCTGTTTCCATGTGGAATAAAGAAAGTATCAGTGACTGTTCATGCTTATACTTGTTTTTCAGCGTATGCTAAGCAAACACTCTAGCACTGACCTACAACCCAGTGCAGGTTGTGCTGTCATCTCTAGCTCTTACGCTGCCTGCCTGGTGTTGTCATTCATACTTTATCCAAGTTCCCTCTACTCACCAAATGGCCAGCAGCATCTTCTACATTCCATAGACAGGACAACAAAAGTAGCACCTCTAACTGTTGATATTTTCTCTTAGCATCACAGGATGCCCAGAGTCTGGATTTAGAAACATCTTACTTTTCTAAGCTTCACGACAAATTGTTCTCTTTCCTGTTCCTATTTAAATACCAGCTCGACTTTCTCATGACAGTAGAAGGTTATGTGTCCAAGATTTATTTCCTCTGGCCACTCTTGAGTCCAGTGAGTTAATGACCTTATGGCCAGTGATAGTCTATCATACCAGGTCATAACAAATTATCACTAAGATATATCACATTCTATGGCTTCAGTGTCAGATGCTCTGTCTTGCCTTTTAAGAGCAACTCAGAGAAGCTATTAACTAAAGCACTCAAGCCTCATTGTGATAGTCATAGCTGATTGGAGTTTATGCCTGGAAGAAAGCTGGTAATAGCTCTGTTCCAGCAAGCTGACATTTGGTTTGGGGCTGAGTATGGTGACGGATGAATCGTTATATTTCTCTAGCTTTGGTGATTAGAATCTCTTGTCTTGGTAAAGCTCAGGTGAGCTCTGAAATCTCTTTCCCACCCATAACTCATAGTGAGTTGGCAAGATAAGGACTAGTGGCATCACTCTCACAAACAAACAGACAGTCTGGACTTGAGGGTGCAGCTGCATGTCAACCCTGCTTTTTCTAACTTCTGCTTTCCTTGACATACCTTGCTTTCTTTAGCAGTAGGGCACCTGAGGGTGGGCTTCTCAGCAAGAATTTAGAATTTAGTCTCAGTTTTCAGCTGTGCACTGCTGATAAAAATGTTTGTATTTGTAGGGCTTCTCTGGAGTAGGCGGTTGTGCTAGTTTTGGACTTTCTTTAGACTCGCGTTATAAAACTGTCTTGACTCTGACTCTACAAAGCCCTCTGAAGTCCCTGCCTGGGAATTTCAAGGATAAAGTCATAAATGACTATTTTTATGGTTGGTCATCCTTTTTCTTTTTGTTTTTGCGTGTGGTGTATATGTGACACATGTGTGTTTGCATGTGGGAACCCGAAGTTGATACTGGGTTGTCTTTGATCACTGTCTCCTTCATTCACTGAGGCAGGGTCTCTCCCTGAACCAGGAGGTTGCCAATTCCAGCTCATCTAGCTAGCCAGCTTACTCTGGGGATCCCACCTCTGCCTTTGAGGTCCTGAGATTATAGGCAGCCACCACCCCTTCTGGGCTTGTATACATGGGTTCTAGGAATCTGAACTCTGGTCCTCAGGCTTTTACAGCAAGTGTCTTTACCCACAGGCTGTCTCCCCAGCCCTGTTCATCATCTTCTGGAGTTGTCATCTAGGAATCCGATTTTCAGTTTTCCAGATTAACATTGCCCAATATAATATAATATGAGCTGCAGGCTCAATTTTTAATTTCCCAGTATGCGCATTTAAAAATAAAAAGCAGGAAAAATTAACTTCAATAATGTAATAAAAGAAATTAAAAATATTGTAATTTACACATGAAATCAATATGTGAATTATTGAGGTATTTGTTGTGTTCTTTTTCTGTCTTTGAAATTCACGGTGTATTTTATAGCTACTTTACTTCTAAGAACCAGCCACATCTTAAGTGCCTAAATGGCTCTTATTGGAGATGCAGGTCTAGAAAAATTCTTCCTGGGAAAAAATATAGCAGAGAAACAGCAGCCTGTTTTCCTCTGCTGATAAAGGAGAACAAGTGTGCAAGTTACTGTTTCATCCTGATCTGCACACCATGTTCATCATTATCATTACCACCTCCTGTCTATTGTACATCATAAGGAACCTCTTTGCATTACAGTATAATTGGCAAAATGACTTTTCCATGATCTAGAAGCTTCCAGAACTTGCGAGATGTTGACTAGTTCTATGTGCACACACTGGCAAAGAAAACAGATCATGATCTGAGCAGGTTTAAAGTCTTGCATATTCAGAAAATATGCTTATATTGCCTGCCATATGCTTGACACACCATCATTAAAATGTTTTAACAAACTATTTCACACACCTACAAAACCAATAAACCAAAGAGTAAGTTCTTTGAGTCAAGGGAAGTAAGGAATACACACATAAGTAAGACGTAGGCTCTTCCTTCACTGAAACTCTGGGAGGGAAGTCAGTGGATAAAGTAGGGTGTCTGCTCTTTGGTGAAGATGAAAACTGGTTATCTGTCACTCTCAAATATGACCAAGTGTTCTTTTGGAAACTCACATTCTAATTCCATTGTTTCTGAGTTAAAAGTGCATGACATAATTCCCCTCTCCCTGTACCAAATATATTATCATAGACTGACTTGTTGAATTTGCTTAAGAAGGTGGAGCCAGCGATCCTGAGAAAATGGAACAAGCTGTTTTGATAGGGGAAAGGGATGGGACAGATATGAAGGGTATGGATTCTTTTGTTGAGGCAAGTTTGGTTTTTTTCCTGATGAAGAAGGGCAGCCCAAGGCATTAAATACTAGACTCAGAATTCAGTTATCAGGTTCACTGAGTGCCTTTTAGGTATTAACTCAACCTATGTGCCTTTGACTTCTCATGGGTTAAACAAAGGATTCATTAATAGAAACTGATAAGATGACACACTTAAGGAGCTTAGTACAATGCCTGGCACACAACATGCACCCAATAAATATCAGTAATTGTTAGGCTGGGCACTAGATAGGCCAATGGTTATTAGTTATTTTGTTAGCTCTTGTTCTTAAAGTTTCATAAGACTTCAGCCAAGACTGTTGTATTAAGTAATCCGGAAAGAAAGTAAGCAAATTCTAGTGAACACCGTCCTCTCTAAGAAGGCAAAACTGGGGCAAAGAAGACATGAAAATGATTTGCCTAAGGGCTCAGAGGCTGTTCCTAAAATGAGGAGAGGCCTTCAAGGAAGAGGTGGTGGATGTCCTAAAAGGCAGGAGCTCAGTACAACTGTTACAGGCTGGGGCTGCAATGAGACTGCGACTACTTAACTCTTGCATCACCTTGGGAAGTTGTTATAAACTAGATTCCTCCCGGCCCTCCGTCGTGCACCTGCCACACAGAGATAATAAACCCAGAGTTGGTAAAATTTAATAGCATGATACCCTAAAAAAGTGCTAGCGGTCTGGGCTCAGTTAACACCACTATTTTTAAGTATTATTACGATTGTTGTTAGTAACAGATCTCAAGCGGTAGCAGACAGAGCCTGCCTAAGATGCAATGATGCGTTCTGGTGTACCGTCATGCCCCAGCACCTGGCACAGTGCCTGGCAAGTTGACCCGGTTGAAACCCACTTTGCCCCAGATACCCCCATAGGAGTCCTGGAACTCACTGGTCTGGAGGCGCGCATCTCAGTGTGAGCGGGCGTCTTCGTAGCCCTTCTTTTTCTGGTTTGCTGTTTATTTATTTAAACATTTACAACTCCCAGGAGCAGAGGGGCTGCTAGAAGCGGGGTCAGGACCCGAGGTCGCACTTTGGATTTCTTTCAGCCTCGCGATCACAGCACTGGCAAGTCGCAACCCAGTTTATTTGTTCTTACGAGAGGGTTGCGTTTCTTTTATCTCCTGCGGTGAGACCGGAGACACGCGCAGCTCGGATTCAGAAAAGGTCTCTCAAACTCTGTTCCCTATTGGCGTGGACCATCCCACTCCCAGACTTAGTGTTCCGTGCAAACACTAGCGGCGCGGAGCAGCTTAAATAAAGACAACCTCGCTCCTTTAATCCGTGACCGCAAGCACTGGCGTTTTTGTGCCCTGGATTTCTGAAATTCTTGGCTCCCGGACCCAAGGCGGGGAGTGGGGGGTGGGGTGTTAAAAACTTCCCCAAACAGAGACTCGAGCTCCGACTCCCTCTCGGGCCCCCTTGGAACACCTGGATTCCCGGGAAGTGGTGGAGACAGCCGAAGAGGAAGAGGTTCCCAGGGATAGAAGATGCGGGACAGGGGTAGCTTCCTATCGCTACCATCAAGCCTGCTTAATCCGATCCTCAGACACCGGTTCGGAGCCCAGCCTGCCCAGCAGGACGCCCCACCCCCGTTCCCCGCGCTCGTCTATTTAGAGCCCAGCCCCGGAGCCCAAGGGATTCTGGGACTTGTGGTCCCTCCTTGCAGCCCCAGGCGCCGGTACGACCTGGGACTCGGACTACATTGCCCAGGGAGCGTCCTGGCCTATATAAAGCGCCGGGAACCGCTTCAAAGTGCAGTAACCATGTGGATGTGCTGCTGATAGCGTTTCCTCAAGCCTGCCGGGGTGGGAGGAGAGGAGGAGGTGGTGGTGGTGGAGGAGGAGGAGGCAGGGGGTGGAGAGAGAGAAAGCGCTCGCCGAGTGGAGGTGTGGGTGTTTCGCTTCCAACCTAACGGAACCAGCTCCTTCGCAGACATGGGATTGCCCGGCGGCTGCTAACCCCTCTCTTCGTCCTGCTTCCCCAAACCGGCGTGGCTCCCCGGGCACCAAGGTAGCTGCTGGGGCCGGGCGGAGGGCGCGGGGAGTTGGAACTGACCCCCCTGGGCGCAGAAGTTTTTGCTCTGCTTTCTGGGAGTTTGGTGGCTTTGCCTGCACTTGGCATATATTTTGGGGGCTCTTCTCCTTGAGAGCAGTTTTGGAAGAGGTCTGGTGTCAGTCTTAAGCAACCTCAGATGTCCTGGACTTAAGTGACCGGCTTTGAGGGCCCCCATTCTACACCGAAATGGCATTCCCTCAAGTTGGAAACTGTTGAAGCAACAGCAGGAAACAGCCCCCCCCCCCACTTGGAGTAGGGGGGCACACTTGAGGGGGTGTCATATATGAGCCTGCTCAAGGAAGCAATCTTTCTAAAAATGTATCCCCGTCGCACTGCATGGCTGGTGGAATAATGCATGCGTGGGGGCCCCTGTGGGGAGGGTTTTTAAAAACGGAAGAAAACCGGGGGAGAGGTGAGGGAAGAAGTGTAGACGAAGCCGGTGCCCAATGAGAATGCGGGTTCCGGATACTTGGCCTTCACGCGGGGAAACAAGTGCTTTGGGATCTGCCGAACACTTCTCTCAGTTTCAACCTCGCACACGTTCGAAGTTTGTTGCGTGCCTGATCTTACCTTTCCTTGTCTGTAACGCACTGGAAAAAAGCAGTTACCTGTAATCTTGGCGCAAGTGATCCCACCAACTTGGCTGCTAAGTTTGGAGGGGTGTATGTGTTGCGGGGGGCATCTTTGCAGGAAGGGAGGCTAAAGGATGTGAAAACCAGGGTTTGGGAGAATTTCTATTAGAAACCCTTGGGAGATCTTCTCAGTCCTCTTTTCTCTGTAAATATTTAGGAGCTGACTACACTGGGGCAGGATTCACATCCCTGGCTGGGCGTGCATTGCCTGCAGAGTGCCTGACCCAGGTCAGGTGAGTGTGGAAGCCAAATACTGTGGTCAATAATGAGGTTTTGTCCCAAGCTTATTTTCAATCCTCTCAAAGCGGGCAGCCATGGAAGTTGGGTAGGAAGAAGGAGAAAACTGCTTGGTTCAGTGTTCACAACTGGTCATTGGCTTTGGGGATAAGAGGTCCAGTGCACTGCCACTTTTGATGGTCGCTCAGAATCGAAGCAGACTGAATGTTTTTAAGAGGAATGGAGGGGAATAAAAGGCTGTAAAATGGAGCTGTAAAAGGGCATTCCATTGCTGGCCTAAGAAGCCTGTTGATGTTTTAAATTCTGCATGTAGAGGTTTTCATCTGCCAAGATATGCAACCAAAAGTGAAATGCCTATCTCTTTGAAAAATAGTCACTTTGTTTTTTCCAACTGTGGTGGGGTGCTTAATCAGAGTAGGTTGGCTTGCGAGAAATGAAAGTAGTTGCTGGCAAATTGAAAGCATGTGAAGTTAGTGCTTGAAGAGTAGCATAGTAGTATCCAGATTTGAATGGAGCCACAGAAATGTCAAGGAATCTGTGCCCCTCTTGTCTAGGTGCCTGTCCTAGGATGGAGGTTGACGGCAGCATTTCTCTGTAAACACGGCAGCTCCCATTATGCCCCCCACCCTCCCGCCATCCCAAATAGTCACACTGCTTTTCTAGAAAGTGAAACATCAGCCAGTGCACAGACACCCCTTTGGTTACAGGTTTGTCTATCAAAAGTTCTTTCTTCTGAAATGGTCAGGAGCAGAGTAAAACAACAGGTTAAGAAAGAGGAGTGAGGGAGCAGTGGGCAGCTGGTTCTTGGTCACTTCTTAAACGTTCTAAATATTTAGCTGTTCCCTGGGCTACAAGCTTTGGGCTTTTCTAATTAGAGAATAGAAGCCAGATACTTCATTATGGTAGTACAGTACTTTTGTTTCCTGTCGATAAGATCCTCTGGGGTTCTGGTGGAACGGAAAGCATTTGGATGTGTAAGGTTAGTTCTTCCTTGAAGTTCTTCTATTGACTAGTGGCTGTATGGGCTGATAGCTGTGTGGATTGAAGATTGGGGTCAGTCCTCTCTTCAAGATGCGGCCAAGGAGATATTGATCACAGACTTTTTTTCTTCCTGATTCTTAAAAATAATAAGACTGCCATATTAGGTGTTTGGAAGTTGGATGGAGAGCTGTGTATCACAGGAACCCTTAGAGTTAGGTAAAGAAATGGAGGCACAGAGAGTAAAGTCACTTGGCAGCAAGATATAACTCCAGGCAGTGATGTGACTACTGCATTCTATGCCTACACCTGAATTTATGGGTTGGGAGGGAGGGAGAGGAGCTAGAAAAATAGTAAATGCACTGTTCTTAGAGAACTAATTCGTATTTATGTCCTACCAGTGATGAACTATCTGTACTTACCTTGATGTAGGAAGGAAATGAGGTAGCCACTGAAAGGGATAAAAAAGAATGTGTCTATTTGCAGAAGGGCTTGATGTTGGGTCGAATTCATTTTTAAAGCTTTATGTTGAAAGCCTGAATCAGGACAGTAAAAAAGAAGGGAAACCAAACAAAACCCACTGTCTGTGTGCAGCGTTAGGCTCTTAGACCTCACTTTCACATGAAGCCACCTGAACAGGGTGGAGGGGTCAGGTGTGTCTACCTGAGTGACTGGAGAGTTTACACAGTGTCGGTTTGCTCTGTGGAATGTTGCTGGCATGGCCTGTAACCTCCAGTTTGCCTGGTGGCCAGTTGTGCACAGTGTTTTTCTGTTTTGTTTCTTTTGGTTGGTTTGATGTGTGCACTTTGTGTGTAAGTTGAAAGTACAGTCTGCTCTTTGACGGTATCAAATCAGAACAGAAAATCCCATCAAGGTTTCCCTCTTACCAGGCAGGGAGAGTTCTTCATGTTCCAAATGAATCACTCTGGCCTCTCCATTGAGGCCCATGAAAAGCATTTAGGTGGAATTATCCATTCAAACAAGGTAGTTTCCCTTTGCCATCCTTCCCTGAATAATGGGAAGTGCAGTGGTTGCTTGGAAGAGAAGTAGATTAAATCCGCAAGAAAGATCTGTTGACGTTGCTCTTCAAGTATTTTCAGCTGTAAAACACCAGAATCTACAGGTGGGGGGTGCAGGTGGAGGACAGAGAGACACTGACTTTTGGAGAACAATTTACATTAGTTTTTAACTAATAAGAATCTCGTGGAATTTCTGTCTGACTTATTTTAAAATACAAGCAACTCTTAAAAAGCAAACCAAATGAAACAACAGATACCAAATATGAACAGCAGCAGAAAAAAAGTCTGTCAAAATAAAAGTAGGCCCAGAGTTAGGTTTCTAGGTCAAGATGTCCTTGGATACTTCTAATTAGGGAATCTACACAAGGCCAATGCCCCATCTTGTCTGCTGTTGATTTGATCTTTTAAAATAAAATGCATTGCATTTGCAGATTTCTGTTAACTAGAAGTACACATGGTTATTTTAGCTGTTTTCCTTTTTCTGCTGTTGAAGTTTTTGCAAGGTCCTTTTGATGAATGCGATTAGGCTTGAAGTCAGCAGTGTAAATGGCAGAACTTTTATGACTCCTTCCAGTTATTATAGTGCCTCTGGTTCTGAAATCATTGCTAATGAGGAATGAGTTGAATAAACTTGTGAAACCATCACCTGTTAAACTATGAGATTCCCTGGGCTACACAGAGTTGATGGCAAGTGCTGTGAGAAACATATTGAACAGACTTTCACGCCTGGTAAAGTTGTTGTAAGTCAAGTGTTTTATATTGCTTATTCAACAGATTTCTTGAGTACCTTCTATGTGCCAACTGTGTTCTAGGTGCTTGGGATATAGCAATGAGCAATCAAGCCTATTCCTAAGAGTCTGAAGTCGTAGTTGGGGGAGGCATATATGTGTGTGTGTGTGTGTGTGTGTGTGTGTGTGTATATGTATATGTGTATACACACACAAGTATAGTATGGCAGGTAGTAACTGCTATGGAGAAAAATAGAGCAAGGTGAAGATGAATGGAGAATAACAAGAGTGGGCAAGGATGTGGAGAAATTAGATCCTTGTGTTTTGCTGGTGCGAATCCTTGTGTTTTGCTGGAGAATAGTATAGTACATCCTTAAAAAAAGAAGCATAGGGTTGGAGAGATGGCTCAGTAGTTAAAAGCACAGGCTCCTCTTGCAGAGGACCCAGGTTCAGTTCCCAGCACCCATATGGTGGCTAACAACCATCCTAACTCCAGGTCCAGGGGATCTCACACCCTCTTTTGACCTCTGTGGGCACTGCATGACATGGGTACACTTATATACTCATACACATAAAAAATATAAAAGAAGCATAGAATTACCATAGGTCTTGTTTGTGAGTATATACCTAAAAGAATTCAAAGCTAGGACTTGAGCAGTTGTTTGCGTAATCATGTTGAAAGCAGCCTTTAGCCAGAAGGCCAAACAAAACCCATCATCAGTAGTGCCTATTAGTATGTGAATGAATAAACAAAATGCTTATTCATTCAGTGAAATAACATTCATCCTTGTAAAGGAAGAAAGCTGTCACAGTATGGATAAACCATGAAAACATTGTGCTGAATGCAGGAACCCAGCCATAAGAGGACACACATCTGATTCTGCTAGTATTCTGTTCCTGAAGTGGTCAGGTTATAAGGCCAGTATGTAGACTGATGAAGTCTTAGGGGCTAAAGGAAGGGGGAGTTTGAGTCATAGTTCCAGAATTTGAGTTTGGAAAATGAAAAAAGTTCTGGAAATGAGTAATGATGGCACATTTTGTATGTGTATTACCAAAATAAAAAATAAGCAACAACAAAACAGGATGAAGGGTATTAAGGGACTCCTTAGGGATTGGGAGTGAAGCGGGGCTCTTTGCTGTGGTGATGTTTTGAGCAGAGCCAGATAGCCAGGTCGATATCTGGGTGAAGAGATGTTAAGAAGTCCAGAGTAGAAAGTGCAAAAGCCCTGAGGTGGGAGTAGGAACATGTGGGAGACAGGGTGCAGAGGCTGGGGTGGCTACAGCTGGGGAAGAGTGCCAGGGTGTCAGGTAGGAGGGTAGTCAGGGTTCAGTGACAAAGGCCAAATTTTGCATCTGAGCAGTGATCTGAGGATTTCTAAACTCTGGAGTCCTCAGTGTGCTTTTCAGCATTGCTGAACTTGATTGTCCTTTTTGCAGAGACTAGAGAGGCTGGCTAGATCACATACCAGATGGGAACTTGATATGGGGGTGGACGGGGGAGGGGGGTGAAAGAAGGGGGGTGGGGGAATGGTGTTGGGGAAGAGAACCAAGATTTCTAGTCTTGTCTGGTTGTCTTATGACTTTGCCTGGCATTGAAGTTCACTTATGTGGGGAAGGGATCGTTTCTTTGAAAAAGAGAACCAGCATTCAGTTTGCCTAGCAAATTCTAAAAACCAAAAGGTGATCCTGGAGGTATTTAAAACGGACCTTCTCCCCTGTCACCGCCCAGCTGTCCATCAAGTCTCATTTAGGAAGATTAGCTGAAGTGTGTTCTTAGCATCCTTGGGGCATAAGAAGCTCCATTATCACTGATTCTGTCTGATAACTCAAGTAGACCCCTTTACAGGGGCAGACCTAAAACAAATCTCAAATTGTGTCACTGCGTAAGGTATACAGTCAAAATATTAGGAAGTAAAGGTAAGCCACACAGCCAAACAATGAATCCATTCCAGCTATTCAGGCCCAGATTCCAGGCTTTTCCTCATAAGTAAAGATTAAGTGTATATTTAAATTTCACAGTCATACATCTTTGACATCTTTCTATATGTAATGCATCTTGAATATCCTTTCTTGTAGACATGTGTATTTAATTTTTCCAAAGGTCTGTTGCTCAGATGGGATTTTATTGGAGCACTGACATGAATGAGTGGGGGGGTTGATTTTTTTCATATTTCATCATTATACCAACACAAATATTCTCATTTGACTTATTCTGTCCTTTCAAGAAAATGTAAGTGAAAATTGAAGCACTATTCACCTGTAAACTCTAATTATAGAGGAAAAGCCCAGTAATCATTTAAGTCTAACATTTCTCATTTGTGCAGAATAACCTGATCCTGGGAGGTAGGTGGGGACAAGATATTCCTCTGTTCACTTGTGATTAATGTGTGCACATGTATATGTGTATATGTCTGTGTGCATTGACACAATCTCAGTTGTCACTCCTCAGAAGTCATCCACTTTGTTTTCTGAGACAGGGTCTCTCATTGGCTTATAGCTTACCACGTAGGCTAGGTTGATTGGCCAGTGAGCCCCAGAGATCCACCTGTCTCCAAAGTACCGTGATTACAAACATAAGTTTGGCCACACATTCTCTCTCTCTCTCTCTCTCTCTCTCTCTCTCTCTCTCTCTCTCTCTCTCTCATGTGTATTCTGGGGACTGAACTCAGACACTCATGCTTGCAGGGTAAGGCTTTACTGACTGAACTAGCTCCCTGTTCGCTTGTAATGAAAAAGAAAACTTTTACCATAGAAAATTTCAAACATATGTCAATAGTAGCTTCTTTTTCAGTTTTTATTTGTGTTTATATGCAAGTGTGTGTGCTTGCTTCTCCGTATGTGTATCACATTGCATGCAGGTGCCTGAGGAGGCCAGAAGAGGGCATCAGATCTCCTTGAACTTTAGTTCCAAGTCGTTATAAGGCAACCTATATGCATACTCCGTATATAACCCTAGTCTTTTGCAAGAGCAGCAGGTGCTCTTAACTGAGGAGCCATCTCGCCAGCCCCAACAGTGCTTCATAATATGCCTAACACACTCTATCCAGCTGTTGTCAACTCATGGTAATGCTGTTCTGGCTGTACCCTCACACACTTTCCCCCTTAGACTTGGATTGCTTTGAAGCACATCTTAGACACATCTGTATTTTATTTAGTGTGTATGTATCTTTAGGATTAGGATTCTTTATGTTGATGCATAAAGAAGTACTTAAACATCTAGAGCACCTTGCTTCCCAAGTGGTCTCCTATCCAAGTGCTCACAGAGGACATTCAATGGCTAGAAGCCAGGAGTGCTACGAAACAACCTCAAATGTATCATAATTTGGTGGTTAGATATGGAGGCTTGCCAAATCAAGTTCTTTTAAATATTTATTTATTTTTGCCAAATCTACTTGGTCCACTTCAAATTATCAGTAGTGCCACTGTTGAGCCAACCCTGCATATAGCATGCTTCAAAGGTTAGTACCGTTATGGACTCACATTTATACATACTTTGTATGCATCCCTTTCTGTAGCTACTACTTGTACTTTTCTCCTCCTCCCCTTCATTCCTCTCTCCCTTCCTCCTCCTCTTCCTTCTTTCATAGGGCTTTGTGTATAGCTGAGACTGGCCCCAAACTTTTGGTGATTCTCCTTCCTCAGCCTCCTTCATGCTGGAATTACAGTCGTATGCCACTATACTCAGGCTTATAGTTATTCTTACTGATTTCAGTGAGAGCATGGCTGTTTAAGTTGGTTCTTGAGACTTTTTGACATAACTTTAGAAGTTTCTATAGTTTTCTTATTTTCTTTGTGACAAGATGTTCCAGACCATGAATCATTCTTTTCACCAAGAAGCCCTTGTTCTTTAAAGAAAGAAATAACACTGAACACCTTTGCTTAGGACTACACAAGCATTCTTGTCCTCATCTTGTAGGTGACAGAGCAGAAATTAAAATGAAGAAAATTTAACACCTGGATATTTCGATAACAGCCATTTCCATGATGTGTTTGACATATCTTTGCCTGTTTTAAAGGATTCTGAACATAATCTGAACTTTAAAAAATTTGGTCTGAGTTTCAGCCTTAGCAGATTAAGTAGAAATGCTATTTGCACCCAACTTAAGAGGTGTTGGCGATTGATTATGGTTTTATGATGAAGTAAGTCAAATAGAAGACACTGAACTTAGTATTTTTACCCAGGATGCTTAGAAGTCAAAGTGTTTTGGATTTTGGAATAGTTATATATATGTAATGAGGTATCTTGGGAATGGAACCCAAAGTTCATTTGTTTTGTGTGCATCTCGTGTACATAGCCTGAAGTTAATCTTACATAGTACTTCAGTGATTCTGTTCATGGAAGTAGTTTCATGGTGTGGAATTTTCCTTGTGGTATCATGTCAGCACTCAAAAAAGTTTTGAATTTTTGAGAACTTTGAATTTTGGATTATCAAAAGTAACCTGTACTTGAACTGGGCTGTGGGTATAGTTTAATGGTAGACTATATACTTAGCATATGTGAAGAAGCCTCCCAGCACTGAAAATATATCCGTTTGTACAGTGCAATAACTCTGCCTGCTCCCCACCTCCAGAGACAGACAGACAGACAGACAGACAGACACACACACACACACACACACACACACACTATTGGGTTGTAACTCAAGTATTTCTCTTCCAATAGGGTACATTCAAAAGTCTGAGAAACACTTTTTTTTTTTTCCTACATTTTTCCTATAGCAACATTGGCTTACCTGGGAACTTGTTAGTAATTGCAGGTTCTCAGTTCCCACCTGGACCCAATGAATCAGAGCTTCCAATTTAGTAAGCCCCTCAGGTGACTTGTTCCTGTTGATGTGTTGTCGATGCCCTCTCCCTGTTTGGGCACTGGTGTTTTTATAGTTCCTGCATCTTTTCATGGATGGTTCTTACCTGTTGGAGCTCACCTTTGTACTCTCCCCTCGCAGCCTTCTCCTTTTCAGGTAAGTGGAAAGATAGGCTAACTCACTAGGCTACAGCAGCTTGGGTGGAATTCTGCCTGACATAAACGAAAACTCCGTGCTTACATTTAGGGATGTTTTTATTGGCTGTTGACCTAGAAGTAGGGAGAGACTGCAAGCTACCTGTGCAGTGTGGGAGGGTTGTGTAGTTGTGTACTCACACATACAAATAACAACCACGTCCGAATTTTAACTTGTTAGATGCTTGGGGAGAATTGGTGTTTTTTTAGTGTTTCAGGACATCTCTTGTTAGCAAAATTCTACACTGCTTGCTATCATGTTACTCTAGAAAAATCTGAACAGAGGACAGCACCACCAGTCTCCAAGTTTCTTGGTGTTCAGCTATATTTTGAGAGGAGCTTTATCTGGGAAGTGATATTTGTTTGGCAAAGACACCTTAAACACATCCAGGCATATATTTATGAATATAAAAAGCTCATCTAGCACATTCAGCCTTTTGGGGTGTGTGTGTGTGTGTAGTGACATTCCATGTGCTGGGTACCTCACCATTCTCACCGAGTCTTTCTGTTTAGATCCTGCTCCAATGCTTCCCCTTGGAGCAGCTTTTCCTGATACCTGAGACTCTTTCTGTCACTCTTTGCTCCCTGGCCCTTGATCTCTAGTTCCCTCCTGAGCCTTTTTGTTTTCTTATCCAGTGAGAGTAGCTAGCATGTAGGAAATGCTCACAAAATATTTGCTGGATGAGGTAATTCATGCGCATTTTGTCTTTGACGGCAGGCTACTGCTCAGCAGAAACTATTATTTTGCAACTCTCCGAGGACATCTTTTCTAAATTAGCATATTTCTTTAAAAGACCCTTTTGGGGTACAGGGGAGAGTGAGGACCATGTAGAAGTGTGTTAAGCTACTCTTGTGGGTGGTGTTTGGGCTGTTCTCTGCAGCTCTCTAGAGGACACACAGCTTGGGAGCTTGTGGGTGATAACCAGAGAGTAAAAGATAGAATATGGTAGTGAAACACTTGCTGTCAGGTGGTAACAGTGGCATCGTGCTGTACCACAGGGTGGGGACTCTCAAGCACCCTCCTGTTTACTGTTTAAATCCAGACAAAACACAGACCATCTGTGTGTCTGTTTCCTCTTCTGTAAACCAGGTATAAAAATACCTACTTTGTGGGGAGGCGGGGGTGCTGGGAGATAGCTCAGTTGGTGAAGTGCTTGCCCTGCAAGCCTGAAGACCTGAATTCAACCCCGAGATGGATGTAAAAAGCTGGATGTGGTGGTATGTGCTTGTAATCCTAGGAAGGGGGAGTGGGAGACAGGTTGATTCCTTGAGCTCACTGGTCAGCTAGCCTAGCTTAATGAGTGAGCCCCCAGGTTCCAGTAAGGGAAATAAGTGAAAAACCCAAGATAAATGGCTCTGAGGAACAACACTCAAAGTTGACCTGGGGACTCTGTATACTCCTGCATACACACACATACATAGGTAACCCCCCCCCCCCCCCCCCGCCAAGTACTTGCTTTCGGGTCATTGTCAGGAGACATTTTACTTGTCATGTCTATGGGTCTTGGGATGAGGTGATGCTGGCATGCAGTGCAGAGGCCAGGGTTGATACTCAGTATGCTGCAGTACTGAGGAAAAATGTCCCCACCATAAAGAACTTTCAGCCTCAAATGCCAGTGATGTCAGGGTTGAGGAACTTGCTGTGTTAGAGTCCATTTCCCAAGCTTTGTAAAACTTATTTCTCTGAGATTGACCTAACTTGATTTGCTGATTTTTTGTGTGTGGACTGAGCAGACAGATGTTTCTCCTCAGGGTAGGGCAGACTTTAACTTTTAAATGTTTTAAAATTTTTATCTATCTATTAATCATCTATCTACTTATCATCTATCTAGTTATCAGTTGTATGCACATGTGGAGGTCAGAGGACAACTTGCAGGAGTCAGTTCTCTCCTTCCACTCTGTGAGTCCTAAGGACTGAACTCAGGTTGTGAGCCTTGGTGGCAAGCATCTTTACCCATTGAGCCATCTTGCTGGCTGGACTTCAGCTTTTTAACAAAGTGAAAACCCTCTCTCCACATCTCATAAGTGCTGGTCTTAGTGCCTGAAGCCCTGTGGTTTGCTGTTGGCTACTTATCTGTTATCTGTGTTACCTCCAAGAAATAATCAAACCACAACTGTGCTGTTTAACTGGTTTTTCTACCAATAAAATGAGGAATTTTGGCTTCATGCTTTTTATCCACCAATTCTCCAGTGCTTTCACTGGCCTACTTTGAGTTTGTAAATGGTTTCTCTGACTGCAGTTTGAGGAGATATAAGAGCAGATAGTGTATCAATATTGACCTATTTCTTGAGGAATAACTCAAGCTCACAAGAAGTTGTACCGGTTTTGAGCATAGACTAGCAGGTATGTTTTGTGGAATTCGAGTAGATTTGTGGGAGTGACATCTAAGGGGCATTGTTTTCTTATCCTGCATGCTAGGCAAGTGCTCTATCACTAAACTATAGCTCTAGCCCTTAGGGGCAACATTTAAATTAAACAATTGCTTAGACTTTGAGATTTAAAACAACTGCTTATGAGATTGTCTTAAAGGACCCTGCTTAAAGGGCTCAGGAATGTCTGAGATGGTGACTTCCTCTGGGACAGGCTGAAAATGAAAGCATTTGAGTATCGTTTTCTACGCTCCAAAAATTGCTGTAGAATAGAATAAATTATATGGTGATGGAGATACAGTGTGTTTCCAAGGATGGTTTCTGATGGGACAGGATGGCAAGGATTGGTCTGTGTGAATGTGCGTGGTCAGGCAAGGGTAGCATCAAGTCCTGCTCAAAAGCGTTCTGCGGAGGCTTGCCCTCCTTTCATGATACAGATAATGCCCTGAGTCTTTGCCCAAAGGAAGTTCCAAATTTAACCCCAAGAGTGCCCAAGAACAGAAACATACTATTTTAAAGAAAACATTTTCATTTGTCTTAGGAGAGTCAACCCTAAATGTGTTGGGTTCTGTCTATCCCATGTTTACAGCCGTATTACCATGTATGTACCTGGGTGAGGATACGGGAGGTCCCTTGTGTTCCTCTTTGTCCACTGGCCAGGAGATTGAACACATGCTAGCGACCCTTCCTTCTTAGGGCGTACTTTTCTTTGCCCTCTAAGAAACCTCATAGATTGCCCGACTGTCCGTTGTTAATTAACCCCTCTTTACTTGAGACTGTTTGACCTAAAAATGATGTGATGTCTTTATGCATTGATCCTTGGTTTTGAGATACTGGCCTGGATTTTAGATGTTTTTAAGTAAGTCTTGATGTAGAAGCCTCTTCTGCTCTCTAACTTTAGAGGAACCTTTTTGATTTTATTATTCTTAAAGAAGGCAGTCATGAAGTCAGTGCTAGAGGACTGTGGTAACAGCTCCTGTTTGTTTGGTTTGTGTTTTGGAAGAGAGGGTAGTTTGAGGGTAGTTTGGCTGTGCCACTGGCTGCTATGCTTGGGAGCCAAGCAGTGCTTGCTGCCTGAAGTATAAACAGAGTGACACACAAGAGCAACACAGGTATCCCTTCCTCCCCTGGCCTCTGGTTTTATTAGGAACAGCACGGCAAACATTCTGCTAGAGTTGGGGCTGGCATGGTCATATAAGTGCAGGTCAAAAATTTATCTGTTTTCTACACTCATCATTTGGAGTTACTGGTTGGTAGGGATAATCCTGAACTAATTCTAAGACTTTGTAAGGCCTGGAAAGTCTGGGAAGAATCTCAGAGGCAGATTAGAAAGTCCAATAACAATAGTGAGAATGTTTCTCTTGTTCTATTTGCTACATGCTGACCACATGTGGAATTTTCTTTCTCTCACTTCCATCCTCAGCATAGCTTTATGAGTTGTCTATATGTTTTGGGAGGAAGTTGTGGACCAGAAAACCAAGTAACTTGGTCAAGGATACTAACTTTTCATTATACTAATAGGAGGCAAAAGTGGGACAGGAATGTGGCCCAGTGGTAGGATGCATGCTTAGCATGTGCAAGGCCTTGGGCTCCTTCTCCAGTACCTGCAAAAAAGGAAGAAAATAGGAAGGCACACATTTTACTCTGGCTGTGTCCCTGGCCTGGCTCCTTCTCTAACTTTACTCTTTAGCATCTTTCTCTCCCTTTTCCCTATTATTGCTGTGGACTTTATGGCGTGCTTTCTGTTTGGGACCTGCCAAGCTCTTTCCTGCCCTATAACCTTTGTATCAGCAGCTTGCTACTTCCGCAGTGTTCTCGTTTTTTTTTTTTTTTTTTTCTGCAGGAATGCCTCTGTCTTGACTTTGGATTTGAGGTCTCAACTTAAAGGTCTTATCTTGACTTTTCTGACCAGTCAAAATAGTTGTTATCCAATCTTATCACCCAGTTTTAATTCCCTCTCTTTCAGGGACAGTGTAGGGGTGGAACCTAGGGTCTTGTGCATACTAGGTAGATGCTTTTCCACAGATCTACACCCCAGACTAGTTTTAATTCTCTGCATTTACTTACCCCTATCTTCTATGTCTTGTTTTCATCTTGTTTGCTTACTGTCTGCATTCACTAGAATGTATTACTAGGACAGGGTCCTTGTCAAGATTTGACCTATTTCTCAGTGTCTGTGTGCATGGTGTCACAGCCAGTGCCAGATCAACTCTCAAAGGGAAGCTCAACTCAGTATTGCTTTCAAAATCTTGAGTCCCAGGAGCTCTTTACATCCTTAAAATCTATTGAGATGGTGGAGAAATGACTCAGTGTTTAAGAGCACTGGCTGCTCTACCAGAGGACCCAGGTTCAGTTCTCAGCATACATGGTAGCTAAAAACCACCCAAAACTCCAGTTCCAGTGGGTCTGACACTCTCTTCTGGCCTTCATGGGCATTGCATACACAGGTGCATTCATATACATACAGAGAAAACACTCAAGACACATAAACATAAAAATAAATAAGTAACTAAAAATTTTAAAAAGCTATTGAGAGAAACTCCAGAAACTTCAGTTGTTATGAATTTTATCTGCCTATATTTATCATATCAGAAATTTATAGTAAGATGATTACATTGAGAAAATATTAAAAACACATGAGCATATTAATTTTTTTCAAATGAAAGAACTAACAGTGCTCTCCAAAACCTTTAACATTAACAAGAAATGGCATTATTTAATAGTTTTATAAGTCACTGTAAAGTCTGACTGAATGGAATGGCACACACCTGTGCTTGCCTTCAGTGTCTTGTGATGTTGTGTGTCTCAGCCACTGAGCAACTCCACATGTACACAAGAGACTGAACAAAGAGAAAAATGGTGGTATGGTAGAAATTATTTGCCCTTGAAGCTTGACTGAAAGGGACTTAGGACCCCATTGAGGCCACTGGTTCATGGGATAGATGAATCATGTTTGAAATGTTGAGTGTGGCAGTTAGCATTTGAAAGAAGAAGCTGATGGCTTTGGTGTCAAGGTACAACTCAAGTCTGGATGCTGTTATCGTTTCTTCCTATTCAGGAAAAATGCAGGGGCATGCCTTTCAGTTCTCTTGGTAAAACAAAATTGCTCTTTGAGAACTCAGAAGCAAGCAGCACTTGCTTTTGTTCATCCTTTTCCAATGAGCCTAGAAGTTGCACAGGGGAGGGGGGATAGCATCTTGAAGTGTATCTTCCTCGACAGGTGCTGCTCCACAGTCTCTATTGGGCTCTTCTTGGAGCTTTTGGTCTCAGGTGATGTTGTCTTTAATCCAAATTAGATTGTCTCAGTTGAGGGTGTGGCTCATTGGTAGATATGTTTGCCTAGCAGACACCAGACCCTGGATTCGATCCCCAGCACGGAAAAAAACAAAGTGGGAGGAAATTTGATTGGACCGACTTGTTTTATTGATGTCTGGTTCTGTTGCAACTGATTGATGCTCTAGGAATCAAGGTGGAAGCTGTTGAGTAGCTTGGGCTGCCGAACTGTTTGAGAACATGAACGGTTAGGTCTCTGGGGGAGGTTGTGTGTGCCTGGGCTGATGGATCTAAGATTTTCACTGTGAGGGTAATGGCACATTAAAGTATCCAGGACTGGACTGGTCACCAGGTAATAAATGGTGTGCTGGGCTTTAGAGGAGGATGAAGGCTTCTAAGCCTTACTTAAAGTCAGATTATCAGTAAGACTTTGTGTCTTTCCCCTTTACTGAAAGTTACACTGTTCAGCTCCAGTAGCAAGGTGCCTTCATCGTAATACAGAAGCAGCTTGCTGTTATTCTCAGCTGTAATTCATTGGTTTTTCTTGTCTTGAAAACAAGGCCATACTCTGTAGCCTAGGCTGACCTGGAACTTACTATATAGTGCAGGCTGACCTGAAACTCATTATTATAGCCCAGTCTTGAATTCACAGTGATCCTCCGGCCTGAGCCTCCTGAGTGATGGGCATTAAGTGTGCCTGGCTTAAAAAGCAAATTAATCACAAGGGCTAAGGTGAATAAAAATTTCTAAATAAGCAGAAGTGGTTGTTCTTTCTATCTTGTTCACGCTACAGAAATGAGCACTTAGTAAGAGCCAGCTAGTCTGCCATGTGTTTAGATCTGTGCTTTTGAGGTCCACAAACTGATGCGAAGTTGTCTTCTGTTTTCTTACTGCACACTGTTCATTCTTGAGAATTGACAGTGAACGTGAGATACTTTGATGATTTCTTGGTTCGTGAAAGTGTTCTAATTTAGTCTCAGCTTCAGGAGTTTCTAACTTTTAAGTTCTGAGTCCTGTGTGTAGGCGAAAGTTAATTTTTTTTTTAAGATAATGGAAGGTAAGTGCTATTATTTAAGTACATTCAGGAGAAATAATTGATAGGGAAAATGATAATAAATGAGTTTTTTTTCTGCAATTCAAGCTTTTAGAAAACGAAATCTAAACCTTTCTTGAGCTACTTAAAATTAAATGAACATATTTCTTTTTCAGTGAAGCTGTGCTTCAGCCTGTTTTAACACCAAAGTGGGAGAGGTTTTAAATAATTGAATTACCAGCCCTTTGAAGAGATCTACTCTCTCCCTTCCCAGCAGGGGACCTGGTTTGATGTGGGAAGAAGAGGGAGTGGAGTTTTGGGTTGACTATCTGGGGTGGTTTGAATTTGGGTACTACAAAGAGCAGTACCTGGGATGGGCTGTACCCGCAACAGGCGCCCCCGTGGGCCTACAGAGGATTGAGATATCTCAGGGCCTGCAATTCTTCCAGTGTATTTCTAGGGCCAATGACCAATTGAGAGATGCATTTCAAGTAGAGCAATCACAGGGCAGAGGTGAACGAAAACTTTGAAGTTTGTTTGAGTCTTGTTCAAAGATACAAAAATGAGCCCTTTATATGGATTGTTTGGTTTACACCTCATAATAGTCATGAGAGATACAAAGATACAAAGAATTACTCCTTCCTCCCCACACTTTTTTTTTTACATATAAGGGAGCTTAGGTCTAGAGAAGGTAAGTTCGCTGTTTAAGGACAGGCAGCCAGAATGTACACAAAGACAGTTTGAGACTTTGTTTTTAAATGTTTTTTCAGCATTTATAAGCTACTTTTGACATATAATGGAGGGATCTTCAGTGAAGATGAAAGTTAGAGTAACTTTCTAGAAATAAAAGGAAGTTTGTTTCTTGCACTCCCATTTATCCTAGAAACCTCAAACAGACCAATAGGCCTGTATTGTGTCTATCATTGATCCAATAGTGTCTAAAGGTAGCTGTAATTTATTTTTGAAAGCAATCACCTAAAAGTCAGTGTTGAATCATTTAGGCCACAAATTTAATGGCACCACTATGGCACAGAGCCCAAGTTTCACTGCTTGCCATCTCCCAGGCACTGGGCTGTAGCAGGGACGAAGACCACAGTGGTCCTCACCTCATGAGTCTGCAGTGTGAAGAAGACAAGTCACAGAACAGACAAGGGAGTGCTGGGAGGACAGTGCAGTTGTCCAGAAGGGTGATGGGTTGAACTTGGAGCAGCATGGGAGGACATGAAACCCTGGTTCAGGGAGCAGAGAGCTGCTACAGGGCCTACCGGGGATGCAGAGGGTGGGAGTTAGCTATGGAGGTGGCATGGGCTAGGGAGACGAGTGTGGTAGGCAGTAAGGACAGCGACTGGAGAGCCTAGAAAATGTTCACAGTGGCTGTCATGTTGAGAGGGGGCGGGAGAGCAGGCAGGGCTGGAATAGATTTGGGGTGTTTTGAGGTGGGGGGGTCTCTGTTACACTGGATGGCTTCAAATTGTTGGGCTCAAGCAACCTTGGTTTCAGCCTCATGAGTAGCTGGGACCGCAGGTGCATGCCACTGCATCTCGCCCTGATCTTGGAAAGCTCTAAGAAAGGTCTGTTTGATATTTCTAAAAGATCATGGTGTCTTTGCTCAGAAAAGACTAAGGGGGAAACCCACGGCTTAAGAAAGATGAGTAGAAAGGCTGACAGGTGAGTGGAACCCACTCCCACTGTACCTCAGGATATCTAGAGAGCAGCTCAACACAAAGTCATCAACTTATTTCAAACATCATGACATTTTTTTTTGGCCCATTTTTTTTTAACTCAGTCATATTGTTCTTCAACATGAAATTTGGAGATTACAACCTTGTTTTACAATGTCTGAAGGGTAGACACCCCTTTAAGAATTCAGTTAAGAAATGATATTCAGAGTTGGAGAGATTGCCCAGTGGTTAAAACACTTGCTTGAGGACCAGAGTTCAGATCCTAGAACTCATATAAATGCTAAGTGGACATGGCAGTTGCCCGTAATTTTAGCCTTTGAAGGCAGAGACAGGGGCTCCCAGAACAGCCTGGCTACTGAGATAAGACATATTAGCCAGGGCTGGGTTTGACTGAGTTATCCCACAATCAAGGATGATTCCAAACAGCAACTTTTGGTCTCCACACGGATATGCATAATCCCTCCCAACATGTGCCCTCACAGATGCAAACATACATACACATGTTCACAGCATACACACACATAGGCACACACACACACAAAATGAGAAAAAGAAAAAAATGTACTGGTTGAGACTGATGAAATGGAGCTGATGTTAAAAAGAACTGAAGTAGGGCCAGAGAGATGACTCAGTTAAAGAACATTTGACTGCTCTTCAAGAAGACCTGGGTTCAGTCATCAGGTAGCTCACAATTGCTGTAACTCCAGCTCCAGAGGACCCAATGCCCTCTTTTGGCCTCCACAGGCATACACACATGGCATAGACACACATAAAAATAAAGTAAGTTAAAAAAAAGAAATCAATAGGGAATCAAAGGAAGTCAGTAGGACTCAATGTTCAATTCAGCCTCTTCATCTTATTTGATGCATATTTTTGAGCACCTATTATATGCTAGCTATTGATGTTGGGAGAACAGTTGTTTACAAAGAAGATTTCTAGAATGTTCTGTGTGTTCTGCAAGGGTGTCAGACAAGGCATCACACAAATACATGTGAGCTTGTAACTGAGATCAGGGCTGGGATGGAGATATCTGGGGTTACAAGTTACAAAAGTGTCTGTCCTCATCCTGAGATTGTCTAGTAGAGCGTGAGAGGAGAGAAGGGTGGTGTCACAAGGCTGGTGGTGGTGCTCAGTCGTGTGGACAGGAAGGGTGGGCTAGGGAAGTCCGTGAATCCTTCATAGTCCACAAAGATGCTTTAGGAAGCCAGGGGCAGAGCTCTAGTAGCTGCTGGTTATGAGATGCAGAGGTGAAAAAGCCTCGTCATGTGGACGTGTCTAGAGCCAGCAGGACATCTGAGGAGACTCAGGGAGGCAAAGAGAACATGAACTCCTGAGTACCACTGCCTCTCCTGTCTGTTCCTGGAGCACATCTCTGTGTTCCTGTTTGTACTCATACCTTGCTAAGAGTGGAGTCAAATGTCCCTTTTCTTTAGCCATTGCTTGGGCAATAGGAAGCTCGGGCTGTGGGTAGTGCAAGCTCCAGCCAGCTGCTGAGCCCTCCGTCTACAAGAGCGCCTCCCTGGGTAGCCGGCTACCTCCCTCTGCTCTGGTCCAGCTACTGTGGAAGAATCCTGTTCTAATACATATTTCAGTGGTCAGTCAAGGTGGTAGGTGGTGCTACCTACAGCTTATGTAGATGGCAGCAGTGCTTCATGCAAAGTGTTTTGCTAGTACTTATAAAAGTCATGTCAAAACAAAGTGGAAAAGGAGCTGGAGAGTAGCTCAGTGGTTAAGAGCACTGGTTGCTTTTGCAGAGAACTGGGCTTCAGTTCCCAGGATTCACATGGTGGTTAACATCCATCAGTAATTCCAGTTCCAGGGACACTGTTCTGGCCTCTGTGGGCACTGCATGCACTTGTGCACTACACAAGCAGGCAAAGCACTCATATGCATAAAAAATAATATATGTTTCTGAACTTCATGATGGCTTGTGGAGATTGGTATTCTTATTGTCCTCAGTGTCTGGCTGGGTATAGCAAAGCTTAGGGAAATTCTGGAGATTATCTGTATAACTATGCTGAATGAATGGCAGAGTTTGGATTCTCTACTGGTGTTTGCAGCCTGGAATCTGGAGCCTTCTCCTGCCTGCCTGCCTTGGGGTGAGGTGTGTCCTGGGGGCCATGCTATGTCAGGAGTGGAAGGAGGATGGAAAAATTTTGTCAAAGAGGAACAGTTAAGAAGCAGTCACAATTGAGAAGCCTCTGAGTAGCAGAAGTTCTGGGAGGTGGCTGCCCTTCTGTGGGCACAGGTGTGCTTTTTCTACTGTTTAAGCAGGAGATGCTGCAGAGGAGACAGTTTGCAGGATTCCAGCAATGAATCAGAAATGGCATTACATACTTTGCAGAGTTGGTGCCAATGTGGACTCCGCAATTCTGTGTCTTCAGAGAGGCCAGTGTGCTCTGTAGTTGGGGGTTGAGAGTAATTCTATATTGTTCAGCTTTTTTCCCAGTAGGAAAATTAAGAGAAGACAATTATTATCTCCTAAGGTAAAATGCATCATCACTGGTCATACAGAAGATTGTTTATTTCAGTACCCAGCTGACTTGATGGAATTTGAAATTCTAGAATCTTTCAGGATTTGACTTTATCTCTTACTGAAGAATAATATATATAGTTAACAGTGAGACCACAAGGGTGTCAGCTGCTATACCAGATACTTTTCAAGCATGATCTCATCGTTTCCCTATGGCAGGTCCCTAAAGTACATCCTTCCACTATATAGATATGAACAGAGGTTTACACAGGCTGGAGGGCAGTGCTGGGCTAATAGAAGTGACTTATGCCCAGAGAGCTCTGCTGGAGCCCTAGGCTGACCACCCAGCCTGTTTTGTAGAGCTGGTTGGCGCAGAGCCCTGGGTGCCCTTGTAGAGTTGGAACTCCCAGTTTCTCACCTTCATGCCAGGTTGGTACTGCTCTGTTTTTCTTACAGTGATTCTCCAACTATTATGTGTGTGACAAGGCTGCTGGGAACCCTGCGTGCGTGCAGCAGCTACAGATGAGTGCAGCAGTTACAGATGAGTGCGGGCACAAATGGTCCACAATCAGCTAGAGAGGCAACCTCCCACCCAGCTTCTGAACAACAGGAAGTCTTTCTGAAGATTACTCCCAGGCCTACTTCCCGCCGCCTCCCTCCAGCCCCAGAGGCCTGTTCTTTTGACTTTGAAGGCCTCAGTTTTTCCTTGCAGAGCAACACTGATGTCTGCACCAGGCCTGTTTCTCCTAGCCCTGTACTTCTCCATGCCATGAAAAGTAGGCCAAGAGAGACCTCTAGAAGTTTCCAGCCAGACCTGGAATGAGGAGGGAATCACAGCCGGATTCCTCTGGGAAGAATATGTCTTCACACTCCTTTCCGGTTTTTTATTTTTTTAAGTTGGGACCCCTGGCAGAATGCCCAGTTGAGGAACATTAACTGTGGTGGGTGTGTTGGCCTCTGTTTTCAGGGAGAAATGTAAAATGTGGCTAAAGGTTAATTGTCCAATTATCTTGTCTACTTAATAAGCATATGGGTAAGAAGATGCTTAACTTTTTTTTTTTTTTCTGACTTAGAAAAGTGTTAGATGGCTAAGGTCGAAAAATGAGGAAATTCCACAGTAGAAAAATATGAAAAATTGGAATTGTCCTTAAAGAAGAAAATCAGTTCTCGATCATCTTACCATACAGAGAATAAGAACGGTTGTTTTGACCTGTGTTCTAGAATTATTGTTGATGAAAAGATCCACTTCAGAGTTCGATAGACCTGGTGTGCCTTGTTAGTGATCCATAACTTGAGCACGTTTACCTTTCTGTTCTTCAGTTTCTCCAACAGCTAACCAGGCCTAACCTGCTTAACCTCCAAGATGAGTGGAGGTAGAGCAGGATGGGCCTGGTTAGTACTTGAATGGGACCAATGGGACCTGTTGGAGTAATGTGGAATCTTAGTGTGGAAATGCAGCATCCAGGCACCTATTGGAATTAGTAGGTTGCAGGCCTTATTGCTTACATCACGCTTTGCCATTTTAGACACTGGATTGTATCTGTTCTTTTGCAGTAAAGGAACTTTTCACTGCTGTACCCAGAAGGTGATGCAGGTTCAAAGGACTGCATCACATTACTGTCTTCTGGCTTGGCCTCCATTGGAGTTAGATGCCCCTTGGAAGCGCAAGCCCTGGAGGACAGTGTTAATCACCTTGGACAAGGCCCAGCTCATTCCTGCCTTCTGCATCCAGCAAGTTCCTGTTGGTCTTCTGGGAGGCTAGTGTGTACAGACACAAATTTGATCAGACTCAGTTTTCAAACAGAGACTTTCCAAATAATCAGTTGCAGGGCTGGGGTATACAGTTCGTTAATAGTGTACTTGTTTAGCATGTTGCAGGGCTGGGGTATACAGTTTGTTAATAGTGTACTTGTTTAGCATGTTGCAGGGCTGGGGTATACAGTTCGTTAATAGTGTACTTGTTTAGCATGTTGCAGGGCTGGGGTATACAGTTCGTTAATAGTGTACTTGTTTAGCATATGGAGGGTCCTCGTTCAGTCTCACAGTGTTGACGAAGAAAAACAATCATCTTCTGTGTTTTCATTAGATGTAATTGCCTGCTTTTTTTTTTTTTTTTTTGCTTAAAATATATTGCAGTTTGGGTGGGGAGATGACTCGGGGGTAGAGCACTTGCCCAGTACATGCAGGTTTGATCCTTAGCATTGAGTCAGGTATGGTGGTACTTGCCTTAGTTCCAGCACTCAGGAGGCTGAGGCAGGAGGATCAGGGTCAGCCTGGGCTATATAGAATGAAACTATCTCAAAATTCTTTTCTTTAACATTAAAAGGAAATAAAATGTTGGTCCGAGAAATTTATCGGCTTTATGGTTCTTTATGACAATACGTTATCATGAGGGAAATATTACTGTTGTTTGTGTTCAATCAGTGCCTCTTTTTGAATATTGTTGAAAACACTGGTTTGCCGCTAGGTGTAACATCATTAGGAAGAAATGGTACAGTGATTAATGGGATTCCTGAGAGAAGTACTTGGCATACTGTTCCTTCTGTGTGCTGTTTCAGTGTCTTTCCTCCAGGTCTAGAGATATGGGCTCTTTTGTCTGAGAGTCGATTCTGTGTTCTTGTTTGCTGCCTCCTTTATAAATAAGTTTGTGTTCAAATGGAATGCTCTTTATCTCTCTTGGAGTATCTGGGTTTTGGAATGGTGGGTAGCTTTCCCCTGTATCTTCTAGCAAGCTTCTGTAAAATTTTGCTTGCTGCAGTATGACATTCTTGCTGAGGAAGGAGAATGCTTCTAGAACTTTCCTGCTGCTCATTGCCGCCTAGTTTTACCTAAAAGAAAACTTGGCTCCCAGAAAGCAGTTAAAGAGAATTTTATACACACACACACACACACCTGTGACTGTGGAGTGAACATTTCTGTGAGGGCAATTTGAGTAAGTGGAAGGGAAAAGGTGTTTAAAGGCATCTGTGCTTGTTGGGAAACTTCCGTTACTTTATACATTGCCACACCAGGTCCCGAGGAAGCACTGGGAAACTTGCTGTAGTTCACACCAGCACTGCTCTGTCCTGCACAGCTGAGTTTGTTTACTAAATGTCAGTTTAACTTCTTTCAGTTGGATCCCTCTCTTCAACATTCATGGCCCTGACGAAAGCTGTTTTTATGAATCACTTCAATATTTTTGTGTTTTGTGTGTGTGTGCGTGTTTATGTGTTTAATGGTTTCTGGACTTTGTAGAAATTTCCTGAAACTTAGGACTATTGTCTCAAACTACCTCTTAACTAACTGTGTATCTTGACCAGAGAGCCTTTCTATTGATTGGAATCTGAATCGTGGAGTCTTTGGGTCTGCTGCAGTCCTTCCTACATATGGAAGTCTTTCTTGGTGAAGGATGCGAAGGAAAAAAAACATTTAAGCAGCACTTAGGTCAAATGTGTACTGTTGTTGGCTTATTAAAAGGCTCTAAAGTTTTGTGATATTTGTTCCCAGGTTTCCTTTGACTGATGTCATTTTGTTGCTTTGGTTCCTTGACCCAGGCCCCATGGCTTTGCCAGACCCAAGTTTTATAGCAGGTGTTTCCTTCTGACTTAATATTCCCCTAGGCAAGTTGATTATGTTAATGCTTCATAAGTCAGACTTTCCAACTCCTTAATCACTGCACAGTTCTTGGCTGAGTTCCCTGCTGCCTGGGTAGTCACTGTTTATTACGGAGGGGGTCCTCAACGTGTGGAACCTGATTTGGGCGTGGTTTGGTAAAAACAAATGTTATTGTGATTGGAATATCCTGAAATTAAATATGCATGGGACAAAATGTTGTCGCATATGCCTTTGTTTGGCTAGTGGAACTGCCTGCCTGTCACACTCTTACTTAAATTTGAATTTTAAGTAAGGCACTCAGGAGACTCAAGCTAAGCCAACTTTTAGTGACTTTTTTTTCTCTCTCTAAGCTTTTCTTTTCTGCTAACAATGTTGTGTGTTTTACTTTGTCTAGGAGTTTCAACGAAGACATGTCTGACAAAATGTCTAGTTTCCTGCACATTGGAGACATTTGTTCTCTGTACGCAGAGGGGTCGACAAATGGATTTATCAGCACCTTGGGGTAAGCATGCCACTTCTTAAATGGCAGAGTCTGTTTACTGCCTCATAATATCTACTTAAAAATGGATTTTTGTAAGATAATGTTACCGTGTTACTTGGCTTTTTCAAGCACAATTGAAATCACAATTAGCAAATCCCTTAACCTCTTACTTGAAAACATTTTCTGTCAGTTTTGAAAGAATAAAACCTCATTAGTTAGAACTCTATTAGAATTTGTTATAATTTGCTCTTCCTTCCTATATGAGGGAAAGTACTAAGAATTGAGAATAAAGTGCTGGAGAGATGGCTTAGAGGTCAGGAGCCCTTGTTCTTCAGAGGACCGAGTTTGGATTCCAGCAACTATGTTAGATGACTCCTAACTGCCTGTAACTCCAGCTCCTTGGATCTGCTGCCTCTGGCCTTGGCAGGCACTGCACTCGTGTGCATATTGTCCCCTTCCCCATTCACAGAATAAAAAATTAAAAGAATAAAGTCTTTAAAAATTCTCAGTGAAGGAGAAAGAATAAGGAATAATATTTAAAGATTACCAGATACAGATCCAAGGAAGCACTTCTCCGCTCTTGTAGAAACTCCTGTTTTTATACAGTGACTTGTGTAATATAAGCCAAGATCAGAACTTCTTGCATGCTTATCTCTCTTCTTTGAAGTGGGACCTTTCCTCCTTTAAATTGCCAAATGCATTTGAAAGTTTCAAATTGCACAGAGTTCCACACATCGGATTGTTTTTGTTCATTTGTACTTCCTGTAATCAATCTTTACTCCATTTTGAAGGATATAATTGTATTCCATCATGTGCTTCTTCAGCTGTTTTCTCCCTTTCCTCCTCCTGTTGTCTAGGGGAGGAAGTAAAAAGTGGAGCACCCTAAAGACCGATGGAAGCAGATGGGAGAATCAAGATGGTCCATTCCAGAGCAATCAGGGGTGGTCTGGAGTCTGGTGTAGGAAGGAGTGATTAGGCTTGGGTGGCATTGTTGAGTTTGGCAAGACCTGGTTTCAAATAAATTGGGTGAAGGCAGGCCAGCAGCTTCTCAAAAACCCTCATTCTCTTAGTAGCCAGAACGTCCCTGGTAATTACAGCTGTTACTGAAAACGTGATTATTGTCTGGCATTTCTGCAGCGTCAATTTTCCTTAGATCTCATTCAGGTTGCTCTAGCCTCCAGGAGAGAATCATTTCAGACAACAGAATTATAGCGCAGTTAGAGTGTGTTCTCACTCTGTAAAGCTTTTATTCTCAGAAGTCATCCATGACTTCTCTCTGTACTTTGTCTCTCTACATTGGAGAAAAACCCTTAACAATTTATCTTCTGTGGTTTTAGGCAAACAGGCTTCCTGCTGCTTAGGCCTTTCTGATGGCCCATCTTAGCTGGCTCCTTCCTCTTTTTAATCCCCTGCGGTTGAATTTTTCACCCTCTTCTTATTTTTCAGCAATGACTACAGTAATATACAGCTATGGTAAGCTCTCTCTGAGTCCTGTGGGTGTTCACTGTGTGCCAGGTGCTGTTCTAAGTCCTGTGCGTATATACCCCTTAATCCCCAAGCACTTCTTCGGGGTGAGCACTGCCAATGGCACTGTGTATAGACACAACACTTGAGAGCTTCAGATAGGCACAGTCACCTGCCCAAGTTTCATAGCTCAGAAGACTTGGGTCTCCAAGGCCAAGGGTTCAAACATTTAACCTCTATAGGGAAAATTTCTCTTTTCCAACTTCTCTGTCTGCTCATAGCCTGTCTGGATGTGTGACTCAGACTGCAACCCCATCATATGAGTATTTTTCCTCTGGGGCCTCTGACCTAACAATTACCATGGCTCACCTGTAGTCATATGTTAAACCCCACTGAGCCCCTGAAATCTTAGTGCTTCCTTTTGTGTCTTCCCTTTCACTAGGACATGCATTCTTCGTTCTTATTGTTGTTATTACTATCATTATTATCTTGGACATAGTGACATACTATGTAGCCTAGGCTGACCTTAAACTCACAGTCTTCCTGCCTCAGCTTTCTGACTACTTGGCACTATTCTTAAAATTCTTACCATATTCTTTACTTTCTATACTTTCCTCAGGCATTATGGACAAATTAATGATGGCTCCCTCATAAAGTTAGGATGTATGTTTTGTAAACTTTGGGACCTATTACTTCCTTCAGATGATTATTAACTTTTTTTACCCACACATATTTGAGAATAACTTGATTCAGAAAATTAAATTTGATCCCTCTTTCTTGGAATATGTTTAACATTTGTGGAACACCAGTCAGTCTTCATGGGACTTGGTGTCTAGCCCCCCAGCCCCATGCTGTTTATGTAGAATACTGGTGGCTTTATGACCATTGAACCTTAAAATTCCTGCAGGACCTTGGAGAGCCAGTGTGTGTGGGGATCTGCACTAATCTGTGCTGTGCTTCTAAATCACCTTCAGAGCTTGTTAAGAACAAAGGTTCTTGGATCCTCTTCTAGAGCAGAGTTTCAGTGTGCCTGGGGGCGGGTGATGGCAGGATCCTGGAATTGATTTATTTAGCAGCAGAATGTGTTTAAACCTTCCCTGAGTTGAGACTCCTTGAAAGCAGTTCCTTGGCTTTACAGATAAGAACTGAGACCAGGGAGGAGTGAAGTGACGTACCATCATGCTATTAGTTGGTGTCCTAGTGCCATCTAAAATCCAGACTCAATGCACCCCTTCCTCCCACCACTTTCTCTTTGTTAGAGCTTAATGATTAGACCAGTCCTGCATTGTATATGTGGTGCTGGGGATTAAACCCAGGGCCCTATGCATACTAGGCAAGTACTCTACCACTGAGCTATGTAATCAGCTCCTGCATTGGATTCTGAACCCATCTTTGTAAGTATTAGTTAGTTTGGGTGCTCTTACTGAACTTGTCCATGTAGGGGCCCAGGATGAAGGTTTTATCATGAACAATATAATATTGATTTTTGTAGAAAGCCATCGATACATTGACCACACTGTCCTTTTTTGTAAGGGACATAGTGGGGTCTTGTGTTTTGAAGCCAAAGTATGTTCACTTCACTTGCCAGTTAGAAACTGAGCTGCAGCCTTGGGCATCTTTCTGAGCCACAAAGCAGGGCTCCTCCTCTGCTGCAGAGTTTGTAGACTAGCATACTTCAGGGATCCACCGGGGAGATTGAGAGAGTGGAGGAGGTGGCACAGGAAGTTTCTAGCCAAGAAAGGCTTGTGTGGGGTGCTGCTTGGTAGAGAATGTGACACTCAGAATCGGGTCCTTGAAAGATAGAGAGGGCTTCAGGAGGCAAAATGGAATTTTGGGGAAAGAGCAGTAAAGATCAAAGCTGAATATTTAATGATGTCTTGTATTTAGAATAAGAAGCAGAAGAGGGTTATGGAAGAGGCTCTAAGAAATCATTGCATGTTAACCTGGGGCGAGTTCCGTGGTCACTTGGAAATGAGCTAGCTTGACCAGTTTTAGGAACTTGGGTGACTTATGTAACTTTAGAATCTCAGTTTCCACCAAAGTTCAAAGATAGGAATATTTAAAAGTGATTGTTCTAAAAAGAATTGTGCAAGTTAGATGTGTTTTTAACAAGGTCTGAACTTTATCAATCTTTATTTAATTGGGATAATTATGTATTTGTAACTTTTGTGCTTTTGAAGCTCAAGTCTTCCTGTTTCTGTGCCTTTGAGTTGAGCTCCCGCCATCTGAAGATACAACCCCCTTCCCACCTGTTTCAGCTTTTCCAGTCCAGTACAACTTCCTCTGCCTAGCTTCTCAGATGGCCTCCGACACAGATGGTGTCTGACCCTGTTGTCTTCTCCCTTCCTTCTCAGGTTCTGTTCTCCTTATTAGTTGGCTTTTATGGCTTCTACACTTCTGCGCTCCCTCAGGGTTGGGGTCTGGCTCACATTCATCCTCACATCCTAGGACTCAGTACAATTCTCAGCACCAGGCCGGCTCCTCACCCACCATTAGTTGACTGTGTTACCCTTTGCTGTATCTCCCTGACTTTGATAATGTTGCATGTTGCAAATGTGTCACAAATGTGGTTCAGGGAAAAGGAGCTGCAGCAAACAGCAGCATGATGCCCATCACAGAAGCACAGTGTTGGGCTTTTGGTTAGGTTCCATGCCTAGGAACCCTTTCTGGAAAACAGCTCCCTCCCTGTCAGGAGAAGAAAAGTCTACATTTTGCACAGGAAAAGCCCTGGGATACTCCATTTTTGCGTAATGCTTATTGAGGGTTTGATTGTCCTAGATATAGTACTTACTTATGTTATTTCTTGCTTTCGTTCTTTTTTATTTTTGCAGTTTGGTTGATGATCGTTGCGTTGTGCAGCCAGAAGCCGGGGACCTTAATAATCCACCTAAGAAATTCAGAGGTAAAGTGGTGAACTTCCTACCTTGACTTACTTGATAATTCATGAAGTATTACTGTGCCCATGAGGATGGCTGGACTGACCTATCTCCCCCTCCCTTCTTTCCTCCCTCCCCCTCACTCTCCCTCCCTCCCTCTTCTCTTTTCTTTCCCTCTGTTCTTCCTTCCCTCCCTCCCCTTCCTTTTTTGTAGTAATGTCAGACTTATATATCTTTTTCTAAATAGGATTTCAAATCCAGGATTTATAACTTCTTGAAAAAAATGCATAAACAAACTTGCAGTCAAGATTGGCATGACTTTTATTAGGGCCTTAATTTGTCAATGAATACATGTGGCCAAGTGCTAGTTTATCTGAAAGCCTTTTATTAGTGTAGATATCTCTCTAAACAAATGGGATTTAAGGATTGGGTCACAAGAAACATTTATTATTTCAGCAGATCTCACTGTCCCTCTCAGGTTCCTGGTAATTCTTAGATGCGTCACCTGGAATGCGACATTCCTGATTATTGCACTTGTGTTTGTTCTAAAGGATGAGATGGGGAAGTTTTCCTATTAATTTTTTTTGTCTGTGTTTTAGTTCTTTTCAGAAGGTAGTTTACTTTATTGTAGAAAGTGTTTGACATGTAGTTGGTTTCTTGGGTGACTATGCTTTTGTCTTCTGTTGTAGTTAATGACTCTCAGTTCTAGTCATGTCTGAGAATTATCTGGGAAAGCTTTTAAATTAATAGATACTCAGGGTCCTGATCTGGGTCAATTAACTCTTCAGGTTGGGCACTGACATTTTTAAGGCTTCTCAGGTGATTCTGTAAAAAAAATACATTTATTGATTTGTGTGTGTGTGTATGTATGTTTGTGGAGATCAGAGAGCAACTTGCTGGAATTGGTTCTCTCCTTCCACCATATAATTCAGGGGATTGAACTCAGGTTGTCAGACTTGGTTGCAAGTGCCTTTTTACCTGCTGAGCCAATCGCCTGGTCCCTTAAGGAATTTTTCTACCTCATGATAAATGCTTAATGAGGTCCTACTGAGAGCAGGGTTTGAACCCACTAAGACTCAATTCTATTGGATCTTAAGTCCAGCTCCTTAACTACTTGACCATCATGGTGACCCAAATGATTCTTCTGCATAGTGGGGTTAGGAACACACTGGCTTACGTATTTGACTCAAAGCCTCAATCACAAAGGGTTCAAATCCCCCCATGTGCAGATTGTGTCCTTTGAGTTTGAAATTCTTATTGCTGAGTGATTTAGAAACTGTTTCACTCTTTTGAATGAAAATTAGGGAATTAAAATGAAACAGAGGCAGGCATTCAAATGGAAAGGAGCCATTTGGATGCAGTTTGGTGTTGAGCTGTATCCAGTTGGTTCAAGGCTATTAGGAGAATATTTTCACCTGAGGATGAGGAAAAACTGTTAAAAATGGGGGAGGGATTGCGGATGTAGGCTTTGAGTCATAGGAGCTTAAAAGAACCGTCATCTCTGCGGAATTTTCTTCTTAAACCTTCTTCCGTGTCTCCTTTTAATATGAAATCTTGAGTGTAGCAGAAATGAAAGATTTGATCCAGTGATCATAATGTAATCAATTTGAGAATTAATTCTCCTCACCACCATTGACCATGGCGGTTACTCTGTTAAGGGTGCTGCCTACTCATGAGGGATGGGGAATTACGTCTCCTCCACATTGGGAGGGGATTGATAGATTCAGAGGTAAGTAAGTATCTTATCTGGGATCACATGACTGGGACAGATGGGAGTAGGAGTGTAGGTCTCAAGTTTGGTTACACAAGGACATCACCTGGAGAACCTGGAAGAATACCATTAACTGACTTGTACCCCCCAGTGCTCCTCATTCTAACTGGGCACCGGGATTTCTGAAAGCTCCTCGGGTAATCCTCTTGTGCAGCCAAGGTTAAGAACCATTGCTGATTGCTGTAACCTATCAACTTCACTGCTTGGGAAAGGGCTAAGCTACCTAGGACACTTGGACAGAGTGGAGGGCTGTGTGTCAGGACCATGTTGCTTGGTCCTGTTGAGCTCTTGTTCCATCCCATATACCAGCCTTGGGGTTAGAAAATGAACCTGGAAAAGAACTGAATGCAGTGTATGGAGTTAACCAGTGCCTATTCACTTCTGTTTTTAAAAATATTTCAAATATTATTTACTTTTATTTTTTATTATTTTTATTTTATGTGTATGAGTGTATTGCCTACATGTATGTAGGTGCACCCATGTCATACAGTGCCTGTGGAGATCACAGCAAAGGCATTGGATCCCCTGGAATTGGAGTTAGAAATGGTTGGTAGCCACTATGTGCTGGAAATTGAACATGGGTCCTTTGCAAGAACAGCCAGTGTTCTTAACTGCTGAGCCTCTCTCTGGCCCCTATTTGTCTTCATTTTTAGTTTTTAAATGGACAAAATGTACATATTTATGATTTGAAACTGGGAAGCATTGTGGAATGCCTAAAATTAACATGAGTTTCTTCACCTGTGTGTGTGTGTATGTTTGTGTGTGTGTGTGCATGCACGCATACATGCACCATTCAAATTTACTCAGACTTTCAAGTGTGTAGTTTGTTTTTGTTATCTATACTCACCATGTTATGGAATAAAGCTTCTGAATTTATTCCTTCCATCTAAGTGAGATCTGGTAGCCCTTGACTAGTATCTTCATCTCCCATCTCCACCCCAGTGCCTGGTAACCTCTGTTCTACTCTCTGCCTCTCTCTGAGTAAAGTTATTAATATTTCACAAATAAGTGAGATTATTCAGTATTGCTCCTTCTGCGCCTGGCTTATTTCATTTAACATCATGTCTCCCAAGTTTTCAATCATTAAAGACCCAGTGGCTGCTTGAATGCATCGTTAAGGCCTTCAAATAAATAGAACCATAGTAGAGGAAGTGAGAAGAGCAAGTTTTCCTGGGACTAGAGTCGGAGTTCCTTCTGCATGGCTGTGTATCTGGTACTGATTTGAATGGACCGCGTTGAGATAAAAGCATCAGTATGGTAGATTTCATTTGCAAAGAACCAATCTCCTTTTATGTCTGACTTAGTTGTACAGTGGCTTGATTTGTTGATTTCTGCTAGATTATGAGCCACTTCGTGCTTGTGGGAAAATGGTTCAAAAGGAGCTGCACTGCAGGATTTGTGAATATGAGCCAGAACTTCCTAAGCTCCATGTGCTGAGGTTGAGCTTTCTGCACGCAGGTGAAGAGCCTAGCGGATCTCGGCAAGCTTCTGCAGAACCGGGGAGATCTTTGCAGTGGAACTTGGGTAGCAAACATTTAAAACTTTTTAAAAGCATCTTTTCAGCTCTGGTACAGCCTACTTAATTTTTTTCTGGAATGAAGAAAAACATATCTCTTAGGGAAGAGATTGCTGTCTTTCCATATATAAGCACATTTTGAAGCCGAAGTCATTTTGATGTTTAGAAATTGGGCATAGGGCAGTTAAACAATTTGGAGGTCTTTCTGGTCTCCTGAGCCATTGCATACCACAGTATGTTAAACACATGGATAAAGAGAGATGCTGATAAGCAGCCCATTGGGATGATGGAGCCTTTATGGGAGCAATCAACAGAGCTGTGTCGAGTCCCTTGGGTTTGCTCTAGCTTACCAATGGATTTCCTATATTGAGAACCATCATGTCCTGCTCTTAAACAAATGGAAATTGGAGAGGGGCCCATTTGTGCAGTGCCCCCCATGACTTCTGACTTTTGGGAGTTCCTTCAGGAATTTGCTGCTTAATTATATGGGTCCTTGCACCAGTGAGCCTTCCTGGGTTCAAAATCCAGGACCCATAGTTTCTTTCCTGTTTCATACTGGCCAAATTATTAAACTCTGTGAAACTTAATAAAAGATAAATGTGTGTTATGAATTAGTACTTGATGAACTTCTGTCAGCTGTGACAACATGGGTGGACCTAGGGGATATTATGGTAAATGAAATAGATGAAGACAGATAGAGAGGCATGGAATGTTTTCATTCATGAGGAGTCCTTAGAATGTTGATCTCATAGAAGCGGAGGCTATAATAGTGGTTTCCAGAGGTGTAGAGAGGATGAGGAGGGAAAATGGAGAGAGACTGGTTAATGGATGCAAAGTTAGGAAAAGTAAATGCTGGTGTGTCCTAGTGCGGAATAGACGTGACCGTGTGAACAGAAATGCATTGTGCTCTTCAAAATATCTAGAAGAGATCATTTTGAATATTTGTACCATGAAGAAATGATAATGGAGTAGAGAGGTAGTCCCATAGTGGAATGCCTGCCTCGCATGCATGAGGGCATGGGTTTGATCTTCACTACCACAAAAGGAAAACAAAAAAAGAATGATAAATATTTAAAGCGATGGCTAAGCTTATTATCCTGACTATATTATTATGTAAAACGTGTAGGAACCGAAACACCACACTGTACTCCAGAAATAAATATAGTTGTATGTATCAAAAATAAAAGTAAAGCAAAAATATTAAAATGGAAATATGGGGCTGGAGAGATGGCTCAGTGATGAAGAGCACTGGCTGCTTTTGCGTAGGATCTGGGTTTGATTTCCCGCACCCACATGGCAACAAAGAACCATCTTTAAATCAAGTTCCAGTGGATCTGACGCCCTCTTCTGACCTCCGAGTGCGCTGCATGATATGGGTGTACTTACATACAAGCAGGCAATATACACATAAAAATAATAAATAAAAAATATTGAAATGAAAATAAAGTAATTTAGTGTTGGAGGAGCCTGTCTCTTATGTAAGGGCTCAGTAAGCCTAATTCTCCTTTCAGACCTAGTACTTTAACAAAGCCCAGTAGTTATAAATGGCAGAACAGCACAGGATGGGGAACTGTATGTGAATCCTTCAGTGGGATGAGAATTATATAATGTTAGTCATTTGCCTTTCAGTGCTTTGTGTACAAGGCTGTGCACATGGAACCCCAGCCTAGATTTGAAGTTCATTGTTTTCCTGTCCAAGTTGAGTGACCTTGAGAGACTATGTAATTTTTCTGAGCTTGTTTGTTCAGAAACGAGGCAGGGTGGTGGGGCAGATTTCCTTCCTTATGAAAGTAATAGATTGAAGCTCCTGTGGATCAAGAACCTAATAAAGTACTTGGTATTTGGTAGTGAATAGTTGCTGTTACTTCATGCAGTAGATGTAGAGGAGTTAAACACTGAGCACACTAACTTTCTCTGATACTTAAAAGTGCATTTCCAAAATGTGATTTCCTTGGACGTATCTTCTGCTCCCTCGCTTTGTAAAGAAAGATTGGTCACACATGTGTTTCATATAAACTAAATCTTTTTCATCATCTGAATGAATTTTGGACTGTGTTGGTATCCTCTAAGTGATGAACTACGTGAGGTCTGGAGTAATTCAGGTATCTTGGTTTCTTTGTCAGTGTGGTACCATTTGAGTGCACCAGTATGTATGGACGATGAATCACTGTTTTCTCTGATTGGTGTTAATCTAGAAGAATAGGGAAGACAAACATCAGGTTGAAGCCGGGAGTAGAAGCTGTGGCTGGCGAATCCCTTTCTCTGTATCATCTTTTGCCCTCCCCACTCCTACCCATCCTTCCCCTCACGATGCTCAATATAAAAGGGATTTTCTACAAAGAAAAGATGGAAACAGACAGCCACTTTCCATTTTGATCCCAGAGCCTCTGCTGTTCTCAGCATTAATAACCTTCAGGATTGTTGAAGTAGAGACAAGGGAATCCAGGCTTCGGGACTAACACAGGATTTAGGGCAGGTTATACCATTTATTGTGTAATCTCTCTTTTCACACTGGGACAACGGTCAAGTTTTTGTCCTTAAAACTTTCACTTTAAGAGACCAACTTTGATCCTAGATTCTTGACCTTGGGCACATGTTCCTGTATCAGAGTTAATAAGGGGAAGCTTTTAAACTTGTAGGAACCCTTTAACTTCTGAAGAAGGCTGTTTAAAGAAAAACTTTAAGGCATTATGGTACATACCTGTAATGCCTACATTCAGGAGACTGAGGGAGGAATGAGACTCTCTCAGAGAAAGGGCAGGAGAGAGAAAAGAAGAGAGGATGGGGGGGTAGAAGGAGAAAAAGAAATTGGGCAGGGAAAAATGGAAGTGAAAGAAAGCGTTATCACATCATTAAGTAGCTGTGTGAACAGAGGAGGGGCCCCACATCAGGAGGAAGGTGTGCAAGCGTGTTCAAGGTAGCTTCTCTGCCCCTGGGCTCCTTTTTCTCTCCCCTGTGTGGTTGATTTCAGGTGCTATTAGCCTATTTATGCTAAGGTATTGTTGAGACACTACTGTGTCACAGTTTCTGGGTCTGGTGATGGGGGCAGGTGGGGTGTTGGACTACAAATTGAGCTACATGCAGTTTCCTGTGCTTTCAAGAATCAGAGTTTTATGGAGAAACAGACTCACATTGTAAGTAGTAGATAACACTCTATCATTTACTTTGTGTAGAGCATTATCCTGATGAATAATCTCTTTGAATCTGTGTAATCTGGGTAACCCACCTATGGGGGGATGGGTAGGCATTGGTGTTCCCATAATGTTGTTGAGGAAATAAAGGCTCCAAGTTGAAGAAATTTCCCACAGTCAGTCAATTGTCCCTTCCTAGATGATTATCCTTCACTCAACCAACATTGATTGGTTACCATTGGTTACCTTCCATATATCAGCCACTTATATTCCAGGGAGGGAAGTTACTAACATTCTCTGAGAAGTCGTCTGATGCCCACACAGCAGCAGTTATATTAGAATTAGAAATGTAGCAGTGCAGTACTCTCCTGTGTCCTACTAGGGCAAAGCAGAGAATGACACTCTTAGTCATCTCCTTGGCTTTGCCCCACGTCCCCAGAACAGGGTGCATCTGCTTCGTATCAGATGCCATTCAGGTTCACAAATGTGTGTCATGTCACTCCTGAGTGCCGAGAGCCCTCAGGGCTGGCCCTGTACTTTTCCTCTTTGTGCCGTGTTTTCTTTTCCACCCCTGGCACAAGAGTGCATAGGTCTAAATGTGGATGGACAAGATGCTGAAGTTCTTCCTGCCTTTGATTTAGGGTTATTTCAATGCAGGAGAGTGTCAAGAAGATGGATGTAGTCTTGGATCCTTTGACTTAATGTATCTTTATCTCTCACCAAGACAAGTCCTGGAATATATATAATCTCAGCATGATTTGGGTTCTATTTGTAGTGCCAATAAGGGCCCAGCCTGGGACAGTATAGTAGTTAGAGTCTGGTGTTGACTGAAAGTGTCTGGTTCCTCAGCCTGTGCCCTGCATGAGATAGTGACAGCCTGAGAGTCTGACTCCTGAGATGATCCTAGGAGATTATGTTGCTCAGCTATGGTGAACCCCTCTAAGGCCTAATGCATAACCATGGATTTGAGGTTCAGGCTTCTGACCTTTTTTTTTTGCACTAGATTCTTCCTTCTTTCATTCCAGAGTGCTTGTAGGATATCAGCCTCTCAGTGAGGGACTTGGGGGTTTAATAGGCTGACTTGGTGGAGAGTGATGGAAAGAGAGGTTTCACGTCTCATCCATGCATTTTGTAACTGGCCTTGAAACTGCATGGAGTCTCAACCAAGAGTAGTATATTCAAGATCAGTGATATGAACTGAGTGTTGGTAACCTACTTACTGGGTCATACGGACTTGCCTTCAGCTTAGGCTGAGGGAGGAGATCAAGAAAAGGACACTATCTAAGTTCAAGTGCTAGGTCCCAGCCAGTGTCTGCCACCAGCTACTCTGTTATCTTGGAGGACTCAGTGAAGTATCTTCGGAGATCCCTTTCACCTCCACACTCTGTATTCAGCAGTAGAAACAGGCAGGTTAATATTTCACAAGAAACCCTGTATTCGGGAGCTTCCTACATTCCTGGAATTATAGGTTGTCTCTGTCAAGATAAGAAAGCAACAGCCAGTTCTTACCCCGAGGCCAGAAGGAGACAGCCTGTATCTTGGGTCACAAAGGTCTTCAGGGTGACCATAAAAACTTGCTGGGTTAGCATTCTTTCAAACCGTCCTCCTTTGCTCTCCAGTGCCTTGTTTTAATTGTTGCTAGGCAACATGCTTTTTTTTTTTTCTTTTGGCAAGGCATTGAAGGAATGAACCCATATCTTATTTAAATACCCACATGCAAAGGGGGAGGACCTAGCTTAAATTTTGTTTGTTCTTTTGATTCTAGTCCATTACAGGCCTTTTATAATGGGGACGTAGAACTTAAGTTTCTGCCTGACTTGTTAAATAAGGCAGAAAAATCAGTCTATTTAAGGTGCATGTCAGATACATGCCTTGAGGCATATTGAAGGTTTTGTGCATGCGTGAAGCTGCCTTGTAGGAGAGGCTCTTGCAACTTGTTCAGTATTCACACAATCAATTCAAATTTAATAAAAAGATTAGTAGGTTATTTTATAATCTTCATTTCAGATTTATGAGCTTATCTCAATCTTGAACCAACAGACTCCATTTAAAGAGAACAAAACTGTAATTTAAATCAATTCCCCAGGCAACATAGAATGCTCCCAGGGTGTTATACAATCATTGGGGCTGTTACCTACAGCTTGGTTATTGCTGGAGTCCCACACACTCCTGAGTCGCTCCCTGTGTTTCTGCCCACTTGCTCAAAGCTGTGAGATGTGTGTCTAAGGCCTCTCTCATACTGAGCATGGGTACTCTCATGTCCTGAGTCCATTCGTTTTTAAATATCTGAGTTGGCAAATAAGCTTCAAGCCCTGTTTTATATTCATTTTCCCTTCTAGTTAATTCAGTTCCTAATGGAGAATAATTTTCAGCATTGTACACCTAAAATGCTTCTAGTAAAATAAATATGATTACCATGTCATTTAATTCAATCGCACTGTTACACTTGTGGCTTCCTCCGTTTAAGACCAAATTATTTTGGAAATCCCGGTCAGTGTAATTGGGTCACATTGTCATAGTGTTATGTGGTTCTCCTGACAGCAGCATATAGTTCTTTGATTAAGGACTTTTCTTTTTGGCAGAGTGTTATTATAATCCTGTCTTCAGAGCACTGATGAAGATGAAGACATGATGAATCACTTGAGCTTATGATAACTCTGTCCCTTCCTTATTTGACAAGTAAGAGAGTCGTAACAAGTCCACTGGGGCCAGAGAACAATTGTGATGTACCTAGAGTTTCTTCTCCCTCTTTTGGGTCATATTTTAAAACAGGAAAAATGTTTCCCATATGTCTGTGTTCTCAGTAATAATTTGCTTTCTATAAATAGAAAACATAGTGAATACTTTGTATATTCTTTACACTAATTCAATCAATTTAATTTTTACAATTTGTTTTAAATACATGACTCATTTAATCTTAGAACTGTTACAAAAGGAAGGTACCTTTTTATGGATGGGGAAACTGACTTACATGATAGGGAGTGTTTGGTCCAAGATCACATAGCTAGAAATGGCCAGGATGTCCACCCAGTCTGACCCCCAACAATCCTAGTCCCACCTACTCTACCTTTTAATGGGGGTCTGGCCTCAAAATAGTTGTAGGTAGAACTGCTGCATTTCTCAATGTCCTCTTTTGTGCCCTCTCCAGTATATCATCCTGAGATGCCCTGAACCATTGTCTGTAGATTAGCCATATGCTGTCTGCTTCCGTGAACTCCAGTATAGTGCTTATCACAACTGTCTTCTCCTTCTGTCTCTATGTCTAGACTTAGGAGCATTGAACAAGTTGCAAGAGCCTCTTCTACAAGTGCCACATCTTGCCCTGAACTTCTAGCCCAGTGCGTGCTATAATGTTGATCCCTAGAAAGAGTCAGTTGAAGAAGATTTAGGGTTTTACCTGCCATGATTTTCACTGTTCGAGCCCAATTGTTTTCACTGATGTCATTTAAAGTCTACTGGCTGCTACTGTAGTTAGTTCGATGCCTCATGCTGTAATCTATCTCCAAATTATCTGAGTCTAGTATTTCTAAAAAGACTTTCTTCATCCTGGAAAGTGGGCTCCAGTGGGTCTCATCCTCTGCTATGCTTTGGATCTTGACTGGCCTCCAAAGGCTCATATTTTAAAGGCTTGGTCAACAGAGTGCTCCCGGGAGTGGTGATATCTTTAAGTATATAGCCTAGTGAGAACTCTTTGGGTCCTTGGGGACATGTCCTTAAAGAGAATGGTGGATCCCCCAGTCCCTCTCGCTCTCATTTCCTGGTATGAGTTGAGTGTTTTTGCTCTGTTCTGCCACATGCTTGCTATAATATACTGCTTTGCCAAAGACCCAAAGCAACAGGGGCAGCAAGTTATGAGGCTCAGACCCATGAGCCTAAACAAACCTTTTCTCCTTATAAGTTGATTATCTCAGGCATTTGTTACTGAGACTGACAGCAGACTAATCCAGCTTCTGAGGGTGTTCTCTCAACCCATAATGTTTAATTTTTATTGCCCTTTTGAGGGCCTATGGTTTCAAGATTCCTTGGTTGTTGTTTATAAGTGATGATGGAAACCAAGTAATTATCAGATCCCTTCCTCCTTTCTACCTGGCCTTTCAATAGGCCCCTGTGTGCTTTTGCCATTAATAGTTAGAACACCCCTGTGATGTAGGTGGTGGTATTGTCCTTATAGTTGGACACCATCACCTCAGAGAAGATGCAGAACCAGGCTGGATTTTAGATTTGAAACCACATCTGGTGGTCTGTACAGTGTCTACCAGTGAATTGAAACTGTAGTACATACTGAATTCCAAATGTAAAAGGCATGTTGCTCATTGAGAGTAAGACCAGTGGAGGATCAGGGGGCTAGATCTCAAGTTGACAGTGCATGACAACATTGGAGACTGTCAGTGCTTTTCATCACATTTACAGACTTAGCACACTCCTCCCTTGTTTTGGCCTTCTATCTTGGCCTCCTTTATGCCTGAGGGTGCGCCCCACTGTAACCTCTGAACTGTAGCCAGAGGAATTAATGTAGTGCTGAAGGTGCCTTTTGACTGCTTGGAGCTGTTTGGTGACTCCCCATCTTGTCTTCACATAGACATACTGTATCCTAGAGACCTCAGAACCCTGCAGTGAGCAGCTCCACTCATCTCTTAGACTCATCTGTCTCATCATCCTTGTTTTTTTGCATATCCATATCTCCCCATCTGCATCGATCCTGTGAGTCCCCAGTCTTACTAACGCCCCCAGCCCTGCACATGTTGGCTCTGTCCTCTGGGGCGTCTTTGCAGAGAGTTTGTGTATAGATCTTCTCCCCTTCTTTGGACACAGCTTCTGAAGCCAAGCTCTGGGGTTTTGATGCACACTCTGCTTTATACTGATTGAGTCACTTCGGATATGTTTAACCTCACTGTGCTTCCATTGCCTCTTCTCAGAAATAAGGAGTTGGGGGGCTGGAGAGATGGCGCAGCAGGCAAGAACACTGACTACTCTTGAAGAGGACCCAGATTTGATTCCCAGCACTCACATAGTGCCTAACAACCATCCATACCTCCAGTTCCAGGGAAATCCGCTGCCCTCTTCTGACCTCCTTGGGCATTTCATGACATAAGTGCACTTACATGCATGCAGGCAATACACTCATACACATAAAAAAAAAAAAAAAAAACCAGAATATTTAAAAAGAAATAAAGGGGTTGTTAGACTCCTCTCATAGGGTTTCTGTGAAGATTAAATGAGCTGATTCATGTTCAACACTTGGTGCTGAGGCACATGGCACATGATAAACACGATTATCCTGCTGATTTTGTGGTTTTGCCTTTTTACTTGCTGGTACTGTCTTAGCATTTACTATGCCAACTGTAAGCTCAGAAAGTCTGCCCTGGCTCCCTAAGGCTGTTCACAGGCCATGGCCAATAGAGCTAATGCAGAGAGATTTCTTAGGAATTACTTCTGAGACTTGAATATATATATAAACCTTCTGTGTTCTTGTGAAAATGTAAGTTCTAATTCAGTAGGCATGAGGTGACTGGGGCTTGGCATTTCTAGCACATTCTCCAGCTCCTGCAGGACTCCTCTAGAGATACTGGCAGGTGTCTTCCCTTATTTCACAGGTCTGTCACGTAGTTTTTTTAAGTCCAGAAATTTAGAGGCGAGCCAGTGGCTAAGAGTACGTAGAGGTAGAACTTTAGGTGTAAAGAACTTGGTTCTGACTGTGAGTACTGATTGGCTAATCTGGGAGTCCTGTCTCCAATCACTGAGTTTCCTCTGTTTCAAAAAGGATTGAGCATCTGTTGGGAATTTCAGAGCAAGAGAGTGAGATCGAGCGAGAGAGAGAGAGAGAGAGAGAGAGAGAGAGAGAAAGAGAGAGGAGAGATTGATTCTACTCTGGAACAGAGGTTAGGTAGATGATCCCTTTTGACAGTAAGTGTCTGTTTTCCCACCAAACAACCCAGCTGGTCTTCTGTTTGGCTTCCGGTGGAATCCCTATAGTTGGGACATGGGTCAGCAAACAGCTGGAGTCAGGCTGAGAAGCTCTTGAGAAATCAAATGGGTTCAGTCCAGTTGGTGGAGAAGGTTGCAAAGAGTGGAAAGATGGAATTATTGAATATGTGAGAAGGTAAACAAATAGCAAACCCAAAAACCTTTCCAAGTCACGGTCCTGCCAAGTGTTTAGTGAGCACATCAGATGTGGGGAGAGTCGGCGGAGGGCAGTGGTTAGGAGACCTGACTATGGAGTTAGACATGAGTTCAAGTTCCTGCCCTGTCTCTTACTATCTGTGTGGCTTTGAATAAGCCCATTTACCTCCTTAAAACCTTAGTTTCTCCACCTGGTAGTGGCGATGATTAATAGTAGATTAGACCTGGTGGTATACTTTCAGGATGAGCCAGTGTGTATGTACTACTGTCTACATAATAATAAGTAGAAGCCATAGTGAGAACGTGCAGTGAGCAGCTTTCAGGATGTCTCTTAGGAAGATCGGCAGGACTCTTGGCATCTTGTAAAATACAGATACATCTGTTTTAAAAACTCAGCTCATGACCGTACAAAGACATTTATAGGCAGGCTTCTATAAAGTATTTTGAACATGGCACTCATCAGGAGGACATTTGAACACTGTGGCTTTTGGAAAGAAAACCATCAGACCCTCTCTTTCACAAGCCTTGGTCAGGACAGCCTCAGTAACTGACAGGTCATTTGCTTGAGATAATAATCCTGTTTTCTGTGTTGAATGAGAAGCTTAGCAGATAGAGCTAGAGTGAGAGCGAGAGCGAGCGAGAGAGAGAGAGAGAGAGAGAGGAAGTTGTTTTTCTCTGATCTGAACAGCAGGCATGCTGAGAACTCTTGACACATAGGGGAAGGGTACTGCCAGCCTGCTCTTTCTCCAAAGCCACCCCTCCTGTCTCTGCCCATCCCTGGGTGATGGTGGTGGTGGTGATGTGTGTATAAAAATTTGGAGAGATGTCTGCCATTTGGTTGGCTCTGTCTGGCTCCAAGGGCAGTCACACTTCCGGCAACTGTGTCCACGTGTCACTTCTGAGGTGGTCAGCGTCGCCCCTGAAGGTGAGCCTGCCTTGTATGCGAGGACAGAGTTGTGTTCTGCCAGTGGCACTGGTGTGGGAGTGACACATGACAGGTGTGAGGAGCAAATACATCTCTCCAGAGAGCCGCTCTCTTCTCCTTTCCAGAGCAATAGCCAGAGGTCAGTGTGGAAAATCTCCAATCTGAGTCGTTACAATAATTGAGAAAATAAGTTAAGCAATTATTTCTTTACTGAGATTTAAAAGTTCATTTTTTTGGGTCTGGTATTTTTCCGGGTACATTGGAGTTCCAATTTGGGTGCCTCTGAAATGTCTGGATGTTTTGTGCTGCTAAAATTATATGTGTCTAAAAATGTTACCAGCGATGACACTTTCATATAAGCTCGCTTGGACTTATGCGAGCAAATTTCTGTGACTGAGGCTTCTTTCGTCACCCTAACCACCCATTTCCACAAATGTGGCATTTGAGGTAAAGATAAGAAATAGAATAATCCAGTATAGGCCTAACCATAAAAGGGAGGACTATGTCTTGAGAACTTGGTTTCAGTCTTGGCAAAAAACTACTGGGGTTTTGTTGCCATAGTTTCAGTGAAAAATTTGACCTTAGCTATAATAGCCTACATAGAACCAGCTAATCGGTTTTCTAAAATTAGTATTCTCTGGTACATAAACTAGTAGGAACAGAATATTTAATTAAACATTATACAAAGATATAAAAGCCCATGGGAATGCAGTCCCCTGACTTGGGCAGAGGGGGAAGGAAACCCATAATCCTTCTTGATTGGTCTTTTGCAAGCTAGAAGAACTTGAGGCTTTTTTTTTTTTTAATATTAGCATTTTATTTTCAGATCTGTTAGGAATGAATTTATGCAGTTTGCTGAAAATAGAACATTCGGCATTATTTCTAGTTGCCCCCTACAGGGTACAGGCTAACAAGGCATGGCGTCAGAGTGATGCTGGGCCAGGGTGCCGACAAGGCCACTTGTTGGAGATTTGGTGGTGTGTTTAGCATGAAAGGAAGTTATTTCCTATGTGAAATCTGGTTTTGGGTGTTTCTTTGAGCAATTCCAGTTTGTTTCTAGGCTAATTTTTTGAATGTTCAATGTGTCATTAAATGGAGCCCATATCTCTGTGTTTTATGTAGAGCTCCGTCCTGCCTTCTTCAGCTCCAATAGTCCATTAGTCACTGAGCAAAGAGACTGCCTAAGCAATGATCTGTATATAGATTATGTAAACTTTGTCATCTCTCATCAACTGCCTGTTAAGAACTGCAATAGCTCATCTTTCTGATCATAACTGGAAATGTCATTAATATTGTGTCAGCTTGGAAGCTATGATATCTTTTTTTGAGCTGAGGTGGCTTTTGGGTTTTGTAGTTTCAGGACAATGAGATTGCTGGTCCTTGGTTGATGATGTTCTTGTCAAATTTGTAATGACTTAGTGTGGACACTGTGAAGGAGTCCCCCAGGTTTTCTTGAATTTCCATTGTTATAGCTCCATGTAAATTACATATTAATAATTTTTCCTCTGATATCATTTTTATGATTTCTGATTTTACCCCAAGATAGTTGCTTAATAGATTTTGAATGGTGAAGTCTATTTAAGGAAAGATAAATTATTTGACTTTTTCTCCCTCCTGCCATTTTGCATGTTTCTCTAACTCTTGCCATAGAAAACAAGTCCCAAATGTTAGTGGATTGTAAAAGTTGCTTCACTCTTTATGAGGTTATCTACCTGAAAGACTAGAAATGGTCCATGCCTTTAAGGAATTTGAAATCTTAGGAGAAGGGATGAGTAAGGGCTATTTTGTCGAGTGTTCTTAGAGAACATTGAATCTCAGACAAGCCTTTTACTCCCCTAATGGTCATTGATTCTCTAAAGTGTATTCTTTTGGGTCATTGTGTCCAAACGAATTCAGTTCACCTTACTAATAATAGCCTATGAAAAATGAAGTTAGAGAGCTCAATGGAAAGCAAGGCATGCACTTTAAAGCAGTTCTTGGTTTTCATTAATAGGGATAATGGAGTTGCTATTTAACAAATATCATCCAAGAAGATCCATGCCACAGGCTGGTGGGTGGAATGACAATAGTCAGGACTCTTGATTTGGAGTGATAGCTTAACCCAAAGGAAAAGGGGATTTTATTGTATCAGATTGTCCCAGCTGAACTGCATGAAGGCCAGGGAAGCTAAGGGGCTTGGGGACAGATGGACAGAGGCATTTCCTTACCTTCAGCAGCCTATCGTGTCTTCTTTCTTTGTACTCCTTTTGCTTTGTTTTCTTGTCCTGTGCCTTGTGGTTTTTGTGAGTGGAATTTATGAGGCAAGAAGTTTCAGCTGCTTATTTCCCTGCGCCCCCATGTCAAGATTTGCTACTGGTTGAGATTCTGTATGTCTTTGAAAGCCGGTGTTTCTTTTTAAGTCAGTGCTGTTAAGTTTCTTTCTGAAAATGTACCATCATCTTAAGGGTTCTTACTTTGTTAATTGCTGGAGGATCTTGCTTGTTCCCTAACTTCTCCCAATAATGTCCTCTTCTGGCTCCTCAGAACCTGTGAATATGTTCCATGTATGGTAAAAGAGAGTTAATGGATGTGATAAGGACCTTGAGATGGAAAGTTTTCCCACATTTCAGTTGTTCCCAATATAATCACAAGAATTCTTAGGAGAGGGAAGCTGAAGGAGTAGAATTGTTGGACGGTGTGAGGATGAACATCAGATGCTGGAGTCATGTGTCATGAGCCGTGTAATGCAAGGGCATGGAAAGAGCAAGGGAATCTCTCTGCCCCAAGCTTCCATAAGGATTACCCCTTCTGATCTCTTAGTTTAATTAATTAATTTGTGTGTATTATATATATGTGTGTGCATGTGTACATGCACTTGTGAAAGCCAATGATCAACACTGGCTATCTTCCTCAGTCACTCTCCACCTTATTTTTTGAGACAGTCTCCCACTGAACCTGGAGCTTGCAGATTGGCTAGTCTGACAGGCACTGTTTCTCTGGATTCTTCCAGTCTCTGCAGCTCATTTTAAGCAGTTTCCTGGTTGAGCTGTCTCCTTACTTCATAATCCCCTAGATAGTTTCTACTTTTTTCTAATCTGGTGTGCCACAGCATATGTATGAGTTTCACTGTTCGTTTGTTTGATCTATCATTGTTGAAAGATGTATGTAAGATTTTCTGCTATGAATATTTTGGGCATATGGAACTGCTCAATATCCCAGTTATAGTAATGATAACATGAATTTATGTATATGTTCAAGCTCATAGAACTGTGTACTAAGAAATAATTTTACTGTAAGTGAATTTTATAAAAAGTTAAATTTCCCCTACAACAATGGATTTGCCATTTTGCCTTACAGTTTTTTTTTCCTTTATGTATAGTGAGGTTATGCTAATACAGGCGACAGTTATGAAGCGGTTACAACTTATCATTGAATTAAATGCTCATTATATAGAGAAGTTTTAGTTACTCTTTGCTTATGGGTGTAACTTTAAATTTTAAATTATCTGTCTTGTTTTAGAGATGTCTCTTAAAAACTGTATATAAGCAGATCTTTAAAATGGTTGTCCTTGTCTACTAGTTGAAATGTTAAAATCATTTATATTTGTTGTAAATACCAATGTATTTGGACTTATAATAAGTCCATTTGGATTTTTTTGCCTTTTGTGTGTTTATACTTTTGTTTTCTTGCCTTCTTTAACTTTCATTGAAGACTTAAAAAAATTTTATTCTCTCTATTCCATTTTTTTTTCCTCTGCTGGCTTGGAGGTTATACTTCATGTATGTGTTTATTTTAGCAATTGTCTCAGATTTCTCACTGCGCATATTTAATTAAACTTAAAGTTAATGACTGTCATTCTTTCCCCAAAATGCCAAAATATTAAAACATTTACACTCTCTCAGTAAATGCTCTTATTGCTCATAATGGTCGTGCTTTTTTGTTTGTATAAGCGTGCAAAGTGGGTTTGATTTTTGCCTTATGCTGTAGGTCTATGGCTTCATGTTTAGTATCTCCTGTGTCTCAGATAATTTTGTTTCAGTCTTAAGGAAATGCTTTAGATCTGTTATTGATGAAGTCACTGTATTTGCTTGAAACAGTTTCATTTGCTTGCCTCTTTATGTTACTTTTATTCTTAATATATAGCTTTGTTTGGTATAGAATTGTAGATTATGGGCACTTTCAGCCTTAATTTTGGGCTGTTTTTCCTGTTAAAGTAATAAACAGAGCAATTCCTGTGCTGTTTTCAGTTGGGTTGACTTTAAGAACCCCTCTCTTCCTTTGGTTTTGCAGCCTTTGTAGTGTGGGTCCAAATGTTGATTTCCCTCCATTAATTGTGCATGAAATTCCCTCTATTTCCAGTTTTGAAGCTCCCACCCACCTCCCGGCAATAACAGAGAATCAGACTTATTCAAATGCTTCCTAGTCTTCTAACTTCTGAAACTTCAGGCTGTGTTTTTGACTTCTTCATTTACCTCCCATTTAGCCTGGACCTTCTTACTCGTTATAATCTGCCTTTGCATAGTATCTATTCTGTGCTTTTTAGAGATGTTAATTTGATCACATTTGAGTCTTCCGAAGATGTTTGATTCTTGGTCTTCCCTACTTTCAAGACTTAGTTTTATTTTGTGTTATATAAAGACATTTGCCTAAAATATTCTCTCTGTAAAAATTCTGATAGTTAAAATCACTACAGATCTTTGTTTTCTTAGTTGTCTGTTTCTAAAAGTAGTCCCCACTGTATTTTGTGATTTTGATCATCCATTTGTGCAGTTTTAGCATTTCATCTGTGGAGATTCTTTGAGGCTCAAGCTTAAAGTTAAATTCCTTTAGAGCAAATTGTTTTCCTGTTTCCCAGAGTGCTACTAACGAAACCAAATACTCAAGCTAAGTTTTTAATGTTTTCGCTTTGCTTATTTTCTGTTTTGGGGGTTTTCCACATAGCATGAGCCCAGTTCAAAAAAGTTACCTTACCCGCCCATTCTATAAGGCAGGGTTGATGACTGTTTACCATTGCGGTGGTGACAGACTTGTGTACTTAGCACAGGTGACAGAATGGAAGCCAAAGACCCCATGTTCTCCAATGCCCTCAGAGGAGATGCTTGGTTCAGGGCCAACTCAGCCTCCCAGAGTTCCTGCTGCCACTTCAATATTGGTCTCTCTGATTCCTCTACTAGCCAACGGCTTTATTGGCTGATTTAAAGTGTGTTTTAGTATTTCCTCAAGCTTTCCCTGTTTAGCTGAGAGGCTCATTCAGGTATCCTATCTGTTATACTGTAAGGAAGAGAAGTATAAACCTGCTAACTCTTTTGTTCACTGGAAACTCATTTTCTGTGTGATAGAAAATGCAGCTACCAATGGCTCCTCAAATTCATTATTTTACAGTCAGCATCGATGGAAAGAGACTTCTTTCTGGTTTTGAATATTTATATTAAAGGAAAGAGACCCAGATTAAATTTAGGTCAACTTCACTCCTCTAAATCAGTTACCGTAGGCTGAAGGATTAGGATGACCCATGTTAATATTGGAATCCCATGGAAACCTTTTGAACTAGCATCAGTGCTAGGCTTATAGCTGAGATCTCCACTGTGATGGACAGAGGATTTAGAATGATTACTAATGCATGTTAGGGATTTGCTCTTGACTGCAAGCAAGAAAGAGGTAAATTCACCCAGTGGTGACTTAAAACATAAAGATTTTTATTGATAGCTATTATACAGGAAATATCAGTAACAGGGATCATTTTCAAGTGTGGGTTTTTATTTTGATGTTCTTGTTACCTCATGGCTACAGAATAGCTGTAGTGACTTCAGACATCCTGCTTGCTCTGTTCCCATTCTTATCCCTGTTACAAAGTAACAAAAAATTACCTTCCTGCCCTCAGCAGTCTACTTTTGTTTCATTGGTCAAAATTGTGTTTCATGCTTACTCTCAGCTGCAAAGGGTTTGAGGGAAAGGGGCAGGGGGAGGTGTCTCACACTCTCCTTTAAGAAGCAGTGAATGAGAAATTGGGTTAGACAACAGGGTGACCATCTTGTTTCATATCGGTTGCACATTGTGACTCCTATGTGAGTTTCTATCCATTAGTTTTTAATATTTTGATGATTGAAGAATACTGTCTTTTATTAGCAGCATCCATAAGAACAAGAAGATCTTTTTGTAGTTGAAATTGTCCATGATAAGACATTTTGAATGGTTACAGGTAACCTTAGGTATTCCCTAGATGTTAGCAAGCACCATTAATAGTATGAATTTTTGTGACGATAGTGAATTTAGTGAGTAATAGCCGCTTCATTGTCTTGTTGATTGGCACCTGAGAATTCTGAATTAAGATAATTTCTGCTTGTGTTTCCTTAGTCAGGTTCGATAAGTAGGGCAGGGTGAAGGAAAGACTTGCACATGTGACTGGCTTCCATTGACCAAGTCAGGGCGCGGTCTATCTCCCTTGTTTAGGAGTGACTGTCAGAAGGGGAGAGTGGATAGTCCTAGATTTTATCTCCATCATGTAATGGTGCTGTCAATGCCTGTCTTGTTCCGTTCTATTCTATTCTATTCTATTCTGTCTTGTTCTGTTCTATTCTATTCTGTTTGCTTATAGATTTTCTTCCATTGAAACAGGTACTTATGAACCAAAACTCAGTTGCCCTATCTAAAATAGTTCATTTAATACTTTTCATCCTCATAAAGATGGCAGAGAAAATCTAAAATAGACAAGATGATCCAATCCATATTTAATTCAATCCTTTTCTTTTTCTTCCAAGAAAACAATAGTTATTCCTGAAAATCGACAAATACCTTTTCCTTTCTTATTTTTATACTTATATATGGATGTCACATTTGCTCTGTTAATGATGTTGGTTCTGGTAGTGTCTTCTTTCTGGGTTCAAGACCTGATTGGTCTGTTAATTTTCTGTGTCTTTGTTTGTTGATGAGCAAAATGGGTACAATCCAGCTTAGAGAGCAGGTGTGCACTGTTACTAGAACAATGCTGCCAAGCACACTATGATTGCGAGTCATCACTCAATAAATTTTCACTGTGATCAGTGAGGTTAATTTTCTTTTCTCTTTTTTAAGTCCTTCCTTGGAGTTGGAAGAAGGAATTTTCGTTTTTGAAAGGATAGAGGTAGCGAACAGAAAATACTTCTCCAGGCACCATTAGATACTGCAGTTGGTAGTACTTAAAGAGTATAGACTTGAACCGTCTACTTATCTGTCTACCATTTTTTCTTATCTCAACTTGGTGAAGAGAGTGGATTTTACTCATGTTCTAGGTAAGGGAAGATGATGACCAACAGTTGATGAAACTTGACCTAGCTAAAACTTAGCAAAATGTAGAGCTGAGGCTTGGGTATAAGAGGTCATTTCTGAATCTCTCCTCTTCTCCCAAATTTCTTGCCTCAGAGCTTGTTGTATCTGACTTGTGCTCCTCTGGCCTGTCACTCAGTAATGAATGTGTGCTCTGCCTTCAGCCCCAGAAATCTGCAAATAGTATTGTGCTTTTTGTTGTCTTGTTTTAAACATCATATATTAAAAGGCTTGTGAGTCTTTCTAAAGGATGGACAAATAATTTAACAGCAGAGGTATACAGTGGTAATTAAAACTCAATGAAATAAACCAGGCATGGAGAGGACTGTGGCTCTTTCTTGCCTTGGAATTGCTGTGTGCTGCATTCTGATGTAAGTCTTCCATGACCACACTGGAGGAAGTGCTGTGTGAGGAAGTGTGGGTGTGCAAGATAGCACAAGGATCCCAGAAGACCGACTCCAGGGCTCTGAAAACAGCGTGCTTGCAGTCATTCATATCTCCTGATAAATTTTAATCTCTGCTTTATGAAGGATTAGGTATAGCATTTTATTTGTGCTTTGCAGGTTTAAGAAGCACAAAATCTTCAAATTATACAAACCTATTTCTTTCATATTTACTTACATGATTCACCAACATATGTATTCATTTATTAAAACCACTTATGTAGCCAAGAAGTTAAAATGTTTTTCTAAACTTACCTACAGTCAGAAGCTCTAACATAAGCAGTGAAAAGACTAAGCCTCTTGAGTCAATGCCCCAGGGACCCTACTTGGCTTTCCCTCCTCATGCCCTGGACTTGGCCTTTCTGTCAGATCACAATACAGCATGTCTTTAGAAGGGTTTGGCATTCAGGGACGAAAGATGTGGCGGTGGTACCAAAGATTTCATAATAAGACTTGGAGACAAGTACTGGCTTTACCATTGAATATATGATAATGTTGAAACCTAGTTACTTAAATGATGTTAATAACCTAGTTATTAAATGATGTTCCTGGCAAAGACGGTCTTGTCTGCATCATGTAGCACACGGTGACTATTCCTTGCCACCCCTTTTCCTGTCACTTGGAATGTAATTCATTTATCTGCCAGAAACATCTCCTTTACTCTCCCAAGGTTTATGTAGTAGTGTGATAATTATGGTCTAACACAAAAAACCGGCCCATTTCTTTACTTCATTTTTTTTTTCCTTCAGTGTTAGGGATTGAACTCATGGCTTTATGCACACCAGGCAAGCCACTCTACCACTGAGTCATATCCACAGCCCAGCTATTATTTTGGGAAGACTATCATTTAGATTATTTAATTTCAGTCTGCTAGGTCAGATTATTTCTTTATCCACTCCACCCACGTTACATAGACAGAATATTGCCTCGGTCTGGGCCCTTTACCTCCAAGCAAGCTATTCCTTTTGATTGTTTCTCACTTGAATTTAAAAGCCAGACCTTCTCTCCACTCCAGGCATAGGGCAGAACTATGTGGGATGATTGATTTGAGAAAGCACTGGTCAAAAGAGTTTTAGAAATGAGTGTTTTTCAAGGTTCTTGTGAACGGAGTCTTCGCTCAGCTCAGCTCAGCTCAGGTTTGTTTGCAGTAGTGGATAAAGTTAATAAGACTTTAATCTGACTGTAAGTGGAAAGACACTGCCAAGATTAAATTGCAGTTGAATTAAGACCAGTTGAATTGAATTTGTTTAATTAATTGAGAACTACGCCTCATCCTGTGCTCATCTTTAGCTCTTCACCTTTGCTCTGCAGGCAGACCGCATGTTTGGGTTGGTTATACATTTGGGTAAACATCTGCACAGATTTTCGTAGTAACATCATCCAATGACTTTAAGGTGTAAAAGAGCATGTATGGGTAGGAGAGTAGAGATTTCTTACCTTTCTAGTGAATAGTCTCAGATCTCTCCTTCCCTGGTGGTGTTTAACTTAGCCCATCAGGTTTAGCAGACGTTTAATTTCCTTCATGCAGAAAACAAATTTCAGCACCTTTCCTGAAGCCCGTATGCCTCTTTATGAAATGTACAGGTAGTGATGAACGAAGTCTTTGTCCTGTTTGTTGGAGTCATGCCAGTGACAATATTCTGTGTTCTTTGGAGGTGACATGAAAGACATTTTATTCAGGGGAAAGTCCCACTTAGATTATAGGCTTCATTTAGACCTAGGCTCTGTGGACTTGGATGATCTGTAAGAATTAGAGGCCCACTCTGTACATCATGGAAATGATTTCCAAGTAAAGAATTCAGGCTTGACAATTGGAGTATAACTGTTGCAGTTCTCACCTCACTTGTAAACCCTCTTTAAGAAAATTTGGGTTGTTACTTTCCCCTTTCAGCCAAAGTATGACTCCTGAAGCAGAAGCTGCTGTGTGTTATGTTACTCAGGAATCACTTTCTAGGAGATGAAGACTTGTTTTTCTCTTGGTCACAGAATGCAGATAACATTAAGCAGTCTGGGCCTTCAGGTTAGTGCACAAAATCTTAGCTCTTTTGATTAAAAATAAATCTTTAGAACTTAGAATTATATTGTGCAGATATTTTATAAAAACCTTCCAAATACCAGTTTGCAATATCTAGTTTAAACAAATACTATGGGTTTTGTGTTTGTGTGTGTAATTACATGTTTGTGTCCATGTGTGTGTCCATGTACATATGTGTTTGTGTCCATAGGAGGCTGAGCCTTGAGGTTGATAGCCAGTATCCTTCTCAGTTGTTCTCCATCTTGCTTTTTTGGAACAGACTCTCTCAGTGAACCTGGAGCTAGCTTTGGCTAGACTGGCTGGCCCCGTGAGCCCCAGGAATTTCCTGGTCTCTGCCTCCCCAGCTCTGGGTTAATAGGTGTGTGCTGCTATACTGGGCTTGTTACATGGGTGCTGGGGATCTGAACTGAGGTCCTCATGCTTGCTTGAGGCTCAGACATTTTACTGACTGAGCCATCTCCCTAGCCCCTTAAATAAATATCATGTTTTTTTTCATAATAGATTGATCCACTGATGAGTATTTTAAGAATCATTCTGTACCTTTTGTCATGAATAGATTGAAAATTGAAGTCATAGGTTACTTAAGGAATCAGAATGACTGTTTCAGCAGAGAGGGTTGACATTATTTTTCTCTGACCGAAATCAAATAAATGAAATTATCTTTCTCTGGTACCACATATATAAGTAATCAAGATAATTAAATGACTCTTCCTGTGCTTCTAAAATTCTGATAGCTCCATGAAGAATAAAGCATTGAAATACCAATCAGACATTGTGGGAGGGGGTCTTGTCTTTTTTTAAAATCTCCTTCCCTCCTTCCCACCCTGTAAGATTTTGGTGTCTCTAAATAGAAGACTTTTCTTTTCTTTTAAAATTTTAATTTTATATGTGTGAGTATATTGCCTGCATGTGTCTAAGTGCAGACACGTCATGCAATGCCTGTGGAAGTCAGAAGAGGGTGTCGAATTCCTGCCTGTGGAACTAGAGTTACGGATGGTCGTTAGCTTTCTTGTGGGTGCTGGGACTCAAACCTGGGTCCTCTGAAAGAGCAGCCAGTGTTCTTAACTGCTGGGCCATCTCTCCAGCTCCCCTTTTCTTTTCCTTCCCTCTCTCTTCCCTCCCTCTGTCCTTCTCTCACTTGCTGAGACAGGGTCTCATTCTGTAGAACAGGCTGGCCTCAAACTCCTAAGATCTGCCTGCCTCTGTCTCCCTAGTATTAGGGTTAAAGTCATGGACCACCATGCCTAGTTTATAGATGAGTTTTTCTTAAGTGTTTTTCTTAAGTTTTTCTTCAGTGATTTTTTTTTTTCTTTCATCTAATATAAAAGTGGAGTTCTTGCAGTCCCCAGTACTGGGGTTTGAGACTCTGGAGACAAAAATGAATTCTGACAGGATCAAAGTATTAATACCCTTATTTTGGGCTTAACAGTAGTTTCTGGTACTTTCTTTCCCAAACTCTTAGATTGTTAGTTAGCTTTCACTTTCTTTTGGCCATTTGTCTTCATTTCCTCCTGGGGAAGGGGTGATTTCCATTCAGAAAAGGGTGGATACCATGAAAGCCCTTGGTATAGCAGGAAGTGAGAGAAAAGAAAGAGATGTGGATCTTTCTATTAATGGAAAAGTCAAGGCTCCCCCCACCCTTCCCACAAGAAAACAAAACTCTTCCCTTGAGACAACTCTTCAATGTCCCTGTTTCTCTGGAGGACTGCTCTGCTGATGAAATCAGCGTCTGTATCATTTCCTGCTTTCAATCTTTATTGTTACAACATTCACCTGCTAGTGAATCTGCTAACAACTTGATGCATGCCAGAAAGCAAGCATGACTTGATAGGGTTGATTGCTTGTCCTTAAGAGTTTGCTAAGGACCGCCTCCCCGCCCCCCAGTCTCTTAGAGTAGACTCCTACACCTGAGCTATTTAAATAGAGTGTAGTAACCTAGGTACTCAAAGCAAGAACACTGTAGGTGCAGCTACCTCAGAGCACATGGTGATCACCTCACACCCAGACACACTGACATCTCCCTAATAGCGTCATGGAGACAGTTTTGCTGGATCCTTTGTGAAAGGCATGTAGTGCCTGGTATGTAATTGCAAACTTTTGTTATCTTTGTGCCTGGCCTATAATACATGTTCCTAAACTATTACATGAAAAAGAAAAGTCACTTGAAAAGATGAGACCAGTCACCTCCAAGTTAGAGTTTACCCATGGTTCAGGTCACTTGTTTTGTCAGTACGAGCTGAAAGAAGCTAACAGGCAGCCCCCATTGACTGGAGAATACAATGACTCTATTACAGCGCAGACAGGCTGAAGAGGAGGACTGCCTGGCTTTGTGTTCACCTGGTCCTTAGTGCTGTCTTCTGCACAGCAGACTTAGTGGAAGTACTCTCATACACACATGGAAGGACGGCAACACTGAGATTCCAGCTGGTGCTGCTCATGGTGGACATCTGGAGGCCAAGGACAGAGCTGCAGGGAGGGACCTTATGTGCTGACTGTGTTTTGTTGGTCTCATTCTGATCTTGTTCTGCATGTGACAACAACACACAAAAAAGACCATCTGGTGTCTAGAAGGGAGAAAATAATGGGAACTGGGAGAGTGTGTTAGAATCGAGCCAGCATAGCTATATTTATGGGATGAACTCTTTTTACTTGTCCCTCATCTTTGGAATTAAGATTGAGAGTTGAGTAATCATGAACTCAGAGAGGTTTTCTTAGGAAAATAGTCTTCTGGTAGTTTCCATGTATAGGACTTTTTAAATGATGCATTTTTGTTGTTATTCAGCCTTGCCAAGAAATGCCCATGCTTCTTATCTAGAAGGTTTAGTCCATGGTTTAATTATAAAGGGCTTAGTAGATGTTCCAGGGCTGACAGGAATCCTTGCTTTTGAATCAAAGTCATAACAGAGCTGGCCCTGAGTTTGGTCATGACTTAGCATTCCTTCAGCAAGCATATCCCCAACCCTTGTCATAATCACACCTTGTGCTCTTTGTAGTGGGGATAGATGCAAAGATAATTACCTGCCTATGGTGCTTTGAGTAGTTTCTAAAGGTTTGTTTACTTATTAAAAATGTTTATTATATTTTTTATGTGTATGAATGTATTTCATGCTTGTATGTAAGTTTACCCATGTCATGCAGTGGTCAGAAGAGGGCATCAGATCCCCTGGAACTGGAGTGATAGATGGTTGTTAGTTGCCATGTGGGTGCTGGGACCCAAACCCGGGTCATCTGCAAGAGCGGCCAGGGTTCCTAACTGCTGAACCATCTCTCCAGCTCCTATTTATTTTTGAGACAGGGCCACTCTGTAGCCCAATATGGAACTTTCTCTGTAGACCAGGCTGCCCTCAGTTTCACAGAGTTCTGCCTTTCTCAGCCTCACAAATGTTGGGATTAAAAGTGTGTGCCATCATACCCGCTGTTCTCTTATTCTGTTGTGGAATCTGAGAATCAGAAAGGTCAGAACAGGTTCGTGTAATTGCTAAGTCAAAGAGCTGCTGTGGTAACTCGTGCTCTTTTTTACTTCCTCTTTGCTGTCTGACCCATAGTCTGTAATTATTCGAAGATAATTTGGTAGACTGCAATGAACTTAATTATTGAGTAGATTTTGGAGGTACTAAGTTGAAACTGACTTATCTTTGAATATTAAGATATCAGAAATAATCCTGTGTGTCTTTAAAAACCTCTTTGTTTAAATTCTTCTCCTAATTTTGAAGGAAGATGTTATTTGAGTGATAGTCTGGTTTTGCCTGTCGCTCCTGGTACTTTGTAGGCAGAGGCTCTATCTTCTTGTTTGTCTTTAGCATCCCCAGTGGAAAATGGAACATGTCACAAAACCTGTTGTTAACAAATGCTTGTAGAATGCATGTACTATAAAAGACCAGGTACCTTTTTACCAATGTATGAAGTTCCGTAGAACATGCTTGAAGTCTTCTTGGGAGACAGGTGTTGTCATTCATAGGCATGCTTATGAAGAAGATTGATTAAGGAGGCCATGAAGGGGGGTGAGAGGTAACGGTGGGTGGAGCCAAAGGGAAGAGCCAGTTTAATATACAGTTTCTCTCTTCTTCCCACCCTCCCTCTCTCTTGTCCTAGGTACTGGGGATTGAACCTGTTAGGCAAGCACTCTATCAGTGAGCTATCCCCAGCCTAAAGACTAAAGGAACAGATGGGCAGAGTTTAGAGGTATTATTTTCGATGGGTAGATTGTGTGTGACTTTGTGGATGAAGCAGTTGATGGGTGTCAGATTTTGAGACTCTTTATTGACTAAGATATTTGGATTTTGTTTTTACTGTTAATTTAAAATAATCATTTCATCTATTGCTCTGCTAAGTGAATTATGTGCATCATCTCATTTAGCCAACAAGGCACCCACATTCCATTCCATGAGAATTTCCTCTCGTACAGATTTGGTGAGTTTAGGAAATTTGCCCCCCATCACATTGAGTGATGAATTCCATTCTCCTCGGTAGGAACAGAAGTGCCCTGATGATGGAAAGCCCAGTATTTTTGCCTTCTTGATTTTTTTTTTTGTATGTGTCTCTGTGTGGTAAACATGCAAGTGTATGTGTATTCACATGTGTATGGGTACATGGTTATGTTCAGGTGTGTGTGCTTGCATACAGTCAAATGTGATTGATGGCAGGAGTCTTCCTCAATTGCTTTCTACCTTATTCCTTGAGGCAGAGTCTCTCATGTGAGCACAGAGCCCACAGATATAGCTAGTCTAGTCTAGCCAGCTTGCTCCTCCTAATTCCTGGAATCACAGGTGGGTTGCTGCACCCACCTGTAATTACATGGATGCTGGCTCTCTAAACTCCAGTCTTTATGCCTGTATGACAAGTGCTTTATCTATGAGCCATTTCTCTAGCCCTGTATCATTATTCATACTGAAATCAATCAATAGGCACATGATTGGTACATTGTAGGTGTTCTAGGATTCAAGATAATGTATTTTATCCAAATAAAGATGCTAGCTCTACTTTTCTTTACAAAGATTAATGTGGTAGTTAAAATGTCATAATCATCAACCCCATTAGTGGACTTTTTTTTTAATGTGTGGACAAATGAATATTTTTGGTGTCAGCAGGGTGCTGGAAACTGTTGTAGGTGATGGGGGGTTACAGTGATGAGTTCAGTGGTGGATTTGTGGGGAAAGGGGAGATTGAGGTTGAGTCTGTAGGGCAGCATATAAGCAATGGAAAGGAAGGAGAATATTGGCATCACATGAATGAGAAGGAGGAAAAGAGAATGAAGTCTGAGATTTGGTTTACCCTAGAGTGACATAGAATCATGGATCATGGCAAGTGCCAGTAGACAGGAACCTTATCTCTGGGCAGACACGAGAACATGATCCTAATTTTCAAACAGTTTCTTGTCTTCCTGTTTGAGAGTAGATAATTGGGTTACATGTGTTTATGAATGATAGTATAAATATGTTTCTGGTGACAATCCAGAGAAGGGGCAAACATGCCAATAAAACAAGGACCTGTTGCTCATACATCAGTCGATAAGCAGATCTTTTCTGTAAGCGCACATGGCAGCCATGTGGGAGCTAGGAGTGAAGGAAGGACGATGCCATCACCGAGGGCGTGATCTGGGGATGGAACTGTACCCACGCAGAATGAGCTTTCCATCTGGCTTGGGCTGTGCTTTTGAAACAGTGCTTCATGCTTTAAGAGAGAGTCTCATAAATTCTTAGCAGGATGGGAGCATTGAAGGATTTGGTGTTTTTATTTATAGAAAGCACCAATCCTGTAATCAAAATCAGGGAAGTTGGAAGAATGGAACCAGTTGCAGGAATTGCTGAATCCCGTCATCCATGACAAGAGAAGGCTGCTTAAGTGGATCCTAGTTAGGTGACTTGGCCAAGATGTAGGCTCGTTGCTATAGTGATAGGAGGATATTCTTTGAGAGGCTTCTGAGGACTGTGTTGAGCAGTTTGGTGTGCATCTTCCCAGAACATTCCCTGCTCATTTGAAGGTAGATGGGAATATATAAAACTACACAGTTTTATGAGGTTTCTGGAACCTGCAGTTTCTCTTCTGCAGCCTGCTTCTTTCCCTGTGATAGTACTTCTTTGACTGCCCCCCTCCTTTTTTGGAGTTAATGTCAGTGCCTGCACATTTACCACATCGATCTTTTAGGGTATTGGGGATTATTCAATGGTACAGGTATGCCAGAGTATAATTACCTACACTCATAATGGTTCCCAGATAAATCATTCATTTATTACTATCATGAGTAATACGACTGAGTTATTAAGCAATAATTTATTCAGCTCTTACTTTGTGCCCTGTGTTCTTCTAATGCTGAATAAATATCAACTAACTTAATTTTTGTAATTGTGTAGTGATGCATGATGCTTGTCTGTCTTACAGGCCAATTTGAGTCAGGGAAGAAGTTAAGTAATTGCTTAATGTTGCATGGCTGGGTGTCAGTATGTCAACCCAGGCAGTTAGTTCAGTGCCTGCCTTGTGTTCTTAGCACTGTGCCTATAGCTTCTGGTTCACACATATACAGATTTAAAAGTGTGGGTAGGGGCTGGAGAGATGACTCAGTGGTTAAGAGTACTGGCTGTTCTTGCAGAGGACCCGGGTTCAGTTCTCAGCATCCAGGTGGTGGCTAGCAACCATCTGTAACTCCATTTTCGGGGGATCTGATGCCCTCTTTTGACCTCCATGGGCATTGTACAAAATGGGTACCGTTATGTATATGCAGGAAATACACTCATACACACATATACACAATAATAAATAAAATATAAAAAATAAAGTGTGAGTAACATGCTTATAGAATTGTCAAAAAAGGGCCAGATGTAATGGCATATCTCTTAAATCATAGCACTCAGGAGTCAGAGTCAGGTGAATGTCTCATGAGTTTCAGGCCAGCCTAGTCTACCTAGCAAGTTCCAGGATAACCAGAGCTACAAAGTGAGACCATGTCTCAATCAATCAATCAATCAATCAAACAAAATTTTAAAAAGAATTATCAAAGGAATTTTTCCTAATACAATTTTAAAAATAAACTTTGTTCTTTAGAGCAGTTCTAGTTTCCCTGAAAAACTGAGGGAAAATTGCAGGGATTTCTTATCAGTCCCTTACCCCGTACGTGCTCCCTATGACTAGCATCCCTTACGCCGTACGTGCTCCCCTATGACTAGCATCCCTTACCCCGTACGTGCTCCCTATGACTAGCATCCCTTACCCCGTACGTGCTCCCTATGACTAGCATCCCTTACCCCGTACGTGTTCCCTATGACTAGCATCCCTTACCCCGTACGTGTTCCCTATGACTAGCATCCCTTACCCCGTACGTGCTCCCTATGACTAGCATCCCTTACCCCGTACGTGTTCCCTATGACTAGCATCCCTTACCCCGTACGTACTCCCCTATGACTAGCATCCCTTACCCCGTACGTGCTCCCTATGACTACCATCCCCCATAGCATGTACAGTTCTTACACTGGATGCACACCCGCCAGCACAGCTTTTCCACTTAAATCTATAGTGTGTGTTAGGGTTTCACTCTTAACATGATGTACATTCAGTGGGTTTGGACAGATTTATAATGGCATGTGTCCACCATTGCAGCTCTTACAGAATCATTTCACTGCCCTAACAATCAATCTCTGGATTATGGTAGTTCAGCCCTCCCACATTCTTGGCAGCCATTCATCTTTTAACTGCTTCCATAGTTTTTCCTCTTTGAGAAAGTCATAGAGTAAAATACTATGTAGCCTTTTCAGACTGATTTTTCTCAGTCATTAATATGCATTTGAATTTCCTCTATGTTATTTGGCTCAATAGCTCATTTCTGTTTAGCACTGAGCAATATTTCATTGTCTGAATTGACCCCAATCTATTTAAACATTCATTTACTGAAAGACATATTGACTGTATCTGCATTTTGGAAGTTGAGAATAAGTTGCTATAAATTTGCATGTGTAGGTTTTGTGTGGACATGTTTTCAGTACCTTTGGGTAAATACTAAGGAACATCAAATAAACTCATTTTTTCAATGGAACCATAACTAGGCATTTAATACAAGATGGCTTCTGTTGGAAATCGTATGAATGACCAGTGTTTGACACTGTGCCCAGTGCTCAGTGCTTACAGCTCCTGGTCAGATAGAAACTTTTATGGTCCCAGTTCACTCATTCAGCGAGTGACAGTTGGTGATATGAACCTGGAGCCTTAATTCTTAGTCACTGCTTGGTTTCCTTTTGACTCTGTTCAGTTTCATCTCATTTTGATAAAATAGTGAATGGATTGACCAGTCTTGTTTCTTTCCCGATTAAGGATATAAGAAGATATAAAGATATCTTTAATATATCTAAAGTAATACTCTAAAGTAATCCTGTTTGCACTTTCTTTTTTCCATATTATTTTTCCCGATAATGTACTTTTTTTCCTCTCCCAGAATCTCAGTGTAGGGTTATGACTCAAAGCCCAAGTGAGGTAGGGTATTCCCATTTACAAATATAACTATAAATTAGGGGCTTCACATGGTTACTTCAGCTTCATCATAAATTCAGCGACAGGCATGAATCCATCTCTTTTTGGGTGGCTATTGTTACCCATACAGCTTTATTGTAACCACATTAACCTGTGTTTTATTCCTTCCTTCTCCTTTTTTCTTTCCTATAAGACTATCCTCCATTCCTTCAGAATAAGGTCTTAATAGTATTGGATTACACTTCAATTGATCTGTTTCTGAATTCAGTTTGAAAACTGGAAAAAATGTGTTTGGGAATAGATGTTGTGATTGAGAAATTTTCTGTCTTTTGACAGGTATATAATTGTGTTAAATATAAGGGTTACTTACTGAAATAAAGACATTCTAATAGAATATATATGATGAAGAATTTGAAGAAAGGGGTTGGAGAGCTGGCTCGGGTGTTAAGAGTACTTTTCTGCTCTTAGAGAGGACCTAGGTTCCTTCCTAGCACCCACATAGCAGCTAACAACCACCAGTAACTCCAGTTCCAGAGGATCTAACATCCTCTTCTGGCCTCCATGGGCACTGCATACATGTGTTGAACTTATACACATGTAGACAAAACATACATATAAAATTTTTTTTTAAGTTTGAAGAAAGTTGAGAACACGCTAAAGTTAGTTAGTGCAAGAGAAATAAAAGCAATTAGAAACTCCAGGGAAAACAAAAACCAAGCTAAAAGAGAAATTACTTACTTACTGAAATTAAATACTTACTGAGTACTATTTCATATGTAAAATGTATACTCATATTAATTGATTAAAAACTTGTAATTTCCGCTGGAGAGATGGCTCAATGATAAGAGCATTAGCTGCTTTTGCAGAGGACCCAGGTTCAGTTCCCAGCACCCACATGGCTGCTGACAACAGTCTGTAACTCCATTTCCAGGGTATCAAACACTCTCTTCTGACATCTGTGGGCATTGTAAGACACACGTGTACTTACATACATGCTGGCAGTACACTCATATGCATACACTCATATGCATAATAAAATAATAAAGTATAAAAACATGATTTTTTAAAGGAAATATGTTCATATTACATTATTTGATACAGTTAAGGGAAATAAACTAGATTGAGAATGATAAATTCAATATGCTTTTTCTTATATGTGGAATCCAGTTTAATCAATTAAAAAAATAAAATCAGATGATAAAAGAGTGAGTCATATGGGAAAGAAGAAAGGGAGAGGAGGGATTAGTGAGGGAGAGGAGGAGGGATGGGGAAGGGGGTCAGGAAGGGGAGAGGAGGAGGGAGGGGGAAGGGGGTCAGTGAGGGGAGAAGAGGAGGGAGGGCGAAGGGGTCAGGGAGGGGAGAAGAGGAGGGAGGGGGAAGGGGTCAGGGAGGGGAGAGGAGGAGGGAGGGGGAAGGGGGTCAGGGAGAGGAGAGGAGGAGGGAGGGAAGGGGTCAGTGAGTACCTAATACAGATGAATGTAGGTCATGATGGATTCTTTGTTTTTTACAATGGTCATGATTATAGAAATTAACAATCAGCTCATGGTTACAAAATAATAATGTTAATCAGCCTTGATCACATAAAAGAAAATCATAGATGACAGTAAGCTATAAAAGGATATGGAGAGGTGAAGGGGCCACTGAAAATCCAAAGGTTGAACAGTTAAGAGCTACCTGCCCAACTGTAGGTAAAAAAGTATGACTCACCAGGAATCACAACTTTCTGCAGAAATTACAGCTGAATTTAGGCTTTTCTCACAAAGAGAAAGAAAAAAAGAATGTTAGTCAGTTAGTCACATTACTGCCTTCAAAAATCTCAGCAGGTTCTGGAGAAACAGGCACTTTAGGGCATGGGGTGGAGCTGCAGTAATTTACCTGTGCACATGTTATCTTTCTCCATGGTCTCATGCAGAGGAGAGGTGGCAGTGGACTGTGAGAATGAGGGTGAGTGGCTGGTGCTGGTTTCACAGCTCCTATCATGGTTTGACTATTCTTTTACTACGACATAATTGCTTCTAGTCCAGGAGAAGGGACAACTTGGAGAACAAAGAACTGCTCCCCAAGTTCCCATTTGACTGCTTTGGGGAGTCTAGCCATTTCCTTTGCTGTACTTTTCATTCTGTTTTGGAAATGTAGGTAGGATGAAGTGGAGGATCTTGTTCTAAACGTGGTTGGCACTGAACCTGCTTGGTCATGATTTGCTGGTTACTCTTATGTAATGTAAATGTCAGTTGGTTTTGCTGAAGCGTCTTGTGAGAAAGGGGATCTCCTTATTTCGGTGTTGCCTTTTCCTAGAATGTTAAAGATGTCAGTGAATTTCTGTCTCAGGAAATAAGTGCACTAATTAATAAGGACCATATGGAACCGCTTTGTCTCCTTTGACTATTATAAACATACAACCAGGTCTAGCAATTGTTAATGATAATGATGGCTCAAGAAATATAGATCATAATTCTTTTTTTGGCAAAACTTTCAAGTTTGTAGACAAATAATTATCTAGAATTTATGTATTTTGTGAACCAAAAGTCATTACAATGTATTTCTGAATTTAAACTTGTTGAATTTGGGAGGCCCAGTATGGCACACTGATTTGTAATATAAAAGGAAAAAAGAATTTATATTACCTAATTTTATCTCTGACATTTGAATCTAAAATGGATTTTGGCTGGTGTAAAATTTGCCTAGGAATATCAACTATTTCATATTAAAAATATGTGCGCATATCAATTGATTAAAAACTTGTAATTTAAAAAGGAAATGTATTCATACTGCATTATTTGATACATGTTAAGGGAAAGACAAATGCAATGTGCTTTTTCTTATATGTGGAATCTTGTTTAACCAATTAAAAAAATCAGAAGGTAAAAGAGAGAGTCATATGGGAAAGAGGGAGGAGATCAGTGTGCTCCCTCCCTCCCTCCCTCCCTCTCTCCCGCTCTCCTTCCCCTCCTTCCTTTTTTTCTTTCTTCCTCCCTTCCTTTTCTCTCCCCATTTTCTGTTCTTTCTGTTGAGCATTAGTTTGTAGTATTTGTTGTGTAGCCTGAATAACTTCAGGATTTTTTTTTTCCTGCTGGTAGATAATTTTATTTATTAACGAAGTATATAAATTAATCCCATAAAATAATAATTCTTTATAAACAGAGGAAAAGTAATGGGATATGATAACATGCTCTCATAGATTACAGTGGAATGAGTCATATAGATATACCAATAGTTTTATACTCAGAGGTTTCCTGAAAGAATTACCAGTAGCTTAGTTTTTTTAATTAAAAAATTTGTGTGTATTTCATACTAAACATCTTAATCATCTTTATACCGTTGGGGAACATTGGCACCCTCCCATAGCCCCTGCCCCTCACTGGATTTCATGCATTCTATCACTTGTGTTAAGTTCTATTAAGTTAGTATCCCCTGATGTTCCTCAGTTCAAGTTTATCCACTGAGGTGTAGTCTCTCCCTTTAAGAAGACAGCTTCACTCAGCAGTGATCAGCTGCCAATAATAGTTCCTTCCCAAAGTTGTGGCTCCTACTCATTTCCCGAGTTCTATTCTGGTTTTTGTCTGATTGAGTTTGCATGGTCTTATGCAGACTGTCACCATTGCTGTTGGTTCGTAAAAACAAGGTCCCAGTAGTCTCTTACAGGATTAAAAAAATTTTTTTTGATTTTGAGTGTGGGTTAAAAGAATATGAGCAGTAGATCTGCCAGTAAATATTTTTAAAATATGAGCATATAACTGTTGGTTTTGTTATAAAGGTCACATTCAAGATTCAGAGCTCCTGACTCTCAGAATAGCTATTTTTTTAGAGGAATGATTTAGACGGAGTTGAATTGAATAGCTTGTAGGTCACTGGCATTTATTCAACTTTGCCGTTTTTTTTAATCCTGTAAAAGACATTTAAATACATACTTAAATATATATCCTGATAACCTAAAAATGATTAAATCCCATCCTTTGCAAGAAAGATGCCTAAACTGTATCGTTAAATTGCAGCAAATAAGTTTGCACTTTGAATTATGGTAATCCTTATTTGTCTTAAAATCTTGGCTTGTGGGAAGCATAGATTTGTAGTTTTTGTTTTACTGATAGTAGGTGGAAAGATTACTGGGTAGGTGGAGCAGTGGCCTAATTGTTTAAATTGAGATCACTTAGGGAAGGGTATCTGACATGTTTATGTTACATGAAGCAAACTGTGTACAGCAGAGATCGTTTAAATGTGCGTTACCAATATCTGAGCCTTTGCATTTGCCAACCTTGTATGTTGACATTTTCCAGAATCTTACAGTGACAGCAGCTAGTGAGTCTTCCTTGAATACACAATAGGGCTTTGCACTTCGGTGGAATTAGTGCACCTTTGAAGGGGGTACTCATTTATTTATTCCAAAAATACTGAGTGTCTGCAGTTCAATGTGTGTACCACTGGATGGGGTGTTAAGTAGCCTCTACCCACCATGAGCTTGCATTCTAGTCACGTGGGACAGACACCCAGCAAATAAACAGTAACTAGTAAGGTCACGCCACAGAATCACAAATGCTGTGAATGTGAAGTGTGGAGATGGACTGCCTGGGCCTGAGGCTGTAGACTGGGTCAGCACAACCTGGGTAGTGAGGGAAGAGTTCTGGAGAAGGTCACGTGTAGGTTGCTGCTTAGATATCTCTAAGGAGGCAGCCAACTCTATGAAATGATGGAGAAACAGTGTGCAAGGGCTTAGGAACTACCAGAGTGAAAGTTGTGGTGTGGGTACATTAGTGCTGGAGAAAGTAAGAAGACAGACATCAGGGAGCCAGTTAATACAGCCTAACCAGTCACCAGTGTGGAGTCAAGCCTGTGTACCTTGTCTTTTGTCTTCTCTATTCAGATGCTCAGAATTAGGTGGACTGGATTTTTTTTTTTTAAAGTCATGTAAAGTTAAGATGCTGAAAATCCAGTTGGTACCAGATTACAAAATACCCTCAGTACCTGGAGTGGTTTTAATTCCTCCCTTTGCTATGTTAGCTATTACTTCTTTGGTGTCATGGGAAGATGATCTTAGATTCTAAAACATCGTTCAGGATGTTTTATGCACCCGTGAGTCAACAAAGCAATATACTTGTATCTAGAATTTGGTGGGTTCATGGTTGTTTTAATAGAGAAAATAAATTTTATTCACATCTAGAAGTATTCATTTACTTGGGCAGATTTAAGTGATTTGAAAACCAGCAATTTATTATATCAGCTAAGCCGAAGTATTTGTAGGATGGATTCATTCTGAGGGCAATGAGGAAGATGGTGGATCCTGGTATTACCTAGCTGGTGGTCGTGTCCTGGCTGTTTTGTTGTCGATTGGCTTTGACTTCTTTTTACTATTCTCTGCCTTGAGGTTCATGTGGCTTTCTACTCTCTAAATAAACCCTTTTATGATATGGAATTATAATTTAAATTTATTCCATTTATTTTGGTGTGTGTGTGTGTGGAAGTCAGAGGATAGCTTGCTGGAGTCAGAGGACAGCTTGCTGGAGTCAGAGGATAGCTTGCTGAAGTCAGAGGATAGCTTGCTGGAGTCAGAGGATAGCTTGCTGGGGTCATTTGTCTCCTCCGCCATGTCGATCCCAGGAAATAACCAGTCTTCAGGTCTGGCAGCAAGCATCTTTACCCACTGAGCTGTCTTGCCAGCCCTATAATTATTTCAAAGATTTATTTTTATTTTTTTTAATTATTTGTATGTGTGTGTGTGTGTGTATGGGTATATACACATGTCTGCAGATGCCTGCAGAGTCAGAGGTGTTGGGTCACCCTGGAGCTGAAGTTACAGGTAGTTGTGAGCCACCGAGTGTGAATAGAACTCTAATTCTGTGCAAGAACAGTATTCTGTTATTAACCCCAATTATAGTTTTTAAAGACGTTATAGTCAAGTAGGGTCTCTTCTGCTTCAGTTTGATCTCCACTAAACTAACTGCTGCTCCAGTGACCCTCTAATGTCATATTTTAATATGATGTTTATGGTTTTGTTTGAAATAATTATTCCTATGTTGAAACCTAATAGCCAAGGTGATGATACCAGAATGTGATGCCTTTGGGGAACGATTCATTAGGTCCTGAGGGCTCTGCTGTGTCATCAGTGGGATTAATTCCCATGTCAGGTATTTTTCTTACTGTGAAGGAATACTTGACAGAAACAAGTTAAGGAAGTGAGGACTTGTTTTGACCATTAGTTTCAGGGAATACAGTCTGCTGCAGCAGGGAAAGCACAATGGCCCGGTATGGTAGAGTCCCTTGGTCTGGGGTAACAGGAGCTAGCCATTGCTGCCTGTCACATGTTGACAGATCAGGGAGCAGAAAGCTTGAACCAGGGGCAGATGTTATCATTCAAACCCACCCTTAGTGACCTACTTGTGCTAGCCTGGGCCATAGTCTCAAAGGTTCCACAACCTCCTGCACCAGTGCCACACGCTAAGGACCATGTTTTCAAACACGTGAGCCTGTGGGGGCATTTCACATTCATACTAGAAAAGGCTGCTCATTTCCATTCCAGTACCTAGCAGGAAGGTTCCATCTGTATTCCAGGAACTGGGCCCTCAGTAGCCTTCAGTTTGCCAGCAGCTTCTTTGTGGACATCACAATCTCTGTACTTGTTGTTTATAAACAAGCCGTCAGTTTATGGCTTTCATTACAGCAGCTTGACAGTCTGAGGTCTTAGTGTTAGGACTTCACTGAAATTCTGGAGTGACATGATTCAACCCATGACAAAAGTATGTGTGATTTGGCAGAATTTGTTGTCCCTCATAAATAGGCAAAGACAGTACCTTCTAATTCCCTGGAGTGGTTGATTAGTTTCGGGTTAGGTACCCACTTTCTAATTAACAAGAGTAGCTCTTTATTGAGATGTGCTAGGCATTCATCCAGTGTACCTTCCAGAGGTACCTTTATAATCCTTCTCACTAGGGCTGGAGAGATGGCTCAGCCATTAAGAACACTGGCTGTCCTTGCAGAGGACCTGGAGGACCCTGGTTCAGTTCCCGGAACCCACATAGTAGCTAACAACTGTCCTTAACTCCAGTTCCATAGGATCTGATACCTCTTCTGGCCTCTGGACCTTGTATAACATAAGTGTACTTAACATATGTGCAGGCAGAGCACATATACACATAAAAATAATTTTAAAAATTTATAATCCTTTTCACTTCATGTCTGAAGGAGCCCAGGCTTATTTCTTTGGCTTCATTACCATGTTGGTTGTAGATTCAACACTGTTCTTTGTACTGAATTTAGCTGCTAAATGGATAGAATAGTCAAAATGGCTAACATAGGAGTGTCTGGTAACCACTCATCCTCCGGTGAAAGATGTTCCATACCTTCCTCGCTCCTTATCAGTGACTCCTTTGGTCCTTGTCCCTGAAAGATCTTCTTACATAACATACACCAGCACTGTGAAGATTATTCAATATTTGTGAGGTGTCCTGAAGATGAAAAAGCTCACGAAGACAAGAAATGAGCAGACTTCCTCCATCCTTTTTGGACTGGAAGCTCCTGTCTTCCAAGGTGAGAAGGCTGTACATGGAGCCTCCCAAGAGGAAAGAACAGGTAGGATTTTGTTGAGTGTTGAACAGTGGACTCTGTGAGATGTAAAAGCAATTGATATTGAAACAGGCTTTAAATTTGGACTTCTAGGATATTGAGTTGAGTGCAGCTCCAGAAATTTGGAGGTGAATGTCAAAGTAGTTTGAAAAGCAGTTCTTATGTTCTGCTAAGTATATTAACTCAGAATCGGTATCAGTGTTTGGAAATGTTAGGGTGCAGTCATTTCTTGTTCTCTCATTTCTTACCATTTTGACCTAACGTGTATTCTAGGAAGTTAAGAATCTGAGCAGTGTAACGACTGGTTCTTTCTTGCCCATTGCTCTTCCTGATAGCCAAATCCATGCACAGCAAGCTGTACTGGGTCCTCAAATGGACTTCAGAGATGTGTGTTGGAGGTCAGGGAGGACACCCATAATTCACAGGACAAGTAAATGGGAAAGTCATTGACTTGTAAGAATTTGTAAACTAAATCAGGAGCCAAATTGGAAACTGAATCTTGAATTTATAAAAGCTGTGCTGTTTTCTTTTTTGTGTTAGATAGATCTTCTAAATGTCCTCGACTCAAGAGTCTAACCGTTGCTTTTCAAGTGGCCAGTAAATGAGCACTGAGTATGTGAACAGTGTTTTGTTGCATTGGAGTTGTTTTCCCAGAATGTAGTGACCTTTATTCTAGTCTCCCCTATGAGCAAATCTGTGTGTGTTGAATCAGCTTCTAGAACTTCAAGGACCGAATAAATAGAGCTTAAAAATAAGGAATAGGTGGGTCAGTTGAGCCAGGAACAAGGCCAAGTAGTGTCAGAGTTCAAGGCCACCTCAAAGTGGGTAAGGGTCACAAATGGCCCAGGACACACACAGACACACACACAGACACACACAGACACACACACAGACACACAGACACACACACACACACACACACACACACACACACACACACATACTGAGGGAGTGAGGAAGGAGAGAGGCATGAACACATGTACATGCACAACTTTAAAAGCAGAGCCATTTCCCAAGTCCCCAACTTCCTAAATGCAGGACAGATACCTTTGTTCCCCCCACCTTTCCTGATTTAGTCCACCTGTCAAACTCATATGACTCTGGACTGGACAAGAATCAACCTATCCCGGGCCTTGGCCAGTACTAAGAAGTCTTTTGTAGTAAGAACTGTGGGCACCAATTTTCCTTCTCTCCAGTTCCTCTCCAGTCAGGAAAGATGAGTGTTTACTTGGTTGACACCCTCCTTCCCTGTAGCTTCCCCTGCTCCCAGTTGAGGAAATCCTCACTTCCCTCCCCAGCTCTCTTCCTGGATGGGACACAAGTTAGCATTAGAAGGTTGCATTTATGTCCTGCTTGTGACACTTATGGCCTGTGTGACCCCAAGGGAGTCTTTTAATATTTTTTGTCTCAGTTTCCTCATATGTAAAAATGATAGTAATAATACCTTCTGTGTAAAATGAATTAGTATATAGTGACTTCCTTTATTGGAGACAGGCCAGCCTAATTTGGAACTCTATGTAGGCCAGGCTGGTCTCAGATTCAAAGGGATCCACCTGCCTTTGCCTCCTGAGTACTGGGATTAAAGATCTGTGCCACCATACCCAGCTGTAGTGAGCACTTAAACTATGCCTGCTGATGTCTTCAGTTAAGAAGTATTCTAGTCAGTGCTTATCTGTGGAACACACTTGTCAATGTCTTACTGTTACTGTTTTTACTTACCATTATTGTGTAGTAGCAATGATAAATGTAAAAGACCTGATTTCCAGTAGACTAGTTCCTAGTTGAGTTTCCTGAAATTCTACAGGCTAGAGATAGAAAGGTATTAATGCATAAGAGATAGTATTCTTTTCCCTTGGAACTTTAGTTGTTGTAGGAAAGCTGACAAGTCAACAAAGGATGCAGTAGAGTATCGAAAATTGACTAATGAAGAATAAGTCATGATCAGAGATAGAAAGGAACACAGAGTCAGCCATCTGGAATGGGCTGGGAGCATGGGCAGTCACAGGAGACTTCAGAAAAGAGGTGGCCCTTGAGATAACACTTGAAGAAGGTATCAGAAGACAAAACTACAAGTTTAGTTATAGATCTGATTGGCTTTTTTCTTTGATTTATGAATCAGGAGTCTCATCCTATTATAGAGTACCATTGAGCAGTAGCAAAACAATGGGGTGTGTAAGGTGAGAGCAAGGAAAGACCACCACCACCATCATCGTCGTCATCATCATTGTCGTCATCGTCATCATCATCATCATCATCAAGCTGCTTGGTTAATATCAGTGTACTTGTAGGAGTTAAAGAAGAGGAATTTGCTTATCAAGTCAGCTAAAATTGGCCCACTTTGGGATTTGACTATTATCTTAATCTCTAGTAGTTTGAAGCTTTAACATGACTGATCCCATATATATTTCTTCTTTTGGGTCTAGTTCAGGAACTCAATCTAAGCTAATAGTCTTCTATAAATCTTAGTTCTTAATGGGTAAGAAATTGGAAAATAGAATGTTTTACATTATTAATCCCCTTCTCCCAGTAAGTCAAATATATTGTAAGAAAGCTGCCCGTTAAGTATAGCCTATTAGGTCACTGGAAATCTGGAAAGTGGGGTAGGATCTGTAGCAATCTTAGAAGAGTGGGACACTTAGGGAGAGTTTTGGGATCAAATTGCCGGTGGTGATGTTCAGGGTAAACTGCAGAATACAGAACACAGACATAGCTTTGATGGGAAGTGAGCCACCTTTGGAGCAGTCAGCACTCCATCTGTATCACACTCTGCTCCTGGTGCTATCCTTTCTGTCCTTCAGAATGTGTTCAGACTTTTATATTTTACCATTTACATTTAAATTCTTGTCTTCTTTACTTCCATTCAGTCCTGTTCTACAAAGCCTTGCTAACTGCTTTTCCTCAGGCAAAGAGAGTTCTAATGCAGTTCAGAAGAAAGGGGTTCCATTGCTGGGAATAACAGAGGTGTATGACCCTGGAAGGGTATGTGCCTGTGGTTACAGTCATGCCCACATGACTTGGCTTGTGAGTGGAACTAGGAAAACCACTAGCAGAGGAAAAACACTAGTAGGCTCCTGTTACATCCCGTGGAGAAGGAGATCCCAGCCTCATTAAGGTGTAATTCCTGCCCCAGGCAGGGAGATCCTTGAAGAACTAACCACGGTGTCAAATGTGGCTGGTCATGTGAAGAGCTGTGTATCTGAGGGGAGCATGAGGGAGTTTGGGACTGAGGAGAGGGATGGTTCCAAGGCAAGTTAGGTCTTGCACGTGGGTGGATGAAGTTACTCCAGCACATGAACTGAGCCTGAAAAATCAAGGAGGACGAGAAAGGCTGTAGTCGAACAGAGGAATGGGCCCAGGTATGTGGCTGGGTGCAGGAGTTCCCGAGGTCACATAATACCAGTTCCAGATGAGGCTAAAGATGCTGATAAGAACTCTGTGGAGTCAGTCATTTTATGCAGTATTTAAGATATATGGATTTTCTCCTATGGATTCCAGGGATCTCATGAGAACTTTTACACTAGAAAGTGACATCATTAAATCCAGTATTTTAGAAAGAAAGTTTATCTTCAATGATTGTATGGAAGATACACTTTTTTATTCTCAGTCTTTGATTCAAAATGTCAAATTTTGAATTTTTTGTTAAGCTTTTTGAGGGTCTCACCATGTAGCTCTGGCTGACCTGGAGCTTACTATGTAGACCAGGTTACCCTCAAATTCACAAAGATCCATGTGTCTCTCCCTTTCCTGTGCTGGGATTAAAGGCCTGTGCCACCATGCCTAGCCTAATCTTAAAATTTTTACTTAAATCTGGGTGTGGGATACTCACCTTTAATCTCAGCATTCAGTAGTCAGAGGCAGGTATATCTCTGTGAGATTCAGGCCAGCCTAGTCTACATAGAAAGTTCCAGGCCAGTTGAGGCTACAGGAGACCTTGTCTCAAAAAAACCCTAAACAACCAAATAAAAGATTTTATCTAATTTCCAATAAGAGTATATATATGTATTTCTAGAATTTTAATTGTATAACATTGTATTATATTTTATAAATTTATAAGCAAATCTTATTTTAGGTTCTTAAATTTATGTGTATGAGTGTTTTGTCTATATGTATATAAAATGCACCCATGTTGTACAATGCCCACAGAGGTCAGAAGAGGGCATCAGATCCCTTGGGATTGGAGTTAGGTACAGTTGTTAGCTGCCATGAGATTGCTGGGAACTGAGCCTGGGTCCCCTGAAAGAGCAGCTAAGGCTTTTAATTGCTGAGTCATCTTTATAGCCCCATATTTTAGATTCTTAAAAGTACACTTACTTTCAGGTCCACACTTTCTCTGGGAAAATGAATACTGTCTTAGAACAAATCTTGGCGTATGAGAGGTTTGTGCCTTAGAGATTGTCTGTGTTGACCTTCTCCAGAAGCTAGAGGATCCTAAACTCAGATCTCTGGTGACTTTTAAGTATGTCCTTTAAGAAATGCTATTGTGTGTGTACCAGCAGGATTATGGGGTCCATGATCTCCAGACTGGAAGTCTGTGAATTCACATGTTCACCAATGCAGGGAGCACAGCTGTTTTACAGCCTCCTTTCAAAGGCTACATGGATATGTTGGTATTGTAGAATAGGTCTTTGAGCTTGTCAAGGGAACTGCATAGTTTTAGAAATCAGTTCTTAAAGTGGTTTCCAAAGACCAGCTGTTGAATGTATTTATGCATATTTAAATAAGTTTTTGTGAGTACTGTTAAAGATCTGAAGACAATTCAGGTTTAAGGAAAGAACTTCCTGTGGGATTTAATATTTTTAAACTGTTGACTGACCACAAACTGATACTTAATGATATTGTTGTGTTCTTGAGTCCCAAGCTCAAGAGCTCAAGGCTTCTGTTGCTGTTCATGTCCTCCCTTCTCCCAACTCTTTACTTGAGTTACTCTTGAATTTGGAGCATCGGATATTTTTTAAAAACCTTACTCTTTTAAACATTTTTATTATTAATGTGTTAATGTGTGAGTATACATACCATGGCACACATGTAGATTTCAGAGGGACAGCTTTGTGGAGTTGGTTCTCTCCATCTACTTTTATTTGGGTTCTGGGGACCAAACACAGGTTGCCAGTTTGTATGGCATGCACCTTTATCCAATGAGCCATCTTTCTGGCCCCATGCTCACAATTTGAGGTTTTCTGTTTCATTGTACAACACAGGTATAGTTGCTAGAAGAAAGTGACAAGATTTCCAGTTCTATCAGAGATAAATACAAGATGGTTCCCTAGGCTACTTTTGAATTTTTTAAGCTACCACGCATCATAAGACTATCAAATGAAAAGTATAGTTGGTTCATTTCAGTTTATTGACTTTAACACTTCTCATAAAATAGCAGCAGTCTCTTCAGAATTTCTTGATAAGAGCTTTGCCAATCAGAGTGTATTGAACCCATTCTGGAAATAATGCTTTTGGAAGTCAGTATTCAATTAGACCTAAAAGTATAAGCAGACCTGTAGCCATTCTTTGAGGATGAATGTGTTTTTCAGGAAAGAATAAAAGGTGTTTTAAAAGAAAAAAGAGACTGCATCTTGAGTACTCCTAGCTGCCTGTAGAGCAAGTCTCCAATGGGAGAGTCAGAATGCTCATAGCCTCGGTATTACCATTTGTTACAGTAACTGGATAAAAGTCAGGCAGATCCTGTGTTATCTATTGGGCCTGTCCAACCTTTTGACATTGTACACAATGCTGTTATCTACAAAGCTCAACCCTGAGAATTGCACAGTTGAGTTACAAAACAACAACAACAACAACCCAAATATAACAAACAACACCCTCGTCCCAAATTGTGATAATATTTTAAGTAGGTTTACTTATTTTGGATTGGGTCACCTTTATGCTTATCCTTGGTTGCAGGACATGACTGTATGGTTATATTTTTGCTCTATCAATTACTTTTTGTCCATATTAGGGAAGGAGTTGCTCAGTGGTGATAACCATGTTGAAGGAAGAAATTGACCAGAACTATTCACTGTTTTTATTTTTGCTACACAATAGTTACAAACCCCAAGTAGCACAGAGCAGTGTGTTCTTGGTTGATATTTCTGAGGTCATTGAGACTTGCATGAATCTGCCCATGAGCCTGGTGGTTGGCTAGCTGTTGGTCAGATGACCCACTCATTTGGCTCTGCTCCACATATCCATTATTCTCCAGTAGTTTGTAGCAATGACAGGGTTCTAGAGGACAAGCTGTAGCCTTCGTTTGCTTCATCTCTGCTGACCAAAGCATATCCCTTTGGGTAGAAGCCAAAGTCAAGGGGCAGACAAGCCACTCCGCCCCATCCCTGCCAAGTTACAGGGCAAAGAGCATGTATACAGGGAGGAATGAGAACTCAGGCCAAATAATGCAGTTCACCTCATGAGGTTTCTTTTAAAACTTAATTTTACAGTGCTAGGGATCCCACAGAGGGCCTCACACATGCTAGGGAGACTCTGTATTATTGAGCTATATCTCCAGCTTGCCTTGTGAGATTGAGAACTATTAGTCAGAACAATTGATTTCATGTCTTAATATCATATACTTGTCTCTATCCTTTAGGGCTCTGTCAGGAATTTTTTTGGTGATAAAGAGCAAACCTACCCAAATCAGCTTTGAGATTACTATACACATGTTTTAGTTAGCTTTCTGCTGCTGTGGCAAAGCACTCTGACCAAAACCAATTGAGGGAGGAAAGAGGGTCCATTTCAGCTTTCGGATTGTAGGCCATCGTCAAGGAAGCCAGTGCAGAAACCAAAAGAAGAATGCTGCTTACTGACTTCTTCCTGTCTTGCTCAGCTACTGATTTTGTTTTTATTTTTTAAAATTTGTGTGTGTGTGTGTGTGTATGTGTGTGTATGTGTGTGTGTAAGTATGTGTGTATAGGTGCCCACAGAGACCAGAAGCATCAAATTCCCCTGGAGCTGGAGTTATAGGTGATTATAAGCCTCCTGATGTGGGTGCTGGCAACTAAACTTGGGTCCTCTGCAAGAGTAGTATGTGCTCTGTATTTGTTACTTTTTTGTTTGCTGTGATAAAATACCATGACCAAGGCCACTTATAGAAGGAAGAGTTTATTGGGTAAGAGTCCATGGTTAAGAGGCATGACATCAGAGGTGAGTGAAACAGAAAGCTTAGCATTCACATCTTCAAGCAGGCACAGGAAGAAGAGCGAGCAACTGGAAGATGGACTTGGCTTTGAACTCTTAAAGCCCATCCCCAGTGATGTGCCTCCTTCAGCATGGCCACACCTACTAAATGTTCCATGACCCTCCCCAAACAGTGTCACGAACTGGGAACCAAATGTTCAAATACTTGGAGCCTGTGGGGGATATTCTCTTTCAAACCACTACATGCTCTTAACCCTACCCTAGGGCAGGTTATCTCTCTACCCTAAGCTACCTACCTAGCACCACCTGCCTAGGGATGGCTGTGCCCATAATGGGCTGAGACATCCTAAATCAATTAAGAAAATGCCCCATAGATATGCCCACAGACCAGTTAGACAGAGGAAATTCCTCAATTGAGATCCCCCCTTCGCAAGTATGTATAGGTTTATGTCAAGTTGGCAAAAACTAACTATGACAACACATAAGAAGTGAGCTCACAGCCATATGAAAATAGGAAGCCAAGAGAATGCTAGAATTTGATGTTTGGACTTGGAGCTGTTGTATTTTGTGTAGTAGAATCTGTGAACCTTCTTTCATTTCTGCTCTTTTGTCTTCTTTCTTGACCTTCTTCTAACCTCTTTGCTTTCATTTTCTGTAAGTACTTATCCCTGTCAGAGACGTCAGACTGTATTTGTGACTTTACTAGTGAATGTAAGCCTCATGAATGCAGTAATTCTATCTCAGGATCTGAAAGATAGTGTGGCATTGAAAAGATGCTCCGTAAATACTTGTGCAATGCGCAAATAAAAGAATACTGTGTGCCCTTGGATTGAAATAGCTTTGGGCATAGTGACAGAGATACCACATACACACATTAGTTCTGAGGAGGGGTGACTGTCAAGAAAAACACCCATAACTGGACTCCCCTTTCTAGCTGATTTGTGCAGCTCTCCTTGCATTCTGGGCCATTGTCATGAGGTCTGAGCAGGAAAGTGGAGATGTCCCATCTGACCTCTTACTAAAAACAAGTCAGGGATTGATGAGAACTGTCTGTCTCTGTCCTCTTGGCCCCAGATCATTTTTCCTAACTGAATCTTGGCTGCTCATTACCTGCAATCCCATTTCCTATTGTAATGCGAGGTCCATGCCTCATTTGTCCAAAGACTGCTGGAAATGGGCATCATCGTGTAAAGCCAGAAATTCCTCCTGCAGGGGAGGGAGATGGTCCATTGACAAGTCTGTGGATTATGTTATGGCATCTCTTCTTAACCTTCTTGTTAAAGACATCAGAATACAAAAATACAAACAATGGGCTTTTCTTTGCAATTTGTTTGGAATATTTCTGGCATTCCCCCACCTGCTGTTTGGAACTTTGGGATTAGAATCATGTATAATAGCTTTGTTTTCTGTGCCTGGGTTTATGATAGAGTTAGGCTGATGGAAATGTTCAGTTAGTTCTACAGGATCTGCACATGCTTGTAAATAGAACATTTCTACCTTACATGGTCTTCCATGCTGGGGAAAAGCCCTGGCTGCTGATGTATCAGTCACAACCATCATGCTATAGGATTGGAGTGTCTATTTCAGTCTTACTAGTCTGTTAGTCCTGATGTTTAAAACAGGATTACAAGTTCCTGGGGTCTCTAGTATGTAACCAGGGGTTCATCATTACAAAAAAATCCAAAGATGATTGCACATACAGTCTGAGGATGCTCTTAGGGTACCAGTGGCTTTTAACTACTTGGTTGGGCACTTCTTGCATAAGTGTGTACCATTTGAAAATTCATGTTCCTTACATATGGTTTGTACGCTCTTCTACGTGTATGTTATACTTCAGTTAAAAGTGTCCCTCCCCCGTTTACAAAATTATTTAGTATTACTGTGTGTGTGGTATGGTGTACGTGGGTATGTATGTGCCACAGTGCATGTGTGGAGATTAGACAACTTGTGGAGTGGTTTTCTCCTTCCACTTTTATGTGGGTTCTGGGGATTCAACACAGGTGGTCAGAATTGCATGGCAAGTGATTTTACCCACTCAGCAATCTTTCTGGCCCCCTCTTCTCTTTTTGTGAGATGGGGGTCTCACTATGTAGCTCAGGTTAGTCTTGAACTTGTAGTCCTCTTGCTTCAGGCTCCCAGATGCTTGCTCGGAAGCATGCTCCACCACAGTTGATTTAAAAAGGTTTTGTAAGGGATGAAACAGTAATAGTACATACGTGCTTGCAAGATCTCCTTCTGATAGTCATATTCAAATAGGAAATCATAGACTCTAGTTACTGTTAGGATTAAGGAAAGCACAGTATGGGAGGACAAATTAATGTAATCAGATTCATCTTTTGGGGGAGAATTGAGGGAAATCAGAGAAGACTTAAATAGGATTTATCCATTACTTTTCCTGGCTTCTGTCAAACCTGTTAAGGACTTATAAGGAGAAACCATAGTAAGCAGGTTGGATTCTAGATCTGTGATAGCATGCTAGCATGATAGCATGCTTGGAAATTAAAATATGCTTGGATGATAAAATATTATTGACTTAAAATACATAAAAATATCATTTTTCTCAGGAAGTTTGCCCAGAGTGATCTCAGATATCCTTCATGATTAGCAAGGGTAACTCAATGAATGCATGAATGATAATTGCTACCCAATAGTATTCCCCATTGGTGCGTTTTCTTATTGTAAGATATTTAAGAGCAAGCAGTGACCTTGTATTGGAAGTGAGTGATACTGGTGTTGTGAACATATGTGTGTAAAGAATGGTGGAATGATAATGGTAAAAAAATAACTTCTGACATCTCTTTTGTTCCTTAAATGTTGTTGGTTACAGGTTGGAAACACCACTTAAAAGATAAATGGCATGCTATATAAGTGTGAGGATGTGAGTTCAGATCCCCAGCACCCATGCAAAAGCTGGCTGTGACAACAAGCACCTGTAACCATCACACTCGGGAGACGAGACAGTGGTAGATCTTAGATAGGGGCTTATTGGTGAGCTGTCTAGCTGAAATGGTGATCTCTAGGTTCAGTGAGAGATTCTGTCCCTAAAATAAGATGGAGAGATTATTGAATAAGACATCCCAGTGTTAGCCTTTGGCCTCTAATTGCACCTGTACAGCAAGCCTGCACACAAGTGCACACACACAGACACACACAAAGATATTCTCTCTCTCTCTCTCTCTCTCTCTCTCTCTCTCTCTCTCTCTCTCTCTCCTGGTTATATAAGAGGTTTATAGTCTAATCAATTATAGAATGGATTGGTTACTTCTTTTCATCTTGATATATGAATAAAGAAAATTATAATAGGTAGTAATTAGCAAGCATAAAATGAAATTCTTTGCAGTAATGCAATGAACCTATAGAAGGAATTGAATGGTAGAGAATAGGACTCCTGGACCACGACAGTCATTAAGGTAGGACCAAAGTTCATCTTTGAACTCTAGATTCTTGATTTGAGGGTACATAAGGCATACCTTTGGAAATAGGTTGACAGTGTAGAATCCTAAGGTCCACGCCCCAGATTCTGGAAATGTGACAGACCAGAGTTACGGATCTTTCTAAGGAGATATAGGTGGATCACAGATCATGTAAGAACAGTTGTTGGGAATCTCTGTAGAGAAAAAGAGTGGCAGTGGTGCCAGGCACATGCTTGGGTGGAAGAAACAGTGGCATTCTGTGAGGAAGCAGGGGAACTCCTGAGACAGAAAAAGATGGAACTGAAAGGAAAAAATGTGGCTGTGGATGGACTGGTGGTAGAGCAGTTGCTGGCAAAAATTGAGCTTGGTGGGGCTGGAGAGGTGGCTCAGTGGTTAAGAGAACTGGCTGGTCTTGCAGAAGACCTGAGTTCAGTTCCAACACTCACTGTCAGCTAACAACCACCTGTAACTCTAGTTTCAGGGCATTTGGTGCCCTCTTTCTGCCTCTGCAGACATTGCATGCACATGCTGCACCTACATACATGCAGGCAAAGCACTCATATACATAAAATAAAAGCAAATAAATAAAAATTTAAGAAATGAGCTTCCTGTCTATACCTGCTTAATTTCACAGTTCATGTTTTTATTTCAAGGCGGCTTCAGTATAAATAAAAATAGCATGGTAAGGAATTTTCATGTTAAAAATAAAAACTGGATCCAATCTTACAGATGATCTTGTTCTGCTTGTCATGTAGGAGATAGAGAATACCTAGAGCCAAAGAAGTGGCCTACTGAGGGGTCAGAAACTTGGCTAAAATGCAGATTTCTTTTGTTCATTTGTTGGTTTTTTTATTTTTTTGAGACATTTCCTTACATAGCCCAGGCTGGCCTCAGACTGCAGATCCTCCTGCCTCAAGCTCCTCAGGTGTATGCTACCATGTCCAGTTTCAGAAATTCCTGATGAGAACTATTTTATTTTTTTTGTTCATATTCAAGTACTCTTTAAGCAAGTAACTACCTCAGACTTAGTTTTACACTAGGCCCTGGACTCTTGCTGTAATACACCAAGAACCCCAGCCTCATCTGCTTCACGCTTGGCTGCCCTCAAGGAGTTTCTAATCTAACAAAGCAGTGATAGAGGAAGTGCAAGAATTTCTTCTATGGTGGGTGGTGTTTCCAAGATGCTAGTTAAGTGTTAAAGCAGATGGGTTTATTAGGGAACAAGGTTTGTCTCCCACGGTTCGTTACTGTGTTTGCAGTATTATTGGAATGGGGACCTGGGGGCACAATGAATGAGCCATGCAGTTCTCACAACTACAGTTGTATAGTATTGGCATGGCGGGCTGCTTGCTGGCCCTGAGTTTTTTCATGTAATGCAGTCTGCTTTGGTACTGCTTGGATGACATAGAATACTGTTTCTTGAGCTTTAGTGAAGAAGGCTACCCTTTTTCCCCCAGAGATCTTGCTAAAGATGCAGGTTCTGTGGATCTACAATGAGAGCTGAGATATCTAGCAAATTTCCAATGTTGCTGATGCCAATGACTGGACCATATTGCCTAGCAACAGTGTAGACACCTAGAGCTGTGAGGGGCCCCTTGGGTCTCTGAAGAGCTCCTTGATGATAGTTTGGTTTTCATTAGATTTGGTTATGAGATCTGTTCTTTTTCAGCTCATAATAATAATAAGAAGAAGAAGATACACTACGAAAATATCCTTCTTACTGGAAATTTTCCAGTGAAGGGGGCTTCACGGTTGAAATTCCTCTTCCTTTGAACCTCTAGCCCTCTTAAACTTCATGGGAAAATTCTAACATCATTCTGATTAAGATGAGATTTTTGGGGGGATTTACCAGTTGTCATGCTGCAGTGCAATCAAAGTTTGACAAATGTTAAAATGGAGCAAGAAGGAGGTTGAGAGATCTGTGTTGAGGTTCTCTAATCAGTATATTTAGATGGATCTTGGGTTCTTAGTCTTTATCATGCCTCCGATAATTTTTGGAACTTCTCTGTGTGTTTTTGTGTGTATGGTATGCATGCATGTGTGTATGGTGCTTGCTTGTAAGTGTCAATGGATGTTTTCTATCTTATATATTAAGGCAGTGTTTCTCACTCGAACCCAGAGGTTAGCAATTTGTTTGGTCTAGCTGCCCCAGGAACACCCTGTCTCTGCCTCTCTAGGCAGCTGTGCCTGCCTGGCATTTATGTGGGTGCTGGGGATGTATGAGCTGCAGTCCTCATGCCTGCATGACAAACACTTACTCCAAGAGCCATCTCCCCAGCTCCACTCTTCCAGTCTTATAGCAGGGAATAACATACTGGCTCAGAAACTTGAAGAGTAATATAATATTTTTATCTGAAGCTCATACAACCAGTGACAGCAAAATTATACTTTTCACAAACATCTTGAAATATTGGCCCTTCTCTCTCTTAACTTGTTTATGGCATGTAAAATGAGAAAAAATTATTATTTTCAGATTGTTTGACACTCTTGGGCTTTTGAAACTTTGTAAAGTGAATACACTGAACTTCTGTGTAGGTGTGTTTCTTTTTTTTAAAATATTGCTAGATTTGGAGTTTAAAATTTTTAATTACAACTGGACATGGTGGTACACACCTTTAATTCCAGCACTTGAGGAGGCAGAGGCAGATGAATCTCTGAGTTTGAGGCCAGCCAGGTCTACATAGGGACCATCCAGAGCTACATAGTGAGACCTTGTCTCAAAACACAAACAAACACAAAAACTCCCAAATCCACTCAAACCTTTAATTATATAAGCTTCTGTAGAAAACAGTGTTTTCAGGTGTTTCTCTTTAATTTCTAAGTGATGTGTGTTTCCTTTTGAATGACAGTACCAAAAATGCATAAATGACAGCAGTTCTACCCTTTTAATTAATTTTCTACCATTGTGAAATGGACCCTGTGATGATTAATACTGTTACTGCGACAGGTTCTAGAATCCCGGAGAGAAACAAGCTTCTGAACTTGTCTGTGAATTTCTAGATTAGGTTAATTGGGGAAGGAAGGTCCACTCTAGATGTGGATGGCACCATTCCACAGGCTGAGATACTAGTCTGTGTTGAAAGGAGAAAGGAAACTGAACAAGCCTTGCTCAGACTCGGCTTCCTGAGTGTGGAAACCATGTGACTAGTTTACCCCCGCCCCCAACACACCTATTTTGTCCATTTTGACCTGATTGACAGCATCCTCCAACGGTAAGCCCAAATAAACCCTTCTCTGCTTCATTTGCTTTTGTCTGGTCCTTTTGTCACAGGGAGACAAGTAACTAATACAGACTCAATACAGTAACTAATACAGTTCAAATAAGGAGTTCTATTTTATGTAACAAGATTGCTAATCTAGTTCTTATTCAACATGTGCCATAATCTCCCAACCAGCGTTAGTGTATGAGACTGAAATGTTGAAAGACTCCTGTGATTAATGTTGAGGGGCTCTTTTGACTGCTGGAAGTTTCTAAGAACAATGCAAGTATTATAGATGGCCAGATCTCAAAGCTTTTCTTATTGTAGCTTTTCTGGGTATCTTGGGTTTTATTTGTGGGAGTGCCAGTCTGTTTACTGATCTGTATAGACATATGCTAAAAGATATTTCTGACTGAACTTCGCAGGGTGTTTGCAAGACTTGTACTCAAGAGGTCAAGCCGTCCTTTATTTTTACCATATCATGAAAATGACAAAATAAGTTCTGCAGTTTTGACTCACAGATGTTATCCCATGTGAGATTACTGATTTCAGCCTATCAAAATATTTCATTTGGTTCTATGTAGTCAGTTCTGTGAGTGGCTTTGTGCTCATTGTTGCTTGAACATTGTGACTCAAAGAGGCAGCATTAGGACAGTGGCTTTGTAGGCTTTGGTGAACCTGGGGTCAGATTGCCTGGGCTTAGTCTGCAGCTCTATGGCTTACCAGCTCAGTTGCGGGATACTAAATTCTTTCCTTTCTCTAGCCTCTGTTTTTGCTGAAGGATGCTTATTTTGATGATGAAATGAGATGATGCTGTGAAGTGTTCACATTGTACATAGAACACTGAGAGTGATCACAATGGCATTTTTAAGACAGTGTCTCCTTATACTCCCCAGCCAGTGTGGAACTTACTATGTAGACCAGGCTGGCTTTTATCTCACAGAGATCTGCCTGCCTCTGCCTCCTGAGTACTGGGATTAAAGGCATGCACCACCACACCTAGCTTCAATTTGTTATTTTTTGAGCTTTATAATTATTAGTTATGTAATAATATGATAACTTACTAATACTAATGAGTATTTCTAAATATAGCCGTATTTTAGTGTTCACAGGGAATTGGCAGATATAGCAAAATCAGTAAATGCTCCAGGCTTAAATAAAATGGCATAGTATTTTCATATAACCTAGTACTATCATCCTGAATACTTTAATCATCTCAAGATTATTTAAAATACCAAATCACTATCAATGCAATGTAAATAGTAGTTATGTAATTTAGAGAAAAATGATATGAAAGGTCTTTACATGGTAATTATAAGCACAGCTTTCTTTTTCCAAATAGTTTTATCTCTCAAAGGTGAATCACCTTGGATGTGGAACTTCTGGATACAGAGGACTGACTGTACTTATTAGGTCTAGTAGTCAACTTAATGTATATAATATGTGTATAGCATCCAAGTTAAGGATAATAGATTAGCAGAAGCACTATATAGATTATGTAATGACCCAGGACTATCGTCATGGAAATTTATTTCTCTTTTCATAACAATTAGCTCTGAAATTCCTGGTTGCTGGTTTGGGTATGCTTAGAGAATGGAAATTTGGAAGAGTCATTGGTTGAATGTATTCCTCTTTAGTAGTTACCCTTTAAAAGAAAATCTGCCACTGACCTTGCTTCTTTGCAGTGGGAAGGGTTTCATTACTCAGTACGTTGAGCTCCAGTTTTTGGAGAATTGAAGATTAGCATTCTCATGTACCATGTTGGTACTGAAGTCTTTTTGGTGGTGTGTGAAAGAAGACTGGACACAGACTTTACAGGGGAATTGTCTTCCTTCATTTGTGTTAAACACATACTCATCCCCAGCAGATTATAGCTGTGTTTTAACTGAGTTAGACAGTTATAGTTGCATTTTTAATATTAAATGGTCTTTAAAAATATAGTATGTCTATAGTGCCTCTGATAGAAAAGATTGGCATTATTAAGCATTCAGGGATGAAGAAGGAGGTTCAACTTCAGGTTAACAAGAAACTAGTCAATTTTTTCCCCCTACATTTTTGTCTGTTGTTATTCTCCTCCAGAGAAAAGACAGAACCGAGAGCCCCACAGTCTCCACGTTCTGTTCTGTAAGAATTACTGAACCAGTTGTTCACATTAGCACAGTTACCTAATCTCTACTATCATTGCCCGGAGAACAGAGGTTCCAGGGAGGTTCTGGGGAGATTATAGACAGCTCAGGGGAGCGATGCAGCGTCTGTGCTCTGCACCTCACAGTGACAGCTTGCGAATAATGCAGCTGTTCCCCCACAGTTGTCTTTGTCCCCCTTTATGTTGGAAGTGTGGTATTCTCATTGCTGGGCCTCTGTGGGTTGGTTGCAAGGGCTGAACTGAGCATGCCCAGACCTGCCACTCATTACCTGGTGCTGCCTCCCACTGGGAAGAAGGATTGAGTGGTCACTGAGAGAGAAAGAGAGATCAGGAGGGTACTTTTGAGAGTAGATTCCTCCGACTCTGGAAAATGCCAAGACAGAGGAATTAAGGTTCCTATTTCCAACCTCTAAACACTTTTACCTTTAAATATCAAGCATAATATTAGGTAGCAGAGCAATTTTAACTGAATTCTCTCCCTCTGGAGCTCATCACCCATAGGACTTAACTGCGATGACCCTGGGGTGTAACCAATCTCTGCTCTTCCATGTATCTACTCAAAGTTTCAGAAAGGGAACATACCACCTGTTTCAGGTAACAATCAAATTTCCAAGCCATTCGCCTGAGAACTCTTTGGAAAGGATCTAAATCAGTCCTGAGGGCTCAGCTATCTTGTGGGGGCAACTGGAGCAGGGTGCCTGATCAGTGCCAAAGTAGCAGCTCCTCTGTTCCAAGAGGCCCTAAGACCTCTGTCCAGGGGGGGCATGTGTGGATGAAGCCCTTCCTCTGTGGTGTTCTGCTTGTCATCCCTGGGTTATGCTTTTAGGGTTCAAAACTCCTGGTGAAGGCTTGTTTGCCGCTTCTAAACCAGCATGGTGTATGACTGTGTTTTAGATTGCTTACCATGTTCTATATAAGCCTCTTTTAGAAAGATTTTGTAATAGTGGTAATCTGTATTGGGACCATCTCAATTCAGTATTAAATAAGTCTGGGACAACAAGCAACACCCACCCCATTACAAGTTTTACATGAAGCAAATAGCTATTTTTGCTTTGTGCAGACTCCACTGTATGAAGTGCTAAAAACAGCCAAATGCTCAGAAATCATTTGCGATGCAAAAATGACTGCAGAGGGGACCTGCGTTGTGCTGGTTATAACTAACTGGTACCACCAGAAATTGTCCCCTAGAACTGCTTTTGTTGGGTCAGTTCAAGGCTTTTTGGTGGTAGAGGGACCTAAATATCAAACTTCAAATGTCATCTTGCCCACGTAAACTGTTAAAGTAATTGTGACAAGTTTTTTTTTTCCTTGTCTAAAAAAAAATCTACTCAGGTTTGAAGATATTTTTGAGTGTATTTTTTTTAAACAATTTTTTTTTCAAGAAAGAAAGGAGTAGGTGGGTGGGAATAAACAAACCACAGGTTAAAGTTATTGCAAGATAGGATTATTAGGCCTTCAAAAAATTTTTTTGTTGAATTTATGTGTATTTTCATACAGAACATCTTAATCATCTTTGTACTCCCTTCCCTATGCGCTCCCTCCCACAGCCCCCTCCACTGGATTTCATGCATTCTGTCATTGATGTTAAGGCCTATCTAGTCAAGTTTGTGTCTCTAAATGCCCCTCAGTGGAAGTTCATCCGCTAAGATCTAGTCAACTTATCTTGAATCCCTCCCTTTAAGAAGCTCAGTTGTTCTTTACCCAGTAGTAATCAGCTCCCAGTAGTTCTTTAGTTAAGATTAGTCCCATTTCCACAGTTCTATGCTGGGTCTTTGTCTGCTTGGGTTTGCATTGGTTTTGTACATGTTGGCACCATGGCTATAGGTTCATATGAGCAAGGTAAAGGAGCCTGTGAGACTGTTTCTATATAGTCATGTACCTCCTCCCATGGCTCTTACAATCTTTCTGTCCCCTCTTCTGCAATGGTCCCTGAGCGCTGGGTGGGTGAAGTTTAATACAGGAGACCTGTCCAAGGACCCATGCTCTCCAGACTCTTATTCTTTATACTTTTAAAATGCTCATTTCTTGATGCTGACTATCTCTTAAGGGTGTGCTATGTACCAGACCTCAGATGATGCAGTCCTGGTCAAATTAAGTGTACTCCAAGCAGACTCAGAACTGGCCTCGGACATCAACCTCTGAACTCAGAGTTCTGACACCTCTTTTATTAAGTAGACAATCCCTCTTCTCCTCCCAGTAGATAAACGAGCTTGGAGATGCACAAACGTTGGAACATACCAAAGGAACAGCTGTTAGTTTAATGCCTAAAGACTGGGTCCCTGCTGTGAGTTTAGGACACCAGCTCCCCAACCAGCCTGAGTGTGTTCAGGACGAGCCAGAGTGCTGAGAGGAGATAGATCACCACGTCCTTCTCTCCCTCCAGCCTGTGCACTACAGCCTTTTCTGCCTTTAGTGTGGGTGAACGTGAACGTAGGCTTGGTGCCTCTCTGTACTCCTGAGCTTTATGGGATCTGCTGCAGACTTACAAAATACAAACGATCCAAGAGGGTTCTTGGGAGACCACGTTGCAGAAAGAGGAAGTGGAGAGAGAGGATCTGATTACGGAAGCAAGAGCTGTCGACTGCGTAGTGTGTAGTCTGAACCATCTAACCCTCCCAAACCTCCCCCTTTTTTACATTTTCCTGTGAGATGGTTTGCTTTCAGAAACCTACATGGCTCAGGGAAAGTGAAAGCAATACTAGGCTTTCTGGAAAAATCTATGGAATGTGTCCTCCTCCTAGCTGTGTGTGCATCTGTTCTTGTCATATATCTACACTCTCTGGGCTGGTGACACTTCTGAAACCCACAGGAGTCAGTGGCAAAAATCTAAGTTAAAATCCTTTAGAGAGATTTTTTTTTTGGATACACCCACCTTTATTATAGCAGTGTTTTTCTCTGGTATTTATTTAAAATACTCAGTATATGACGTACTCAGCATATGGAAACAGGAAAATATTTTATAAAGAACCAAGCCATTTCTTCTATAAGAGATACTTGCTAGAAGGCGAAATTTGGCCCTAATTTAGGAACCAAACATTACAGTGAAATAAGTACTTAAACGGAAGCAGTCTTATAAATATTTTCACTTTGAAAAATGGAAATTCACTGTGTAGCCTGATACATAGCACCTATGCCATGTCTGGGCTGCGAATCTGTTCTTGTGGACTTGAACAAAAGGTTAGTTTTGAATTCTAGCACCAGACTGTCCCAGTTTGCATTTTGTGTTTCACAAGGGAGTGTTTGGCAGATTGGAGGTTTGAAAGCTCCTGGAGGCTGTCTCTGGGGCTGGGATCAGCGCATCCGCTGATTCACCCCGGAACAGTGCTTTTCCATTTACAGTCTCTTAGCATTTTCTCCTCTTGTGTGCGATCCAGGCTAGCGGAGTTGGGATACTGGTTCCTAGCTGGCTGATTTTCGGAAGGATACACTTTGAGCCTGGTCTCCCTGGCTTTTAGCTTTCACTTGCCTTATTTGGTAAAGCTGTGGGGTTATTCCTGGAAAGGGCTGTTTCACCAGTTTCAGGGACTCTTTCCCTTCTCCATCTCCTTTTGCGCTGAAGCCTGGGGTGTGCTTGTAGGTCTGGGGGAGCTCTTTCTAACGGGAATATGCTAAAGAATTCTCATTGGATCCAGGGCTGGTGATGATTGTGCCTCTCTCTAATGAGATGTTTACTTGTAATCCATAACTGAATTATACTTCGATTAAAATTTTATTTTGAAACTTGGGTCTCCCCAGTGCTCTGGCACTTTTGGCTTTGTCTGGAGCCCCAAACAGACATGGTCTTCTTGCTTTTGCCAGACTCGTACTGCCTAGATTGCCTTTTCCCCAATTGTTCTTTCCTGTTCTGCATTCTCTCTGTCTCTTTGGGGGCTTCCTCTTATTCCTTATAAGGAATGGATAACACTGACTACATGAACGATCCATATACCATGTTTTAACCGAGTTCATGACTTATTACTCTCCAGGTACTTGCTTCTGGTGTCATTTATAGGAAAACACAATCTTATTCTGTTCTCTATCTGTGAAGTCCCATTCTCAACCTCAATGCCCCACCCCCAACCCCTTCCCCAGGTGGGATCCAGACTCCCCACTTCCTTCACAGTAAGAGAAGCAGCATCAGTTTAAAAATGAATAGTTTGAGTTTTAGAGAGATGAGAAGGCATGCTTTATTTCTTGGAAACTATATTTAGCGTTTTTAGCCTAAAAAAGAAGTTTGTAGATCTTCAGAATGCTGGTTAGACCCTTCCTGGTGGAGGTGAAGATGGAGAAGTGGGAAGTGAGGAGTGAGATTGATGGGGTAAATACTTGCTCCTTGCCAGGAGGGCATTGACTTTAGTAAGGGTTTGGAGGGGGATGTCTGTCTACACAGAGAATGTTTCTCCCTCCCAGCTTGCAGAGGCTGCCACTCAGTGGGAGGGAGAGTCAGTGAAGCTCTAACTTACTTTCATTTTCGAGAACCTTTTTCCCCAACTTGGCTGCGTGTCTGTCAGTGAGTGCCTCTCTGATCTTAGTCCCCTGCAGTTCACTGTTGGAGTTTATCAGGTTAAGGAACTAGCTAGCATTGTCATACATATCCCCAAAGGCTCAGCAAGAGACAGTTGGGTTCTCTCTAGCAGTTCATTGGGGTTGAAGGGGAGGGTAGCAGGCCCTGAGTGTTCTCACCACAGTTATGCTGACCTTGACTATGTCAGAATCTTTTACTCGATCACCCAGACCATGTAGAAGCACACAGGAGTGTTCCACCCATGGGATTATTATGTGTGGTTCTCTGATTCCCCGCTCTGGCAGTTGTTTGGGAGACTCCATTCGCTCCTGTCTGGTTTATGCATTTCTGTTTCCTGTTGAGGAAATAACAAGCAAACTTGAGACGACTCAGCAGTATACTAGATATGTTATGAACTGTGCATGATACTTGAGTCAAGCATGTAAAACCAGCCAATTACTAGGATATATAGGATTGTTTTGAGTGGACTGCCTGAAGTCTTGCTGCGCTAGAGGTCAGTGTCCCTTGTGGGGAGTTAAGTTTGTCTTTCTATATTGTTATGGAGCACATAGCTGTCAAACTAATAATAATGATTACTGCTACTACTGGTAGGTATTGAACACTCCCATGGTACCTGCCTTGTACGAAAGCTTTATCCACATGTGAACTGGAAAATACATGCTCTTCTGAGGCTAGTGCTGATCATATCCTTGTTTTACTCTTCAGGAAACAGGCTTAGAAATACACATGTCTGGAGCCACCATTAGCTAGAAATATGAACCTGACAGCCAAACTTGAGATGGCCTTGCCGAATGCCTGCATTACTGCCTCTTTCCAGGTGAAGCCATTCTGGTGGTGGGTAGTTCTCTCTGATTGACCAGTTTCTGAAATTCTGGAGCAAGAATTGCCCCCAGTAAAGACATGTGCTATTTCAGTAATTTTTGTTTCTTCTTTAAGTCACCATTGGCTCTTCTTTGCTGTGTTCTTATTTGTGTGTTTATATGTGCTTCTTCGTATGTGTGTGTGCATGCATGTGTGTGCAAGTGTACATTTGTGCATGTGCATATAGCTACTGGAAGTCAAACTCTGGTGTCATTCTTTAGGAGCTGGCTATGTTTTGTTTTTGACTGGATCTCTGCTTGGCCTGGGACTCACCAGGTAGGCTGGGCTGGCCAGTCAGTGAGCTCCTGGATCCTCCTGTCTCTGCCTCCTCAGAGCTAGGGTTAACAGCTTTCTTATGTGCATTCTGGGGATTGAACTCAGATTCTGCTGCTGACTGGTGAGAACTCTTCTTATTGAACCACCTCTTCAGTCCACCACACACTCTTTTAACCATCTTTTCTTTTGTTATTTTACTGTGATTTTTCTGGCTTTTGCTCATCTGCCTCTCAGGTCCCCTTGGGGGTTGGTTTCTAGGAATTACCTTGGAGACTTAAGATTGTATTCTCATGTTCTATTGCTGCAGTTGGTGTAGGACTTGGAAATGATTTTTTAAAAACATTTTAGTTATTTTTATTTTGTGTGTATGAGTGTTTTGCCTGCATGTATATAGGTGCACCATGTGTGTTCAGTGCCCGTGGAGGGTGAGAGGGGTTGTTGAATGCCCTGCAGCTGGTGTTATGATACGTTATTGGCCACTGTGTGCATGCTGGGAACTGAACCCAGGTCCTCTGCAAGAGCAGCCAGTGCTCTTAACCACTGAGCCATCTCTCCAGCCCCTGAAACATTTTTTTAAACATTTCTCTGGAGATGGTGATCAGCTGACTTTGCTTTAAGTTGGTGTTTTTCAAATACGTGCAGACTCTGTCACGACACTGTCAAAATGCAGATTCTGGGATAGCCTCTGTTTTCTGACTGGCAGTGAGGCAGAAGAGCCTGCCTGAACTTCTAACAAGTCACCAGGATGCTGCTGTGAGTTCTCATTTCTCACCCTGCGTAGGAGGGCCTAGGTACACTGGCCCTGCATCAGCCACGGCTCTCTTTGCCTTTCCTAACCTATTTACAGTCTATTTCTCATGGTGGCTGGAATTTGTGACTTCAACAACTATCTAGAGGTCTTGACGCCAGGGTGAAGTGATAACAGGGAGAAAGATGGAGCAGGTATTGAAGGAGAAGCTGTCACCATGGCAGGACTTGTTAAAAAGGCAGGCTTCCTTAATTGGTAGCTTAGCAGCTAATCCATGTCACCAAAGGCTGTAAATCGCACTACTGGGAGTCTGCCTGAAGGCAGCTTCTAGCTGCAGAGGTTTTAACACCTCTCATCTGACTTTTGTTAAATAGTCTGCTGGAGTCCAAAATAGAAGCTGTGTAGGGAGAGTTTTCTTAAGCAGATCTCATCTGCCAAGCTACTCTGCTGAGGTTATGTGGATCCCCCATACACACTTTGTATGAAGTCAGTCAACAACAAGAACAACAAATCACAAAACCCAAGGCTGGGGAGATAGCTCAGAGGGTAAAGTGCTTGCTGTGCAAGTGTGATGACATGAGTTTGAATCCCCAGAACCCAAGCAAAACAGGGCACAGTAGTGCACATCTGAGATGGAGACGGGAAAATTCCGAGAAGACCGCGGGCCAGCCAGTTTGACATATGCATTGGTAAACAACAAAAAAGAGATCCTTCCACAAGGTGAAAGTGCGAACCAACACCTGAGGTTGCCTTCTGACTCCCACATGTGAATCATGACACTCACTTGCCTTCACACACACACACACACAGAGTCACAAATCCCTTAAAGATAACTTATGTCAGTTGGACACTTATTATGTCATTGTTCACTTATGCATCTTTACCCTATGATCTCTAGATCATGAAGGTTGAAGAATGTCTTTTTCCACTATACAGGAAATGCACACCGAATCCTCCTGAAATATTCTAAGGTGCTACAGCAAAAGCTTGTTTCTTTTTGCATCACTATGACAAAATATCTGACAAGAGCAGAAAGATTTTAGCTCATGATTTCAGAGTTTCAGTGAGTTAGGAAGGCAGAGTGGAGTAGCTCAATTCACAACTGTGGGAGTCTATGGTAGAGGCTGTTCACATCATAACAGACCAGGACGCAGAGATTGTGAAAGAAGTCCACCCTCAGTCTTCTATCAGCCAGAGCACACCTCCCCAAGTAACAGCACTAGGTACAACACAAGTGTTCAGAACACAGACCTGTCAAGGACATTTCAGATTCAAACCATACCCGACCCTAGAGTTAGCAGTTATTATTAGATTGCTCTGTGACCTTTCAGACTCTTATCTGCATGTATTTAAGTGTATACACACATATATGTATTTATGCATACGTGTGTATCTATATACACACACACAAAGTCTTCTACTGAGAGTGGGAGGGTTTTAACATTATGGTGTTTTTTTTTTTTTTTTGTGGTGTTTAGGATGAAATCTAGGGCCTTTGTGCATATTAGGAAAATACTCTTTCACTGACTCACATCTCCAGCCCTAAAGTATGTTTTAAACCTATGTTCAAAGTATCAACTAAGTCCTTTTATCCACTGGGCTCTACGGATACTGTGGATTTTTCTAGACCCCTCCCCCCTTTCTCCCCTCTGACTGTTGATCTCTCCCAAAGCTTCACCTGTGCTCTCCTTCTCCATTTACACTCACTCTCTATCTGGTCTCATTGGGTCCTAAAGCTTAAATATACTGATGACCGACACATCTGTTTCTCCAGTCCCCATCTGTTCTCCTAAGAGCTAAGTCTACATATCAATCAAAGTGACAACTCCCTGTGAACAGATCTCTGACAGCATCTCTCATTGATGCCCTGTTTCCAATTGGCAGACTTTCCCTGCCCCCAAGCCTGCACCCTCATCTTTCCTATCTGACCCTTTGCTCAAGTGATGGACCTGCAGTGTCTGAAGTAGTGTCTTCTTCATCCATCACACATCACTTCTTAGCCCTCTGAGGCTTGTTTGCTTGCCCTTGATGGCTTCCCTCTGTCTTCTTGACAGCCCCATGCTGCTCGAAGCCACCATCATGTTTCCTAAACTGGTGTTTCTCACCTCTTTGAGTGACCCTTATAGTAAGAAACATATTTCATATTGCAACCCAGGATACAGTACTTAACCTTTCATTTTTGGAGTGTGCCATGATCTTTCATTGTCATATTGTTTGAGTGTGTGGAGTGTGAAATGTTAGTTGAATCAGTTTAATTCATTTTATGACCCAGATTTAGTCGTGATTAGTAGTTGAAAGAGCAGTGGTTTGCACTGTTGGTGTTTCAGTCAACTCTGAGAAGCTTTGGCCTAAACTGGTAGCCTTTTGGGGATGTAGTGGTCGGCTCCCTACAAGTCTTTGGAATCAGCCTGTATTGAGGGAGATTGCCCAGTGAAATTACCACTGTGGCCCCACCATGGGTCCCCCCATTTCCGATGTTGCTGACCTGACATCCTCTTCACTCTGGATGGAGCATCGCAGTCCTTGCAGAACCACCCTGGTCATGCTAGTCTAGTGCAAAGTTGGTCTGTCACCTCATGTTTAACAAAATCTTGCAGGACCCTTTATCCAGCCAGGGTCTCAACTTGTTAACATGGATATATGTTAAGATCATCTGGAAGAATTAAAATATACAAACAGAAAACAAAATCTAGTACCTGAGACTCATCAGAGAATCAGAATCTCTAGGCATGGAGCCAGGATACCAGCCCTTGCACAGGATCTGGTCCCCACCTCCCTCCCCAAAGGGGCCTCCTGTGGCACTCTTGACTCACTTATCACTGCTCAAATTGGCCACTTCACTAATTGCACACAGCCAGCTGATTTTTGCTCCCAGAGTCTTTGCTTCCATGGTTCTTTGTGCCTGGAATTCTCTTCTGTAGTTTTGCAGGTCTGCTTTATACCTTGCTTCATGCAGACACCATCACCTCAGAAAGACCTCCTAAGCTCCCTGTACTGTCACCTTTACCCTTTTAGCTGCTTCATGGTGTTTTGTAAAGTCTCTACTTAGATCTCTGTGTTTTATGTTGCTTTATTTCCGGTCTACTTATTTCTCTTGTAGAATGTAAACTACCTGTAAATACATATTCATCTTGCTCATTACTGTGTCCTTAGTACCTGGAACAGTGTCTAACTCAAAGGAATTCTCATTCTTAATGAATGGGAGTATTAGGCTGGGAGTATAGATCAGAGGCAGAACACCTACCTACCATGTATCAGGCACTGACTGGTTCCATCCCCGGCCCTGAAAAATCAGTGACCAAGAGTGTTATCGGAGGTTGACTATAAAATGACTTTCTTGGCTTTCTGTGTTTTTCCTGTCTGGACAGAGGGAGGGAATGCTTTTTCCATAGTCAGTTATCATACTGGACCTGTCCGTGTGCTTTAATTCAAGAAAGCATTTTTCTTGTTTCTCCTAGGGAAGACTATAAAGAGGAAAAAGGAAAAAAGATAAAACAAGAAGATAATGCTCTTATTTTTCTAAAGAAACTTGTCTGGTTTTAGATGACCAGATCTTTGCCTTGAATTGATTTTGCTTTTTTATAGGACTTGGGAAATCCTTTTCATTTAACCTGGCTATTTTTCTTTCTCTGAGGAGACCTTTATGATCACTTATGGCAGTTAAAGTTGTTACCAGAGTGCTAAATGTCAGAGGTTATTTTGGCTTGGGTCTGGAGATGATGTATTTAATATGATGGCTTACTTCAACTTGGTTGAATTTTTTTTTAAGCCTTCAGTTGGAGCAATGACAGTTTAACAGTCAGATCTGACATAACTATCTTACATAATCAGACATTTTAAGGATGCAAATTGGAAAGCTTTTGCAGTTAAGTTTTAGAACTTCTTTTACTTTGCCTGCTTTGAGGCTTGGTCTTGCTTTTGATCCTTTATCCTTGATCTGTCCTTCTTTAGTAGGTTAATTCAGAGCTGGGGATCTGAAGGATTCTTGAGCTTTTATAAAAGAGAATAATGTCTATATATAATAATAAAGTTGGGTAAAAGCAGAAAATTGTCAGTTTCATTAAAGTTTTAATTTTTATTGTATGTGTACATGTCTTTTGCCTGCATTTATGTACATGCACCCATGTCATATAATACCCACAGAGGCAAGAAGAGGCTGTCAGATCTTCTGGAAATGGAGTTATAGGTGGTTGTTAACTGCCATGTGGCTTTTGGGAACTGAACCCAGGCTGCAAGAGCAGCCAGTGCTCTTACTTGCTAAGCTGTCTCTCCAGACCCATCAGTCTCGTTTTTAAGGTGTGTCACCACTGCCTGCTAGTCAACCACTGAGCAGCCCAGGTGTGAGAGTCCTCACCCATGGCTACTTCCTTGGTTATGCTGTGTGCTTGAAAATACATGGTTTGTGCTTCACACCTGTCCTTTAGTAACAGTACATTGGTAGTGGTGTTCAGTGTACATCAAACATTTGTGCCAAGTTTTGGCTCATTATATATAAGTTGTATTGTCATTGGTCTGCATGTGAAACCATTTCTTCTATTTAAGCAAAGATTTTCCTATTGCATTTTTTTCCCTTCATGATCTTCTATTACAGACAACCGAAAAGCCAACTCCTATATGCTTCTTACAAGCTGGCTGTAGTACAGGGACTCAAGTGTTGATGCTGTTTCTTTAGGGATTGAACTCTTCCCTCTTCTCCACATTTCATCTGCTTTCCTCTGGGTGAGGAAATCTCTGAGGCTAATCTCTGCTTTATGGTGTCTAAACCGTTGTCAGTAGCCCTGGATGTGAACTCTTTTTTGCTGTTCTAGGAGAAAGATTGCCTAGCTCCTCTGCTGGTTCAGTCCACTAACTCCAGGACCAAAGGCTTTTTAACTTAGAGACCAGGGGTGCAATCTTTCTTTGTCTAGTGCTGGCCTAGGAAACGGGGAAGTACAGTGAACTCCATCCAAACACTTGGGTTCTGAATGGCAGGAGGTTCATTCTCCAAGGAAACTGGACTTGTGGTATTGGAAAAGCAGAACATTAGTCTTCCCTGGGAACAATCAGAACAGTTAGCTTCTGGGTATGATCATTGGTAAGGGTTCCACGGTGGTGTGATAACTGAGGATGTGCTATATGTTAGAAGAGACTATGTAAAGTCGGGAGTTTTCCTGTCTCTCTGTTTCTGTTTCTGTCTCTGTTTTTAATTAATTCATAAGGTTTTAGATTGACTTCAGCTCTTCCGACTGCTGGTCCTTGGTGTTGTGTCTAGTAATGTGTCTTGGATCTATGGTGATATTTACTCATATAGCTTGTGAATTTGCTCATATCATTTTCCTTCTCTGAGTAGCTGCTACACTTGCAAACACGAGGTTTAGACACAGTCACTTTTAGTCCTAAAACTTGACATTTCATTTAGGTCATTCCATACATTTTCAGAAGTAGAATATTTGACCCAAGAGAGCAAGTGACCAGTGCAAGTTGATTTTTCAGTCGTCTGTCTAAGAGCAAAGACTGGGGTACCTTTTACATTTTATTGAACACCTGAAAGTTCAGAGGCGTGAACATGGGGCTAGGATGTAGCTCAGTGGTAGAGCCTTTGCCCAGCATGCATACAGCTCCGAATTCTATCCCCAGCACTACAAAACAAAACACAAAACAGAAAGGGGCTGGTGATAGATTCTTTTTCCCTTATAGTTTTGAATTTGATTCTGAATGGAAACATCCATTGAGTAGTTATCTGTAAAGTTTATAGGCTACTTAGGAAAATTTAAAAATGAGCCAGATGGGACTATACTGCCCTTTCGGCATTAAAAATATTGTAATATACAAGGATAGTTATATTCTAAGTCCATTAGGAGGCATGATAAGTACTTACTAGACTTGCATGACATATCTAGTGACTCTTGTGCAAAAGAGAACATAAAGCATGTTGTAAAGACATGCGGAGTGAAATGAGCAGTGAAGCTGGAAATGTGTGTTGAGTCCTCATCACCTTGAGGGGTGACTCTGTGGGGCTCAGGGCTTGCTGCTTAGCACTAAGAACCTTTGAGAATTTCTAGGTAGAAATGGGTGTGGTCAATAAATCCTTCATCAAGCCAACCCTGATCGTCACCTGGGAGGCTCCTGGGAGAGTCCCTGTGGTAGTCAGCAGGTGGGAACTCAAAGCTCCCAGACAGGCATTAGGAAAAGAAATGGACTGATTTATTAAGGTGTATATGTGGGTCATATATATGGTACAGTGCTAATTTGGAGGTCAGAGGACAACTTGTGGTATTCCATTCTCTAGTTCTCTCCTTCTGCCGTGTGGATCCCAGGGATTGAACTCAGGTCCTTAGGTTCAACGGCAAGCACCTTTACCTGCTGATCTATCTTCCTGGGTCTTGTTTGTTTTGCTGTCTGGACCCATTGGCATCTCTGTGATGAAGTTGCTAGGTAACAAGGAAGAAGAGGAGAAAGGCTACTGAGTAAACAGCCTGCTCCAGACGGTTAAGGGGAAGCTGAGAGTGTAGACAGTGTCATACAGGGAAGGGGGATGGAGGGAAGGAGGTGTGCAGAAGGGCTGAGGAAACCGAAATGAATTCTATATTTAGGTGTGGTTTACAATCCTCCCTTACAACTTCCCTGCTACAAACCTTGCACCAGTTGCTAAGCTTTAATTTACTCATCTGAAAAATGAGGCTAGTGGAAGTCAAGGCAGTTAAGAGAATTTGTTTAAATGGACAACATGATGAAGTGTTCAACATAGTGCCTGTTACAGTTGATTTTGGCCAGTTTATGTATGAAGAATAGAGGCAATTTTGGGATTTCTGTGTATGTGTGTAGTGTATGCATGTGTGTATATACATGTGGGTGCATGTGTGGAGGCCAGAGGTTGGCCTCTGATGTCTTTCTGTATCCTTTTCCACCTGAATTTTTGAGACAAATCTCTTAATGAACCTGGATCTCACCAGTTGGCTAGACCTCCTGGCCAGCAAGCACCGGGGATTCTCCTGCTTCTGCTTCCTGGTGCTGGGATGATAGGCACTCACCTGGTACTTTTCTGTGTGGACACTGGGAATCAAAACTCACACAGCAAGCACGTTAACCACCGGATCACCTCCCTAGCCTCCAGGGATATTTTTAAGGGCAAAAAAAAAAAAAAAAACAAAGATAGAGAAGCAGTCAAAAAAGGGACAGCGAAGTGGATGGTGGGGAAATGCAGAAGGGCAGGACTTTCACAGGGAGGTGATGGAGGGATAGGATCTGGAAGTGGGTTGACCGTGTCACTTAGGTCCCGATGACCTTTGAGAGTGTTTTGGGAGGGTGCAGGGGCAGCGTGCTCTTAGGGACCAGCAAGGCGGGGTTTGTCTAGTTTCCTAGACGAAGGACAGCGGCCCGTGTTGACTGTTCTGTCCGAGTGCCCTCTATCTGCCATATACCCCTTCCCAAGCCAGAGATAGGGAAAGCAGAAATCACATCTATACCTGCTGAAGTTTTAAGACTTTATCATCAGAACAAGCAGCATTCACAAAATTTGAGCTAAGCCCAAGTTAGAGACATACTGTTCTCAAGAATTGTCTGTGTTTCAGAAAGCCCAGCAGGCCAGTGTCTGTAGTAAAACTGCCTTGTAAGCCCAGACCTGAGAGAGTTTCCCAGGCCTTACTGTGGTGGGTCTGCCCTTACAATCGAAAGCAAAGTCTGTACATAGACAGACCACCCCTTGCCACAAGTTATTCTTCTTTGCTTTTAAAATATTCATTTCTAATAGTGTTTGTCATCTTTGGTTTCCAAATCCAAACTTATTAGCAGAGTGAAATACCATCCTGTTATCCCCGTAAGGTGGTATTTATGTTCAGATGATCCCCTGTTTATAGGGCTGGAGTTGGGACATGGGGATTTATTTATGTTCTGAAGGGCTTAGCAACTGGTCACAGACGGTTCTCAGTTTTCTGAACTACATTGTTAGCAAGGTGTAAAGTGTCTAGTTGGGGGTTGGCTGCCTCTTGGCTAGGATTCTTGTTATTCTAGAAAGTTACTAGAAAATCTTAGGCAACTTCTTATGATCAGAAATACTCCTCTGCTGCTGCTTTTCCTGCCTATCTGTAAGCCTAGTTATGGTTAGATCCAGCAGCTCCTTCATACTGATCATCTAGGACAGGACACAAACCATTCCACAAAGCTGAAATTCACATTACAGCACATGGACGTATACTGTTTCTCTGATTATCGCAGTATTCTAATATGTCACTGGAGCTTTGTGGCTTATACATATTCAACAAACTTAAGTTAGGACCTTAGGGCTATGAGTAAATAAACTCAGAGAAGACTGAGCAAATGAGAAAGCAATTATATGGCCTGTCTAAAGAGGCCCTCTTTCTTCCAGCTGCTTGCTGCCTTAGAGTGTTGCCAAACACTGGTTTGTTTTGCTCCTTTGCTTGTTAGTGAAAAGCTTCAGAGCTGGGTTTGAATGTGAAATTGCCCAATGTCTGAATGGTGGCAATTAATACCAGTCTGTTTAAAACATTGAGGGGGCCAGATAGAACTTTGTGAGTTGGATTTGGACTGAAACCTACCAGCTGGCAAAATTTACTGAAAATAATGCTTCATTAAGTGACAGCTTTTAATTCATGTGTGCAGAGTAGTGAGGAGGGCTTTGTGGAACTTGGGATGTAGGTGGATTGATAAACATGACTTGAGCCCCTGTGGAGCTCTGAGTACAGTAGAAGAACTGGACAGTAATCCAGGGCTGTTTATAAAAAGTGTTATAGAGCGGAGTGTTCCCAAGGTAAAGAGGTAACATCTGGCTGTCCTCACCAAGGAAAGGGAACTTTGAGTTACCGGGAAGGAGACAGGGGAATAGGGAGGGGGCTGTGCTAGGAAGCTTTGCAACACTATAGCAAAATAGAAGGATAATCAACTTATAGAGAAAAAGGTTTTGTTGTCTCACAGTTTGAAGGTTGCAGTCTATGATCAGTTGGCCTTTGAGTCTATGGCAAGGCAATTCATAATGATGGGAGCTGGGGGATGAGCAAACTGGCTTACATCATGAAGAGAACAAAGAGAAAGGAACTGAGGCCCTACCAGAGTCTGCTGTCAAATGATCTAATGACCTCTCACTAGATTCTGAGTCTTTAAGCTTCTACCATCTTCTAGTACTGCTGTGCTGGAAACAAAGTCTTACAAAGGCCTTTGGGAGACATTTCAGACCTAAACTATAGTGTGGCCATTTTAGACATCAAGGGCATGGGTAAATCTGAGGAACTGAGAGAGAACAAGCTTGGGTTCTGGGAACAGTTAATCATTGGGTTTGGCTAGAGGTAAAATGGTTAATTTTTATCTAGAGACCACGGGTATGATGTGTGGTCCTATGGCTGCTCTCTTGGTAGGCCACCGCTTAGTTAGGCAGACTGTCTGACTGTTTGGAATCTAAAGTGCAAAAACTCCCTGCAGTCTTCTGTTGTGTTAATCCTTGAGCTGGGTTTTGCAAACACCTGTGGAGAAACAAGTATTGGGAATCTATCTGTTAGAGTTGGAAGACCCAAACTTAGAGCTGTTGAGAAGTCAGCCCTGAGCTCACCTGCAGAGTGATCTGACCAGTTCCCTGCTGAGTTGTTTTTCTTTTGTGCTTTGCAGATCTGTAAACGGCCTGGGCTTACATCTTTCCAGGGTCTGTGCAGCCTTGTATGACTCTGACTTGCACACCAAGCTTCAGTGCCTCTTCTAATTAAAACACATTCCATCCTTGTCACCTCTCCTGCTTTTCAGGAATACAGCCTTCTTGGGACCAGTCTCTGGGCTTCTTCTGCATGTGTCACCTGGCAGTCAAATCTCCTTCACCAGGATGTGCTTCAAGGGCACAAGGAGATCTTCTCTCTTCTGTTTCAGCAATCTCTGGATTGATCAGGGAATTAAGAAATATAAGTGGAGCCATTAGGGAATGTAGATCAGTGGTAGCAAAGTTTGCTAGCATGCATTAGACTTTGAATTCCATCCCCAGCACGAGGAGAAATAATGTGGAAAGATTTGAAGAATATTTATTATCATCTTTACCTTCAAGATGTTCATGAAGGGCTGAGGAGGTGCCAGCACGAGGTCCTGAGTTTGAACCCTCATCACCCACGTAAAGGCTTGGCACAGTGGTGTGCATCTGTAACTCCTGTGCTGGAGAGAGAGGCAGCTATAGATGGATCCCTAGAGCTCCCTGTGTGGTTAGTCTGGCCAATCAGTGAGCTCTAGGTTCAGCAACAGATTCTGACTTAACTAAGATGGAGAGTGGTAGAGGGGGACATGTTGACCTCTGGTCTCCACATGCCCATGCATACACCCTCCAACACACAAATGCACACACACACTCATACACACAAGTTCTTTGAATAAAGATGGCCATTAGGAAGTGAGCTGTATGAAAGGTTCCATGAAGTCTTGCAATAAAAAACTTGTCCAGGTGAAGTTCTCTGAAATTAGACCTAAAAGTCTGGCTGTCTTTGGAGTGTCTCAGTTCAAGTGCAACTTGGTTTGAGTTGCTTTACTTCACCAAGCCATTTCTCCCGAGAATGCTTGTCAAAGCCCTTGGCATCCTACTATCATTCCAGACTGCTTCTGTTTCTTTCTCCTATGGTCTGGCTTTGAAAAATTAAAGGCTGAGTTTTGGGTGTAGATCATGCCTAATGAGGTTACATCTTCCATCCACACATGCATGCGCTAATCTCTTGCCTGTTTGGGGGCAAATCTGTTGAAATGCTCTCATTTGGAGAATGTTGTTCATAATATTTACTGAGGGTTTCTTTTATGTAAAACATGTTTCTCCTCTATCCTTAGATCTGCGTCCTTTACCGTTAGCCCCATTTTGCTGCTGAAGGACATCTCAGAGAGGTTGATACATTGCCTCAGGTCACAGAGCTAGGAGAGACAGCCATGTTTGAACCCAGAGCCCGGGTTGGTAGCCTCACAGTTGGCAGCTCATAGGCTCACACTTGCTTACATTGTTTTTACTCACTGTCCTAATTGGCTGTCCTGATGTCTGATGAAACACTGACCTAAACCAGCATGGGGAGGAAGGGATCTATTTCATCCTATAGGTCACAGTCCATCGTCAAGGGACACAAAGGCAGGAACTGAAGGCAGGAACTTGGAGACAGAATCTGAAGCAGACCATGGAGGAGTGCTGTCTACTGGCTTGCTTCCCGCGGTTTGCTCAGCTACCTTTCTTACACAGCCCAAGCCTACCTGCCTAGGGATGGCACCACCTACAGAGGGCTGGGCCCTCCTACAGCAGTTAGCATAAGAAAATGCCCCACATACATGGCCACAGACCAGTCTGATCTGAACAGTTTTTCGGATGATGTTCTCTCTTCCCAGGTGATGTGAGGCTTTTGTCACACTGACAGCTGAAGCTAATTAAAACAATCATTTTTTTGTTTGTTTTTGCTTAATCCACTCAAATGTTTTAAAATTTTTGTTAGTTTTTTTAAGTTGGAAGATTTTATATAAATAAAACAAATTTTTGGCATTGCAGGCAGAATTCAGAGTTAGCCACATTGGATTAGCATCCCCAGATGGTAACTAACAATTGGGAGAAACCAAGTTAACATCTCTTTCCTTGAGAGGTGTTCTAACATCCGTCTACTTTTTAGACTCCTTACCTTAGCATCGTGAGTGCTGCTGTGTGCATTTGGGGTTGTGTGGCTGTGGCTGTGTGATGAAAACTGGGTTCCGGAGAAGCCTCAGACACTGTGCATGAGGATTGTTTCTGACTGAAGCCCTTACCCAATCAGAGGTGGCATTTTCAAGTGAGGTTCTCTGGGGTCTCTAGGGTCCGTGGGGTCTAGCTGGTGCTGCCACAAGACTGTTACACCCTCTACTGAATTGGTCTTAGAGTACACAGTGTCAGGTTGGAGTGGAAGTACTGCATCCACTCTGATAAAGTAGTGGGTGTAGTTGTTTTGTGCAGGTGTATGGTAATGGTTTTATTTAATTGATAACTCTAGACACATGTATCCATTTGTGAAATTATCTGTGCAGTCAAGAACATGAGGACTTTTCACTTTGCTCTTCCCTGACTCTCAGTGGCCCATATTGGCTTCATCAGTTGTGGGTGGGTTTGTGTTTTCCCTAGAGTTTTGGATCTAAAAAGAATCATAGACCATTGCAGTCTCTTTTGTCTGAATTCTTTTATACAGAATGATGTTGTTTTATCAGTAATCCAGTCTTTAAACAAAACAGTGCTGTTTACTCTGCATGCTTCAGTTTCCCCCAGAGATATATTTTTGAACATTCTAGCACCAGGGTTTTGGTTAGCACAACTCTTCACTATGTACATCTCTCCAGTTGGGTTAGAATTGGGGTTGAGGAGTTCCAGGGTCTACAGTAATTCTGTGATTCTAAGGAGACAACATCTCAGGTTTTGTTTCAGATAGCTTCCCCCTGTAGTTTGTAAGGTTGTTGGAGGCCCATGCATTCACTGAAAGCTTAGTCCCAAACATGGTGGTTTCCAAAGGCTGTGGAAACTTCTGTGATGTGGGGCTCAGTTGGAGACCTTTCTTCATCATTGTGGATCTGTCCTTTAATGGGATTTGGGGGTCTTGTGTCCTGTCTCTTTCCTTCCCCCCTCCTTTGGGTTCTCCCTCCCTCTCTCCCCTCTTCATTCTCTCCTTCTCGACTCCATCTCTGTTCCCATCCATGAAGTGGATCGGTTTTCTGTGCTGCATATTCCCATCATGATGCGCTAGCTCATCACGGCTCTAAAGAAACAGTCAACCAACTGAATCTCCTACTTAACTGAAATCTCCTAAGCCAAAATACACCTTTATTCTTTATAAGTTGATTATCTCAGGTATTCCAGGAATGGAAAGTTGACAGACACACTGTCTTGATCTCTTTTCTGTTGAACAACTCACTACTGACTAATTTATAAGTAAATTTCTGCCTCACAGCTCTGGTGGTTGGGAAGTCTAAGAGCCTAGCTCCAATGTTAGGCAAGAGCCCCTGTGCCATGTCATAACATAACAGAAGGGTAAACAAGCAGACTTGAGACAGAGGAGATCTTGGCCTCACTCATTCTTTTTATTAGGAACTTACTCCTGAGATGATGACAAAAATCCATTCCCTCATGACCCAATAGCCTCTTAAGGGCTCCACCTCTTAATTATCTTCATTATAACCATGACAGGAGATTGTTAGAGAACATGTAGACAGGCCCTGTAGAGGGTCCCCAGGCTGCATCTCAGAAAGAACACCATCTCTTTGGACCTTTCTGTTTTGTGTCTTTAAAGGAACAATTTAAATAGCTTTACTTTTAAACTTCTAAAGAGAAAACATTTTTCTGGTGTTTGTTAGATACACATGAATGCTTGAGTTTGCCATGGAAGATAATAATAGTTTTTGGGCTGTTGAGGAATCGCAGTGTGGAAGGTGATGTGAAGTGTGGTGCACTGGGAATATGAGGGAGGTCTTGGAAGAGGCAGTCCTTGGAGGAATGTCAAGGTTGTGACATGAAAGCTCAGTCCTGTGGGCTATGCTTCCCAAATCGAGTCCTGACATCACAAACCATTACAGCTCAGGAGTGGAGAAATAAAAGCCTGAGCACTGCTTCATTTCTTGGTTGTGTGGTATACTGTATGGATCCATGTTGTGACTTTGTGGTCTGCAGCAAGTTAACTTGGTGTTAGCAGATGAGGTTACTCTAGGAAGAGAACTTGGTCAGAGGTACTTCACCAAATACAGTATTGCATCTGTTGCCTGCAGAATCAATAGAGAAAGTGACCTCGGAATGCCCTGTGATAGTCTGCCATTCATCGAGATTCACTTTGAAAAGGGCCCGTCCGTCTCTTTTTATCTCTGAGAAGCTAGATTTTCATACCTAGGTGTATCACTTCATATTTACACAGTATAGCGTATTGTTATATTTTCTTATTAATATGTCAGATTTCTCTAATTTTTAGAGAGACTGTATGATCTTTACAGTTTTTGTATGTCCCTAATTATATTTTTAGGTTTTCCTAGTGAGTTTCTAGAATTTTCCCCCTCTGGTGCTAGGGATTAAACAAGGCTTGTACATGCTATGCAAGTGCTCTGTGACTGAGCTATAGTCCTCAGACCTAGAATACTTTTGTAGTTAATAATTGAGAAATTACATTTTTCTTCTGTTGTTGGTAGTTGGGTGCTGAGTGAGCTGGATGGATGCTAATCACCTGTTCTAATTAAGGATAAGGAAACTCATAATTATGGTCAACTGATTTTCAATGGAGGTGCCAAAACAGTCACTTAGGGGGAAATGTTCTTTTCAACAAATACTACCAAGACAATTGAGTTTCCACATACAAAATAATATAGTTGGATACCTACATCACTCTAAATAGACTAAAAGTTTAATTATGTAAAACTATGACACTTCTATGTTCACCCCTAAATGGCAAATCTGTATCACGCCGTCTTCTCCTCAGACTCAAGGATCATTGCAGAAGAGGAGGCAGAAAGGTTGTAAGAGCCAGAGGGTGGTAGATGAGACTATAAGAAAACAGCATTTTTCAGACAGCAGGGCATTTGCCCATATGAACTCATAGCAATTGTGATAGCACAGACAAGACCTGTGAAAGCTCAAGTCAGAAAAAATGCCAGAATAGTGAGGAGGAAAGTGGGCGAGGAGCCCCAACCCTAGCTGAGGAACACTTGGCAATTGATAGCTGCTGAGAGAGTCAGTTTTCTTTAAGGGTGTGATGCTGGGTGGGTTGATGAGGCTTCAGGGGGTGGACCCATACCACAGAACATTTGGGGACACAAATTAGACCCCATAGGCCTTTAAAAAAAGTAGAGATAAACTCTTGTGAAAGAGGGGACAGAAAGATTGGAAGAGCCAGGGGTAGTGGATGACCATAAGAAAACAGAGTTTTCAGGCTTCTGGGATCCTGCTCATAAGACTTCACAGCAATGGTGACTACATGCGCAAGACCCATGCAAACTCAAAACAGTCAAAAATCCAGCATAGAACTGGGGAAATGGGTAGAGAGCCTCAACCTTAGCTGAGGAACTATTGGCAGCTGATCACTGCTGAGTGAGGGAGAGTTGGTCTTCTTTGGGGGAGGTGACTCTGGATAGGCTGATCAGGCTACAGTGTAGGAACTCACACTGAGGGTCATCTGGGAGTACAGATTTGACCCAGCAGGCCTTAGCGTATCTGATAGAATACATGAGGCCTGGTGGGGAGCTGTCAGGGGTGCAGGTAGAGGAGGGTGTCTAAATATGATTAAGATGTAGGAAATGCAGAAAAATGTATAAGTTTTACATATAAAAAATGGAGCACATGAAGTTGGGGAAGGGCTTTAGAATGGTGGAGATGGAAGGGTCTGAATATGACCAAACATACTGTATGAAATTTTCAATTAATAAAAATATTTTTAAATCTACCACTCCCCAAAACTATAACACTTTTAGTAGAAAATACAGTTTTAAATCTCCATGACCTTGGATAGTGATGACCCCCAAAATGTAAACCACACAAGAGGACAAATTGAGGAAAGATTTGTAATTTTTTTACTTAGGGACTAGTATTCAGAATACATAAAGAAGTATCAAATTTAACAGTAAAAATAGAAACAAACCAATTTAAAATGAGAAAGGGATTTGAAGACACAGTTCTCCAAAGAAATTGTTCACTTAGTAGAAATTTGAAAAGTCATTAGGAAAATGTAGATCGAAACCATTGAGAAATTAGTGCAGTGGCCATTGTCAAAAAGATGGGCAATAAGAAATGTCAAAGGATAGACGTAGGCTAGGGATAGAATTCAGTGGCAGAATGTTTGTGTTGTGTGGTTAAGGCTCTGGATTCAATCCTTGGTACAGAACTGGGTATGGCGATGCATGCCTGCAATTCCTTGTCTTAGGCAGCTGTAAGAGGACTGGAGTTCAGGACCAAACTTGGATGTTTACGCCCTGTCTAAAACAGAACTATGGATTCCTTGTCTTAGGCAGCTGTAAGAGGACTGGAGTTCAGGACCAAACTTGGATGTTTACGCCCTGTCTAAAACAGAACTATGGGGATTTGAATGAGGTGTCCCCCTAGGCTCATTTGATGATTTGGTCAGTTGATGACACTGTTGTGGAGGGTTTGGAAGTGTGGCCTTGCTGGAGAAAGCACGTCGCTGAAGGAGGGCTTCGAGAGTTCATAACCATGCCCCATTTCCATGATCTCTCTCTCTGGTTCTTGTGCCTGAAGATGTGAGCTCTCAGCTTTCTGCCCCAACTGCCTATGTTACCGCCACCCCTACAAACCCTCCCCCTGGATTCTTATCCCTGGAGTTGTAAGCCCAATAAACTCTTTCTTCTGTATGTTGCTTTGGTCATTAGTGGTATTTAACACAGCAACCAAAAAGTAACATACAAAACAAAACAAGACATACCAGTATGAAAAAGAACAAAAGGAATGTTGGCAAGAATTTTAAGAAATTGAAATCCTCATATGTCACAGGTGAGATTGTGTACAGTTATGCAATGACTTTGTAAAACAAATAGACAGTCCCTCAAAAGATCAGACATAGCCTCCCATATAACCAACAGTTCTACTCCCAGATACAAAACCAAAAAAAAAATTTTTATAGCAGTTTTATGAATAATAACTAAAACAGAAACAGCACAGCATGCATAGATTAACAAATGGAAAACAACACATGGTATGAATTATTACATGTATATGAAAATGAAACAGGTACTGATACATGCCACAGCATGCATAAATCTTACAGACATTATTCTAAACGAAAGAGCCTTATTACAAAAAGGTAACTATGTCATGATTCCATTTATATGACATGTTCAGAATCCGTAGAGACAGAAGGTTGATTACTGGTTGCCAGGACCTGAGAATAGAGGAGATTGGGGAGTGACCACTAATGGACATAAGAGTTTTAAAAATTTGGATTTGTTTTTATTTTATGTGTGTGAGTGCTTTGCCTGCATACATGTAAGTGCACCTGTCTCATGCAAAACCCATGCAGGACAGAAGAGGGTCAGATTCCCTTGGAACTGGAGTTATGGACAGCTGTTAGCTACCATGTGGGTGCCGGGATTTGAACCTGAGTCTTCTGCAAGAACAGCCAGTGAGTGCTCTTAACCACTGAGCCATCTCTCCAGCTTTGGAGATATATATATATATATTCCCCCCCCCTCCACAGAGTTTAGTATAGATGTTCTAGAACTGGACAGTAGTGATGGTGGTACCAAGTCTGAATTGTTAAAAAACTGCTAAATTTGGGAACTGGGGAGATGATGGCTCATCAGTTAAGAGCGTGTAGTGCTCTTCAAGAGCACCTGAGTTAGGGCCTCAACACCCCAACTAAGCAACTCATGACTGCTTGTAACTCAAGCTCAGGGGATATGCCACCCTCTTCTGACCTCTGCTGGTACCTGCACTCATATGCATGTATCCCTCATACACATTGTTAAAAATAAAAATAAATCTTAAAAATAACAAAAACTGCAAGTAATACTGTGTATTCTGGTATTCTGTGCATAGAAATGAAATCTCAGTAAATAGGCTACATGTAGGGTATTTATACTTACTGGTTATAGTATGTGCAAGAAGAACATCAGAGATACATCAAGTAAAATACTAAAGTATCTACCTGTGACTAAAAGAGAAAATGAGTGAGAAGAGAGGTGAAGGGGATGGAAATACCATGAGTTCTATTCTGGGGATGAGTTTTTTAATGTGTTTGAAGATACAGTTTAGTTAGGAAGAGCATCCACTGAGGCATGTGCATTAGTGAGGCCTTTTGGAACAAAAAGGACTGGGAGGTGTGCACTCTTGGGTTTTCTAGTTGTGGAGGTAGTGTATTAGGTAATTTTTTTATTGATGTGTTAAAACATCATAACCAAGGCAACTTATAGAAGGAAGGGTTTATTTGGGCTAATGGATCTGAAGGATAAGAGCCCATCATGGTGGGGAGCCTGGCAGCAAGCAGCAGGCACGGCCTCAGAAACCAACAGCCGAGAGCGGACATCTTCAGGCATGTGCTGGAAGCAGAGACAGCACCTGGAAGTGGGGCAAGTCTGTGAACTCTCAAAGCCCACCCCCACTAATGTGTGCGCTTCCTCCAGCAAGGCCACACTCCTAAAGGTTCCATGACCTCTCCTAAACAGAACCACCAACTGGGGACCAAGTATTCAAATGCTTGGAGTCTGTGGGGGGCCATTGCTTATTCCAACCACCACCAGTGGGAAAGAGATCAAGTTAGACAGGGGAGACGTCAGAAGTCTTTGTGGAAACAGCAGGACATAAGTGATGTGTCCCTGGGAATGTTTATTATTATTATTATTATTTCTCAAGTCATTGTCTGAAAAAAAGGGGCAGTCTGGTTACTGAGAGAGCTATTTAAGTGTTTTCTCCATTTGAGAAGGGATAAGGGTATTTGATTTTTGTGTTTTGTTTTGTTCTGATTTGTTTTGAGACAGGGTCGTGTGTAGTCCTGCCAGCCTCAAACTTGGTATGCAGCTAAGGCAGGCCTTGAGCTCCTGATCCTCCTGAGTGCTGGAATTATAAGCATGTATCACCATGCTAGGCTAGGGTATTTGATTTCTGATAAGAAAATGTCTAGGCTATTAGAAGTGCTGGGTAGCTGTCTTGACAAGGGGTGTAATGAACTACTTTCTATTCTATATTAACATTAGTTAAACCAAGCAAGGAGCTCCTGATTTCTACATTGGCCTGATAAGGCCATGTAACAGAGCTACTTTGGGAGCCCTAATAACTGAAAAGGAGGCTCCAGAGAGGAGAGCCCATGAGTGGAGTTCTGAAGAGGGAGGGACTGCCTGCTACTGCTGAACAGATGTCTCTCCTCTGAAATGGGAATGCAGGGGAGGGACCTCTAGCAATGCCAGGCTGATCTCCAAGATGCCTGTGGAGGTGCCAGCAAAAGCAGATGGGCACTGTGAGTCTTCAGATGGGGTGCCCTACGAAGGACACCACATCCTTTATGTAGTATTCCAGCTGGAATCTCACCACAAGGAAACATCAGACAAACCCATATGAGGAGCATTCTGTTTTTAAAAAAGTCATGGCCATAGAAGACAAAGAATAGCTGCATAAATATTACATCTAAGTGCAGTACTGACCCTGTTTGTTCCTGAACTGAGGGTAGAAGAGAGTACCACAAAGGACGTTATTGGGTCAGATGACAAAATGGGAATATGAAACATGTGATAAAAACATAGCATTAATATCAAATTTAGTGGAATTGACAATTATGTTCATGTCAGGGAATATGGATATATTTAGATAAGGACATGATGTGTGCAGCTCGCTCTCAGATGATTCTGGAAATAATCTCATATGTTCATGTATATATTTATGCCTGTGTGTGTGTATGTGTGTGTGTGTGTGTGTGTGTGTAACTCTGTTTGTGGTGGAGATCAAACTTAGGGCTTCACACATGCTAAGCAAATACTCTACCACCATATCCCCAGCATGCATATATATATATGTAATATATATAAATATATATAATATACACACATATACTTTTATTATATGCACACAATATATATGATAAAGAGTAAAATGTTAAGAGTGGTTGAAACTGGATATGGAATACTATTAATCCTGTTAATTTTTGTGTAAGTTTTCAATAGTTTCAAAATGAAAATCAAGGCAGGAATGCCCACAAGTGAAGAAATCAGCCCTGACTTTCTGTCCCCTGGGCCAGGAGTATGAAACCAGCTTGACTCCAGCTCTCTTCCTCTTTGTGGGCCAGCTCTCTCCCCCATCCACCTGGGGTCAGAAAGGCAGCATGGAATGAGATTGTAAGCATGGAGGAGAATGTAAGGCAGAGAAGAGGCAAAGGAGACAGGGAGTCCAGGCTTAGCTTGAGACCGGGACTGGGAACTTTGGTTGCTCACAGGACTGGAGACTACTGATTTCTGAGTGGGTACTGTTGGGGACTCTTCCTGTCAACAGAGGCATGAGCAGCTTTCTTTTTCCTTTAAAAAAAAAAAAAAATCCAAGAGCAGAGAAAAGAACTTTTCCCACTGAGTGAAATTTAAAGCAGTAGGAGATTAAATGTTTTCTGATTGTATCACCTAAGTCTGCAACATTAGAGGGCAGTACTAAAAAGGTCTTTGGGGTCAAGGAGGAAGGATTGGTGAGCTCTTTGGGTGGGGTAGAGATCAGGAAAATCTTGCTTAGGGAGCTAGACTTTGAGGTAAGCTTAGAGTGTTAATGGATGAAGGCTGTCCTTGGGGAGGTGGCACTCATGCTGCGTGAGGGTCTGTATGAGGGAAGAGAGGGCGACTGGGTAAGAGCCCAGAGTGGTGTGCGTGGCACATGCTTCTGAGAGCTGGAGCCACTGGAAAGGCTGGAGTGAGGCAGTGAGGGGAACGCTTCAGCAAAACACACTTGGAGAGGGAGGTGGATTGAGTGACGACCTAAACCAGCCTGGCTGAAGTTCTTCTCAGCAGGCAACAGTATCACTGCCAAGCTGTTTACATGTCCCGGACCTGGAGCATCCTCCCCAGTTGCTGGAAGGGCTTGAATCTGCTTCATTCTTATTCTTTAGCATGAATCTCAGATCAGGAGCCTTGCCATCTAATGAGACCTTGTCAGAAACGCAGGCTACTAGGCTCCACACAGCCGTCCTACATCAGACCTTGATTTAAAAAAAATTTTTTTTTTGGCTGATTGACTTTTTATTTTATGTGAATGAGTGTTTAACCTATGTGTATGGAAGTGCACCTCTGTCACGCAACTTCTGCAGAGGCCAGAAGAGGGCATTGAATTCTCCAGAACTGAAGTTAAGGATGGTTGTTAACTGCCAGTAGGTGCTGGGAACTGAACCCAGGTCCTCAGCAAGAGCACCTCACCTAACCACTGAGCCATGTCTCCAGCCCCCAGATCTTGAATTTAACTAGATCTCCAAGTGATCTATCTGCACACTACAGCCTGAAAAGTACTGTTTTCAGAATTCAGGTAGCCTGTGGGTTGAATGTTTGTGTGACTGGGCTGGGGACCTCTTGCAGCAGAGTCACCTGAACTTGTGAGAAATAAAGACTCCTAGGCCCATTCCATCTTCCTAAGCATGTGTATTTTAAGAGTCCCTTGGTGATGGGTATATGCCCCAACTACTGTGGAAAGTTGTGTGGGAAAACATTTTGTTTTTAGGACTCACCTCTAGATCAGTGGGGTAGACATTTTATTATCTTCAAAGCTCCTCCTTGTGACTGTCAGGAGCAGCCAGACTTGAAAGTCACAGCCCTACAGGAGTTTAGACAGGGGTGCCAATTTTAGAAAGTGAACTGCAGCCATTATGTGTGATTTCAAATACAGCAAACATGATACTTCTGAGGTATTATTCAAAAAGTTCTAGAATACCTTTTGCCCCTACTCTTGTTTATTTGTCATTCTTCCTTTGGTATCTTGAGGACATTATTCACAGGAAGGATGGAGAATGATTTGCATGATTCTCAAAAAGCATGACTACATCTCCTGGAAGGACTCTGGAGTCACTTTTGATTGTTACAGCTAAGATTAGAGTGTTGCTGACCACTAATGCTGAAAGCCAAGGGAGGCTGCTAAGCATCTTTTATAGTCTGTTTTACATTTGTTGTGTCAAAATGCCTGAAGCTGGATAGCTCGCAATGTAAGAGATTTGTCTCATGATTGTAGTGTTTGCATGGCCATGGCCTAGTACCCTGCTTAGAAGGGGCCATGTGAAGAGACTAGGAAGCAGGAGACTGTGGAGGGGACAGGCTCATTCTTCCTGTAACAACCCACTCTAGTGAGGACTAATTGACCCTGTCAGACCCAACCCACTCCCAAGAGATAGCACTAATCCATTTGTGAGGATGGAGCCCTAAATGAGTTCTTTTTCTTGTTGCTGTGACAAATATCTAGCAAAAGCAATTTAAAGAAGGAAAGATTTTTTATTTTTGGTTCCATTTAAGATTATAGTCCATCACAGTGGGGAAGGCACGGTGCTAGAAGTGGAAAGCTGCTGATTACATTGTGTCCAGCACCAGGAAGCAGAGAGATGGGTGCTTTATGTTCAGCTTGGGATCTCAATTTGTGGCATGGCGCCACCCACACTCAGGGTAGGTCTTCCTTTCCCTGTTAAACTTTCATGGAAACACCCTCATAGGCACACCCAGGGGCGTGTTTCCATGGTGATTCTAAATCCAGTCAAGTTGATGATACAGATTAACTGTCATAAATCCTGTGAGCTCATCCCAACCTCAACAGCTCTATACTGGAAACCAAGCTTCTGGCATTGGGGAACAGACCATATCCAAAGCATATCAGCATCCTACACTGTTAAGACTAGCCCTTCCCAACAAAAATTACAAACAGCTCCCAAAATGCAAACGACATTGAGGAACCCTATTCTTTTAATCACATTTTTGGAGTTCTGGACTCATTCTTGAGGAGTCTTCCTGGACAATCTTTGATTATAAGACATTATTTGAGGCAGGATATGTCATGTTTTTTCAGATGGTTGTTCTGGAGGAGAGCAGAACCTTGACAATCATTCTTCTTGGAAGATATTTTGAGTTTTAAAGAAGCAGTTTAGTAGTGGGCTGTGTTTTCTAGGATAAAAATAAAATGTAGGGAAATGACACATAGGTCATAAAATAAATTAAGAAAACAACTTTCATCTTCAGGGAGAATATATGATGTATATAAAGCCAAGCCTTATTTTTTGTTAGTTCCTGCCTTGCTGGGCATAGGGTCAGGGTTAGGGTATCCTGGTAAGGGATCTGTTCATTGAGGGAATATCAAAATGCCAGTGAAGAAAAGACAGCCTTTTAAACAAATGATACAGGAAAAACTGAATATCTACATATAACAAGATGAAACCAGATCCCTGTCTCTTACTCTGCATAAAAGTTTGCAATGAATCCAAGGCCTTAATATAATATTGGAAACTCCAAAATGGTTAGAGGAAAATATATGGAAAATGCTTCAAAGTATAGGCACAGCAAGGATTTTCTGAAACGAACTCCCGTAGCTCAGGAGATAATTGCAGGAATTGGCAAATAGAATTCCATGAAGTGAAGAAAGCTTTGACATAGTAAGAGAAACCATTAGCAGAATAAAGGGACAGTCTGCAGACTGAGAGAGAATCTTTGCCAACTATATATCTAATGTATATCTGATGGGGATCAATACCTAGACTTTATAAAGATCTAAAAAAATTAAATGCCTGACCCAAAGTAATCTTCCAGTCAATAAATAGGCAAATTAATTGAATAGACAGTTCTCAAAAGAGGAAATATATACAGCTAATTGTGTGAAAAGGGGCAACCTTTTTAACCATAAGAGAAAAGTAAATTAAAACTGTATTAAGAGTCTGTCTTCCTTGCTGTAGTCAGAATGGCTATCATGAAGAAAACAGATGACAAATGCTGGTGAGGGTGTCAAGGAAAGGAATCCTTGTTTACTGCTGGTGGGAATGTCACCTATGATACAGTCTCCATGGAAATTGATCTTTAGTTCCTCAAAAAACGAAAAATAGAACTATCATATGACCCAGCTCTGCCATCCTGAAGAAGTCTAAGCCTGCATATCACAGACATACTTGGTCATCCATGTTTGTTGAGGTACCTGTCACAGTAGCTGATGCTGGGAACCAGCACAGAGGTTCATCCGTAGATGAGTAGATTTAAAAAAATGTGGTACACATGCACAGTGGAACTCTACTTGCCCCCAAAGAAGACGAAAGCATAAATTTACAGGAAAATATATGGAACTGGAGATCATTATTATAGGCAGACTAAGCCAAACTCAAACGTGTATCATGTTTACTCTATTTGAGGAACCTAGATTTTTTTGGGAGGGGCGGGGGGAGTCTTTTTAAGACAGGGTCTCCGTGTAGTCCCATCTGGCCTGTAACTTGCTGTGTAAACCAGGCTGGCCTTGATCTCATAGAGAGCTGCCTGTCTTTGTCTCCTGAGTGCCACCAGTCCTGCAGGAATCCCGATTTAAATATATCCATCCATCCATCCATCCATCCATCCATCCATCCATCCATCCATCCATTGGACATGAAGAAAGGGATATGCTTTGGAGGAGATTAGTAAGAAGGGGAAGAAGGATGAGAGGGCACTGGGAGAGACCTGAGCTGACAGCAGTGGTATGTTTGTCTGGAAAATGACATGGTGAAACTCAGTTTGTATCCTAACTAAAAGGAAAAATCATAATAATAAAGAAGATGAGATTGGGGCTGGAGAGATGGCTCAGTAGTTAAGAACACTGGCTGCTCTTGTAGAGGACCTGGGTTCTGACGCCATCTTCTGGCCTCTGTGGGCATTGCATGAACAGGTGTACTATATGCAGGCAAGACACTCAGACACATAAAAACATTTAAAAAAACCAAACTGCTCGTCTCCCAAACACACACCTGTCAGGAGCTAGGTGGAGCGTTCTGGGATGCAGTGGAATCACTGAGGCGATTCAGGTTGGGTTCCATGTCTCCAGTGGCAAGCAGGAAAGAAAGGAATAGAACAGCACACATGGACTTTCTTGGCTCTCTGCGGAAAAATGGGTCCAAACCAGCAGGGACAGCTCTGCTCAGCTGACCATGTGATCTTGCCCTCCATATGCAGAACTGTTAAGGAAAGGTAACACTGTGGTCTAACAGCACACACGAAGGTAGGGCCACAAGTTGATCATACCTGCCCTTCCTATTTGTAGACAATGGTCCATATCAAGAGGGTCTAGCCCACTTCACAGAAGAGTAAATTAACTGTGGGGCTGCTATGCTGGCTGTCAAGCAACTGATTCCTCCGGTGTTTTATTCTGCTTATATTACATCGCTCTTTCTGCCCTGCCTATTGGCTTGTAGCTGCAAAGCCCCTCAGGGCCCTCCCTCCTGTTGCCTCTCACATCTCTGCATGGATTTGTATCCCTGTGTTCCAAATGCCCTGAGAGGTTACATGTCACCTGCTCTGGCTCCCTGTGATTCTTTGGGACCAGGTTTTACTGACTTTGTATCTCCAGTGCATGGGTATTTAATGAATGTTTGTGGAGCAAAAGCCAAATCACATCACTAGAAGAGAAACAGCCTACTTTTCCTTTGTGTAGTGGAACTTTCTGGTTTAGAAAAAAATGTACTTTTTCCAGGAGACTCTTGGGATGACCAGCACAGTGCTTATGTAAGCCCTTTCATGCCAGCTGCCTCAAGCCTTCTGAATGCCCTTTTGTGGCTATAACCTGCAGTCAGAACTTCTCTAGGGCTGTTTTTGAAATTCTGGAGCTCTGTAGTGAGATTTATCTACTTTTGACTCTGAGAGATGCTCAGTCGGGAGGTAGAGCCCCATACAGCAGTTTGTTGTTATAGATCTAACTTCTTTCTTCTCTCTACTCCATCCCCAATGTCTGTGTATTGAATTCCTTATTGGTCAAGTACATACATTTTTTTTTCTTTTTTCCAGATTTTCTTTTCTTTATATATGTCTTTATCTCCTTCCCATTTCACATTAAGACTTAAAGACTAAGAACCCTTTTTTGAACTGAGTGAATACTTTAGGTTTGGTAAAATGTTTAAGCTTGAAAGTAAATTTCAAAGGTGACCTTTTAAAAACTTTGTAGGTAAGTTGAGAGGACAGCAGCATGAGTCACCTTCATGCACACAGCGCCACCTTTGACAGTGACTGACTAGCCTGTGCTTGGCCAGTATCATTTTGTCTGCAACCCTTTGCTCATGTCCCATGGTTATTTTGAGTCAATTTTAAGACATTGTATCATTTCCTTAGAGACGACGTTTTTAAACTGCTGCCTTTTCATGCTGTACAGCTCTTGATAAAGAACAGGGGACCAGGGACCGCCTGCCTCTTGTGTTGTAGTTCTTCTGGGCCACTAGGCATTGGGCCAGGGAAACTGTCTTGCCTGAATGCCCCGTGGGGTGACACCGGTGACTGAGGCCATAGGGGAAGTTGCTGATGTCGTCACCCCCACCCCCCAGTCACTTCCAAACCCAAACCCTGACCAAACAAAGTATGTTTTTCTACTGATAGAAATCAGACACTTTTGACCTTTTCCATTAAGGGAAAATTTGTTGTTTTTATCAGCAAGATCTTCCTCTTTTTTCATGAAACCATGAAAAGTATTTCATTGTTTGAGCTTTTTTTCATATATGTGTGTCAAATACACATATATATTTATGTGTTTATATGCACAAACGTTAAATGTATTGCTGATAAGATTTTTACATAGGCATTTCATTCCCATACTTGAATTACTAGTTCCCCAGAAAACATTTGGTTCCCCTGAACATCACCCCACTCCCCAAAAAAGGTAGCCATCATGTTGATGCTGTCACTATAAATTAGTTTTGTCTGATTTGAACTTCATGTAAATCGAACCATTCAGTATAAAAAAAGACCTTTTTTTTTTTTTGGTTATTGTTATCCTTTGCTCAAAATAAAACAACATTTGTGAAATCCATCCATCCTATTCTATGTGGCACTGGTTTGTTTTTGAGGGCAACATGGGCTCCCAGCATCGTAGTGTGGCATGACTGTGCCGTTTGCCTGCCCACTGCCTCATGGAGGATGTTAATTGAGTCATTGCTGTATTCTGGGATCTGTTCAAGAGGCTTTAAGCAAAATAGTTAATTTCATCTTGGAAGTTAACTTGTGAGTTAGCCTCTGTGGCTGTTCTCTAGATAAGAAATTAAAATGTGTAAAGGTTTCCTATTCAGGACATGGAATGGAAGCTTCCAGGTGTTTTCTTGCATCTTAGGGTCCTATGGTCTCTGGGGATGATTTGTCTCTTAGAGGAAGACTCAGAACAGTTTAGCCCCCTGGATAAGGTTACTTAGCCAGTGAATGGAGGTCAGGGCTAGAGCTTGACTCTCTGGATTTCCTGTTTCTTTTCTTCCTCCCTCCTCCTATTCCTTCCTCCTTCTCCTTCTTCCTTCTCCCTCTCCTCCTCACTGTCGTCTTCTTATTCCTCCTCTTCCTTCTCATTATTGTTATTATTATGATATTTGCATTTTCTTGTTGATAGTGAAGCCTTATGCTTCTTTCCATCATCAGCAGAGTAAAATGTGTTTTTAGCATTCACAGGTCAATTAGGTCTTTTGGTTGCAAACCATAGAAATGAGGAACAAAGTAAGAACCCCCAAATCACTGGGTAGCTTGCCAACGCAGAAGGGAGTCTGGGGGACTTGGCTTTGGGTGCTGAGGGAGTTATGGTAGTGCATCCAGGTTTTTGCTTAAGACCTCTTTGGAAGGGAGGGCACTGCCTTTGGTCCTATAACTCTTCTCCCATCCCCTCTTGATGGGTCTCTCTGCACTGCATCCGGTCATGTGACTTTGCTATTTCAGGTGATCTTAATGGGCCCCAATCCCTGCGGCCCTTTCTCCAGGTGTAGAGGCTAGGACACAACATCTGACTGCAGGTATAGGCCAGTGCCTATGTTCCCCTGCTGGTAGGAGGGACTTCTGTCCCTTTTAGCCTTCTACAGTGGGCAGAGTTGCTATTACAGTTGTTTGGAACCAACATTCTCTGGCCCAGAGCTTGTCAGTATACAATAATTTTTGAAAATAGGTCAATAAAAATCAAATTGTCTGAGCGAGAGTAAATCAGAAAAGGAACGGATACTGCCTACATTTCCAGTCTCCACATGTGTGTGGAGGATGGTCCTTAGACAGGAAGGGGCAGAAGGCAGAGAGCAGTGGCCTTTGTCTGAAATGGAGCAAACAGCACCTGGCTGTCCGTCATCTCTTAATGACAGTGTTTATGTTTTTTGTAGACAAGTAATACAAAATTTGCTTGGCACTCCCAATTGGAAAATGTCATTTAGCTACAAAAAGCTGCTGCCATGGGCTTGGGAAATGTGATTAGCATGCAGTAGACTCAACAGTGTGTAACTGGTTTCTGCTTACAGTGACCTGGAGTTAATGACTTGCTCACCAAAGGCGTTTGTTGGAAATACGAGTAGGTGGTTCTTTTGCAAACTGCCATTTGAGAATGCTCTTTAACCTGATTCTCCTCATTTGTTTGCCCCGTGTTTACTGACCACACCAAGGGCAGAATCATCAATCAGGGAGATGTGCCTGTGCTTACTAGTCTTAGGCAGTAAGTTTGAGTTGGGGTGATTCCAGTACACAGGTTGTTTGATATTTCTTTTCCATTTGGTGATAATTATCTTGGTGAGGCCTGATTGATAGTCTCTCTTCTCTACTGTTAGTCATGTCCTTTCTTTCCGAAAGCTTTATTCCGTTGGCTCTTACCTTTTTCAAAAAAAGAGACTATAAATGATAAACAGTTATTTTTCATATTTACAATATATAGGTATATGATTGATCAAAATTGCATTTATATATACTGGTTGAATGGAGAATTTTTATTGATTCATTTTTTATGGTGTGTGTGTGTGTGTGTGTGTGTGTGTGTGTGTGTGTCTGGTTATGCATGGGTGTGCATGCCCATGGAAGCCAGAGATTGATGCTGAGCATCTTTTTTGTTTGTTTGTTTCTTTATTTGTTTTTGAGACAGGGTCTCACTATGTAGCCCTGGCTGTCCTAGAACTTGCTATATAGACCAGGCTGGATTCGAACTCACAGATAACAGTTTGTCTTTGTTTCCCCATTGGAGAGATTCAAGACGTGTTCCTGGCTGATATGAAGTATCATTTCTCACTGAACCAGGAGCTCCCCATTTCGTTTAGGCGGTCTGATGAGCCAGCTCCAGGGATCTACCTGTTTCACACCTCCCACACTCAGCTCTAGGAGCATAGGCCGATGCCCTTACGACAGTGCATGCTGGTTTATGTGGGTGCTGGGGGGGCCTCAGGTTTGTGAGGCACTTCACCGACTGAGTGGTCTCCGTAGCCCCTGAATGGAAACTTTTTGAAGCAGAGGTAGCCTGTTGGTTGCTTATATTTTTGGTCACATGTATTGGTTTTCAAGAGTTCAAAATTCTGTAAGTGTCTGTTTAACTGCTTCAGCTCCAGCCAGTGAACAGGGCAGGAGGTGGGAGGCAAGATAGAATGAAATGAATCATGTCAGCCTCAAGGACAGTGTGGCAGAAACTGTGTAGGCATGCAGGAGATGAGCTCACCTGAACGTCATGTCTTAGCTGCTTTGCCTCATGGGATGAGTGTTCACTGATGAAGAGTGAGTTCAAGTGCTGGGTGGATTCCCAGCTCATATAGTCAAGAGCTGGCACGCCTGTGCATCGCTCTCTTCCCTAGAATATCTCCTACGTGGAGATTTGCAAGATAAAGCAATCTCTTAACAAAAATGAACAGTTGAAGCCAGGCACAGTGGGCACTCTTTTAGTCCTAGCACTCTGCAGGCAGAGGCAGACAGATCTCTGAGATCAAGGCCAGCCTGGTCTACATAACAAATTCTAGGCAAGCTGGGGCTATTGTTGAATACCAAAGGCAGTTTAAAATGTAAACATTTTCATGAATACATGTACATCCTTTAAAAAGTCTGGTGGAGGATAGAGAGGGTAATTCACTGCAGAATGGGGACAGAGTTGCGTTTGTTTTTCTCTTTCCAGAAGTCTGGAGGATCTTCTCTCATTACCTATTAGTCTGAAATTTTGTAACCATGTGTGGGGAGTTGGGTTTTTCAACCTAGAGTCATTTCCTTCGGTATATTTTCTTAGATAATTTCTATGCGTTTTAAGCGTTTTGTTCTTAGGTACTAGAGCTGTGAATTCATCTGTTCATTCCTTTCCTCTGCTTCTTCCCTTCTATTTTGACTGTTTAGGAAAGTCTCTCCACTTAGTTTCCAACACTTGCTACTTTTTAAACAATGCAGTGATTGCATTTCAAGTTGCTTCTTTTAAATTCCTTTTCCTTTGTCGAGTGTTAAGTGCCACGCATGTTTTTGGATGATAGTCTCCGGTCTGGTCTTAGCTGGGAGGGCATGACTGTAGTGTTTGTTGCTGCTTTCTCTATTGTCCATCTTCCTATTACCCCAGTCCTCCAGGGTTGCTCTTGTCAGTTGTCTTGTATCTCTGTGTGATATGAGGAGATGTTATATGCCTGCTGACCTTGTTTGTGCCAGTAGATGGGACAGGAAGGGGGAGTCTTCAGGGAGCTGATTGAATATGCTACAGATGTGGAAGGACATGAGATAGACCTTGTAGAGTAGTGAGTTTCATTCCAAAGTCATCAGTTGGCAGACTACTGTCCTCATGAGAGGCCCTGCGGGCAGGCATCTCTCTGGGCCTGTATATGTCTTCTCAGAGCTTCTCGGTTTCGGATCAGCATGACTTCCTGGGAGAGGATGAGACAGGAAATGTTTCTTTTTTCCCTTCCTCTCCCCTCCATCCATCCAATTATCTGTCTGTTTTGTGGATATGTGTGTGTGTACGTGTGTGTACCTGTGATCCACACAGGGTCCACAGTGTACACGTGGAGGTCAGAGGATACCCGTGGCAATCACCCTCTCTTTGCTCCATGTGGATTTTGAGGGTTAAAATCAGGTCCTCAGGCTTGTTCACATCTTTAACCACTGTGCCGCCTCGACCCCAAGACAGAAACTATTGAAGCCTTGTAGTCAGGCAGGCGAAAACGAGGATATTCTATAACAAAAGGAGGAGTGTTTCACAAATGTTTTACTGGGAAATTAATTTTCTTTATAGACTCTGGAATGTGAACTCCGTATAATTTCATATGTCATAAAATACGATTTTGAGTTTTTCCAGTTATTTGAAAATGTGGAACACTTCTTGGCTTGTGCTGTCGTTGACTAGAGTTGGCTTAGGAATCTGTGGTTGGCAGTTCTTGTTCCAGGTTCCTACCCGGGAGAGGGGAGGCTGACTGGACGGCATCTGTACACCCTACCACGCAATGTGTACATTTGCATTTGATCCCCTACTACTTTACTGTATTGACGCATGAGGCACCACCAGCCCACCTCAAAGATCTGCTTTCTTCCTTCAGGAAGCACTGGATGTCTCCACTGTCTGTGGTGGGCAGGACTGGTTGTCTCCACTGTCTGTGCGTGTGGGGCAGGACTGGATGTCTCCACTGTCTGTGTGCAGGGCAGGACTGGATGTCTCCACTGTCTGTGTGAAGGGCAGAACTGGATGTCTCCACTGTCTGTGCGTGTGGGGCAGGACTGGTTGTCTCCACTGTCTGTGTGCAGGGCAGGACTGGTTGTCTCCACTGTCTGTGTGCAGGGCAGGACTGGTTGTCTCCACTGTCTGTGCGTGTGGGGCAGGACTGGTTGTCTCCACTGTCTGTGCGCGTGGGGCAGGACTGGATGTCTCCACTGTCTGTGTGCAGGGCAGGACTGGTTGTCTCCACTGTCTGTGCGCATGGGGCAGGAGGGCTCAGGGTCTAGCTGCCCTTTCTGTATGCTTTTGTCCAGGCTCCATGACAGGCTTCTCACCTAACTCCTGCCATGCTTGAAACCTGCAGCCCCCAGCTCCTGAGCCTTCCCTTCCTGGAGTTCTGCATCTCAGCTCAGTTTACTCCTTGTGTTCCTCTGCAGAGACAGAGGCTTCATTGCATTCCATCTATCAAGTTTTATCTCGCTCCTCTTTCCGTCTTCATTCATTGCAACCTGGGAAAATGAGTTCAGGTTTCATAGAAAGTGGTATCTAACCAGGTTCAAGTTTTTCTAAACCTCAATGAGGAGGTGGTAGGGGATCAAATGCAACATTTGTCGAGGGGGAGGGTCTTTCTGAGACAGAGTCTCCCTGCAGCTCTAACTGGCCCAACACTCCCTGTGTAGACCAGGCTGGCCTGTCTACACTTTTCTCTGCCTCCTAAGTGCTGGGACTAAAGGTGTGCACCACCATGCTTGGCTTCAATGAACATATTTTTCTAGATTTGAACAGAGAGGCTGAAATGTCCCTTGCTCCAATGGATCACTATAATACATCTGTAACCCCGACTTTTCTCTATTCTTAGATAACCCCCTGACATTCTTAGATAACTTATATATTTTCAACCTGCTGTTGGTGGTTAACCTGTTCATTACTCAACACTTTGGCTTGGATGTTGCATAGACCTCTCAAACACAGTATGGTCTAAGTAAAATCTTTGATTTCTACTTCTTTCCCCCAAAGTTGCTCCTGCTTGGTCTCCTCTTTCTTACCGGGCTTTGTAACCAATAAGAAAGCTCACATAGCTCCTGGAGAGATAGTTCACTCATTAAGGACACATACTCTTCTATGAAGGCCATAGCTCAGTTCCCATCTCCACAACTGCTTATAACTCCAGCTGCAGGAATCTGAGGCCCTCTTCCGGCCTCCATGGGCACTTACACTCACATGTACATAACCAAACACAGAACACACAAATGCACATAATTAAAAATAAAATCAATCTGTGAAAAGAAGGCTCCCTTAGAACCATAAAACAGACCAAACTCTGCCTTTGATTAAGGCCTTTAAGTGATTTTCTAGTTTTTGTAAAGATTCAGATGCCGCATTAGGCCTCGGGTTCCCTGATTGCTTGCCTCTCCTGCCACAGCTCCTGTGAGCCTCCACTTGCCCGTTCACTTCAGCCTGTCCTTTTCATCCTCTCTCTCTGTCCCTCTGTCTCTGTCTTTCTTTCTCTTTGGCTCTCTCCCTCTCTCTCTCTCTCTCTCTGTCTCTGTCTCTCTCTGTCTCTCTCTGTCTCTCTCTGTGTCTCTCTCTCTCTCTCTCTCTCTCTCTCTCTCTCTCTCTCTCTCTCTCAGTGTCTCTCCCCTCCCCATGTTGGGTCTGGTGCTTGCACTTGAGTGTGTGGGTATCCATGTCTGTGCATGTACTTTTTGAGGCCACAGGAGAATGTCACATGTCTCTCTATTACTCTCTGCATTATTGTCTTGAGACAGGGTCTCTCACTAGAGCTGAAGCTCAATGATTTGGCTAGGTTGGCTGGCTAGTGAGCTCCTGGGATTCACCTGTAATGCTGGGGTTACAGGTACATGTAGCTGTGCCTGACTTTCTGTGGGTGCTGGAGATTCAAACTTGGATCCTCTTGCTTGCACAGCAAGTACTCTTACTCACTGAGCCGTCTCCCCAGTGCCCTTCTTGTCTGTTCTTTGAACATGGTAAGCCTTCTTCCCAGCTCTTATTTCCTCTGCCTAGAATGCTTTTCCCAGTGTGGCAGCTTCTGCATTTGTTACTTCTCTCATTGCTGTGACAAAATACTTGACAGGGACAACTTAGGAAAAGAGGAATGTGTTTTATCTCATATTTGAAGGTGGGGAACATGTGGTGGGAGGAGTGTGAGGAGGCAAGGCTAGCCACATTGCAGCCTCAGTCAGGAAACAAGATGCTGGTGATCGCTGCCCTTTCTCCATTTATTTAGTCCAGGATTCCTGTGGGGAGGAAACTCCTTCATAGACACACCCAGGAATTTGTCTCCTAGGTGATGCCAAATCCCATCAGGTTTATGATCGGGATTGACCATCATACCTCCTCTTTGCCCTGCAGTTCTGCCTTCAGATGCCCTCATCCCTTGCTGATGACCTTTGGGAATCACCGGTTCTCTGAACAGCCTTAGTGTGTCCAAAGACATTTTTTTGCCTCTAATTCTTACCCGACTTTGTCATTTACATTGTAAAGGGCAATAGGGAGCTACTGAATTGCAAAACAGTACATTTCAGTTGTTTCTTTTAATTTTTAAATACTTTAAACTTACTGTGATTCAAGTTGTGTGACTAGTTTTTTTTCTGTCACTGGTAGTGTTTTAAGAAACTGCAGTGTGTGGTTCCTGGTTCTATTTTCAATAATCAGTGTGGAACCTGCACAGAGCAAGCACTCCAGGAAATAGTAAGTGAGTCTGTGAATAGACTTCTGGAAACTGTGAGCCAGAAATGTCTTCAGAAGACCCATCAGCCATTGCATGTGGAACCCAGGAATGCTAGCACATTTGGATCATTAATTCAGCACCTTTGTTTCCTGATCTGTGCCTGAGCCTGGTGTCCTTGCCCTTGGAGGGCCTTAGCTCGAGTTCAGATTCCTAGGGGTGGTATGGAGATCAGGGGGCTCCACTTTTGCTCTCTGGTATAGTCTCCAAGGGGTGAACCCCTCTTTCTTCCCTTCTTCTCCATCCTGCTTGGCTAGAGGCATTCCTGTGGTTTCTTGTACACTTACTTTCTCTTAAGTGAGCCCCACAGTCCTGACCTCATAGCTAACTCATCTACTATGGAATTCAGCATTTCCCCTCCAATGGAGTCAATGGAGTGGCATTTAAGCAATGAAAGCTGTCTATAGGCTCTTCTCTCTAAGTATCAAGCTTTCCCAGCCCTAGAACATTTAACCCAGTGCCTTAATTCAGCTGAATTCTTCTTCACTAGCTCAGTGTGGCATATACTAAAGCTTGGAATATTCCAAAGTAATTTTTTTTTGAAAGCTTAATTTAGTTTATTCCTCAAAGGCCTAAAATAACACCTGTCATATAAGATTTCCTTTGTGGCATTTCTTTGAGATGAGACCAAACCAGCGTGTGGGGGTGTACTTGTATCAGTTTGCCAACACATACTCACAAATGTGCTCACCCCCTGTAGATATTGTGTACATATGTGCATATGTATACATATATGCTGTTAATGGATGTCCTGCATCTGTTTCTATACTAAACACAGAGTTGGGACCCAGTAGAACTCTAATTTTGCTCTATTATTCCGTCCAAATAGCAAAGGGCACCACGGAGCCATGGGATTGTAAAATACCGGAAGGTTACTTTAACATTATATTTGAATGCTTAATTTAATTTTCACTTTGAATCCGTTGCTAGGTAACCAAGAAGACAGGGCAAAATCAGCAAGGCTAATTTGGTTCCGTTACTAGTATGTTAGCATCTTTTATATTTACATCGACAGTTGGTTGTAAATAGACTTCAGCCAATGTAGTGCTGTGTTTCCTCCAAAGAAAGCAGTTGGTTCGGAAGTTGTAGCAAGGCTTCGCTTGCTTGACAGTGTTCAAATTCATGCTCCTATCCCTAGGTGAATAACCTGAAGTTTTGAGCAAATATTGTAGAGCCCCATTGTTTGCTGAGTGACTTGGTCATCACAGACACAGATATCAGATGGTACTTGCCATTACTTTCTACCCCTCAGGTAGAGTGTTTTTCACATCATCTTAAATCAAGTTGTTGGGTTTTTTTTAGCTGTGTGTGTGGGGGTGATGTTTGCCATTTAACTATTGCCATATTAAATAGGTTAGAAGTAAAAAAAAATAGATCATTTTATTCTGTATATCTTATTGTTGTTGAAAATAGAAATAGAAATTGTTAGCCACATTTGCTCCATACAGCAGCAAGTCATAGGTCACAAGTTAGTGCTACTAATTAGACTCAGTGGATTATTAAAAAAGGAAGAAAAGGAAGAAAGGAAGGGAGAGAGGGAGAGAGAGAGGGAGAGGTAAATAGAAATAGAGAAAAGGGGAGGTTCTAGAGAGATGGTTTAGCAGTTGAGAGTGTTTGCTGCTCTTCCAGATGACCTGAAGTTTGATTCTCAGCACCCATGTGATGTGGCTCACCACCATCTGTAACTCCAGCACCGGGGCATCTGACCCCCTCCTCTGGCCTCTGTGGGCACCTGTATACTTGTACACAAACATACGTGTAGACATACACAGAAATAAAAGTGAAAAAATCTTAGAAAAAGAAAAAAGTAGAGGACATGAAGCTGGGAGGTGGGCGTGGAGGGGGGTCTAAGGGAGTTGGGAGATGGGCGTGGAGGGTGGTCTAAGGGGAGTTGGGAGGTGGGCGTGGAGGAGGGTCTAAGGAGAGTTGGGAGGTGGGCGTGGAAGGGGTCTAAGGGGAGTTGCGGGTCATGATTGTGGACAAGTGACGTTGTATATTTATATGAATTCTCAAGCAATAAATAAAAAATATCATCCAGGAATGGTGGTACCTGCCTTTAATACCAGCACTTGGGAGGCAGAGGCAAGGTGGATCTCTGTGAGATCAAGGCCAGCCTGATCTACAAAGTAGAGTTTCAGGCCAGCTGGGCTATAGAAAGACCTTGTCTCAAAAAATCAAAGCAAAACAAAACAAAAGCCCACAAAACAACAATAAAAATATTTTTAAAAGTTAGTTGGTAACATTTTTTCAATATATATTTTTCTTAAATGTTTGTGCATTTCATATTTCATCTTGATTATATTTAAACCCCCTCCTCTATCTCCACTTCTTCATAGCCCACCCACCAGATTTCATGCATTTTGTCTTATATGTTAAAGCCTATTGAGTCAAGTTTGTATGCTAAGATGTTCCTCAGAGTTCATTCATCCACTGGAGCCTGTTCATCATATCTTAGAGAAGAGCAACTCTCACCTACCCAGCAGTGATCAGCTGTTAGTAGTTCATCAGCTAAGTTTGGGCCTCCTGTCCATTTCCCTGGCTCTATACTGGGTTTTATCTGATTGAATTTGCATGGGTCTTGTGCACACTGTCACCACTGCTATAAGTTCATATTAGCAAGTTCTCAGAGACCTGGAAGATTCTGTTCCTAATGGTCAAGCACCACCCCTAACTCTTACAGTCTTTCCACCCCCTCTTCAGCATTGGTCCCTGAGCCCTGGGTGAGTGAAGCTTAATATAGGAGTCCTGTCCAGGCACACACACTGCAGTCTCTGATTCTCTACACTTTGGTCAGCTGTGGCCTTCTGTGTTAATTGCTCATGAGGAGGCTTTGCTGGTGAGAGTTGAGAGATGCAGTAGTATTCTTTCTACCCCCCATCCCACTGTGTTCCATGAGCCTTAGGGGTGGAGGTTCCATTGTAGATGTGCCACTTAGAAGGTAACATAGTTTTGAATTCTTTGAAAAAATAGTGATAAATTAGCTGGGCTGGGTGGCAAAGGTCTATAATCCCATCCACTCAGGAGGCTGAGGTATGAGGATCTCAATTTCAAGGCCTGCCTGGGTAACTTAGTGAGATCCTATCTGACAAGTAAAAAGAGGGTTGAGTATGTAGCTCAGTAGTGGAGGATTTGTGTGGCATGGGTCAAACCATAGGTTCAAATCCGAGTAGAGGGGCTGGAGGTGGGATCTGTTTATTTAAGAAAGTCATCCTGGTGTGGTCTAGATGCTACCTGTGTCCTGTGAAGAACATAGGACATTTGATCCTGACCAATAGTGGGATGATTGGGTGTCATTATTCAGGAGGTGAATGGAGAATTCACATCCATCATGCTGGTAGAAAAACAATCTCCCACAGTGACGCCATCACTCTCCACTGATACTGTGCTGTGACCTGTCCCTTTCATAATTGGCAGTGAAAGCAGCCTTATCTTCTTTACTGGTTTCCTGCTGTGCCCTTTGTTTCCTGAAGACCTAGACTGTAATGAAAATTGCTTTCAGTAAATGAATCAGATTCTTGATAAAGAGGAATTCAGTGTTCTCATGTTTACTTTGCAACTAACTGCCTGTGATTGTGTAAAAATATTGAATTGATGTTATCATAAAATTGAGAAAGTTCTTTTTGCTTCTGCAATTAAATGACCTTTTAATTTTTTTCTTGATAACAGAGAATATTTGCAAGTGTGGAATGTTGAGATAGTTCATTGACTCTCACTAGAAGAAAGTCTGAATTAGAGGAGGTCTTAGTGTTTATGTATTTAACAGCATATGCATTATTCTAACTTTGAGATAATTATTTGGCTAGGATGACATGTAGGTGTTTAGTTGGAGAAAATTCTTTAAGAGAATCTGTCTTAATGAGCAGATAAGTGCTATATCTATTTCTGATCTACTTTCAGGGTGCAATTTTTCTGAATCTGAGCACTTGCTCTAAATTTATTAATTTTATTGTCTATATAAATACCATCTGAATAGACATTGTCTGTGAATTTCCTATGCCTAAGTGGCACATCTACAATGTAACATACAAGTGTATGTCTCTACACCCAAGACTCACACAATCTAGCACAAGGGGTAAAGAAGACGCTAATGAATCTCTCAACTGTCATTAATGAAGCTCCCTCATGCAACAGAGGGCCAGTAACACAAAAGGTCACAAATGGCTAAATCATGGAGTCTGCAGAGTGTGAGTCCCTGGGCAGGATTCTTATATTAAGTTTCACTCACCCAGAGCTTGGACCATCGTGAAAGAAAGGGCAGAAAGATTGTAAGAGCCACGTGGAAGTGTGTGACCACATGGAAATAGAATGCTACAAGCTCCTGGGATCCTACTCATGTGAACCTAAGCAATGATGTCAGCATGCTCAAGACCCATGCAAATTCAAGCAGATAAAAACCTAGCATGAAACTGGGGAAATGGGTAACACATTCCAGCTTTTGCTTAAGAAATATTGGCAACTGATTACTGTTGGGTGAGATGAGCTAGTCTTCCTAAAACGAAGGACTCTGGGTAGGCTGACTAGACCTCAGTGGATGAACCTGAACTGAAGTCATTTGGGGACACTAACTTGACACAATAGACCTTAACAGATGAAAGAATGTATGGATTCCAGTTGGGGGGCTGTGCGGGGTGCAGCTAGGGGAGGGGGTATAGAGATGATTAAGACTGATTGAGATGTTCTGTATGAAGCGTACAATGATTCAATTTTTAAAAATTAAAAAAAAGCCTACCATCTGGAGTGAGAGGGGTGACTTAGTGATTATGAGCACTGGCTGCTCTTGCAGAGGACCCTGGTTCAGTGCCCAGCACCCACATGGTGGCTCACAACCATCTCTAACTCCAGTTCCACAGGATCTGATGCCCTCTTCTGGCCTCTGCAGGAACTGCATGTACACGGTGCACCTACATGGAGGCAAAACGCTCGTAGGCATTCAATTTAAATAAATAAATACCATTTAATAGCCAAAATGCCAGTATGTTTCAGGAGTATTAATTTTAAATACTACTTTCCTAAGGAAATTATTTCCAAACTTTTCTTGTAACAAGTGTTATAAGAGTCTTGTGCAAACTAAGCACATGTTCTACCACTGAGCTATACCCACAGCCGTCTGGATATTTTTGCCATACGTCCGTCAAAGTACCTTTTAAAAGGTTGTACACACTTGTTGCTGAGCTTAAATATATACATTATAAAACAAGCAGGACCATAGAAATTAGTGAAAAAAATGGAGATGAAACAGTAATGTCGTGTCTGGTTAATCATAATGGTGGCACCACACTGTAGTGGTTATATTAGGTAGTCTTCTAGTCATTGTGACCCAATACCTGGCAGAAACAGTTTAAGGAGAGAAAGGATTTATTTTGGCTCATGGTTTCAAGGAATATTAATCCATCAGTCAGGGAGGTATGAGGGCTGGAGCTGCTTAGTTGGAGGCAGCGCTAGCTTGTGGCTTAGCTTATATCCTGTGGGATCCAGAAGCAGAGTGCTTGATTGAGAAATAGAGCCAGGCTGTAACACTAAAAGGCCTGCTATTCAGTGAGCCTGTATCTACAGCTAAGCTTGACGCCAAAGCTTCTGCAACTCCCAAGACAGTGCCATCAGCTGGGAGTCGAAAGTTGGAACATATGAACATTTCACATTCTATAACTATGTTATAGTGGCTTTAGTGCAAGGTTCATCACAGACAGTATTAGAAAAGTTCTTCTCTTTGATTTTTACCTTCGCTCATTACTTTTACATCGAACACGAGGAGCCAGAGGAGGAGGAAGCACTGCTGCCTTTCTGTTTGCCGGGTTCCCCTGCTGTCATAGTCGTTGCTTTAATTTCTTTGTAGAGTCTTTTGAGCCACTTGCCCATATTGTGAAGGTTAGCTATGCCCTGTAAGACAGTGTTAAAAGTCACACAAACCCAGATGGACTAAACGGAAGGACATTAGGATGCAGGGCCAGAGCACATTTGTCTATCTCAGCGTGAGTTCAGCTAATTCTGAAATTTCTGCACCCTGAGGTCATCTTGCAAGTGACACTTGAGAGACCCTTGCTCTAGGGGGTGCTTGAGAGTAAGCTCTGTTTAGGCTATTATTACCGTCTTTTTAAAAGTTCAATGAGACAAAGAGATTTGGATTTGTGCGAGGTAGTTCTTGCTGTATTGTTGAGTACATTCCTGCCTTATATTTATCCACCATGAACTTACCTGGGAACTGTGAGCAAGTGACTGTGCTAAGCACTGTATTGAGTGACTTAATACCAGCTCTGCCATTTCCTGCCTCTGTAACAATGGACAATTGATGACCTTTTGTAAACCTCAGTTTCCTTGTCTGTAGCTTCACACAGTGGTGGTGAAAATTTGAGGTTGATAAAAGGGCTTTGTGCCATCATTTTTGTGAAGCATAGTTTATAGAACCTTATTGAGTAAAAGTAGGAAGCCTTCTTTCATGGAGTAAGTGTATGTGCGTCCTGAATAACAGGTTTTGTTTGTTTTCATTCTAGACTGCCTCTTTAAGCTATGTCCTATGAATCGCTATTCTGCCCAGAAACAATTCTGGAAAGCTGCTAAGCCTGGGGCCAACAGCACGACAGACGCTGTGCTGCTCAACAAATTGCACGTATGTATAGAGGTGGGGTGTCAATGATGGGGTGTTCGGTGTGGTCATCTGGATCGTGGCTGAGGGTGGCTGGGAGAGGACGGGTTATGCACACCTCCCACTGCTGCTGGCTTTTTTAACCCTAAGGAGAGATGGATCATAGCCATCTTGAGATGTCTGAAGAGCCACTTTTTTCTCAGCCATTCCTTTTCACAGGTGGCTTGAGGCAGAATGGTGGTTAGAACTGAACATTGGCATCACCACTAATTAACTGTGATCTTGTATCAATTCTACAGCTCCTTCTAACCCTGCCTATTGCCTGTAAAACAGGAATAATTGTATGTAGATTTTAGAAGGCGTTTGTGAGGAGTGCATTATATGAGACCTAAAGGTCCCGTGAACACTGCCAAATACCTAGTTAATACTTAATAATTTTGAGCCATTCTTTAATAATCTTTGACCATTTTCATTGTATTTATCCTAGTAATTGGCATGTTAGAGAAATGCGTGTGGCACCTCAGGTGCACTATGTATGACCACAGCAAGCTTCTGAGCTTCTCTAATACCATTACCCTATAGAACGATGACAGATCTTCTAGTGCCCGAAGCTTGGAGGCTAAGCTTTGTGGAAGTCCCTTGAGATGTCTGGAAGGAGGACCCTGACATACATCCAGTGTGGCCTCATTGAAACCACTACCCACTTTCTGTTCCTTAGTCTGCTTCATTTTTCTCCTTATCGTCTCTGGTCTTTCGGATGCACTCTGCTGACTGTTTCATGTGCCCCCTAGAACAGGAGCTATGCAAGGGCAGATGGTTGTGTGCTTTTTGGTTCTTGCTGAGATCCTCCTCTCTGTAGCAGGGGTCCCTGTGCGCTGATACAGTAGACACAGTAGACAGAAGAAGCACATAAAGATGATGCTTCTTGATCATATTCATAACTGTTACAGACCCGCATCTCCCTACCCATGGAGGAGCTCACAAAGTCCTTCAGCTCAGCCTACTCGATTTTGGCCTGGATATGGCAGTGACCTAATAAGCTATACTGGATAAGGCTGAGGTACGTGGAGGTGGATCCTTCCTCTAGCTTGTACTATCCAGATGAGGATTCTATGCCCATGCAAACTGCAAAGACCAGGGTGCTAACTTAATAAGCTCATACTTAAGCCAGTGTGGCACAGATAAGCAGTCACTTACACTGCACCTAAGTACAATCCTAACGTTTTCCTGTTATCTCTGTGATTGTGCATATTTGGACCCTGATTCCTCTCCAGAGCCTCTGACAGCACCCTCCTCATGGTAGCGATCATTCACTTTATTCTCTCAAGCACCCATGTCTCATTCCAGTTACATGACCTTTACCCTCCAAGATCACCCTGTGTAAGATGATCCTTTACCAGGCTGTTCCTCAGCTAGGACCCTTGTGGTCCTGCTCTCTCAGCTTCACATTCCGGCAAAGCTCTCTCTGCCCACTCCTCTCCAAGAGATGGAGCCTTGTTTGTCTCCATTGCACTTCTCTGTTTATATCATTCTCACTGCTGATTATAGCCTGCAATTATGTTTACTAACTTCCTTAATTATTTGTCACTGGGTAGAAGGACAGCTCTACAAGGTCAGAGCACTCTTGCATCACTAGATTTTCTATGTAGTAGGCACTTGAGAAACTTTGACTGACTGAGCAGTGTGCTTAGTGCTAGTGGTAGGACTGTGTCAGAGCCATAGCCATCTGGGAGCTTCATAGCAAATAAAGAAGTAATGCCAAGACACATGGCAAGTTTTGTGTTACAGAGAAAACCTACCATCCAAGACTGGAAGAGCACATGGAACGGGGGCCAGAATCTATCTTTACCACTGAAGGATGTGTTGTACAGTGGTTAGGGACGGCTTCCTGGAGGTAGGAGGAGGTGACACGTAAGCCTCAGTCTAAGGCATCTGTAGGATGTTACAGAGAAAAATGAAAAGAAACAGAGACCTGGAGACTAGAGATTGCTTTAAAGACTGCAAGAATTAGGCCATTGTTCTAGTAATCATGACATTGGGCTTTGTCTCCACAGAGCCATTGTTCCTCTTCATAGAAAATACAATAAATACTGTCCAACTTTACTAATGTGCACTAAGATTCCTTAATAGCAAGTTTTCTAATGAATTCCAAAGGAGAACTAAAAGGAAAGTAGCCAGTTACACAATCAATTATATCCTGAAGTTAGTGCGTGGGGATGGATCGCCAGAAGACATATGGGAGTCAGTCGTTGCATTTTCTTGACTGATGCAGGTACATAATACTGGTGATGCAGGGAGCATGTTGCCTGTGATGGGACTTTCCAAAATGGTAATGTTATAAAGGTTTCACAGTATAGTCTTCGCTTCATTCAACAGCACCTGTACTTTAGGAAAAATACATTGATAACAGCATTAACAAAACCATGCTCAGTTGTGAGTGAGGTGCCTAGTCCTGTCCACTGACTGTTGTTAGCCTCCCTCCTCCTCTTCCAGTCATCCTGCCAGAGTCCCCGTTGAAGCCTGTGCTGGGAACACAGGCTTCTCATTGAATGGGTGGGGAAGGCTCTTGCATTCTGCTCGGGAGGGAGCTGTTCATTGCAGGTGCCTGGGGCTTTGTCTTTGTGGAAGCCCCAGCTGCCTTCACTTGTCCCACTTTTCATCTCTGCTCTGAAGATCGGGCTGTTCAAGGAGATCTTATTAGTGCATCTCAAACTCTTTATTCTCCTACAATTTTTACCGTAGGGGCTGCAGATTCCTATTCCTCTTGGCCAAGCAGGAAGTCAGCAGGAATAAAGGGGACTTGGGGGGCAGTGCTGCCTGTGGGGTGTGCGCCTGTGTGGGGCTGGAGGGGCAGTGCTCCTCCCTGTAGTTCTGTGTGGGAAGCTGGGCTGAGAACGGCACGTCTCCTGCTTTGACAAGTGAAGATAAAAATCCATCCCCCTATGTGTAATACCTCAATTTTTAAGATGTACTGGAAGCTAATTCAGTTAAGGCTTAAAGTATATGCTCTACACCAACACAGAATGGCTGGGGCTGAAGCCGGATATGAGTCTTTAGTGTCATTTACAACCTGTGATCTGTACATTCTCTTTCATCAGCTATTCCTTTTGATGCTTCATCCTGCAGTTGTATTACACAAAATGGGTTTTAAAATCCAGTCCTAAGGTGATCAAGATTCTCTCTCTCTCTCTCTCTGATTATATCCTTCATGTTATTTATTCTTTTAAAAAATATGAAAAGAAGCCAGTTTTTGCCCTGCTCTAACCCTACTCTGAGTTTGTGTCGGTCCTACCTTCTTGACTAGATGGACCCTTTTTCCCAAAGTTTTGTGCATGTTTCAGTGCAGTCATTAAAATGCTGTATTTTGGTCAGCGCCTTGCCTTTGGGGACCATTGCATGGTCTCTAGTGGGATTTCATTTTTATTTTGGTCAATTACTGAGCAGCACCCCCATCAGAGGTCAGGTTATTTTTAATTAATGCCATTTAAGGAATTTGTTGTCTAGACCACTCGACATCCTTTTGACTGAGATAAGCAATGTGCATAGCCATCTGAAGGAGAATGACATCTAGTGGCTAGTTACTGTGTATTCACTCCTCCTGCAGGAAATGCTGGATTTTTGACTCTTTAGATCCATTCTGATTTTCCCAAAGTCTCTTGGCCAAATGAACTTACCCTCACCCTCAAATCACATTTGTTGAAAAGGCTCTGTCTGGCTGCAGTTTCCTACAGTTTGCCTATAACCTTGAACTGGGCACCTGCACTGTTGCTCTGAGAAATTCGTGCCTCATCAAGCAGTAGCATTGACCTAAACCAAGCAAAGAGTGACAGGTCTTGTCTTTAAAGGCCAGGTTGTCCAAAACTGATTTTTTTAATGCTTAATTCAGTAAAACATTGCGTCATTCAGAGCTCATTGACCTTATCCCAATAACCTTTCCCAACTCTTCCAGTGGCCTTTCTGTAGTAATTTAATAATGTGTTCTTTGTTTCTGAAATAAAATAACAGGTGACTATAATAGGGTTGACCTTGATCTTGATTAGGGGACATGGCAATGTCAGTTGCCTAGAAACTACAAGATGGAGTGTTTTGTCCTTAGAAATTAAAAACAATTCCCAACCTACTGTGTAAAGGAAATGAATGATAGGTGTTTCATTTATCAGGATTTTTAAAGTAACAAAGGCTTCAAGATGGCTTTTGAGATCATCCAGGCCCCTTGACTCAGAGACACAATGAAGATGTTGTTTGAGAAATTATACATATGGGGACTGAAGAGATAAGTCAGTAGTTAAGAGCACTGACTGTTTTTGGAGAGGACCTGGGTTCAGTTTCCAGCACCCACACAGCAGCTAACAACCATCTCCAACCCCAGTTCCAGGGGATATGATATCCTCTTCTGGCCTCCACATTGTACACATAATACACTTACATACATACAACCAAAACATTCACACACATAAAATTAAAAAATAAATAAATAAAATTATTTTAAAAAACCCAAATTACGCACATGAGCACAAATATGAAAGAATTCCAAAATAAATATGAGTAGGAAAAGGGAAAAAAATTAATTGCTAGGATCCCCAGATCTTCTCAAAGATCAAGCTCGGTTTTATTTTCCTGTGTTCTGCTCCCCCCCCCCCCCGGGGAAATCTTAAACCATTGATGGGAACATGTTGTTTTTTCTTGTTTTGTTTTTCATTTTTTTTTGTGAATGAATAGGATTCTTTATTCTCATTTTTAATGACTACATGTTTACTACCCTGGATGATATTATAATTTTAGATAGAAGTTCCCTATGGGAGATTGAGAACTTTATTTAAGATCCTGACAATATTTTGCCATTTTGAAAAGAAAAAGTAAGTTGGGATGTTGTACTTACACCAGGTTATTTAAGAAATACAAACTCCTAGAAATAGAATTACTAAGTCAAAGTTCTGTCCATTGAGACACTTTTTTTTTTTTTTTTTTTTTTTTGCCAGATTATCTTGGAAAGGTTGTTCTGGTTCACTGTGCTACAGTGCATTTTCATGGACCATATTAGAAATGTTGAACAAACCATGACCTCATTTTTCAAAAAAAGGCTGGCAAACTTGGTCTGTGTACCCAGGTGTTGTCTGAAACTTGGGCCCCAGTATAGTCTGGGCACTGTCACTTTTTTGTCTGTTTTGTATTGTTGAACCTAAAAATCATGGTGGATGTTTTTATCTAAAAACCAAGTTCAGGGTGCTGGAGAGAAGACCCAATAATTAGTGCCCACATGGCAGCTAACTGTCCTTAACTCCATTTCCAGGGGATCTGACATCCTCTTCTGGCCACTGAGAGCATTGCACTTAGGAGTGGGCAAAACACTTATACACATAAAATAAAAATAAATAATCTTGAACTGGAAAGATGACTCAGTGGTTAAAAGCATTGGCTGCTCTTGCAGAGGACCCAGGTTCGATTTTCAGCACCCACATGGCAGCTAACAACTGTCCCTAACTCTAGTTCCTGGAGAATCCAATGCCCCCTTTCTGACCTCTGCAGGCATTGCATGTCACAGGTGGACTTACATGCATGCAAAAGTCATACACAAAAAATAAAAAATAATAAAATATTTAAAAAAATAAAGGATTAAATAAAAATCCTTTGGTCTTGTGAAGGTAATTACATCTAAAGATTATATAGTCTGGGCACTGTCACTTTTTTATCTGTTTTGTATTGTTGAACCTGACAATCATGGTGGATATTTTTATCTAAAAACCAAGTTTAGGCTGCTGGAGAGAAGACCCAATAATTAGTACCCACATGGCAGTTAACTGTCCTTAACTCCATTTCTAAAGATTAATCTAAAGATTAATATGTAAATTCAAATAAATACACTGTATGTATCCTGTGTTTGTACAGGGGTGTGTGTGTGTGAATGAAGGACAGAAGAGGACAGAGGTCAACTGTGGGTAATTCTTCAGCAGTCGTTTGCCTTGTTCTTTGGGACAGGGTCTTTCACTGAGACCTGGGACTCACTGATTCATTGAGGCTGGCTGGCCAGAGAATCCGAGGGATCCTCTTGTCTCAGCTTCCTCAGCGCTGGGGTTGCAAGCCTGTGCTGCCACACCTGACTTTTTATGTGGATGCTAGGGGTCCACTTCAGGTCCTTGTGCTTCTGTGGCAAGCACTTTACCATTTGAGCCATTTTATGCAATCCCTTAACTGAATGTATTTTATTCATTTAACAAAGAGTGAATGAAACACTTTTCTCCTTAAATAATAGGAACTTAGAGAAGTAAACTCTCAGAATGGTCCATAAGTTCATTGTCTTCCATGTTTGTTCAATAGTGATGTGCAGGCTCAAGTTCATCATTGAACTTGTTAACAAGATGAAAGAGTCATATCTCACCTTGAAGTTTTAACTGTGATGTTCTGGAATATCTTTAAGATAAATCTTATGGTTCTAGTCTCCTATTTTCTCTTTGGAGCTGCTGGTATCTTACTATTTTTTTATATGGATTAGACACCTTTTTGATGACTGATGTTTCTTTGAAGATACACCAGTGGCTACAGATTGCTGCTTTTGTATGTACTCTGATCATAGGTAGGAACTTGATGTTTTGGCCATTGGAAATTCTTCAGATTAAAAGAAACAATCATGAGAACTTTACCATTTTAAAAATGGTGCTTTAGCCAGGTGTGGTTTAATCCTTTAAACCCAGCATTCAGGACGCAGAGGCAGGTGGATCTCTGTGAGTTCAAGGCCAGCTGGGGCTACACACTTTGGAAGAGCTGGTCTATACTGATGCTTTGGTTGTCTTATCAGATACCCACTGACTTGGCAGATCATTGCCATCTTGTATGCAGTTTTGTTTGGGATTTGGGGTTGCACCCCACAACTTTCTCAAAAGATGTGCCTTTTCAGCTCACCTATAGCACAGGTAAATCTGGAGTAGACACTGAACTCAAAGGGAATGGAAAGTTTCTTGACCCAGCCAACTTAAATCACCTTTTGGAATGATCACAGAACATTTCTTAGTTTTAGAATCTTGTGTATGATAATAATGATTAAATCGTTTTACTGAAAGACAGAGGTAGCTCAGTGGTGAAGCATTTGCCTGGCACGTATGAGGTTGGATTTAACCCCTAGTATCCATAATTCAATAAATTAATTAAAAATTAAAACTATTGAATGTGTGGGATACGTCTTACATACTTGTTTAGTAATCTTTACTATAGGGTTAAATGCCACCTTGTCTCCATTTTTTGACGAGAACACCGAGCATTTTTTCATGAGAGCTTGCTAAGTTTACATGACCTAATCTGGATGATATAGTTTCTATATAGGAATTCTAACAGTAAGTCCAGGAGGGCCCTGTGAAAATGAAGGTGTGTTTCCTGTGAAGGTGGACCCACTGACGTCTAGTAGCATCTTACCTCAAGGGAAGAGGAGACGAGGGAGAGAACATCAGTTAAAGATACTTCTGAAGCCTTAATACGTTATTGGTCATCAGGCTTTTACCTTCCATCAGATTCCGTACTGAATTTCTTTCCTGTCATTTTTCCTTTATCCATTCTAGGGATGGGTAATGGGTTGGAACAATGTCTGCTGATTGTGCATGATGTAACTAGTTCCCCTTTGGTGTCATTGTGATACAGCAGTAGATGAGAGACGGTTGTTCATGATGTTGGCCCTGGCAGTCTCTTCTAGAACCCTCTGTTTGACTTTACCATCTTTCCCAGCTAGCTAGATTTGGACCAGTAGTGTTCCCCAACCTTAGGTGTAACCCAGTAAATTTGTAGTTTAACCCAAACATGTACCTCTTAATTATCTCTGTCATTTAATAAGTGTGTGATTGAAAATGAAAGTTAAAAGTATTAAGCAAAATTTCAGACATATACAATAGACAACAAAGGTCTACGAGATCCAGTAAGTTATATGATTAACCAAACTTTTAATATTCTGTTTCTTGTTTTAAAAATGGGATAATCCTCTTCCTTTCAAGGAGTCACGTGAGAATTAAAGTCTCACAAATGTCTAATAGTAATGGCTAACAGTCCACATATGGTACAGTGAGCAGCCACTATGCAAGGTGATTTATGTGAGGTGTGGGTACCGTTAATATCCTCACTTTATAAATAAGGAAACAAGCTCACAGATGTTTCATAGCAAACTGAAGTTCAGAAAACCACATGCTACCCTGAACTAGCTTTATTTTACTCCAAAGCCTTAAAGAAGATTTTTTTTTTTCACGGATCATGAGAGGAAAGCAAAATCCCCTCTGACCTTATTCCATATTTCCATATATATATATATATCACACACACACACACACACACACACACACATATATGTTTTTGACTAGTTTGTCATAAACAGATGCCCATGAAGTTCTTGAAGAAAAAGTTCATTTTAAAGAAGCCAAAAAGGCCCTGAAAGATGAGGCTGCATGGATGGGGCCTTCCAAGCCCTTGGCTCCTTTCATACAGCTTCAGGCTGTTCTGGAGATCTGCTTGTTTCTGTGACTCCCAGTTCACTGGCTCCAGGGGTTCTGCATTGTTGTTAGCAGGACCCATTTCCTCTTTGTGACCAGTCTTCCTTCTCCATGTTACAGCATGCTGCAGACCTGGAAAAGAAACAGAATGAGACAGAAAACAGGAAACTGCTGGGGACTGTGATCCAGTATGGCAATGTGATCCAGGTAGGTGAGGGCTGCTCCTCTCTTCTAAAGAGTTAAGGGCTCTTCTAAGAGTTGAGTCCTCTCACTTTTCCTGTTAAATCATTTGGGCATTTTATTTAGTCACCTCGTGGTGTAAGCATCTCTTTCTCTGCCTGTTGGTGGCCACTGCGTACAGATATTTTAATAGCAGCATCGCGCCTGGAAAGGACCCTGACTGCTGCAGTTTGCTCATTTTGTGTTGCTGCATGTTCTTCCAGTTTTCTGAAAACTGGTTACCCTGTAACTTTTAGCTTTCATTCAAGAGCTGTTTGCCAGAGAACATGTAAACAATTCTATGCAAGCGTTATATATACATGTATATGTATATGTGTATTTCATAGCGCCCAGGCTGGCCTCAAGCTCATTGTATAAGAGAGTTGACCTGGAACTTCTGATCCCCCTACCTCCACCTCCCAAGTGGTGGGATTGCAGGTGTATGCCACCGTGCCTAGCTACCTTCACAGCAATTTGTAATGAGAAATATCCTTTTTATACATTTTTATCAAAAATATTTGATGATTGTTGTCATATTTTGGGGGTGTAAGGTTTACCTGTTTTCTTCTGGGCCTTTGAATTTGTCGTGTAGTTTAGACAGTTCGAACAAGTGCTTCTGCAGACCTTGCTCAGAAAGGTCCAGGTGGACCTGTCCCAGTCTTGTTGCAGAGTGCATGAGAAGTCCCATTGCCCAGGGACCTTCTTAATATTCTAGTTTCCAGGTCATTTCAACCCAAATGTGCAGGGCAATTGTCACAACTTTAAGCATCTTGTCTATTACATCATCTGCTTCACTTTTTTACCAACTTAGTAAACTACTGGTTACAAAGGAATCCCTTTTTATTTTTATTGCCTTTAGTTATTAAGCAGTGCTCATCTGGGAGATAGAAAAACAGGTAGAAGCAACTTGCTGTAAAAAAATTTTTTTGGTGTTTTGTGGACTTAGAACCTTGCCAAGTTGCCCAGCTTTCTTCTGAGCTTACTACATGGCCCAAGCTGGCCTTGAACTGTTCTCAGTCCTCCTCCTGATTCAGCCTTGCAAGTGCTGGGATTGCAAGTGTGTGGGCCACCACTCTGGCCTAATACTTTGTAATTAACTGGATTACTTAGGCCTTTTGGACTAGAAAAAGTATTAGTGGCTCCCAAAAGGTATTGGAAGATGAGATTATCATTCCATTTGATATGTCCTTTTGAGAATGGAGACAAGGGACCAGGTGGCATCAGAGTTCAGTGTCAGCTTTTTCACCACGCAAGACTGGTGCTCTGAGGCTCAGAATGGAAGACTGAGTTCATTAAACTGGAGAACATGGCTGGAGCAGAGGATGAAAGGTACATAGGAGATACTAAGAGCAAGTGCATTCCAGTCTAGGTATCTGACTTCCTGTGAGATTTCAAGAAGATATGCCAAACGGAGTGGTAATAGTATCTGCTTCTAGGATTTCTTTGAATGATCTAAGTTTTATTACTGGTCTCAAGCCTGGAACTTGGGAGTCACCTATAGGAAAGCAATGGGAAGAACCGTAACAGGAGCACAGGATTTCAAATCAGGCCCTCAGGGACAAAGTGGGAAGTCAGGGCTTTATTCCTTATCCTGCCTGCAGCAGGACCACAGGAGTAATCTCAAAGCTCGAGCCACAGTCCTTCTCCAGTGTATACAGACAGCTCAGTGTCATTTCACACCCACTCTGGCATTGGTGGCTGTGTTTCACGGGACCTTTCAGCCCATATGACAGTTGGCCATGCACAGGGATTTCCATCCTAGGGATAATAAAAGGAATTAGGGTCCATAAGTTGGAATTTCAAGTGGGGAGGCATGTTTACAGAAACAGAAATAAAGGTTATATACTTGTTTTCTCAAGCCAGAAGGAAGACTGATTTCTTAGGTAAACTAGGATTTGTTGATTTGTTTCCTTATACCAGCAGGGCCTGATAAGCAGAGGCTGTTTTCTCAGGCTAGCTGCTCTGGACTTTTTCTCATTACTTTTATTTTTCTTCCTTAATAACTTCAGTTTTCCTCTGAGGAGCTGGGCAGGTGTGTGGATGATCAGAGGACTATCCACAGGGTGATGTGGAGGATTCAGGAGGATGTTCTGTCCCCTTGTTTACCTTGGCCATAGGCTGTTCAGGACTCATAAATTAAACAAGTTATTTCTCCACCATCAATGACTCTGTCAATAGCTTTTGGGGCCTCTTAAGTGTGCTCTAAGAACTGAATCTGTTAACATGTGAACAGGAGATGCTGGCACATAGCAGTTGGGTCACAAGCTGCTGCTTCTGCTTCTGCAGGGACTGCAGTGTCTTCCATGTTCCCTCCCATTTCCTCTTAACCTGTGGATGTGGGAAGCCTTGGGCAACCCTTACTTGTGTAGACTGACTATTTCCCGGCTAGATCTCTTATCTTTCCATCCTCTTCATGTAATCACCACACAGGGACCAAGAATAAAATGCTTGGAACATTGAAGGCAGAAGGCCACAGTCACCATGTTCTTGACAATAAATAACAGACCCCTGTTTGGATTGTCTTTTAAATCAGACAGTTGCCTGTTGCCAAACTGCCTTCCTTCATTCCCAGCTGGTTTTGGCCATAGTCAGACTACAGTTCCTCAGCCTTTTTCTCTAGGGTCAGGCCTAGCCTCTCTAGCAGTTTCCAGATGGTCATGCAGTTGAACTTGGCAATCCATTTTGTCCAAGGCCATGTCAGGGCAGAGGGGTAGGAGACAGGGACAAACATGTTTTCCTTTCCTCCTGCCCTTTCCCTCTGCTCCTTTTCTGTGCCTTCTTTTCTCATTGTTTCCAGCCTCAGGCACTTTGTGTTTCTCCTGCTTCTTAAGCAGCTCCGTGTTTGATACATATTTTACATGACTGAGACAGCAATAATTCATAGATCTGCTCATGCATTATTCTCTTGGTGGGTTTTTAGCTTCTGCATTTGAAAAGCAATAAATACCTAACTGTGAACAAGAGGCTTCCAGCTCTGCTGGAGAAGAATGCCATGAGAGTGACACTGGATGAGGCTGGAAATGAAGGATCCTGGTTTTACATCCAGCCATTCTACAAGCTGCGATCCATCGGAGACAGTGTAAGTGCAGATTCCCTAGAGGAAAGTGCCCCATTCCATGCCTCTAGCTGCCACTGTGTATTAGGCTCAACTAGGAGAAGTTTAGAATTGGAGCCACAGGCATATCCTGTATGAAAAGAGCGGAATCTCTATGGAAACTAGTGTTTGGGAAACAAGGAAACAGGAGAGAAGTGTGACCTAAATACAGTCACTATGTTTTTCCTATTGGGCCTCTGAAAAAAAAAATCCTATTACCTCAGTAATTTTACCATGAAAACAGGCATATTAATATCCTGGGGGAGGATCCCTTGCCATTCCAGTTCCATTCATGCAGTAGAAATGTCTGGCTGTTTTGCAAATAAAGTTAGTGAAGGGTGGAAGTGGAAAAGAAATAGCCATAGTGGGGAAGGAGACTGGCCTGTAGGATTTGCCTCACTGTCCCTGTGTCAGGAAGCAGCTGCCTCTCCATCTCCTTTGCAGCTCTAGTTGATACCTCTCCTGGAGATTCTGGAGAATATAAAGCCACAGGAATCCTTTCTCAAGGCAAATTAGAACAGTCCTGATATTTGTTAAATTAGTCATTATGTGAGCACATACTTAATGAATATGTTTAAATGTTATCAACTATGTTCTTGACCTTGTTAAGGGTCTAAAATAGTTGCCTTTTTACTAAAAAGAAATTGGTGCCTTAAAAAGCATGATAGTTTTTGGAAATACACAACTACCCTTAATGAGAAATGGGCTTTGACTTCTTTTTTTTTTCAGTTTATAAGCTTTGGGCATTTTATTTTTGTGTGTTGGTGTGTATGTATTATATAATACATAGCAAGCTATTCTTTCACAGTTGGCATACAGTAAATACTGATCTGCAAGTGATAGAATTAGTGAATGCACTTCTGTTCATTTCAAATGATAGAAAACTTAGTTACTCCTCAAATATATTGTTCTGCAGATAACTTGGTATTGTCTCTTAAGAAGATACCTCCTTTACTGCTTTCCCCTCCTCCTCCATAGTGAAAATGCAAACCCCAGTAGGACTAAGGAAGTAGCTCAGTGAGTAAACAATAAAGCATTGTGCAGGCATGAAGAACTAAGTGCAAATCTCCAGTATCTATGTAAAAGACAGGCATGGCTGTGAGTGTCTGTAACTGCAACATTTGGGGAACAGAGACTGGCAAATCCTGAGAGCTCACTGGCCAGCTAGCCTAGCTGAAAAAGAAAACTTTTAAGTTCTTTCAGAGACCCTGCCTCAAGAGTGATAGAGGGCATCCTATATCTTTCTGGTCTCTGCATGCACACACATGAGCACGTGTACACATACACCTCACACACAGCAAATGTCCCTAGCTCCTAGCTTCATTTTCAGCAAGTCTTTGCTTTTCTGTCATTTAATCTGTTAAGCTCTGAGCCAGTTGGGAGAACAGTGTGAATGGTTGCCTTTTACGAAGAGTGTTTCTCATACTGTGGGATTGATGTGTTCATACTTAGTGACTTATGAGTGTCACTTTAAAAAGTGGGTCAGAATAGAAAGTGTCAGGCTTTGTTATACATGATGGTAACTATTGGTTTCTGGTGGGAGAACATTTGTTTCAGATACAGAAGATTACATTGCAGTATCTATTGCTGGGGACTAGAGAGATGGCTCAGCAGCTCACAGTTGCCTGTAACTCCAATTTCAGGGTATCTCACACCCTCTTCTGACCTCTCTGGGCACTGCACACATGTGGTATATGTACAGATATGTAGACATACACACAAAATACAAATAAATCTTTTAAAAAATTTTTATTTAAAAAATATGAATGAATTATAGTCGAAAATTGATTTCTTAATATAAGTCAGAGAAGGGTGGTGACTGTTGCTGTAGAGACATGTAATTATTGCTTTATTCTTTCAAGCATAAAGACTACTCAGATAGTATTCTGCTTTTCCTAAAACCGAGTTGAGCTTTTATTTCAACTGAGTGTAACAGAATTTTTCTTACTGCTCTGGAACCCTTTGCAAAGTATCTCTGTATTATCAGTGACAGTTGTGCACTGAAAATTTAGCCTCAGCCTTGTGAATACAAACTCAAGCCTCCACAGGTCAGGTTTCAAAACCTAGATGCTCCCAGAACTACACAGCAGCCCCTGTGTAGTCTGGATGTGCCCTGTGAAAAGCTCTGTTGCTCCTTCCATTTCCAGGTGGTCATAGGGGACAAGGTGGTTCTGAACCCTGTCAATGCTGGCCAGCCCCTACATGCCAGCAGCCATCAGCTGGTGGATAACCCTGGCTGCAATGAGGTAAGGACGCTCAAGGCGGGTGAAGTTGGGCATGTGGGCAAGGCTGCACCACGGGAGCAGGCTCTGCAGTGGCCGGAGCATGTGCCCTGCCTGTGACTTCACCAGCAACCTAGGACACTGTGCCCATTCTGTTCTGTAAAGGAAGAGCCTCGGCCCAGACTTGGGCAGCATGAGGTTCTGCAAGTCTGGGCCTGGGTGGTGTTCTCCTCATGCTGAGTTTGCTAATTTATGAAACTGGAAAAGCCATTTTTACCATTTATTTTTCTAGCTGTAGGGGTAGTTTTTGTCGTTTGTCTTCCAAAACAAAGTGTCTTTTCTGATTCTAAGAAGGGTATATAAAGGATCATGAGAAGTCTTGCAAGAGTATCTTGCTTTCTATTATCCATCTGCTAAGCATCTAACCGGGCAGTTCAAGGTCATGAGGAAATAACTTGCTTGTCACGTGACTATTTGTCTCATGGCTAAGGACATGAGCTCTAAATTGGGACAGATAAGACTCAAATCTCAGCCTCTCATTCCCAAGCTCTGGGACTATCAGTGAGTTACTTAATCTCTCCATGCATCGTACCCTGGTCTGAAAGGGGGATGATAGTTTTTTAGGGTGCTGTTGAGGATTAAATAGGATAGTGTTGATATGTGATAGCTTAGTGCCTGGCACGTAACCAGAGCACAAATAAATGTTCCTCTTGTTAAAGATGACCATTAACATTTCCAAATGTGTACACTGGACTTATTTCTTGCCTTGGTAGTTCATTGCATTTTATAAAAGTACTTGTTTCCGTTTGTGGCTTTAAAATAGGGACTTGAAAGAAAAGGAACCTAGCATTCCAAAAAAGGAAAGAGAAAGCCATGGCTTGAACCTTCAAGCCCTGTTGGGAGCATGTGTAACGATGTGCAAATGAACCGTTTATGACCCAACCCTTGTTACTCCTCACCTGCCTTTGCAGGTTTTCTGCTCTCAAGAGTGTCAGTCTCCTGGATGAATTACTTTTCTCCTTGTTGGGATAAAGTGCCTGAAAAAAGCATCTTAATGAAGGGGAGGGAATTGTCCTGGCTCACGGTTTAGAGTATCGTCTGTTGTGGCAGGAGGACATGGTAGTGGGAGCTGATCAGCTTGAGGAGCATTAGGCTGCTCATGGCTCTACAGAACAGGAAACAGAGAGAACAGGAACCAGGCCTGGCTTGTAAACCTCATCGTGTCCCTTTCTAGAGATCTACTTTCTTTAGCTAGTTCCTTCCTTTTAAAGGATCCAAATTTTACCCAAACAGCGCCATGAACTGGGGACCATACACTCAAACACAGAAGCCTGCAGGAGGCATTAGAGTTAACTGAACTATATAGCAAGAGGCTTGTACTGAAGCCCATCTGGGCTTCCTGGGCTACAGTGAAGACTTGGGGACTGTGTGGCACAGTCGATGTAAAAGGTTTGTGAAAAATTCACTCTGATTTGCTTTCTTTCTAGGTCAACTCTGTCAACTGCAATACAAGCTGGAAAATAGTCCTTTTCATGAAATGGAGCGATAACAAAGATGACATTTTAAAAGGAGTATGTTTTGATGTTTCTTGGTACTTTGATTTTCTTAGAGTAGCAGTTTGTTTTGGTTTTCAACTCACTTCCTTCTTGGGTTGACTTACAGGGTGATGTGGTGAGGCTCTTCCATGCAGAACAAGAGAAGTTTCTCACATGTGATGAGCACAGAAAGAAGCAGCATGTGTTTCTGAGGACAACTGGCCGACAGTCAGCCACATCAGCCACCAGTTCAAAAGCCCTGTGGGAGGTTGAGGTAAGGAGTGGACCCAGAGAACTGTGGGCACTGCAGGACTTAAACCTCCCTGTAGACATGGTTTACAAATCACCAGTACTTATACCCGACTCAGTCCAAAAACAGGTGGAAATGCTTAAAAGACATAGTGCCATGATGTCATGGGTACCCACTCTTAGGGAGGGAGGTAACGTCTGTACATTCTTTGCCTGAGCCATCAGAAATGGCTTTCTCATGCTTTCTACCCCTTGTGAGTTTTTCCCTTTCTCTTGCCCATCTATCTGTCTGCCACAGTATTATTCAATCACATATTCACCCAGCATTCTATGCATATATTATTGCCATATTGGTACTGGGAGACAAATGAAGACATAGACATCCAGCTACCAGGAGCACACAGCAGCTTGGCCTAGGTGGATAGGACATATTCCACGTCTCGGGAAGTTTTGATGAGAGGGGAATGAACTGATTGGGTGAGGGATATTTTCTAAAGGGCAATAGATGATCCCAGTCCACTAGTTATGCAGAGGGGCCCGGTTTAAATGAAATGGTTTACAAAACAAGCCTGCAAGTCAAGAATCTGGGGAAGACACAGGTAGAGAGGAGGGGTTCATTGATAGGTGGAGATGGAGATGAAGGAGTGTATGTGGGGAGCAGAGTAAACAGAATATATTATATAGGTATCAAAGTTGTCAAAAACCAGTAATTTAAAAAAGATTGTTTGAAAGAGGAAGCGTCTGAATTTGTGTGTACTGGATGATAGGAATATCGAATGGGAGACAAGTGGGGTAGGTCACGTCATGTAAAGCAGAGACTTAGAATCGGAAATCTGCAGCAGGTTTCAGGTAACACTAACCTGACTTGTGAGGAAACAGGATAGTTGAAGGAAAATGAACAGAGATGTGGAGGTCAGAGCCTGAAGTTCCGTATCTCCAGGCTCTAGGGAATTGGGATCTACACACAGACAGGGGAGAAATGTAGAATGTTGTTTTGAATTAGGGAGCAGCGTCAGTATGCTGCTGCTTACAGATGTCAGATGATCCTGCCCCTCCATGTAGTTTGGCAGGTGGAGGAAGTAAACCTGAAGGAATTGAGAAGAAAATGACTGGACTGTTTGATAATGGACGTATTGGGAACAGCGCGCCCTCCTCCCCTTGTGAAGTCCCCCTGCCTGAGTAGGTCTGCTTCTCTGTCTCTGCTGACCGTCTTTGTCCTTTCTCCATCCTGGTTTCAGCCTGTATACAGTGTGCCCAAGTCACAAGTTACAATTCTGTGTATTTTTGCACATTCATTCACTCAAGTAACCAGCACTTGGATAAAGAAATAGACTAGGAATAGGACCCAAGCTTCTCAGCCTTGTTTCTGGGCTCTTCCCTTCTGTCTCTTGCATAGGTAGCCACTAACTTACTTTTTTGCCTTCTCTATAGATAAGCACAGTCTATTCTTGAACTTCATATGAGCAAGAATTAGATTAGTGGTCTTTCTGTGGTCTGGGATCTTCACTTAAGAGAGTTATCTGTATTGTGCCTGTTTCAAATTGCCCATTGCTATATCTTGCTTAGTGTTCCACTCTCGAGATACTCTGCAATTTGTTAATCTGTCACTTGTTGATGGCATTTGAATTGTTCCTAATTTGGACCTATTATAAGTAAATCTTCCAGGGCCATTTGTGTTTAGACATAGCTTTTATATTTCTAAATGCATATGAGTAGAGCAACTGGATCATATGTTGGGTGTATATTTAACATTGTAAGAAATTATCAGACTGAAGCCAGCACTTAGGAGACTGGAGCAGGAGGATTATCACACATTCAGATCAACGTAGGATACCCAGTGAGATACTGACTCACAACAAATAAAACCAAACTAACCCCTAAACACAGAAATAGAAATTGCCCAACTCTTTTCTGAAGTGTAGGAATATTATTCTTTCCAGCAGTGTATGAAAATTCCTGTTGCTTTACATTCTGACCCACACCTGACAGGATCTGCCTTTTGAACAGATATGAAGGCTTCACTCCTCGTGCTTTCCTTTGCTCCTCCCATGAGGTTAATGATGTTGAACAGTTTCCCTTGTGCCATGGTGTGTACCTTTTCTGGTTAAGTATCAGTTGAAACATTTTGCCCATTTTATAATCATCTCACTCTTCTTTTATCTGGATGTGGAAATAATCGGGCGTATCTCGGCATCCTGTAGAGAAGTTTCTGTAGTTGCCACGACAAAAACAAATCCTTCTCTGTTTTTTGGTCAGCTTCTCTCTTTTTGTTGCTTTTCCTCTTCATATCTGTAGCATTTGCTTCGTGGCTGTTGCTCACATCTGTTGTAGCATAGTCAGTCCTATTAGACTGTAAATGCCATGAGAGCTAAAACTTGGTCTCTCAGTTTGTCGTTGGTCACTGGTTCTTCCTGGGTCCCACCCCAGTGGTTATTTTCTTGTGTCGCTTTCAGAACATCTCTGCAGGAATGAACAGCTATTGGAAGGAGGCGGGAGAGGAAGAAAGATGGCAGAGAGGCAGTCTGTCTTCCCATGTACCTTAAAGTAATAAGTGAAAATTAGGAAAAACTGAAAATTCAGGAAATGGGGGAAAGCAGGCTGTCATTCCCTAGCTTAAACACGTACATCGAGCCATTTTTCTGCAACCAGGATACTTGTATACACTTGACATCAATTTATAAACAGATCTCCACCTTGCTTTAACATGCTTTCATAAACGGAGGAAAATGGGTAACCCTGCAGACATTGGCGTGCCTGACTTCAGTGCCTTAAAAGCATGCACCATGTTTTATTCAAAATTGATTGAAATGAATAAAAGATGATGGCTTTCTGTGGGGATTTTAACTTGAAAGTCCACTTGAGAACATTTCCTTTTTTTTCCCCTCTGAGAAGAAACAGCTGTCGATTTCTTACTCCATTAAAGACTGCCTCCTGCTAGTTTATTTCTCCTGAATTTCTTATGAAAACGTTTAAAGTATTTCTTTAAAAATTTTTTTCCTGCCTTACTTGAAACTTAAGTGTCCCTTCAAAATAAAAGAAGGAAGATAACACCATTTGGGGGGTGGGGAGCAGGGTCTCACTGTCTAGCTCTGGCTGGCCTGGAACTCACTTTGTAGACTATGATGGTCTAGAACTCCTAGAGAGCTACCTGCCTCTGCCTCCAACTGTTGGAATTAAAGGCATGGACCACCATGCCCAGCAACACTATGTATTTTATGGTGGTTTTTCAAAGTGACCTCGGGTTTTCATTATACACTTAGCATTGTCACCATGGCCTAGTAAGTCATATATTATGATAGTCCCCTTTCATTTCCTTCCTCCTATTCTTTGTGTTGTTATGTGTGTGTGTGTGTGTGTGTGTGCGTGCGTGTGTGTGTGTGTGTGCATGTGGCATGGTTTGGTCCCAGGGGTATTCAACATGAGGTCCATGGAACCACATGAAAGCCCAGGAAAGCTATGAATTTGGGCCAACACAAAATCATAAATTTACTTGAAACATTATGAAATTCTTTTGAAGTTCTTATTTCAATAATTCAGTGATAGTTTTTAAGTTGAATTTTGTAGGCAGTGGCAGTGTGTCACACAAAATAAATGAACATGTATATATGACCTTGTAACTTGAAGGCTGTGAGTTGGAACCCCTTGAGTGTGTAGCTTAAGACAATTCTCTGTCCAGTGTGGCCCCAAGAAGCCAAAAGTTTGGATATCCCCGGAAGCAGGTACTTTAAAGACAGGAACACATTTTTTCTGCATAGTTATTATCCTAAGCTCTGTGTTCCTCAATAGTAAACCCAAGTTTGCCTTAAGTATCTTCTCTTCAGCCTAAAGTATTCCTTTTGTCATTTCTTGTAGTGCAAGTCTGCCAGAGATAAATTGTCTCTACCCTTGTTTGTGTGAAAGTACCTTTGTTTTACCTTCACTTAAAAAATGTTTCCCTGGGGATCTATGGAGAGAATGCTCAGTGGTCAAGAGCACTGGCTATTCCTGCAGGGGACCCTGGCTCAAATCCCAGCTCCCACATGGCAGCTAACAACCATCCATAATTCCAGTTCCAGGAGACCTGACATCCTTTTCTGACCTCTGCAGACATTGCATGACATGGGTATACTTACATGCATGCTTACAATACACTCATACACATAAAATAAAAATAAAAATAAAAGGAATAAAAGTAAAAATTTTTTAAAGTTTTTGTGGGATATAGAATTTTAATGAGGTAGTATTGTTTGGATTGTATTGCTTTTGATGAAGTACAATTCTTTTGAAATCTTTGTTCCCTAGATTTAGTGTCTCATGAATCTGATTATGATTTGTGTGTATGTGTGTGTGTGTGTGTGTGTGTGTGTGTGTGTGTGTGTGTGTATCCTCGTGGAGTTCTTTAACTTTCTTGAATATGTGGGTATGTATGAGTAATGACTTGGGGTCATTATTTCTCAAATACTTCTTTCTTCTTCTACCACCCCATCATTTGATAACATCTGACTAGTTAATGGGTCACCTTTCTCTTATTGTTTATCAGTATGATAATTAGTAATTCTACGTTGAAAGCTGTAATGTTGCTTTATTGGGTACTGCGATCTGTTGCTCTTTTAAGGAGTGAAGAGTTTTCTTTTGTCACACAGTCAAGTAAGATCAGCCTGGTCCTTTGGAAGTTCATTTTCATCTTTATTAGGTCACAGTAGAGAAGTGTAAATTGTTAGGCTGGATCAGTCTCAGTTAATGCCCAGCGTGTTCTACAGGATCTCTCTGCTTAGGCTTGCTCGTAATAATCACTTCCAGCTCTGTGTGATCTGGGAGTGTTGAACTTTCAGGTATGTGTATGCATTCATGTGTACATGTGTTTGCATGTGTGGGGAGGTGTGGCTAGGGAATAGAACCCAGGGCTATGTGCGTGCTAGGTAAGTACTCTTCCTCTGAGCTAAATTCCTCTGCCCACCTCTTATCTTTTTGGGTGCCCTCTAGGGTCTTACTTTATATATAGGCAGTTTGATATTCAGTCAAAAAACTTACACCAATTTCTGGAGCTTTCTCTATGTGTAGCCCTGTATCTCTAGCACTCTACCCCCCAATTCCAGCCCGCCTTCCCAACACTGACCTCCCTCCTTCACTCCATAAACTGTGTACTCTCTGCCTGGATTCACCCTCACTGGCCCTGCCAGCCCTGTTCTAGGAGACCACAGGAGTGCACTACTCTTGTCCAACAAACACTTGTTTCATAGATTTTACCATTTTCTCCTTTGCTCTGGCAATGTCATCTGTTTGTACAGCACATTATTTGCTTGTATCAATTGCAGGATCTTGGTTTCATGGTAAGCTGTCCTACATTCTCTTGAGTTTCATGTTTAACGCACAGGCCTTCATCTGTGTTCCAGCACACAAATGCACATGCAGATTACTTTAAAAAGATCTCTGTGAAATTCCGTCTTATCACTTGTACGTTTTGTGGTTGAATTTCAGAATCTTTTATTCCAGGGATGAGGGAGCTGGCTAAGTGTGTAAAGTGCTTGCTGTACAAGCATGAGGATCTGTGTTTGGATCCCCATACCGACATCAAAGCTGGGTGTGGTGGCACACACCTGTAACCTCAGCATTGGAGGAGCAGAGACAGATGAATCTTAGATGCCAGTCTGCCAAAATGGCAAACTTCAGATTCCGTGAGAGCAGTAGAGGGAGATACCTGAAGCCAACCCATGGTCTCTACACATGTGTGCACAAAGACAAGCACACACACAGAAGCAGCACAGGCACACACCACCACCACCAGAAGAGAGTCTTCTATCCCATTAGTATTAAGATACAGGACTTAAATATTGAAGTTCTTACGCCAGTCATGGTATGCTAACTGGGAGACTATTCTATGGAAAAACAATATTTTAGTGTTTCCGTGTGTGTCACTTGAGATGATCCACCTTGACTCTTGGCACGGATTTGTAGAAGGGAACTAGTTTTTCCCAGTTTGAAAATGTCACTTGTGAATGTGATTTATGATGTCTCAGGCTCAGTGACATCTTAGTGTGGGCTGACAGCTCTTCTGCTGTTGACCATCTTGTCTTTTCTCTTGCAGGTAGTCCAGCATGACCCGTGTCGGGGTGGAGCTGGGTACTGGAACAGCCTCTTCCGGTTCAAGCACCTGGCGACAGGGCATTACTTAGCAGCAGAGGTAAGTAGATGTAAATGGTTTCCCTTTGAAGGCGATCACATCTGGATGTCTTTCCTTTCCGTATAGCCATCGGGCACCTGGAAGCTCAGGAGAATGCTCCGTTTCTGTGTTTTCCCTTCTGCCTCTCTGTTTCCTTCTGTCTCGTTTCTCTAGAAGAGAGATACAAACGACTAATATATTACAGTACCTGAAAGGGGGTTCTGATCAAGGTGTGGGGAGAGTGGGTGTTAGAAAGTGATGCAGGTTTTAGGGTGAACCTTCTGTGCTGTTCTTGCATTCTGCTCTGATTAGACTTGTCCACCAACCCCACTCCTCACACAAGTGCTTGAGACTTGGCTGTACTGGAGACTTGGTATGTAAAGTTGGAAGCATTGAGACATAAGAAGAACTAGAGAATCTCATAGAGAAATTCCTCAGGACCTTAGTGGAAGAGATGGGTGTTTATCATGTAGGAATATCTGGAATCTCATTAACTTTTTGAGTCAGGGCTTTACAGTGTAACTCAGGCTAGCCTCAAATTTGCTAGGCTAGCCTCAAATTCATTATCATCCTACCTCAGCCTCCCAAGTACTGAGATTGCAGGTATGAACCACCACGTCTGGCTTATAAAGACCTTCTGACAAAAGGAGAGACTTGGTATTGAAGGACAGAAGAAATTTACCTTTTTATTTTTGTATTAAATTAAGGAGCCATCCTACTGCTGTTTTTTACTCTGATTTTCTAAAGGATGTACAATGTGTATTCATACCAGATTCTAGTTATACAACAAGAAATCCCACTGTTGTCTGGTACCATCAGCCCAGAGATTTTCAAGGACTCATGTATGTGTCAATACTGCTTTTGCAACTGACCCTAGGAATGTAGGATTAAATGCCTAACATACCTGGAGTGGTTGAAACTTGTATAAACTGATGATTTAAAAAAATATAAGAACCAAACATGAAGTCTTAAGTTGAAATATAAAATGGAGCCTTAGGGAGGAATGGACCCAGCATCTATTACTGGTTTGCTAAAGACTGAGGATGATTGTCTAATCTGTTATGTTTTAAGGCAAATGTAACTCTTGCTAGAGGCCCTCTGTTGTCTTTTTTCCTTTTATATAAGAGTAAACAGAATTATCAATGACTGTGTTGACATCTTATATTTATCTCAGGTCTTTAACTGTTGCTAGTGTATTCATTGTGTTTTCTTTGTCGTCTACACTCAAGAGCTGAGCCGTCTATTGGTGACTAGTGGCTTGTTCTGTGTGTATTGTACCTGTGTGAACTGTGTTGTTGCTGTGGCATGCTGGTTCTGTGAACAGAGGGAAGGGCCAATTTCTTAGTCGTTCAAGGATGGCTGCAGGTGTTGACGTCTGCAGGTGTTGCACATGGGTGTTGATCCTTGAGAAAGCAATGGATGTTTTAATTTCCTAATGATTCTTTTTCATCAGGTAGACCCTGACTTTGAGGAAGAATGCCTGGAGTTTCAGCCCTCAGTAAGTATAGGCAAGAGCCTTCTTGTCTTCGTCTGGTAGTGTGAGGCCAAACGATGTAGAGCCCCATTTTAGAAATTGTCATGTGGCCTTTGAGTGTTGGGGAATGGGAAATCTTAGGCTGCCTTCAACAAGGTCTTCCTTGCTTCCCTTAAAGGAAGTCAGGTCCTTCTCTGGCCGATTGATCCAGGCTCTGATGGTCTTGATGTTCTTCCTGTGTGTTTAATCAAGTGTCTTTATCTCTAAGCTGGAGAAGTGCATTAATATGTCTCGGAATATTTCTGGGTTTGAAATAGTGGTGGTCTATTTGGAATTTGGCCTCTTAGGAACAGTTGTCTAACCCTGTGTAGTCCTTCAACCTGTGACTCTTTCAGACTTTGAAGGAATAGTGTGCATTAGACTGTAGAGGTAACATGTGAAGCCTAATATACTGGATCTAATGGGACAGTCTCTTGGCTAATCTCTGTCCTTGCTTTCTATAAAGTCAGAAACAGGCATTATTAGGTTCCAATGTGGTTTAAAATGTGATTTGACATATTCATATTTTGGAAGATTTTTCTTTCCTCTTCAACTGTGTTAGATAGTTTTGCTGGAAAAAGTGTTCTGGGTTGGCATCTATGATCATTTAGAGCTTGAATACTTGATTTGGAATTTTAATGCAAAATGGATTTATCTTTGGAGACCCCCATAGCCAAGCAATGTTGATTTGTAGATACTTAGGGTACAAGTGTCAAGCTAGGGGCTGAAAAAGGCAGTGGTCATGTCTTGTGAACATAAGGACATCCACAAATAGTTCTGTTGAAAAGTACTTGATTTTGTTGATTCATTGTTAAAACCAAACAAAATGCCAGACAGTTTCTGTCTTATCTGATATGTGTACATGGGTTATCTCAGCGATGGGTATGGAGGATTGTCTAGATTGTACTTGTTTTTCTAGAAAAATTTAGAGGGATTTAGAAGTAGTGCATCAGTGAAAGGAACTGAGGTGGAGATAACTCAAATTGTTGTCTTTGGAAAGTATTGTGAATTCTTAATTAATACTTACCTTTCTAATTATGCTTGGGTTGAGACGCCTGGCTGTGAGTCCATATACTCACTGCGGTCATCTCCTGCCCTCATTGCTCTTTGATGGAGCACCTGAAGCTGGCTTTCCTCCTTTCTGTCCTTAGTACCCTTACTTCTGCAGACCATTTGGAAAGCCTTTCTTCCTCAGTTAATCCGACTTGGATAACAGACCTAGTCTAGCCTTCTGCTGGTACCCATGGGGTTCTTGTTTGAATATTCAGCCTGACTTTAATTTCCATTTGACATTTCTTTGCTTGCACCTTCATATTTTGAGAGAAGCTTCCATGTATGATTTACCATGCAGTGCTGTATCACAGAGTAAGTTGGACCTTTGGCATGGATCAAGGTGTGGATCCTTTCAGGGGGAGATTATGACTAAGTGAACCTTGGATGCTATGGGAGATAGAGCCCCCCGCCCTTAAACAGATAAGAAGGAGGGACTATTCGCAGTATTTGCAGCGTAAAATAAAGTGCTGTGAATACAAGGCCGAGCAGAGGGAAGAAAACACCAGACCTGCCACTAACAAGCTCTGTGACCTTGAATAAGTAACTTTCTCTGAGGCCCGCTTTCTTCTTCTATACAAGCGACATCTTTAAGTTGAACTAGATCAATCGAGTTTTAATATCTTCTTCTGTAGCGGGTCATCTTGGCTCTTTAGGAGTTAGGAGGAGTTCTCAGGCAAAGGAGGAAGCAGCCATTGTGAGTAGGATTGACTCAGTGCATCCCAGCTTCTGGGGTTCAGTGGTCTTTGTAAGTCTCATGTTTCTCCATGCCGGTGATGTACAGCAGGCTAGGTGTAGATCTGGGTGGTAGGCTCTGATGGCTCAGAGGCTGCTGGGACTGTGGTCTGCACATAGAGGATGAGTGTGTGGAGAGTGTCTCACCTGTACTTTGAGGCTCACACAGTATTGGTCTCTTGTAGTGAAGTATTAGCATCAGGAGGCCTTGCCTCCTTCCTTCTCTCTTAGCACAGTGTGCAGAAGTCTAGAATCGGATAAGGCTGCATGAGAAGCACCCTGTTCTCCCCTACTCACAGGTGTTCTGGCAGACGGCCTTAGTGAGGCCGCAGACCTGAATAGCTGTGCTGTGCTCCTCCCAAATCCACTGGTCATTTGCCTGATTCCAGACAGAGTAAAAAGCCCACCCAAGGCTTGCTCTCATGCTGTTCTCTGTCTATGTGCCTTTCTTCCCACTAGGTGGCACATGCTGACTGCACAGTGACTGAAAATACTCCAGGTTCCCATGGACAGATATGGCAGGCTTACTGAAGTCTTAATTTTCATCCAGATCTGCTATAGGTCTCTGAAATGTCACTGTCAGCCTGTAACCAAACCCTGTGTTAGAGCTGGGACAAACTTATATTGAGAGTGGTGTGTAGGGCTATTCGCAGGTGACAGAAGCTAAGAGAGAGCAGATGTTCCAAGTTCTTTTCTCCTGAACCTAGGGTACAGAGTGTTCTGTCTCTCTGGCTGTTACTTTAGTGTAGACAGGATAAAGAACCTCAGGCTTGTTTAGGTAGAATTAGGTTTATTAGAGGAGAAAAGATGAGAGAGGGGAAAGGGGAGAGGTATCAGATATTAATATAAGTTGTTAATTTTATTTTTATTTGTCATTTAGTTTTGGAGACAAAGTCTTGCTATGTTGCCCAGGCTGAACTTGAACCCTTAGGCTCAGGAACTTCTTCCCTTCAGCATCTCCAATAGTTCAGTATCTGGAACTACAGATGTGTATGAATGAACCAGGCTAAAAGAACTTTTTCTGGGGGCTTGGGTTGGGGACAGAAGTTGGGGCTGCTCACAAGCTAATCTCGTCTGTGCTCCTAGATCTCAGCCCGGTGGCATTAAGTTTTCTCATGCTTTTTCTTTTGCCTTTGATTTGTCTTGGGTCATCCTGGCACAGTCTCCCTTCTCCCTGTTTAGACAGAAGATGGTGCTTTAGCCAAAGAGAAACTAGCCAGAGATGAGGAAAATGTGTTTTCCCCAGCAGATGTAAGGAGATACGGTCACAGTGGAGGAATGTTAGGCATTCAGAAGAATTCCATGCATGCTCACCAAGTTGAAAGAGCTTACAGAGCCTGTCAGAACAGGCATCCAGTCTAAGCCTACTTGGTAACATCTGAGGTACGTGTGGTCTAGAGCCAAGAGTGTGCATAGTTTCCCAGGAGCACCTCATCTATTCATCAGGTTTCGCAGTGTGAGCTCGTCCATCTCAACCAATCTCAGTGTAGCGAGAGTAACCCTTTGCATTGTCATCAGAATCCTTCTTAATCAGTGTTTTTCAGGCCCAGATTGACGGGTCAAACCATATTAGAGCTGTTACTCTATGAACACGTGGATTCAGGTTTATTTTATTTCTTCTCCCAGGAAGTAGCCGTGTCATATTTCCAGTAGACAACTGTTGCTGTGGGTGGGCATCACTTCATGTGTCTAGCTCCACAGGGCAGGTTCCATCAAAGCGCATCTCTGTTCTCCCGGGCCGCAGGTGGATGAGGCTGTATGGATGAAGGTTTTCGTCGCGGCTAGCTCTTTTTCCACAGTCATCTGCCACTGTCACCCCACAGAGCCTGAACATTTTTATGGGAACTAGGAGGTGGAGAGCACATGCTCTGCTGGGGCAGCGCTGACTGTGTAAGGCTGCTCCTCAGTGCTGGCCCTTCCCCTGCCAGCTGCGGACACTCACTGCTGTTCCTCCTCTGTCCCTGTGGACTGTGGAATGATTATGGTGAGGGAAGGCTTTTGCCTACAGAATTTCTCACTTGACTATTACCCTCAGGTGGATCCTGATCAGGATGCATCTAGGAGTAGACTGCGAAATGCCCAAGAAAAAATGGTGTACTCTCTGGTCTCCGTACCTGAAGGCAATGACATTTCCTCCATTTTTGAGCTAGACCCCACAACTCTACGTGGAGGCGACAGTCTTGTCCCAAGGTATGATTTTAAAATTTCTTAATATCAGGAGAATCCGGGCTGGTCTTGGTGTTCTGGATGTGTTTCTTAGAATGTAAAGTATCAATCAGTGCCTTTTCTGTAAGTGTTTATAAAGGAGTTGGTGAAACATTTTGACTGGCTGCCCAATATGGCATTGAGTTTCTTGTATGGTTCATCAATAGAAGTTCTTGATAACTGGATAAAAAGTACTATATTTGAGCTATGAATGGTGGCTAATGCCTTTTATCCCAGCACTTGGGAAGGAGAGGCAGGCAGATCTTTCTGAGATCAAGGCCAGCCTGGTCTGCATAGCAAGTCCTGGGCCAGTTGGCCCAACAGGGAGACCTTGTCTTAAAAAATGAAAGAAAACAAAAGTACTCTATTTATGGGACTGGAGAGATGGCTCAGCATTTAATAGTACTTACTGCTCTTGCAGAGTACCTGGGTTCAATTCCCAGCACCCAAATAGCAGCTTACAATCTATTGCTTCGATCCCAGGGGATCTGATGCCATCTTCTGACCCCTGTGGGTGGTGCATGTCAAGTCAGGCAAACGTACATACACACACATAAACAAATAAATAAATATAGTAACAACAACAAAAAGTGCTATATTTAGGCTGGAGAGAGATGGCTAGTGGGTAAAGTTCTCGCCTCATGAGCATGCAGACCTGAGTTTGGTCCTGGAATCCAAGTCTAGCTGGTCACGGTTGTCAACACCTGTGATCCTAGTGCTCTTGTGGCAAGACGCGAGGCAGAGACAGGAGGATCCCCAGAAGCGCATCGGCTGGCCAATCGAGCATATGCAGCACTGGACAAGAGACTGTCTCAAATACGGTGGAAGGTGGTGAGGACTGAGGCCCCAGGCTATCCTCTTATGTCCACACTTAAGCACACACATGTGCATATATGTGCGCACACCCAGAGAGATCTTTTTAAAGTGCTACATTTCGGTAAACAAGCCATGTTTTTAGCAGCTCAGTATTTCTATACCTTTTCTACCTCCTTCCTAAAATCTTAGTGATCTCCTGGTTGACCGAAGGAAACTGAAAAGGAAACTTAAAGAAGCTAGAAAACCTGAAAAATCACTGTGTGTATAGTCGATCTATTTAAAATACTGAAAAGCTAGACCTATGTTTTTTGTGTAACTTTACTATTAGTTTTTTGCCTATAATGCATTTTTAAACTGTACTGCAAATGAAAAGCCTATTCTTTGAAAAATCTTTATTTTTGTGAGTGTAGATGACACAATGTGTGAGGTCAGAGGACAACTTTGTGGAGTTGATTCTTGATTCTCTCCCTTCTGTCTTTACATAGAAATTACACTTAGGCTGCCATTCTTTGGTGGCAAGCACCTTTACTCATTGAGCCATCTTGCTGGCCCAGAAAGCCCATTCTTAGTAAAGTCAACAATACTATTATTTAGGGCTAGCGCACTTATTGAATTCCATGTACATGCTAGGCACAGCACTAAGTGCTTTTAACTTTCGCCATATAACTTTATTATATGAGAAACTCTGTGGGCTAGATATTATCCAACCCTTTAGGAAACACTGAGGCCCAGAGACTGTCAGCAAATCATCACAAGTCAGAATCATATAGCACAACCTAAGCTCATGAATATCTAGGACAGAAGGGCTGTTTGGACAATCCTCACACTTCAGATCATCACTGGGTGGTAAAAATCCTGCCGGTGTTTGGGGGGGCTTTCATGAGGCTCCTTTCATGGAGTATCACTTTGTGTTCTGTCTTTTGTGTTGACTTGCTCAGCCCTAGAGTGGGGCTGCAAATCTCTATTACAAGCCCTGTGTGGTTGCTGTCAGCATTCAAGATCCTTGTCTCGTGCTCAGTGCTATTCTCGACCCTTCCTGGAGGCAGAACTGTGAAGCAGTGGCCATGCAGAACAGAACTTTACACAGTGAGGCCTTTCCTTGCCACCTCGTCACAGGATCACTAGTCAATTTCTGTTGGAAGAAGAATAGAGATGTTCACCCAGAAAACCCTACAAGTGTGTTCAGCTTTCCCTCTCTAGATCTGAAATGCATAGTTTCAGTTACCTTAAAAGTCATTCTTACATAGGTAACCACAGCTACTATGAGTTCATGTGATATCCCTGCCATGCCAGGAAGATAGCATTTTACAGCACTGTACCCATTCTCCGGCTCTTATTCTTTCCACCCCCTCTTCCACGATGGTCCCTGAGCTTAGGAAGTAGTGGGGTAATACAGAGGTCCTATTTAGGGCTGAGCACACAGTCTCTTGTTTTCAGAATTTTGACCAGTTATATATCTGTCTATTGGCTGCTATCTACTTTAAAAATAAGTTTCTCTGACCAAAGTTGAGAGCAGGTCTGTGGGTGTAAGCATAAATATTTAGAAGGCACTTTGACAGCATGACCATTCAACAAATCATCAGTAGCATATTCTGCCCTAGGACTCGTGACCTTCCCAGCTATGGGCTCTTAACCAGGATTACAGTGAAATTCCCTCGTGAAAAGCAGGTTTCGAATGTCATTAGAAGCAGCTTGTTAACCTGTAACTGCTGTGCCACTATTGTACCAGGAGACACATGTTCCCTGCAGGTCAATTTTGCAGCATAAAGGGTCTGGTGCTGGGTAAGACTGTTATTGTCTTTTCTACCCCAGCAGCCAGCACAGCACCTTCTAGCCCTGTGAAAGCTAGCCAGGAGGGACTAGATTTCCGGTGAGTTTCAGATTGATTCTCTATGTCCTGTAGCTAGAGTGTGTGGTATTTTCAGCAATAAGGCTTTACAATGTAGTTTTGGTGGGTAAGCAAGGGCAATCACAATAGCCTGTGTTGTTTTGGAGAGCTCTGGGGCCTCCCTAATCAATAACTCAGAGGGGAGTACCCCCACCCCATACCTTGTACTGAGATGTTCATTTACTAGCCTCTACCTCCTGGGAGCAGCGTTGTCCACCCGTGCAGGGTAATTACTGTTTTGTTTTTAAAGTTGTATTTTGAAATTAACTTGCTAACTAGTGGGCTTCCTTCCGTAAGGCTTTTCATAGCGTCAGTTTTGGCTAACCCACCCAGTACCCTCTCCTCTTCCCCCAGTTCCCCTGTCCCATCCCAGTGTAATCCCTGGCTCTCAGTATTCCTCCCTCTGCTTTCATTTCACATGTGCTCTATTCTTCCTCTTTACGTTGGTTTCGACATAACATTTCATACCCCCTTCCTTTGGGTTAGCCTTCCCTTTCATCCAGTTTTCCCTGTGTTCCCATGGCCCTTCCTGCTTAAGCCTTCCCATTCCCCAGTATTCTACCTCACTGCTTCTGTTTTCCTTGTTACAGTCTATATTACTGTTCCTTACTGCCCCCAAAAGTCCATTTCTAGTTTCCTGTGCTCTAAGATAAAATACGAAACAAAGATTTGAAACTAGGATCCACATATGAAAGAGAACATGTGGCATTTATCTTTCTGGGCCTGAGTTTACCTTAGTATGATTTCTTTCAGTCCAGCTCCATCCATTTACCTACAAATTTGATGATTTCCTTTTTCTTGCACCCAATCTACATACTGCTATGTGTTTGTAACTCTCTTTTCTTATCCACTCATCTGTTGATGGACATCTAAGTTGATTTCCATTTCCTAACTATTGTGAATAGATCAGCATTGAACATGGATGTGCCACAGTCTCTGTAGTAGGGTATGAAGTCATTGGTGCCCAGGAGTGATACAGCTGGGTCATATGGCAGTTCTGGTTCTTGTTTCTTGAGAAACTTCCAGACTTATTTCCAAAGTGACTGCACTAGTTTACTCTCCCACCAGTGATATGTAAGAATTCTTCTTTCACTGTGTCCATGGAAGAATTCACTATGTCCAGTTGTGTGCCTTACCAAGCCAGGCCTCATCTCTTCCTGAGGTGCTATTGGCAATGGATAGTGCTGGGGAGGGAGAATCATTCTTTGTTGAGGATATGGCTACTGATACATTTCCCATGCTCCAGTGGATGGCCTCATTTGCATGCATATATGGATAGAACTAACTAGCTTTAGTGGGTTATCAAAAAAAAAAAAAAGACAGGAATTTGGGAGGTGGTCATATAGCAGAGGACACGGGGACAGTTGGAGAGGAAAATGAAGGGTAGATATGATCATACTTTGCTATATACATGTATGAAGTTCTGAAAAATAATGAAAAACTTTAAGATTCAAGCTTCTTGGGGCTAGAGAGATGGCTCAGCAGTCAAGAGTAGATACTGCTTTGTACGGGAACGGAGTTCAGTTCCCAGCACCCACATAGCAGCTCACAACCCTTATAACTCAGTTCCAGGAGATACAACACCCTCTTCTGGCCTCTGAGGGCTTCTGCATGGACATGGTGCACATAAACTCATGTAGACACAGATATAACATAATAAATAAAATATGACATTAATATTATCTACTTGTCAACTCTTCTAAATACTGACTGTTTTTACTCTGGCAAATACATTTTTAGCATGTGAGATATTCCTCATTTATACATAAAAAAATCTTCAACTAGGACATGAATCCATTGATTTTTGTCCTAATGTACCTGGTACTTGTAAGAGTCTGGTTGTCTAATGAGGTAATTGACAAAGCTCCTTTTTTTTTTTTTAAAAAAATATGAACTAGCCAATTAACCCGTTAACTATCTTAAAGGAGTTGGTTTCTGAAATGTTAGTACTATTACAGAGATGGATTTGGGAATTTACAAGAAGGGACAGATAAATATTAATTTATTAGAACCATTTTATTCACCCACTTATTAGTGAGTGATCATTTAGTTGTTTTTACTTTGGGCTCATGATATGTAACATTGTGTTTGTGTACACATTTTTGTGGCCACATGGTTTTGTTTCTCTTTAGTCTATACTTAGAAGAAGAGTTGATGCATCGTAGGGTTACCCTGTGTGCCACTTTTTGGAGAACTGCCATGCTGCTTCTCAGAGTAGATAGACCATCTTCATTCCCAGCTGCAAGAACATGAGGGCTCCCATTTCTCTACATTCTATCACCTGCCATCGTTAAAAAATTTATTTTTTTTTAAATTTTATGTATATGAGCGTTTTGCCTGCATGTAAGTAAGTGCCCTACATGTGTGCAGTATCCACAGAGGCCAACAGAGGATGTAACTCCTGGAACTGGAGTTACAGATGGTTGCTAACTGCTATGTGGATGCTGGGAACTGCACTCAGCTTCCTTACAAGAACAACTAGTGCTCTTAACCGCGGAGCCATCTCTGTCCCCACTTCTCATCTTTTTTGAGTCATCCCAGTTTGTGTGATTTGGTATCTCACCTGGTTTTTATTTGCGTTTCTCTGGTGCTCAGTCATCTCTTCATGTGTTTTGTCATCTGGAGAAACATCTGCTCAGATTCCTTGTCTTTTTTTTTTTTTTTTTTGGTCATATGTCTTTTTATTATAGAATTGCTAAGTCTTCTTTATTTTAGGTACAAATACCATCTGATACACGATTTGCAAATTTTTTCTTCTACTCTTGGATGATATCTTGGATAAGTCCAATTTTCTTATCTATTTGATTATGCTTTTGGTTTCTTACTTGAAAAACCATGACCACGAATGTTTATGGTAATATTTTCTTCTAAGATTTTTATCATTTTCATTGTTTACACTTAGATCTTTGATTAATTTCACAATCTTTAAAAATGTGGCTTGAGGTAGGGTATATTATTGCATTTTAAAATCTTCCTTTTTCATTGACTGTCTGTTAGGTACTGCTCTGTAGAACCCAAATGCATTGTAGTTTAAGCGGCTTTCCATATTCTCTGTCCTCAGTTGCAAAGATTATTTAATGAATTTTTCTTACGACATTAGGGAATGACATTTATAGCCTCTGATAAAAGTTTGCTAGGGTAGAAAAGGACTATGTGATTTAAAATACTACATCATTCTATGAGAATCTTTTTTATGGCATTATTTGGCAAAGAAAGAACCCGAAACTGGTGGGCCCATAATCCCTAGTGGATTGAAAATCTCTATCATCCTTTGGAGAAGGGAAAGCTAAGGGTCAGCCGGCTAAGTGACATTGGCTGGTTGAGGCCTCGTTTTCTGTGTTCCCTCCATTATGACTGCTTCTTTTTGGCCACTTGTTTTTGTAGCAGGTGTCCTTAGACTGATTCTAAGGTCAGAAGCATGGAAGGGATTGTCTTCAAACTGGGTGATAAAAGTTCTGGCATGGACTACCAGTGTATTCATTTATGATCTTGCTGGACCTTTGCCTTAACATTTTTTGTTCATTCTTGCCCTTAGCCATTATCCTTAGAGCCAAAAGAAAATAGGGTCTCTTATTCATTGGTTATGTGGAATCCAAGTGACCTTAGGAACCACACATTCCTTTCTGTCCATTTAAAAATTGTTCTTTGGAGGAGGGCAGCTGGGAGGGAAACAAATGAGAACAAAATACACCATATAAGCATCAAGATGCCATTCTGAATCCATTGCTGTGTATGCTAACCTGTTTTAAAAAAACACAAGTTTAATTTTACTTATTTGCAGATCAGAAAGGATAAGGTTAGACATATGAACATCTGTGAAATATTATCAGCAAATGCATTTTTATGGTAGTCAGTGGATAAGAGTGCTTCCGACCCAAAGTAAGAGAGGTAATGGCCAATCCTGGATACACTAAACAAGATTCTAAAATGCTGTACACATGAGTTAGCTGAGCAGTGGGAAAGCATCCACCACTACAGCTCTTTTATATTTGTTCTGACAACATGGCTTTTGAGCTAAGGATTAAGAATGGCACTTCAGTGGAATTGATTGCCCTTTGTGTGGAAGTCTGTAGAATGTAGTTATCCAACTAAAACTTTAAGCTAAAACTAAGCTTTAGTTATGCTTTGAAAATACAGAAGATGAATCAGACTCATTTGGAGTGAAAAATGCAAATCTGTTAAACATCTTGTTCACATTGTCTGATTTATATTCATCTGGACCAAAGTAAATACCACTAAGGTTGGCTTCTTGTGATGTTCACAGCAGAGGAAAGCCGTCCACCAAAGCTGCAGGTCCAGCTTCATCTGCTTTCCCATAAGGGAAGTGTGCCCTTGCTCTAACTTCCTCTCGCTATGGATGATTTCCTTTCTCCCCTCCCTGCTCCATCCCCATCAGTCTTTAAAGTCCCACTCTGAGGTAGTCTCAGTTTTATATATGGAACCACAAACATTCGCCATTCCAAGTCCATTTGGACTGTCTCTTAACAACACACTCTTCAGTGACTACTTCCTGTTACATCTTGTTGCCGTTACTTCTTGTTGCCGGTTACTTCTTTTGCCTGTTACTTCTTGTTGCCTGTTACATCTTGTTGCTTGTTACTTATTGTTGCCTGGCATGCTTTCACCTTGTGTCACTAATGGGATGCCAAGTTCTTTAAGAGCAAGAATTCTATCTACTGATCTTTCAGAAGTGAAACAGAGTTGGAAAATGACATAAACACGATGCATACTCACACTGTACAAATAAACAGTACAATAGTTTTTAAAGAATCCCATGGAGAACAACAACAAAGTGAAAAAAATGTATAATCCAACTATTCAGAGTTAGCTTCTTTTAGTATCCTAGGTTCATGAGGATTCTGACATGTCTGTGGGCCTGCAGTGATAATGAGTAATTTGTCATATATGTGACCCTAGGCTACTGTAAACCATTTTAGTGGAATTATGTCATAGAAGTATTTTCAAGTAAGTAATTATCAAGTGTCATCATTTTAAGTATGTCTGTAGTATTATATGCACCATCGTGAACTAGGCTTTATTGAGATATTAGATGGATAATTATGTTTTCTTTTAGACAGAGTCTGTAACTTGCTTTGTATACCAAGCTGGCCTCAGTCTCACAGAGACTGCCTCCCAAGTGCTGGCATTAATGATGTGTGCCTCCACGCCTAGCAATGATACAATATTTACTCTTGTAAATAATGCTTTACTGAACCTCTTTGTGCCACATATTGTACCTGTGCTATTGTCTCTTCAACAAAAAAATCTAAAATTGTAATTGGTAGATAAAAGAAGATTGATTGTATGTGTGTGTGTATGCATACATTCTCAGTGGCACAGAGGCCAGGAGTTTGGCTCGGTGTTAGAACTTGTGTTTAGCATGTTAAACCTGGGGTCAATCCCAGCACTAAAACAAAACACTCCACCTTAAAGACTTAGGAGAAATTCATTTCCCCAAGCTCTTACTAAAACTGCCTTTCATCAGTCTTAGTATCTTAGAATTGTGACATAATAAAATGGTAGCTTGTTCTATGCAAACTACATGCTAAAAATGTTGACTGTTTATGGGCCATTTATATTCCATTATTAAATTATTGCTGTGTCCCATTTTCATTTTCATTATTCATGTTTTCCCCATTGATTTGTAGAAGCTCATTATATATGTGGATTATTAACTTTTAATAGTCCACTGTGTTTGGGACTGGAGAAGTGACTTAGAGGTTAGGAGCACTAGTTGCTCTTGCAAAGGACCCAGGTTTGGTTCCCAGCACCCACATGTCAGATAACAACTCTCTGTAACTCCAGTTCCAGGGAATCTGATACCCTTTTCTGACTTCACTGGGCATTACATGATATGGGGGTGCTCTTACATACATGCAGGCAAAATATTTAACACATAAAATAAAATATTAAATGCTGTCTCACTCTTGTTTTTACACTTTACACACACATATACACATACATACCCTTCCTCTACAGAAGATACAAAATTTGGACTATGTAATAAAACTCATCCTTCTTTTCCTTTTAAAATTTAGAGATCTTATACTTTATTACACGCTTCACAAAGCTTTTTCTACCCCCCACAAGATAAGTAAATATTTATTCATCTTTCCTTCAAGGAATTTTATAATTTCATCTTTTGCTTTATTGAATCTCATGGAATTTCAGTTCTTGCTTTATCAAACTGTTGTGACAAACACTAATACATACCAAGTAATTCACACCCAATTCTGTACCTCTGTCTCATGAGTTTGTGCTATTTATTTTGCAGTGAATATTTTAGAAATACAGCATATCTCAATAGCCCTAGTGTTACTGTGAATTATTTTCTATTGTAAATACAATGGAACATGACTTGGACCAGAACCACTTACTCCCCAGTGTATACTTACTGTTCAGTGTATGTATTAGAGAAAGAACCATTTTGTTATCCCATTCTGTTTTGGTAGAATGTATTCCAGACCAGTGACTGTAGTGTAAACTGTCTGTTTCTAAAACTTGCCTGTGCTTCCCCTTAGGAACTCCTATGTCAGACTCAGACACCTGTGTACGAATACCTGGGTTCATAGCACAAACATTCCCATTGACAAGGAAGAAGAAAAACCTGTGATGCTGAAAGTAAGTACGAACCTTGGCTGCCTCCCATTAGTCTCATACCCTGTTGAAAGGGCTCCATTGATGACAGACAGGAGAAGGTGGAACTGTGAAGGATTTTCTTCCTTTTGGGTTTCTTTTAGCATTGGTGAAAGTATAGTCATGGCCAGACCTGAAGCAATGAAAAAATTTCTCCCAGGACCTGAGTGAAACAGCTCGGGGCTTTTGAAATAAACAGACTCTTTTGTTTTACTCCACTGTTTCTGCCCTAGTTGAGTAATCCCGTGTATTTCCTGTCTGTCTAAAGGATGATTTTGGCTAGGAGAATGTTTGCTTGTGTCTTGAGGTACATAAAATAACTGGTTGATTCTCCCCAGTCTTTATTACGTCTTTTTTTCCTCTGACTGTATTTACACACTCTTGTTTCTGAAAGTTCCCCTCTGCACTCTGTACCTTCTCTCCTCTCCTCAACCACAGTTGTCAGGCTCATACAGCACAAATGCACATGTGGGATTTTCTTTAAAAAAAAAAAAAAAAGGAAATGGAGAGATGGCTCGGTGATCAAGAGCACTGGCTTCTCTTGCAGAGGAACTGGGTTTTGCTCCCAGCACCCACATGACAACTCACAGTGGTCTGTAACTACAGTTGTGGGATTTGATACCATCTTCTGGTCTCAGTGGGTACCAGGCATACACATGGAGTACGTGCATGAGGGCAAATGTACATAAAAAAATAAACATAAATCTTACTAAAAATAAGAAAGGTCCTTTCGCATCATTTTTGGTTGTAGTGATGGGCAGGTTATTAGCTTGTTCGTCCTATGAATGCTTTCAGATCCATAGATAAATTAAAATCATGGTACACTCTGGAGAGTCAATAATGGTCATTTTCCATATTTCATTTTCCTCTATTGATAAGAATATCATTTGAGGATAGCCTGGCCTACAAAGCAAGTTCCAGGCCAGCCAGGGCTACATAGTGAGACCCTGTCTCAAAGTCATTTATAGGAATCAAAACACTCCCTGGGACAATTGATGCCATAAAATTATAGTAGTGCTCTGGAACATACTCCTCCCATGCTCCCCTTCCCTTCCCCACTGTACAGTGTGCACTTGCATAGAGCTATGTTTACATAACATGTGTAGTGTTACGTGCAGTGACTATGTACAACGAAAATGTAAAAATAGTTAAAAATTATAGTAGTGAGGCTGGAAAGAGATGGATCAGTGGTTAAGAACACTGGCTGCTCTTATTGAGGACTTGGATTCAGTTCCCAGCACCCACATGGCAGCTAACAACTGTCTCCGGTTCCAGGAGATTTGATGAGCAGTTCTGGCCTCTGCAGGCATTGCATACACAGGTGCACATAGGTACATGCAGGCAGAACACTCATACACATAAAATAAAAATAAGCAATATTTTTTAAAAATGATAGTAGTTACCCCTTTTATACTTTACCGGTCTCCACAAAACTAATTTTCAGAATGAACTATTCATCATTTAGAGAACATCAGATTTTTTTTTTGCCTATGTCTAGTTAATGTTAACTCCAAGAAAGCTCCAAGATTTTTGGATTGCTCATATCCTGTGAACAAAGCATTGGACCAGTCTTACTCTCACAGTCCAAGATTATCCAACAAAGACTTCCTTGAATTTCAGATTGGAACATCTCCCGTGAAGGAGGACAAGGAAGCGTTTGCCATAGTTCCGGTTTCTCCTGCCGAGGTTCGGGACCTGGACTTTGCCAATGATGCCAGCAAGGTTCTGGGCTCCATTGCAGGAAAGTTGGAAAAGGGCACCATCACCCAGAATGAAAGAAGGTGAGGGCTTCCTGCATGCACCCACACAGTAGTCCTCGTTCGCTGCTGGACTTGGAAAGCCTGGGGAGTGAGGGAACAAGGGCTCTAAACAGCTGTAGAGAGAGCAGCAGGTCTGAGCAGCCACTGAGGCTTTGTGATTTCCAGAAATAGATACTTTCGTCTTCACTTTCTTTTCTGAGATTCGGTCTTGCTTAGTGTTTATCCTAGTTGGACCTAGCTTAGATTTCAAGGACATTGGAAAGCATAAGTCCTTTCTTATTTACCTGGTTCATGAGTCTTGAAGTTTCCTAACTAAGCACAGGTGCTTGCCTGCTGAACCTTGAACACTGTCTTTAACAACTGTTTCTCTCCCAAGGTCTGTCACAAAGCTGCTGGAAGATTTGGTTTACTTTGTCACAGGTGGTACTAACTCTGGCCAAGATGTACTTGAAGTAGTCTTCTCTAAGCCCAACAGAGAGCGTCAGAAGCTGATGAGGGAACAGAATATTCTCAAGCAGGTTAGTGACAGGTGATGTTCTTGGAGCTTGGTTTTCTAAGAAAATTATGAGATCTTGGCTGACACAAAACAATGTGGATGGCTCTTCCCTGGAAGACTTAATAGTGTGTGTGTGTGTGTGTGTGTGTGTGTGTGTGTGTGTGTGTTTTAAGAATGAATTGATTTCATAGAGTAGTTGTAAGCTAATTTAAGCAAATTTAAGTGGCAAGCAGAGTTCTCATGTGTCTCCTACCCTTACCCCAGTGTCAATATCCTGTACCAGAGTGGAACATTTGTTACAGCCACTGGACATAGATTGATACATTGTTGTCATTGGAGTTTCATAGTTTTGGGCTCTCTCGGTGTTGTTCATGATGTGACTTTTTGTTTTATATTATTTTTTGAGACAGCATCTTCCAATAGTCCCAGCTGGCCTGGAACTTGCTTTGTAGAACAGGCTAGCCTTTTTCTCGTAGAGATCTGCCTGCCTCTGTCTCCCAAGTACTGGTGTTGAAAGTGTGCACCACCATGCCCGGCTCATGATATAGATTTTTGACAGATAGATGATATCATGTGTATTCCATTGCAGTATCAATGGAATATTTTCTCTGTGCTGAAAACCCTCTGTTCCATCTATTCTTCCTTCCTTCTCCCACAGTCTTACAACCACTACTCTTTATTTGCCTTCATATTTTGCCTTTTTTTAGATTCCTGTAGAGTTGGAGTCCTATAGTATTTATATATATAACCTTTTCAGATACAATCCATGTGCCTCCGTGTCTTGTCATGGCTTGATAGCTCAGTGCAGTTTATGGGTAATGTGCTTGTTGAATATCAAGCATGTGAGAGTGAGAGTGAACCTGTCATCAACCCAGAGAAGTGCACAGTGCAATGTGCAGTATGTTCTTGAGATTATTTTATGTGTTAGGAGTATTTGATACACTCAGCCTATATTAGCCCCTATGGAGAGCCTTAGAAATCACAATGAAGTCTTTCCATAAGCAGTGGGTAGTGGTTTACACGCTTGTTTACAGTGGTAGCGTCTGAGTCAGCTTTCTGTCACTATGACAGGACACTTCAGGAAAAGCATCTTATAGAGTAATGGTTTATTTGGGATCCCATTTTCAGAAGTTTCAGTTCATGATCACTTAGCCCTGTCACTTTGGGCCTGTGGTGGGGTACTTTATAGTGTGGAGCATGTAGTGAGCAGATCCACTCATCTGGTGTCTAGGAAACAGAGAGTAAGAGCTTATTCTCATAACCAAACTACTCCTCTGAAACTCATTCAACTCGTGAAGCCATCAGTGGCTTAATCCATCTGTCAGATCAGAGCCTTCACGATCCTGTTACCTCCCCAAAGACTCACATGTCAACACTGCTGTACTGGAGACCAGACCTTCAACATACGAAGTTTGGGGACCTTTAAGATTCTGATCATTGGGGCTGGAGAGACAGATGACTCCATGGTTAAGGAGCACTGGCTGCTCTTCCAGGGGACCTAGCTTTGATTCCCAGCACCCACATGAGAGCCAACAATTAGCCTTAAACTCCAGTTCTGGGAGATCTGATGCCCTCTCCTGGCCTCTGCAGGCATTGCATGTACAGGTGCACTAAAAGACATACATGTAGGCAAAACAGTCATATATGAAAATTTTTTTAATTAAAAGAAATATTCAGATCATCAACAGCATCAATTTTAACTTGTTTTAACCAGATTATTTGAGGAAAGAATGTGAGAAATCCAGGGTAGAGGCGGTTCACGAAATGTTACTATATGATTCTCCAAAGCTGTTGCAGAGTGCTTAGTTTTTCTTTGGAACTTTCTGGCTACCAAAGCTTTAAGAGAAACATCCCGGTTACAAGCCCCATTGTTCTCTATGACAATTTGACACTTGGGAATTCTTCCTGTTGGGCTATGATAGACAAAATTCATGTTTCAAAAAGGTTTGAAGTCCAAGAATAAATCACAGCCAGATGTTTCATGTGTTGAATCCCAAATTAGAATTCTGGCTTAATATTCATATTTATTCACACACTGGCTATCATTTGCATAGGGCACAATTCTTCTGTAACTTATAGTTGTTTTGTGTTTTAATCCTTATAATACCTGTGTGTTGTAGATACTATTTTTTATGTTTTCTGAGTGAGAAAGCAAGTTATTTTGGTCATGATCTCAGTTGTTAAAAATTGTTCACCAAGGTCAAATCACTCTAGTTGATAGCAAAAAATTACATTTATTTTGGTCATATTATATTGTTAGCCACAAGGCACTAAAATCCCACAGCCCTGAAAAGGTGCTCTAAGATTTTACAAGATGATATCTGTTTTTATAGCTTGCTCTGCAAGCAAGGTTGTTTAACCTCATCTTGTTTATCAAGAGTTGTGATTGGTGTGGCCAAGGTTGCTGTGACTCGGAAGAAAAGGATTGGATAGAGTCTCATGAAATAAGGCAGATGTTTACACGCTATTACAAAGATTACTGAACTTCCTTCCAGGAGTTTTAGGCCAGCTCTGTTTTTGAGGTCATCCTTTGAGGGCATGTGCAGACTGCTCAGTTCAAAAATTCCACTGTGAACGTGTCTGAAACCTGGCTTAGCAAGGCCTCCCGGCTTTGAGTGTCCTAATAGGTGCTAATCTGCATTGATTTTTTCTCCCAGCAGGAGTAATAAAAGGTGTGTGATTTCAGCCTAGAATGTCTCATTGCACTTTGTGATGCTCCATCATCTGTGTAGGGACCATTAGGTCTGGGTACCCCACTCAGATGGTTAACAGAATACAAGTAGGCTACTGTGAGGTTCTGATGGAGAAACCCTCCCTATAATCCCTGTGGTGATGTTCCTCCAGGACTGTTTGCCTTTAAAATGCTTGTTGATGGTTTTCTTTTTCTTTATTTTTGCAAACAGATCTTCAAGCTGTTGCAGGCCCCCTTCACAGACTGTGGGGACGGCCCGATGCTTCGGCTGGAGGAGCTGGGGGACCAGCGGCACGCTCCTTTCAGACATATCTGCCGGCTCTGCTACAGAGTTCTGAGACACTCACAGCAAGACTACAGGAAGAACCAGGTAGGCCTTAAGATGGATGGGAAGTGACTGTCAGATTTCCTCCAGTGGTTCACATGCTTCACTCAGAGTTTTAAACGTCCTGTACATATGTACCCAGTGAGTAGAAAGTAGTTCACTGTTAAATTTGCTCTTGAAAAGGAAACAGGGATTATTGGTGAGCCTGGAAAAAATAGTATTACAGAACCTTTAAGGAAGATACTGGAGAAGCATCATACAGTGCATTGTACATGCGTACAGCTGTTAAGTGTTGGTCTAAAAAGCAAGAAAGATAAAAAAAATGTTAAATTCTCTTTGCAAGCACATTTTATAGAAATTTCTGGTTTAAAAATTAATATTACATTTAAGGTATTTGTATGTGTGACGGGGTGGTATGTGTGGTATATGGGAGGTTCACATATGTGCGAGGGTGTGCACACCTGTTCAATGAAAGTCACAGGAGGATGTCAGGTGTCCCATTCTATCACTTTTTTCCTCATACCTTTAATATAGGCTCTCTCACTGAGCCTGGAACTATGCTGGTGGCCAGCAAACCCCAATGATCCCTGTCTCCACTATCCCCTCCCCCACGTGCCGAGGTTACAGGTGTGCATGACAGTGCCTGGATTTTTGCATGGATGTTAGGGATTCTAGTGAGGTCCCCAGGCATGTGCAACAGGTGTTGTACCCTAGCCCTGCAGTATTTTTTTAATGCTATGTTCCTTTAAGGCTAGAGATTCCATGAGTTTAAGATCTAGAAAGACCTTACCTTCTTCCTTATTTTCATGTTCTCTACCTTTGGTACTGTTTCTTGATGGTGGTCTAGCTCACGTTTGCTGATTTCTAACTCAGTGACTATAAATATATGCATATTATGCATAGGTTTTTATATATTACTCATAGGTATGGATGTATTGGTTACTTTTCTGATGCTATGATAAAATACCATGACCAAAAGAAGCTTATGAGACGGCTCCAGAGGGTTAGAGTCTACAGTGGTGGCATGGGAGCGAGTGACAGGAAGCCGAGAGCTCACACCTTGTCTACAGGAAGCATGGAGAAACTGGAAGTGGGGCAAGGCAAAGGACTGATGAAGCCCACCTCCAGTGGTGTGCTTAATCCAGCAAGGCTGCACCTCCCCAAGTAGCTCTACTAGCCGGGGATCAAGGGTTCAAATATATGAGCCTATGCAGGACATTTCTCATTCAAACCACTATGTATACACTGTAAAATAGTCTTCCATGAAGTAAATGGTGTAACAGACAGCCATGATAGTCTACAACTGAGAACTGTGTAGTGGATCAACCAGAGACTAGTCTGTCTCCTAAGAGACATTTGACACTGTCTGGAGATACTTCTCTTTTTTCAGTTTTTTGAGACAGTGTTTCACTATGTAGCCTCAGCTAGCCTAGAACCTCCAGACTGGCCTCCATCTCACAGCAGTCCACCTGCCTCTGACTCCAGAGTGCTAGGATTAAAGGCATGTACCACCATGCCTGATTGGAGGTCTTTATTTAAAAAAAAAAAACTTTATTATTTTTATTTTATGTGTGAGTGTATTACTTGCGTGTATGTAGGTGCATAGGTCAGAAGAGGGCATTGGATCCCTTGGAACTGGAGTAATAGATGGTTATTAGCTGTCATGTAGGTGCTGGGGTCCAAACCTGGGTCCTCTGCAAGAGCGACCAGTGCTCTTAATTGCTGAGCAATCACTCCAGCCCTGGAGACCCTCTTAATGTTATGGTTTGAGAGTCCTAATGGCATCTAGTGGTTAGAGAAAAGAGATACACAAATATCAGGAGCTATCCAAGATATCTCTCCACCTTAAGGAATTATCTGACCTCAAATGTTAATAATGCTAAGAAAACCTGTATTACATTTAGCATTATGGATGTACAGACTCTCACCGGTTTGTGTTAATTTTCTATGCCTTGGGGCACTGAAGACTTGTTGGTGTAAGGTTTGCAACTATGGCTTGTCTTTAAATTTAAACTGTTATCATAATTAAAGCCCTTCAGTATCATGAAGATAGCATTAATGTTTTCGAATGCTTTAGCAATATAACCATCCTAGCAAGCTGTGGTTCAAGTCCACCTCCAGGGCATTCATACTGTGCTCACATAGAGCCTGCTCTTTTCCTCATTCTTTGGATAAATGGACATGTGGGCTAAAGTATGTGTCAGGTCTCTCTTTGCACCTGAAGAAACTAAAGCAACCCTTCTTGTTACTGCTGGATTAGATGTCTCTGCTTAGTTGTTTATGGATCCTATAGCAGTTGACAGAGCTGTGTTCTTGAAGGTTGATGACACTTCAAATGTGAGTCTTTAGAGTATGGACTGACATGTGGCCCATGGCTATCATGTTAAGCATCAGTAGTTTCAGGGATTAAGTAGCTAATGAAAAAAACTTAAATCCAGTTTCAAGCGGTACTTGAACCATATGCAAACAAACTCTTTCTTGGGCAGGAAACTGTCTTATACGATAGTGTTATTTGCTTGATTGTGTTGGCTTTGGGGTATGTATTTGTGTGTGTGTGTGTGTGTGTGTGCGTGCGTGTATGAGAGAAAGAGAGATGAGAGAGAGAGAGAGAGAGAGAGAGAGAGAGAGAGAGAGACATACACTGGAGTTTAAACCCAGGATCTTGCCCATGCTGCACCTGTAGCTCAGGGAAATATCTTTGAATAGAAGCAAACACCTGTTCCCAAAAAGCTTCCTTGTCTTCACAAATATTTCTATGGAATGCAATGTCTGATTTGCAAAGTGAGAAGTCAAACATGGATCCTTGTGCATTATGAATATGACTGATTGATTGGCCTAGATAGTCCTAACATTCTTTGATCTGTTGACTTTAAAAACGAATTTTTACCCATAGAAAAAGAAAACCCACTGGGTTCACACTGTTTTGTATGTCCGGATAGACTTGGTTTGTATTTATTCAGCAGTACACAGGAATGGGGCAGGGTTAGGTCCTCCTGAATTAGCAATAAATTCAGAGCTGCATCACCACTTTTGATTTTATTTTTAAAAATAAATAGGGTCTGGAGAGATGATTCAGTGGTTAAGAGCACTGGCTGCTCTTGCAGAGGACCTGAGTTTGGTTCCCAGCATCCACATGGCAGCTAACAACCATTCATGACTCTGTTTCCAGGGGATATGATGCCCTCTTCTGGCTTCCATGGGCATTGTACGCACATGGTGCACTTATATACATACAGGCAAAGCATTCATGCACATAAAGTAAAAATAAAATAAAAATTAATTATTGGATTAAACTTGATATCGTCTACTGGGAAAAATATCCGTATGTAAGTATAAGCAATTTTTTTCTTGCTGGTATTGTGAACATGTTTGGTAAAAATACAGGCAATTTATAGAAGGAAGAGTTTATTTGGGACTGTTGCCCTAGGGCAGAAAGTAGAGGAAGGATAGTGCAGGGTCCTTTGCCTGGTGAGCTCCAGTTCTCATTAGGAGATGCTGCAGATTTCTTGTTGTTTAACTTAATCACACTGCGTTTTGATCTCCGTTGCTGGTGTGTGTTTTCTCTCCCTAAAAGGAGTACATAGCCAAGCAGTTTGGCTTCATGCAGAAGCAAATTGGCTATGATGTGCTGGCTGAAGACACCATCACTGCACTGCTCCACAACAACCGGAAACTCCTGGAAAAGCACATCACTGCAGCAGAGATTGACACGTTCGTCAGCCTGGTGCGGAAGAACAGGGAGCCCAGGTGAGACGCTGGAGGGTGCGAGAAGAGGTGTGTGCAGTGATGTTGTGGGAACTTGGATGGACATAGCTTTTTTTCTTTTTCCAAATTTAAATTTCTTACTTTTCTGAGACATTCATGCATGACCCCTGTATTTATATCATTTCCACTCCTGCGGCTTCTCCTGCGCCCCTCCACTCCCTCTGAAGTTCGTGACCTCTTCTTGTGTAATTACTATTGCTACACACACATGCACACACACACACACACAGCCTACTGAACCCACTTAGTGTTGCTTTCCTGACCATGGTGTTTTTTACTAAGCTTGCCATCCCAGGGATTGCCAGCAGCAAGTATTGACTGGCTAGGTCTTCAGCAGCTCTTAGATGAGTCATGGCAAGAACATGGTATGGAAACAGGACTGCTTAGTGCAATCCCAGCTGGTCACTTTCCTTTTTCTCTCAACTTTGATTCCCTCATTTGCTAAGTGAGTGGATATGAGACTTACACAAGAATAAATACTTTGAGGTGTCAGTCACATGATGCACAGTCAGTAACATATGTTTGATCACTCATGCTTTAGTTCTCCCTGAATATCATTTGGAATATCCCACCCCATATCAGTCTTTCGATAGGCTTGGTTGTCTCTTGAGTGCTCTGATATATATGCCTGAATTGTCTTTCTATGTCATTTGCATAGGTCCGCCCCCATTCCTTTTGGCCCCTCCCCATCTCTCTTTTTTTTCTCTCCTTGTGATCAAGATTTACACCACTTCAGGTGAAAGGAAACGTCACATGGCAGAGCTGATAGAGTTGCTGTAAAAATGACTATTACCACCCATAAAAAGAACTAGAACCTCCTGAAATTCACTCTTGGTGAATTTCCTCATTACCCTTCAGAAAACCCTTGAATATCCTGTACTGTGTCTTTTTTCTATAGATGAAGAAACTGGAGCACAATCAGGTTAAGTAATGTCTCAAAGTGACAATACATAGAGTAGAGCCGGTTAGTGTCACAGCCAGTCTACCCCTGTGCAGTCAGGAATCACCCAGTCCTGCCTCTTGGGGTACCCAGCGCTGCCATAGTCTCTTCTGATGAGAAGTTCTTCCTTGCCCTGCTCTTCATGTTTTCCTGTCAGCTTTTCATCATTCTCAGTCATTGCTCTTTTTCCTCTGCTGCTGCTTTTTTATGTTCTGCTCTCCTGTCTTATGGTCACTAGCACCAAAGTACTTAACTTGCCTTGAGAAAGGAAGTTAGGACTTAGGTATATGAGGAAGTCAGGCTCCAAGAGCTCAGCCTCTGCTTGCTCTGCAGACAGCATCTTGCTTTGTTTCCATTCTTGACTAGGTTCTTAGATTACCTCTCCGACCTCTGCGTGTCCATGAACAAATCGATTCCCGTGACCCAGGAACTCATCTGTAAGGCTGTGCTGAATCCCACCAACGCTGACATCCTGATTGAGACCAAGTGAGTGCTGTGTCCTGACATAGCTAAAGTCAGGGGGTTTGGATGGGAAATGAGTGTATGTGCTCACGGGTAATAAAAACCTAACCCCTCCATTTTTTCAGAGTTGTGCTAAAGTTGCATTGGTAGCACTTCTTAATTTCCCAGGCTTTTCTTAAAGGAATGATTGTGCTTGTTTGTGCTGTGATGTGATGTAGCTGTTTGTGAGGAATGGTGTCATTTACCCTGCGTACTAGTTTAAAAATCATCTAAAATCACCAAGGAGCATTTGGCACAATTTAAGAGTAGAAAATTCTTAAAGTACTATCATTAATTAAAAATTTTAAAAGATGTGATAAATATTCAGTGTTAATAGCCAACCTTAGGAAGAGTTGTAAATGATTATTGTTCAAGGGGATTTACTGGTCAAAATAAAGTGGTAATAGTTATGATTAATCATCATCATTATTATTACTGTTTTGATAATAGTAGTAATTCATTTTTAGCTAAGGAGCAGTTTTCCTGATAAGTATACTGCAGCAGTGTAGGCAGTGTTAAAAGGAATTATGCTGTAAGCTAGTGATACATGTTTTTATTCCTAGACAGAGCTTATTTTGAGACTTGGGTTAATGCAAGATACCTTGACCTTGGCACTGTGATATGTGGTGCTGTATAACTATATTAGTTCCTTTTCTGTTGCTGTGATAAAAGACAATGATCAAGGCAGTTTATAGAAGGAAGAGTTTATTTGGCTTACAGTTCCGGAGGGTAAGAGTCCATCATGGTGGGGAGGCATGGCTGGAGGTAGCTGGGGCAGAACTGACTGTTTAGACCTTCAAACAGGCACAGGAAGCAGAGAGAGAAACTGACAGGGAATGAGGCTTATGAACTCTTGAAGCCCAGTGATGTGCTTCCTCCAGCATAGCCATACCTCCTAAAGATTCCATGATCCTCCCCTACAGTACCACGAAGTGAGGACCAACTGTTCAAATGCTTGGAGCCTATGGGGACGTTCTCATTCAAACCATCCCTGCCATTCTCTGCTGCAGGCTACCAGGAACATTTATGTCTTGTGGCTGCTCAATGCCAGTAGCACCTTCCTTTTCCATTGTGACAACTAAGACCATTCCAAATACTGTCGGACGTCTACCAGCAAGAAAAATTATCCTAGTTGAGAATTCCTTGGTTAAAGTACATGAAGTTCATACTGTCTGTGGTGCTGCCACTAGGAGAAATAAAGACACAGTGACTTTGGGCTGAAAGAGTAGCAAGGTTTCAAAAGATCCCAGGAACACTGAACTTCCTCTCCTTCTTTCCCAGATTGGTTCTTTCTCGTTTCGAGTTTGAAGGTGTTTCCACTGGAGAGAATGCTCTGGAAGCTGGAGAGGATGAAGAAGAGGTGTGGCTCTTCTGGAGGGACAGCAACAAAGAAATCCGTAGTAAGAGTGTCAGGGAATTGGCCCAAGATGCCAAAGAAGGGCAAAAGGAAGACCGAGATGTTCTCAGCTACTACAGGTGAGCAGGAGGCCTGTTGGGCTGGGACTGGGGAAGTGGCACTTGTTGATAACTACAGGGAATGGCATGGTGTCCTGTGATAAGATTGTCCAACAGAAAGGCAGGTGTGTGTTTCATGAGCTGGGAGTGTAATCGTGGATTCTTAGTCCATTGACATCTGGATATTTAGGTCACACAGATAAGAGCTTGCATCAGCCCCTATTGACTGACGCCTGACGCTAAGCGGCACAGTACATGTATAGTGTAGTCAGTAACAGACAGGCTGCGGGGTCAGACTGCATCACATCAAATCTTGACCTCTTTACTTAACAAGTTTTTTACTTTGGTCAAGTTTAACTTTATGTTCCAGTTTCTTTATCTTCAAAATAGGTATGATAATACCCGTCTTGAACATTTACATAAATAGAAAATATCTCTGCATGTGTAGATGTGCATCTGTATTTTATACATGTGTCTATTTGTATGTGTGTCTCTATAAACATAGAATAAAACCAGTTTATATTAATATAGATCCTGTAGCCCTAATCTAATAATCAGAAATAAAAATAAAAACCTCTTTTTGAAATAGGGTCTCCCTCTAGCCCCAGCTAGCCTGGAACTCACTATGTGGCCCACGCTGACCTTGATCTTGAAAGAGATCTGCCTGCCTCTGCCTCCCAAGTGCTGGGATTAAAGATATGTGCTCCCACACCTAGAATTTCTTGAATCCTCAATAAAATTCTTAAAAAGATTCAGATTATGAGTTGAAGACGGCTCAGTGGTTAAGAGCACTAGCTGCTCTTGTACAGAGAATCCTGGTTCGATTCCCAGCACACAAGTGGAGGTTAACAACTATCTGTAACTCCAGTTCCAGTGGATCCAACACCCACTTCTGACCTCTGAAGACATTATACAACATGATTGCACTTACATAAATACAGGTAAAACACTATGCACATATGATTTTTTTAAAAATCAAAAATATTTTTAAATGATTCAGATTTTGGAGCATTTAAAATTTTCAGGATAGAAAAACTCAGCTTATATAAAATCTTATGCAAGAATTCCAAAATCTGAATATACGCTCCAAGTTTGGTACCAAACACTTTCAATACAAGGATACTCAGCGTGTGTTCTCAGCTCTGTTCCCATACCACAGGCTTATTCTTCCTTTCATTCTTCCAGTTTTCCAAATCCTTCTAGCTCTTAGTATTCCGAGGGTGTTTGCATGTGCCCACCGCATGTCTCTGAGTCTGCCTCTGCTGGTAGCCCCTCAGTTCCCAGCCTTTCCTGGTCCCAGCTCCCAGGCCATATAGCCATGCCACCTGAAAGAAGAGGAAAGAGAGGAAAAGGAAGGAAGCGAGCCTGCCAGCTACCTGTAAGAGAAGAGGGAAGAATTAGTGCTTCCAGTATTTCCTAACAAAGTAAACGAAATTTCCAGTTAAAACACCTTTCTTACTATCCATTCTATCTGATCCCTTCTGTTTATGCATGTGCTGTTCATCCTTTTGCTGTGTGTTTTACACTCTACTGTATGGATACATGTATATATTTTGGGCTTCCAAATTTTTGTGTAACTGGTACCTTACAGCAAATACCATTCTGAAGCTTACTTTAGTATGATTTCTGAAACATGTTATTGGAAAATACATTTCTGTATTAGTAGAGGTAGACTCTTTCCTCTTTCCACTTCTGTCGAGTGCTTTCCATTTTATTAATATCTTAATATCCATTTTATTAGTTATTAATTAATATCTATTTTATTGACATTTGATAGTGCAGCTTATGCCACAGTTCGGTTCCTCATGTCAGGGAACATCCTCATTTACTTTTGTAAATGTTTGTATTTACACATGAGTTTACATTCCCTGTAAAGACGTGGATTGTTGGAAACTCATTTTTAACTTTACTAAGCAATCCTAAATTAGATGTTTTAATCTGCATTTTTACCAGTTGTCGGTGTTAACATTTGCTTCTTTATGACTTTGGTAATTTTGCCTACAGTGATATTTTAAAATATTTTTATTCTTATGAGTATGAGTTAGAATTGTGTCTAAACTTGCATTTCACTGATATCTAGTGAGATTGAAAGTATTTTCAAATCATGGTCCTTGGTAACACATAGGGTTTTAAATGTGAAGAACTTACTGTTGCTCATCTCAGGCATGCTTACTTTTTTAATGCCTGACGCATGTTTTTCCAGAGGAGTGTGAAAAGTGTCTCAATGGGTCATGTTCAGGTTGACAAAGCTGCCTTGTAGTTGGATGAGGAAGAAGAGGCTGGAGTCTCTTAATTTTGTTTTTCATGTAAGAATTAGGTAGTAACTTGATATATGTGATACATGATACAAGATTCTAAAGATAGAAAACATAATTACATTTTCTGGGGACATGTTTAATATTTCCAAAATGGTCTCTTTAATGTACTGTGTAAAGCAGTGCTGAAGAGAGGGAGAGGGAGAGGGAGGATGGGGGGGGGAGAAGAGAGAGGAAAGGGGGGAGAGGAACAGGAACAGGGAGGGGGGAGAGAGAGAGAGAGAGAGAGAGAGAATGAGAATGGGATTATGAATCACCTCAGGCCTAGTCATTTTTAGCCTATTATAAGATAAAGAAGGGCAAATGGAATCATGTGGTGACATGATTATTGTAACACTTCTGGACAGATGGATATGGGCTGCTGATTACACTCTATCACTCTAACTTCCTCTATCACTTTAGTTCAGAAGCCAAAATTGGGCACCCGGCTATCATGTACGGATGCTGGTATGTTAGTTTGGATACCACATGTCACCTCTGTGAAAGCTGAGGCTTCCTGGACTACCCCACTGTGTGTCTCCCCTCATTCTGAATGGTTTCTGGGACATGAACTGCCTGTCACTTTTCTCAGGTATCAACTGAACCTCTTTGCGAGGATGTGTCTGGATCGCCAATACCTGGCCATCAATGAAATATCTGGCCAGCTAGATGTAGATCTCATTCTCCGCTGCATGTCTGACGAGAACCTGCCCTATGACCTGAGGGCATCCTTCTGCCGTCTCATGCTTCACATGCATGTGGACCGAGATCCCCAGGAGCAGGTCACCCCTGTGAAGTATGCCCGCCTCTGGTCGGAGATTCCCTCTGAGATCGCCATTGATGAGTAAGCCTGGATCCTTCTCCCCACAGAGACCTTGTGTTACTGCAAAAACTCATGTTTCTAATGTCTGTGCAGCAGCAAATAAACCACATATGGTCTAGTGAAATCAAAGAAAGATGAACTTATTTCTTTTAAGACGTATATAAAATTGTGCAGTTAGAAGATATTTTATTTTTATTTCTTAAGAAAATAAGAAGTGTCAGAATTGCATTTTCCTGACTCTTGTTTAGCAGTTTTGCTCTTCAAATATTTAAATGTGTTCTGTGTGCCAATACTGAGGAATATTAGTGAAGAACCTAGAAAACTCTGTGCTAGTGGAAGAAGACAGGCAGTAAACATTATGAATGACTAAAGTAAAAGGAAGAATAAAGTCAGGTCCAGGTTTGGGATGATGTCTTTGTAAGCCAGGTGGCCTAGGGGGCCCTTGCTGGGAAGAACTTGACATTTTCCTGCCTTTTCTTTCCTTCTTCCTTTCAGCTATGACAGCAGTGGAACATCAAAAGATGAGATTAAGGAGAGGTTCGCTCAGACCATGGAATTTGTGGAGGAATATTTAAGGGATGTGGTTTGTCAGAGGTTTCCCTTCTCCGATAAGGAAAAAAATAAACTTACATTTGAGGTAAAATGTGCTGAAATGATCTGTGTATTTTATGTGATTTTCAGTGGTCATTTTTCTCTGTGGTATGAAAGAATATTTTAATCTGTAATGATTGTATCATGGTGTTCCACTTTTGAAATGAAAGAGGAATCCAGCTCAGATTTTTTCCAAAATAAAATAGACATGACAGCAGTCATATAGCCCCATAAAAATGTGCAAGGTGAATTGAATCATGTGAGATGAATTGAATCATGTGAACCAAGTCATCTGTACTTTTTATATTGAAAATGACAGATGAGAGAAAGGTTGTGCTTGAGGTCAGCCATAGGCTAACCATGTGAAGAATGTAAATCTGTGCTTTTTAAATCGTTTCTGAGACCACCATAGCCTTTTTAGAATTAGATTTCAGAGAACCATAGTGCTGTTATCTGTATTCGTATTGCTTATGATGTATACCCAGTCGTATCCTTGGGAAGCCAGGACACCAAATGATGAGGCCCATGCTCTTATGAACTACTCGTCAAAGCAGATGAGTAGCTCTGAAAACTTTCTTTTCTGAGTTTTCCTCCTTATAAAACAAAATGAAAGTTTTATCAGAAGCTGAAAGCTACATGTATACCTTCTGTGACCATAAAGAAGAGCACAGTCTTTCATTTATTAACGAGTTAGCATCAAGTAGAGCAGAAGGATGCAGGTTACTCAACATTGTCTTCTTCTTTTAAATGCAATAGGTTGTAAACTTAGCCAGAAATCTCATATACTTTGGTTTCTACAACTTCTCTGACCTTCTCCGATTAACCAAGATCCTCCTGGCCATATTAGACTGTGTGCATGTGACCACCATCTTCCCCATTAGCAAGATGGCAAAGGGAGAAGAGAATAAAGGTAACAATGATGAGGAGAAACTGAAGAGTGAGTATCCAAAGTGCGCGTCCTGAGAGCTTCCCTCCCAGCCTTTCCTGTGCACCCATGCCGCGCCTTACCATGCAGTGTCCTGTCCCATCCTTGTCTGTTTGCACCATTGTGAGCATACCAATATAAAGAAAAAATGAAAGAACAGTTCCGTCAACTCTACACTCATGACTGACAGTGATTCTGAGCCTTTTGCCTTATGCTTTGCATCTGTCGTGAGTCTGTGTGTATATTTTGTTGAAAACTTTGAAAGTTATGTTCCTGTGTACGTTGAATGTGTATCTCAAGAACATAAGTCTTGTCATTGTTCTTAATGTTTGTGAGGCATTTGATGATAAAATTTCTATGTGGGAAAATAAAGCGCAGGCCTGTATGTTCATATCTCTCTCCATGTTTTGAATAGGAGCATCTGCCTCTATATGTTTATTCCTTCCTGTGTTTTACGGTCGGAGTAACCACAGAGTGGCCATGAAATATCATGTGCTTAGTGGGTTTTCCATAGATAAAATGAAAAAGGTTAATTAACTTGTTCTTTTCTATTTGCTAAGTCCTGGGTGATACCATTTTGCATAGATTATACCTCAGCCCTGTTGTGGAGTCTTTTCATATGTAAGGAAGCCAAGCCTTTGATATAATGTACTCAAGATCAAGCAGCTTCTGTTAGAAACACCAATATTTGTGCCCTGTTAGCTTAGATCCCTAGTTCTGGGCACAATAGTAAGTATGTAATTAGTGATGAGTAAACTTTCTTAATAGAATTAATATATAAGAGTAATTCACTGGAGATATCCAAACCAGCACTCTTCCCACTGCTCTGATTACTCTTAAATATTCAATGGCTATTAACCTTTTTGGGTCCCTTGGGTCCTGAGTATGCATTAGAAAAGGGACACGTTACATAACTTGCCTCAGAAAACCCATGCCCCTAGTCAGATGCTTCAAGAACTCTCTGAAGATGTCATGACCTCAGTCTGTCCTGGCTCTTTCTAGGCAGTAATGTGATGAGGTCTATCCACGGAGTTGGGGAGCTCATGACCCAGGTGGTGCTCCGGGGAGGAGGCTTTTTGCCTATGACCCCCATGGCTGCTGCTCCTGAAGGCAATGTGAAGCAGGCAGAACCAGAGAAGGAGGACATCATGGTCATGGATACCAAGCTGAAGATCATCGAAATACTCCAGGTATGGAGTGAGAAGCAAGATACTCATGGATTCTGTTTGTATCCCCTCTCTGGTCCAATTGAGCCCAAGGCTTTCTGGGAAGAAAATGGCATGATTTTTAGGACATTTCTTTGTGTTATTTGTGGATTGATTCCTTTTAATTCTTTGTTGGCCTCTTCTGCCCCTCCCCATCATGACTTTATCCCATTCAGCCTTGTCATAGCTTCCTGTAGTTACCTTAGCTTTCCATCACAACTGGCCTCCTTTTCTCTGCACAGGCCATTGCCTGTGCCTAGTTTACTTGCTGCACTTTCCCAGGTCCCCGAATTCCCTACTCATTGGTACTCATTGGTCATAAGTTAATCCAGGGCTCCGTTAGCTTTGCAAGTCTCCCTCATCTCTCTTGCTTTCCCATGCTTTTCATCCCACCCCAAGATGGTCATTGGTACCAGCTCCATGCCAAATCCCCTTTAGCACTGGAGAGCCAACAGTGAAGAAAACGGATTAAAGTCCTGCTCCTTTAAAAAAGCTTATGTTTTGATAGAACGCATAGGCATACACACACACATACACACACACACAACATGTATGTATGTACATTTAAATAAATGTTGAGTTGTTAAAAAATAAAGAAGGGTTGGCTGGTTTAGAAGCCACCATGGGCAGGGCAGGGATAATGGTCTGTGATGTGGTCTCGGAGAAGACTCTCTGGTGAGGTGGCATGATCAGACACAAATAAAGTGAGAGTTGGCCATGTGAATATCTAGGAAGTCTTAGACTTTAGTGAATGCAAAGAATCTGAAGTTGAGACAAGTTTGGGAAGAGGTTGGGTCTACTAGAGACTGGAGGCAGGGCATGGTGACCCATGCCTTTAATCCCAGCACTTCAGAGGCAGGGGTAGGTGGATCTCTGTGAGATGGAGGCAAACCTGGTCTACATAGTTCCAGGCCACCTGGTGCCACAGAGAAACCCTTTCTGAGAGAGGCGGGAGGGAGAAATAGAGGGAGATAAAGAAAATGGGAGATGGTAAGTCAGGTAGAATCAATGCATATATACATACATATATATATAAAACACTTTTTTTTTCATCAAATCAATTAAGCAGCAAAGCACACATAGTACCCACCATGTGCCTTCTCTTACCTGAGCATGATTCTCACCAGTCTTTTCACTAAGGAGTACATGAGTTCTTTGAGAAACAAAAATGAGACACATGGAGTAAGCAGAGCATAGGGGGTTGGAGGAGTTCAGAGCTGTGGCAAAGCCGGGAGAGTCCCAGAACAGTCGCTAGACTGCTCCTTCTCCACACACAGGACTCTTCTTGCTCTTAGAATTGTTCTGTCTGCTTCATCTGCAAATTCTCCCCTGACATGATTGCTTCCAGTTGCCATGCCAGTTTAGCATAATATTACAACTGAAAACAATTAAAACAAAAAGGAAGCCTTCCTTCCTCACCAGTAGTTCTACTCTGCTCCTCGTCCCCCACGTCTGTGCATCTTCCCAGACTACCCCAGCCATCTGGGTGTCCTTAGATCCATCCAAGGTGACACCAAGAAGTCACCTTCATGGTTGGTTTTTCATAATACTGAATTTGAGGCTCTGGGATGATACCAAACAAGACAGTACCAACCAGGATGATATCAAACTGGAACAGGTTGGGAACATAGACTAAGAACTTAAAGGCAGGTCAAATATCTGTGTCCATCTGGAAGAGGTGACAGCCTGAAATTGGGTAAAGTTACCCAGAGGGCTAAGCAGAGACTGGGAGAGAGAAAAAGGAGGAATGTCAGCAAGATGTGTAAATGCTGCAGCGGGCTGACTTTTCTTCTAGGAATAACCATGGGGAAAGTTCTACAGGAGTGGAGGGTCTGGAATAGAGGAAGTTAACAAAGTGAGAGCCCAGGGCTATAACTAAATCAAAGGAAACCATCAGAAATGCTTTGAAAATATAAACACAACTAATTCTCAAGAATAAAAAAAAATTCTGTCAGTTCTTTTCAATTTAAAGTAGCCAACTTCATCTTTGTGTTGGACCTAAAGTTGGCCATCAGTCTTAGGCAAGTCATGCTTTCTGGAGGAGGGAGGTGTGATTGAGGTCATATTCCAGGTTTTTAATTTGTTTCCGGGACATTAATGTTTACACTAGAAAGCTAAAGTGTCATGAGCAGACCTGATGCCCCCCTAGAAGGCTGCTGTTGTTAAATGACTGTTGAATCCTAAGCCAAACATTTGACTCAGTACTGTGGTAGTTGATGCAGCTGATACCAGGCTCTGCCAGAGAGCAGCAGCTTGGCCAAGTGTTAAAGGTGGTATGTTAATGTAACCAATCTGTTTCCATTTCTGCTTGAATCTTTAGTTTATTTTGAATGTGAGGTTGGATTATAGGATCTCCTGCCTCCTGTGTATATTTAAGCGGGAGTTTGATGAAAGCAATTCCCAGACATCGGAAACATCCTCCGGAAATAGCAGCCAAGAAGGGCCAAGTAATGTACCAGGTTAGTGATGCCAGAGTTGAATTTCAGTCACAAAACATGACCTGGGTGAAATTCACCTTGAGGGCCCAAGCAGTATCTACCAGAAGAAGGGTAAAATGTGAATCTCTTGAGGATTATAGCATTTTAAGGACTCCTTTTGGGCAGGAGAATATTGGAAAGAACTCAGATTGCTTTGGAGATAGTCTTTACTTTGTCCTTAGGGACTTAAGAGAGCTCATGTTGCCATGTTGAGGTTACCTATAAAGCACCCAAAATGAGAACACAATGACAAAAATTTTCTCCAAGAAACTTTATTGTCTACTAGCAACTTTTATTCCATATTGAAGTTTTACACAGAAAATGGGTTAAAGAGGAGGGCAAAGGGTAGAATAATCACCCGACCCAGCCCTAGGAATGAGGCTGGCTGTTCTTGCACATGACCTGGGTTCATTTCCCAGCATCCTCATGGCTGCTGACAGCCATCCCTAAATCCAGTTCCAGGGGATCCGGTGCCCTCTTCTGACCTTTCACGGACATTTTAGGACACAGATGTACTTCCCTATATCAGGCAAAACACTTACATGCATAAAATAAAATAAATCAAAAAAAGTGAAAAGTAAAAAATGACAGGTATGTGGGTTGTCTGGGCTAGCCTGACTCCTTGGCTTTGTAGTGCATGACTCTTGAAGATTTGGGGGTTGCCCAGTTGCTTTGCCCCTGCAACACGTTAGGGTAGGTTCACCAGCATATTTCCAGACTTTTCTGTACCTAAAGTTATATTCTTTCGCTTTCCAGGTGCTCTTGACTTTGAACACATTGAAGAGCAAGCAGAAGGCATCTTTGGAGGAAGGAAAGTATACTCTGGGGAGCCATATGTGGGTAGCTCTGCAATGTGTAAGGCAGTGCTTCTGTAACTCCTAAAGGCTTTTCTTTAGGCTCAGCTTATTGTACTGCTCTGTTTAGAGTTTGGAGTACTTAAATCACAGTTACCGTAAGTGGGGCACATGTGTTTTCTGCTTAGGAGAGGAAGGATTTAAGGCAGTGTTCCCAGATAGATATATTTACAAAGTTATTTATTTATTTATTTATTTATTTATTTATTTATTGGTTGTGAGGATCAAAAGACTAGGAAGTAGAGGTTCACAGCAGAGAGTAGTTGCTAATGTCATTTACTTCTCTAAGAAGCGACAGTTAGATCCCTGAGCTCATTAACAGGCTGTGTAACAAAGAAAACATAGTCTGTTCTTTAATTGTCCCTAATGTGAACCCTTCTTAATATCACATTGCTTAATATTGCTATAAAGCATTGTCATTCAGAACTCACATATCTGTAAGCTTACAACTTGGAATAAATATCCTAAGTACACAGTGCCTATAATTAACATGCTTGACTTGATTATCTCTTGTTTGATAACATCCATCTCCAAAAATCTCAAGAGTTCAAACATCAAATATTTTATCACTGCTCACAGTTCCGTGGGTTGACTGGGACTCAGCTGGGTGATTCTTCTGGTCACTGTGGGATCTGTTGTGCAATTATCATGATATGGTGACGGAATTGGCACTTCCTGGTTGCTTTACTCATATCTGTGGTACCTTGGCAGGGATGTGTATGAGGCTGAGGTCTCTACATCTCTCTGCATGGGTAGTTTGTACTTCTTCATGGAATGTCAGAGTCTAAAAGCAAATGTTCCAAGAAAACAAGGCAACAGTGTGAGAATGGTAGTTACTCCCTGCTTGCATTGTGCTTACTAATGTCCTGTTGGTCAGAGCGCATGCCAAGGCTAAGGCCGGAGGAAGGGAACTGCATAAGGATGTGAACAGTGCACAGGCCCAGGTTGGGGGACTGCGAATGTTAACCGTCTGCCTCAGTCAGTGCTTAATATAAAACCCATGAGAGTTGAGGCACATCCATTTGCAGTATTGTTCAAAGTGATGATACTCCATGTCCCGTGTACCATACCATGTGACAGCTCAGCTCTCCAGCATGTTCTCATCCTTAACAGCAATGAAGCTGTCACACTTTTTGGAGAAAACATGAATATGATTCTCCCAGGTCCAGTCCTTACTGTGCTCATCTTATTACCCTGCAGCCATGATGGTCTCACCATTTGCCATTCTTCTAACTGTAGACACAGCAGAGGTGCTGATACGGGACTTGACCAGTGGTCACAGTTGGGTAGTAGTCTGCCACTCAATCCAGTGTGTGCTTATGAGTTTTTAATGATGTAGATGACATACAAATTATCTTAGATATCAAAGTAGCCCCCAATAATATGCTGATTAATCCTCGTTTGTAGCACACTTCGTTTTATTAGTTCATGGCCATAGTCCTCAAAGCAGGGCCTATGGGACCATACCCGTTGGTGACAACATATGTGTGGAACGTACATGTAGTCATGGTGTGAACACATGTATGGCCATTTGATACTGTGCTGCATTGAAGTGCACGATCAGACCTGGTATATAGTCCGAGATACCTTAGAGCTACAGACTAGAACTTTTAAAAGCTGGTTCTTTATCACAGATGATTTAGTAAGTACTGAATGATAGCATTTGAAACAACGACAACCAAAATCTGAGAGAAGCACATCATTTGTGGTTCTGGCACCACAGACGAAGCCCAGTGGAAGAACACGTAATGTAGGTGTCAGGAATCTTCTTGTAGTGCCAGTCTTGTTACCGTAGAAACGTAGAGTCTTCAGTTTAAACAGTTACAATTCTAGCATCTTAGTCATCCCATTTTCCCTCTCACAGTGAGACTGAAGGTAAGCAAGATGGCCTTTGAAAAGAGGTGGAGAAAAAGGGAGGTCCCATAACGTGGAATAGAACACTTGAAATGCACTTCAGCTGTGCAGGGGCCCACATGCATGCTCCAGGGTCTGTGGCTAACTTGGTCTCTCCCTGTCCCCTGTGTAGTGAGGAGAACACACCACTAGACCTGGATGATCATGGGGGTAGAACCTTCCTCAGGGTCCTGCTCCACTTGACGATGCATGACTACCCACCCCTGGTGTCGGGGGCCCTGCAGCTCCTGTTCCGGCACTTCAGTCAGAGGCAGGAGGTCCTTCAGGCCTTCAAACAGGTACCTCCCCTGACGGACGTGGGTATTGTCAGTCCAAGGAGCTGTTGTGTACAGTGGAAAGATTGTGTTTTTTTTTTAATGTGTCTATGTATGTAGTGTGTGTGCACACGCGTGTGTGTGTACAGGTGTGTAAGCCTGTGCACAGCGGTGTCTTTGCCTATCACTCTCCATCTTGTTCCTTTGAGGCAGGGTTGACTGAACCTAGAGCTTGAGTTTCAGCTTGAATGGCAGCCAGCAAGCCACATCGACCCCCCTATCTCTTCCCTGCTCAGTGGTGGGGTTACAGGCATGTGCAGGACCACGCCTGGCTTTTACATGGGTACTCAAATCAAAACTCCAGTACTGTGTTCTTAACCACTGAGTCATCTAATTGTCTCTTCAGTCCTGGATTCTTTTTTTTTTTTTTTTTAATTTTGAATTGTGTCTGTTTTGTGTGTCCATGTATGGAAATGTATTTGTGAGTATAGGTATCCAAGGAGGCCAGAAGAGATTAGGCCTTAGAGCCGGAGTACAGGTGATTGTACACAGCTCAACATGGGTGCTGAGATTCCAGCTTTTGTCCTCTGCAAGAGCAGTATGCCCTTTTAACTGCTGAGCCATCTCTCCAACCCAGGGACTGTATGAATCCAAGGAACTGTTGTGTACAATGGAAAGATTATGGGTTTTTGTGTATGTGTGTGTATGTATGTATGTAGTGTATGTGCATGTGTGTGTACCTGTACAGGTGTGCAAGCCTGTGCACAGTGGTGCACATAAGGTGCATACAACTAATGCATTGTGTTCATTAAGGTCCAACTGCTAGTTACTAGTCAAGATGTAGACAACTACAAACAGATCAAACAAGACTTGGACCAGCTGCGCTCCATTGTAGAGAAGTCTGAGCTTTGGGTGTACAAGGGTCAAGGCCCGGATGAGACCATGGATGGTGCCTCTGGGGAAAATGAACACAAGAAAACTGAGGTGAGCAAAACTAAGTGAGGCTTTCTGAGTGGATGGATTGGCTTTTTAAACAAGGATGCATCCTCTTCTATTCTTAGCTATAAACACAGATGATAGAATGGATCGTCTTGCTAAGTAGCCAGGGTAGTAGCTATTCTCCTGGGATGTGAGCTTCAAAAATCAAAGTTCAGCCTTATTTCTGAGCCACCCTGAACAATGTAGAAGAGAAACAGCGCTGTTTCCCTCATCGACCCACTGGAGTGTAACCTCCTGTGGCCATAGCCTAGCCTGACATCCTCTTCCAAGGGGGATATATATAAGTAGATATCTTAAATATAAACACAGCATGACTGTTAGAAAATTGCAAAGCAAAACTCACATGCTTTCTTAGAGAGTGTTGTTTACCCTAGCCACCCAGCAGTAGACCAGGTGATGTGCCAACCACGTTTCTGTTCCTTTTGGTGCCTAGGAAGGGAATAACAAGTCACAAAAGCACGAAAGCACCAGCAGCTACAACTACAGAGTGGTCAAAGAGGTGAGCCACGCCACGCCGCCCTGTTTCCTTCCTTCTCTATTCTCTGGGCAGGTTGAAGACTTGACTACTTTGGCTTTTTTTCTTCTTGTGAAATTTAACAGTGAGAAAGTAGAGTTCTTAGGTTGGATGCTTGGGTTTTCACCTCAGTTTTGAGTTTGAAACCCAGCTGTGCTATGTATTATCTCAGAGTTCTCAGGTCCTCACCTTTTATAGGTGCAACTATTTTTTTTATAGGTATTACATAATTCTGAAGCTTTGTGATGAATAAAGGATTCACTCTTATAATCACCAAGGATTTATTTCCATGCTTGGTTTTAGAAATCTTTGCATAGATCAGTTCAAAGTTGGGAGGTTGGGAGCTTTGTGTTTTTTAACCCCATGGTGGAGCTTCCCTAGGTCTTGGCAGTTGATTGGCCAGAGCATTTTGGGACTACAAACCTGCCTAATAGGCTGTTGACACCTGATCTGCTGCTTATCCTGCAAGAGAGTCTTATTCCCACTAGACTGGTCTCAGTGTATTCCACAAAGATACTACATATTAGAGGAATGCCCCATCATAGGTTTTTAATGAACTGTGACTCTTCCCCTTGTCATCCTTTTTCAACTGTGATTCCTAGTTTTCTAAGGTTGATTGCTTCCTCTCAGATTTTGATTCGACTTAGCAAACTCTGTGTGCAAGAGAGCGCCTCGGTGAGGAAGAGCAGGAAGCAGCAGCAGAGGCTGCTGAGGAACATGGGTGCGCATGCCGTAGTGTTGGAGCTTCTGCAGATCCCCTACGAGAAGGTGAGCAGGACCCATATCTGATGCTGCAGCTCTGGAGGATGGACTGATATCCACATTCCCAAAAGCCTTCATGATTGGCTGTTGTGGGTTGAGACATGCCATCTGTGGGCTTGTTGTGAGCATAAAGCATTTTCAAGTATTTAAATGAGATAGACATCCACACCATCTCCAATTTTAGGGTTCTGTATAAAAAGAAGAACAGGCTAATTTTCTCTCACTCCCAAACCATACTAGTAGGCACTACTAGGTATACATCAGATATTTGAGCTGAATGTGCATACTGGGTGGTGCTGTTCAAGTTTGTTTGCAACATGACAAAAGCAAGTTGACCTCTACTAGCTATTAAAGGTATATGGGAGCATGGGACCTGCTCACCCCAGAGATCTTTGCTGACATCTCAGTATGTGTTTGGACTGAATTCTCCTTTTTTGGTTGTTAGAAGTTAACTTGACCTCCTGTGTTCTACCTGGAAATTGGATATTACAAGTTCAGGAACTGAATTATCCAGCATCTATGTAAGCAGCCAAGGAGGGTCCGTGGGAAAATGTTCATTCAACCATTGAAATATTCAGTGAGGCTTTGTGGTTTAACTCTTCAAAAGATGGTGACACTGGGCCTTGGGGAGATTTGGCGTTAGACTCGGGAGCACTGAGCTCACCAGCAGTGGTCAGAGACTGGCCTGCTGGAGAAGCATCTTCCAAAAAAAATGCCTAATGCCAAGGGATTGCAAGACTCTTCTACTATGGACTTACAGATGAGACAGAAGTGTCATCAACACCAGGTTCAGGATGGCATGGATGTGTATAATATGGCCAATTCTGCTCCCCTGTGGAATCCAGGCCTTACATTCCAGCTAATTCCCCCGCCCCCCACACAAAAAAACAATTCCTCAATTACGGGGAGTCTGTGAACCAGAGGAACTGTGCTTTTTCCCAACCACACGGAAAGTACAAGTTTAACAGTTCTGAAAGATCAGACTTGCAGGTAACTTGGAGCTAATACAGGTGTGCGTGTTAGCTGTACTTTGCTCTATAGGAAGGTGATTTGCTGGGCAGAGCTTGGTCTTTGATATGAGAGATAGACATTTATAGAGCAAATTGGATTGAGTTGGTGATTGAAAGTCAGAACTCTGTGTGTGTTTGTATGTGTGTGTATCGTCACTTGGGAATGGACATAAACATCCCAGTGTGTGAGAACAATGGAGAATCCCACCAAGTCCATCTTAAAATGCAGTGTCCTCCAAGCCCGCCTTGTGAAAGTGTTCTTCAGACCCCAAGGGCTCTTTACTGCCCTGAACATAGCAGCTTCCTTTTATAGTAGAAGAAATGGAAGCATGCAGGACTATTTAAGGTTATTGCTCTCAACTAGCAGTGTTTGTCCATCCTGAGCCCTCTAATTTCTTTCAGCTAGAACTTTTGCCCATGAATAAAAGGTAGACATAATGCCCACTCCATGGGTAATGAGGACTTGTTAAATCCCTCAAGTCCCTCTTGTTCTCCTGTTCTGTTTGATTACCAGAGCCTGTTGCTCATGTTCCTTCTGTCACTTGCCCCTACTAGGTATGTCCTGTCTTCTCCCAGGATTAATTTTTAGTCCAGAGTTCCAGTTCTCACTCACTGCCTGCATTTGCCCAGCACTTCGGCTTTGAATGGCCATGGTATATCCAGATAGTTACACAAGTCTCTCCAATACTTTTGTTTTAGTTTCTTGTTTCACTAAGCCTAAAAATTTCCTGACTTGCCTTTTGAGAAGTTTGTTGACTTCAGTTCCAATGAGAACCATTAGCTGACATGCACTGAGCAGTTACTGTCCAAGACCCTATGTGGATTTTCTCATTCCATCTTCATAACAACCATGTGAAGTGGGCGATTTTATCATCTCCTCTTTATTGATAAGGAGATAGGGGCTCTGAGTAGTTAAGCAACTTGCTCTAGGTCACAGAGCTAGGAATTTGTCTGTGTGGATCAGAGCAAGGCAGGTGGTGTCACAACCAGAATTCCTTGCTGCCAATCTCCTGCCTGCAGGAGGAACTGGTAGATAGGATATGCTTTAGGAGAGCCAATGGGGGTAGGATGTAACAGTGATTTTCAGATGAAAATGTCCCAACAAAGAAACCAATTCCTCAGTTACAGGGAGTTTGTGAATCAGAGGAACTGTGATTTTTCCCAGCCACAAGAAAAGTACAAGCTTAACAGTTCTGGAAGAGCAGACTTGTAGGTAACTTGCAGCTAATACAGGTGTGCGTGTTAGCTCTACTTTGTGGCATAGGAAGGTGATCCTGTTGTTTAAAAAATATTTTTATTCAACAGTTTCATACAGTGTATTTAAACCCTGTTCAGACCCCTCTACCCCCTCCACTCCTGCCTGTCACTCTCCAGCTTCATGTCTCCTGTTATTGTTTGTTGTTTTCGGATTTTTTACGGACTGTGGAGTCTAATCTGTGTTTGCTAGATGCTCCTGGGTGTGGGCCCTTGAAATCTGGTCAACCCACCAGGTGTCAGAACAGTAAAGAGAACATGCTCCCTCTTCTAACATCTGTCAGTCACTACTGTACCCTCAGCTGGGGCTGAGGATGCCGGTCCCCCTCCTCCATCCATGCTGACCCCATCTGGTTTCTGATTATTTTTATCAGCCAGTGACATTCATGGCAGTTCTAGTACTATGAAAGCTAGCTAGTAGAGATTAAGGTTTTTGTTTTTGTTTTGTTTGTTTGATCTTTTTGAGGCAGGGTCTCTCTATAGCCCTAGCTGGCCTGGAACTCACTATGTAGACCAAGCTGGCCTCAATCATACAGAGATCTATCTGCCTCTGCTGAGTGCTGGGATTATAGGCATGTGACACCACTCCTGGATAACTATTTTTAGTTTGTGTGTGTGTGTGTGTGTGTGTGTGTGTGTGTGTGTGTGTGTGTTTGCAGTGCCCATGGAAACAGAAGAAGGTATGGGTTCTCCTGGGGCTGGATTACAGACACTTTTAAGCCATATGATGTGGGTAAAAGCAATCAAGCTTGGGTCCTCTAGAAGATCAGCACATACTTCAAAATGATGAGTTGTCTCTTTGAAATCATACAGTGTTATATGTGAAAAATTCACCTAGCCAATCATGTGGAATGCCCAGGGTAGGTATCATCCCATTTGTAGCTAAGTTTTTAGTTTACAGATGTGCCTGGGATAACAAGGAGAGGTGGCAGGGCAGGTACAGTTGCTATGATTTACAAGCTAAGGACATTTCCCCTCTGCTCTGGTACCTGCTATTGGAGGTTAATGTGCCAACAATAGGTTTAAAAGCCCGTGGCTGTGTGATGAAGTCGGTATGCTCTTGTCAGGCCTGCTTTTCAAAGGTAACACTTCAGAAGTTCCACCAACGCAACTCAGTGATGTCTCAGAAGCTTCCAGTTAGCTTTAACTCTATTCAGAGTAAAATCTTTTGTGTTTGTGCTAATGGCTATTAGGAGAGAATTCATCTTCATCTACAAGAGGTAAAGAGTCTACCCACAGTGCCCTGGGCACAGACCACTGGGTCCCACTGTACTAGAATGTGTTGCCATAGACTAGAAGCTGGCATCTGGACCCAGGGATGAGTGCTGTTTGTTTCTGTCCTCCCATGTAGGCCGAAGACACCAAGATGCAGGAGATAATGAGGCTGGCTCATGAATTTTTGCAGAATTTCTGTGCAGGCAACCAGCAGAATCAAGCTTTGCTGCATAAACACATAAACCTATTTCTCAACCCAGGGGTAAGATAACCTGTGTGCAAACTTGTATTGGGAGGAGTGAAGGGAACAGCTTGTTCTTTGGTTGTTGTAGATTCTGAGACTTGTTATTAAGTAATTCATTCCTAAAGAGAATATTTTGACCAACTGTCAGGAGGACATGAATATTCCCCTTGTTTTGGAGGTGGGGTGCTGTGGGGTAGGAAGGAGCAAAGAGATCAGGGAGGAGTAAGATCAGTATCTGTCTTTTCCTAATAATTTCTGTTATTGTGTTTACTTAGTACAAAAATGCTAAGTCTCGGTATTTAGCAAACAATGCAATATATACACATAAAACATTTCTATATTTAGCATGTTAAATATATATTAAGTAAATCTAGCATAGTTAGTATATAATGGTGCCACACGTCACACAATATCTTGCACATTGCATTTATTTTTCATTTAACACATTATGTGATTGTCTTTGTAAATCAGAGGTATATAAATTTTTTCTCACTGTCTTTGATGACTTAAAGACATTGTATAAAATGGCAGCAACTTTTTATTTTTAAAAACACTTCCTTATTAGTGAATAACTAGGCATGTCTTTGACTTTGTCAGTACTGCAGATGACATGTTTGTGCATGCACACATATGCACACATACACACACACACACACACACACACACACACACTGGAGCCTTCTAAGAAGAGGATTGCTAGATTGTGGGGTCCTTTAACCTCTTGGTCATTACAAGAAAAAGAAAAGGCATAAGATAAAAAGATTGCATTCCTCACATGAAGCATAAAAGTCAATAGCATCAATAACTCCTAGGATGTAACATGGCAATGTCCTCTAATGCATGGAAAGCCAGGTTTTCTAACAGTGTACAAAGAGCCATAATTTTAAAGGAAAATATTGAGCAATTGAATCTTGATATGATAGGCCTTAACATAAATGACAGAATGTTTGAAATCCAGTTTGGGGGTGGGGGCTATGGCAGGTGCCAGTGGGGAAGAGGGTTTAAAGTTGATTAAGATATTCTGTATGAAATACAGAAAAATTCAATTCACATTTTTTAAAAGAAGCTTCTATTCCCAGCATGTCATCAAGAGCAGCCAAGAGCAAGTCACAGAATGAGAGAAGACACTGTATTGCGTATGCTCAAAGAGCTGATACCCAGCAAACATGTAGCACATTTTTTAATGAAAAGGGAATGCCTACTTTAAAAAATGGGAAAAAATACTCAAATGGACATTCCTTAGTAGAGCATACCCAGATGGCCAGTAGGTGGGACAACATGCTCACACACAGAGGAATCCTTAGACAAATGCAAATCGACTAAAAGGAAAAAGACTGACAGTGGAAGTGTTGACAAGGTTATGGACTAGCTGTACTGTTCTGTAAGCTGTACTGTAAAATGTATAGAACACCTTTAAAACCTGTTTGACAGCATCTTCTCAAACAAATTTCGGTTCTATGACCCAGCAATTCCACTTCTGGAATTTCTGTTGTTTCCAGTAAAAACAGAAATATGAATATTTCCTTTACCAGAAGGAAGATGTGGACAAGAATGTTGTGAGCAGTACCCTTGGTCATAATTGTGACCCGAATAATGTCCCTTTGTGTGAAACTTAGGGGTGGTTCCCAAATATCCACTATTGCATATTCATGAAGTGGGTTGTGCATATTGGCAAAGATAATATATGAGGTTCAAAGACAGGCAAAACTAATGTGTGGATATAGTATTCAAAAAAGTAGGCAATTATGGGGCGGGATAGGAAGGAAGCCTGTTCTGTTTCCTCGTGTGGTGCCATTGTTCCTTGTGCCATCCATTTATCTGAATAGCATCAATTTATATCATTTAAAAAGTTTGCTGAAAAGCAGGGTGGTATAAAAGGAAGAGTGACCTGGGTCATCAGAGTATGTGTGCCTCTATTTGTGCCAGCCTCTTTTAGCTCACGTTTTAACCTGCTCTCACCTCTCTTTTTACCGTACCTCATCTTCTGGTCCTTGTCTTGTGCCAGATCCTGGAGGCAGTGACAATGCAGCACATCTTCATGAACAACTTCCAGCTGTGCAGTGAGATCAACGAGAGAGTAGTCCAGCACTTTGTTCACTGCATAGAGACCCATGGGCGAAACGTCCAGTATATAAAGTTCCTGCAGACGATTGTCAAGGCAGAAGGGAAATTCATAAAAAAGTGCCAAGACATGGTCATGGCTGAGGTGACAGTGTTGCGTTTCAATATGTCTCCATCTGGTGTTCTGTAGAAACTGAAGTTAATCTTATCTGTGTGATCTGGCACCCTCTTCAGGAGCCATATGGAAGGGCAGAATATAATTGTATGTGTGTGGAATTTCCTATTTGTGACTTAGGCAGGAGTCTGATCTGATTCTTCATAACAATAAATCTATTACTTGTAAGGCAGCTTGACTGGATTCTTCAGACCAAGGAAAGGAAAGGAAAATAATGGTTCAGTGTATAGTAAATGAATTAAGTGTGGGTAAGATCCAGTCAACCAGAGCAGCTCCCCTTCTTAGAGATTATGACTTTTTAACTTAATTCCTTCCTAAATGATTAGATTGAACAGTTTTAACTTAATGCTTCACAAGGAGCCACTGGCCTGCAGAATCTAAATGAAAGTGTTATTTTTTATTTGGGTCTTTGTGGGAGTTGGCTCCTTGTGAATGAAATGTCTCTAATTAGAAAGGCCTACCCTGCAAACTGTGGTGGCTTCCACAGAATCTCGAGTAAAGTTACTCTGTGCTTGGTTTTATCATACCATCTACCTGTACGACTCCAAGTACACTATGGTAGAGTTAGCTCAGCCTAGGATACAAACATATGCTACCTACTTTGCCCACTTATGTGAATTGACCCTTGTGACTTGACATCTCAAGCCCTCTAAGCATTTCTGTAAAATAAGTGTCTCCACTTGCAAGAGTTACTATGTGGATTACACGAATTAATGTTGATAGTGTTAGCTAACATTTATGGAATCCTGCCGTACTCCAAATACTATTCTGAGCAATTGACGTATAATAATTTATTCTCTATGACAGAACTCTTGAGTCACAGATCGTATTTGTCCCCGTTTTTACTTAGGAATAAAACTGAGACACCGTTAGGTTAGGTAACTCAGCAGAACTATTTATCTTGGAATCTGTTACACATGTAAAGCTCACAAAAGTTAGTTGCTAATATGCATATAGACTTCTGGGAGATGTACCTCAGAGGCAGAGCATTTGTCCAGCATGCAGGAAGTCCTATGTTCAGTCCCCAGTAGTGGCAGAAAAATAAAAATAAAATCCTGTAGGCGTTGAGTTGAAGATGCACTGACAGTAAGTAAATAGCATTGACCATATTTACTTTGACTTTTGTGCCAGCCTTTTTTATCTTTTGTATTTCATATAGTGAACTTTTTTTTTTTGAGACAGAGTCTTCTTGTAACCCTCACTGACCTGGAACTTGCTTTGTAGGCCAGACCGGTCTCAATCTTAGAGAGATCTGCTTGCATATGCCTCCCAAGTTCTGGGATTAAAGGCATGCTCGGCCAAATTAATATGTTTTGAAGTAGATTTATTGGAAGCCACATTCTAAAGGGCAAATGTTTTATTGTATTGTGACAGAGTCTCATATCCCAGGCTGGTCTGTAAAGCACTGTATGGTCAGTGCTGATCTTGAACTCATAATCTTCCTGCCTCAGCACCCAGGGTGCTAAGATTACAGGTATACATCACCATGTCCAGCTAAAAATGACTTTTTGATGAGGGCTGAAAGAAAGCATATCTTAATTAGAAGTGGATAATTTATGATTGAAAAGATGGAACATTAAATGAAAGACTGACAGCAGGATGCCTTGTAAAATATACTACAAAATGGAAACATTTAAAGTGGAAAAATGATAGACTAACACTAGGTCAGGCAGTACAGGTGCAGGCTTGCAGTCTGTTTCCACTTAACGCATAAATGCTGGTGTGCAGACTGCCTTCTTCTAGTAGATATTTAGGATCACCATGGTTATTTCTGTATCTGCAAATTTGGATGATGTGGTTAAGAATTTTTAGTTGGTGTGTCTAGAAATGAACAAGCTCTGGATGAGTTTAGTGATATAGACAAGATTGATTTAGGAAAGTAAATCTCTCTTATCCTTCAAATAGAGTTTATAAGACTACCCTACTCTTGCATGCTTGCAGTACTGATGAATCCTGTTCTCTGTGTAGCTGGTCAATTCCGGAGAGGACGTACTCGTGTTCTACAATGACAGAGCCTCTTTCCAGACTCTGATCCAGATGATGCGTTCCGAGCGGGACCGGATGGATGAGAACAGCCCTCTCATGTACCATATCCATCTGGTGGAACTCTTGGCAGTGTGCACTGAGGGCAAGAATGTCTATACAGAGATAAAGTGCAACTCCCTGCTCCCGCTCGACGACATTGTCCGCGTGGTCACCCACGAAGACTGCATCCCCGAGGTAAGTCACTGCCTCTAAGGGCCCCTTTTCTTTCAGTCTCTGAAGTTCATGGGGCTGTGGCAGTGTTGGAGGCTTGGTGGCCAGGCTGATGGCTGATGAGCCCTTGGGGCTTTGAGGCCTGAAGCTCTTATTGCTTATAGTCATTTCATGAGAATAGCATTTTCCTAGGCCTTGGTTCTGTGTTACGGGAAACCTCCTCATCCAGAATACAATAAAAGCGTTAGAACTGTGGAGTTAATTCAGCCTATTGCCCAGAGAGGATGTGCTCTGAATGAGCTTCCTAGAAATGAGGTTAACAGTGGGTGGAGATATCCTTCAGTTGCATGTAGTACTTCACCTGTAAGTTAATATTTTTAAACAAAAAGTCTTAGTAGAGAAATAGTGAGTGACCATTATATAAAATTCAGGAACTAGATAATTGTAAGAAATAAAAATAGTATGAACTTTCAACTCCCTTAAAGAATACTTGCAAAGTCAGAAAAGGTGGTAAATACCAGTTGTTCCAGCACTTCTTGAGGCAGGGGCAGGAAGATTGCCATGAATTTGAGGCTAACCTGGGCTATATAGCAAGTACCAGGGCATCCAGGACCACAGAACAAGACCCTGACTCAAACAAACAAACAAACAAATGAATAAAAATATATATTAAATTTTGAAGTCAGTCCTTCTGGGCTTCCTTTTTCTCTGTTTGCATATACTGTCAACAAATAAATTGTGTAGTAAATACTTTCTCCCTGGATATTTAAAAATGTATATAGTTACTCTATATTCTAAACTAAAAATATACATGTACCATATGTAATACACGTCAGACATATATACTGTTGTGGTATTGGTCTTTGATTTCAGAATTAATAAATTTTGAAAATAGTGAAAACTCTAAAGAGATAAACCATGTAAAGTCTCCTGCCCACCTCACAGACAGGAATTCATTATGCTCTTATATAGTCTTCTAGGGTTATGCTGTCTAAACACTTACTTTAAATATACTTTATAAATATATATCCTTTTGACACCCCCAGTTTTTAAATATAAAATGTGACATTTAGAATCACTGTGCTGTACCTTAATGCTTTACCTTTCTTCATATGAATCTGTCAAGAAATTCCAGATTCCTCTTTTATAGTTGTGTTCAGTTCCATCGAGCAGGTGCACCCTTGTTTTCCTCTGTGAGTGCTGTCTTTATAATAAAATGATATAATAATAATGACAAGAAGAAAGAATGAGATTTCATTTTTCTTATGGCCTTGTCTACACTATGTGTTATCTAACATTGGGATTCTCATCAGACAGAGACAAGTGCTTTTCACCACCTTGACTTCCATTTGCTCTGAGCAAAGGAGCTGTAGAATTCCAGAAATGATGGAGGTGTAGTGTGAGCAGGGATTTCTGGGGGATTCTTCACTTTTTGTTTGAAATACAACAGAAATACAGTCCTGATCTGCCCCCCGTGGGCCACCTCCTCACGTGCTGTGAGCTGACTTGAGGCAGATGGTTTTCAGTGTGCATCCCTAGACCATACAGTTTTGTGCGGCTACATGTCACCTTTATGTATTCTTTTGTCCTTATAACTCAACTTTGTGTTGCCAAGATAGGTCCGTCCTTATTTATGTAGGTGTGACATCTTTACATATACAGACTTTCTCATTTTTGCTTGAGATAGAAACTCACTGTGTAGCCCAGGTCTGGCCTCAAACTTGCATTCCCTCCTCCCTCAGTCTCCCAAATGCTAGGATAACAAGTGTTATCCTTGTCTGGCTAGAACATTCCTATTTTTAGTTATACCATGATGTAACTTCTCATTCTATTGATGCACCTTTTGGTTGTTTCCTGCTTTTGGCTGCTAGAACCACTGAGTACATCCTGACCCACCTGTGCACACCAGAGTTGAGGGTGTGTGTGTGCACTTAGAGAAAATAGTGCTGGACCATAGGGGATGAGCTTCTGCAGGTCATCTTGGGATGTCCAGTATTTTCTAGAAGACATACTCAGCTTGCCATCCATTCTCACCTCAGAGTCCTTGTTGCCCCCAAACCTTGTCAACTCTTGATACTGTTAGATCCTGTTTTTTTTCATTGTTGAGTGATGGCATATAGTGCTCTGTTATTTTGAAACACCTGTCAAACAATTAAACTCATTTAAAGTGAACAATCTGGTGTTTTTCAGATATATTCATGGGGTTGTACAGTCACCATCAAATCTAATCATCCTGTAGTAACTAGTAGGCACTGACCATTACAGTTCTCTAGGCCTGGGTAATCATGAGTCCTTCTGTGCCCCTTGTCATTCAGTATAAACAAGTCACACATGCATGTTCTTTTCTGGGTGGATTCTTGCACTTAGTATAACTTTCTGTAGTTCATAGAAGTTGTACATGCATTGAAACTTCATTTATGTTCTCAAGTGTTAACACATTTTGTTTATTGCGGCCCCTGATGGACCTTTGTGCTGTTTCCCATTTTTGGCTACTGTGGACAGTGCTACTGGGCACACTTACGTGCATATTTTGTGTAGACATGTGTTGTTACTTCCCTGGTTCACACATTGCAAACATCTCTCAGCCTGAGCCATGTGACTCTCTTAATGGTGTCTTCTCACAAGCAGAATTCTAGGGTAGTCAAACTTGACCCTCTTTTTCATTAGTTTTACTTGAGATCATAAATATACTCTGTCCCTAAAGCTTTTCTGTTTTGAATTTTATAATTATAAATTTGGAATAGCAAAAGACCATAGAAGTGAAAGCCAGCAGGGGAGGTGGAATGACCACTGTGAGCTATACCTCTCTCTGTGACAAGGCTGCACTTGGTACACCGAGCGGGATTTTCACACAAGCTCATTTTGGTCTTCCAGGTTAAGATCGCCTACATCAACTTCCTGAATCACTGCTATGTGGATACAGAGGTGGAAATGAAGGAGATCTATACCAGCAATCACATGTGGAAGTTGTTTGAGAATTTTCTCGTGGACATCTGCAGGGTGAGGCTGTGTGTATGTGTGTGTGTGGTGTGTTCATGGTCTCTGTGTATGCTCACATGCATACATTGTGGGCATGAGTATGTGTCTGTCTTTCCTGTTCCAGAAATGCTGTAAAACCAGTTGTGAATTTTGTTCTGTGATGGTATAGTGAAACTATTTAGTATTAAGGCTAGAATTTGAGAGTCTTTTGATAAAACCTGATTTTTTAATCCTTATTCATTTTCTTTATGGTAATTCCTTACTTCATTTTGTAATGTAATCAAATTTATATCTCAAAGTATAGAACTAATACATTTGTTTAAAATGTATTCTCTAATTTTATAAAGGGCTAATCTTGTTTATTTTTAGACAGGTTTTCTCTGTAGCCCTGTCTGGCCTGGAGCTCAGTATGTTAGCCAGGCTGACCTCAATCTCACAGAAATCTGCCTGCTTCTGCCTTGCAAGTACTGGGATTAAAGGTGTGTGCTAATCTTATTCTAAGGAGAAAAATTAAGTAGCATTCAAGTGAAATTTGAGGTAGCTTCTTATCCTGGATCTATATAGTCAGATATTACAAGTTATGGCCTCCTGTTTTGAACAGTATATTTTAGTAAATTTGTGACTGACTTATAGAGCATCAGGCCTCATGGTGCATTGTGATTATATGAATGATGAACAGTACACAGATAACTGAATCCAGTACATCTTGCTGTTCTTCATGGTTTTAAATTTGTTGGATACAGGCAAGAAGTTGAATGAATGATGATGCCAGTCCTTACCAATTTAATTTTTCTGTAAATTCAATGCCATTCTATCCAAACTGATTTTACTTCTCTTTTTCCACATTGCAGAATTTATTTTTTGCTATAATTACTTCTTTCAGGCATAAATACTGACCTGCAGATCTTTATCTTTTGGTTGTGATGGGCAATCAGTGGGAAAGGCTTCTTAACATTCTGGAGTAGCTCTGGGTGTCATGTTTACAAGCATCCATCTGTCTTCCAGGCTTGTAACAACACGAGTGACAGGAAGCATGCAGACTCCATTTTGGAGAAGTATGTCACTGAAATAGTGATGAGCATCGTTACTACCTTCTTCAGCTCTCCCTTCTCAGACCAGAGCACCACTCTGCAGGTGAGAGACAGTGTGTCGGACAGAATTATCATGCAGGTGTCTGCGGTCAGGATCCCTGCAGGGTAGTATGTCAGCTCTCCCTTCTCAGACCAGAGCACCACGCTGCAGGTGAGAGATACCACGTGAGGCAGGGTTATCATGTGGGTGTCTGCAGGAGAGGTCCATGCACTGTAGAATGAGCATGGAACTTGCTATAAAAGTTCCACTCTGCAAAGTCAGAGATGTTCTTTTGTCCATGCAAGGTAGCTTTAACAAATCCTTGGGAACAGAAGTGCACCTGACCCATAGTATCTATAAGGATCGGCTCCAGGACCTCCTTTGCTTCCTCAAACCAAATTCCATGGAAGCTCTAGTCCTGTATACAGACCGGTACGGTGCCCACATAGAACCTGCACATATCCTCCCAGAGTTTAAATAATCTCCAGATGATGTACAAGGTGATGCAGAGCAGCTGCCGTGTGAACAATAGTTATGCTGTGTTGGTTAGTTATGTGCTCAGTACAGACCTAAGGAGTTTTCAGATATTTCAACCCTTGATCGATTGCTTCTGCAGAAGAACCTGTGGATAGACAAAGCCCACTGTACTCCGGAATGCTTGCTTTCTCCCCTTTTTTTCTTAACTCCTCTTCAGTATTCTCCAAATACCTGGAAAGCTCTCTTTTGACTGTGATTGTGCACCTAGTATTCCTCCGAAGTGCTGTGTGGTTGAAGTGGGGGTGGTTTAGTGTAACAGAAGGCCTGCTATGTCACCAGCTCCATGGGTATCTTTCGCATGGAATTCTGTGAGCAGGGTACCTCCTGTAGCTGGACAGTGCACACCCCCACAGCCTTGCAGGAGGATTCTCAATATACTCAGCCTGGAATCTGTGGATCTAGGGGACGTCATTATTCTTTGACCTGGAAATAGTCATCATTTTATGACAAATCTGATGCAGTTGCTGTGGCAGAATGCCACAGACCTTCTGTGCAGGCTGCAGGATGTGAGTAGGACTTGATTTTTTGTAACCAGAAAGATATGAATTGTCTTTGTCTCAGACCCATCATTGGCTTGGGATGGCTGAATGACAGACATATAATAAAAGTGCATGTAAATTCTCTAAGGGAAGAGCGATTTGTGGTCAATACAGTATTCATGTAGTGGTTAGTACTGTATTTCACTAACTGTGTAAAAAGAATTCATGTAAACTCAGCACAGGCTGTGAAGTAGACGGAATTTTGCAACTGAGTAAACTCAGCTCAGGGCTTTGGCTGTTATCCCCAGCTGGGCTTACAGGTGGTAAGTCGCAGAGCCGTAATTTCTGCTCTGTACTGTCTTCACTGTAAAGTCAACTGCAAAGTTTTCAGTAAAGTATATTTTCTTAAGTGTTAATGAGAAACTTCTGTTTAGTTCAGAAATAATGGAAAGTCAGGCTAACCCATAGAGTAGTATGATTAGCATGCCACCTTTAAATGTCTGTATTTACCATGGAGTGCTAAAGAGGAGCGTGTTAGATGCCAGGTGCATGTGCTTGTACTATGACATTGAGAGCCAACCAGGAAAGCTGCTTGGTTAGTGAGGTCGGACATGCTTCTCTTGTCATATAGTGACAGTTGTCATAGTAGTGCTCCTGTTCCTGGAGATCATAGCATAGTATTCAAGATCAAAATGCCACATTGGTCAAAGGAATTGGAAAGCCACTGAGCATGTACTTGTGGACTGGTGAGATAGCTCAGTGTGTAGATGGCACTTCCACACAGGCCTGACCATGTGAAAAGGAATCCTCTGATTCCACAGGTTATTGAGAGAGAACTGACTCCCAAAAGTTGTCCTGTGATACCTGTGCTATGGCACATGTGTTTCTTCACATGCACACACATGCATACGTACACACATACATACATACATACAAAAACACATTTACAATTTTATTTAAGTGGGTATTTTGTCTTTTTGCCTTGGCCTCTAGTCTTTCCTTCTGTGAACTAAACTCAATTGTAACTGATAAGCAAGAATTGTCAAAAAAGTAAATACACTCAGGCACAGGTTATCCACATATGTCTAGAATCCAAAGTCAGTCACATTTTTAAAGAAGGCTTTGGATTTCTGAACTATTTATTGCTAATAAATGCTGTCTATGATGGTCTCTAGCCTCTCCTTTTCTCTACTGAAAGGCAGGTCTCACTTGCTAGATCTCTTCTTCCTCCTTCCCTCTACATGTGTCAGAGATGAAGGTGACGAACTTGACTTTGGATGTACTGTGTGGAATGTTCAAGAGTCAACTGGAAATGCTGAATCCAAGGAAGAAGAATAGAATTTTGGAGGCTCCTTAGAGCAGGACAGAGATGGGTCCAAATCTGTGTTCTGTCCTGCACAACCTTTGTTAACTTGGACAGGTCACTGAATTTGAGAACTCTTCCCTCATCTGTTACCTCCTCCTCCCTTCTGTTTCTTTCTTTATTTTTTGAAGCAGGGCCTCATGTATCCCAGGGTGGCTTCAGACTCACTGTGTTGCCAAGGCTGGCCTTGGACTCCTGATCTTGCTTCCACTTCTCAAGAGTTGGGTGCTACCACATCTGGCTCAGAACTTCTTATGTGTCCAACAGGGTATAATATCAACCTTGCATGCTCTTGTGAGAATGAGAGGTGATGCTTATTTGAAACCTCCAATGCCTTGCCTAACACGTAGAGGTGGTTCAGGTATGGGAGGCTGTGCTGTTCTGTAGACTGCAGGGCACAGGAGGGCGAAGTCCTGCCTTATGTGCATGGTTGGCTCATGTATGGCTCTGTCCTTTGTACTTGACATTGCAGCTTACGCCTAGTTAATTGCTAAGTGAGCACTTGAATTCATGAGATTGAGAAGAGGGGTAATGACCAAAGATAAAAATAAACTAGTCTTAGCCAAGGCAATAAAGTGATGGACCGCAGGGGCCCCTGAGAGAAGATGAATGTGGCAGGATGTGAAAGAGGTCAGAGAAAGAGCCATGAGTTTGCATGCAAGCGTGATGGGATTTAGAACCGAGTGGAACCCCTGGGGACCCAGGAGAGGGGAGAGCTGAGAAGAAGGTGATGGACAGCTAATTCATGTCACAGTATATCATGAAACACCTGCTGTAGCTCTGTTCTGGTGAAGCAAGGTAGGAGTACATGTAGCTGTAAAATGAGCTGAATTGGAAGAGGGAGAAGCTGGCCGGGGAGGGGCACGTAGAGGAAGGGAAGGAAGAAGAGGCTTTGCGCCAGCCTCCTGTATCAAGGTTCCGACCTTTCCAGTCATACCCCCTGGTGGACACATCCTGAAATTGCAGAGTCCCTGCCTGAATCAAGTGAGCTGATGTCAACAGATTGCTATTACATTTGACAGTCAGCAGGCAGCTACTCTGATCCATTTTGTCATCTTTTGTATCACCCAGTGTTGGGGAAAAGCAAATGGTTCATAAATACCGGTTTAGTTGCATTAACTTAGCTAAGAGGTGCTTATCTGGGAGGTAGGATGTAGGGGTCTCATCCATGTTCAGAATTTATGATAATGCAACTTCCCACGTCAAGGTCATGTTGAGAGCTAAATGAGATACTTATAAAGCACTTAGCCAGGGCCTGGCCATTGGGATGCGCTTGGGGCTAATGGCTGTTTCTTTCTACTGGGCTGTTCGTCTAAATTCGGGAGCTAAGAAGACACCAAAACAAGGAACTATTCTGGGTTTCTCAGGCAGTTCCACTGGCTCCCTATGTCCTTGACCTCTGTTAGTAATGTGGGTTACTGTTTGGATGACTGGGGGTGCAGGTCAGAGTGTACTTCCTGAAGAAAGTGCTGAGGCTCCTGCTCCCAGGTGAACGGAATGGAGAGAATGGTTGTGAGGCTGACTCAGTGTTCTGCCATCCCCTCTTAGCTCTTTTGGAACATTATATCCTTCCTGAGTCTTTGTTTTCTGTTTATAGCAAGGTAATGTCCATGTCATAGAATAATTATCAAGGCCCAGATGAGATCATACATGACATGTCTGGCACGTGTTATGCACTTTAAAAAGGGAAGATATATGAATAACATTGACAGAGGAAATTATGAATTTTCCATGAGCCTCTTCTATTTTCTTATAACGGACTCTTTTCCTCTTGCACTTTCATTGTTTTTCTTTAATCATAGAAATATCTTTAGAATTTTCCCTATTATTTTTTGGTCTGTTCAACTGGGGTTTTTGTTTGTTTGTTTTTTGGGTTTTGGTGCTTCTGTGTGAGTCCTCTGCCCCAAACTGATGACCAGACCAAAGTAACTTTTTGGTGAGCCACACTATGGTCATCAGTTTGGGGCAGCTCTTCCTGGTAGATCCAAAACTACCCTTAAAATAGAGATGAAAATCCTTGTTTTAAAAGTATTCAGAAGGGCTGGAGGAGTGGCTCAGCCATTAAAAGTAGTGGCTGTTCTTGTAGAGGACCCAGGTTCAGTTCCCAGCACCCACAGGCCAGTAAACAACATCTGTAACTCTTGTTCCAGGGGATCTGACACCCTCTTCTGTCCTCTATGAGACTGCATGTAGATGTTATACTTACATACATTCAGGCAAAACATGGACATAAAAATAATAAATCTTAATGCATTCAGAAAGTCAGTATCAAACGAATTAAGTAGATATGTGAGTTATTCTACTTTAAAATGAGCACAGATTTATTCCTTCATATAGAGGTCTGATCCCTTCCTGGAGCTAACTTGCAAGCAATATTCTGTGGTAAATGAAGACTTATGAAAATTACCCATCAAAATTGGGTTGTCTTTATATCAATGAAGACACTGCCAGAAATAAGGAGACAGCATTCTAGCTGACAGCCACTTAGCATTTTGTTTCCTGTGGATTAAAAATGCTGGCTCAGTGGGTAAAGATGCTTGCTACTAAGCCTGATGACTGAAGTTCGATCCCCAGAACCCACATGACAGAAGGAGAGAACCAATACCCATAAATTGTTCTCTGATCTTTATATACATCCATGGCACACAACCACATGTGTAAATAAATGTAAAAAACATAAAAGACCTCAGTGGATGAATTTGTACTAAGGAACATCTGGGGACACTAACTTGACACAATAGACCCTAACACAGATGACAGGATGAATAGATTCCAGTTGGGAGGCCCTGGGGATGCCCGTGGGGAGAGGGAAATAACAATGATTAAGACTGATTGAGATGGTCTATATGAAATACACAGATTCAATTAAAATTTTTAATAAAAAATTAACACATATAGATTGTAGCTGAGTGTGGTGGCACATGTGTGTAATGTAGTAGTTGGAAGACTGAGGTAGGAAAATCATGGGTCCAGGGCTAGCCTGAATTCTATGCATAAGATATGGCCCTTGGAGGAAGTTTGGGATTACCTTGCTTGGACCTGCTTTTCAGGTGGATGCTGCTTACACTGAGATGAAATTATTGGCCTTTAGTAGTTCAGCTAGTTCCTAGCTAGATGAGATTACCAGTTTGGAGACTTTGATGCCAGTGATGATTGTTGTAGTCAGAGTTAATTAGATAACATCAAGTTTGCAATAATGATACTTTATTGCTTTAACATACTGCTGAATTTTTTTTCTTCAACTGGACACTGTTTTCATCAGCCTCCTATTGCTACAACAAAAACGTGAGATAACTCTTACAAAGAGAAAACACTGACTTTGGCGTGTAGCTTTGAGGGGATTTCAGCCCACAATCAGCTGGGCCTGCAGTGAGGAAGCATATCATGGTGAGTGTGTGTGGTAAAGCAGACCTGTTCAACTAATCATGAAGGAGGGAGCAAAGAGCAAAGAGGAGACCAGGGTCCCATAGTCCCTTTCAAGGCCTTCTCTCAGTGCCTCGGGGATCTTACACCAGGTCCCACCTGTTAAGCTTTCACCACCTCCTGGTAGCACCACACGAGGACCAAGCCTTTACTACTTGGCTCTTTAGGGTTTAATCAGCATCCATATCACAGCAGATATCTTCTGGAATCCAGCCTCTGAACCATGCACCCTCTCCTACTGACATCTGACAAGACAATGTCTAATCAGTCATCCAAATTCTACAGTCTTTTCAGCCTGACTCTCTTTCTTGCAGACTCGCCAACCTGTCTTTGTGCAACTCCTGCAAGGTGTGTTCAGGGTTTATCACTGCAACTGGTTGATGCCAAGCCAAAAAGCCTCTGTGGAGAGCTGCATCCGGGTGCTCTCTGATGTAGGTAAGATATCAAGTCAGTTTGGATAGAATGAAATGCAAATGAATTGCCTGTCATTCACTGGGCTTCAGCTCTTCTGGAGTTACACAGCCAGGAGATGCAGAGCCAGACCCAGAACCCAGTTCTTCATTCCTTACGCTCTGCCTTTGCCAAGCCAGCCTGTCCCACAGAAAGAACCAGTGAGTCCCAAACTGTGATACTCTTTGAAAAATGAGATTCCATAGTTAAATGTCAGACAGCTATTGGCAAGTCATAGTCTACACATGCTGTTCAAGGTCCTGGGAAGTCCCTCATTCAAGTCAGGAATTGTTTATTCCAGCAGACCCAGCAGACACATTTGACTATATGGAAACTCTTTCCTGTAAAGCACCCTTTAGATGCCATGGAACATCCTTTCTCCAAAGTGATGGACGGCTTGTCCCTCTCCCTCCCCCGCATCTCACATCTCACGGGCCATTCTGAAAGGAAATTGGAAAAATTATTTCTCCTTCCTCGACCTTTTCTTTCTCATTGGCAGTGCTGGGTATTGAACGCAGGTCTGGTGCAGACTAGGCAAGTGTAGCACAGCTGTCCTCTAGCCCTTTCCAAAACAATAGTGAGTGGTAATATCATTCTACATACTTCTGGGATACACCGTGGCCTGTGTAATTGCCTTTCTTTTGCGAGAGGAACTTCAGACCTCCTCTCTTCTAGTTAGTTTAAAATGCTTCGTAAAGTATTGGAAGAGAGCATTTGTGAAGACCTTTTGCCTGAATCCGGTGAGCCTTTGCCTGTCTTTTATATGCTCCTACGTGTGTGTGGGAAGAGTGCCTGGATACCGCTTCCTTCAGGCTTGACTGCAGTTCATAGAGGGCATGCTTGTTTGAGCCATGTGAAATGTCTGAGTGAGTCCTTGTCCTGCAAGTGAGCTGGTGCAAATTTGAAGATGCCATTGACTTGACTGGCTGTCCTAACATACTAGAGAAGTTAAATTGTCCAACAGTCTCAGCAATGATAGGAAAGACATAGAGAAAGCTGGATTGTAGCTCAGGGGTAGAACACTTGCCTGAGATGCACAAGGCCCTAGGAGCAATCCCCAGAACGGCAAGTTGGGGGAAAAAAGAAAACAGAAAAAGCAGAGAGTTGATTCTTGTGAAATGTTATGAAAATGGCCTGGCCCTTTCGCTCCAGAAACTTGGTTTCATGCTCTTTAGGAATGGCCTTTTCCTTGTAAAAGCCATACCTGAAGTCCTGTGTGTCTTGTTCAGTTTTAGGCAGATCAGGTGGGACACAAATGTTCTCGCTGAAGCACGTGTAAACCTTGTGCGAGGTTTATTTATTATTTTTATATTTTATTACCCCCCCCCCCAATTTTCTAGTTTCTGTATTAAACTGTTAGGAATATCGACTGGCTGTTGATTTCTTTCCCCTGAGTTGTATATATTGTGTTAATATAAAAACAGTTGCTCTCCAATGTATTTTTCAAAATGCCACAGTTGCTTTCATAGGTAGATACAGGAAGTAGAGTGTCCTGCTTCCAGCGTTTTGAAGCTCTGAAGATATGAAATGGTTCTTTTGGTTTAGGGAGGTTTTCCCACACAGAAATAAGAATTATGCGTCTTAGCTTCCTCTTAAGTAAACATTTCATCTAGAAATACTCTCAGGCATATAGGAGAGCTATAAAGACGATGCCTAGAGTTCCCGTGACCCCCCAGTTTCTTGTCAACATCCCCTGTTACTGGGGCACATTCATCAAAAGTAAGAAACTGACATTGGCACATTGCCCTGACTAAACTCTAGGCTTGATTCCGATTTCAGTAGTGTTTCTGTGAGTGCCCCTTTCCTGTCCTGGGGTGCACCCCACTCCCGTGTTGCAGACAGTTGTCATGTTTCCCCCAATCTCTTCTGCCTGTGATAGTTTTTTAGTCTTTCCTTGACAGTCTGGACAGATAATAGTCAGGTGTCTTTTATAATGTCCACATGGTGAATTTCAGTGATGTTTTCCTCATACTCAAAATGGAGTTATCCTTCCATAGAAAGGTGAAAGAGAAGCCTTACATCACTGTGGAGGCTGTCTTCGGTTATGGTCAAGTTTTTGTAGGTTGTTATATAGAACAACAAAATGGATACTTTTAAGAAAAACAATTCACTGGCCAAGCACGTACCCTTTCAATTCGTTTTTAAGTTTTTATTTATTTTCTATGTATAAGTGTTTTCTCACATGCATACAGTGCCCATGGAGGCAGGAAGAAGGCATCAGATCTCTGTATCTGTAGTTATGGATGTTTTTAGCTATCATGTGGGTGCTGGGAACTGAATCCAGGTTCTCTGAAAAAGCAGCCAGTGCTCTTAACCACTGAGCCATCTCTCCAGCCCCTTCCTTGTCATTCTTAAAATATACAAACACACTGGTATCCCTAAGAAATCATTCGTTTCAAATAAACAGAAAACATTGAGCTGTCGCTATGTCTTGCTCAAGCTTTATCTCCTGTGACCTTTTTCTTGTTCTTTTAGTGCTGCTGTTCCCAGAAATCATGCTGAGAAATCCTAACCTAATTCATGGTTAAAAGTTTAGCTTCTCTGTCTTCATACTCAATAGCATGTGCCCTTACCCGTTACCCGCCCATGAGTAGGGAGCAGAGCCTGTGCCTAGGACACCCCCTCCCCTGGAAAGTTACAAGCTCATGAGTCATCCATCTCTTGTGCAGCCAAGAGCCGGGCCATCGCCATTCCTGTTGACCTGGACAGCCAAGTGAATAACCTCTTCCTGAAGTCCCACAACATTGTGCAGAAAACAGCCATGAACTGGCGATTGTCAGCCCGCAATGCTGCTCGTAGAGATTCTGTTCTGGCAGCTTCCAGAGACTACCGGAATATCATCGAGAGATTGCAGGTAATGCATAGTGCCAAAAGAAGTGAATCCTAATCTGCTTTGGTTTTTGTTTTTAAGCCATGAAGCATCCAAGCTTAGCTGCAGAAAAATGTCAGTGCCATGAATAGTCAACGTTAGGATGACTGTGAGACCAAGAATACAAAGATACTTAGAAAACAAAAACTCCTGGAAAGGATCATTAAAGGCTTATATATAGACCTACAGCTCTCATAGAAAAAACATGGATGCTACCTTCATCACGAAGGGCTATTAAGGTATTACAAGAGGATGCTTAGAGTAAGAACCAAAGTCCATTTTTTTCTGTCACTCAGGAGCATTCAGTATCTCAAATCAGCAAGTTAGACAAATTTGGTCCTTGAGGCAAGTGAAAATAGAGTATTTGAGTCTAGCTACATTGTTCTCTGGTTTTTAATGGAGATGTGCTTTTCCATAGTATAAAGCCTATCAGAGGCTGGGTTCAAGTTCTAATTGGGTTCTGTTGCTTAAACAGAATATAACCTTGGGACAGTTACTTCGCTGTGCTTCAGCCTCCCAACTGGTAAAACAAGATGCTAGCAACAGCTCCTTCACATGGTTGATGTGAGTTTTAAGAGATCTGATGAGGTTTTCTAGCTTTCTACCTCTTATATAGCTAATCACAATAGTTGTGTCATTCTCTTTGATTGTTCTGGAGGCTGACTGGCTTCAGCAAAGCATTTCTTGTCTAGGGTCTTTCATGAGCCTGAAGCTAGACAGTGGCTATGCTTAGACTCAGTATGATGCTTTTGCTCACTCACATTTGGCAGTTGATTCTGCCTGTCAGCTGGGACCTCAGCTGTAGTTACTGACTTCAGCCACCAAAATGTAGAAACTCCCTGTGTGTCCTGGGCTTCTTCCATCATGGCAGCTGAGTCTCAAGATCAACATTTCTAGAGACAAGTTGAGAGCAGTTTTGTTTCTGTCACCTTGCTTTTAGATGTCACATGGCATTGGTTCTGATGGCCAGTGCAGCCTTGGAGAGACACTCAATTTCTTAGAGAGGAAGTACAGGCCACCATCCAGTGGAAAGGATGTCAGTACCATGTTATAAGATGTGTCAAGTAGGATACTTTGTGGTGATCATCACTGGAAAATATGTACCCTTGAAGCACTTGTAACAATGCCTGGTTTATCGTGTAGTGAGCTTCTCAAGGGCTTCCGTTATGATGCCTATTCTTCCATCCTTGTAAAAATTATTTTATTAGGCAAAGTAATTGAGCCAGCGTGAGACTCCATACATTGCCTAAAGAGAAATGAATTCACTGATAGATTTTTCAATCCTGTGCTGTGCAGTGGTGTTATGCATTGATGAGAAAAGTGATGGATGATCTCCCCATTTCGTAGAGTCTCACATTTTGAAGGAGACCCTAGCATTAATCAGCCAAGAACACAGGTAAACCTAGAATGGCAGCAGGGCCAATGCTGCAGATAAGTGAAAGATGCTTGGAAGACTCTGATGAGGAGCTTTCCTAGGATTGGGGTGTGGGCCCAGGTGTCTCAGCAGAGGAAGTAACATTTGAGTCAAGGTCAAACTCAAGTAACCAAAGGGTGGAAAACAATTTAAAGACCATTATACAAAACAAATGAAGCACACTCAAAGACTGAGGAGGTCTGTGTGGCTGCAGTCTTTGGAGCACAAGTTTGAAAAGCTTCAGCGTCATATTAAAGATTACATGCAGTCTTTTTTATAGTAGAAGGAATTCTTAAGCAGATGTAATTTGATTCCTAATGGAATGTGTCCTGTCCTTCTGTGCTTTTGGAAAGGGGAGGAGTGAGAGACTCAAGTGAACATACAGTATTTTCTTGACTATACAATCTGTAAACGATTTAGAAACACGCTGGTTTCCTGTCCTCTTCTTAGGTTGTGCATTTTCTTGGGAAAGGAAATAAAATATATATGTTGGTAATGCTGGTTATAAAGACTTGGTCAATAGTTAAAGGAATCCTCATTTTGGAGTTATTTCTTGTCTGAGACCCTGTCATTATTAAATGCCTTTTACAGCAGAGGTTGCCCTAACAACATTGACTCACAAGCTGACCACGTCTGTAGTTAATCTCCATCTAGATACCTGCTCCTGTGACAGTAGCAATGACCCCAACTCATTGCTTTGCTGGTGTCTCTGATTCTTTGTTGGTGTCTCTGATTGCTGAATGCCATGCATTAGACAGTACAATGCATATAAATTGCAATGTAAAGTTCAGACTTCGCAAAAGATGCAAGAGTTCCTGACACACAGGAATGTGGTGTGAAAGAAGTGCTTTTACCCCATGTACATGCTGTAACAAACAAGATATGCTAGAGTTGGGACTTGCAATGGCTGGAGAGAAAGGGCTGAATGGAGAGAAATGCCAGTGGAGAGAAAGGTTGAATGGAAAGAGAGAAAGGAATAATTTTCCCCAAGGGGTCACTGCTAGGGAAATCGAGGAAACCTCACCTCAGAGAATTGTGTGAAAATGAGTCTGTTCTTTACCCCTACGAAAGTTCCATGAATTACGGAATGTTGCATTCCGCTTCCTTATGAGTTTGTTGGGAGCCCCAGACCTCCAGCCCAAAGATAGGACCTGGTTAATGTAGCCTTTTCTGTGTGCCCTAGACATTAGTGAGCTATTTCCAGCATACACGTTCTCTTAAACATACACCAAAACTGTCTTCATGTGGTTTGATTTTAGTTTCTGAATAAAAGATCTTCAGTTCATATTTTTCTTTAGCCCAGTGGAGTCAGCATTTGAAGTGAATCCAATAAGTCTTTTTTCACATGAAAATCCCCATGTTTAGAGCTGGAGAGATGACTCAGAGGTTAAGAACACTGACTGCTCCTCAGAGGACCAAAGTTCACTTTCCAGCACCCACATGTCATCTCACAACCACCTGTAACTCCAGCTCCAGATAGTCCAGTGCCCTCTTCTGACCTCTGTGAGCATCAGGCACACATGAGGTACACATGCATGCAAGCAGACAAACGCTCATGTACATAGAATTTAAAAATAATAAATCTTGGGGGAAAAAGTCTTAAAAGAATCCTCTTGTTTAACCATCCCTCTGCCCTGACCCCGAGTCTCCATCGTGCTAGGCCCAGGTCTTAATACTCTGCCAGTTAAGAGCTAAGTCAGCAAGCTGTAGAATAGGCTGTAGCATCTTTTGAAAATGGTTTCTCATCTGTTTCTATCATTTGCCTTTAAATGGTGTTTGTTGTGTTGGTTTTGCTGCTCTTTCAACTTCTCTCTGTTTTCCTTTCCTGCAGCTATGTGTTTTGCATTTGAAGATCATCATGCTATCAGGGTACATGTATTTAGCATGTTGATACAGCATGTTCATTTGTTTGTGTTCTCATGTTTATAAGACTTTATTATGTAAGTCATGCTCATTGAAAAAAAATAGACAGAACTAGCAAGTGTTACTACTGTCTAGAAGAATACTAGAATCCAGAGAAATCCAGTAATGGTATTTCTATAGGATTGGTATGTATCTTTTAGATACAGATATTGTTCATAAGAAGTTTCATAGAATTGATATTGTTGCTTGTCCATTTTAAAGCTAATATTGTAGACATCTTTTCACATTGATAAATACATTTTCTTGTGTTGTACTTAAAGATATGTGAACTTGTTCCTTTGAGTAGCATAAAACTGTCTCACAAGGGGTAGAGAGGGTGTTTATCTGTTTGTACTTTGTTTTTTCTACTAGAAGGCAATGCTTTGAGTAACCCTTGAGCAATATCTAATAACTGGAAATAGTGCGAGACAGTACAAAAGGCCCTCTAACACAGCCTAGCCTGTATATCATGCTGTAGGCAGAAATAGCATCTCACCTTGCTATGTTCTGCTTCTGCTTGAGCTGTTGACCAAGGCATACTTTCATTCCAGGACATCGTCTCTGCCTTGGAGGACCGGCTCAGACCGCTGGTCCAGGCCGAGTTATCTGTGCTTGTGGATGTCCTACATAGACCCGAGCTGCTTTTCCCTGAGAACACAGATGCCAGAAGGAAATGTGAAAGTGGCGGTTTCATTTGCAAGTAAGCAGTCTGCTTCCCTGGGCTGGTCAGTGGATGACCAGACAAATCCCTTGTTCCTGGAGGTCCAAGCTGTTGGCCTGGTTCTTAACTTTGATGATTATCAGGTCATGTGAGGGTCCTGTTCTAACCATCCCAGTCTATGAAATTCTAGTTACTGGTACTTTTTGTGAGAAGTTTTCATTTGAACTGCATGCCTGTTAATTTTTTTTCCATACAACAAGTTGTGGACAAACATCTACCATGTGCTGTGGTACAGAAAAAAAATATCCTGACCCTCTACCTCTCAAAAGTCGTAGGCCTACTACAACCTCATTCTTTTTTCCTAATGTGTTTTTAGTTTCTTACTTTATGCCATGTGGTATTATCTAAAAGAAATCACTGTTTCCATGACTAGAAATTTCTATATGATTTTCACCCTAAGAGGAGTTGTTTATCCTGAAGGTGGTCTCTACCTAGGAGTTCCCAACTTTTCTGGGCTCCTCTAGAGACAAGACTATGGCTAAGGAAACAGTGTGTTTGCCCAATCATCTTCATGAGGTTTTTTAAAGCATGCTTCTGGCATATTTTAGCAACAGTCCTCAGGGGATAAATAGCCCCCTTCATGACTGGGGTTCTGTCTGCTCTCTCCCTCAATATAATCTCTCCATTGTGTGTGGCCAGCTCCTGCCTTGTGGGCCTGTTAGCTCTTCCCAACCAGCAGGTGTCACTATTGAGACGTAATGCTTTACCTGGGGGCCCTTAATAAATATTTGTTCTTTACCTGACTAGTTAGACTACATTTCTTGTGACATGTCTTTAACTGAATGATAGGTCAGTTCACCTGTGGTTTCCCTTGTTCAGGTTAATAAAGCATACCAAACAGCTGCTAGAGGAGAATGAAGAGAAACTATGCATTAAAGTCTTACAGACCCTCAGGGAGATGATGACCAAAGATAGAGGATATGGAGAAAAGGTACTGCATTTCATTTTGATGTTCAAATCGTGCTCTAGTATTAATCTAAAGGGATGAGGGTGTTTAGAAATCCACTTTAGTTCATTTTTTTTTTTTAGTTTTTTAGTTCAGTATTTCTGACTGATTGTTTAAGTTATTTCTCCTGTTCCTAAAGGTAACTCAATCATAAGAGTATCGCCCTACAAGCCAAATACCGTCAGTGGTCTCTTATAGACCACTCACCACGTAACCTCTTATCAAGGAGACAGTAGTATTATTTTTCCTATTTAAAATCCAGGTGAGACATGAATTCTTAAATGTCAGATTCTGGATTCCTGAATTTTGGGTTCCAGCTAAGCATACCTGTTGGCTTCCTTGTCTCTTTCCAATCAGATGTTGCACAATCTTTACAGTGCCTCAAGAAACTCCCTCCAGTTCTAACTGGAAGTAAGGCAGACAAGCACGTCACCAGTTTTGAATGAGGTTGTGAAATGGACAATCGCTGTGACCTGACGCTTCTTGGTATATTCAGAGGTCAGGCACATGCCAAGAGCATTCCCATGTCGAGAGCATGCTTCCATCAGGGGTACAGTAGGCAAGAACAATCCTGGTGTCCTTTCTCAGGCCCAGCAAGGAATCATAGGCATGCCATTCTTCATCTGGTAGTTAATTATGTTCACTGAGTATCTGCTAGCCACTTTAAGCAATGGTTTCTGATCTCATCGAACTATCAGAATATCCAGTAACTCATTTTTCAGCTCTGGGAAGAAGGCTTAGTAATTAGATCACAACTTTCCTTGTCAGAATAGATAGTGATAACCAAATCATAACAAGTATGAAAATCTATAGCAATCTTGCTTTCTAGCCTATGCAAGATCTCTTGTGAGGAAGAAAGAAGAAACAGAAAAGCATCCAGTCGATGTACTACACAGTCCTCCACTGTCCCCCAGGCTCTAGGCTTTTCAATATTATGCTACCTGGGAATGTAGCTCACTTGGCAGAGTGCTTCCTAACATGTACAAAGCTCTGGGTTCAGTACCCAGAAATTCATAAAACTGAGTGTGGTGGTATGCACACCTGTAATCCCAGCACTTGGGAGATAGAGATAAGATCAGAGATTAAGGATCATCCACAGGTACATAGAGAATTTCAGGCCAGCCTGGGGTACATGGTTACAAAACCAATGAAAGAAACAAACAAATAAAAGTATACATAAATGTTGCCCTAAATGCTGAATCTATATAAATTTAAAAGTAAATAAATGTTGATTCAGTAGGAACTTTTTGAAGGCAAAAGAAAACAACCCTCTGATAGACAAGAGCTTATTAAATATAAATAATAGGAACCAAGAGCCCTAATCTGGGTGAGGAATGGTCTAATGACTTCATCATACAGACATATACATGAGTACATAATAGGTCTTGATCTAAAGAAGGAGAAAAGGACAAGAAGAGTCCTGAAGCCAAGGGCAACCTGGGGTTGGGGTAGGTGGAGAAAGACTGGCTGAGATCGAGCAAATGGAGATCCTATAAAAGAGTAAATGGCAGATTTAGAAGAGCTTCCTGGGCCCTACTTCACATCCCTTTGCAACTGGTGAAGAAATTAGTCACACCCAAGCACTGGGCTGGGAGGAAAGGTAACATTTTTTTCCAGTCTGCTTGGGACTGTCATCCGCACTTGACGAAAATGGAAATACTATAAACTAGGATGGAGGACACCATGAAACTAAGGAAGTCTTTCCAGAAACCTCTTGCACATATTTCAAACTTCTGGCCCCCACACTTGGACTGTTTAAAAATGCTGTTTAGTCATCATTTAGATGGTGCCTTAAAACAGGGCTGGAATGCAAAAACATTTCTGTTTTCTTCAGGTTGGCACTTGATGCTGATCTGGTTTCACCAAGATTTTTTTGACGATGTTTTACTGCCTGTCCTTGTTGGGCTGAAGAGGCTGAAGATAGGCAGGCCAACCTTTTCAAGGGTAAAAGAGACCAGAGCCAAAGAACTAACGTTTCTCTCAGGGAAATCAATTGACTTGAGTTGATTTTGTAAATGAGGTCGTCCTTGGCCTGGTGCTGAGGACACTGCTCTGCTGTCAGCTCAGTTTTCCTGCCATTTGCCTCTTGCATGGAGCTTGTCCAATGACTGTCACCTTCCTGGGGATGTATGGCACTGTTCTTCTTCCCTGCTCCTCATGAGTCTTCACAGCCATCGACTTGCATCTGAAAGAGGCCTTAGGTATCACCTCACTTGAACAAGTGCAGCTGGGCTGGAATGAAACACCTGCCCATGTGGAAGGAGAGTCCGTAAGAGGGTGAAGACTAGAACCCCAGCTCTCACACCCCAGTACGGCGCCCTTTCCTGCCCCCGCCCCATGGTGTGTCCATCAGTGTGGACCATTTTTTATGTGTCTTTTCCTCTAAGCTGCAGTCTCTGTGGTGACAAGACCTTGAGTGCCTTTGCTCATCTTTACTTTTCCATTCAGCTTCAGGACTTTGTTAAGGTCACAGAAGAAAAAGAAAGTTAAAACTGTTCTTCGTTCCTTTACTAAAAAATGCTGGGGTACTTTTTGGGGTCTACTTTAATAAGGAAGAAAAAAAGACGATTGAGAACTATGACTCAGATTAACAGCTAAATCAAAATATACTAGAATCACTCTAAAGTGGACATGCTTTTCAGTTGTTGGATAGACCCACTATTTGCCCAGGGTATGATGTTAGTAATAGTGACGCCTACTGATTTTTTGCTATGTGGAAGCTAATGCACTCAACACGTCTCCTCCCTTACCTCAAGCCAGTCTCAGAGGTGGAGACCAGTGTTTTTAGATTCAAGGGAACACTCATAGAAAGGTTCAGAAAGTTACCTGGGATTGTACAGCAGTTCAAGGTCCCGCGAAGTTAAACCTAGTCAGTCTGACTCCAGAGACCTGATTTTTCACTAATGCATTGTGAATGAACAAAGAGACAACACTGGAGTGCTTTGATGTGCACCTCACAATGAGAATGTCAAAGTTCTCATTACATTTTGTCATTACTACATAAAGGACAGGATACATGCCTTCAAGGTCACTAAATGTAGCAGGATTTAAATATCTAGGCATCATCTCAGTTCTGATCTGTCACCCACTTTTAAATGGTCTCCATTTGACAGCAGGTAAGTTTATATACTGTGGTGGTCTCAAGGCCATCAGAAACCTATGATTTTGAGCAGATTATATACAAAGTGTCAGAATAATGAGTAGTCAGGGTTTGACCCACTGACACCAAGATATGCTCATCTAGGTAACATCAAAGGTAGAAACTGGATGAATCACTATTGTGTTACCATGACATTCCAATAATGAAATACCAGCTAGAGGCTATGTTATAAAGAAAAGAAGGGAGCTCAGTAGCCACCTTCCCCACTGCCAATAAATTAATAAATAAAAGTTATAGCTCAAAGCATTGATCAAGCATCTCTATTCACGTGGTCTGGGGTTTGATGTTGAATAGCACCCTGTGTTGGAGTGAGAAATCACATTCTAAAACAAGAAGCCAGAGAAGGACTCTGATGTCTGGCTTTTCCTTAAAACAACTTGATCTTGTAAGACCTAGTTCAGACTCAGCATGGTGGCTCACACCTGTAATCCTAGAACTTTGAAAGACTGAAAAAAGAAGATTGTCAAGTTCAAGGCTACCTTGGGCTGTAGAGTGAGCTTCAGGCCAGCCTGGACTGCAGAATAAGACCTTGTTTCAAGAAAAAACCCCACACCTAACCATGAAAAGAACAAACCAACCCAGGGTCTCACAGGAACTATTCAATTTCCATACAAGGACAGTACCCTGTGACCTAAGGACACCTCCTACCCCAGGTTTCACCGCCTACTAGCAAGTCACCGGTGAATTCCAACTTCCAATACATGAACCCCGAGGATACCCGTCTCCAGACCATAGCAGCCACTTAGGAATAAAACAGCAGTTATCTTCATCTCTTACAACCCTGGAATGCTAACAACCTGCAAGGCGTATTTTTTGTTAAATATAAAGATAAATGCTTCAAAAATTATCACCAAAATGATATTGAAACAATTTTGATATGAATCTTCCAGTGTTTTTTCCTACCCTGAATATTCCAAGGAATGAAAGTCTAACTCTGAAAATCTTTGTGGTCCTCAACTCTGTTTGGAAAAGGAGCAGGACAGTTTATCATACTTGTTGGCCACTCTGTAGTTCACTGTGGTTTTTTAAAAAAATTATTATTATTCTGCTCTTGGTTTAAGTTATTAGTCAAAGAGCTTTGGAAAAAAATTCAGAGGCCAGAAATTAATGCAAAAGACTATCTTGGAACTTATTTAACATTACATTTTCCCTTCTGAATAGCATTGCTGTTTTAGTTCTAGAGAGAGCCTGGCCTCTAGTAATGCTGGACTTTTCATTTCTTACAAATTGTAGTCCTCTGTTCATTATTGAAGCACCTTGTTTCTAGATGAATAGAGGATTGACCTTTCTGGAAACTAGAGTTTCTGACAACCTCGTAACTTTTCAGAACTAAATACTAACAAAGCCTAATTAAGTTACTTGAGGATCAATCAGCTATCCTTGAACCAGCAGGTGATTCTCTTATAAGTGGTAATTCCCTTCAAGTTGATGCCAACACATCCCAGGTTACTAATGTCACTGGAGTCAGCACTGAGGATCCTGGGGCAATGTTGACTCTCTCAGCACCTATGCTCCCAGGCTCTCGGACCTGTTGCTTTCAGTTTCTGAGGTTAACCCTGGATCTGACGAGCCCAGCTGCAGTTGGGTTTCTGACACTTCTCCCTCCCCCTACCCCAGTAAATTGATGAAGTGAGTCTAGAGAAAGAATTTTCTGGTCAAATGAGTTTAAAAAGTCTTTTACTTTATTCTGTCCTACCTGCTTCTACAGTCAGAGTTGGGGAATTGGCTGTCAACCCTACTCAGTTCAAGTCCTCATGTTTATAAGAAGTGCAAGGCTATCTGAATACTGGGCTGATGAACTCATGAGGTTCAGTGCTTGGTGTGTGAATAAAGCATGAAACAGACTAGAACTTACTTTGTTCCAGAGCACTTGTCATTCCAAGCTGTGGCAGTACCCACAGTGCCCAAACGCCCTAAAACCATCACAGGTGAACAGTGCTAAGGTCACGTAGCCAGGCATAAATGTACAGATGCAGATTTCTAACATCTAGATGCTTGTATTTCCTTTCCTAACCTTTCTTTCCTTTTTCTCTCCCTTTTTTCTTTTCCAGCAAATTTCCATTGATGAATTGGATAATGCTGAGGTCCTAATTCTGTTGGTTATTTTTTGTTTTTAATGTCCCATGGTAGTGTTTGCATGGCCCTTCCAGTTAGCCCTGTGCTGTGTCCTCTGGTCTCTGCAGCGTCTAGCATCTGTGTCATATACCTTTGGCAGCAAGTGGGGTCTGTCCTTTCTGTATTAGCATTTCTCATGAGTGTGTTTACCATTTGTCTTTGGAGATCCCATCTGTATCCAGATAAAGATTTTCTGTCCTGCTGTAAGTTTTCAACCATCCCCTGTCTGGAATCTCAACTGAATCTGTGGTTGACACTGGCCATTATCCCTGAAACTTGGGGTTGATGTGACCATGAAGGGACTCTGTTCTGTGTAAAGCATCTGTCCCAAAGAGAGAGAATTACATTGGTACGATTGGAAAGTGATTTTAAAAAAAACCAACATATCAAATCCACTACTCTGTGTGTTGGAAATCATTCCCTGTAACGGGGTCACATAAACAGTTTCAAAAAGAAGTGTGAATCCCAAAGTGTTAGTTGAGACTTTGCACCCCTAGAATTAGGAGTTTCCCATAGCCACAGCTTCTCTTCTCTTCTGCAAGAACCCCCTGTAGATCCAGAACTGAATGTGTCAGCCAGTCTACACGGATCTATTAAATAATTTTCAATTATAATACTTCCTGGACACTGGTATGTCGGTGGCTATATTATTGGAGGATCTGGAAGCCTCCAACCCGTTTTCTGTTCTGTGCCTTTTTCAACATTTCTCATCACATTTTTAGGCTAGGATGTATGGTTGGTAAATGGTACCAACAACACTTAATTGGAAAAATTAATATAGAGAGTCAAGAAGGTTGCATTGGCTGATGAATGGAGCAGACTGTGTCAGAGTTTTATTTGACTTTTTACAATCATTTTTCTGGTCTGCTTTAGAGATCTCTTTCTTTTGGTAGACCCATAATTAATACCTTGTTTTGGATGGAATACAGCTACCAACTGAGCATGTTACCTACTGTCATGTCACTTGAATTAATATACCAGAGTTGAAAAAAATCTTAATAAATGGTTCAGATATTCCTAAGGAAAATTCAGACATACAAGGGCCTTAAAACCAAAAGCAACACAATTGGCACTGGGTGTGGTCTAGCTGTCCCAAGAGTGGCGCTCAGAGAGATAAGTGGCTAGCTGTAGTCCACACAGTTAGCACTTGGCCAACTGGGTCTTGCACAGGGCTGACTCAGGTCTACACAGTGAATTATATAAGCACAGCTGCCCCTGTTTTAATCAGACATAAACACAGGTCCTTACTTTAATCAGACAAGCCTCTGGGAATGAAGAGAAGTGAGTAAAAGGCAGGACAGAGGCTTAATTACTTGTTTTTACTGCAGTCATTTTTCCTTGTTTCATATTTAGCTTTCCTACTTCTGAGTTATTTGTATGCCAGAAAAATAGCCTGGACTGATTTTGTATGTTGGCACCCTTCAATAATCTTGTTTCTACCTAGAGTTATAAATGCTTCCCTGATTTAAATTTCTCCCCCAAGCTATTGAGGTAGAGTTTCTATTTGCTTCGGTACAGATTAAGTCAGGGAGGGAAAACCCTCCCTCATCAGAGTCTGCAGCGTTATTAATACACTGTTTGCACCATAGTAATCAGTTGATGTGTTTGCTTGCTCAAGGTACAACTTGGTTCTCCTGGCTGGGAGTTTATTGCTTGCTTATGGAAAGATTCCACAGTTGGAGCAGGTGTGTTTATAATTATACTCTAGGAAATAGAATACTGTCTGTTTATAAAAGAAGAATGTTCTGGCAGGCACTTGGATTCTTTGAAAATTCCCTGAGGAAGCAACTGTGGATCCCCTCTGCGTTGTTACCCTTGGCAACCGTCAGAACCCTGGGACACCAACACCCTGTCCCCAATCCCTCAGGCTATTTGCCTCTTCTCAAAGATGACTGATTGACTTTTATCATCAGTACTGTTCTGGAAACTACCACAGCTCCTGTGGTCTTTGCACCACCCCCTTACCCCCCCCCACACACAGAGCCTTTAGTTGATGTGTGCTAGTAGAAGCTACAGACGTTTACTGAGAACCTCTGCTGGCCAAGGATCTGGGCAGTGCTTCACACCTAACATTGCAGGCCCCAGTTGCAAACCCTCAATGTAGTGGGGGCATGTCTGATGCCTGGTGATCTCCTCACTGTAGACAAACCACTGCCTTGTGATGATAAAGGCTAGATGAGCATATCAGGAGAGGTGTGCTAAGAACAACTTAGAAAAAAGAAAAAGCCTTAAAGTCTCTTGCATCCCTGTCAGGACTCTGGGCAAGCAGGGCGAAATGAGGACGGAGGCATAGACTCCTGTAAGAAATGTGTGTAGTGTGGGCCCTCCCAGCTGCCTCCTAGAATAAAACTTCAACTGCCGCCAGGAAGAAGGAGGGTATTTGTGTTTGTGTTGTTTCTTGGCAAGTAAAGAGGCAGTCTCCATCCTCACCCCCGATCTGATCTTGTCCACCGGAGATGGGAGGAACAGATGAGGGAAGGAGGAGAAGGAAACTGCTTGTTTGGCTGTCCCTTCTGCTGTACACACCTCGGTACATGTACAGCTTGATGGATTGTTACATGTGTGCAACAGGAGTAGGCATCCTCCAAATTGAGGCATAGAATGTTTCCATCACCCTAGAAAGCCCCCCCCCCTCACTGACCTGTGCTTAGCTTTAAACAGACACCAGCTGATGCCAGAGACATTCATTTCTGCCACTAATTTTTGAACACCTGTTAAGTTCAAGTTGTGATGCTTAGAGGCTGGATATAGTATGCCCCAAATAGACACAGTGTCTGCCATGCTGGGGAGTAGAGTTTTGCTGGAGAGATCAACAATAATACAAATTAATGTAAAAATGACCCTTGTTGGGGTTGGAGAGTTGGCTCAGCAGTTAAGAATACTGGCTTCTGGGCCTGGGTCTGATTCCCAGCATCCACATGGCAGCTAATCCACATGTCCATTAACTCCAGTTTCAGGGGATCTGTCACCTCTTCTGACTTCTGTGGACACTGAACAACATGGGTGTACTTACATACTACAGGCAGGCAATGCACTCATATACATAAAATAAAAATAATAAAACAATATATTAAATGACTCTTGTCCATTGTGAGACAAGAAATTTATGGAAATTAGAAATATATCAGCTGGGGTGGTAAAGTAGTGTCTTCTGATGTGAGGGAAGCATTAAATGTATAGCCTCAAGACAGGATTACAGGACCCACTCTTTTATTTTTATTTTTTAATTATTTTATGTGAATGAGTGTATTGCCTGCATGTATGTAACTGCACCCATGTTGTGCAGTGCCCAGAAGCAGTCAGAAGAGGGTGTCAGATCCCCTGGAACTAGAGTTACAGATGGTTGTTAGACACCATGTGGGTGCTGGAATTTGAATCCTGGTCTTCTGCAAGAACAGCCAGTGCTGTTAACCACTGAGCCATCTCTGTAGCCCCAGGACCTATTCTTTTAAACTGGGCAGTGGAGTGCTGTTGTGAGGAGGTACTCAGGCAGAAGTGGCTCATGGTAGAGTGGTTCTCCTAGGTTTCCTCCGTGTCTTTGGAAAGGAACAGTATGTTTGCAAACTGTGCAGAGTGGTTTCCTGAATGTGCCCATTTATATGCATTTGAGATATGATCTCCACTGAATTGCTGTAACTTGGAGCCTCTGATGAGAGCTAGCATTGTACTATGAGAGAGAGAAAGAGAGAGAGAGAGAGAGAGAGAGAGAGAGAGAGAGAGAACATTCCTAGTTACCCTAGTTACCCAGGGTCACTACAGTCTGCTTTTATTTGTGTCTTAATTTCTCTCACTTCTAGCACCCTCTGCACGAAAAAAAGATGCCATAGTCAAGGAACTTTGTAAAATTCAGGGTTGTGGGGGGGTGGGGAACAAGAAAACCTTAAGAATTGTTGACTTCCACCTTCAGGGGGCGTTCTCATGACGTCCAGCCCGAGCAGAGGTGTCCTACTTTTTCTGTCATGGTGAACTGCTGACTTGGGCAGCTGCCAGTGTTCAGGCAGCAGTTACATAAGAGCTGCTTTTCTTCCTGGAATTTAGGCTCACTGCTGATGTGTGACCTTCAGCTGTAATTGCCAATAAGAGCAGCGGGACTGTTTACTGTTAGACACTGGCAACCACAGAGCAGACTCCACTCTGAGCCCACAGAATCCACTGCAGAGTCTTCTGAGGGCTTTTTCTCTTTTGGTTTGAGGTTGTATTTTTGTTTTTGTTTTTGTTTTTCAATGCTGACATTATTCCAGAATGATTTTAGTCAAGTCAGATGCATTTTTAATAGTACCGAGTTTTGATGAACTTTCTCTTTAAGATGTATAGAAAACTACATTGTTGGAGCCAAGTAATTTTTATTTTTGTTTCTACAAGGAAATACAGTGAAAAGGAAATGGTATTAGTAGATGTGAATATTTAAAATTGTTTTTGTAAATGCTATACAACTTCTATTTTTGGTTCTGCTTTCTTTTCTCTTAATGAAGGGGTTTCAAAGGCTGATGAGAGATGCAGCCTGGCAAACATGTTTGCAAGCCCATTCACTGCTGTTTTTGTTTCCTTCCCCTGAGGTTATAAGCAGATAAACAAGCAACGGAAAGAACTGATATAGGGGACCAGAAAGCATAAATTCCCTTTGCTGTGCTGTTATCTGTATCAGTCATACATGTCTTGACTTGTGTTCTGCTTCTGCCAGGATGGTCCATGTGGAGACATTCTGTGTAAAGGAAGATTGCAGAAGCCCAGGGGTCAGAGAGAGATTCCTGTCAGGGAATAGTATAAATAAAGGGTATTTGCATGTTGTGCTGTGTGCCGGTCCCATAATAGATACACATGAACGGAATGGATGGAGAGATGGACAGGTGTGGAAGGGTACTGAATTGCAAACACCAGAAATAACAGCCCTAGGAAGTCTGTGGGCTTCTTTTAATTTAAGAATTGCGAAGTATAGTTTTCTTCATTGGTAACAGAAATGCATCCCTCAGTAAGCTGTTAGCTGCATTGTATATTGAAAGCAAGCACCAGAGCAGCGAACATCCCATTACTTGCTTAGGTATCACAGTTAGGAAGCCCTGATCAATAGCCTCATCCAGGAAGGACATTGAGGGCTAAGAGACCTGAGGTGCTGTTTGCATTCTATTTAAATACTTACTAGTCATTTTGAAACTTTTTCTATTAAGTTGTATTTTGCTGAGCATCTCTGAAAAATCCACAGAACATTTATGATCCAAGAGTCACTGGGAAGAGCCGATCCAGGACTATACTTGGTTTTCAGGTTCAAAGTCAGCCGACATCAGATCATTGCTTAATCACTTGTTGGTTTGGGAGATTTTGCTTTAACTTGAGGTGTCAGCAGCATGCTGACTGGCCCTGGCAGTAGGAAGGAGGAAGAAGACCTGGGAGATGCAGGCCTGTCCACACGCTTAAAACGTTCTTTTTTAATGTGTTCACTGAATTCTCGCCTTTTAGGTAAAATTATAATGGGTAAGAAACTCAGTTCATTTATCAAACACTCCTCTTACTTTGGGTATTATATATTAAATTTATGTAGCTTTTAACATGTAAGCCTTATTAATATCTTATCAAAATAGCCAGTTAACTGCCATAAAATCACCTTTTCCCCAGTGAGCTGTGACTGTGTTCCTCAGAGGAGGAGTTGCTGATGTAGGCTGTCTCTCATTTACCCGGTTATGGTCCTTGTTTGATCATGTCTTTGCCACCTTGGAAGCATCTTATGTCCTGGCAGCTTGTATTATTTAAGGAACCTGGATTTTAGGTTTTATGAAATGAAATTTATTGAAAACACACCAAACATTATTTGATGCTTTAGCTGGAAAGACTCCCAAGGATGCTCCAGGTTCCATGAACAAATGAGGAGTTGGAAGCCCAAGGAAGTTCATTGGTGACCCAAGATGCCTCACAGGTACCCTGGTCACTTGCCACCTGTCAGTGTTCTTGGATTTTCCATTGTGGATCACAAAGAGAAAGCATTAAAACTTGTCTTTTTGGCTAGAAGGTGATTCATGAAGTTTCAAAACATCTGCTATCTTCTGGTACCAAACTAATCTTAAGACAAGCAAAGTAGTCATTTAGGGAGAAAATACAGTGCCAGTACAATCAGAAAGCCGTATTCTCACAAGAAGAAATGAATATTGCATGACCTATAGCTCTATAGAAGAATTCAAGATGCTTCTCTGGACAAAGAAAACCGAGACAAGCAGAGAATGAAACAGAAAGAAGCACCAGTTCCAGCTCCATCTTCTTCATTTCCTTTAGCTTTGGTTTTGACTGGCAAGGGAATTAGAGGGTAGCTGCTCTGGTTCCTGCAGGAAATCCTTGCCTGCAGTCCTTTTGTTCTAATCATGTAGGATGAACCTGAAGGATATGCTCACGGGAGTGTGGCCAACACAAATGGTAAAAGACAGTGCATTTTTCTGTCTCCATCTCTGGCTGCTCTTACCACGTATGGGCAGTTGCTTTCATCCCACTTTTTCTTACACATCTTTTTGCACTGAGGGCTGAAGGCAGAAATGTTTACATAATTTGGAGGTTTGGGTCTACAGCATGTAGAATGGGAGAGAAGAGCTGAAAATGCGGTCTTGGATTATATTACTATTTTTGTCATTTTGAAAATGCATACACTTCAGCTCTGCTTTTCTTCTCCTTGCTGTGCTTAGGTCCTTTCTGCTGTTTCTCCCTACCCTTGGTGGCAGACTTGTGTGCTTTACAGGGGCTTTTTCTCCTGAGGGTAGTGATCTTGGACTCCTGTACAGGAGGCCTTCTGTCTAGAACTGACTAAGCAACTCCACATGTCTAGTTTTTGGAAGTGAAAATATCATGCATGTTACCTGTTGAAAAATAGAAAAAAGATTATTTTTTTAAAGTTACATGATAACAGCCTTCTATGAAGAGGGTTTTTTCCCCCTGTTTGTAGCCATCAGATTACCAAAGTGGTTTCCTTGAACTGAGTTGTGACTCCCACCCCCACTCCTCCCCTGATCCCTAGGGCTCCAAGACTGCTTTGCCATGGCGTAAACCCTTCTGGCCTAAGGGAGGTGCTGTGCATTACTAGAGCAGTACCGGAGGCCAAGGTCACATGATTACAGCATGAGCCTTGGCTTTGTTCCATGGCCCCAGACTGCACCTTGCACAGCTCAGCTCAGCTATGCTGCTGGCGTGTGACTTGGGCCCAGGACGGCCCACATGGGTTCTAACAGTTACATCTGACATCAGTTCCCTGTTCCAAGCACGTGTCCTTTAGACAGATTCGTGGCAATATCTCCACTGGAGCAGTGGACTTTTTCTAGCCACGCCTTCCTTGAGCCAGCATACCCCACCTGGCACAGTTCACTTTATGTCCTTTGGCTGCTGTTTCTTGTCTCTCCTGTGTGGAGTAGGAATTTTGAAATGGCATGGGGGTGTTTGCATGGTATGGCAGAAATTAACCCAGGAGGCCTATATGTGAAATTCCTTAGGGAAATAATCAAGTTGGAATAATCTTGCTCTGAATGCAGAACGCTCACCCCTTTAACCCAGAGACTCCACCCCTAAGCCTCAGCCAGAGCTGCAGAACAGGAGAAAGAGTAAACCCATAGATGTCTGTCCCAAGGGGGTAGTAGTGAGAAGTAGTGAGGAGCTTTTTCAGGCTCAGATGCTACGGCCATCTGCCACTTGTCCCATTGCTGAGCTTACCTAACTTCCATTGGTACCCACAGCACTCTTCCCTTGCCAGTGTCCAGCAAGACACCCGTGACAGAGGCTTTTCCTTCTCGATTAGTGTTCTTTCAGTTACTTACTTTGTTGCTGTAATGAAAATACCTGACAAAAACAACTTAAAGGAGGGAGGGCTTATTTGAGCTCACAGTTTAAGGGTTCAGTCAATCATGACCAGGAAGGCATGGTGGTAAGAGCTCTTCCAGTTGTAAAAATGGCAGGTGTGTGGGGCAGCTGGTCACGGTGCACCCACAGTCAGGAAGGAGCGAGAGATGAAAGCTGATCTAGAACCCCAACCTTGGGGTGGTACCACTCATGATAAGGACAGGTCCTCTGTCTTCCCTTAACCCTCTCTGGAAATGCCCTCACAGACCCACACAGTGGTGTGTCTCCTGGGTGATTTTAATCTAGTCATGTTGACAGTGAAAACTATGATTATCATGTGTTAGAGTTTTTTATTATTAATCTCTATCCCTTGTCTCAGGTCAGTCATCTCTTCTGGCACAACCACATTCAGTTTAAAGCATCAAGTGTCTGGTCCCCCTGATACCTGGCCCAAGCAGCAGGTGACACATCAAGAGCACCTGTCTATGATTTTTCCCTCCATGTTATGTCCTTCAGTGTTGGTCTGCAGACTCTCTGTGGCCTATGAAATGCAAATGTCATCACTAACTTGCTTCGTTTTACTCCCAACTAGCTGCCACAGGCACCGGAAGCCGAGAACTCCACAGAGGTGTGTTGCCCACCTGTATTTGCAGTGCCAGCAAATATAGGTGCTTCAAAGTTGTCCCAGTCTAGTGTGTGAACTGTTGTGATAAGATGTCTTTCCTGGTGATAGGCCTGAGAGGGGAGATCTCTAGCAGGCAGGGAACTGATGACTGCTTTGTTGGCTTTGGTATTGAAACAAAGTCCTCCCAAGGTGGAGATAGACTAAATATCCTCCAGGCAAGAGAAGGCACCTCACGGAGTATCTTCACTCCTAACTCTCTCAGTTGAGACGTGTTCTACTGAGAAATTCTGGGATGTTGAGACCTTTATGTTACTGTGCAGAATCGAGTTTAGATGCTGTGCAAAAATAATGCACTTTTCATCTGTGTGCTTTGTTCTCCTGTAGCCTCGGCTGGGATTGGGGCCTGGAACTCACTATGTAGACCAGGCTGGCCTCAATTTAATAGAGATCCACCTGTCTCTGCCTCCCTAGTGCTGGGATTAAAGGTATGCACCACTATGCCCAACTCTGATGGTGCACCTTTGAAAATCTGGATAGTAATGTATAGCTTTAGTATAGACTACTAAGAAAGTTTCACAAGTCAGTCTTTCTGGCCACCAGATACACTTACTAAATGACGAAGCAGCATTGATTCAAGTGTGTAAGATGAAACAGTTTTTAGGGGAGGCTCATTTCCTGGTTTCAAATCTGACTTTCAGAAAGTGTTGTTAAATCACCGGAGTTCGAGCTAGGGTGAAAGGTCCTTCATTTTAAACAAGTCTGTAGGAAATGATAAAAACAAATGATAGACAGCCTAAGTGGCAGTATGGATGGTCTCTAATGATCAGTCTGTCATATTCTAATCAGAGCTCTTCACTAACAGTTTTGATTAGAATATTTGTCTCCTGGTGGGCTGGGGAGAACTGTGGTCCCATGTATGTGTCTGCTCCATGTTGTATGTGTTGATATCCTTGCGCATGTGCTGTTCAGTATTGCATGTGTGAATTGTAAGGACTTACCAAATTAAGTCTTGCTTTACAGCCCCTTTTGGGTTAATATAATAGCATATCATATACAATTACCATTCATAATCTTTGAGGAAGGAAAAATAAAACAAAACTGGCCAAAGAGTTCATTTGAAGCCGTGCAGTGGGGTTGCGGGGCTGGGGGGTTGGGTCAACCGTTAAGCAGAATCCAAAGTAATGAAGCATTCATACCTGGGGAAATCACACAAAACAAACCCATTCTTTTGTGTCTCCTTGACTGTATACAAGCTTGTGATGTATTTTGTTTGTGACTGATGCTGAAGATGGTAGTATCTCCTTAGTGCCATACTTAAAATGGAATTTCTGCATGCTTAGCAGGAGCTTGAACCAAGTCCACCCCTGAGGCAACTGGAAGACCATAAAAGGGTATGTAGTCTTGAGTCTCGTGTGTTGGGAGCTAATGGCTGTAACTCTTCCCTCAGCCACACAATTGTGATTTAATGATAGCTTTTGTTGGTATTGATATTGTTCACCCATGAACTGGCACAGGACTACTCACCACCTATTATAGAGTGAAACTAACTGGTAGTTCTACCTGTTACCTATCTCAACAGACCTCTGTACACATCCAAGCTCCAAATAATAACCAAGTAAGCATTTCATACCCCCCTGCCCTATGGTTGTTTCCCACTTAGATAGAAACTGGGGGGAAAAAAACTCCTTTTATTTTCTTCTATAGTATCTAATGATCTTTGCAGCTAACTTACAATAAACACAGAAGCAAAATGCAAACAGAGCAGAATTATACCACCCAGCTTTAAGAGCTGCCAGCTTCTTCAAATAGCTTTCAACCACTTTTTTTTTTTTTTTTTTTGCACATGTGGGCAGAGTGTGTGTCCCAGCACACACATGAACATTCTCTTGTCACTGCATTGTTCTGAGTATTCAGCTTTCATATCCCATCTTTGTCATTTAATGTTACATCTCACCTTTTTAAAAAATAAGTCTTTGAAAGGTGCCCCTTGCTTAAAGCCCTCAGGTTAGCAAGGAGTTTATAATTTCTTTTCCTTTGATGAGTAAATGAACAATATATATCGTTGAATAGATTCCTAGAAGGGGAAATCCTCCTAGGACAAAGGATGAATACTGTCTTACAGTACTGGTTATGCATTGCCGAAGAATTTTCTAGAAGGTCATATACATTCATAAGCATGTTGCAGCATTGATTTTCACATGACCCATTTTTGGAACATAACCAGGTATCTTGGTTTTCTGAGAGCTTATTTATTACTGTGCCAAGAATTGCACACATGCCCATGAATAAGTCTTTAAGAATGTGTGTGTTGACCCAATGGCATGGCCTTCATTCTCATTGCACAGATTAGGAAATTGAGACTCGGGAAGGTTTAACACATTGCCCAAAGTCACAAGGTTAGAAAATAAACATTTTTGATGGAGATTGCCTCTGAATTGTGATCATCTGTGTGATACTTTATTCCTGGGCTAAATGGAGAAGCCTGGGGCACCTATGTTATACTCATGTACTCCAGCCTTTCCCCTGTCCGTCTACTTCTCAATTTTTTTTCCTATTATTTTGCACTGATAGAGAAATAAGCTTCATAGTTTCTCTAGCCATGACTAAGGAAGGGTTTCCAGGAAATTTACATTTGCCTGCATTTGGAGTGTGCTGCTGTGTAGTCCTGCCCCTCTAGCATCCTTGATCTCCTGCAGCTCACTGACCAGGGGCACACTGCATTCACTCACTTCCCACTTTTGTCAGGCAGTCAAGAATCATCCCAACTCTTAAAAGTAGCCATTAAAGACACCCAGCCATCCTTCGTGGCCTAAGCTACTCAGAGGTCTTGGTATGAAAGAAAGCAAGAAAAGAAAGGAAGGAAGGAAAGAAACAAAGAGCAAACTTCGGTGCTAGGTGCAGATAGAAGCTTCTTTGGCCAGGTACAAGCTATGTGATTTGGGCAAGTTATTTAACCTCTTTGTGCTGTGTTTTCTTCCACTGTATACAGGGAAGGATGTTAGTCTCTCTCCCTTAGGACAGTTATAGTGAGCCATGAACATAAAGTCCTAGACATGCACGATGGTTGACATATGCTTAAGAAATACTTTTACATTGTAGTTACCTTGCAGTTTGCAATGCTTAAGCAGGAGAAGGAAATGGAAGGTATTTTAAAATTAAGATGCTTCCTTAAATACTAAGATGTGAGGAGAGACTCAACAGCCAAAGATGGTGATCTTGCCTGAAGCACATGTTCCCAGAACCTGGGAACCAAAAGGCTACCTCTGTCTCCTTTGTCTATGACAGTAGTAAGTCTTCGGTGTCTTGTAAATAGGGGGCTATATTCCTGCATCGTTCATTAGCCCCTAGTCTGACAGAAAGGAAACTCTTAGCAAATCAGCAAGATAGGCTTTCACAACTCCATGCCACTAATGTACGAGTTGTCACTATGTTAACATGACACTGATCACAAATGAAACTTTGACTTTTCATTCTTCTCAGTCTTAGGTAATAATAAATGTGGAATTTCTCACTTGAAGAGAAGTATCTGGTATTTGTTTGCATGCTCTAGGTGCACATTACTAGAGAATGAGGAGAAAATCTAGCTATTTCCCCCCTTTTCTGCAATCAGATGCCTTATAGCCTGGTACATGGTGAACAGCTTAGCACTGTGGAGTAATGTATATCAAGATGATTAGAAAGGCTTTTCTCTGAAGGAGTTTGTTTTCTTAAATTAAACCAATGGCTTAGAAAAAAACAGTAGAGATATGCATAACTCTTAATAATGCTGATTCATGCTCTCTTCCTGTCCCCTTTTACCTAAAATCCTTGTCTTTATTCTCTGAAGAAGAAAAAGAAGAAACACAGCAGCCTTCATTTGTTAGTTAAGAAATAAGCCGAAACAAATGCCACTTATTTTGGATTTTTTCGTTGTATGTTTAAGTGTGTGTGTGTGTGTGCGTGCGCGTGTGTGCACGCGCATGTGTGTGTGTGTGTGTGTGCAAAAGATGAGATGAATATAAACCACAAACCTTATAATAAGAGAGAGGGAAAGTTCGTGGGTGGAATGTGCTCTCCCCCACCCCAAATAATGAGCACATTTCATGATATTCTCTTCTGGGCAAAAATGTACCATTTGATGCATTTGTTGCTATGGTAACTGCTAGGGTTTTTCTCTTGAAGGAGAGGCAGAAAGCGAATATGCAGTCCCTCTGTATCCTCACTTGGGCATCCAGGGTACATGAACATTGACTTCCTGTCTAGAGCCCGCTTTGCTCCTTCTTTACCTCCTGCCTGCTTGAGTGTAAATGGACCCCTGTCTTGCTGTTTCACCTCAAAACCATGAGGAGAGGAAAAAACAACCAATGGGAGGTGAAAACCTAGGCACCTGGTCTGAAGTAGAACTGTAGTGTGAAGGCCCAGGCAGGTGTGTTTGTTGTCCCACACCTGCCATGTTTCCTCTGACTTGATCACCTAGCCCCTTGGTCTTCCTGACTCTTGCCTTGCTGGCTGCATAGGTGGTCTGACTGCATGAGAAGAGCCCAGGTACCTCTCAGATAACTTTCTCTTAGTGCTCCAAAGGATCTACTTAGTGGCTTCTGAGCCAGCCTTCCCTCTGGATTCTTACTCAAACTAAGTCAGATATATGCATTAAACTATTTTTAAAAGGAGATCATATTTAATCTCTGATATTAACAGAGGTAGCCTCTTCTGCAGTCTCTTTCTCAGTAATCCCTTCCAATATATGTTCTTCTGGTGAAGTCAACCTTTTAAGTCCTCAATTTCTCGGTAAGTGCTTGGAGAATGCTGGTGTGCTTGTTTGGGGGCCCGGGACAGAATACCACTCAAGCTATATCTTAATATTGAAATGGAATTTTCTGAGCCCTGAAACAATCTTGTACTGAAACTCTTTTTCTCACTGGCAAGCAGTTTATTTTTACAGTACTTTAAACATTCCAAGTGACTCCCTCCTAGAAAAGTCCGAAGATTCTGGATTTTCAGTTGGTCCAGATAGGAAATGAGTTCCGTGAGCTGACAGCAGAGAAGACTCTCCATTTGTAGCTGGAATGGAGAAGGAAAACTTGGATTTTTCTCCCATTTCCTGCACATTCATTTAAAAACCAGTACCAGCCTTCCATCACCTTCCCCTTTCACTGGTTCACTCATTCCATTTTGTGGCTGTGGACTCTGGTTAGCAGCATGAATTAACAGAGGTGATAAACTCAGCACAGTAGCCCTGATGCTTGATAGGTTTTGACAGTCGACAGGATGGATCCCAGGACTTTCTGGGGCAATACCCTTTCTTCGGAGTTCCTTTGCCTTTCTGAGGAGACCCTCCCCACTCTCTGTCTGCTCCTTCCCAGCTTGTTTTGCAAACACCTCCCTTGAAGTCTCCAGACCTATTCTGAGCACTTATTAACAAATCACTTTAAATTCGACTGACTCATGTTTTCAGTTCCAGTTCTCTTCAGAACTCTTGAGTCTCTATTTGGAATCTGTTTAGATCGCGAGGCCTCCCTCTGCCAGACTTCTCACTCACCTCTAGTGGTGCACTGTGGGAACTCCATGCCTCACTACTTGCCCCTGGGAAACAGTCCAATGGAAATGCATAAAGCCTTTGACTTGTAGAAATTTACAGATTAGGAGGTGGTCTGGGAGTCCCTTAGGAATGTGATAGAAAAGGTGTTAGAGCTGAGAATAAGCTCAATTCCTCCCTTGAACTTGCCTGTGCACCCTCGAATTAGGAGCAAATCATATTGTTTTCATTAGAGTTGTAAGAAGAAGTTATTCTGTCCCTTGTCCAGGATTCCTTTGATATCTACATTTTTTAAAACTTTTCATTATGGAATGCTTGAAGAATATTCTAAAGACTCAGAAGCGTTTTGGGCAACTTCTGTTTGTAACTCAGCTTCAACGATCAATTCTTGCCCGTTCTCACATCTTCTTCCCCGCTGCCCTTTTTGCCATCTTACTGAAGCAAATCTTAGATGCAGTGCTCTTTGATCCACAATGCTTATCTTTGATCAACATATTTGAAATTTCCCATGATTTAATTTTCTGGAGCATTATTTTGTCTTTACCATTTGGCACATTGGTCATCTTTGTAAGAAAGGCTTGCTTTCTGTTGTACCTACTGCGTATGCTAACATCCTAATGTTTTCTTGGGTCTGCATAGTGATGTACTTCTTTAATCCCAGCTCTTGGGAAGTAGAGGCAGAAGGATCAGGAATCCAGGATGATCCTCAGCTGCATAATGAGTTCAAGGTCAACCCCAAACTACAAGAGACACTGTCTCAAAAGAGATTTCTTTTTTTACTTTCTTTCCGTGGGTCCCTGAGAATGAATTCTGCACCTGGAGTAACAATTTTATATTGCTATGTGGAAGCTGACCTGTAAAATTTGCAGTTTGTCCAAATTTTATCAGCTTAACCCAAAGGGCTTTCTGTTTGTTTCTGTTACTGTTAGTCGCCCTTCAGAATTACTGTTCTGTCTTTATCCCTGTGTGAGAAGGTACTTCAGAAACTTACTACTCTAGATTGCCACCATTCTTTCAAACAATAAACTGTGTTCTGGTTCCCTGAGAAAATATTTAAAGTTGACTTCAAAGTTTTTAAAATGCTTTTCTTAATCACTTATTTTTTTTTTCCCACTGAGTGAAACTGGGCCAGTGATACCTAAGTGCCCCTGTGGGGTTTTCATTTTTTCAATTTAATATGAGTCTCTCAATTATGCCTTGAATTTAGAACCTGATTTTGTTATCCTGTTTGAATTAAGGGTGAGGCGCTCAGGCAAATTTTGGTCAACCGTTACTATGGAAACATCAGACCTTCGGGGAGAAGAGAGAGCCTTACCAGCTTTGGCAATGGCCCACTGTCACCAGGAGGACCCAGCAAGCCTGGGGGAGGAGGTAGGCTGTGTGCTGTGCTAATGAGCGTCACATGTGAACCAGGCATGTCACATAGTAACTGTATGCTTGACGAGTTGAAATGTAGAGGAATTTATATTGGAGGTGTTCTCTAGCAATGTATTTTATCTTGAACCAACCAGTTTGATACAAGAACATATTTCCCTACGAAATAGCATTTCCTTGCGAGTTTGTTTTGAGTAAGTCTTTTGCCCTTCTGCCCCTTTCCCTTGCAATGAGACTCTGGGTAAGACCTGAAGCTAGATTTCCCTGGGCACTTTCCTGTGTTTAAGGTTTGTGTCTTCCCCTAACTTGGTGAGGAAGTTGCAGTGAAGGTTGTCATTTATTGAATGTGCACTTGTGTCAAGGGCTTCCCCATCCACTCGTCAGTATTCACTCGGCTTTGTCTTCCAAGTCCCTTACTACATTACATACAGCTCCAATTTCCACCCATTTAACAGATGAATGGAAGCTTATTTCAAAGCAGGTGTATCTAATTCTAACACCTGGACTCTGTGCATCCCCAAGCTCTCCTGGGAGTTGATTTAAAAAAAAAAAAGTACTTAAAAACAAGTATTTAAAGGTGGTCCAAATTATTTTAGGCACACGAACAGGAAAAGTTACAAAAATATTGACCTTCATGGAAGATCTTATCTAGTTTATGTTTTCAGGGGAACCAGTAGCCCAGTGTTCAAGTTGCAAATGTGAGTTGTTTGATACCTAGTCTTGTAATAGTTAATTATAAGGCAACTTCAGGTCCTCAGAGGGTTCCATGCAAGGCGTTATAATTCTCAGTGCTTAATATATTTGTCCTAGCAGCTTTTGGGGAAAGAGCTTGGCTTTCCCACTGGATAAAAACTTGGAGCATGTGTGTCTAGATCATGGAGCTATGTGGATTTCAGGGAGCATCCCAGAGAGAAAATGCAGCTTTTCAAATCCCCAAATCCCTTGTGATTCTCACCCAAATGTTTCTCATGGAACAACTCGAAACTGCTTCTCTTACTTTCTGAACTAGGTCTTTTGACAGATAAGTGAGGCCATTGGGAGGCATGAGGAGGGGCTGCTGGAAACAGCTGTAGCAGAGGTGTGCAGCCTCATTTTTTGCACTACACAGATGTTCGGGCCACAGCCAAAGACAAGCCGTGTAAAGGAAGTGGCCTTTAACTGAGCTCTGTAGGCAAGGAGTGATTGATAGCTTTTTGCTTTCTGAAATTATTCAGCCCAATTCTGTGTTTTAATGTTTCACCTAATTGCCAATCATAATGCAAAATGTGTTCTTAAATACGAACTTTATAAAAGTACTCTGGAACCATTCTATTGAATGGTACTGGTCCTCTCCTCTCCACTCTACTCTTGTTTGGAACTCTGTGAAGATGCAGGCCACAAATGTGTTGTTCACATCCTTGTTTCAAGCTTTTGTCTCCATGCCAAGCGATGAGTAAATACTTGTTGAATGAATGAATGAATGAGTGAAGGAATGAACAGGTGAATTACATGAAAGGGTGAGGTTGGTGTTAGGTTGAGTTGGTTAGAAAGCCCATTATTGATTGTTTTGAGTCTTCTTGATATTATTTTTAATTATGTATATACGTATGTGGGTTTGAGCATAGGAGTGCAGTGCTGGAGTTCTAGACTGCTATGAGCTCAGCTGCCTGCCCTGGGTGCTCGTATTCGAACTGAGAAGACTCAGGCCTTCTGGAATAACAGCATGCTCTCTTAACCACTGAGCTGTCTCTTTAGTCCCAGGTGATTCTTTCCTAAGAGTGCTCCAAGAAATATTCCAGTTTGGATTGTCTCTTAAACCAATTCTTAGTAATTATGCCTCAAGTCATTATATTTTAAGAGAGAGTCTTGACTGAATGAGTTTGGGTCACTTGATAAAAATGTTCAGTTTTTCCTTCATTTCCTCTCCCTGAGTTCAGTACCACTCTGCTATGGAAAAGCTAGGTGTCCTTAGAGAGGCACCTTCACCTCTGTGCTGATAACCAGCACTTGGCTGTGGGTGTTTTGAGAGGGTTAGAAGAGAGAATACAAATAAAGCACATAGAGCATTAAGGGTTGGTGCATAGCAAGTGTGCAAAACTGCTAATTGTTCCCGATATGCTAATACGAGCAATGTTCTGTCTTCGCAGGGGGCAGTTCTGCGTCCGGCTCCGCGAGCAGGGCTGAGATGAGCCTGGCCGAAGTTCAGTGTCACCTTGACAAAGAAGGAGCCTCCAATCTGGTCATTGACCTCATAATGAATGCATCCAGTGACCGAGTGTTCCACGAAAGCATTCTTCTGGCCATTGCACTTCTAGAAGGAGGGAACACCACAATCCAGGTAGGAGGGTTCTGTGACGGCTGGAGTCGCATCTCTGCTCTGGGGCCAGGTCCCCAGGTGCTGGGACTTGGTTTGAAGGACTCTTCCTAGTGTCATTCACTAGTGATGTGGCTATTCGGTCATTTTAGATGCAGTTCCAAAACATGTTTGAAAATTAAGACTACGGAGGGAAATTGCCTTGGGGTCTCGGGTTGTAATAGGTAGTCCGTGATATATATCAAATGAATTGCTAAAGTTCAAATATAGAGGTTCTTTTAACAGATGACTCGAAGAGAATTCGGACTTTGAGCTACCTAGAAGGTCTCAATTTTATCTGTACACTATGTAGCTGTTGTTCACTAGATATGTCTCTGCCTTTAAACTGGAAGTTGAGTAACAGCAAATAAATTTGACTTAATTGGTACTAATAGGGAAAAGAAAGCCACACTACTCAAAGTTGACTGAATGTCCTTTTCTGTTAGCTGGTGTGATACTTATTTTAAAATAACACTAAAAACTGGAATTTTGGAAAATGTCGTCAAAGAGACCATTTTAAAAGATTTATTTATATGTGTGTTACTGAATGAGTTTGTGTGCACCATGTGCAAGCAAGTGCCTGTGGAAGCCACAAGAGGGTGTAGGATACCCTAGAACCAGAATTAGAGTTGGTAGATGTGGGCGCTGGGAAATAAACCTGGGTCCTCTGCAAGAGCAGTGAGTGCTCTTAACCTCTAAACCGTCTCTCTAGCCCTCAAGATACCATTTTAAGGAATTTTCTTTTTCGTTTTTGGAGATAGGGTCTCCCTGTAGCTCCAGCTGGCCTGGAACTTGCCACTATGTAGACCAGGCTGGCCTTTATCTCACAAAGATCTGCCTCCATTTTAAGGAATTTTAGTAATATATATAATAAAACATTTTTTTTTTCTTAGGTAAGATCTTACTATGTTGTCCACATTGATCCTGAGCTCCTGGCTTCAGACAATTTTCTTACCCTAATTTCCCAAGTAGCCAAACGACAGGTGTATTCTACTACACTGGTCTAAAACAACATTTAAAACGATTCCTTTCATTTTAAAAATTATTTGTTTATTTAATTATTTTTGGCACAAGGTCTCCCCGTAGTCTTGACTGGCTTGGAATCACTCTGTAGACTAGATGGTCTCACACTTGCGATTCTCCTGCCTCTGCCTTCTGAGTGCTGGACTTTAACTCTTTACACTGTCCTTCTGCATGTGTTCTTTTTTGTGAGCTTGTTGAATTAGAGTTTCTTAGGATGTAAGAAACTGTGAACATGTACATATATGCATTCTGATCAAAGCTTTGCTCAGATATAATTCATGTACTAGGTTTACCCTGATGTATATATTTGACCTGACATACTCTTAACTTAAGTTTGGAATTTGGACTATTGAAGTCTCAGTTCTTCCTACAAATTAGAATAGGGTGTTTCTTCCTGAGGAAAGTACAATACAGATTAGACTTCAGCCCCTTCTCACTCTTGTAGGCTGGTACCCTGTGCCTTGCATAACTGACCGCTGTGGCCCTTTCTTCTTGCCTTCCAATCTCCACTTGTTCCAACACACCCTTTTGAAGTTCCTTATTACCTACTGAGATCCGTGGCAGTGAGGTAGTCACCCGTGCCAATGGCAAAGTCTACTGCTTGTCTGACTTGTCACATGAGCACATGAGTCATGACATATTGAGGCTGCCATTTAGTTTTGTCTGACTGTGAGAATGGCTGGGTTCTTGGGTCCTTCTCATTGGGATGCACCACCCCTTGACTGCCATGTACAGGGTGTCTGCTACATGTGTTGGATAACAGTGTTAAATGCCCCTCGTCATCGAACCACATGGTCTCCTGTAACTAGATCAGTTGAACTAAACATTCATTGAGCACTTTCTGTTGAACTGTATACTGACACTTTCTGAGTACGTGTTGTTCTTGGGGGTTGTGAGGAAGAGTGGTATTTAGACCCCTGGGCCAGTTAATCTATAGGATTTTTTTCAAGTGTAGAAAATGTGAAAAAATTAAGTAAATGTGGTGAGTTTTTCATAAACTAGTGTATTCTCTGAATGTCTGTGATTATAGCTTTCTAATTTTTATGTTTAGCTCCAGTGTCTTTATATTATTAAAATGGTATTGATACTGGATGATAGACACCCCCACCCTTATGTTTACTAAATAACCTTAGGGCTGGGTGTGTGGCACATGCATTAAATGTCAGTTCTCAGGCGGCAGAGACAGGCAGATCTCTATGAGTTCTCTATTTAGTTAAAGATGACCTTAAACTTGTGATCCACCTTCTTCTACCTCTCATGTGCTAGGATTACGGGTGTGTATTACCACATTCAGTTTTATGTGGTGCTGGGGGATGAACCTGGGTCTTAATGCATGCTAGGTAGGTGTTCTACCAACTAGGCTATGTCCCTAGGCATGTTCCCATAGTTTTTTTTTTTTATTTATTTGTCATTCTTTTTAATATTTATTTTTATTTTATGTATATTAGTGTTTGACCTGTGCGTATGTAAGGGGACCGTGTGTATGCAGTGCCTGTAGGGGCCAGAAGAGAGCATCAGATTCCTGAAATGAGTTATGGGTGGTTGTTACCTGCTGGGAATTGAATCCTTAATCCTTAATCACTGAACCATCTCCCCAAGTCCCCTTCCCATGTTTTTAAAAAGCTTTAGTAATTGGAGAAATCCTAGAATTCCAGAAGGTCCATTTCAAGAAACTGAATATCTAACAAGGATGCCTGTATGTACAAGGATACATGTACATGCACACTGGAAAATTTGTGTGATAGCAGTCTGATAGCCATCCAATAAGTAGGAATGGTGCTGTGAAACCACTTACTGACAAGGATCAACATCAGTGTGAGGAGTTGGGAAGGATGAATACAAGTCCCCAAAGTGGAAATTGGATGCCTACAGCGTGGAGGGACTTTGTCATAGCAGAAATAGCATAGAGGGGCATTAACAATGAATGAGTAGGTCTTTGAGACTGAAGAGCAGGAGATGGGAGAGAGCCTGAGAGGGGAGCTAGGCTGTGCATGCAGTAGCAACATAGCCCTCCAAAGAGCCTCAAGGCTATAATTTAGGGCTATAAATCTGTCAGCCAAGGACAGATAAACTGAAGGAAGCAGGATCAGAAGGAGGCAGTCAGTAATTAAAAATTAATTTGCTGTGATCTCAGTCCTTGGGAGGTAAATGTAGGAGGATTGTGAATTCAGGGCCAGTCTCTCCTACATAGGAAGTCCAAGGCCATGAGACCATGTCTCAATTAAAACAGGGGCTGGGAATATAGCCAAGTGGTAGAACACATACCTCACATGCAGAAGACCATGGGTTTAACCCTCACCACTGAAAAAAAGATAAGGATTTACAAAGTAGCAAATATATAGAATTAACAGTTCTCGTGCTCTAATGCAACAGCAGAAGATCTGGAGGTAGTAAAACTGCACTGTTCCTGCAATTTGTGTGAAATGAAATTTTATCTGCACTTGCCACTCAAACAACAAAAATGAATAAGATATGATTGATGGATTTGCTTCACTATAGTAGTCTACTTAATATCTATACATACTTCACAATATCATGCTGTATACCTTAAGCATATACAATGAAGTTTATTTATTAGAAAGGTTAAATAGTTAAATATGTCAGGCTTGGAGCACATGCCCGTAATCCCTGCACTTGGGAGGCAGAGGCAGGCAGAGCTCTGTAAGCTCAAGGCAAACTCAGTCTACGATATCTTTGTCTTGGTGACAGATTCATGCATGTGTACGTGGTTGCACGCTGAGCCATACACTTAAACTTGGAATGCCATACTATACCTAAGTGATAAAGAAAAAACAGGATGAACAAGAGAGAGCCTAGACTTTGATGGGACCAATCAGGAGAGGAGGCACAGAGTACCAGTAGTAACTGATACCGCCTGCTGAGGCCAGGCCTGGGTCCATGAACACTTGGGTCCATACTGGCTGATTGGCTGTGGGAGATTGAACATAAGAGGTCCCTTCTTGTCCTGAGAATGAGTAGATGCTTGAAACTACCATTGATGAGGGAAGAAGGAAGCATAGGGCGGCTCACAAAACTGAGGCTGCCAGCGCTAAGCCTTACTGCTGAAGTGGAGTCTGGGTTCTGGCAAGACACCCTGTTTTTTCACAGCGTACCCCCTGATGGTGATGGCAAGGCATACAGAAGCTGTTTTCCCTTCAAGTTCTTTATCTTGTTCAGTAATTATGAATATTAGTTCCATGTTTTCACACATCTATGAGTCATATGCTCTGGCTCTAGATGAAACTTTGAAATGGAGCTACAGTTCAGCCACTGATGGGGCAGAACTACTTTCTCTCCAGGGAGCTGGGATGCTGGTGAGGGAAGGACTTGGATGTGGTGACATGGTGTAGGCTTTTTGCCAACATAGAAGGGCAAAGCCTTGAGGGCTCCTATGTGTGCTCCCTCTGCCCCAGCCCCTTCTGTGACCTCTAAATGACCAGTCCAGTTCCGCCCACTACATCATAGCAGGCCTGTGATTCCAGGAAACATTCTTCTAGACTCCAGTCGACTTGGGAGATCCCCCCAACTCCTTTAGCCCTAAGTGTCTCTTTTCTCTGGAGAAAATGATGTGGAATTAGTGTTGCGTCTGAGGCCAGCTGAGGACAGGAACCCTAAAGTCCCCAGGGAGGATGATTCAGAGTTTTGCTCTAGAGAAGCTGGTACGAAGTGGTAATGACCAGCTGCCAGGCCTGAGTCTGCTTTTGCTTGAGACTGAAGTGCTGGCTATTAATGATTGCTGAAACAGGAGCTGTCATCTGTGAAAGACAGGTCACTCCAGCCGGGACTCACTGCCCATTACCTACTTCCTGTCAGCCATGACGTGCATCTTCTTGGGAAGGGACACTACTCCGTGGTCAGGTGGATTCCCTGAGCTTTGTTTTTGCCAGTGACAGGTGGTAGGAAGGGCCACTTCAGGGAAGAAGATAGGCCTGTGCATCTTAGAACTGTGCCTTGCCTGTCTCGGGAGCGAATTGGCAGCCCTTAGAGTGAGGATCTGACGGCACCTCTTCCGAGGCTTTACCCACCTCACATTGAGAAGCAAAATAAGAGCAGCTTTCAAATCCCATCTTGTGTGAAATCTAAGAATCTGTCCTGAGGCTGGAGAGCTGGCTCAGCAGTTGAGAGCACTGGCTGCTCGTGCAGAGGACCTGGGTTCAGTTCCCAGCACCCACATGACAGGTCACGACTGTCTTTAACTCCAGTTCCAGGGGATCTGATGCCCTCTTCTGACCTCTGAAGGCATTGTATGACATGGGTGTACTTACACACATGCATGCAATACACTCACATAAAATAAAGAATAATAAATAAAAGTTTTAAAAAAAGAACCTGCCCTTTAGGTTCTTTTTACCTGTCTGTAAAGTACATGCAGGTACTTCTGAATCCCTTCTAGCTTTAAACCAAGATATTTTTTGGCATCATTAGTTATGTCTCCAGGAAATCCATTTCTGAAGTCTTTACTTTGTGAATATCATTATTAAAAACAATAGCAAATGGACAAATGAAATATAGTACATCCACGTAGGAGAATACTACTCAGCAATGAAAATGGAACACACTCTTGATGAATCACCACTGTGTGCATCTTAGACATGTTAGATTGAATGAAAAAAGTCAGTCTACAAATAATGACATACTGGTTGATTTTATTTATGTGATGCATTGGAAGGACAAGACTACTGATTGGTAGAGAACAGGTAAGACCTCATCTAGGTTAGGGGTTGGTGAGGGGAGAATCTGGTAATAGCAGAGTTATACAGGGGAGCATATAGAAGTCTTTTGCATCCTATTTTTGCTAGTGATTACACAACTCTACATACATATGAAAACAAATACAACTGGATGTTTAAAAAAACCAATTTTGCTGCTGTGTGATAATTTTATAAATTCAAAGCAGTAAAAACTAAGAGCCAGGTAGAGAATGTACATACAGCATTGTTTGATTTTGTTTGGTGGGGGAAGTCCTTTCATTGAAGATACTATACCTCTTTTAAGACTCCTGGTTGTCCCACGACATGGGCATGCATGCATTATCGCTAGCATGAGATGAAAAAGAACACGGAAGCCATGTTCAGCGCTAGAGCCAGACAGATACACGCTCCTCTCCTCAAGCCCTCCCTGCCCTCCATTTTAGCTCTAACCCTCTGAATCTCAGTAGTCATTTTGTTGGTTCCTGTCGTAGTTTCACAGGCTGAGGCTCTGCTGGGTGGCTCTTTCACTCCATGATGCACTGGCTGGGGCTGCAGTCCTCAGGAGTGTTTGCACTAAAGTCATTCACATGGCCCTTTGTTGGACTGAGGCGGTTAGCTGCTGGTGGCTCTCAGCTTAGGAGCTTGACTACGGCCTGGAGTGCATTGGCGCCCCCTCCGGTTGGGGCTTGCTACAGCATAGTGGCCGAGTTCTAACGGACACATTCCAAGCATCCGAAGTAGAAGTTGCCCATTCCTCACCCCAAGATTTATTTTTATTTATGTGTATTATTGTGTGTGTCTATGTGGAGGTCTATGCATGTGCGAGTGCAGTGCCATGGAGTCCAGAAGAGGGCTTCGTCTCCCCCTGGACCTGGAGTTACAGGCAGTTGTGGGTCTCCATGTGGGTGTTGGGAACTGACCTCAAGTCCTCTGGAAGAGAAGTAAATGTTCTTAAACTGTGCTGTGTCTTCAGCCCCCTGCTGCCCATCCTTTTAAAGAATGGGATCAGAACTTTCAGACTGGCACTTCTGCCATGTCCTCCTGGCAGAGAATAGTCTTAAGAAAGCCGAGTTGCAAAGGGAGAGAGGAGGAAAGCATGTAGATAGAGCGTGTTGGGGCCTCCCCTGGGGACTGGTTCACACCCACCCCCATTATAAATGAACACACCACTCACCACAGTCAGTCAGACCCATGAATTGGGTGCTACGGCTGCAGGGATGGAAGGCACTTCTGTCTCTAGAATCTAGTTGAGATTTTCTTTGGAAGGGCAATACCTTTGCAGCAAGTGTTGATACACGTCCACCCCTTTTTGGATAGAGTGCAAAAACTGATTCCTGCCTGGAAGATCAGATCACTAGGGATTGTAGCTTTCCAAAAATTCTTGACTTCATTGCCCAGACCCTAGAAGATTTAGTTAATGAGAAACCAAAACTATTTACATTTTTGAGCACCCTTCTCCCAAAACCTATCATCACCTGCAGCCGTACAATGTCGGAAGCCAAGTTTAGGCTATTTTCCAGTGTGACAATGGGCTCCTAGGACCCTGGTCTCCAAGGCTTCCAAAACCTTCTGTCCCCTCTTTGGCTTCTCTGATGGTGGTGACTCTCCTGCCTCAAGGATCAGAACAGCTAAGGGTTCATGTTTGCGGATCCTTCTGTGTAGAGGAACATGGAGATGTTGCCACAGCCTTGGGACTCTGGATGACGACACATCATTCAGGCAGTGGGAGGTCAGGCTCGTCTTGAAGAACACTTCTTGTTGCTCTGTCCCCGCTCTGGTGCCAGCCCCCAGAAAAGTATTTCCTCTCTGCTTGGTGTTTTGTCGCAAGTGGGAAACTATAAAATAAGCATTTGCTTATGAATTAATTTTTGGCACACACACAGCGCTCAGTAAGCCTCACGGCACTTTATATCCGTCCTTCGAGTCTGTGCCAACTTCTGTGTTCCTTCCTCCTAAGATGTTCCCACCGGCACCCGGGGGAAGTTCCCATCGCTTCCTTTTCCCTATGGAGGACAGGCTTGTCCTTACCTGGAATGTGGGGGAAGGGAGTCTGTCTTTGAACATATATAGGGTTTTTTTTGTTTTGAAAGCTAATGGATGTTTGGGGAGATAATGTCCTAACCTCACTATAGAGAACTTCATAGCAAACGAAAGGGTTTTTTCTTTTCTTTTCTTCTCTGAGTGGTTGCTTCCAGTTGGAAAAGCACAGTGATTTCCATGCATCGAGTGGCTGCCCACGGCTATTCCTTTGCCAAGGTCTAGGTTACAGACACACCCAGTGACAGTTTTCCCTTCTGCACGTACGCAGCCACAGATGGAAAATGTGAGACTCGCTCTGTCCAGAAACTGGCCAGCAAGTTAAGCTGACAGAGAGTTCCCTAGTTCACGGGCCTTCCCCTCGCTGCTCTCCTGCCTCTTAACACTGGCTTCAGAAACAAGTCCAAGAGCCAGTTTTGGATATGACATCTTGCAACCCCTTCTGGATCACCGCAGGGGAGTGTGGGAGGTACACATTGCTTTGGCTCCCTGTGACCCCCACATCGCAGAGAGATGGGGTTGGAAAGGGCAACTTGATTTGCTGGCAACGGAAGGCCAGCTTGTGAGGAGATCATCCTAGGCTTTGACAGGGCAGTCACCCTGAGGAGGAGGGAGAGAGTGGTGTGTGAGGGAGTTACGTAAATGGGTGGTTGTTTTTGGCAGGGAAGTCAGAAATGAGTCATTTGTGAGTGGTGTTTTCTAACCTCAGGTTTTATCCATGTGGGAGAGAAGTGAGCTAGCCCCAAAGGCAGGGGCACTTCTCTCTGCAGCATGTCAGAACTTGGGGGCTGTTGACATTAAGAAATGAGGGGGGCAGTTAGCCATTTCCAGGAACCATCCGCATGGACTGTGCCTTCCAGTGCTGAGGAATCTAAACAGTGAAGCCAACCCAGCTTCCCAGAAAATAGGTCTATGGGCTACCCGTGAGCCTGGACCCTTCTTTGAGAACTGATACCATAAATATTTAGAGATCGGGGAGAGAATCTTCAAAGGGAACTTGGTCCTATGAAGGACCTTGGCCTCCAGACGAGGACACAGGGTGGAATCCAAGATCTGCCCATGCCAGCCTTCAGTCACGTTGGCTTTGAAACTCAGTTTCCCATCCATAAAATGAGGGTTAGAAAACAAAGTCTCTCCCTTACCGAACTGTTGAACTGTTGAAAGGATTAAACAAAGAACAAAGGGAAAAGTGTTTGGCTTAGGAGAGTGGTTCCTCAGACCTCCAGCAAAGTCCTTTAAGTGCTGGCCTCCTCACCTGGAGATCATGCAAGTGACAGGTGCTGCCTTTCAGGTCTCCTAGCAATATGCAGAAATGCCTACTGTAACAGCTGATTCCCAAAAAGCTCTAGAGATGTATGGGTATTTGTTTTTGTTGATTCATAAAATTTTTCATTTAAAGACAGGCTTCATTTATTGAGACTGATTGTGTTTGTTGTGAAGTTGTTCATCACCCAGAAAGGGCTGTGAGGTGCTCTGTTTTCTCTTGTTGTCACACTTAGTGTACTTAAGTTAAGCTTCTCTGGTTGTCTGTATATTTAACATGATTTGGGAGATCCCGAAGGCTGGGAAATATGATTGTGTTTGGTATGTTGCTTACACTGGACTCTGTTCTGGATGAAGCAGAGGACATCCTGGTCACTTTTTTGTGGTACACTGCTTCCTGGCACTGCCCTCTTTCAGTGCCTTTGATATAAGGCACTTGGTTTCTTCTCCATCTCCAGGAAAATGGGGTGTCATCAAGCAGAGGTCCTTTAGGATTATTGCTCTAAACCCTCTTGAGATAGAAAGAAAGGATTTTAAAATAGTTATGGGGCTGGAGAGAGAGCTCAGTGGGTAAGAGTGCTTGCTGTGCACATACAAGATCTGAGCTGAGATCCCAGCATCCATGTAAAACGCTGGACGTGGTCATACATGTGCCCATAACCCTAGTACTATGAGGGGCAGAAACAAGAGATTATTGGGTGCTTGATGTTCTCTGTCCTAGCTCCAGATTGAGTGAGAGATCCTGTCTCGAAGGAATAAGGTGTAGAGTGGTTGAACAAGACACCCAACTTCCTTCTCTTCCCTCTGTACATACCCCTACACACATGTGTATTACACACACACACACACACACACACACACACACACACACACATACACACACACACAGTACCATGTGTGGTGCATCAGATTTGGGCTTACTCTCCTACATAGGAAAATGTTAACTCTCAGAGCTCTGTCCTGGTTGTTTGTGAGGCTGCCCAAGTGATGACCCAAGGCAATAAGTAGACCCAAAAGCACTCAGTTTTGCAGTTCACAGCAAGACACTGCTATAATAATTTTGGATCCTACTCTTCCACTCCTGCATTCAAATTGGGTTGTCAGAGGCACAACCCAGGAAGCAGTGTTTCCTAAGTAGCAAGGTCAACAATAGGAAGAGAAGTGAACCTTTACGACTATCAGCTCTTCTGGCTATCCACAAAGAAGACTGAAGTTGTTGAAAGGAAAGGACAAAGGGAAGATCTTTGGAAGCAGAATTTTTAATCTCCTCCTCTTCAGCAAAAACCTATATGCAGGAGCCCTCAAATTTTGCAGAGTCCCTAAATGATCACAAAGCAGAAATAAAAATGTCAGAGAACACTTGAAAGCCACTGCAAATTGAGCCATAATTGTGTTTCATCTACTGAATCACTGTCAGGTATAGGTTTTCCTTCTTGTTTTCTTCTTTCACATCTGGCAATAGATGAGTGCCCTTCTGAACTTGCCCTTGTGACTTCTCACATGGAAGGCCTTGCTAACATCATATTCTCTTCTTTTGTCTTGTGATATGCTCAGGGATTTGCAAGCAATGGCCAGAGGACCACATCTAACCAGTTGCCCATGTTTGCATAAAGTTTTATTGGAACACAGCCACATACTGTCCTTTACCGTCCCCTCTGGCTTCTTTGGTGCACAAAGGGCTACTTGAACAATCAGAACAAAAAGACTGTGACCCTCAGCCCTGAAGATATTACCATGTTGTCAGAAAATGGTTTGCCAAACCCTGGGTTTCCTTAATTTTTCTTACTGAACACTAAGCCACTTAAGGGAAAGAGGCAAGGCCTTTACCCTTTTGTTCTGAGTTCTGCCCCACTCCAGGGATGTCACTAATAGGTTTTAGGTAATATTCATCAGATGGACAGTAGCTTAAGTCCCAAGATATTATAGCCATTTACTCAGATAATAATTGGGACTTCAGGATTCAGGGAAGCTGGAAGTTCTCATTCTCTTTTTTCTATCTTTTTGAAAGTAGGGTCAGATGGGGTTTATTTTTAGAAGACTGTTTCCCTCCCAGAAGCAACATTCCCTTTCCCTTCATTGTATTTCTCCACCCTGTTTACCACCTTTCATCCCAGGTCTGGAAGGCAGGATAAGGCAGTCATCCTCAGGGCCATGTGGCCAGAGTCCCAGATACATCTGAGACTCCTTACTTGCGATCGGTGGGGCCCTCTCTGACCATCCTACCCAAAGGCATTCCATTTTAAGGTCAGTCACTTTCTTACCACCTCATGCTTTGCTATTTCTGGGCTCCCTGCAAAGGCTTTCCATTGCACAACACAGGGAGCCCCCACCTCAAGGCATGTAGTTTACCAACTGAACTGTTGGGACTTTGTCTCTTGCCAGTCTCCTGTACATACTTCCTGCATAACCTCCTTTGTTCCCAAGGCTTCCAGCCAGCATTTATGCCAATAACTCCCAGAGATGCAGCTCCTGGCCCCACCTCCCCACCGATCTCGGCTTCTCAGTTCAAATCCCTTTAGGGCATCTTCACTTCTGTTAATTTTAAGTTACCAGGACCCCAGTCATGCTGCCATCTGCTCTCTGCTCTTCCACTCCATTTGTGTGTCATGACTTTTTCAGTGAGTCGCCACCACTAGCCCTCCAGTCACCCTCCTAGAATCCTTGGAGACAGGAATTACCTTTCTTGCTTACTGCTGGTCAGGAATTTTGTGCCCATTTTACCTCCCAGAGGGTTGGCTCTAACATTCAGAAACAATTTCCAGTGGTCCTGAAGTAAATAACATGGGCAGAGTAGCCCAGCTGGGGTTGGAGTAAGCATATGAAACAAGCCTGTGTCTTAGAGCTCATCCTCTCCCTCACCTTGCTGTACTGTCCACCTTGCTGCATAAGGCCTGAGCTTGCTGGTTTTTCCCATTCAGAAGTTAGACAGTGAGGGCCTCCAAAGAGAAACCTGGGCATTTTGTTTCACATCTTCAAAGCCTCCCATGGAAGACAGGCTCCATTGCTATGCTGATGAAATCCTTGGGTATCCTGCAAGACCAGGATCTTCCTAGGTTTCTGCCCTTGCTACCACACACACTGTCTTGCCTGACTCTTGCATGCTTGCCAACTGGGTTGGACCATGCACTCAGATGCTTTGGCTCTGTGTGACGTGCCCACTTTCTCTTAGCTTGGAAGACTTCCCAAGCCCTGACTGAACTATCTCCTATTCTGAAAACTTTTCCTTCCTCTTATTCTCCTAAAGCAGAGGCAGGGTCTCCACCTTTGGTCAGTGTCTTACTTAGGATAGCAATGATCCCACGTCAGTTGGTTGAAGACCCAAGGAGCAGAGGCCAGGCATTCCTGCCACACCCAGTGCCCTAGAGAAGTTTCAGCCTGTGCTGAATGAAGCATGCTCGGCCAGTGTGTGGTGATTCAGTATGAGTGGTCCTGCTCTGTGGGTCATTCTGAGAACCTGGTGAGACCATGTGTGGAATGTACTTAACTCAGCGTGGTGCCTGAGACAAGATCCTCACTAATGAGCAGCAGATCTTACTTTGAGGTTGTACATCTTCCCTCTCCCATTCACCCAAGTAAAACTGTCCCTGGTCAAGACTGTCCTGACTCCCTAGCATATGGAGCATGGTGGGTACTCATCAAAATCCTCCCTCAAGAGAGACATCCAGGCCTTCTGTGCCACCCATGTTCCTTCTGTCCATCTTGCTCTTCCTGACTGCCAACATCCGGATGGCTTATTAATAGTTATTTCCTTCTTAATGGATTACTTTAGTTAGGGATGAGAAAGAATTAGGTTCATTGAGCCCATGAGAAATACATACTGTCCATGTGGAGAGATACATTTTGCAATGTCAGAAATATCTCATGGGCTGATTTCTTCTTCCTTTCTTCTTAATAACTACACTGAAATATGGAGTACTCAAGCCAGGAGCTTAGCTACATACCCTTCTGCCCGGGTTTATCTCCTCTTCAAGGAAGTACTGTGTGGTAGGGGCTTCTGTGACTGCTTTTTACTGAAGAGGAAACGGTTCCAGAGCTCAGAGCGTGAGCTAGCTGGTGGTCATATTGGAGCTGTTTCCTAGCAGATCTCTCAGGTTGGGCCTCTCTACATTGCTATCTCCCTAGCTAGAATCCTCCACACAATTCCCTGACATTGGCATGGCCAGTCCTCCCTTCAGGGACTTTGTGTCTTTTGGCCAGAAAAAAAATGGCATCTGGGCTTTTATTTTCATGATGGGCTCTCTTTGGATGATGTTCTGCCCTCCTGTTACCTCAGAAGATAGTTTGGGTGCTTGGCATGGCGGCTAGCAACCATCTGTAACTCCAGGGGATTCGATGCCTTCTTCTGACCTGCGCAGACATTGCATCACGTGGTGCATGCTGGCTATACACTCATAAAATAAAAATAAAAATAAATTATATGTACCCAGCCAGGCATAGTCATGCACACCTTTAATCTCAGCACTCTGGGGGCAGAGGTAAGCGAATCTTTGTGAGATTGAGACCAACCTGGTCTATATAATGAGTTCTAGGCCAGCTGGGGCTGCAGGGAGACCCTGTCTCAAAATAATGTATCCTACGTGCATTTTCCCCTCCAACGAGGGGTTCTCAGATCTATGAAACTTATAGTCTGCAATTGGCAGAACCGAGATTTGAACATAGTCTGCCTCCCTCCAAAATTTCTCAAGTACTTCCATGCTACACAACCATTCAGTCACTTGGGTGTAACATCAGGGAGCTAGTTGGCACACTGTTCACTTTGATACTGTCCTGCAAGAGAGGAGTCAGTATCTGTTTTTACCCTTGGAATTGATAGAAGACCATGTTTCTTACTTGATCTGAGAGGCAAGCACTCACTGCTTGGATTGTCCAGTGTTTTTAAAGGTTGACTTATGAACCCACACAGGGAAGCCACGTTCAGTTTCATAATGTTGTATCTAGGTGTAAGTAGTTTTTTGTCTACTCAGAAGTGAACTTACCCAGCCCTGTAAAGGGCTCTTGTTTGGTTATTACATTTCTTGGTATTTTCTGGAATTCATTTTAGGGAGAGGGATTGCTGGCATGTGCTATAGACAGTTCTTATAAACCCCTCCACTAGCTCCAGTTTGGCATGCATGTGTGACTTGTATGCCTGTCTTCTATTTACAAGAGGAAATATCCCATTTAATTTTATTTTCACACTAAAACCCCAAGTGTTAAGAGAACATAGTGTTTTAACACTCCCTGGTTATCAGCTGCAGAGCGGAGGTTGCATATTGTCACATACAGTTTTCTGAGTACATTTCTACATTTGTTACCTGGCAACGTTGCTGCATCAGCACATGAAGATGTATCAGTTTCTGCTAGAGCCTTACTCTCTGTACTGTAGAAGAGAGAATGCCTGTTCCTCTGTGGGGATGAAAGACAGAGGAAAGCATGGAGCTGGTGGGCTTAGTGAATGATGTCCTTATGTGCTTCTATGACACCACCAGAACTGAGGTTGTCCTGTCTCAGCAACAACTGCCTTAAATCTTGTGTCTCATTCTCCCTAGGTTAGACAAGAGGTTTGTGCCAGGTTACCATGAATACTTGCTGTTGATCTTGATCTTGATCTTAAACTAAAAACAAACAACTGCCAACTCTTGCCCTGGTCATTATGAGTCATCTAGAGACTTTTAATATTGTTATGGAGGTGTGTTTAATTGCTTTCATTTGATCCCTAGCCTCCTGTTTGATTGAGACGTTGTGTTTTTGACTACCAATGGCTTCTGATGATAAAGGAGAGCCCATACAATGATAGCTACCACATCTGTTGCTTTAGGTCAGCCTCTGCAGATTATTTTGCTCACTATTAGTATGCATTGAAAACTGCATATAGAATTCGAGCACATAAGTGGGGCCTTTCTCAGTATTCTGGGATCATCATAACCTGCCAGTCATTTAACTAATGTCTACCTTCCTGACCTGTGCAGACACTGCGTTTGAAACCCTTTCATTATAGGTTTGAAAGCCTTCCCAGTCCCCATGGTGCATTCTAAGATTCAGGAAAAGCTTTCTGAGACCAAGGGCATTAAATTCTCTAGCACCTATGTCTTGAAAAGTGCTTGCCAGGGGAAAGTTTCCATGGTAACCATTTTTGAAACAGTTTGGTGGCATCAACAGGTTACACAAGAAGTCCTCTAGCTCAGTGGCATATCCAATAAGCATAGCTCCTCAGGAAGACCTAGAGTCTGTGCCTGAGTCCAGGATACGGGCTCTGAAGGGTCTAGGTTTCAGAGTCTTTTGGGTTGTGTTTTACAGTACAAGGCTTATTTAGATCAGTTTGTAGGTGGGATAAAGTGGGAAGGATGGATAGGGACTTTATAGTCTGCTAGATTCTTATTGTTTTGTCTGATAAGAAAAAAGATAAGGAAAAGACAACAGATTGGGCCTGAAAGATTGTTAGAACCCACCTCTGAACTGTAAAGCTATGCTTTCTAGACCTACAGTTTGAACCTCCTTGAGCCCTAAGGTGCCACTTTCGTGATACTTTGCTCTGAGTGTTAAGTTTACTCCTAAATTTTGTTTTTATCAGGAAGTGTTCTACAGGAAATCACAAGATTCTTTACCTGATTTTTTTTTTTTAAGTATCCAGAGAACCACTGTAGGTTCCTAACTTGGACCTAAGTTCCCTTAACTTGGAAGTCCATGTCCTGCAGTTTAAACTTTAAGATGATTCCTAACTGGATTAGAGTCCTCAACCAGCGGGCGAGGCAAACTCTAAAGAAAAACCAGGTCATACCGCATGTTTTTGGTGAGCACAGGAATCAACAAAGAGATGTTATATAACTTCTATTTATATCCTCCTTGCTCACTATCTGCAGGCAGACAAGAGTCGCAGAGCAGGGATTTAATGAGCTCTCTGGGTTTGCTCACCTTCCTGAGCTGGTAGGAACCAGCTTGTTCTCAAAATGCGTCAGTAAAGAATCTGGCTGTGGGTGGGCGGCCAGGGGTAGGTGGACTGAGCTGTTGCCATGGTGTTTTTTAATTCCCCTGTTCCCCTGTCTCCCAAAGATCCTGCCTTCCTTGGCTGCCCCTCCCCTTGCTTGCTTTGCTTTTCTTTCTTTTTAATCCAGAAGTTTCCTTGTTTCTCACACCCACTCTTGATTCTTGAAGCTGCCTCCGGAAACAAGAATATCCCCCCCATCTCGAGAACTCCCCCATTGTGTAGCGCCAGGGCCCCAGAATAGTTTTCCCCCACTAAGGTGTACCTTTCCCACCCTTCCTTGTGTCTTTTCCCATGATTTTTCATAACCACTCCCTCCATTGGAGGGGCTTAAACCCCCACTGTGGCCCTGATGGAGGTTTTCTGTCTCTTGCTCCATTGCTCCGGAACCAGGTGGATTCCGTTGCTCTTGCACAGCAGTTTGCCCTGGAGGAGACAGGTTGTTTGTGTTTCCCTACATCCTGGTGTGTGCTCTTGCCCTGAGCTGAATGACATCTCTCTCCTCTGGCAGAGTTATGAAACAGAATCACACATATTATAAAACAGACCCATAGGAAAGCAAGAGAGTAAGTTTGTCCCACAACGATGGTTCCAGGATTGTTTGGACTATGCCTAATTTACCTAAAGTTTAGAGATTGAAATTAATCAACCTACATTGAGAAAAACTAGTGAACTAGGGAGGGAGGGGCTCAGTGGGACAGTATGTGCTTGGCATGTGCAAGACCCAGGGTTTGATCCCTAGCAACAGAGAGAGCAAAAGAGAGAGAGAGAGAGAGGCAGGCTTGGTGGCTACTTGATCTCAGTCTTGGCAAGGCAAGAAAGACATGTGCTGCCCTGATAACCTTTTGGGCACTGGGGGATGCCACCTGCCCTGGCTGCTGAAGGATGGCACCCGGGCCTCTGAGATGGCTTTCTGTTGGTTCCCATACCTTCACCAGAGCAGGGGCTTTTAACAGTTGTCGATGGAAGGGTAAGTTGGAATGAAAACTCTGTAGAAAAGCATAAATAGTTCCATGAGAGCAGGCTTAAGACATTTTTTAAAAAGTTGTGCAATCCTTAATAACAGTAGCCTGTTTGAGTAATCAAAGGCGTAAGGTGTGACTGAAAGGAACCCTTACAGAAGGCCAGCTGACTTCCCTTTATTAACTTGTGCTGCAGACATCTGCATAAAACATCCCAGATTCCAGACAGTGTAGGTCATTTTTTTCCCTCTGAGTAACTGAAGGGACTTTCCCTTTGGAAACCTTCCAACAGAGTTAACTTTATGGTTCAGACTTTTTCTATCACTGTGGTAGAGGGGACGGCACCCAGGGCCCTATGCTCTACCACTGAGCTGTTATGCTGGGACCAGCCCTGAGATATTTCCATCTGAAACAACCAGCAGCTAGATTCTTCATGGGGACATTCACAGCCACCTCATGTACAAACCTGGCTGTGGTTCCTGTGCCTAATCTCTTTTCTTTATGGAAATCTGTGCACACTTAGTTTCCTGAGATCCTCTAAGATCCCCTGTGAAAGTGCCCATGGCTCTCGATGTTTTACCAGTTTCCTATGCCTGGGTTTCAAGCTTGATTCATTAGTGTGGCTCAAGCACTGAAGCTTGTAGTCCTGTAAATCCTATGAAGTCTTCGAGCCTCTGTTCATAGAAGTCAAGACTTTAAAAAAAAAAAAATTACTATTCAAGGAGGGTGTGTTTCAGTTACCCTCACCAGACGGTGTTTGAGAAACGTGTTTTTATTAACGTCCTTGCAACACAAGCCCACAAATTGTTCAGCCCAGAACTTGTATCTGTCAAGCCTGGGGAGGGAGCCACTTGCTGAGGCAGAAGGCCCACAAACAGTTGTCCTTCCTGCTCCCAAGTTAATGATGCAGGCAGCTGTGTCGGTCAGGCCAGTGTGGTTAACAGTTAACTGGGTAGATTAAAGACCCCCAGCCCGGCTGAGACTATCCCAGAATTATAAGCGAAAACCTGATAAACTTATATGAAGTACCCACACCACACCAGCTGCCTTCAGCTAGCCCTGTGGAGTGTGACGCTTTCCCCAGCTAATAGGGCTGGGAGCCTTCACATACCGGGAATTAAGCTTCAGCTGCTAGAGACAGGCAGCTTAAGGTTATTACTTATTCATTAATATAAAATATTGAATACTGGACAAAATGTTTGTGAAAGTTGGGGACAGGGTCACTGTGGGTCCTGGCCTCTAATGCTGGACGTTAGCTAGGTGACCAGGAAACCAGTGAAGATTCTGTGTACAGCAAAATTGGGAGAGTGAGAAGATAGAGAAGCAAACACAATCCTCTTAGGATGGTGAAGGCGGGTTTCTCTGCAGAGGTGACATTTATGTTGAGACCCTACAGATGGAATGAGCCAAAAGCAAGAGTGTTCCAGACAGGTGTGTGCCTTGGGTCTGGTACACTGGAGTTGCTGAAGAGGCCAGTATGGCAGGAGCACCACACAGGGTGGGGAGGAGGATGAGGTGACTGCTCAGCTACGGTAATACGCCTGTCATCAGGTGGGAGCTGGATTAGGTGATCTCCATAGCCCCTGCCAGCCCCTACTCAGTGCTTCTAAAGGGCACCAAGTTGGCTCGAGTCAGTGACCTGCTTGATATACACTCCTGCTGCCAGGGCTCTAATATATCGAGCAGCACTCCCAGATGATCACCGTGTAATTCCAACCTGCCCACCTCCGTCCTTTGGCCATCTGCACATGTCACTGTCGGATGCTTCTGCGGCCACAGGGCCATCACCTGAAGGGTCATCACACAGTGAAATGGACCTGCTGAGCTGGGAAATGTGAAGGTCTCAGAGTGTGTCTGTTGGAGGCCAGACTCAGACTGTGCCTGAGAGTGTATTGAGTTGAGGAGGTGGTCTGAGAGTAACTGCATGTGATGGCAGGTCTGGGCTCTTGTTTTGGTTGATGTTTTGATTTTACTCTTGTCATGAGAAGGTGTATTTATTTTTCTTTGGATTTTATGGTCTAGTGCACTTGTCACAGTCAAGTTTGTTGAAAGCAGGGAAGGGAGGGGGCTCATATTGTCTCCTGCCAGGTGTCAGATACTAAAGGGGCTGTCACATGCAATTCTTATTTACTTTTCCCGGCAGGCCTATCAGGTGGTTCTTAATCCTAATTTTGTCCTCACTGAAAATGAAGATTCTGAAGCTGGACTTTAACAAATGCCCTGTACAAACCTACCTAGTTTCCAGGTCATCCCCATTCATGCCTCTCTACTTGCTAAGGATATAGGATATAGAGCATCTTTCTCAGCCCCATGACTCTTCATGGACATAAAAAAAAAATGTGTGGGCCAAGTATTACTCAAGGCTGTGCTATAAATCTGAAGTCAAATTCTCTGGGAACCTGAGTCAGGAAACGGTCCTTTTGATGAATGGTCCCCTCAGGTACACAGAATAGACATGTGACCTCAAAGTTTTGTCTTGAAGATGAGCTTCTCAGATACTCCAATTCCCTGCTTCAGGCATCTTTTGTAATTTTTCAGATAGCACCCCCCACCACTCATGCAGGAAGGAATAGCCAGCAATAGCCAGGACCTCAGCAGTGGACCCTCCTCTTCACAGGGTGAGGACTCTGTGCCCAGCCCCTCCAGAGCTGATGTGAGATGATTTCTTTATATTCAGTAGCATTTGCATGGATGAGGACCATATCATTTCATCCTGCCTACCTCCATCCCTTTGGCTGTCTACAGATTTCACTGTGACATACTTCTGTGGCCACAGGAATGATACCTGAGGGGGAAAATTATGGTGAAATGGGCCTCAGGGTTTGGGAGACAGGGAATGTATCTGTTGGGATGAAACTTGCATGTTCTGGCATGTGTCTTATATTGCATTTTGCTTTTCTCCTCTTTCTTTGACAGAGCCTCACTCTGTAGCCCAGGTCTGGGCCTTTCAAGCGCAGGGATTGCAGACCCATGCCACCACACTCAGAATGTATTCCTATGTGGTGTTTTCCAGGCCTGTCTTGTGTCTTCCTTTTTGGGTGTCATGGTGCTGGTTGGAGGAATGACCAGAAGGCCTCATGCACTCTGTGCTTCAGATCCCACAGTGAGCCTGAGGGCAAGCAGAGATGGGACTTAAGGGTTTCACCCAAATTACCAAAAAAGATTCATTCATTTTCCACATCTCCGTTTGAGAAGATAATCCTGAGCTAAGACTCTGAAATCTTAAGCGCTTGGAAATCTTCTTGAGAATTAATCTAGATATATAGTGCCTTAATAAAAGGCAGTGTATTTTTTAAATAAGCCTCATTATTCAAAGACCCATGAAAACACTTTTTTGCACTTGTGACAGATTACCAAGGAAGCTCCTGCTGTCAACCCTCCCACTGCAGTTTTTAGGTCCCATTGATTTCATTCTATTTTTATGGGTTCCATCTATTTTGTATTTCATTGGTCATCTTTGTTTTTTTCCTTCTGGCTTTAGTTTTTTTCTTCATGTCTTTGCCCTGAAGTTACACCATTGTGCCCCACAAAAGATAGTGGCCTTTGGCATCTGTAAGAAGTTTCAATAGTTGAACCTGGAGAAATTTTCTAGTCTCTCACTTTTTCCTGGGTCAGAGGCATAGGGTTCTCTAGAGCAAAGGTATCCTCTCTGAAGTCTTTTTGAGTGACTGTTATATAGTACTGGAGATGGTGTTTGCTGATGGTATACCTGTGTAGTCAGGTACATTGTAAAATCATTCATTCATTCACTCATTTCTAGACAAGTTCTCACTATGTAGCCCAGGCTGACCTCAAATTGTGATTCTCCTGCCTCAGTCTCATGAGCTCTGGGATTACAGGATTGCAGTGTGCCACCTAAATTTTTTTTTTAAGAAGTATACTTTACTGGCTGAGATGTTGTTGATGAATATGTATGAAACTATTCATATTCTAATATGCATGGGTGGGAGGAGTCATACTACTGTATAGATAGGGGCAGAATTTCCCAGCAAGTGCTAGCTCCTGTGGGCACTGGAAGACAGATGAAGAAGAGCAGTCAGCTTCCTGTCTCAGAAAAAGCATGCTTCTTACGACAGATTGGACGTGGCTGCTTGATAAAAGGTGGCCTATTTCACCTTGCAAAGCACTATGAAGATCTACTGCTTTTGTCTTGACCCCTGAAGTCTAATGTCCTAATGAATCTAAGTAAGGTATTCCTTGGCCTTGACCTTTCTCTCAGACATAAGGTATTACTGTAGCAGTGGGCCAGAACATGTCCACTGTCCACTCTCGGTTGTCAGAGTAATTGAAAATAGGATATTCATCTTTAAGCCATAAAAGGCGACTCCACAGTTTATATGAAGTAGAACTGTATTTCCTGAAAAATGACATTGAAATGGTGATGCTTTCCTAATACATACTTGATTCTCTTCATTGGCTCCTCTTTTCTCACATGGAAGCTTATTTCTGAACTCATTAAAGCTGAAAGAGCCCCAGAGAAGTTGATGAAGTGAGAGCCGCAGATGTTTATTTGAAATCCATCAAACCTTGCAAAAACTTCACTTTGTAGAATAATAACTTCTGTTTCCTTTTAATAGGTTCATCTTGTTCTAAAGTCAAGATTTGGAGAAAAGTCCATGTTAAGAGACTTGGGACAAACTAAAAAGAAGGGCCTGATTGCTATCAGGCTTGCATTCTAGCTTTGGGGACATTTCACTTGGAAAAGTAGAAGCAAAAATGCTCAGCTCTGAATCTAGACTAACTTTATTTTCTGCACTGTGACACCTATTAGGAATTAATATTTATTATGTATTCGCTGTCAGTTTGATCTACCAGGACCATCTGGAATTATCACCAGATGTTACTTGGATAGAAGTCTTTGGTTCTTATGTAACACCCAGCTCATTCATGAATCTACCTGTCTGGTATTCAGGTGCCTTCACTTTGAAAGGGACATTACTGTCAGATAATAATATCATCGAGTATTTACACCAGGCTTAGTAGGCGTCAGAAATGTTTTTCACATATTTGTTTTATGACTACAACCCTGATGGAGCAAGCCCCAGCCTCCTTGTGAAGTGACCAGCCAGATGGTATAATCTCATTTTTTCATATAAGGAATCCCCAAGAAAAAAATGAGAGTGAATTGCTCAAGATTACAGGATTAGCCAATGAGAAGCCAAGGCTAAAATGTATACTTCCCGAGTCTGTTCTCCAGGGGCTCTGTTCCTAACCAAGTATGTTTTATTACCGTGTAGTTTCTGATCTTTTAAGTTGTGATTATTATCCTTGGTTTTTAAGAAAAAGACCCAAGAACTACAGCCATTATGTGACAGTGACTTTGTTGCCAGTTTATAGCCCCCAACCCTGGCAAACCTTTAAATACTGGAAAGGGCTTATTTGGGAGTTCCAATTAGCAAAAGTATTCAACATTATAGATCTGTATGGAGGTTTTCTCATTGGTATCTTTCAGTAATTCCTCACTATGACAGTGGTCTGTGTTTGTGCCTTTGAAGACTTGGAGGATAGGGTGAAATGTGTTATAAAAAGCTGCAAGATATCCATACTATGACATACTCTGGCCCATCAGAGGTGAGCTTAGTAAAGCAGGTAGTGAAGGGTGAGGGTGTCAGAAACATGGGGAGACTAAGTGTGGGGGTGCAACTGTCTCTACATGTAGGACTTGGCAAGTTATTTAACTTCTGGAAGCTCAGTTTCTTCATCTGTAGAGCTAATAGTAGAGCCTATCTCATGGAGTAACCATGAAGGTGGATGGAGGGAGTACACACAGTGCCCTTGGGCAACGCCTGTCAAGTTGGCCATTTTGCAGATTGGCAAAATGCCATTAATATTCAGCCTACAGAAAGGATCCCTGGGAAGTGGTAAATTCTCAGCTAATCATAGATACAAGAACAAAACCTAAGTGGGTAGCCACTGACATCACTTTGTCCCACTAGGCAGAAAGGGTTGGACCAGTGGAGATGGCCCCTCCAATCCCTGAGCTAGTGTGAAAATAAGCAAAGTTAGATGCCAAGGAGGAATTTTCCTCAGTGCTTTGTTGACTCACCAATCAGCCACATTTTTCAAATTCTCGAACTTTGCTGAAGGACTTGATTCATTTTGCAGCTGATAAGTAAGCGAGGTGGTCAAATGAAAAAAAAACCTCACTTTCTGGATTCTCCCAAGACCCAGAGGGCATGCTCCTAGAAGGGGCCCAGCCACAGGGTGGAGATGCCATTCTCTGGAGAAGGATCAAAGTCCCACAGCTGTCCTGGCACTGGGCTGCTCCTGGCACTGCCCTATCCCAGGGCTGAGATGGTCACAAAGATGCTCTTCCTATCAGAATGGCAGGTGCCCTGGGCAGGGGTACAGGCAGGCAGGTCACCTTCCTGGGAGCACCATGCTAGTGGAGTACAAATGCCTTCCTTGCTCTGGAGTGCCTGAGGTCTGGGCAGATGTCTCCTGTTGAAAAAGGACTCTGCCTCCCATTCACTTATGTACTGGGTCTGTGTCCAGTCCAGGTTGTTGGGAAAGCATGTATCTCCCTTGATGGTTCCCTCCAGGACTTCAAGCCCACACAGTTTAATGAGGGTTGTCACCTCTTAAAGAATTTCTGCTCTAGCCCAGCTTGCATCCTGCTGTCTGTAGTGTGCTTCCATTCTCTGCTGGGCCCTAACCTCAGGAGCATCTGTTGTCATAAAGCTAAACCAGCCGCCATTTCTTTGCGAGGATTTAGTGGGTGGCTGTCAGGCTAATGAAACAATCTCTATTTTTAAGATGGATTGGAATACCAGGTAGTTGTATTATTATTCTTTCAACCTGAGAGCCACAGTTCATTAGCACCTACTCAGCTCTAGGTTCAAAAACTGTCCACATGACTAGGATCAGAGAACAGGATTGTAAACTAGAGTTGCAAACTACTATGGTTATAAAGAAGTGGCTTAGGCAAGAGGGACCCGGGGTCTCCCTGTGGCTTTCATAAATCCCTTTTCCTGTGTGGGCCTAGTTTCCTCTGTAAAATGTGGAGGGGTGTCTAAATGGTTATTTTGTAAAAGATGTTCCAAGGGGGAAGTTTGAGTGGTAAAAGAAAAAAAAGAGGGCCTAACGCTGTTTCAAAGAGACCCCCTCCTCTGCTGTGTCTCTTTTATGTAAGGGGGCTTTACATGAGACAGTATTAGGAGAGAGGAGACAGCAAGGTTGTCATGCTGGGCAAGACATTGTGATGCTGCTGTTTGGGGCCACTCTTCCCCTTTGTTTTGTTTTAACCTTTGCTTACAATGGCCGCATCTACTTTCCTCCCACCACTGCCTGGAGATGGCTGGGCCAGCAGCCACTTCCTCATCCTGCCCCTGACCCCACTTCCTTCCCTGAAGCATGTCATATATGGGCCTGCTCTCCCCGGTGTCTGAACTTGGCAGTAAGCATCTACCTATGTATATGCCTTATTTCCTCTGCTTTTCTAGCTTCTGCTCCTGTCTGCCCACTGAGACTGTCTACCTGTTGGACGGGAGGTGGAGAGTTTGCCAGGGCTGGGCCACCAGCCTCTGACCTCTCCTGACCCCACTGCTCCTGTGTGCAGCATGCTGGGTTTATATACGATGGTATCTATCTTGGTGATCTCAAATGCTGATGAGACAGCATCTCTGAAAAGGGTTTTGGCATCCAGTGTGATTTGGAGATAACAGGAGGGCAAGAACAGGTCGGCAAGGGGCAGGCAGATGCCATTCCCCTTAGTGGCTGGGGGGTGCTCTGAAGGTCCCTCATCTGCATCCCTTAATGAAGTTCCCTAGCATTCTGGAACTAAAACAGTCTTTTCTCTATTCAGTATGATATAGTTGATCTACAGTGGAGTGGAACTTGATTTGATTGTAGAATGTTTTTATATCTGCTGTATGGCTTTCTGTGGCTATAGTAACAGGTTACCTCAAACTTAGTGTCTTCAGGTTACCAAATTTATTATCTTACATGTTCAACATGAATCTTAACTAGATTGAAATCCAGGTGCCAGTAAGACTGTGTTCCCAGACAGAGGCTCCAGGGCAACTCACATCCCTGACTGTGGTTTCTGCAAGACACATTCCGATGTAGCTGGTGACCCCTTCCTCCCCCATCAAATTTGACAACAGGAAACTGACTCCTTATATGACTCTCCCCCTGCCTCCCTCTTCCAACCTTGTGATGACAGTGGGCCCCTGCGATAATCCAAGAGTGTTTCCTTGTGAAGGATGGCGCATTAGCAATCACTCCGTCTTTGGCATTAATTCCTCTTGCTGGTCGTAAGTCCAGTACGCCTGACAGGATTCAGGGTGGGCATGTGGATGGCTTAGGTCATCATTCTGCTGCACCTGAGCAACTCCCACACTTATCAGGGTGGTTCCTTCACTCCAGAACATTCTCTTATTCCCCTTTATAGTCACTCCCCACAGGGACAACTGCAGTTTACCTCTGTTCCCTGACCTGAACCAGCCATATTTATGTTGAAGGGTTCTTTCATACCTGACACAGGGAAGATTCAGAAAGCTGAAATCTTCAGAGAAGAAAGTAGACCTGAGGCCAGGCAGAGCTGAGACTTGGAGGCTGTGTACCTATCTGCTCTGTCTTAGGCCCCATGTGGTGTGACAGTTCACACCTTCTCTCCCACCCTAATACCATGGACAGGTTGCCACAGAAAGAGGCCTAATGAGTATGAACAGTCCTGTGAGGTGTGGAGAGGGCCTAGTCTCTCTAGAGACTAGATCATATTAGGCACAGGGCAGCAGAATGGATCTAGTAGTTTCTGCCAGACTCTCCAGGATCCCAGTTTGGGGCCCTGTGCAACTCTACTTCTGTCCTTTCCACAGGTCACACGTCTCCTATCGAAACCTCCTCGTCACTCTCTCCATCATTTCCCATTTTCTCTTCTTGCAAAAGACGCCTCTGCTTCCATCTAGAGACCAGCCATCTTCCTTCCAACTGTATTTGTTTAACTTTGCCTTTCTTTAAGCCTGAGCCTGTGTCCCCATGATCCCCTAAGCCTTTCCACCAGGGTGTCCTGGTGAGATCATATTCTTCATAGTTAGTTACTATATCTGGGATGTACTAAAATTTGGGATATATATTGTCTTTTAGGAATCCCTGGTCTCTCAAAAAGGTATGATCAGAAGCATTCAGCAGGTTCTTTGTGTGAGATACTACACGAGAAATTTCCAGGCACCTGGTAGAAAGTCAGTGATGGTTATCCCAGTCAGAGTGACTCTGACTTCATGACCACCAGGAAGTACTATTATTGTACCCATTTTGCAGATGAGGAATGGGGCTTCAGAGACTGTCCCTTTCTAATGTGACTGTTAGCGGTGGTGGGGCTAAAGCCCAGATCTATCACCAGGAACAGTGTTGTCATCACAGAGCTCTTAAGCCTTAGCTTCTTGCTGCATTTCTATGTTCTGTGTTCTACTGGAACCGGAAGACACAACTAGATAGCAGTGGACACGTGCTATGTCCTTCATGTGCCCTGTGGCAATGCTTTCACTTGGGTCCAGAGGCTGGGAAGCTTGCCCATAGTCACAGTGCCAGTGTGTGGGGGACCTGAGATTCAAATGCAGGTCTTGTCTTGACTCTGTGAGAGGCCTTGATTGCATTTCTCCCTTTGATAAGAAGATACATAGCTAGAATAGCCAGGGGACTTTCATGTCTCCACATGCCTGCAGTCACCTCCTCTTCCTGCCTTTGGTTTCCTAAGCTTCCTTGTTCTGGACCCTGTTGTGCATTTTATTATTTTACTGAGCTTGTTCTGTTGGTAAAGCTGCTTCAAGTCCTTGAGGAGCTGACTGAAGACTAGTATAAATAATGCAAAATAAACAAAGTGGCCTTGCAGAAACACATACAGAAGCACAGGATCTTCTCCCACTGCCCTTCTCTTGTTTCAGAGATGTTTCCCTTACCCCAGAGGTGTCAGCTGACCTGGGCTGGGTCACCCAGCTGGATGCTGAGCCCTGTGGTTTACAGCAGGCTAGCTGTGCACCATTTCATAATATTAGAGGTACAGATGACAGGCTTGATTGATTCCATATATTTTCTTCCTTAAAGTACTTTGTTTTCTTGAATGACCAGATTGTCCCCCAAACGCTTTAAAAGTTACTTTTAAAGTTACACTTTAAAAGTTGATCACAACTACAGTGAATTGGCCTGAGGATAAGCCCCAACAGTTTGCAGTGAGCAGTATCCTGGACCTTTGGTATGGGAAGGTGTGTGACTTGTGTGAGTAGGAAGGTCAGTCCTTGGGATCACGCCGTTGTGGTTTGAGTTCGTCCACACATGGCTCATTCTATTTGTCTGTGGGTGTGTTTGCTCTAAAAGAAGAGGGCCATTGGAACTTGGTTTCTAATACTTGTGCAGTATTCCAAAGTTGATTTATGTTTGTCAAATCTGCTGAATGTAGGAATGGTCTGATTGAGGGATCTAGTCAGGAAGAGAAACAGAATGTTAAGTTTTAGTGATTATGGAGTGACTTCTGTGTTCTGGGCCTCTTCAAGGTACTGTGAAAGTGACCGTTAAGACACTTGCCTGCACAGAGCTTACACTTCTGTGCAAAACAGTGAGCAGATGTACAGTAAATATATCAGGGAGATCTCAGAGTGTCTTGCTGCTGAGAGCATAGAGTGGCATGTTTGAGAAAAGCAGTTGGCCTGGGCTTTGTTTAGGGATGCTATCATGAAGGAAATGACTTTAGAGGTGAGACCAAAAGATGAAGAGAGCCTTGCCGTGGAAAGAGCCAGGGATAGCAAGAGAAGCAAGCAGTGGCATTGAGTGTCTGCCACAGGACTGTTTACCAGAGAACTTGGGTCTCTTTCCTAGGGGTAGAAGGCTACTTCAGTAAAGGATCATTAGAGTGGTTGTTGACTTGCTGCAGCTTTTCCTCGCCTAGCTGCCAGTTTCATGGGAAGGGGGCGTCTAGCCCTCTTTTGGTTCACCCATATTTCTCATTACTTGATCCAGTGGCCAGGTCATGACAGATACCCACAATAGCAGGTGGATGGTAGGGTGAATTAGTAGGTAATCAAAATGAAATAGAAGGTAGTAAAGGACAGTGGCAAACTCTCAAGACATAAGCTTGATTGAAGCATAGGGGTCTTGGAGGACTCAGTGACACACAGAATGAATGAGAGCACTAACATTTTGGGAGGTAGAGATGGTGTGGACCTGTGAGAGGAAGTGGACGGGGAAAGGTAGAACCAGAGAGTATGTGACGGAGGGGCGGATCCTGTGATATATGAAAAAAGAACCAGAAGTCAAGAACCATGATGAACAAGAGAAGAAAAGACACAACCAAGAGATGAACCGTGGGCCAATAGGTAGATGTTGGTCACCATGGTTGGTGTCTCAGTGGCTAGAAGACCCACGGTGATTGCAGCTGCCTTGTGGCAGCAGAAAACTTGGTAGCTCTCTAAGGATGTGTGCTGATTAGGAATCAGGGGATACACGGGGATAAGAGCTGGAGGAGTATGGAGGCTTCCGGGTGCTGGAAGGAATGTAACAGTTCTCTCCAGCATTAGAAGACTAGGGCTTCCCTGCTTAAAAAACTACCGTCTTGCCAGAATGGGGAAATATGAAACTGACAGAAAAAAAATCTCTTGAGAAAAGGAAATGCATTGTTTGGAGCTCTGTCTTACGCTGTTGGAAATGTTTGTATTGTGTTTTTATGTAAATAACTTACAACAGTGTGGTTCTTGCAAGGGGGTAAAAGCGAGCGAACACTCATAAGTGAAGTGGATATACCATATTGTGTTTTCACATCAACAGTATACACTATTGCTTGCAATGAATCCAAAAACAAATATGTATCCAAGAGGTAAGCTACCTGGTAATTGTGAGCGTCTTCATCTCACTAGCCTGCTACTGTCCTTCAAGGCCTCATTTGAAACTCACCTTTTTCATGAAGACTTTGCTCTGGCAATGTTACCGCGTCTAAGCTTCTGTAACATAATATGATCGTGCGCCTTCCTGAGCACTTTGGTTCTCACATCTTAGTCTGACTTCTCATTCTGGCTTATGGACAGATTATCCTTACCTGTGAATAGACCTGTGGAGCAAATGGTGCGTCCCCCACGTGCCTTCACCGTCCGTAGGGCTGTGCACAGGAACACAGAAGAGATCTCAGACAAGCCAGGCACAGTGGCACTTGCCTTTAACCTGAGCACTCGGAGACAGGCAGGGGGACCTCTGTGAGGTCTAGCCAGCCTGATCTGTATATTTCCAGGCTAGCCAGAGCTATACAGCGAGACTCTGTTTCAAAAATGCAGAAAGAAAAAAGAAAAGAAGGAGAGAGATAGAGAGAGAAACTGATACTAGACAATTGACTGCCCTGCAACAATCACCAAAACCATTTTCCATTTCTGTTGTTCATAAAGTTGCTTTGTGTGTGTGCAGAGACAGGAGGGATGGTTCTTAGCTGGCTGAACCACAGCCTGGGTGGCTGCCCCAACTACAGACGTCTGTTCTGAAGGCTCCGTGTTAAAGCTCAGGCCTTAAACCCCAGAGATGACAATATGTCGAGTGGCATCTAACCTTGGTCTAGTCCTAGACCACTTGTAAGGTTTGTGACTGTCTCTGATCTCCATTTAGTTTGGAGGTCTGAACTGGTCTCGATCGTGGGTCTGTCACTGTTAAAATCTGCCCTTTCATTTGGCAGCACTCCTTTTTCTGCCGGTTGACAGAAGACAAAAAGTCAGAGAAATTCTTCAAGGTCTTTTATGACCGAATGAAGGTAGCCCAGCAGGAGATCAAGGCAACCGTAACTGTGAACACCAGTGACCTGGGGAACAAAAAGAAGGATGACGAGACAGACAGGGACGCCCCATCCCGAAAAAAAGGTAATGTTCTCCGGTCCTCCATCCGCTGGACTCGGCTCCACAGAGGCCCCTTGTTTTGCCTGCTGCTTCTCATGACTTCAGGCTTCCATGATGCATTTCAACTAGGGCTTATGGAAGAAAGCCACCACTCTAGTTACAGTGCCATTCTTCGTAGTGGGCAAGCTCAAGTTCTACTGCCTAGGAAGATCTTCTAGGTAATAAATTAATAAATATTCTTGGTTATACACAGGGTTTTATTGGTAGAGGGTTGTTTGGTTACTTATAATTTCTGTGACAAAGTACCTGGCAAAAGTGACTTCAGGAGGGAAGGGTTTTTCTGGCTCATGGTTTGAGGTTATAGTCCATCATGATGAGATAGGAAGAACACAGGAGTGTGAAGCAGCTGGACACAGCATGCCCCACAGTCAGGGAGCAGAGGGAGAGGGATGCTGGTCTCCTCTTTCATTCTGTTTGGAGCATCACCCCGTGAAATGCCGCCCGCATTCTGGGTTGGTCTTTTTACTTCAATTCACCTGAGTCTAGAAACTCCCTCACAGACATTACCAAAGGTTTGTTTCCATGGCGATTCTAAATCCCATCAGGTTGGCAATCACCATTAGTCATCATGAGGATCTATGAATCTTTGTTTTCTTGTGATTTTCCATATATTGTTATAAAAAGTTGAGGAAAATATAGTACTTTTAGAATAGTGTTGTCTGTCCTATGCCAGGTAACTTCTTTTCATTTTCTAAACTGTAAAATGTTCATCTATAATCTCTCTACAAGAGGAGCAGTAATGGCAAGAGGCAGGCCCATGAGTCTGGGGGGCAACCAGCTGTGAGCAAATTAGCTAACTGCTTCTCAAGATAAGTGCTGGATTTTTTTTTTTTTTCGATTAAGTCACAAATGATATTTGGAGAATGCTTGTTGAAGAGACTGTCCTGTGCTCTGAAGGGTGCTGAGCAGTTCTTTAGCCTGTTAAACAGCGTTAACATTCCATAACCCCAACCAAAAAATGTTTTCACTGGATAGAATTAGGAGCAAAATCATCCCTGTTTGAAAACCACTAATCTTGAAGGAAGATGAAGAAAAGAAAAAGAATGGTCAGCATTAACTGGGTATGGCTCAGGCATGTATTAATCGGTTTTCTGTTGCTGTAACTGATACCTGAAACAGATCAAATTATGACAAAAGGTTTTCCTGAGCTCAGAGTGACTGAGGTTTTGGTCTGTGATCAATTGGTCTTGTTTCTTTGGGGCTTGTCCCATATCAGCATGTCACAAGAGAACATGATAGAGAATAGTGCTATTCACCTCATGGCAGAGAAACAGAAGAAAAAAAAAGACCAGAGTCCCACAGGCCTCTTCAAGAACACATATTCCCCTAGTGACCTCAGACCTCCCAGTCAGCCCTACCTCTTAAAGGTTCTGCTACTTTTGTCACACTAGAGGCTGGGGACCAAGTCTTTAACATGTGTTAGAGGACACTCCCAGATCCAAACTGTTGTCGGGTATTGTTCAAGTTTCTTTGCCTATCTGTGACAATGTATGTAAAGCTCAAGTTATCCCTGTATATGGGTTGTCTCTGGTTTTCAGATAAGGAAACTGAGGCACAGATATAGTAAGAAGGCATAGGAGCCGGCATTAGAGCCCATGCTCCAACTGCAGTCTCTCCTCCTACCTGTGATTCCATAATTGTCTCACAGGGTCATTCGAGGATCAAATAGGATAGTGCACACTAAGTGCTTATTCATAGTGTCTTGGCATTTGGCAAAGGGCCAATCAGTTGCCCTTAGAATAACAGTAATTGCCCTTGTGATTAGCATTACACCAAGCCTCTTGAGAACTTTCTAGAAGTCACTAATGTAATCACATTTTATGGAGGAAGAAGGTGAGGCCCAGAGCCTTGAGTTTATGAAGTCAGCAGAACCTCTATCAAGGCTTTTGCTCTATAGTGTAGCGTTAGCCTACATGGTATGTGGAAAGTTTGATCAAGGTAAGGGTGGTCTCCACTTTCCTCCTGCCTGTATTAGTTACCTTTCTGTTGCTGTGATAAAACACCATGACCAAGGCAACTTATAGAAGGAAGAGTTTATTTGGCTTCTGGTCCAGAGGGGTTAAGTGTCCATTGTGGTGGGGGAGCCATGGCAGGAAGCAGTGGGAACAGAAAGCTGAGAACTCACATCTTCAAGTGTGTGCAGGAAGCAGAGAAACAAACCCGGAAATGTGGCAAGGATATGAGCTCTCAAAGCCCACCCCCAGTGACATTCTCCCTCTACCAAGGCTGTACCTTCTAACCCTCCACAAGAAGTGCCTCCATCTGGGACAAGAATTCAAATATTTGGAGGCTATGGGGGAGCATTCTCAGTCAAACCACCACACTAAGAAATGAAAGGAGATGTGGCTTCCTGCAGTGCTTAGCCAAGCTTGCAAATCCCTAGCAAATGCAGAAACCTGGGTTTCTTACTGCCTTCTAGGTGCAGAAAATAGTGCTCCCAAAGATGTAGTGATACTGACTGTCCCATGTTTGCTTTTTAGTCAAAGAGCCTACAACACAGATAACAGAAGAGGTCCGGGATCAGCTGCTGGAGGCATCTGCTGCCACCAGGAAAGCTTTTACCACCTTCCGGAGGGAGGCTGACCCTGATGACCATTACCAGTCTGGAGAGGGCACCCAGGCCGCAGCTGACAAGACAAAGGATGACCTAGAGATGAGTGCAGTCATCACTATCATGCAGCCCATCCTACGCTTCCTGCAGCTCCTGTGTGAAAACCACAATCGAGACCTGCAGGTGAGAGGTTGGGGTGTGGGGACCCTGAGAACCACAGGTGAGAGGTCAGGGGCTGGGGGGACCCTGAGACCCTGAGAACCACAGGTGAGATGCGGGGGGCTTAGACTTATAGGAAAGGGCTCCAAGTGGAGGAGGCCCAGATACCTACAGGAGAGGCCTTGGGCTGGAAATCCTAGATATTAACAGATGAGAGACTGGGAGCCATGGGAACTCTGAGACCACAGGAGAGATTCCTGGGTGGGAGATCCAGGCGGCTGTAGGTGTGGGGACAGTCCGATGCCTATAGGTGAAATCCTGGGGTGGGAGAACCTTAAATCCTGCAAGTGTTGGTCTGGTGGCATGGTAAATGCCAGTATTTTCAGGTGAGGGCCTGGGAGATCCCAATACCTGTACTCAAGGGCTTAGGGTGGGTGGAACCCTGGCTTTCTGCTTCTTCCTATGGTTCAGCTCCTTTCACTTAGGCCAGCTTGCCTGCATTGAGGATCTTGCATTATTGACTGTGTGGTTGACTGATGATGAAAATCTGAGATGGTAACCTGTCTCCACAAGGTCAGATGTGGTCTTGCTCACTAGAGATGATAGTTTCATATATAATTAATGTGTGTAGGTGCCTGTAGATGTCCTTCAGCCACTCTTTGCTGCTGATACCATTAGGTAGGTACGTTGGTAATAATTAGATGGATAGATGAGTAGATTGTTAAATGATATTAAGTGTGTTATATTTATAAAATCAGATGCATTTGAAGTGCTTATTAAATACAGTGACAGATGAGATATACAACTATGTATACCACATGGCCTAGATGTGTATGCTGTACCATGTAGGTTTACATGGCAGAATCACTTAAGCATGCGTATCCTTTGTATGTGTTGTATGTGTAAATGCAGAAGTGCCTCCCAATGTTTTACACAGACAGATACTCAGAAATTTGCTGAACAGTCAAAAGCCCTTTGTTCATTTTGTTTTGGGATCAAAGCAATGGCCAGAACTTGTTGGATTCTTGAAAAATTTTGGATGTAAAGTGTTGCTGAGCTAACATGATTTTATTTTATCGATGAGGAAAGTGGGATGCTGGGGACATATTTAAGGAAGGCAGAACTGCAACTTGAACTTAGGTAGTCTGGAGCTAGAGTTTGTGATGCTAACCAGACTCTCAAATATAGAAGGTATAATCTCCCTTGCAGCTTCCCAGTGGCAAAGACTGTTTGGAAAGGGCAGAAGGTGCCTCTCTGTTCCGAATCCCTGCCCAGGAGAAGCATGTTAGAGAACAAAGTCTTTGGCTTCCTGCCAGCTCTTGAACCTTGAGAGCCCACCCTTCCATGCCTATGTGGTGTGGGGATGGGAAATAAATGCATCTGTCTCCCCCTGAGCTAAACAAGTCAGCAGTGGTAGTTCTGAATCCCATCTGTAGGAGCCTTGGATGGTGAGAGGAGCATTCTGGTGACGATAGGAAATGGAAGTGGCGCAGTCCAAATCCAGAGGAAGTCTCCACCTTTAAATATTTGCCTTGCTCACTTTATTCCCCATTGCCCTTTGCAGTCTCCATCATAAAACCTGCCATAGTCTGTAAGAAATGATATTGTTCAGTGGTAAGACAGAACAGTGAATTGGAACCAGGAGAAGTCTTTAATATGAACACCTCTAGTTGTTATTATTTTTATGAACACCTCTGGTTGTTATTATTTTTATCCAGTCTATTGGTCTAAAGAGCCTGAATTTTCAAAAAGTATCTAGGAGCTAAGGTTATCAACTGACCAAATCAGATCCTGTACCTTAAAATGAAGAGATTTCCCATAAGACCCACCATTGGCCATGCTGGACCCATTGTACTTTTCAGTATGCATGGCAGTGATCCACTTCAGCCATTGACATTTTGAGCTTGGCCCTGTAACCTTCTCAGTGTGGGACCTTGGCTGCCCTTTTGCTTAGTTGTTGTTCAAGATTTCCTGCTTCAGGCTCAGGTACCTTAAGCCCAGATCCACTGACTGGGACTCTGCTCAGGTAGAACACAGGACTTATGTCCCCAATCTCCGGGACCTGGTTGTTGTCTCATTGGCTCATCTTATGGTGACTGTGTCCTTGATATCATCTGTCCCTCTACATTACAAGTTACACTGTTGGTCATAGAGGAGATCAGTTAAGGAGAGACTTTGAATGACTCTTGGTAAACTAGGCCCGGCAGTTCAGTTATGGTATCTTTGTGACTAAGGGTTCCTCCCTGCTGCTGGGCTGTTTCTAAGCTAAGGGATCAGTGCTCTGTACTGTTCTCCTATGTGATGTCACTGGCTTCCACAAACTTTGGGTGGAGGTAGTTCCCATGCAGTCTCTTACATCAGTGAATACCTGTTCAGGATCCAGCACTGCTGATAACAAGACCTCACTCGCCCCTGAGAGCTGAGTGTCTGATGTGGGAGCCACTGGGGCTAACCAGAGATTGCAGTGCAACTTGCTCAGTACTGGAGCCATGTCACCATGGGCAGGGTCAGGGGGTGTAAGGCCAGTGGGTGCTAATATTCACTGAGTTCCAAGCTAGCCAAGCAGGTGTGCCTTGCATGTCAGAGAACAGTGCTGCCTGTTGGTTCTGAGCTGGGTTCTGGTTTCATGAACCACCTTCCTTCCTCTCTTCCAGTGGGAGAGTAGAGCCTGGCATTAATTGCACAACATTTCCATTGCTTGCTTGAAATCTTCAGAGTTGTAGTTTTAAACCTTATCTGTTCACATAATTCTCCTTCCAACTTATACACAGGGATCCGTAGGAAGAAGCACCTTTAATAAAGTCTTCACAAAGTTTTTCTATAATGTAATGCTCTGAGTTATAGAAATGCACCTAACACCACATTGTGTTTGTGTGTGTGTATGTGTGTGTATTTGTACATATTCATATATTTGGAAAGACCTGACAACATTTGAACGCTTATAAATCTTTTCCAACTAGGTAGCTTTAAACTCCTTTAAAAAAAACAAAACAGAAAACACAGAATCCTTTGTTTGAAGAACATCTTATACAGAAATATCCTAAGTTGAGCAGATGAGAACAAAATTTCTCTGTTCAGAGTAGAAACTAGAGCATGCTAGACCCTTTCTTCTGTGGTGCCATCTGTAGGAGCCTTGGATGGTGAGAGGGGCATTCTAGGGAACCCTAGGTTCTGCAGGATCCAGTGAGATCAGTTGTTCAGCTAGGGACTAGGTTAGAATCATTTTTTAAAATACCTACAATATATATGAAAATACAATAATGAAACTTATTACTTGTGTGGTTAACTTTAAAAATCAATTAAAAACAAGAAGAGAGAGAGGGAGGGAGAGAGATATTTTAAGTGGAATTCACCTACTCAGAGTGCCACCCTGCTGGCAGAGTCTCGGGGTAGATGGTGGAGCACCAGCAGGGTTTTGTTATAGCTGTCAGGGGGGAGTGATTGGCTCCCTGGTGCAAGAAAATACAAATCAGCTTGGAGAGAGGCCTTCTGAGGCAGCAGTCTCTGGGTTTGAGCCAGTTTCTTGTCATATTTATAATCTTGACTTTCCTGTTGGTAGATGTTCAGTGGAGAGAAAGCCACCAAATTTGGCTGTGCCAAATGGGCCATTGCTGCCAAAAGCAAGCCCTACTTCATCAGAAACCTGCTGAGGAGGACTGCCCTTTCACCAGTTAGAGTGTGGTTTTCAGTGTTCCCTGTGCCTCAGGCTATGGCTTCCCCCAGGTTAATAGGCCCAAGGCTACATGAGCACAGGCCTTGCAGCCCTTCCCTTCCTTTTCCCATCTTCAGGCACCCTTCGCCCTCCAGGAAAGATGAGGGTTTCTCCAGGCTGGGCAAGGCAGGGTGGTGTGTGCTGATGATGGGTTGAAAACACTTCCATGGGCGTTTTAGTGAAAAGTATGTGCCTGTTTTTGTATAAGATGGGATGAAATAGATCTGAGTTAGGGCAAGAGAGAGTCCAGCTGCACACTGCAAAAACACATGAGAAATGGTACTGTCCTTCGGTGGGGAGTTTGAAACATGTGTTCCATCAGCCTGGAAAAGTTCTTGGTTCCCTTTTCTCCATCCGTTGAATTCAGATGATTTGAACCAGGTTTGATAAAGCCCCTGGTATACACCAGCCACTGTACAAGCTGCCTGGTACTCTGTGAGGGCCAACATGGATTTTGGTGGTTCAGGGACCTCTCTAGGGTGGAGGCCACACAGTCCCACCCTGTGTATAGAGAACAGAAGGGCAGCCTATAGGACTCCCATCTTGTGAGAGAGAAGCTTCAAGGGTAGACAAGGCTTCACCAGTGTGACTTTATACCACATCCTAGAGGAAGAGTGGTCAGAAGAGGCTAGGAGAGTATATCAGACAGAAGAAATACTGTGTGGGAGCCCTAGCAGCAAAAGGGCAAAGAGCAAGACGTTGATTGCCGCCGGAGAACAGTGTTGTAGGAGCAGTCATCACGTAGCAGAGAGACATTTACTGAGAACAGTGATTTCACTGAGCTGATAGGAGCATCCTGGGAAGAGTGATGTCTCTGAGCACAGAGGCATGATGGGAACACTGACTGGAATTTGGACGGAGGTGGACCTTACAAGGAACGCTATGAATTTGAATCTTTTGATCCTTGCCCTGAAGATGCTCCACTCCTGCATGTTGAGGGTCCAGCCAGGCCTTCAGACAAACAGCACCTTTCTTAGCAGCCACAGCTGTCTCTGGCTTCCTGTGACCCTGAGAAAAATGGTCACTCACCTTAGGAAAATCCACATGGTAGCACCCCTAAGTCATCTGTCCTTTCTCCATCTCCTACTTGGGTCTAAGAGTTGCTATTGTGTAGAAAGGACTTGGGTTAAATTAGAGAGATGGATTAGTTTGATGATGAGCCAACATGAAGCCTGATTACCAACTAAATGCCTATTTTATACAAGTAATATGTGACTATATCCTTCTCATAAGTTTTCAAATGAAAATAAGTTTTTAATTAAGAGTTGACTCTCAAATGGTGCATGGTGGCACCCCTTTAATCCTAGCACTCGGGAGGCAGAGACAGGCAGATCTCTATGAGATGGAGGCCAGCCTGGTCTACATAGTGAGTTCCAGGTAGGCTGGGGCTAGGGAGACCCTGTCAAAAAAAAAAAAAAAAAAAGAGTTGACTCTCGTCTATACATAGAGAAATATGCACCTCCTTTTTTCTGTGTTTAGGAACATTAGATACAAATGTGAATTTGTATTGCATAGTAATCTGTGTGATTGATTAATCTGTCGTTGGATAACCTAACAGTGTGCCCTAAAGATCTTTCCGCACTGGCATATGAGGACCTACCCAGTGGCCCTAATCCATAATATGAAATATTATGGATCTACCATATTTGTGTAGCTGCCCCCAGTTGATGTGCATTTTATCTTGCTTCCATTTCTGCACTGTTAAGAGCAGTGCTACAGAGAACATGCCGTATGTACTATGTGAATGGAAGTGTTTCATAGAAGTAGGATTATCACATCAGATTCTGTCCACTTGCCTTTCAGCTGCATCCTTTTTGCCATTCATTTTTCTACAGCAAACATGGATCATTTTTCTAACTCTGAGATAAAAAATATTGTAGCTTATTTATTCTCCGTTATGGAAGTCTCAGACATCAGCCTCCTCTGCATCAAAATTACTGACTTTACAAGGCGGCTTAGACACTGCTTTCCTTACCTTGTTGAGGAAGTATCCTGCTCTATACCTCTTGTTTACTCAAAGAATACATAGGTGCATAAACATGAACACACACATGTATTTACTTGGGAAATACATAGGCACACACACATGAACACACATATCTTTATTCCCTCTTAGCACTTCTTGTAGTAGTAGGCATGGTCAAACAAGATAATCCAGGCTACCTCTGTGGCACCGAGCTAAAGCCAGACTCTGTGTGTTTGGGGGGTGGAGATATTTGTTTATTTGTTGTTGGTGGTAGAGAGAGAACCAAGGGCTTTGTCAGTGCTAGGCAAGCTCTCTTACCACTAAGCTAACCTCCTGACCTTTAAGGCAGTCTCTAACATCTCATTTTATGGTGAACTGCACCTAATGCTAGTCTTGAGTGATCAGCACACAGACCACACTACCATCTTTTAAAAAATCATCATAGCCCTCTAACCACCTGATAAGAAAATGGAGACAAGGGTGCAAGAAGAAGTAAAGGAAGACACCCAGCATCAAGCACAGGCCTCACATGCACATGGCACAGAGAAATTAATAGTTTTGTTTTTTTTTAAGAAGTAAATGACAGCTGAAGAGATGGCGCAGCTGTTAAAGGTTAAGGCTGACAACCAAAGTATCAAAAAAAAAAAAAAAAAGGAAAAGGAAAAATGAGAACTCAGACGGAAATTGCCTTGTGAAGGCGATTTCAAAGAGAACCTTCCGTCCCTGCATCTCGTGTAGATGCATTGGAGAGCAAGCCATGTTGTCAGTAGTCATAGGCTAACACCACAGGTTGACCACCCTAAGGCCATGTGACCTCTTCTGTCCCATACTGCATCTGTTTTCATAACAGTTGATCAGTACAGGACTCCAAACTATCAGAGAAAAAGTTTCAGGATGAATGACCTTTTCCCTCTTTTCTTTGCCTTTGTTTCCCCGTCCTGTGCAATTTCCAACTGCAGAACTTCCTTCGTTGCCAAAATAATAAGACCAACTACAATTTGGTATGTGAGACGCTACAGTTTCTGGACTGTATTTGCGGCAGCACAACTGGAGGCCTTGGTCTTCTTGGACTGTATATAAATGAAAAGAATGTAGCACTTATAAACCAAACCCTGGAGAGCCTGACCGAGTACTGTCAAGGTCCTTGCCACGAGAACCAGGTAATTCTGTTTGTATTTTGGGATGAGACCAAGAAATGTTTCTTACTTGCAGAGGTAAACAGAGACTCACACTCAGAAGTCATATTGTGCTTAACTGACACCCTAGAAAGCTTGTAGGACCAGAGGACCCTCTCCAGCAGTGGAGAAGTTTCAGAGGTGCTTTATCACACTTCAGATCTTTACCCAGTAACAGGCTTGGTGGGGTCATCCATGTATTCCAGCTTGGCTTGGTCTTATTTAATTTGGTTTGAATATCCCATTATAACTTGACTTTTAGGGGTAGGTAATAAAGTAGGAATCAAATTAGTACCTAAAAGTAGTGACCTATTTTAAATTCTAGCTGACAACAAAGAGTGGCTCCTTGAAAGGCTTGGAAACCCAGCTAAAGAGAAAACACTTGCTTCCTGTGAAACAACTTAGAAGCAAGAAGAAAACATCTGCAGTTGAATTTTTAACATGACTGTTAGGGAAAGGAAAGATCAGCTAGGCTTGATTTGACCTCCTGAGAAGTGTATTACTGGAGTGAAGCCTGATGCTTTTATTTTTTCTTAGGTATAGTCATTACCTACATATGGCATCTGGAAGAGTCTGTGAGATTGGGCCTAAGCTTTAGGATGACTGATTTTGAATTCCAAGGAGCTATGGTAGCTCCTTTTTTGCTGGAGAGAGGGTAGGTCAAGGCTTGAAATGGCTGATTCTAAACTCCATGGCCAGGGAAACTACGAGGAAGGACTTTCACTCTGAGGAGAGCAGTTTTAAAGTCGACAGCTTTCTGTCTCTGAGAACCTGGCCCTGATTATCCTTGTGTGAGGACATTTTGATAGGTTACTTCCATCCAGATGAAGAAGATGGTGTATTCCTGGTTATAAGAAGGGACAGTGAAGTCAAAGGGCTCAGGAGAAAAGTATTCTTTGATGTCTAGGTAAATTTCCTGAAAAACTTCAAGTTTACTTGTATGCCACACCAAGGCCTGTTGAAAGGAGCAGACTGGGGTAGGCTGTGCTGTGTTCAGGGATGCTACCTGGGGGAAGATGCAAAAGTACAAAATTCCCCAAATGAGTGATATACAGAGAACGGAACACACTTTTAAAGGGGAAAAAGGGCTCAGATCCTGGTATCAGTCACACACCATATTTTCCTTTAAGAACAAAGCCAATTGCACGGCACTGTTTGGATCAGACTCAGCCAATTTATCAGTTAGAGTGTATGGGGACTTTCCTACTGTTTACTGTTAATTCTGAAACTAGAGATCTTCATCTGTCTTTTATTTTTACCACTTTCTCACGGAAAATTGCACTCTCCCCAAGAGACATTACTGGGAGTGGTAAGCATTGTGTTGAAATAGCAGTTGAGCCTGTTGGCCTTTGACATCTGATTTATGGCCAGTGCTTATGTAAATGCCCATGTGTGTGTGTGTGTCTGTTTACCCAGAACTGCATCGCCACCCATGAGTCCAATGGCATCGATATCATCACTGCCCTCATCCTCAATGACATCAACCCCCTGGGAAAGAAGCGGATGGACCTGGTGTTAGAACTGAAGGCAAGTGGAGATTGAAAGCAAGAGGCGCCAGCGTTTGGAAACAGTCACTTTATCTTTTGCCTGGCATGTGACATGGCCAGTGTTGTGAAACTAAATACTAAAGACAGTTCTGTTTAATTAAACGAATGACCCATGTTGCACATTCTGACCTAAAATGCAGAACTTCAGTCTCTCCAAAGAAGGGCTTTGGGATAGGACAATAGCCTTTTAACTGTTAAGTCATCTGAAATGAACTATTGTTACCCAGAACTGAGAAAAGATTGAAAACAGCATCCAGAAATAAAAAGTCTTAATTCCGAAATCCAGTGAAGGAAAGGAGCAGGGAAGAAACGCCGTTCCTTGGTTTCTGAAGAACAGTGTGTCTAAGCCCTTCTAGTGCCTCAAGAAATCTATTTTTACTTAGTCAGGGGACACCTTTTTCTGTTCTGTCATTGACTTGGCAGAAGGGTGGTTGATAATGTTGGTTTAAAATAAGAATGTGCTTGCTGTCAACTGATGAGTCGCTGTGAACTGTTGCAAGTGGGAGACTTCAGTTGCCATCACTGCAGCAACACTGGCCTTTAACCCCTGTGAAAATAATTTTATATAGAGTTAAATGGTGACTTGAAGTTCCTTAAGCAGTGGGATTTACAAGCTGACAGACCATTCCTCATGGTGATGTCTTAAGTGTGCCCCCGACTCTATCCCCTTGTTCAGGGATTCCAGAGGTTCTCAAAGAATCCAAAAATCTCATACTGAGGATGGAACTTGCAGCCTACCCCAGTGTGTAATGCGGTTTGGAACTATGCTAGCATCCCCAAGCCTATTTCCTCTTTAGCTGTTCCCACGTTAGGGCATGTTGAGATCTGTATTCTTCTCTTAACACCCATAAGTAGCATTAAGTACTTTCTCATGATTGTGACACATCTTTGAACTACAGGGGTCAACTGGAAATTCACCTGCATTTATTGCATGAAGGGCAATCCTGGAAAGCGGGACCTTAGGACAGTGTAACACAGACTCCCTTAGAAGTGTCTCGGCTTCTTTTCCTTTTCCTTTAGTACTTAGAACTAAGGGTCTGAATGAAGAGCTGATTTGGGAGTATCTTTTTTAAGATTTTATTTTTAATTGTGTGTGTGTGTGTGTGTGTGTGTGTATGTCTGTGTGTGTCTGTGTCTTAGTGCACAAGACTACAAGTGCCTGTGGAGGTCAGAGTGTTAGATACCTTGGAACTGGAATTATAAGGGTTTTGAACCACGCAACATGGATGCTGGGAACTGAACTCTGGTTAATATGGGCTCTTATCCTCTGAGCCATCTCTTTGGTACCCTGGAAATATGTTCAAATTGATTTTTTTTCTGTTTTTATTTTGTTCTGGCAAATGCTTTAGATTGGACTTGAATGTGGTTCAAGCTCACATACCTGGCTACCATTTATCAGAAAGGACATGATGAGTGTCTGAAATAGACTGAGACATTCATGTGTTCCTGGCTGGCATTTCAATGACTTCTGTCAGTGAACGCAGCAGTCTGGGGATTATGACAGAAACATGGGAAAGCCCAGCAACCAAACTGAACTTCTGTGACCTAACCTGGGCACCAAAAAGCAGCTCCATCCCTAACCCACCAAAGAAAAAACAAGGACTTCTGAGCAAGAAGCATGTAAAATGTAAATTGTAGGTCCAGAACCTTAAATGAGGTCAAGCCAAGAAGTTCCGGATGTGGGCACATGGACATTCTTAATGTAATGGGGAATTATGGCTTGGCAGGCATGAAGCATTCCTTTGGGTCACTTTTGCTAACTAATATCATATGTACTCAGAATATTAGGAGTTGTGAGAATCAATAGAAAAATTTTAATACAGGGAGGAATTACATTTAATGCCTGTCATCTCAGGCCCACAGGATCTGTTAACAGTATCTATAAGCACACCGCCCAGGCAGAGAAGGGCCACTTTAAAACTGTGGAAATGTGACGTGGCATGGACCCATGTGTAGCAGATTCTTCTCAACTGCTGTCAATGCAAGGATATCTCTGTATGCATAAGTTTGATAATCCCAGATGCAGCTAACTACCAGATCAAAAATAATTAGGAAAAATAGATTGGATCTATATTAAACATGTACAGACTTTTTACTTTATCATTTTTCCCTAAGCAATATAGTATCATGAGTGATGACATTGCACTTATAGCATATTAGGTCTTATAAATAATCTAGAGCTGTCATAAACAAAGATATGCACATATTATATGCAAATGATTTACTATTTTTATATAAAAGATATCTAGGGCTAGAGAGATGACTCAGCATTTAAGAGCACTGGGGTTTCTTGCAGAGGACCTGGGTTCGATTCTCAGCACCCACATAGCAACTAACAACTGTGTAACTCCAGGTCCAGGGGAATCCAATGCCCTCTTCTGACTTCTGGGGGCATCGCATGACATGGTTGCACTTACACATATGTAGAATATACTCATACATGTAAAAATAATTTTAAAAAATTTTTAAGAGACATCTGAGGTTCTTGGCTCCACAGGGTTTCTATAAATAGTTCCCTGTGGATACAGAGACCCACACCCACAGGCACCCATGTGTAAACTGTCTGTTGCTGCTAGGACTTGTACTAGGTGACATTAGCATATAACATAGGTCCTTAGAGTTATGTGCCTCTGTGATCCAAGTCAGATTCTGCACATTTCCAGGTCCAAAGTTGCCCATCCTCTGCCTGGTGCAGGTGCTCTGGGATGTAGTCACCATGGAGTGGGGAACATCTGTCTGCCATGCATACCCATGTCACCCAGGCCCAGCCATCCCGGCAAGCTTCCTAGGCAACTCTGATAATTTTTCCTTTGACTTCTCCATCTAGAACAATGCTTCAAAGCTTCTCCTGGCCATCATGGAAAGCAGGCACGACAGTGAAAATGCGGAGAGGATTCTGTATAACATGAGGCCCAAGGAGCTGGTGAGTTGGGTGACTGATGCCTGGCAATGGCATCAGGGAGTATCAGAGTGAAATTTGATACACTGTGAGAATCTCCTTCCTTGAACTTCCTGTAACAGTTCCCAAGTTGGGGAATCCAGATCACTGACTGACGGAGAAGTGTAGCACTGGACATAGGTGCTTTGCTTTGTCCCATCAGCACAAATCTCATGTGGAAGCTGCCTTCTGCTTTGCTCTCTCATGGAGGACAGTGTCCAGAGTGTGGTCAGGGGTCCTGCAGACCTGTGCATCTGAGTTCAGGTCCGTGAGTCTGTCCTTTCGCTGTGTCACCTTAGGCAGTTACTTGAGCTCTCTGAGCTGTACTCTCTTGATCCATAGAAAAGAAGATAATATTTCTTATATTAAGTGGTTATTTTGAAGTCGAGATAAGAAAATTCATATCAGACTCTTAGTTCTCAGAATGCGGATCTTTGTGAACTGAGGCCCATTTTCTTCACTTTATTCATTAGACTGAGCTACATCTCCAGCTCTTGAAGTAGCTTTTATGGGTGGGTAAAGGAGGGATTATGGAATTGAGACAGGTCTTGTGTACTTCAAGCTGACCTCAGATTCACTATGTAGCTGAGGCTATTCTTGAATTCCAGATCTCCATGCCTCTCCCTCCCAAGTACTAGGATTATGGGTATGTAGCACCATGCCCTGCCAGTCCTTGGTTGTTTGAGGTAGAGAATTGCCCTGTATCCTAGCCTTGAACTCACAATCCTCATGCTTTTGGGTTCCATGTGCTGGGTTCCATGGTTGTAGGCTACCATGGCCCCTTGACACAGCATCCTAGGCAGATAGGTTCACATCTGTTCTTGATGCTAGTAGTCTGGGCAACAGAAGAGGGTATTTACATGCTCGTATTTTGCTTTTTGTTGTTGTTTTCTTAAATCACACCTGATTTACCTTTGAGGAATAGCATTCATAATGGGCTGAGACTTCCAGGATGGGGACTTAGTGGTGGGAACTATGAGGGGGCCATGTTCAGACAGCAGTATGAGCTGAGTCTATTTGGACTTTGCCCCATGCAAATAAACTGTAACTGACAGACGTAAATGAGGGCATTAAAACATTTCTGCCTCCTGCTGACCTGAATGTGCACTGGGGACCAGACCAAAGTCCCTTTATGTATTCCTTTAAATAAAGTTCACAGAAGCCCAGTTCTTTGATCCCTGGGGTCAGGGAGTTACGTTCTCAGCAGAGACCAGAGCCCTCTGCTAGTTTATATAACAGCTTAGGTAACTGCGGGTGACTGGGCATCTAGGGGTCTTCACTCTTTAGTAGGATCAGAATGACCTTTGCAGAGACCCCATTCCAGGTCTCAGGAATCAAGAATGTGCTCTTGCTTTTCTGGACTGTGTCTTGGGTGGAGGAAATACCAGCACCCCTTGCTATAGCTGCCACGGGCTCCGGGGTGGCCCCCTTGTGGTTGGAGAGCATTACTTTGAATCATAGGAAGAATCAAGGGCTTCTTGGAGCAAATAGGGTTCCAAGAATCAAAATAACAAGGAAGCTCAAATATCTAGATCGTGTGTTTGTGTGCATGTGTGTGTGTGTACAGGCATGCATCTATGTGTGTACTCTGGCCTATGCAACATGTTGGGTTTGGTATTAGAATAGCCAGAAAAACAGGCTCAGAGAGTAAGGGTCTGTCTCTAAGGTTATGTATGTCCAACAGCTGACCTGGACTCATTACAGTCCATATGGTGCTCTGCATGCTTAGCCTCAGATAATGAGAAATAGTTCCAAACAATGGCCAGTAGCAATGTAGGAGGTGCCCTCAGACCAAAATCTTCAAAGGAAATGATTAAGTTTTAGTACAGCATTCTTACTGCTTGAATGATTACATTCAGAAGGATATATTTATTTAGTGAAGACTGACAGGCAGCCCCTCCTCTGTGCAGGGCAGTGTACTGAATACCATGGGAGGGCCTGAGATGTAGGCAGCCTCTGTTCCCTGGAACCAAAGTGAGTGAGAACAGTCATGCAAACAGTCAAAAGGTAGTAAAATGTTCTAAGAGGTGTGCTCAGAGCGGGAGATAAATCCTGGGGCACTCAGGCAGCTGTGAGATAGTGACCAAGTTCAAATCCTGGCTCTTTACCGGTGTTCTTTTATCTCTTTATTTCCTTGTCCATAAAAAACTAGAATTTCTGATACCTCATAAAATCTTTGTGAGCATTACATTTTGAACGTGAGGTTAATTTACTTAGCACGGTGCTTGGCACAGAGCAGGTTTTCAGTAGGTGGTTCATGCAGTTACCATCACATAGAGGAGGCTTTGGGAGACGGAAAATTTGGAACCAAAAAGTAATTTCACTACCTTCCCAAAAGTCAGTGGATTTCGTACTAGTTTTTCCTGAAAGGGGCAAGGGCTGTGATGAAGGAAAGGCGGTGGGTGTTTGTTATCATGCTTTGCCATTGCAAGGTTGTTTTAAATTTAACTTATTTTACTTTGTGGTGTGTGAGTGTGTGTGTGTGGTGAGTGTGGGTGCTTGTGCCACACCAAACACACAAATGTGGCCATCAGAGGACAAGTTTTGAGAGTTACCTCCCTCATTCTACTATGGGTTCCAGGAGTTGAACTCACGTCCTCATGCCAGCACGTTTACCTGATGAACCGTCTCCCTGGCCCTTTGTTGTTGTTTTTTTTTTTTTTTCTTTCAAGGTGTTTTTATAACTACTGTCCACTTCTAAAGCAGGAGGACATGAACCAACCACTGATGGTCTCTTGGGCTAAGTAGTGTGAATAAATTTCCTTTCTCCCGTCAGTGATCTTGACTTCTTGGATCAGTATTAAGAAAGATTCTGAGCCTCTGTCCTAGCCTAATAGGATGAGACTGTAGCACTGGTGATCATTCTCTGCTTCAGGAATAAGATGGATGCCATAGATGCCAGTCCTGCCTGGGTCACCTCTGAATCAGGACCTGTGTTCTTGTGCAGGTGGAGGTGATCAAGAAAGCCTACATGCAAGGTGAAGTGGAATTTGAGGACGGGGAGAATGGTGAGGATGGCGCGGCCTCTCCCAGGAATGTGGGCCACAACATCTACATACTCGCTCACCAGGTACATGCCCTCCCTCTTGCCTTTCCCCTTCACACCACCAGCATTCCAAGCTGGTGGTGTCTGGAGACTGGCTCTTCCTGGAAGGCTTTCACCTAGACTGGCAGTGCCTGTGAGAATGTGACTTGCAGATGCAGATGCCCACCCGCCTCCAGGGGCTGAGTCCCAGGCCTTTGCCATTTTCCCAATGTGATGGGTCAGGTACTTGGAATTTCCCGTGTTGAGGACACGCCTCCACCCATGAGCACTGGACGTGAGATGTTTTATGGCTTTGTCTGGAGCCACTGGAAAGGAGTCTCAGGCATTTAATAAATACTAATGAGTCTCTTTTAACAACCTGAAGTAATCAGCTTTAGCCTCCTAGTCTATTGCACTCGCAAATCTGTGGGAACCTGTCCTCATGACTTCCTTTTGTTTGCTTTTCTGGGGTATGGTAATACTTTCTGCCCTGACACCAAAATGCCATATTTCATAATCTCTTCCTGAGCGGCCGGGTTTTGAAGTTGCTTCCTCTTTGGGGATACGGGTTAGCCTCCAGCTTTTGGATGGGGATGGGCAGGCTGTAGCCCAGCTGGAGTCTCGCATATCCTGCCTTAGCCCCTTTTAAAGTGGAGTACAGGACATAGGTATAGCACAGTGAAGGCCCCAGGCCTGAGGCTGCTATGTCCCGCCCTGCATGTACGTGCTGATGGATTTCATTCGCTCTCCTGCCCTGTATCGCCCCTGTGCCCAGCATCTAGCCTCCCAAAGGGCTTCTGAAGAGTCCGAATGGAGGCTCCATGGGGTGCACAGAAAACCTCATGTCCCTCCTGCCTGGCTTAGAAATCAAGGTAAAGGGAGACCCTGAATGGGCATGAGCTGTCCGTGCTTTTATGCCAGACTCCCAAAATAGCCTCTGTGCAAAGCAAAGCTGGGCAGAAGAAAGCAAACCTCTTCACACCCCAGCCTTCAACTGGGCTCTTCACCTGGGCGCTCTTACTGCCAGCCACTTAGCATTCCTTTTAAGCTCTGACTTACAAGGCCTAGGGATCTAGTTCTGTTGGTAGAGTGCTTGGCTAGCATTCACATGGCCCTCGATTCAATCTCAGCACCACAAAGCAAACAAACAGAATAACCAGACATGGTGATGCATGCTTGTAATCCCGCGATTTAGTAGGTGAAGGCAGAAGTGTCAAAAGTTTAAGGTCATACTCAGCTACGTAGAGGGTTCAAGCCCAATCTGGGGATACATGAGACCTTGTCTCAAAAAGTAAAAAAAAAAAAAAAAAACAAAAAAAACTTAGAGTTAGAAAGGAGCTCTTGTAATCCTGCTGTAAAGAGACCTCAACCCGTCTCTGTACTTGTGTTCCAGTTGGCTCGGCATAACAAAGAACTTCAGACTATGCTGAAACCTGGAGGCCAGGTGGATGGTGACGAAGCTCTGGAATTCTATGCCAAGCACACGGCACAGATCGAGGTAAAAACTGTCGATGTAGAAACCAGGAGAGCTGGGGCAGTAGGGCCTGGGCTCTCTGTGCTGGGCACTCGTTGCTCATGACTCTGAACAATAAAAATGTGAGCACCTTCTGTATCCTCAGTCCTTCTCTATCCTCAGTCCTCCTTCAGGCGCTGGATTCCAGTGATGGCCAAAACTATCATGATTGCTACTTAAGGTCTGGGTGGAAGATAGACCACTGAACAAATCCGCACAGAGCTGATTATAAATTCTGGCCAGCCCCCAAACAAGTAGATGAGCCTGAGGAGGTAGCTCAGTTGGTAAAAGTATTTGCTATGCAAGCATGAAGACAAGTTCTATTTCCAGTGCCTGCCTGATAAAGTGAGACATAGCGGCATCCACCTCTAATCCTTGTGCTGGAAAGGCAGAGGCAGGCAGACTCCTGGACTTGATGGCCTAGCTTGCCTGGCAAGCCCTTGGCCAAGGAGCGACCGTGTCTCAAAAGAAAGAAAGAAAAATAAAGCACCTGAGGAATGACATCTCAGGCTTCCACATTGACGTGCACACGAGCTTATCTGAACCCAGGAGGTCTGTTCTGAAGAAACCACATCCAAGTACAGAATGACAGAACCCAGGAATGAAACCAGGCAGTGCCCAAAGGGGGAGCTTTTCATACCTGTTCAAGGAAGATTCTAAATAAGGGGTACAACTGAAGAAGGCCTCTATGGCTGGAGCTGAGTGAGCCAGGCTGAAAATGGCACAAGATAAGGTGGGGAGGCGGCCCAGAGCAGGCAAAGCTTGCACACGTTCCTAGGGAGAAGCACTTTACCCTCAGTGTGATGGGAACTGCTGGAGAGTTTGTCCCAGGGGAGAGCTGCCATCATCACTACACAGAAGAAAAGTATCCCTAATCCCCGGTGAACTGCATGCTATCACCTGTTACGCAAGTGGAGGAGATCTTTAAAAAAGGCTCAGTGAGGAGGCATCTCTTGCTAACTCTCATTTAGTCCCAGGCTGGCTGGCTGACCTCTGAGTCTGGGGTGCATTTTATATCACAAACATTGTCTCAGCATCCGAGAACAGAAATGTCTGTCTCCAGAGTCTAGGCAGTAAGGGATGTTGTGCCATGTTTTGTTAGAGTTTAATATCAGTGTTGGAACAAAGTGTTGGAAGGCCCAAGAAGCACATTCAGAATGGAGATGTTTCAGGAGTCTGTTCTTAACCTGCCAATCTCAGCTCTGCTGGCCATCCTGATGAAATTTTTTTCCTGGCCAGAAGCTTGTCCAAAAGGCCAGCTCTGTCCTCCACACCCTTTAGAAGACCCATTTTGTTGTATAGAATGTTACAGACGAATAGAACCTTGAAGACCTACCTCTTCAACTCTTTGGCCCACTGGGAAGGAGATTAAAGCTTAAAAGTTGTGAGCAGAGTCACCCAGCCTTCTAGAGGTAGAGAAGACTGGCATTATATTCTCACTCTCCCTTCTAAATCTGCTCAAAATGAAAATTAAAAAGAGTTGCTGCTGGCCCCTAAATCTTGCTTTTGGCCCAAATCCACCTCTCTTTTCAGAGTCCCCTGTGGGGTTATGAATGCAAAGCCTGAGAACATTTAATCCCTACCTGGGACATGGCTAGCAGACCCCGGAGTTGTCCCCCTGGAGCCCAACTGGCAAATCCACAGTTCTGAGTCCTTGCTAAAGGCCGCCTTTTCTTCTGTTCTCTTTCCTCTTGAAGCCAGCAGCACACCTCTTTTGTGCTCGTTCAGGGGAAAGAAGAGCTGGTCGTGGACACTTGACTATGTAAAGCAAATGGGCTCTTCATAGCAAACATACGGAACTGGTCCTTGAGCCTGTGTGAATTGCACATTCTAGTACAAGCTGTGCCACAGGCATTAACCCCCACAGTAAACTTCCAATGAAAAAAGATTGGGTTTCAACCAGAATCCTTCTGACATTGAAGCCCCACAAAACCTGAGCTCCAGCTAGATTTGGGAACCACTGGTACAAAGGCCATATCCCTTGAAACTTAGAGAGTCAGAGCTGTGAGAACCTGTCTCATGCCTACAAGAGTTTCCCACCACAATGGGGCCTGAGTCACCTCTCTTGCCCCATCAGGAAACAAAGCTATTAAGAGAGAACAAGCTCTTCCTGTCAAGGGTTCAGCCCTGGGCTTCACTTGACCTCCTCAGCCTCTGGAAAGGAAGAATAAAGACAAGGTGAGAGGCCAGGCCTCTGGTGGACCACAACCTGTCACCTTTTAGAAATCTCTACCCCTGGGACTATGACTCAGTACTGTGTCGCGGAACTGGAACCAGGCTGCCTCTTTAGGAAGAAGACGGAGGAAACCTGCATAGTGTTCCTTCCCAGAGCCTCACAAAGCTAGTGTGAGAATAGAGAGACCATGCCAGAGGCAGTGGGCATGTTGTTTCATGTATCCTGCATTCTGAACACTATGATGAGAAGGATATTCCACCAGTAATATATAACAAAGTTCTGGTCAAAAGCTCCTATCTAGGCATAACCCAGTTTTGCTCTCTAAGAAAGGATTCTGGATGAGGTTCATGCCATGGGCCAGCACTGCCCTATCTAGAATGATAGCCATCAGCCATGCATGGTTGTTAAGTTCAAATTAGATGTAATTATTCTGATCCTCATTTGCAATAACTGCATGTAGCCACTGTGACTGGTGGTTGTCATCTTGGACAGCACAGAGAAAGAGCTGTCCCAACTGTCAACAGTTCCGTTGGACTGTCCTAACAATCTGCAGTACAAATTGTTCCAAATAAAAATTGTTTACTGTATTGGCTCAGTGGCAAAGAGCACTAGCTACCCTGGCAGATAGCCTGGGTTTGGTTCCCAGCGCCCATATGGCAGCTAACCATTCATAACTTCAGTTCCTGGGGATCCAACACCTTCTTCTTGCCTCTGCAGGCATTGTACATCGGTGTGCTTTCATACATGTGGGCAAAACTTGTAAAATAATTTTTTAAAAAAAAGTTTGTTACCACATTTAAATTATTGATGCCTGAGGTTACACAAATTTTTATAGATTTAATAAAACTATTTTATGTTTGTATATATGCATGTTCATCCAAATTGGGGTTATCAAATCAGACAAATTCATACTGAACCCTAGACTCATGGCTAATAGTAAAGAGCCTTGTATAAAGCTTTACAGCTGTTTACCGTCCTCCATTTTTCTACCCTAGATTGTCAGATTAGATAGAACAATGGAGCAGATTGTCTTCCCAGTGCCCAGCATCTGTGAATTCCTGACCAAGGAGTCAAAACTTCGAATATACTATACCACAGAGAGAGATGAGCAAGGCAGCAAGATCAATGACTTCTTCCTGCGCTCCGAGGACCTCTTCAATGAAATGAACTGGCAGAAGAAACTTCGAGGTGGGTCAGAGTGCCTGAACACGCCCCAGAGACGTGCAGTTCTGGGCCACCACAGTTGTGGAGGTGGAGCAGAGCAATGCAGATAGTTAGTGATGCTGTCCGTCTTTCACTGCCAGCTTGTCAGAGAAGCTTTGGTAGTTAGTACGTGGGCCCCAGTATAAGGGCAGCAGGGGCCCTAAACAGGCAGGCTGCCTTCTCGCAGTGCTTGACCATACATGGATGACTTAGAATGGCTGTTTGGTATTTCGATGTGGAAACTAGAGAGTGAAAAGGCCAGGTTGTAGACTTCACAGGATGGTTCATGAGGGCTAGGAATGCAGCCGGTCTGATTGCTCATTTACTAGCACACCTGCTCTGGAGACCTGACTGTTTTCCCTCTTACAGAGTAGCTCTGATTTGAGACTCTAAATCATTTTATAGGCAGTGGAGTCATTTGCTATATAAGATGCATCGTTGCTCACCAGCGAGTCCGGTGGAGAAGCCTAGCCAAGTCAGATTGAAATTACTCATCTGAGGCACATTTATAGGACATTCCCAGAGGACTTCTCTGCTCCCGGTTTTCATTAGGGTTTTAATGTGATCCTTCAGCACCAATAGTATGCTTGGCATCAGCTGTCATGACCAACTCTGAAAGGATCATGCTTCATTTCTGTGTACAGCTGGATATAGGAATGTAAACTGGATGAGATCCATATGTATCTAGTGTGTGTATGTGTGTGTCTTTTTCTCATCTTGCCCAAGCATGGTGCTACTACACAGAAATTTCCATGTTCATGGTAATAGCAAGAGCTAGGAGTTCCAGGGGGATCCCCAGTAGGCTATGAGAACATGGTTGTTGGGAAGAATTATACCCAACATCTTCTGAGGTTCATACGCTTAGCAGGGATGTATGTGCTAGCCTATGCAAGATGCCCTGTTCCCCCTGGAGAGACAGGGGCCTAGGTGTAGGCCCAAGGTAGTTTAAACCCAGCAAGACTTTCAGAGTCATTTGAAAATGCCCCTCAGACATGGGCAAGAATGGAGTTGGGATGAAGAGGGGCGGTAACCGTGCCTCTGGGTCAGGCTGCTTACACAACTTTCTCTCCGCCTCACTGCCACCTGAGAATCCAGGAGTATAAGGAAATGAGGAGAAAAGCAGACAAAGCAAACCTGGTAAGGAAGGCAGGTCTGGCTCTGCTGAAACTGGCAGGGATCAAAGAGCACAAGAAGTCCTGGAAAACCGATCTCTGACACAACTCCCCTCTACTTCGGCCGCACCCCACAAAGAGCCCAGTAGATCCCAACTACAGCTTGACTCCAGAGTTTTAGATTAAAAAACAAAACAATCTGGTTCCTGACCAGCACACAGAAACATGTACATATGTACATATATATATATATATATATATATATATATATATATATATAAACTGTGCTTTGACCCTTGTCAGTGTATGTGTCTAAGACAGGTCAGGTGTCAGATGCACTCCTTCCCTCAGCACTGTTATCATTAACTAAATGACAGATGTATTTTATAAGTTCTCCAAAAGAAGGATTTTTGCCTTGTGCGAGACAAGCGCTTTCTCTCTCTCTCTCTCTCTCTCTCTCTCTCTCTCTCTCTCTATTCAGCTTCTGCCTATGGTTAGGGTAGTAGCAGACCTCATTCTCAAGGAGGGGAGGAGAGCTCCCCTCTACTTCCACCGTCCACTTTCTGTGGCCCTGGATGGTAGTAGATTAACCGCCCCTGCACCATCACCTGAGGTGGGCATGAGGATTCATTGATTCTAGAGAGGCCATCTCATTGCCAAGATTTATCTTGGCTATAGCTAATGCTTTCTCTTATTTCTGTATTTCTGTTTTTGGAAAATAGTTTTTGTTTCAGGGAAGTTTAAACACAACTGAACTTGTCAGCTGAAAAATATTTAATTGGCTTCAAAATTATCTACTAAGAGAGAAATAGAAAATAATAACTGAATTAAACATTAAACATATTTAGGGAGTAGAAAATGTACTCATTAGAAGCACAGTTAAAATAGAACACATTTCTTTCCCCCTCTAAGAAGCTTGCTTCCCTTCTAAGTATGCAGGAAGATTTTTCTGGCTTATTCATATAGCTGCTTTACCTGTTCTCAAAATCACCGAGGATGGCTAATGCTTTGATAAATCTCTAGCCAGTAATCTCTCAGTATCTGTTTGGCTACTAGTGTTAAAAAATTAGTATTGGAGTTGGAGAGATGGCTCATCAGTTATGAGCACTTGCTGCTCTTGCTTAGGACCTGAGTTCAGTTCCCAGCATCCAAATGGCACCTAACAACCACCCACTTGTAACTTCAGTTCCAGGGGTTCCTTTACTTTTTTCTGGCCTCTGTGGCTACCAGGCACTCATATGATACAGGTACATGCATGCAGGCAAATACTCATGCAAGTAAATAAAAGTAAATGAATCTTTTAAGAAAGAGATTCCCTTTCAGAAAAAGAAATTAGTATTATCTTCTGTTAGAAGTAAAGCACTTCATTCTTTTTTTCCCAGAAATCCTTTCCTGCTCTCCTCACAACATCCACACATGGACACACACACACACACGCACACCCCTTCTGTGTATGCCCTCATTCTTGGACCATCCATCTCTGACATCACCTGAAAAAGCAAAGACTCTGGGCTGCAAACACCCGAAGCCAGAGTAAGAAGAAGCTGAGAGAGAATTGCTTTTGCTGACCATTTCTTGCTTGGGGTTTTCCTTTGCGCTTACTACATTAGGGCGAGAGACAATGCTTATGTGGAGTCTAATAAATCCCCAGCAAAACCCACTTGCTTTGGAACAAACAAACAACTTGGAACCAGTATTACCAAGACATGCCCTGGGCACAGTTATTTAAATTGCTTTGTCTGTCTTGGATGCTAGCTCTACCTTTTTGCTATGGTGTGGCAAATATATTGATCCAGCCAACTTACAATCCAAGGTAAAAGAAAGCATGCTGCAAGGCACAGTGGGAGATTCATTGGTGTGTATACTTCCTGTGGGAACTTACTATGTGCAGGGAGATGGAGAAGACAGGCATATTTTGAAGTGTCTGCAATAGGAAGCTGATTATAACCAGGGCTATAATCAAGCAATGACAGGCTGTAGAAGTGTGGGAAATGAAGACTTAAAAGAAGAGGAAGGGACGCAATGTCATCTAACAGGGTGGGTAGAACTTGGATAGACACAGCCTGAGAGATTCAGGGAGGGGGGTTATGTTCCATTTCCTACTGATGCTATGACAGACTGCTACAAACTCTGATGCATATAAGAACATAAACATATTATCTTACCATTCTAGAGGTCAGACATCTGGCAGAATTGTCACTGGGTTAAAAAAGATCAAGGTTATGGGTAGGGCATGTCCCTGCTACCAGCCCCAGCCTTTTCAGACTCCTAAAAGCTGCATTTCTGGACTCAAAGCCCCTTAGTCCATAAAAGGGCAGAGTGTACATGCTGGAAGCAGCACTAGGCTGGAATGCAGAGGCGGAGGTATGGAGAAGGCACGTGGGCCAAAGGTCTCTTGAGGGAGATGAGGACATAGCCCTGTGTGCCACAGAAGATAGGAGACTGTGGGCCCCCTTCTTCTTGCACCTGGACAAATAACCACTAGAGGTGTAGTGCTGATTATTTGTTCACATTCAGAATGGGCATACAAAGAATGATAGCTTTGGGAAAATGAGATCTATTTGTGAAGTATATGCCCTAGTTGAAGGCCATTTATTGAAATTGTACTGTACGGGCCATGGCCCCATTTGATATTAAGTGCTCTCTGCGGGGAATTCTGGCTTACATGGACCGTTACAGATTTCTGTGAGCTTCTCATTTTCTATGAACATCTTATGCTCTCAGTACACACATGGATGTTGGCGTTGCTCTCAGTTCCCTTGTACCCACTACTTGGCTTCGGTGGTTGTCAGTGTTCTGCCATTCACCTCTCCTGTCCTCTTCCAGAGTTTCTATATTTATCGAAATGGACTTTCACCCCCCACCACCACCACCAGTAGCTGTTGTAGCCTGAACAGATAATTTCTCATCTTAAATTTGTTTCATCAGGCTGGGAATGTAGCTAAGCGGTAGAGTGCTTGCCTAGCATGCAGGAAGCCCTGAGTTTGAACTCAAGCACCACATAAAACTGGACACAGTAGTACACACCTGTCATCCCAGTACTGAGGAATTGGGGGAGACAGGAGGATCAGAAGTTCAAGGTCATGTTAGGCTGCCTACCTAGTTTGAAGCTGGCCTGAATTACATGAGACCATGTCTCAAACATTTTTGTTTGTTTTGGCACTTAATTTGCAAAAGATAAACTTGCTACCTGTCAGTTGATTGGATGCAGTGAGCTCCTCCATTGAGTCGGCATGAGCCATTTATCTTTATTCCTGTTTTGACTCCAGAGAATCAATAACTTGGGAAATAAAGTCATCTACACTTCCTCCCTTATTTTTAAAATGAAGCATTTCAAACTAGATGGTTGCGCACAGCTCTATAACTCAACAGTTTGAAAGTGTTTATTGTGACTGAGTACCAACATGATACCGATGATAATTAAATTACCCAGGGATCTCTTTAATTATACCATTACTTTGTTTGGATGGAAGCTTCCAATGGCTTATCAGGTATCATTATAGGGCCATTGACTTATCATTGGCTGGTGTCCTAAAGTTAAATGATGACTTCACTGGGAGGAAGAATGAGTGATACAGATCCTATCTCAGATATCCTGTACTTTTCTCTGGAGGGGAATAAAGTCGAGTGAGACTATCATTTGGAAGCTGCCTCCGGCATAGCTATTGCAGTCATTCCTGTTGCGTGGAACCATCTGGCAGTAGCAATAGGTTAAGAAGGCAGTGATATTGAAAGCATCCCCTGCCCTTCATGATGGCTTTGTGCCACAGACTTTCTCTCCTGGGGCCTTTGGAAATATGAAATCCACTGCTGACCATAGTCAGCCACCTGCCCCCCCTCGTTCCTGACTTCTGAGAGTGACTATAAGACTTGAGGGAAATAGCAGGTGACTCTGGTAGAAAAGGGGTAACTTTCCTGATTTTCAGGGAGTGAGCAGAGCAATTCAAGCTAGGGAAGAGTATGGACGTGGTACCAGGCCCAGTCGGAGGCCCAGCTGGATCAACTGTGAAGGTTCTGTCTCTCTGACATTTCTAAAAGGCTAGCTGATAACTTGGGTCTCTCTGAGCATCTGATTTTGTGCCAGAGGCCTGGGCATGGCAAGGGGGAACTAGAATCTCCTCGTTTAAACTCTGGATAACCCTCAGATTCCACAGCTAATGGCGTCGACCAGGCACGCAGGGCTGTTAGTTGTCCCAGTCTTTTCTCTTGCCTTCTCTTCATCCTGTGCACCAATGCATCGTCTGTTCAACGCGTTCTCCAACAAACCGATGTCATGTTTCTGTGTGCCAACTTCAAAACAAATGATCATTTTTACTGTTGTGGTGGAAACCAGGAACAAAAGTGGACTTGTAGGGGCCAAGTGGGAGGAAGGGCCCCGCTGAATTCCAGCACTCTGACATGTGGTCTTTCAACAGCCTCATGTGGTTTTGCCTCTTTTTCCACAGCCCAGCCTGTCTTGTACTGGTGCGCCCGCAACATGTCTTTCTGGAGCAGTATTTCGTTTAACCTGGCCGTCCTGATGAACCTGCTTGTGGCCTTTTTCTACCCATTTAAAGGAGTGCGAGGAGGTAACCATGTCTTTATTCACTTAGGTACTTCATTTTGTCTTTTTGAGATACAGTCTTGCTATGTAGTTCAAGTTGGCCTGGAATCCAAAATCCCCCTGCCTCAGACTCCTGATTACACTCTTACACCACCATTCCTGGCTGCATATCTTAAATTTCAAGGAGACACCTTGTCACAACAGGAAGGCCATGACTTGGATCTTGAATCGTGTCCATGAAATTTTTGGTGCCATATTTAGGATCCTAATTATCCATTTTCAAATAAGATGAAGTACTAGCTTTTACCCCAGATTTAGTTTTTAAATCTAACATAAAATAGCTTAAATTTTTGTATCTGTGTGTGTATATATGTATATACACATATACACACATATATTTGTCAAGAAGAAAGAGAAGGGACTATTCATTTAACCTGTGGGACATTGTCTTGAACTCCCTGTATTATATATGGTGAAACTTGGGTGTTGGAGAAGTTGAGAGAGAGAGAGCTAAACTAGTTAATGGCAGATCCAGCATTGCAGCGTAGACAGTTTGTAATCAGTGCACTCTATGTTTTCCTGTACCATACTTGTAGAATGGATATCAGACTAAAGACTGAAAGAAATCCCTGAATTCTTTTTTTCCTTTTATGAGAGGTCAGGGGCCAGGTAGGTCTTGAGACTGCAGCCCATGCTCCTTGAGTGTTTAGTCTGTCGAGAGCTGCCTATTAAATTGCTCATGGATTTCCCCCACCCACCATCTCCTTCCAGTCATTGGAGTGAGCGTTCTACATGTTTTGCTGAGAAAAGGCAAACAATTTAGGAGAAACATTTTTCCATTGGGGGACCTTCAACTTGATGCTGATGTTTGTGAGGCTTTTACATTTGTAGGGTTCTGGTGGCATGAAGCACTCCCCTCTGGTTAAATAGTCACAGCCCCTTATCTTTCACACTGCTAGGGATGGAGTCCAGGACCTCCCAAATGCTAGCAGGTGCTTTAGCATGGAACCATATTCCCAGCTCCACCCACCAGAGCCTCCAGAGAGGTCTTGTTTTTAACTTAAATTTTCATCAGCTTTTTTGGCAGAATGCTTTGCCTTTGTAACATCTGCCAGGAGCGACTTGTATAAAACTCAGTGAGATAAAGAACCTCCCTCAAAACACTTGTCAGAGTATTTGAGTTGAATAATGCACTCATAGATTTGAGTAGCATGTGTGTAATAAAATTGTATTTAAAGACCAACGTTAAAGTGATGGCATAGCCTATAATGCTTATGTATTGAACATACACATTTGAAGAGTTAACTTTTCTATTTGAACTTAACTTATATTGATGATACCATTTGAATGATCTTCCCAAGCCCCAAAGCACGATGTAAACACAAGCCCAGGGGGAGCATTTTTCTTTTAATTCTTTTCTGATTTATTTTTATTTTATGTGTATGAGCATATTGACTGCATGTATGTAAGTGCACCGATGTCATGCAATGCCCGAGGAGGACAAAAGAGGGCATCAGATCCCATGGAACTGGAGTTAGGGGTGGTGGTTAGATGCCATATGGGTGGTGGGATTCAAACCTAGGTCTTCTGTAAAAGCAGCCAGTGCATTTGACTGCTGAGCCATCTCTCTTGCCTCCATTTTTCTTTTAAATGACATACTAAGAAACATGAGTGCTCATGTATGGAAAGAGTTGATTGGAACACAGGGCCTCAGAGAAGGCACCTGTCTTAGCCAAGCTGCCAGTCAACAAGCATGAGCTAGGAAGGGGTCAGTGAAGAGCCCCATTGGTAGTAACAGGCCTCCTTCCACCTCAGAGAAGCCACTGTGCTGATCGAGGCAGATTAGTCGGTCATGGCTCTGCCTGTGTCTTCAGTGCCCACCGTTCTGCTAAGAATGTTTCCAAGAGATTTTTATGATCCAGTTTTTATGATTCTCTTCACTGGTTGGTTGTGACCGCATCCAGGTCAGTGTTTTGGGAAAATGACTTGACACCCCTCCACCCTTCGGTATTAAGCCACATGCCATTGAATTCTAGGCGTGGCTTGCTGGCAGTTGATCATGTGACTCTGTGCAGGCCTCTTCCATTACTCCTTGATACTGCCTGTATCACTAGATGCTGGCACTGACCCAGTAATGGTGAGGCTTTGGCTTCATGAATGCCTAGAAGGTTCAGGCAGAGGAGTTGCAGCAGCCTGTCTCTTATCCATCCAAGTCTGAGACCCCTTGAATGAGATAACAGTTGAGATGTCCCCAGCTCTACAGTGGTGCACTCTGGATGTGGCACCAGCTCTCACTGACTGTAAGAGACAAGCTTTGCTGATTGACATTCGTGACTTCAGAACTTCATGCTGATAGACTGAGTGGAAAGCAGTGTCAGACTGGGAGGGAAGGGACATTGGCCTGGCCTAAGAAAGCATTTTTCATGCTATGGATACTAAAGTCACTCTGAACATGCCAGACCAGCATCACTGCAACATGCATGGAGGAAACACTGTGTATTCAACACTAACCGTCTTCAGGAGGAGCTTGTGTTTATACTGAGAAATAAGATCCCATTCATTGACATGAAAATGTTGATGTGAGATCAGAATGTGTTAGGGGCTTTCAGTATAGCTCAGTAGTAGAATGCTTGCCAAGCGTGACTGAGGCACCAGGTTCAGTCTACAGCATGGTCAGAATAAAAATTTCTGTGAATGTGTGTCTTATAGCTTCTTGCATCCTAAAAATGGGCTTTCTAAAGTGTGCCGCTTTGATGTACTTTACTGTCCTTATGTTAGGCATTGCTGTGTTTCTGTGGGTTACAAGGCCTTGGCACCAAGCACAGCAGTGGCCTTAAAAGCTCCTTTTCAAAAGTATCATCAAAAACTGCTGAGTCACACAGTCTTGTTGAGAACAGAGCTCTGGAACAGATTCACATGCTGCTGAATTTGTCAGCATGCCTTGATTGTTAAAGTACTTCTTCAACTTTCTTATGATTGACAGTTTGAGACTTACTCAGAGTAGGTCGAACAGTATGAGAAACTGCTGTAGACCTATAAGCCCAGCTTGAACAGTAAGCATTTTGCTAAACTTGCTTAATCTAGCCCCCTACTATACTTCTAAAACATTTTAGGGAAGTTTAGACATGTTGTTTTGATCGTAAATATTTTAGTGTATCTCTTACTTATAAGCATATGTTTACCCACCATGGCATTATCATATGTAGCAAAACTAACAATAAATCCTATCATAGTCCATCCAAATTCACATTTCTCCAGCTGTCTCAAAGATACCTTTCTAGAGCTGGGTGTTTTGTTTTGTTTTGAAAGCTAGCACTTTTTTAACAACTGTGTTTATGGTGAGGAAACAGCAAGCTTTCACATCAGCCTGCCTTTTCAGGATCTTGATTCAGGAATGGTACCGGTCACATTTATGGTCAAGACATTAAGTACCTGTTTCAAATAGTTATTAAACATTTTATGATTATGAAAAGTGTGCTGGAGACTGGGAGAAAAATATTTCCAAAGACTGTATCTGATAAGATACAGAATATGAAAAGAACTCATAAAACATCATAATAAAAAGAATACTCTATTAAAAGAGTGGGAAAAATAATTGCCCAGATAATTCACAAAGGAAGATGTAAAAATGGCCGGGAAATACATGAAAAGATTATCAACATCACTAGTTGTTAGTAAACTACAAATTAAAACCACAGTGACATAGCACCCTGCACCCCCGAGGGCAACTGAATTAGTTCTTAGTACCAAGTGTTGATGCGAGGTAAAATGTCTTTGGAAGGCAGGATGGTGGCACCTTAGAGAGCTGCACGAATATGTAAGATCCAAGTACTTGTCCAAGAGAAATGAAAGCATAAATTACTCCAAGATTTTTACTTGAATCTTTCTAGTAGCACTGTTCACAGTATCTCCAAATTGGAAAGACCCCAAATATCATTCATTTACTGAGTTGCTAGACTGTGGCGTATCCATAGTATGTGATATAACTCAGCAGTAAAAACAATGAAATGCCAATACCAGGGTGACTCTTAACTTGTTAAGTGAAAAAAGTCTGACACGAAAGACTGCCTACTGTTATGATTATTTTTCCATTTCCATTAGACTGTAGAAAATGCAGGACTGTAGCAAGAGAAAACACTTTCCGGGCAGCCTGAGGATAGGGGTGGGACAGGACATCAGCTGCAAAGGCACAGAAAAATTTGTCAAGGGTGATCATGTTCTCTGTCTTAATTGTGGCAACAGGATCCTGTGATGGTCATATGACAAGCTGCCAAAATTCTCCAAATATACACTTACAATGAGTGGGTGTTTAATTTTTTTAATAGTAGCTAAAACCCATTAACTTTAGAGGCATATAACTTCTAGCTATTTGCTGTATCACCTGAGGGAAAATACATAAAGACTGGACTGCCTTTAGAGTAAAGTGGCAAACTGCCCAGCCTCATAGGAGGTAGAGGGGCTGAATAAATGAGAATTAACTGAAAAGGGCAACGTGACGATGTGTGGTGCTTGTCAGATGTGCACAGAATGTCGCATGTCTCCTGTATCCACCTCTTAAATGTCTGAAAAGTCGTGTACCTTTGTGCTCATTTCTTTTTCATATATATATATATATATATATATATATATATATATATATATGTACATATATATATGAGAAATATATACATATATACATGTATATGTTTGTGTGGTATGTGTGGCCCTGAGTGTATGAGCACACATGGGTGTGTGTGTGTATACCTTAAGTTGATGTTGGATGCCTTTCTCAATCATTCTCCATTTCGTATATTGAGACAGGCTCCCTCACTTGAACCCAGAGCTCTCTGAGTTTGGCTAGTCTGCCTAGCCAGCCTGCTCTGGGGACTCTCTGTCTCCCTATCCCATATACTGGGATGACAGGAGGGCCACTGCACCCACTCAGTGTTTACATGGAAGTTGGGGATCCAAACACCATTCCTCTCAGTTACTAGGTCAAGCACTTTACCTGATGATCCATCTGGCTCATTTCTAATGAGTCTTCCTTTTCAAACACACTAAAAGTGAAAATTGGCATGTTATTGGCTCTAAGAGGACAGTTGTTGATGAAAAAATGCCTTTCAGCAGGTGTGGCTTAGCCCCTGAAAGAGCTGCAACCTGCACCGTCAACGTTGGCTGGTCTGTGCCACAGTCCCAGCAGTTCCAGAGAAGAAAAACGCCTTTATATAAGTGTCCTTAATCATGTAGCCCTGCTTGTTTACATCCGAGGGAGACTTGAAATGTGACAGCATTTGCAATAAGTGTGTTTTTTTTTTTAATGAGTGTTTTACAGAACTGTATTTTTAGCCATGTTGGCTTATGTTATATAACCAAGACATCTCGTGGGACACTCTAAATAGAACTTGAAATAGCAAGAGATGACAAAAACTGGTAGAAGCTCTTTGACTGCGAGGATAATCTAATTGTAGTCCATGCTCATGACATAGAAGTTGTCTTCCTGCTTCCCTTGAGGAAATCGGTCTCCACCAGGGGACCTCAGTTTATACTTTTGCATATTTTTAATAGAAAGTAAGTTTGGGTTTCCAGTTCCTCCTTCCCTAAGAGTGAATTGTGACACATGGATGAATTTTATTTGTTGGAAAAACATCTGGTGAATGTCTCCTGGCTACCAGGTACTTCCTTCAAGAAATTTGAAGTCTAGACAGAAAAACAGAAGTAAACTGTTAGAAAAATAGCATCATTTGAGCTGGGTATGTAGCTCAGTAGTACAGTTACTGGTGTAGCATGTGAGGCTCTGGGGTCCATTCATTGCACCATGAAAAAAAAAAAAAGAATAACCTACGGGAATGACCAGGAAGTGTGGGGGAACAGGACAGAGTGCCTGGCATGCTCTTGTGAGGAAGAGGGGAATAGAGGAGACACCTCAGGGAACATAATGTTGCAGCTAAACCTAAAATACACAGATTAGAAGGATTCTCCGGTCAGAAGAAACATATATGGTGGCTTGAAAGTCTGAAAACATTGAAAATTATGTCTGGGGCGCAGAGTTCAATGTGAGAATTAGAACAACCTAGGGCCAGAGAGATGATTGCAGAAAATGTCATTAGACCTGCCTTGATCTGTCACCTAGATTCCATGAAAACATTCATTTACATGAGCCCTGCTTTGTCTTCCCAGGAACACTAGAGCCACACTGGTCAGGCCTCCTGTGGACAGCCATGCTCATCTCTCTGGCCATCGTCATTGCTCTGCCCAAGCCCCATGGCATCCGGGCCTTAATTGCTTCCACAATCCTACGATTGATATTTTCAGTTGGGTTACAACCCACGTTATTTCTGCTGGGAGCTTTCAATGTAAGTATGAATCTCTTCATATCCAACATTCCTTCTGTGGATAAACAGGAATACTTTCCAGTCTGGTGCCTGGCATCTTGGCCTTGGCTTTCAGTCCAGAAAAAATGCTGTTCAATGGACATCTTCCTTTGGCTGCCTCAGGGTATAGTGAGTCTCTTCTGGCATCATTTGGACGTCAACAGTCCATTTCCTAGGAGTATCCCTCTTGGGATCAAGACAGGAAAAGGGACAACAGCGAAGATTTAAGTTAGTCTGGCCAAAGGTTTGTTTAAACCATAGATTTTTTTAGCCAGTAAGTCAAATGATCAAATATTAGCTCAGCGCTTACTTCTGGCCAGGGCCACGTAGAAAAGAGGGGAGAGGTAAGAGGGACTGCTCAGAAACACAGAGATGGATCAAGTGGAGAGGAACGGGGAGAACCAGGGACAGTTTTTGATGTCTGTGGTAATGCATGGAAATGTTGTTTCAGTACAAACGGAGGGTAGACGCAAGCATCCTTAGGAAGGGCCAGCAACTGACAGAAGAGTATAGGTTGCACAGGGTTTTTGGTAGAAGGAAAGGGAAAACTGGCCATGAAAGGCACTGTGGGACTCTTAAGAGTACCTTCCTGTGGCTTTGGTGTCTGCTCTTGGCATATAAGAAAGCTGAGATAGCTGCAGAAAAATGGACATGTTAAGCAAAATAAGGATAATACAGTAATTCTTTCCCTAAACTGGTGTTCAGATTGCAAAAGAAGCAAGGACTCAGAAAAGAGTCTATGGAAAGATGAGCTCAGGGCAAGGAGGCAGGGTTGAAGTTGTGACTTTTATTCTTTTTGACACAGGGTCTTGTTGTGTAGGCCAGCCTCATGTTGAACTTGCTGTGTTTGTCTGGGTTGTACATCCTAGGCTGGCCTTGAACTTTTTATATATCCCAGATTGGTCTTGAACTCACTTTGTAGCTCATACTGGCCTCAAACTCACAATCCTCTGGCTTTGGCCTCCTACAGTGCGGGATTACAGGTGTTTGCCACCATATGCTATGTAAAATTTGTGCTTTAAATGGAAAAGATTAGGCCAAGAAGCAGAACTGAGAAGAGCACTCCGGTTTGTTTCAGCCATGCCTACTGAAGTAGCTGGAGAGAAGATGGCCTCTTACTGTGTTTGCAGTGGGCACTCATCTCAGGGCACTGAACTTTAGGAGAAAGCAGTTGGACCTCATCTTCCAGGTCCACATTCTTTAAAGCATCATCTCATGTTGAAAAATGTTAGATAGAAGAAGAAGAAGAAAAAGAAAAGATTCAGTGGTAGAATCCATGTGGGAAATGCCAGGTTCAACAAAATTAAAAGGTGTTTTAACTGCAGGACTTAGAGGCCTTATGATGCGGATTACGAATCTCTGAGAAAGGGAGCTTACAGATTTATGTTTCCCAAACCTTTTTTCCTGCAGTTTTGTAAATGTGTTACTTGGGAAATCATTTTTATAGAGTAAATGTTGGGAAACTGTTCCCCATAGTAGGAAGTGCTTGCATTATTTTCAAGCCAAGAAATGGTATATACAAAGGCATTCCAGAAAATTCATTCATCCATGTCACCTAGAATGGAGTAAGAGTGTCTGCTGGCAGGGAGGCTATTAGGGGCTCCCGCAGTGCTTTTGATCAGATGTGGTAAGGCTGAGTCATAGCGTAGACATAAGGAACAAGGTTCAAGTGTCAGCAAGGTGAAGGAAGGAGCACCACGGCACGGGCAGGGGCAGAGCCTCGTCCTTCACAGAGCACTACTGGGCTCTTTCTCCAGGTCTGGGAGGCACTACTTTCTGGATTGGGCAGGTGATGAAAGAGACAAATTGTGTATATGTGTGTGGGGGCCAGAGGTCAACTTCATTGTCGTTCTCAAGAGCTATTCACTTCGTTTTTTGTTTTTTGTTTTTTGTTTGTTTGTTTTTTTGTGGTGGGGTCTATCACTGACTTGAAGCGTGCTGATTTGGTTAGTCTGGCTGGCCTGCTTCTGCCTCTCCAGTGCTGGGATTATAAGCACACCCCACTACACTAGGGTTTTTAAATGGGTTCCAGGGTTGACGCTCAGGTCCCCACGCTTGAAGAGCAAGTGCTTTATGAACTAAGCTATCTCCCAAATTTGACAGAAACAAATTTAACTATAGATTCCAATTGTGGGTGACTAGGAGAGGACCAACACTGCCATCTAAAATTAAGCATACAGGAGCTGGAGAGATGGCTCAGTGGTTAAGAGCACTGGCTGCTCATGTAAAGGACCCAGGTTCAGTTCCTGACACCCACATGATAGCTAACAAGCATCTGTAACTCCAGTTCCAGGGGATCTGATACTATTTTCTGACCACCAGGCATTGCATGACATGGGTGCATTTACACACACACACACACACACACACACACACACACACAGGTAATACACTCATACACATAAAAATAATAAATAAAAACAAATGAAATCAAACATTTGACAATTGAGTTTTTAGGATGAAACTCAATTACATTTACATTATTGACTTAGTGCTTGAGGTTACAAGACATGCTGTTAATGTTAGTTTGGGCATTTGTGAATCCATGAGCACAATGACAGAGAGAGAGTGGGGTGTGGGTGATCACCTGCAGTGAGAAGAAGCTATGAAGGAGTACAAGATTAGTGGATGGATGGACGAATGGATTGAATGGATGGACAGTTAGATGGGTGGATGGGTGATAGATGGGTGAATGGAAAGAAGAGACTCTTCTTAGTATCCAAGAGATTGTCTTCTGTGGACTATAATTCTTTTTACTCTGGCTTTTAATCTTTTCACAGTTAACACTTCTTTAACATAAACCACTTGTAAGGAAGACTCGAATGAGACAATTACCATTTATAATACACTGGCTGAGGAGGCCAGAACAGCTATAATAAATAACTATTTTAAAAGCGAGAAATGCCACCCAGACTGTATGGGGGAAGGACAGTAGATGTGAACAGACAGAGGGAAGAGGCCGGGGCAGCATCTGAAATGCAGAGCACTGGAGTTGGGGTTAGGAGGAGGTAGGGAGTCTTGTGCTGCAGGGAGCTGGGGTGGATGTTCAGAGCATACAGGAGAAAATATGAGTGTATCCTGGCAGAATGCCTTGGCAATGGAGCTGGAAGCCAAATCAAAACAGAGTCAGTAAGGAGTAGGAGCAGTGGGCTGCCTGTGACTAGGAGAGTCTGCCTGGGGAAGAGAAGAATAGATTGGCTGAAGTGAATTGTTGGCTTGTTAAGATGGTTAGATGTGGGTATGTTGGAGATTCTGTGATGTCAGAATTATCACTGTCCCTCCCCTCCGCCACCACCTCTCTGAAACTCCATCCAGAGTAGCCAAACTTTCCTACCCTGTGAAAGACCCTCTTCCGCAAGGGTGAGAGCATTGGAAAACCTGGCCAGTTGTAGGTTGAACCTGCTTGAGAAAACCAGAGGTTCTCTGTCCATTGCTGACTTCCTCGCTTATCTGATTATCAAGGAGCTCACTTACACTGGCCTACAGATTAACTGGCAGAATTTCCCTGTACCTGAGGCTGAGGGAGCTAGAATATCAGAAGATGGTTTTACCAAGTACATTCAAAGAGCTTCTCTCCAGTCTTCCCCCAGTTCAAGATTTTCTGGTAACCTGTTATTGAAGATGGATTTCTAGGCGTGGAGTTTCTATCCAAGTTAAGAATGTATTATCCAGTAGATCAGTTAGAGCCCCTTCAAATGTAAGAGTCAGGAGAAAATGTGTTGGTTCACTTTGTCTTAGAAATTGAGAGCCTTGCTTCATGTATAGCTGTTACAGGGGCTCAGATATAGCACCAGAGCCCAGTTCTTCCATCCGTCTTTCAGCTCTGTGTCGTCTGTACTGGTGTGTTCTCATGATCTGAAGTATGGTAAGAAAATGCCGGCAACTCCAGAACTCTGTACATTCAAATTTAAGGTGAACAGGACAGAACAGAATAATCTCTTGCTGTAACCTCAGGGAAAAGTCCTGTGGATTTCCACTGGCTTCATTTGGTCCTGCTCCTATCCCCAACCAATCATTATACTCAGGAGAATAGAATATTGTGTTTGGCCAGGGTAGAGCCCAATCAAGACCCTGAGAACTGATCCTTGGAAAGGGATGGATCCCCACAGCAAAATCAGAAATGATTCCTAGAACAAGAGGAGAGAATTCATGCTGGCACACCTTGTTTCTCAAGAAAATTGTCATTTTCCTTGTGAACACAGAACCAAAGAAAGATAAGAATTGTCCAAGTCTTAATAAATTGCAATTGTGTAAGGTCTAAACTGTAACCAGTTTAGAGAAAGCTTTTAATCATGCTGATCACAGAGTTTGTGGATAGAGGTGATTCCTGTGTTTGACTAACCCATATAAGAATGTAAGAAATGATTCATCTCTGATTTTGAAAATCATAATTTCAGTATGTGTTAATTTTGTTCTTGCCATATACAAGTGCTACTGGATTACTGGTGCTCATGAAGTTATTTGACTACAGTGTAATTTGTAATATGCCTGAAAAGCAAAGTAATGAAATGACTTGGAGCTGTAGGACAGTTCTAGATGGGTTTGGTGGGCACTGAGTGCTGAGAGTCCCCTAGAGTTCTCATGCAGTTTAGCATGATCCATGCCATCTGACTCTTCCCACCATGGTCTGTTCTCAGGTATGCAATAAAATCATCTTTCTGATGAGCTTTGTGGGTAACTGTGGGACATTCACCAGAGGCTACCGAGCCATGGTTCTGGACGTCGAATTCCTCTATCATTTGCTGTATCTACTCATCTGTGCCATGGGCCTTTTTGTCCATGAGTTCTTCTACAGTTTACTGGTGAGTACCAGGTGCTCAGATATTTTACATGTGGAGAACTATGCCTTCTCTTATCACAGACTCTGTGGTAGCTGGTATGCCTGGTCTTACAAGGTCAAGACCCTACTATGCTCAGTCTTGCTGGGGGTGATGAGGAACGGTGAAGAAGAAAGTGACACCAGAAGACAGGGCAGCTCTGGGAACCCTGTGGTGCACAGTCCCATCGTGTGCCCTCTGTGGCACATCTGTTCGTTTCCACTGGTGGAAGAAGCTTCCATCTGACTCAGTCGTTTCCTGTATGTGTGTCTGTCTCTCAGACTTGGCAATGTTTACCAAGGGGAGTGTGTTTTAACATCATTTACAGTACTATAGAACGCATTTCTCAGTGAAAATACATGATGATGTTGTCTTGTTCCCATGAAGCCAGGTGGTTAAGGCCTTGACAGTGCATGAGTTGGTTCTTTCTCCTTTCTTCTGAGTAGATTAAATTACAAATCAAATAATGACTTGCTGCCTTGTAGTCGAAGGGAATTTAGATCTGAAGAGGTGGAGATAAGAAATTTCCTTGTACCTACATGAAGCATAAACCTGACCTACCATGAAAACACTAGAAATACAAAAATATGATGATCAAAAATTACCAAAGCTGTTAAATCAGCTATCCCCCTTCCATCAAAAATATCATAGAGAATTCACCAGCATTAGCTCAGTCCATTAGTGGTGGATGTTGGCAGGCTAAACAGAATGGATCATTTACTCTAATTTCAAAATCCATCTGGCTAAACTGAGTTTTAGGCAAAGAAACTTCAAGATATATTTGTGATAGCCATAATGTGGCCTGTTTTGGTCATTCTGTATCAGAAATCTTTAGAGCATTTTGTCTGTTCTGTGTCATGCAAGAATGTCTCTGGCTAGGGTTCCAGCTTATGAGTCAGGGGCAGCAAACTCTTGTCCTTCCTGGATGGAGTGACAGAGGTCACTGAGTAGTCTGTCTTGAGGAGATTCCCCTTTTGAACAGTACCATCCTTCCCAGATGGAGCATGGCTCTTCCTTCTGTTCCCCTTCAGTTCATCTCCCTCCCTCCCTTCCTCCCTCCCTCCCTCCTTCCCTCCATTCCTCCCTCCCTTCCTCCCTTCCTTATTTATTTTATGTGTATGAGTGTTATGCCTGCATGTATTTAAGTGTACCCATGTTGTGCGGTGTCCACAAAGGACAGAAGAGGGCGTCAGAAACCCTGAAACTGGAGTTACTGATAGTTGTTAGCCACCATGTGGGTGCTAGGATTCGAACCCAGGTCCTTTGCAAGAAGAGCTAGTGCTCTTAACTGCTGAGCCATCTCTTCAGCCCCCAGTTGATCTCTATTTGCATCATTTGTAGTACCAGCGAGTGTCCTTCCTAATTGCAAGGGATGGAATAAGACAGTCCCAACTCATGTCCTCACAATTGACAAAGCAGTAGTTGCTCCTCTTCACAAGTGGTCACTGTGTGTTGTACACTCTCATCACCCGTTTTGAGGTAGATGACATCCATTCACGGCTAAGGAGAATGGGGCCTGGTGTGAGGTTAAGTAACTTTTGTCCTGAGTCACATAGTAAGTTGATGTTCCAAGTTCATAACTAGTTCACCCGAGAATAAGTCAGTGCCTCGGTGAAACTGCTTTTTCATGTTGCAGTTCACCTCTGTGCTTTCACAGAAAGACAAAGTGAAACTCAGAGCTCCCATCGTTTTCCCTGAGCTCAGTAACCCTCTATTGAATCATAGTAGGGTCAGTCTTGGTGAGTCTCTTCTGTGTGCTTCTGAGCTTTTCTGAGCTTTGGCTTGCCTGTAGCCTCAAGTGGCAGGCTCCTTTTGGTGGCCAAAGCAGTACTGGACAGATCTGATGAGAATCTAAAATCCAATACTGAAGCTGTTCACATTATTCCACAAAGGAGAAAAGCCTACCTCCCCCTCCTCACCAAACCCTGGGTTTTCTGTAAAAGGAAAGAGACCTCCAGCAGAAAGAGGCTCCCAGGTGGTAAGAGACCATTAGTCTAGGGGGGAAGAAGGAACCACTGTAATCCCGTGGCCTAATTAAAGTGCTGTGACCCCCCAGAGACTAGCTGGACCTAGTCTGAATCCTGCATTCAACTTATATTCTTAGAAAAATATTAACACCGGAGATGAAAATGTACAAAGTTCATAAACAGGCAGGTAACAGAATGAGGAATCCAGATGGTGGATAAACATGGAGTCATGTTCATCCCTAACAGTTAAACCAAGACAAACTAGCTAAAACACAATCATGAGTCCTGGTTTTACCTGTCATGACAGGAGAGTTTAAAAAGCACAGTTCCTGGTCTGGTGGCCATAGGAACACAGTGATAAGTGTAAGTTGATTTTGCCTTCTAGTATAATATGCATTATAAGTTTCCATTTCTGGAAGTCAGTCAAAAAGCCAAAAGTAGGCAAGTATGTATGCAGCTATATACAGTGATTGTGGAAGTGCTTATAATAATTGAAAACATGCTGACTTTTCAAAAACTGGTACTGCGATACTGTTGCCAGAACATGAAAATGTTCGTGAGTGCTGGCTGAAAGAGGCTATGTACCAGTGTTAAAGAATTGTAATAATATCCATACATTGCATCTGTTCAAAATCAGAGTAACTTGATTAGATGATAGAATTGTTATTTGTTTCTTTGTATTCTATCTTTCCCAAATTTCCTACATTGAACAGTGGTGAATTTTTTTTTATTCAAAGAGGTTTTCTTTTTTAAAAGAATGTTGTTTTGAAATCAATAATATTTGGGTCTGGAGAGATAACTCAGTAGTTACGAGCACTGGTCCTCTTGCAGAGGACCTGAATTTGATTCCCAGCACCTGCATGGCAGCTAACAACCATTCAGAACTCCAGTTCCAGGGGAGCCAACACCCTCTTCTGTCTCCCTCAGGCATTGCACAACACAGGTGCACCTACCTACACGTAAGCAATATACTGATACACGTAAAATAAAAATAATAAATAAAATATTTATTTTAAATCAAGAATAATTGATAGGTAAAAGCCAGAAGAGTCTTTTCTGTGATTTGAGCTGTTGAGTCCCACCCACAGGAAACAAGCACCTGTTGCTCATTGTGTAGTGTGCTCTTGGTACTTACCAGGCCTTTCTACAGAACTAGTCTCAAGAGCAGATTGGGATTAGGTGGGCAGAAAAGCTAACTGACCAGAAAACAGCCTCAAATTAAAACTGTAAACTGAAGAGATTCTGGGGCAGTTACTTCCATCCACTTATTGTACAGATGAGGAAGCTGAGGTCCAAAGAGATTAGATGGTTTGGTCAATATCTTGCTGTAAATTAAAAGCCAAGTTAGGAGCCTAACTGCTCCCTCCATGACTGACTTCACTGTGCAGTCCCCCAGAGCTGCAATGGAGACTGAAACTTTTGAAGATGTCTAGGCACAGGATAGAGACTCTATTAATAATTATGTAAAAACTAGCCTTCAGCCAGGCCTGGCAGCATGTGAATACTATAATCCTAGGTGGTCAGGAAGCTGAAGTCAGAGGATCAAGAGTTTTCTGCCAGGATGGGTAACCTAGAAGGGCTTCATTAAAAATGTGTGTGTGTGTGTGTGTGTGTGTGTGTGTGTGTGTATCTAAGTTACCGCGGAGAGCGCTCTTCCTGTTATACCCCAGACCAGTGACTATGACTTGGAATCTGTTAGCCTCTACCTATACCTTCAGATGTCTTGCCTTCCTCTTGAAGCTAGCTTCTTCTTGCAGAGAGTATGTCCCCTTATAGGGGCCAAGCCTAGCCTGTGTGACTTTCAGGGCTCTTCCCTACATTATGGAAGGTATATTAAGGGGTTAGGCTTCCTGGCACATCTCCACTTGGAATGTCATTGCCATCCACTATGTTCTATAACCTTGCCCCATGTCTTTGGTAATTGCGATTTATTATACTTACACAACATATAAGTATGCCTGTGTACAAAGCCTGTATGTGCACTGCTTGTTTACTCTTCATAGTGATTCTGAGTCCTCCAGTCTGCAAAGGAAAAAACTGAGGCTAGAGGCTGGGGACTGCCCAAGATCACAATGTCAGTCAGTAACTGAGCCAAGATGAGACCTTAGCAGCCCAGGGAGCTTACAGCTTGCACTAGCTTGTGACATACCTGCCTTCCCCACCAACACTGGGCTCCAGGAATGCCAGTACCTGGCGTTGGTTGACCCTTTGCAGAAATGCAACAATTTGATTCTAAATGGATGGACTTTCTCCTTGCCTTTCTTCTGTTTCTGGAACTTTTAACCTGTCTGCTCTGTCTGCTTCTTGAACTTGTTACTGTTTCCTCGCCCCTTTATGTTTAACTCAGTTCTCACCATGAAGACAGGCAGCATGTTACTTGTAAAATTATAGAATGCTTCTGAATTTCCAAGAGGGTAGATGGTCTATGCAGTATGTTTGTATTATGGGATGTTGATCTGAACCTAATGTAAAAATTGTTTCTTCTTTAAAACTTGTTCTATCATCTTTCTTTTGAAGCTTTTTGACTTGGTGTACAGAGAAGAGACTTTACTTAATGTCATCAAAAGTGTCACCCGCAATGGACGGTCCATCATCTTGACAGCAGTCCTGGCTCTGATCCTGGTTTATCTGTTCTCAATAGTGGGCTATCTGTTCTTCAAGGATGACTTTATCTTGGAAGTAGATAGGTTGCCCAATGAAACTGCTGTTCCAGGTGGGTTTTTTTTTAATCTTAATATCATATAACTGAACTAGAGCAGATGATGATGTTAGCAATGCAAATGTCTCCCTAACACCAGAGTGGGAATTGTCAGTATAGGTCATTCTCATGCTGTTCAATGGATGGCATTGCATAGCATATCATAAGGATAAGTGATTACTCCATACATTGTATCTATTCATTAAAACCATGCATGGTGGCACATTCCCCTGATCCTAGCACTCTGGAAGCTAAGATGTTAATTGGTGCATTTCCAGGCCAGTCTGGCCTACATAGTGGCAACAGTCTGTCTCAAAAACACAAAACAGGGACTGTGGAGATGGCTCAGGGTTCAAGATCCCTGGCTATTCTGAGGAACAAAGTTTGCTTCCCAGCTCCCATGTTGGGTGGCTCATAACCACCAATAACTCCAGTTCCAGGGGATCTGATACCCTCATCCGACCTCTATAGATACTCTACTCACATTTATAAACAGACACACAGAATTAAATTTAAAAAAATTTTTTAAAAACACAAAACAGTAATGTATTCCTATGATCATATTTTCAACTATCACTTTTTCATAAATTATTTTGATATTATACATTGAAGGCATCCCCTTGGCTGTGAACCCACCTCTAGTAATTTATACCTATGGGAAAAGACCGGCTGAGTGTGTGTGTAAAATCAGATATATCTAAGAGAATGCTCACTACAGTTGGGAGCAAGCTGAAAATTATAGAACATTTCATTAGGTTTTGGTCCATCTTGGGGCTAGAGCATCCTGTACACAGGGTGCATCTTTATAAACCTTTCTGGGAAATACTGATGAGATATCATGGGAAAATACAGAATAACAATAGTAATATCAAACTTTTCATGAAAAGATTCATATGTACCATTTCGCGAGACAAGGCCTCATTTAGTTCAGACTGGTCTCAAACTTACTATGTAGCCAGGGCTGACTTTGAAATCTTGATCCCCTGCTTCCAACACCAAAGTACTGGGATTACATTCATGCACCACTCTGTGTGGATGTGTCTGTGTGTCTTTATTGTGAACAGTAAACCCACAAATTACTAGCAGTGTCTATCTGGGGTGTCTTTTAACTATATGCAAGTTTTGCAGCAAGCTCCTGTTACTTGTATACATAACAAAACCCAAAGTGATTCCCTATTTTCAGGGAATCACATGCTACAGTGATGTCCATACCTTCTTTCTCAGAATAGCTAACACTACTTAGGGATATGATCCTGATTGTGGAGCAGATAGCCAGGCTGCCTGAGTCCTCAGGATAAATGGGAGTGACTGTGACCCACTGAGCTAGGCCACCTTGTCCTCCCCACCCAGATTGTACATCTTGACAGGGAACTCCAGACTTCAGTTGACACCAAGTGGCACGTAATGTTACCTACCTTCAGGTTCTGAACTAAACCAGCCTGGCCCTGAATTTCCATTCATGCCCATTCTTGCTTCTTGTGCAGACTTGGTCCAAATGTTGCTGGAATCTGAACACTCAGTAGTAGTTCTCCAAGAGTTTCAGCTGTTTGTCTTTAAAGTCGGAGAGGTGCTATTTAAGTGTGATATTTCTAGTAAGCCTGCAAAAATTGACATTTTTGGCTTTTTTCCCATCTGGATCACCAAATGAACGTATAAATCACATCTCTACTTTGAATTTATATGCAGGATTGGAGGGTGTTATTTATGTAAAGAATTGTTTAATCAGCCGTGAACTGAGGACTTCAAACATTTTAACCATATGCTGCCAGATTGTTCATCACAAAATTCCCTTCTCTTTCCCAGAAGCTGGCGAGAGTTTGGCAAGTGATTTCCTGTACTCTGATGTGTGCAGGGTGGAGACAGGGGAGAACTGCACTTCTCCTGCACCCAAAGGTAGGACCTTATAGCCACCAGCTCCAAGTGACTATCAGATGCCTGCAGTGACGTTTGAGATGCAGGTGGTGTTGGAAGCAGATTAGATCAGAGACATTGTCAGAAGTCAGGCCAGCAACTGAGAGAAGTTGGAAGAGAGGAGGGAGATAAAGGGAAAATGAAGCTACAGGTGAAGAAATGATGTGCCTATTTGAGCCATGTTTTCCGAGTGCCCACGGATTTCCAGAGACAGTGTGGCTCTGTGAGAGGCAGCAATAGAGGTGGGAGGCAGGCAGGTAAATGTGTGATCACTGGACCAGGATCCTTTCAGTACAGATACACTAGAAGATAAGCAGCCAGCGTAACACTGAGAGAAGAGTACATCAACTGAAAGAGGAGGCCTGGGCAAAGGAGGGGAGAGAGCTATCCCAAAGGCATAAAACAGCTTTGGAGAGATAATGATCATGTGGCAGGAAAGCAGCAAGAAACGATTCTAGAAAAGGACACATCTTGATGGATTTGATGTCAAGTCTAGGCAGGTGAAAGTTCAAGGATAACCATAAGCTGAAAGGGGGAGCAATGCTGGGGATACAGCTCAGTGGACGAGCATTTGCAGGGCCCTGGGTTCAGCCCTCATCGTACAAAATAAAGAAATAAAAGAAAGAAGCGGGGAGGATCAGAGGAGGTCTATGCTTTAGCAAGACGGTTCTTAATGCAGCTGAAGAAGCAAGGCAGGCAGCAGGGCGTGGGATAAGCAGTCTCCCGTGTAAAGCTGTGGCTGCAGATGTCCTTCTGTAAATCCAGCCATGTTTCTGTCCTCTGAGCATCCCCAGTGGAGAACCTGGCAGAACTGTCACCTGAGAGACTAGATGCCTGTACGCAGCTTAGCCTAAGCCAAAAGACTATTCTGTTTGCAAGTGGGACTAGAGTTTAACATCCTTGAACAAGAGGTCAGAGATATCTGAAGCTCAAAAGCGCAAGGGCAATACAGACATGGTTTAAGGCGTTATCAGGGTTTAGTAGTGGAAGCAGCCTACTCTGAAAGCAAGTATCTTAGTCTTGGTTCCTTAGTTTTATTTCTTGTGGCTGCCAGCTGGAGAGATGGCATTTGGGAAACATTGCAGAGAATCAAAGTATCTCTTTCCCCCTCACGTCTTCACTGTGTTATGACTCGCCCTGCTTGTAGAGCTGCTCCCTACGGAAGAAACGGAACAGGATAAGGAACACACGTGTGAGACGCTGCTCATGTGCATCGTCACTGTTCTGAGTCATGGGCTGCGAAGCGGGGGCGGAGTAGGAGATGTGCTCAGGAAGCCATCCAAAGAGGTAAAATGGATCCCAGGGGGAATAAAGGGCACAGGGGCACGTGGGGGTGGCCAGTGGGAGCGCGTTGTGGCAGTGCTGAGTGTAAACTGTCAGTGCGGAGGACGAGCTGGGAGTGTGTGCACGAGCTACTCAGTTCTCCCCTCCCTTCTTCTTGTTGAGACTGTGCAACATGGTCACCTACATGGGAAGGGACAATTGTGATTCCATATTCTCCAGACTCAGGTCTCCTTTAATATTAGGTCTGGCTTCCCCCAACATATTTCTAGAACCTTCCTAGTTGTGTCCCCCAACAACTGGAAAATTTACAGTATAGACCCAGGAGATGAAAAGAAGCATAGCTGTGGGTTTTAAAGTTTGATGCCTAATATAACTCCTGGCCAAGCTGACACCTGTCCAACTGGGCTCTGAACTCGGAAGAGCAGAGGGCAGTGAGGAGACTGCCTGACTGTGCATCTGTCTTCTGTAGGAGCCCCTGTTCGCTGCAAGAGTGATCTATGATCTCCTGTTCTTCTTCATGGTTATCATCATTGTCCTGAACTTGATTTTTGGGGTCATCATTGACACCTTTGCTGACCTGAGGAGTGAGAAACAGAAGAAGGAGGAGATCTTAAAGACCACATGCTTCATCTGCGGTGAGCATCTGCCCCTCTTGGGCAAGCAAGCCACTAGCAAAGATGGCCACATGTTGTATAAGACAAATGTATTTCATTGTCTTTCTATGGCTGGATTGCTTGGTCCAGTGACTAAGTCAATTAGAAAGGAATGCTGTCATCCAGCTGCAGCCTGTGGATGTCTTAAGTCCTGGCAGGATCAGACTTTCAGTAGAAAAATACTGTTGGAGTGGGGCATGGCAGCACCCACCTGTGATCCTAGCACTTAGCAGGCTGAGGCAGGATGATCTATCTGAGTTCAAGGCCAGCCTCACTATATAGCAAGTTCCAGGCCAACCTGAGCTACCTAGTAAGAGTCTGTCCGAGGAAGGAAGGAAGGAAAGTAGGTTGGTTTTGTACAGTAAGGCTAAAGTTAAAGGCTTGGGCGTGTTGTATGAAATCTGGATTCTGATCCAGACTCAGCTGCTCACTAGCCATCCACCTGTGTTCAGTCACACTTCTCTGGATCTTGCCCCTTATCTGTAAAATGGGTGGTTTTGCTCTGCACCTCTCTGCATTACTATGAGAAGCAGGAGGGAGATTTTGCATAAGCCTCCTGGCTTACACCCTGCACACTGCAGGCCAAGTAGGGAACTGCCACATAAAATACGGGCTCACAGCTGTGATCCTAACATTTGGAGGACACTGAGGCAGGAGTTCAAGACCCACCTAGGATACACAGTGAGTTTGAGGCCAGCCTGGGTCATATGAGACCCTGTCTCAAAAAACAAAATAAAAATAAATAAATGAGAAACAGGTGCATGGAGGTTCTAAAAACAGTCACTTTTCATATAACTACAGGAAAGTCTATGCAAATGCAAACTAATCATGTGGAAATCTAGAAGCTGAGTAATCATTTCAGGATTATTCATAATATAGTTACTAAATATATGAATTTATTTCTGGTATATATACTTAAAAATATGAGCATTTTCCTTTTAAACATTTAAATTCTTTGCTATAAAGCCTCCTTAAAACCCATTTTTAAAGCTTTTCATTTTGATGTAATTTGAGTTACAGAAAAGTCGTAAGATGAGTACAAAGAATTTCTCAGTGCTCATAAACATTAAACATGATTCTTCAGTCAAATATTAGTTGTTCTTATTCACCACACACACACACACACACACACGCACACACAGAGTTTCTGAACCATTTCAGTATCAGTGGTTGACATCATGTCTTGTTCCTAAATATTTCAGTATATATTTTCTAACAAGAGCAGTCTCATACACACACGCACACACACACGCACTATAAGGACCAAAACTGGGAAATTAAAATAGTTACAAAGTGATACTCTATATACCTTATTTAAAGCCTCACCTTTTGCCAGGTATGGTGTAGCACACCTTTAATCTCAGCACTCTGGGGGCAGAGGCAGGTGGATCTCTGTGGGTTCAAGGCCAGCTGGGGCCTCAGGGAGACCCTGTCTCAGAAACAAAGAAATGACCTCACTCTTCATCCCAGCAACACCCTTCCCTCCCTTTACCTCCATTGACATCTCTCAGGAATATTAGGCAGCACTCAACAATCAAGAAAATGCCGCATAGACATGGCCATAGGCCGCTTCAATGGAGGCAATTCCCCAGTTGAGGCTCCTTCAACCCTGGTGTGCCAAGTTGACTCTAAAGCTGTGCAGCACATTTATCTTGTCCCTATTTGATCTCTATAAAAATGTTACCATGCCTGCATTTTGGCATTTACCTTGGTGGAGAGAGCTTACATTCACTGATTGTCTGCTATGTGTGAGACCTTCACTCATGGTCTCATTTAACCCCTGAGCACATTGGAACCTGGATGGCAGGCTTCTCATGCACCCACAGGCAGCCAAGACACATGACCATTTAGTAATAAACAGCAAATGGCAGAGGAGGTATTCAGACCCACCTAGGGTCTGGGAAGGGTAATGCCCACCTGTAATCCCAGCACTTGAGAATCTGAACCAGGAGGATTAGCTATGTAGTGAGTTTGAGGTCAGTCTAGTCTACATGAGACCCTGTTTCAAAAACAAAATAAAACCCCACTGGGCCAGAGAAACCCAAATGGGTCAGACTCACAGCCTGTGTGTTCCTGCCATAATGAGAGAGTGCTTACAAGGCCAACACAATCCAGTTCTTCATTCAGATAAAATTGAGTCAGCTGCCTCGCCTATATTGACTTTTCTGAGCGGTGGCTGCTTGGTGAAGTCTGGACTGTGCTTTCTTTTGTAGGCTTGGAAAGAGACAAGTTTGACAACAAGACTGTCACCTTTGAAGAGCACATCAAGGAAGAACATAACATGTGGCACTACCTGTGTTTCATTGTGCTGGTGAAAGTGAAGGACTCCACAGAATACACCGGACCAGAGAGTTACGTGGCAGAAATGATCAGGGTGAGTGGTGGTGGGACGGCCTTGCTGACCACTGGTCTGCTCAAAGTCGGGTCCTGGCCACATACCAAAAACCTAGCACCCGGTGTTGACTGAGCCCTTCTTGATGCCCTGTGTAACCCCATATGTTCTCTTGGGTTCCTTAGGATCAAATAGCCCACTGTCAGCCTGTTGTTCCCAAGGAAGGAATGCTGAGGTTGGAGAAATTGACACAGGACTATTAACTGGGCTGGGGTCTTAACCAACATCAGATTAGTTATAAGTCTGCCTCTCTTGAGGTGTCTTACATACATAATGATCACTAGACAGTTCGGCATGACTTGACTATGTGGGCTCAGCCGGGCCTTCTGGGAGGCAGTCTGTTAATCATCTAGATGGGATCATATGAAAGGGAGAAGCTGAACCCCAGATTAATCTTCCTGCTGATGGGAAGTGTGGATTGCCATGTCCCAGCACAGGGGTGGTGGGAGGCTGCTGCAGGAGTTCAGAGCCTTCTTCTCCAGTAGGGCTTTGAGGAGGCACTAGATGTGTGCTGTGGGGTCCCCAGCCAGCTGTCCTTTCCAACCTGTGCTTTCCAAATTCATTAAGGTGTTCAGGAGTGTGTGGCAAAGCACGAAGGCGTCAACTGTGCAATCAGGGAGCCTTTGTGATGAGTGTGGACTCGCTCAGGAGAGAGCCATGGGCTATGCGAAAGGCTCTGTGGTTTGCTGCTCTCCTTCCGGTTGCTAAGGACTTTTGCAATCTGCTTGACAATGAATTAGCCTGACCAGGCTCTGCTGTGGTTGCTTTATGCCTGTGATTTTCAAGCTTTCCATGTTAAGATGTTCAAATCAGGTCTGTGCACATAAGCAGCAGCATTTGCATGCTAGGGATGGGTAGGCTCTGAATTATACTGCTGGCAGGGCCTTAGTAACATGGTTCTATGGGCTGAGGCACAGGTCCTGGGAGGCTTCCTGGAGCGAGGTCACTGCCATCTGTACTTTGACATCCTTAGAGTCTCTGTTAGTTACTTTTCTCATTGCTGTGACCAAATACCTAAAAAGAAGGAACTTCAAGGAGAAAGGGTTCTTTTGGCTTACAGTTTGAGAGGATTACAGTCCAATATGGCTTGGGAAGGCATGGAGGCAGAAGTGAGAGGCAGCTGGTCACACTGCATCCACAGTCAGGAAGCAGAGGGAGAGATGAATGCTGGTGCTCTGCTTCCGTCTTCCTTCTTATTCAGTCCAGGACCCCAGCCCATAGAATGGTGCCACCCACAATTAAGGTGGGTCTTCCCACATCAACTGACCCAGTCTAGAATCACTCACAGAGGTCTGTCAGGATGACAGTGTTAACCATTACAGGGTACAATCCTTTCTTCTTAAATTTTAGTCACATAGAGATTTTCTGGCAGTGTAGTTGCAGTTCCAATTTGGACTGAGCAGTCACTGCCAGGACTTAACCACTTCCACCAGCCCTCTTGGAGTGCCAACACTACAGGTATTTGATTCCCTTTTTCGGTAGTAAGTATCCAACAGAAGACACAGAACACACTGATCTCAGCAGTTACCAGCAAGGGCTGGGAACATGGCTAAATGAATAAAGTGTGTGTTGTGCTGAGGTCCTAAACTTGAGTTCAGATTCCCAGATTCCAAACATGGTTGCATGTACCAGTAATTCCAAACAGAAATGTCCCAGGAGCTCACTGGCCAGCCTGTGTAGCTAATCGGTGAGCTCCACATTCAGCTAGAGATACTGTCTTCAAAAATATGGTGGAGGTCCAGCAAGATGACCCAGTAGGTGAAAGTGCTTGCTGCCAAGCTTGATGACCTGAGTTTGATCCCCAAAACCCACATGGTAGAAGGAGAGAATTGACTTCTATAGGTTGTCTCTGACCTCCACCGTGCACACACACACATATACACATACACATCTCATCTGAACAGCTTAAGACAGAAAGCTTGAAAGTCACATGCATAAGTAAATGAATGAATACATAAATGTAAAAAGTCTTTTAAAAAATCAGTAAAAGACACCTGACATTGGCCTCTACACATGCACACACGTGCACACACAGTATCAATGGTTGTTTTTCTGTTGCTATGATAAAACACTGACCAGGAACAACTTGGGGAGGAAGGGGTTTATTTCATCTTACATATCCAAGGCACAGTCCATCACAGAGGAAAACCAGGGCAGGAGCCCAGAGCAGGAACTTGGAGGTAAAAGCTGAAGCAGAGACTATAGTAGACCACTGCTTTCTGGCTTGGTCCCTCTGGTTTTCTCAGCTACTTTTCCTATACAGCCCAGGCCCACCTGACCAGGGATGGCACCACCTACAGAGGACTGGGCCCTCTCACATTAACGAACAAATTAAGAAAATGCCCCCAGAACATGCTCACAGGCCAATCTTATGAACTAACTCCCAGTTGAGGTTCCCTGTTCCCAAATAACTCTAGTTTGTGTCAAGTTGACAAAAACTAACGAGCACACACAGCAAACGCCAAACACATGGAGATTAACATCAAGACTCATTATGTAACTACCGAGGAAAAATATTCCCAACCCTTTCTACGTGTAGCCTTCTTCACACGTATAGTCCTTTCATATCTACATTTGGTCACTAGAATTACCCTATATAGCCAGGTCAAAGAATACTCAGGATCAAGGATAAAGGGGTGAGGCACTATAGCGGAAAAACCCTCTGAAAACTCTGGAAAGAAGGAAGGTAAAGAGAGAAGAGCCAGAGGTGAGCAGAGAAAAAAAAGAAAAAGCAAACACAAAGAAGGAAGGGGGAGAAAAGGACACAAGTTCAAGAATGAGCACTGTGGCTTTTCATTATGAGAAACATCCAGCATAAACACGTTGAAGAAGGGAATTTATTTTGCCTCATTGTCTCAGGTGTTTCAGTCCATGGTTTTCTGGCTCTCATCATGGGGGGGAGGGTGTGGCAGAACAGTTACTCACCTCATGGAGATCAGAGAGCAAAAAGACGAGGTATCCTTTAAAGACACAGTTTGGCCTAGGGAGATGGCTCAGTGGGTAGAGTGTTTGCTTCACAAGCATGAGGACCTGAGTTTAGATACCCAGTGACCACATTAAAAGCAGTAAGAACCAGCTATAGATTGATCCATCGATTAAGCCAGAGCTATCATGATAGACTCATCCCTCAATGATTGGATCTATCAGCTAGAGACAAAGCCTTTAGCACATAAGCCTTTGGTGGTTGGAGGGGAGGGGACCTCACCGATACTGTAACCTGGATGGGTGAAGATGAAAGAGCAAGGCTACAGTAAGTCCCTGCCTGATCTAGCCCAGAAGGTGCTAAGGCAGTTTAGAAGTCACCTGCCATAGCATGTTGATGGGAGGCAGCTGGCAGGGTGCTGATGAGACCCGATCAGGTGGGAACAGATGTCTGTGTGTAAAGAGCTCACCTTATGAATTCCTTACGAATTCAGATGGAGCCAGAAGCAGTTCTTACAGGATCAGGGTGCTCTAACTAAATAGTCTTCTGATCATGTTTCCACCAATGGCTGACACTGGCCAGTAAGCCCATTTTTCTCAGCATGCATATTGACACAACCTGTGGACCTGCACAGATAGTGACCCACACTTTTCTCCTCTCACTTTCTCTTCTCTCTAAAGTGCCTGGCTGTGTCCTATCTCTAAATCTTTCTAGGGCTTGTTCTGAAGCTTTCTGTTAATCACCTTACCTTGTAGTCATAAAAGCGTCTGATGCCCTTTGGGCTTCTGTCTCAGTCATGGAAAAATACTGGAGTCTTGTGAGCAGGCACTTGACTGGGATTAAGAGCCAGAGTGACCTCTTTCCTTCTATGCAGCCCTGTCAGAGACCTCTCTGTGTGACGTGCTGAGAGCCTGACATCCATCATATGTCCCATCCATACCATGCTTTGATTGTCAGAAGGCCTGAAAATCTGGGGCATCAGAGGGTTCTTAACTCTGAATGTAGGCATCACTGGGGAGCCAGCTGTTTTGTGTTCTGAGGGATGGTGCAGAGGAGTGTTAGAGTTGCCAGTTGAAAGGCAGAACCTTCTGGCCGGTGCTTGTTTGCAGTGGTGACTCAACTTGGTGCCACCTGAATTCCTGATGTCTCCCCAAAGAGAGTTAGCCACAGCAGGACAGGATTTGGAGGTGCTCAGCTTCATCACTCAAGAGTGCCTCTTGGGTCCTCAGAGCTGCCTTGGAGCAGGCCACATGCCCACGTTGTAACCCCATGAGATCATGCCTATGGAAGCAGCTACAGACAGGAGAAAAGGGCTCCTGAACTTCCCCTCTGAGGCCAGCCTCCTTCCCACTGCTTCCGGGAGGGAAAAATTGGACATATGTGTGACAAACCAAGCCTAGGAGACTGCAGATACTGCGGGTAAAGTACAGAAAAGGAACAGCTGATGAGCCTGTCAGAGAAGGAAAGGAAAGGCTCACTACCCTTCTATATAAGTGGTGTACCCAGAAGAATCTGAGACAGGCTCTTCTGTGGTGTGTGGTTCTCGGGACACCACTGCTTACCTGATGGTAGAAGAGGGCTGATTAATTCTTTTTTAGCACCATTTGTTAAGATTCCAGAACTTCCAAAAGACATGGCAACTGCTAAAGGCCACACAAGAGACCCAGCAGAAAGGCCGCAGGCAGCTATTTGGAGGATGGAGGAGCTTCCCTGTGCCACAAGGACAGCAACTTGCAGACAGGAGCACTGGGGACAGAAAAATGGACTTCACCTCCCAAAGCTAGCGTCTGGTTAATGGAGTCTTGCTTGGGAATCATATTGAGAAGAGTTCTAAGATGCCCAAGCTGATTTAGGGCAAATGAGAATTCACTAGCTATGAGTAAATAGAGGCGGATAGGTAGGATAAGGGGGCTGCCTAGGGATCGCCTGCCTCCATTCATATCCCCAAAGGCGCACTTCTTCCTGTGGTGACTGCCAGCCTGTGTAAAAATATGTCAGCTGGGTATGGTGGTTCACACCTGTAATCCAAGCACTCAGGAGGCAGAGGCAAAAAGATCAGGAATCTGAGGCCAGCCTGGATTACAGCAGACCTTATCTCAAACAACCAAACCCCTACAAGGCAGTCTTACTAGGCCAGCTGTATCACCTTTCCTAGTTCTTTCTAGAAACTACCTGCAGTCAAGGTAACAAGGCTCTCCTCTCTATAAAGAAAAATTTCGTATTTCTTGCCATTCCTAGAGAGAGGAAAAGAAGGAACCTTTAAAGAAGCTGTACCTTGAAGTTTAGAAATTCATGCTGGCCATTTTCTACAAATTGTTTCACTTCAACATAAGAGAAGATCATATATTCTTCCAGCTCACCTTTTGGTCGTTCCCTCTCCTGCTTCATTGGTGTACCCCGCCATGAAGCCCATCCCTTCCTAGGGATTGGATCTTGGGACAGAAGACCCTGGTTTGAGAGTCTGCCCTGTTCCTTCGTAGGTGTGTAACCCCCAAGTCATAGGGTATCACTGACCTGAATGCTCTATGAATTGAAGTTGATACCACCTCACACATCTGTCTGGGGATGAACAGATAAGTCCAGGTGGGTGGCAGAAGGATGGTGAAAGTAACAGCTGACAGGCAGGCTTAGAGCACAGCAGCAAGCCAGCAGAATGCCACAAGGTAACTGACAGGAGAGCTTCCAGAAGCTTCCTTTCCTGTATGTAGTTCCAGGACTGTGGGTGACACCTTGACAGATGGCACATTGCCACCAAGACATCTTGACTTTGATAATGCCCTGCATGGTGAATCCCTTCTTTCCCCTTTCTCCAGTGTCAAATCACCAGGTGTTCTTGAATTTGGAGGTAGGACATGACTGACATTACCATAGTCTTCGTTGAATGAGCAGAGTGTCTTTCCATGTGTTTGGAACTTTCAGTGTCCAGTACTTGACTTCTGTTGATTCAGAGAGTAGTCTTGTAGGTCTCAGATTCTATCCTGGGATTACTCTTGGCTCACTGGTAGACCTGTCTGTCTCTTGCTTACAGCCCCTGATGACAGAAGGAAGGTTTTGTGACTCAAAAGCCTGGAGAAGCTCACTTTCTTCCCTATTTCCACCCCCCATGGACATGTAGCTTCTTACAGGAGAAATGGTGTCGCATTGTCACCTTGGTCCCTGGGCAGCCTGTGACTGCAGAGTGACCTCACATAGCCCCTGGCAGCTTAGGGATAGCAGGGAGTTGGGAAGGCGGACATCAGGTTGCTTTTCCACACAGGAGCTGGAGTGGTGAAGCTAGCCTAAGGAGTTTTAGCAGTACCCTTCAGAAACAAGCGAGCTTGGAAGTCTAAGTCACACCTGCATTTGTGCCATCACATAGGTGCTATGCGCCCTTCAGTATCATTTTTGTACCATTTGTCTTTGCTCTATGCTCACAGAACTGAGGATTTGTGTTAGCCTATAGATGATCCTTGGACAGGCCAGGCTATTGAATAGGAAGCCACTATGAATTATTTGCCAGTAGCATTAAATACTGCACAAATGGGGTCATCATAAGTAGAGGATCCAATATATGATTCCCAGCAAAAATGCACAGCCCAATTTTATGCCATAGCCACGTGTAGGAGCCTGAATTCTTCTTCAATGTTAGAAGCTCAAGAAACATTAAAGGAAGGTTGCTTTTCTTAAGAAAATGTATTTATGCCAGGCATGGTGGTCCTGAATCCCAGCATTCAGGAGGCAGAGGTAGGTGGATCTCTGTGAGTTCAAGGCCAGCCTGGTCTACATGGTGAGTTCTAGGCCAGCTGGGACTACAAGGAGATCCTGTCTCAAAAAGACCAAAAAAAAAAGAAAGTATATTTCTTTTGCTTCCTAAATTAGGTTTCACTTGTTTATCTTGGAGTTATTATCTTGGAATTATTCTGCCTTGTTGTCTTAGATTTTCCCAGATGTGTTTCTGAGCAAATGCATAGAAAGTGTGGTGATTGGATAGGATATTTATTGTTCATCCACTAAGATCCTGACATGTTCTCCCCTGTGCTTACATGACCCAGAAATGGCTGGAATGGACTAACGTTGCTGGAAGGCTGTGCTGTGCTCAGCTTCACAGGACTGGCTGCACAGTCACTGCTCTCATCATGGGTTATCTTCTGTCAACTTGCACAGTTCTAGGTGCACAATCTTGTTTCATCCTACATGCAGCACTGTGTTTACAGATGGGAACCTAAGGCTCAGAAGGGTGGGGCATCCTCCCCACAGTCATACAGCTGGACCAGCAGGGCTAGTCACCACTCAGCCTCAAGCTGTCCTGACAGGCACATCCAAGTGGGCTTACAGGTGTGATTATCTGTGCTGGTGCAGCCTGCAGCTTTTGTCATCTGGCTGCCTCATCTGTCCAGCATATGGAATTAGCTACCTTTAAAAAGACAAAAAAGGCCTAGTATTTGTAGGGAGGAAAGAGTGTAAGAGGATCTCCAAGGTAATGCTGGCTGGCTGATGCATAAATCAGCAGGCCTAGAGCTTTGTGGTTAGATGGGGTTTAATTCTCAGATCTGTGGGATGTCAGCATGACTGCCCCAAGCAACTAGTGCTAGAGTGTGGAAATGACAGGATTTGGGGAAGGGTAGCTTATAAAGTATATATCTGACATATATATTAATTTTCACTTGCTAAAAATGAGAAACATCACTACCCTCCCTTAAACTTGAGACAGAGAAGAGTGTTTCTTGGTGGCCAGTTTGTTGTAGGGGTTTAGAAGGGGGAGGGAAATCTTAGAACCAAGGGGAAAGGTAACTATCAGAAAACCACAGCCAGACCGGCTTCCACACCCAGGTGACTCATGCCCAAGAGCTTAACTCCGCTACAATTAAACATGAGAACGTCTGATCCACCATCCCTTAAGCCCCCATTGACTCTCTCACAGCTATGGTAGGTCCCTCTCTGTTAATCCCCTCTCAGGTAGTAGGCATTCTACCCAGGAGGGGGCGGCCCACTAGCTAGGCATTCTTGGAAAACCCTTTCCTTAAAAGCCTTAATGCAGTTTGCATCCAAAAAGCAATGTAAGAAACTTTTTTTTTTTTGGCATGAAAAAGTCTGTTGGGTAAATCTCCAGAGCAAATAAATTGTATTCGCAAATTATACAGTAGTAAAAGTCTCAGAGGAGCCACTGGTAAGAGACTGGAAGCAATAGAGATCCTGCCCAGCACTTGTTTATCTGTAGTTGATAAGAAAAGAGACACAGGAAGTAAACAGTCAGAAAGCAACAGTGTGCTAACAAGGGCAAAAGATCAAATGGGAACTGAGTGCCGCCTCTGACTCCCTGTCACTCCCTTCTGTTGTAAAGCAGAACTGGCCAAAGTCTTGCACTTTACTTGACCCTAGAGCGGGAGTGCTATATGCTGCAGACAGTGGGGACATAGCTTTCTGCCAAGGGTAGTCCCAGGACCTGCATGGGGAATAACTCAGGGCTGGGTGGAGACTTGAGACTTTTGTAGATCATAACTAGATAAGATCAAATCAAGGCACTAGACATTTGGGGAGATAGGGCTGCCTAGCAGGAAAGTGGGTATAAACATCACACAGCCCCTGTGGGGAGTCTCAGGTAAGGAAGTTAGAATTGGAGCCCCTACCAGTCATGTGGAATACAGACCAAGGCGGTCCAGAGCTACCTCCACCCGGACCTGTCTTTCCTGAATTTTTACCAACTCTCTTCTCTCCTGGCAGTTCGTAACGTGACTTGACAGCCTTTTACTTCTTGTGAACGTACAGTAACGGGTTTAGACTTTGATTCTAGAAATGAAGGGAGAATGCTGAGAGGAACAGAGTGCCGAAATGAATTCCTGGGAATATAGGTATAAATATTTCAGTGTCTGAAGCACCATAGCCATAGCTTTGTGCCTGACCTGGGAAGCCACAGCATGGGGTGAAATGTCACCCATGCTCAGAAAGCCTTTTGCTGCCATCAGCGAGGAGACAGCCTGTGCTGCCCTCTAAATACGATTCCCAGAATGCCCCCTGGAGTTAGCTGACACCATAGGCCAAGTTCAAGAATATCAGGGTGAGAAAGAAGTGGAGAGGGCTTTGGCACCGACTTCATGGTAGCTGGAAACTGTGTGTCAGCACCATTGGACAGTCGAGCCTCCCAGCCAGCCAGCCTCTCACCTACCCTCAGCACTTGAGCTTGGGTTTCTGTGGCGGCAGCTGCACAGCACAGTTGTTGAGCTTAAATTTCCCCACCCAGCCTCATGACATGTTTTACCCTCTGGTGTAGACGGGCAAGGCCACCCCTTCCTCCTGCACATTTCTTGGACACCTTTCTGTGTGTTGGGAAGCATCTGGCATCTGGCCCCAGTTCTATCCAGAGCTCCCAGTACGTTCTGGATTTTCCAGTCTGATGTGTGGAGGGTGTACTAGGTGGTTTCTAACAGGAAGATGAACAAGGCCATCATCTGCCCTAAAGGATCTGAAACGTTAAAAGAGCATGGGCAATGGAGGCCACCTGACACTCTGGTCTGTGAGATTGCAGTGTCAAGGCTGTGCTCAGCAAGGACTACACGGGTCCCAAGAGGACTGGCTTCCCTACCCAGAAGAGCAGCTTTCCCCACGGTTAATTTGACCAAAGATGTGAATTTACATGTCTCTACATGCTTGTATACATACATAAAATGTTTGCACACAGACACATTTCACTTAAGACAAACCTGATAAACTTAAAAAAAAAAAAAAAGCATTCCACCCACATCCATACCTTGAACCACCCATTTCTGTTCCTTCATCCACTGCAAAGCCCACTAGGCCCCCACTTACCTTTTGGTTCCACACATCTTCATTCCATCTGTAACTCCTTTGCCTTAATGCCTGCATTAATTCCTGATGAGTCTAAAAAATGACTTTTCTGACAGCTAACAGGAGTGTCACACTACTACTGAGAGATATGCAGCCATTAAAAAAGTATCTTTATAGTTCAACCTGGAAAGTGCCCTGAACTGGACTGTCTTTATGAAGTGCATATATTCAAACCCTTGAAAACTTGTTTCCTTTCAATGAGGCTTCCCTGCTGAGAGCATGAGGATGGCGGGAGGACCTAGAGACTGCCGCCATTTGTACTTAGAGGTCATGTAGGTGGGCAAGACTCCGAGTTGTCACCTTCACAGGCGTTAGTGTTTGTGCACTAAGGAAGAGGGTCTCTTGTGTCACTGTGAGTTCTCAAATTCCATGGCATGACTTTCAAAGTGGTGTCAGCTGGGAGAAGGGGAGACCTGTGTGATGAAGCCGGCCAGTATCTGGGGTCAGAGCACAGTGGGCAGGGTAGGAATGAGAGACGTGGAAAGGTAAAGGAGACTGGGAAGCCTGAACCTGGCAGGTGAGCTCTGGCATGCATCCTCTAGAGTGGGCACCATCCCTGCAAACCACTCTCAGGTCAGTAGTGGCCAACCAGCTCTTCAGTTTGTTGGGAAGTCTGTGGACACCTTCCTGAATTCTTCTTCTGAGTGACTAAGGAGGGCCGACCTTGAAAGAAACTCTTGCAATCCTGAGTTTCCCATTCTGTAAACCTATCAGATGAAGGTATTCTGATACAACACTGTGGTACATTTAGGAGCTCTTAGCTGTGATCAATGGTGAATGGAAGTACTTTCCCTCACTGAAGCAAAGCAAAAAACTAAGAAGCTGCCAAAGTAGGCATAAAGCAGACAAGAAAATACTGTATTCAGTTAACACTAGATCAAAGTTTTAAAAACTAATGCAATCTAGAAAGAATCAGAAAACCAGTGAGAATTGCCAAAATCTCCATATGTAACAACTGGGAATGTTCTGATAAATCTCTCAGCTAATTGAAAATTCAAGGGAAGTTGCCTAAGTAGCATATTAGAAGCCAGCTTGGATGCTGTTTTCAAGAGGAAGGCAAGTTGCCCGATGGTCCCAAAAGAGTCAGTCCCGCCTTGCTGGCACAGATGGCCGACCCACCTTCCTCTCCCCTCTGACTTCTGGTTTCCTCAACGTAGCAACCCCAGTTGCCAGGGACCCAGGTGTGTCACTGCAGGCAGTGAGTTCTGCCTTCTCATAGTCCCCAGGCTGCCCAGGGAGCACTTTACCTGTGGCCCCAGATTGACTTGAAAGACTGATTCTGCAGCTGGCTGGCTGTGGGATTTCATCAGGAGTGGGTGCGGTTCTGTCTACTGGCATGAACTGGTCTTTGTTATGTTGTATCATCCAAGAACAACTATTAACTGAGTCTGGGAAGGGTCATTGGTCATTGCAGCCAGCGGAAGGTTATATAATATGGCCTATTTTGGCAGTGTCGTTTTGCTCAGCCACAGAACCAGACTAACACCTCAACTTGTGAGCAGCTTGGACAACCCTCGTGAAGCTTGGTTAGTAGAAGAGAAATTGGTGTTTCTGAAATTTTATCCCAGAGAGGAGGAGGAGGAGGAAAGGAGAGAGACAGGAAGGGGAACCTCACACAAAAGTCAAGTTAATTATCTGGATTTGATACCTGTCCAGGAGCCTCATGACCCTGAGCAGGTGACATTATTGGTTTATGATGCTTTGCACATAGCCTTCCAGTTTATGGGACACATTCACAGCCATTTGATACTCACCATCACCAAGTGCAATGATCTCTTTCAAGAAAAAAAAAGGTGGTGGTGGGGGCAACAAGGCGCCGAAGAGCCGCTCACTCTCCCGTCCTGTGACACACTGGAGTGACACCTCTAACTGTGCCTGTGACCCAGGCCGTTGCTTTTTCTGCTGTCACAAATCTGTGGTAGAAGTGTATAGAATCTGAAAGATAGCAAGACAGATGGGATTTGAGTTGACTGGATTCTTACCGATACCTGATTTGGGAGTAGCAGAATTCCAGGTTATCTGTTGAGCAGTTTTAGGTTTTCAGAGAAATGTACCCGCAAGTGCAGTCTTCCCATCTACCACTTTTCTTCCTTCCCCACTTCTCTTTAGTTTTCTGGGTTTTTTAAAATATTCTGTGTTGCTGAGGTGTATGCATGGCAGTTGACATGCAGATATTAATACACTATTATGAAATGCATGGTTTACATGAGGGACATTGTTGGTGTTGCACATCCTATGTGTTTAGACAAATGTGTGTAATTATAGTATCAGACAGAATAGTTAACTGCCCTAAAACTGTCCATCCCTCCATTCTCTCTGAGCCTCTAGCACTCACTGATCTTACTAGGTCCCACCTTGGGAACAGTCTGTTCGTTAGGGGCTTTTAATGTCTTAAAGATGTTCCGTTTTTGCCTAGAACATTTCTTCTCTTCCACAACTCATGCTTTTACCCTCCAGCCCCCTTCTCAAAACTTCATTTTCCAATCTGGCTATAAAAAAACAAAGGATTTGGTAAGTAAAGCTCCCCTGCTTTGGCAGTAAACAGAATCCTCTACCTGCTGCTTTTTCTGAGTGATGGATTCTCTGGAGACTTTCTCAGAAGAGCATCTTCCCTTGAACCTGGGAAGAAAACACCTGCTTCTCAGAATGATTAGTATTTGCATCATGCAGTCCACTCTACTGCTCCCCCCTTCCTCTTCCTCCCCTCCTCTTCCCCGTCTTCTCTCCCTCCCTTCCCCCCTACACACACACACACACACACACACACACCCTCCCTTTCCAGTCAAGGACATTTTGAAGTGGCTGGTCAGTGCCGCCCCCGTGTCTAAAACTTCAGTGTTTGCCTTTGCGGGGACTTTTCCAACTTTACCTAGAAAAGAACTAACCAGAACTTTAGCACTTGTGGTCAGCCTGCTTCCGGCTGTGGCTTCAGTTAGTTTGTGTGCTCTGACAAGAGGAAACACTTGCAGTGATGGGAACTGCCTGACTGGATTGTGGGAGGACCAGTGCAGATAGTGCCTCACAGCACTGGCATGCAAGATGCCAGCGGCAAGGGGAGTGAGGGAAGCGAGGAGGGCCATCTCAGACCCAAAGTGGCAGGTGCTGTGTGCCACCCCCTCCAGCCACATTACATTGCCCACCCCAGTGCAAATACATGGATAAACAGAATGGCTGAGTTGAAGATGACTTTCCTACTTTCCTAAATGTGCAAGAGAAACCAAGACAGTGTGACATGGTTTTGGTCTGAGTAGAATCCAAGGCAAGAGTCTGCAAACATGGCCAGGCCTTCATTCACACTCTGGCTGGTGGCTGAGCCAGAGCTGTGGGTGACAGGCTCCGCTCAGACAAGCTTGGCGCTTTATAGGAAAATCTTAATGGAATAAAAAGTCACAGGACCCAGGCTCTAGCTCGTACACTCCCCCATCTCTCTCCTCCCTCTTCCCTCCCTCCCCTTTCTTCCTCCTCTTTCACTAGAGATTGGAATAGTCTGAACATTTTCATTTGAGATTAAGATTTCCTGTGTGGAGTAGAATCCTCTGTGGTGAGGAACCTTACACTGACTGGAGCTTATCCTACTGAGCATGGTGCAAAACCAACTGGAAATCGAGAGAACAGTTTGGCTAGAATTGCTAATTAATTTTAACTACTGTGTAATTTGAGATTTGACCTAACAGTCCAGGTGATTGTTTAATTAAAATACTGGCAACACCAAGGATCTCAAATTTAGGGATCTGCCTGTTCCGGTGCAGAACAAAGCACGGTATGCCAGCCACAGTGCTTGGATTCTATGTCACTGAGCTTGTTTTGTCTGGATTAGGCTTTTAGTGGGGTTCTCTCCTACCCCAGTTTTTCATTACAAATTTAAGGAGGCAGGGAAGGAGAATTTATAATATGCAGTACCTGGTAAAGATCTAGCCCAGAACACCCCTTTCCTTACCTTTGCATGGACAGACCTCCTGGGAAATGGGGAATGAAGGGTTATCCCAGGGCTCAGTGTAGCCTACAGCAAGCACATGACCTTTCCTCATAGCGGTCAGTGTTAGAGGTAAGCCTGATTGAATCGCACTCTGTGCTTTACAGCATTTCTTCAGTTCATTGCAAAAATATTTTCAGTCACTGGCTACCAATTAAAATAGACATTTTAAAAGATGCAGTATCGCTATTGGTGGCTTTAGGGGCTCCTTGGGTGGATCCTTCGTGTCCCAGGGTCACAGGTATCCCAAGTGTGAAACAGAAGAAATAAACAATGAAAGAGCTCCTGAGTAGAAACGTGTACATTTTGTGTGTGTTCAAAGACCTTTCTGTACTCCATGTCGGACCTGTGGGATGGTGGAAATCACAGGCGCTGCAGAACAAGGTGAGAGTCTGCCATAGAACAATTCTCATTTTAATCTGGTAATTTGCAGTCCATGTGTTACTAGAATTAGAAAGAAGTACTGTTCCCTGAACTCGAAGTTATAGGAACACCCATGCATGGATCTTCTGGAGTCTTCTGAGGACCTCATTTACATGGATTCTTTGAGAATCTGTCTTCAATTTTTAAAAATATTTTATTGTTTTTATTTTTATTATGTGTATGAGTGTATTGCCTGCATGTGTGTCAGTGTACCTGTGTCATGCAGTGACGGCAGAGTCAGAAGAAGGCACCAGATTTCCCTGGGACTGGAGTTACAGACGGTTGTTAGCCAGCGTGTGGGTGCTGGGAATTGAACCCGAGTGTCCTGGGAGAGCAGTCAGTGCTCTTAGTCACTAAGCCATCTCTCTAGCCCCAAGAATCTCTCTTCTATTCTTATAGAGGGTTTGCTAAGCAGATGAGCACAGGGGAGATTTAAGAGATCTTAGACAAGTTCACTACTAGCATGGCTTTAGAGCAATAAATTAATTAGAGGTCAGTCTGTGATCACTCACTGGGTATGTCCCGGTGTGGTGAGGCAGGGCGGCCTCTACTGTACCTCCCTCTGCCTCCTCCGTCACACTTGCTCCTGGCTCTCCTCTTATTCCAGTTCCTCTCTTGTGCCACTACGCAGCTACCGCCCAAACTGCCCGTCTGTCTTCACCTCCATCATCGACGCACTGGTGTCCTCTTGCACCTGTGCTGGGCGCTTTGCAGGATATCCTCATGCTTGCTCTTCTCAGAGCCAAAGTCTGACCTCCTGGGCAGAGGATTCTAGCCAACTGGTTACTAGGAGCTGGTTCTCTTTGATGCTGCTCTCTGCCACTCATTTGTCTTGGCACAGCCTGCCTTTTCTTGCCTAGATGTCCTCTCCTCCATTCCAATGTGGGCACCTGGTGATTGGATCCCTGCCTCCTACTTACACAGCCAAGGCAAACATGTCCACTTTTAAAGGGGTCTCAGATGCAGTTACCTTATCTCTGTGACTCACTGCTCCATCTTTAGTTCCAAGCATGTCAAATAAGGATCCCTACAGTTTGTGTTGAATTTGTTATACTTTTAGAAAGACTTTTAATGCTATCTTACTGAGTTCAAATAACTATCAGATCCCCACCGATATACTCAGTTAACAATGATTTACAGTTTGAAAGTACAAGATAATAATTAGGATCTCATTTGAAAAATGGGCTTTAGTCCCACTCCTCAGTCCCCTCACCCCAAGTCACTCTCCCCTTCAGAACCTCAGTTTCTCACATATGTGTTGGTGGGATTTGGAACTGCTGTCAATCCCAGTTGATGGTGTGTATCTGTGTGCTCTTTGGAGCTTGAGAATGATAGTAGGATTTTGGATCTGTGTTCTCCTCTGGAATCAGTCTGCAGAAATTTGCAGCAGTGACAGCAGATCTCTGGGGCCTCTGATGCTCAAGTTGGCCCTCTCTGGGGTTCTTCTGTGGTTTGAGGTTCATGGCTTTGTTAGCACAGTCTTCTCCATCTCTCCATCCTTTCACAGGGGCTGGTTGGCCCTGCTGAGAGAGACAGTTCATCAGCCACCAGCCTCATGCTACTGTCTTTTGAAAAACAAGGTTCATTCCTCCCTCTGCATTGCACAGATGTGGAATGTGGGCTGTTTCTTGATGGGAACACAGGAATGTGTGTTTGAAGGATGGACACAGGAACGTAGAATCTCATTGGTGGCAGGTCAGTGAAGCTGCTCCATTGAAAGCAATTATAGGCAGAGAAAGCACCTCAGATTTTAAGCTAGCATCTTTGAAATGGGTGTTTAATGAAACAGTCTTTTGCCTGTTACTCTGGTGCAAGATTGATTAAAATGAACATAGGATAGCATGAGGTCACACAGAATTAGAATGCTTATCACTGGGCATAGGAGGGAGAAACTGCCATTTCTCTTTCAGCAGACCTTGGAAGCAACTTGTATTTACCATTTAGGCTACCATGATTAGGGTTCAAGCAGGACACAGTATCGCTCCATCATCTCACAAACATTGACTATGTGTCTGCTTTGTTCTCATCAGTCCCCAGAGCTGTTTACTTCTAACAGTTCAGACAGGTGGTGAGTTCCTGGGAATGAGTTTCTAGACTCCCCTTGATATCTTAAGCATACCATCTAAAGTAGGTGTGATTGAGCTGGGAATGTGATTCAGTCGGTAGGATGCTTACCTGGCATGTTTGAAGCTCTGGGTTCAATCCCCAGTGACACATAAATGGGCCTGATGGTACATATCCATAATTCTAACAGGCAGGAGGTGGAGTCAGGAGGATCAGAAGTTCAAGGTCACCCTTGGCCACAGTCTCAATTTGAGGCCAGTCAGATTTGATACCAGATGGTATTCCTTCTCAGTCTTATATGGCTTCTACATTGTGAGGTCACCTTAGGTCAGGACAGTTAAATGGTCTCAATTGATGTTTCATGTTTAGATTTGTCTCACAGAATACTGTTTTTTTTTTTTAATTTTAAATATAGATAGATGCCCTCTAGTATATACAACAGAGGTTGGCCAACTGTAGTCCATAGTCCAAACCCAATGTGCCACCAGCATTTGTAAAGAATGTTTTGTTGGCCCATAGCCACATCTGTTCCTTTATATATATTATATATATATTATATATATATATATACATATTATATATATATATTGACTATGGCAGTCTGGGGAAGGGGCTAGCAGTAGATACTACATAGACCATATGGTCTACAAAGCCAAAAATAATAACTATCAGAAAACACTGACTCCCAGAAACATGTTGTGGGCCTGTAGTATATCCAAGGCAACAATAGTACATTATTAATATTTGCAGGGCTGTTACGAAAAGTCTGTGCAATATATCTCAACAAGATCAAAATGGTTCAGGTGAGAATTACACTGGCTAGCTCTGGAATGAGTCAGTTCCCTGGGGCCGTGTTGTTCATTCCTGTCCCTCTGTACATATCCTAGGTATGGTCATGCTTTTCAGGAGGAAGGGCATGGGGGAAAGGAGATGGGGTGAAAGAAGGACGAGTCCCATTCTGCTAAGTAGTGGTGAGAGATACCATTCCACATCAAAGAGTGGAGATGGCCAGGCAGGTGGGTGAATGGGCGCGCCTTGCACAGTGGGAGGCACCCGTTGCCCGCTTCAGTAACGAACACAGGGGTAGATTCTGTAAGCTCACAAACTGGGAATCAATGGAGGGTCATCAATGGAGGGTCGCACTTGTCATCTTCAATCCCTTTAAAAATCCCCTTACCTAAGCAAACTAACATTCACACATATCCATTATAATGTGTGAACACTCAGGAACTAACATTCCTTTCACTTTCAGAGTGATTGCTGGTAGTTTTTCTAGTATACACCTTTTAGAATACATTGTCCAATTGGAGGTACCTAGAGCAATCAGAGGCAGAGACAGGATGATGGTTGCCAGGCGTGTTTAATGGGGTGGGATTGCAGTTGGGCAAAAAGAACCATTTTAGTGCTGACTGTGCAGTGATGTGAGTGTTTTCAATGCCCATGAATTGTACTCTTAAAGAAATGGTAAACTGGGGCCAGAGAGACGGGTCAGAGGTTCAGAGTACTGACTGCTCTGGCAGAGGACCCACATGGCAGCTGATAACCATCTGTAACTTCAGTTTCAGGGGAATCTAACACCCTCTTCTGACCTCCATGGATAATGTGTGACATGGACACACTTAAATACATGCAGGCAATACACTCATATGCATAAAAAATAATAAAATATTTTTAATTGCTAAATTTTGTTATACATCTTTTACCCCAATTTAAAACAAAATTCATCAGCCATGGAACTTGTGAAGATCAGAGCCGCAGTGTCCCGTGTCACAGTTAGAACTGCTTTTCCTCTGTATTCAATTTTATAGAAACTTCCTCTTCTAAGAATTAAAGAGTTCCATTATGTTAATTAAAGCTTGTTGGGGGATGGGAAGATGACTCAGTCAGGAAAGTGTTTGCTGCACGAGGACCTGTGTTTGGATCCCCAGAACGCAAGTAAAAAGAGGGGCGGGGTGACCCGCACCTGCAGTCCCAGCAATGAAGACGCGGACCCCGCACCTGGCTGGCTTTGCCAGGCTAGCCAAGTTGGTGAGCTCCACATTCAGTGAGACCAACCATCAATCATTACCAGTTCCACAGTAGGCAAAGATAACATCAAGAGAGATGGGCCCGTGGAAATGATGCCATGGAAAGATGACTCTCCTTGTTTTCTCCTTGGAAGTAACTCTCTCCTTCTTCATGTGGATTCTAGGAAAGAAACCTTGATTGGTTCCCCAGGATGAGAGCCATGTCGCTGGTCAGCAGCGATTCCGAAGGAGAACAAAATGAACTGAGGAACCTGCAGGAGAAGCTGGAGTCTACCATGAAGCTTGTCACCAATCTTTCTGGCCAGCTGTCAGAATTAAAGGACCAGGTAAAGAAGGGAAATCCCATGCCCCCCAACACAAACACATGCCACTCTGCCCTATACCCACACATGATGAGGGAGAAACAGGCACCGGCCATGCTGGAGTGCACAAGGGCACTGAGTGAAGACCCCCCACAGGCTCTGCCTTTGCTCCTGTGCAAAGCTATGGCACTGTTTCCTGGGCTCCTATGAATAAGGTTCTAGTACAAAGTATAGACTAGTTCAGTGAAGTACTGAACAACAAAATCCCCAGAAACATGGTGTATAAAGCTATACCATTTTGACCTGGTTCATTGATAAAAGTAGGAGCTTATTTCCCAAAGATTCACCCAGGATTTTAAAATGGAGCATCCTAGGATAAGCTGTAGTCTTAGGAAAGTCTTTTGGTTCATTTACTTGCCAAAAACTGAGTGGCTGCCAGAACAGAGGTATCATGACAGATGCTGGTGATAAAATAGTCAACAGTAGACACATAATCTCTGCCTCAGAGAGAGATTGGTGCTCTGGAAACACTGCCCCCATCTTGCTCTGTGTTGCAAGTAAATGCTGTGCTTCTTGAAGAGAGTTTCAGTTAGGGGACAGATTTGTAACAACCCTGTATATTCTCGCCACTCCACACACCCTTCTGATGCCTTAAAATGGACACAACTCTGGGTCGAGGACTTGAGCCAGGGATGGTAAGCAGACTTACAGGGCTAATCACACAGCAACAAGTACTGCTTGGCATTTTATCTGAGTGTCCACAAACTGTTTAATCAGCTCTATAGACAAGACGGTAAATTTTGCACAGCAGTAGGTACAAGGCAAACCTGCCCTGGAGGTAAGTTGCAGGTTGTACCCACAGGTGACTTATTACTTTTATATACGTCATAACTGGAGAGGGACTCATCTACAATAAACTCTTCCTGGAGATTGTTTATAGAGCATTTTTAATAATCTTGCCTTCCACTATATTTCTTTTCCAACTAAATTATTCCAAACTGTGCCCTGAGATATACCATTTGGCCTCAAGTTCTTTGCTTTTGCATGTACTAAAGAGAGAATGTCTTATTCATGAGTACTGTCTATAGCCCAGAGCTGGGTACTCACCTGAAATGAGTAATAGCCCAAATAAGTAAGACCAATGAAGATCATCTAACTAGATTACTCTTATTAACTTCTCACCCTGCTGTGAAACATCTGACTCCTGAATATATCATCTGCTGTGGCTGCCTCTGTCCTGTCAGCCCGAGGAGCCAGGTGAACCTCATGACCCTAGCAAGCTTTCAATATCTGCTTCTCCCACTTGAAATACTGTAACATCAAAAGTCTCCATTAAGCCAAATGCTTTCAGTTAGGTGCAAAACCCAAATCTTTGACTCTCACTCAAGACAGACTTAAATAATGGAGCTAACCATGAAGTCTGGCGGTGCCATTTTTCAGAGAACCATCTATGCTTCATGCCCACAGTACCAGGACTGCCAGCTCCGAGACCTCCTTGCTCTGCAAGTGCACCCAGTTCTCATCCTCATTCGCTCATGCCTCATTTTCACACTTAGAAGTTCTTTAAGGACATGTGTTTATTAATGTAAGCAGTTGGGTGTTTCTGATTTATCAGAGAGTTCTCTAAAATGTCTGAAACAAAGCTGTTGTAGTTTTTGAGTATTCCATGGTGGTAAAACCAAGTCAGACCTTCAAGCTCTATTGAAAGTCCTCAAAGAGCTGAGCCTGCCGTGTTTTCAGGTGCTCCCTGAGGGTGATTCGGAAACTGTCTCAAGCCTCACTTCACAAACCAGTGAACTCTGTCCAGGGTGTGAGTTGAGCTGAGGAAATACAGGAAGAATTACAAGTGTAGGATACTCAGGAGTGCAGGCATCATCTGACAGGTTGCCTAGTTCTCTGATGAGGATGCAGAGGAGCACAAAAGGCTCTTGGGAAATATATCCCATCGTGCAGCACATGCCAGCAGGAGGGCACGAGTCCCTAAGCCCCTGTTGTTGGTCTGTTTTGATGTGATGCCTGTTTCTGTTTTGGTCTGATTTGTTCTGCCTCTGTGCTCCTTTGCCTTTTATGGTTGGCTCTTTAAATTTGTATTTCTTTTTCTCTTTTTAAGAAAGTGCTTGGCATTTCAGAAGTTACATCCCGTACCTTCATGGTGCAGGAGAGGCATCTTGCTACTGTGCCCAACTGAACCAAGCAGAAACTTGGCATTTGTGAATTCAAGGTGGAACTTGAATTTGAGCTAACAGTTGTGGCCTAAAACTTGATTAAACATGAACTTTAATTCATGGAGTAACCTTAGGAACCTGTACCGTTTACGTTGCTCAACTCCAGTGCTCTTTATATTCTTTTTAGTTTTCAAGTTGGCAGTTAGAACAACTCTTCAAAAAGCCCTTGCCCTGGTGATGATTCTGAAATCGAACCACTTTTTCTTAGAAAGTCTGATAGGATAAAGAAGCATGGATGATAGTAGCAGTTTCAAGTGCTTTTACCAGGACAGCTCTGTGTCCGTTTTAAGATGCTGAGAGCAAGAGGGTGGAGCAGTTCCATTCAAAAGCATACATTCATTGTTCCCCTTAGTTTATGTAACTTCACAAAACTTTGATGCATTTGTCATGGAACCAGTAGGGTTTGAATGTGATTAAGTTTGGTGCTGTATGCATTGTAATCATTTTTTAAATCATTAGGCAGAAGAACTCATACTGATGTATTGCAGAACTGGTTCTGAAATGATCATTTCAAGAATTCCTGACCATAAAAGACAACAAAATGGATTAAAATATAAAAGGCCTGTGAATGATTAATGAACAAGAAATTCTGTCATAGATATTTTTGATACAGTAGTGAAAGAATACCATTAACTGGTTAAAAAAAAATCTGGGAAACACAAAAAAATGCTTAATTTCTTAGGAATTCTGTACATATTCTGATCCAAAACCAATATTGGATCAATGGCAGTATAAGTGTGGATGACTTCGGTTTTAACCTCTACCGTAACAGATCTTTGGTAATGGTTTTCCTAAACTACCAACTCAGGGAGAAGTTCTTGGGAGAGTATCAGTAGAAATACATGATTGCTGTCACTTTTTGTTATTGTTGAGAATGGTTGGTTAGGATTGCTATTTTAAATATTAATGATGCATCTCATCTTCAAGTTTCCCCTCCCAAGAGATTCTGAATACTAAATGTGATTCTCTTACATCTTTATTCCAAGGAGGAAGACTAATGTAAGAACTTAATATTTTTTTGCATGTTTCCTTCATAATGCAAAAGAGCAAGAACTGAGCAAAGGGTTAAATCTCTTGAAAATGTGACTGGCTTCCTGTAGGACAGCGACCCTTCTCTGTCATTGCTAGAAATGTAAAAAGTGCTTGAAAATCCAAATCATATTAGCATGTTGCCTTTTTCGTGCAAGAAGTTGATCTTATCAAATGCTTACGGAAGGAAAGAAAAACAAAAATATTAAACAGACCTTTTGGAATGTGTTGTGTTCCTTATAATTGTTCTGGGAACTACAAAACAGCACTGAGACATCTATCTTGGGAACCCTGTAACTAGCAGAAAACACAGAAAAGGAGTGAATAAAGTTCCATGGAGCACAGAGGACATTGCTGGCCCAGAAAGAGCCTTAGTGAAAAGGAGGCCTAGCTTCTATAATCTTACAAGCAGGTGGCTTCGGAGGTGGAGAAATGCAATAGGGGCCTCCCGGGAAGGGAGGCTGCATGAGCAGAGGCATGACACTACATGGCATGCTCGGGGAACTGCACACATCCTGGCTAGTCCAACTCATCCTTTCGACCAGCACTTAGGAATCTTGTGTTTGTCACATGCAGTACTAGGTACCAGCACTAAACAGAGACAAAGAGGACCTAGGCTACACCTTCTAAAAACTAACAGTCAAGGAGGGGAAATACACCAGCAGGTGAACTGCACTTAAAACACAGTCCAACAGAGGCTAGTACAGGGGACTCTGGGACTAAAGAAAGGAAAATGATGCCTTCACATCATTAAGCTTAAGGGAAGCCCACAAGCTTCTCAGTGGGTGCTCATGCTGGAGCTTGGGTTCAGAGCTTCAGAAAGATTCTGCCAGTGAAACTGAAGGACTGGGTGCATGAGAGGGAACCTCTAAGAATCTGAGCAATATCTGCGCAATTATAAAACATCAGTTTAATCATATTTGATAGATACACTTTTGTTTTTACATCTAAATAGTTCAGGTTCATCATTTGAGCCTGACTGACTTTACAGAACTATCGAACAGAATTATGGTTATTAGACTTTCCTGGCTATTTGAAATCTCAGGAACTCGGCTGTTACTGAAAAGCTTTTCAAAGACTATTAAGATATGTCATAAACCAGATTGGTATGCTGTCAGAGAACCTCCTGCCTATGCCAGCCTTTCATCACTTAATGCTCATTGGTGCTCTGATTCTAGTGTTCTCAAGTAAGCTCTTTTAGACATTGGCTGTGTTTGATTTGTAAACTTTTAACTAGAGTCCAAAGGAGGAATGGAGATGTTCAAGGCAATTTCTGTATTGGTACAGCTAGAAGCATTGTGTCCTTCAACTGTCCATCCCCAGCTAATTGGGGATTCCAAGACTCTACAATGTTCTACAACTGGGACATTTCACACTAGTCAAAATATAGTTGCTCTAGGTCTAAGTCTGATGTGTGGCAATTTTGCTCGTATGTCCCATGAGTATATTGTGTGAGATTAGGATAGACCTTGGTCATTATTTATATTTTTTTGAGACAAGTAATGGTAATATCATAGTGATTGATGCCTTATTAAGATAGGTAGATGGGCAGTGTGTCCCATCTACCTACCAGTGATAAACCCAGAAGCTCTGTGAGAATATAGGGGAACAAGAGGAAACCTACGGCAGCCAGCATTCTTGGCCTTGATTCCTTATGAATCAGATTTAGTTCTTAACTGTTTTATGTTTTTGTTTTAATTTCCTCTTGTTATTAAATGATAGCCAACCCCCAATTGCTTCAGGGACATTGACTTAAATGACTTCCTTCTGTCCAAAAGATTAAGACTTGGGGTTGGAAAGATAACTCAGTGGTTAAGAGCACTTGCTGTTCTAGCCTAGGACTCGGGTTTGGTTCCCAGCACCCACATGGCATCTCACAACTGCCTGGTAATTCTAGTTCCAGGGGATCTCATGCTCTCTTCCACTCTCTTCAAGTACCAGACACACAATGTTGTGCATGTACATATATACAGGCAAAATACTCATATACATAAAAAAATAAATAGCCAAGGATAATCAGGATCCAGACATTCAAATGGTGTGCCTACTGCATACTCCACTGCAGAGGAAGACCTACTTTTATGTGAGAAAAGGAGTATGTGTACCCAGTACTTAAGCAAGTACGTACGTACATAAAAATACACTCAAAATAATCATGGCAGGTTTTACACATTAACACTAGAACTCACTGAAAAGTTCTTCTAGAGCAATGGCTTCCTGCCGAGCAACATCTTCATCACCTAGCTTCTCAGAGATGCAGGTTCATAGCCCCACAGCAGATGTGATATATGAAACTCTGTTGCCCTTTATGTCTGTATTTTAACACAGTTTCTGGGTGACTATGGCACGCGAACTGGTTTAAGAACCATTCTACAGAAACAAAGCAAAATCAGATTGGTATGTACGTACTAGGTACTTGAAATGATCAGGGATTAAAGAATTAGCCACTGACCTACAATACTGGAGATCATTGAGGTTTAGGAGGGAATACAACATGACCACCCACTTAGAACAACCAAATGAAAGTCAGAGTAAGAACATGAGGGAGCCACTGATGGCTGTGGAACTGGAAGGGAAGACCCCATCAACAGCAGACTCACTTGCTAGAAGGCATAAGTAAGTTTAAGGGAAAGTCGAGGAGCAGGGATTTAACAAACAGAGGAAGCCAGTATATATAAAAAGTTATCTCACACACAAGCAGTTATTGAAAGCAAAATTAAAGAAAAACTTTGATTGGCCATCTTTGAGCCCCTAAGATCTCAAGAGCTTCAAATGGAAATTTTGGAAGTACACTTCATTAGTGGATGAGGGAATCCCAAGATTTCCAGATCCATTTAAATACTTGAGATTGGGGGCTAAAGAGATGGCTCAGCAGTTAAGAGCACTGGCCGCTCTTGCAGAGGACCTGGGTTCAGCTCCCAGAATCCACATGGCAGCTAACAACAGCCAGTGCCCTCTTCTGGCTTCCATAAGCATTGCATGCACATGGTGCATTTAAATCCATACAGGCAAAACATTTACATACTAAAGTAAAAATAAATCAATCAAAAACATTTTTAATTTGATTATCAAAATTTTAATAATTTCCTACTGAGATCCCCTGTCTATGGTATAGTTGAGGGGAATAAATCTGAGCTACACATCTAAACTATTGAACAATACAATGAGTAAATAACTGGCATTTTAACGTAATTATGAACTTACTCTATGTGCCACATGAGCATCTCCTCAGCCGAACTTGTGAGTGTAAACTCTGGAGGTTAGCTAGACTATCTTAAGTCAATCCCTTACAAAAACCTTCATTTAAAACTTCCAATTAGAAACATTCAATCTTTGTACATACTTTCCTCTAAATTATAATAGGACATTTCCACAGGAGCCTAAAAATAGTATCTTGACTTGAACAGATAAGTACTGTTTGGGGGAGAGCAAAGGAAGGATAACACTTTAAAACTGAACCTAGGTAAGTGAGTCTCGAACATTTTCTCATGCTGTTTTGTACCAAAATTAATTCAACTGAAAACTGAGACTTCAGCATCCTCCCTGGGACACTGTATGTACTATGATGAACATATGTCCTCAACTTTCTACCTATGAAAATTACCCTAATCACACAAACAAATTGACAGAATGGCAGAAGCTAAAGAACATTCAAGATTGAGTTAAGTGGCCATTGGAAAGTGAATCTATCCGCCTCCAAAGCCTGTATCTTTTCCTGTTCTACCCTAACTTTTCTCTCATTTTAGGAAATCAGGAGTTGAGGAGTGGAGCCTTAAGGCACTTACTTGATTCCTCTCATTTATATTCATGTAGACTTTTTAAACTAGCCCTAACATTGCAGAGAAAATTCTTAATGCAGAGAATTGTGTCCTTAAAGTCACAGAAGAGAGCTAGAGACTTGAAATGATAACAGTTCAACAGCCAAATGAAAACCCACCTCTTGCTTTGGGGACTATTTCATGGGGACCCACATTGAGAAATGTTATCTCCTGATGTGATCCAAAATTCAGTGTCTGATCACAGCAAGGAACAAACACTCCTGGTGGCCAGAGCACTGTCTATACTGCATTTAGAAAGCTCGGATCTCAGGGATGTGAGGACCCTTATCATCTTCCCTGGATGAACTAGGTAACTTTTTCCCAACCACACAATCACTGGGGAGAGGAACCCAAGATCCCCTAAAGAATGTAGGTGCAATGCCTCAGACCTACGATTCTAAAAAGCATTGCTTTTCCAGATAGTGTGGCGCACTGTTAGGATCGCACTGAGAAGCCATTTTCCAGTGAGTCTTGACATCACTTGGAAATGGTTTTTTGGAAACAGCTAAGAAGCTTGTGCTTCTCCTGGTTTTTGTGTTTGTTTCTTTGTGAAACAACTAGCGAGCAGTACTTCTGAATGTTACACTGCATGAACCAGGCCACAGAATTCCCCACTCTGTAGAGGAAGATGCCCTTTATGAAACTCTGTGTATGTGTGATATGGTGACAGTACACTATTTGTAGAAAGTCAGTTTCAGTCTAACCCGTAACCACAGAGGTAAATCTATGGTTCATTGTATGATTTGACGTACAGGAAGTGTCTGAGTTTAATGATGAAACTTTTTAACTTTCCAGATGACAGAACAGAGGAAGCAGAAACAGAGAATCGGTCTTCTAGGACACCCTCCTCACATGAATGTCAACCCACAGCAGCCGGCCTAGGCAAATGAGATGGGGGGGTCACACTCACCCTATTTAAATTATTGTTAGCCTGGGTATGGCTAATTAGTTCCGATTTGCCCACTAAGATTCCATTTACGCTTGATATATTTGTAAATACTCAGTTTTATATTGTATGTATATGATTGCTACTCTCAAAGGCTTGGGTATATGTATTGTAATTAGCTTTGTTGGCATGGTGACTTGTCATTTGTGCCAAAAAAATGTTAAAAATGCCTTTTTTGGAAGGACTACAGAAAGCACCTGATTTGCACTTGAACCTGATTATAGATTTAAAAGTATATGACATGTATTTTGTATTTAAAACTAGAATAGCCAGTATTTATGTTTTTTATAAAACTGTGCAATACGAATTATGCAATCACAATGAATTTGTAACTCCCAAGTGTCCTACAGGGAGTGCACATCTTTGAAGCTGGTGTGTTAATACTATGTAATAAATGGTTAAATATCAAATGATGCTGCTGCCGCCAAAATTATATTAATAGCGAGTTTCAGGCCCCTGGGCATTTTGTACCTTGTAATTATTCCTACAGTGATGCTGTTTCTTGTTGCTAATGGCATTAGTGGCCCCTGTAGTCTAGTGACAACGCTCCAGGTCTATGAACTGTTTGAACAATCAGCATTCATTTTAAGAAGAGCAACTTTAGTTTCAAAGATACATTTAAGCTTCAAAATTGATCATTTAAAGTACTTCTTAAGTAAAAGAGCCATGCTACAGGTTCACACTTTAACTTGGAAAGAAGTCAATGAAATTTTTTAAAGGGAACTTTTTACATGATGTTTGGGATAACTGCGTATCGCTGGCCAGTCATTGTCATCTCCTGGATGAATTTTGATGTCAAGTTATAAGTAGTTAATGGATTCTCAATTATCTAGTCCAAATGATATTTATTATTTTTTCTTTATCCAAACCAACATGATACAGTAGCTAAGAAGTTATTAAGACTATATACATCCATGTAAAGATAAAATACAAACTCTCCCCTTAGGCTTCATAGTTGAACACTGTCATAGTATTCTTCTGAAAGAGCCACATTTTGGTTTTATTTCTTTGCCATGTGATTTCTTTCCTGCATGGATGCAAAGTGCGAAAGGAGACTTTTATACCTGTTACTGAGTTTTGTACATGGTCTCATTTTACTAGAGCATTTCTGCACAAAAGTTTAAAACATGTAATGGGAGCAGAGTTCTGAAATGAGTCAAGTTTGTAAATGCATATATAAAAATATTTAATAAATGATGCAGAATACTATACAGTGACTGACTAGTGGCTTTCATTTAGCATTTCTTTGTGACTTAAGAGCTATTCCAGTGGGGGACCTTCTTCATTAGGATCAAGTTAAACTACAACTAGTTTGGTTACCAGATTCATTCAGAAAAATGTTGTTAAGGTAACTCTGAGGAGAATCACCAGATAAATATTGGAGTCTTAATACAGTACTCATTCATCTAGGTGACTGGGTGCCAGCCAGACTGTCATGGGCACCCTGGCATTCTTTGACAAAGTCCAGAGTGTGAGTGTCTCCCCAGCTACCCCTGCAGGTCTTGACTTCATTGTCTCACCAGGTGGAGGTATCACTAAACCACCATAACCCGTGGACAGGGTCCTGTAGCAGACTGTTCATGATGTTTGTTTTTTAAAAAGTTCACTCTTCTATCCAGATGTAGAAAAAGTTGTTCCCAAGTTCCCAAGCCAGCAGGGTTGACTTTGGCTGCTTTTCGCGATATCAATTTTCTCTGTGTTTTGGTAAATAGGAATAATTCCTAGCCAAGCCAGAGAACCGGGCCAGGATTAAGTTCTGAATAGTTCTAAAACGTGCTTCTACTTTATAAATTTTATAGCTTAAATCAATTTTCCAGTCAGTATAAATTTTTCCATCATAAGGCAAGCCAAGATAAACGTGCTTTTATCTAAAACCAAAATGGCATCGGAATCAATCCCACAGTGTGCACTTTAGCCAGCAAGGACTTGCTCTTCCCTTGGGCTTTCTCTTTGATCTCTCAAGCTGCCCAACACGATGTGGCTGGCAGTGTGCGTGGTTTGTCTCCCCAAGTACCATCTGGCTCACTGGAAAGTTCTGCATAGACATGTTCAGGTGGCAGCTTTTACAGGTTTGTCGTGTCTCATTTGAATCCTGTCACTAAAGATACAAATCTTCATTCACTTTGCCAGCCTCAGCAGAAAGTCGTTGAAATTAGAATGTCACTCCGCCCTGCATGCAGCAGGCTTCACCCTGGGAGCATGGGTATCAACATGAAAGCAGCTACAACAATCTAATGGCAAGACTCCCGGGGCCTCCGACAGGTTACTGATGTTATGCCTTCGCCGCACACCACCTCTTCCAAAAACCTATATTTCAGGGCTCAGGATCGAGGTCACCTTCAACATTATCACCCCAGAGGAAGAAGACTCATCACTAGGATGTGCATCAGGTACAGCCATGCAGTGCTCATGTAGAAGAAATCTGTAGCTTCATTTACTTACAAGTTTGCCACCGTACTAATTCAAGTGTTAAGCCTTAGCAAATTAAACCATTCATTAAATCAGAATTGTCTAGGAAATTCCATTCGGTTCTTACTGATTTCTAAATCCTTCCTAAAGTTGTGTAGTCAGTGACTTCTGTGTACCCCGTGCTCCCACTATGGCCCTAAAGCTCTAATCATCCAGTTTAATTTTTCTTAGATCTTTGTTTTGTTTTGTTTCTGTCTTTTTGGAGACAGGGTCTCCCTGTAGCCACAGGCTGGCCTGGAACTTACTATGTAAACCAGGCTGGCCTCCATCTCACAGAGATCCACCTGCCTCTGTCTCCCAAGTGCTGGGATTAAAGACATGCACCACCACACCCAGCTTCTTAGACCTTTGGCTGTATTTCCCCTGATTTGCACATACAGAGTACAATTTATTTTCTTGTATTAGGTCAACTTCCAACTTCATGATCCAAGTTCTTTTCTCTTCAGCCATTAAAATTTTTGTTACATTTATTTATTTGTGTGTACATATACCAGTGTGTCACACATCTGAAGGTCAAAGGACAACTTGGAGGAATTGGTTCTCTCTTTCCAACATAGGGGTCTCGGGATTAAACTCAGGTCATCAGGTTTGGCAGCAAGTGCCTTTACCTGCTGAGCCATCTTACTGGCCTCTTCTAGCCATTTCAAAATTGGGTTTCACTTTCCAAAAATGGATCACTTAGCTTTGCTCCCATGAAGCCTGCTCTTCCATCCTTCCATTAAATGAATAGGCCTCTAACATAAATAATAATAAAAGTATACTTTGTCAAAGGTAGGGAGAAATTATCTTTTGAGCAGCAAACCAAATAAAGCTTCACTCATGTGGTAGGGGGAAGATTATTACAGGTACCTTGGGCAAAGCATTAATGGAAAGCAGACTGAAAGTTCCTAATAGTTATTTTAAGGCCATTTCTGAGACCATCTGACTTCCAGGCCTCAGAGAAACATACTCCTTCAAAAGTATTAGGGACATAACTGTGTAACTATAGGAAAGTTCACTGTTTGCTAAAACAGTGGTTTTTTTTTTTGCAAACGAAAAAGAATAGGTGTTTGTTAAGACTCTAAATTACATCATAAAGGTTACTTGTATATCAGAAGAGTTCCACAAACATTGGGGTGCTACTGAAACTCCTAAAGACAATATGCTCTGATACCAAACCATACTACAGGTAAGAAATAGAGCCCTCAAGAGGCACAGGGATCTGCTCAAGGACTCGGCTTCAAAACAGACATCTGACTTAGACCGGTGCAGTCTGCCTTCCAGAACAGGGCTAGCCTATGTCATCAATCATCCCCTCCCCACCACTGCGCTCCCTTGTTGCTGCATGGGGAAACAACTGATCCATGTGTCTTTCCCTTCTAATCTCTTGAATAAGACATCTATAAACTCAAAAGGATTTGGTGTAAGTACTGTCATCACTGAAAACACTGTAGCGAAGATAAGCAGCGAGAAGAGTCCAGAAATCTCTCTTCCACAATTAGAAATCTCATGTAAACACCTCTGACCTAGCCGCTTCTTTCAAAAGCACAACCACTGTCAATCAAGGCGGCTCCCTCCAGCTGACAGTACTCACGTCTGCTGCTGTCCCATCCTGCCACAAGAAGCCGATGTTTATTAGCAAACTCCACTCTGTTCTTGTTCATTACAGTGCTCGTTTGTTAACAATCATCTGGGATGTTGGAAAACCCCCATAAAGATTTCAATTTTACAGAAAGTACCCAAAATTCCACCGATTTTGCATCACAAAGTAGTGGTTAAAAGAGAGTTTTGAGTAAAACACCATGTGTGTGGTTTTTGTGGGTGGCTGAAGCTCAGAATGACTATTAGACCTCAATTACCTGAGGGGAGAGAGCTATGACGGCAATTATAATTAAGACAATTACCATCATAACAAACGCTTTTCCACTTTGAGCATTGTTTAGCAACCCAAGACCAATTCAGAAACACAATCAGCCTTCAACTCAGCATCCCCAAACCTATTCCATCTGATTTTAAAAAGACCACTGGCAATTTGTTTATGTCACAGCTCAATGACAGTGCAGTCTCTTATCGCTGATCTTCTAAATTCACTTAGTAAAACAAATGTCTAGCTAGCAGCAGCATAACTTTTAAAAAGTTAGCAAGGGGAAAACTTAAAATACTTTAAGGTCATGACAAGCCAGCCCGAAAGATAATCCTAACACCTAGAAGTGAAACCACATCATCCACCCAGCCTGGAAAGAAAAAAGAAAGCTAAAAACCACCATAGAACAAGAAGGTAGAAGTTGAGAAAACCCCGAAGGTAGATTCTGAGCAACAGAAAGAGTGCCACAACATAAGAAGTGCATGCTGTGTGCAAGAGCCACCGTGGAAAGAATTCGCCAGCACTTTTGCAATGGGCGGGGGAGGGGGTGTGGAGGTCCATGTCAGTGGAACTTTAGACAATCCAGGACAACCCAGGAGTTCTGTCTGTTCACTACTGAACTTAGGCAGTCCACGCCATCCTTGTGCCATGTGTTTCTCACTTAGAATATCCCATAAAATCCATCCAAGAGCTTTCAGTAGAAGCTCTCAGGAAGAAAGGGAACTAAGATTTTGGTGTGACATTAGGACAAGGAGACGAAAACACAGGACATAAAAGCTAAAGACACTGATCCCATGTGGGCACAGGTTGGAATGGAAAGAGGCACCCAGATGAAGCAGAATCTCCCTGCTAATTCAACCACCTACTAGGTTCGATGCTAAACAAGTTAGTCATTTCAATTTCTGATTCTTCCTTTTCTAAGAAGAGAGATACTTCCACTCCTTTCTGCCGTTGAGCATGTGCATGAATGCTGTATACCTTGGTCTGCTGCATGTGCCCATCTGCATCTCATCCATGCCTTCCCCTCCTCACACCTGTCCACAATCTCTGCTAACTACTGCACAACCAAGCTACTTTCTGTTCCTGCTAAATCACTCTGATGATGTTACTGTGGAATCCTAAATCTCTGTGTCTTAGCATAACATGTTTGGGTCTTGTCCAGTCATTTTTATCATCAGTGAATTCTGTTGTAATTCTCACTTTGAACTGAATAATTCACTTAAAAAAAAACTTAGTCATACAGCTGCCAACATCTAGATAATTATTCTACTATTTATGATCAGTGTTGAATTGGAAATCTGAATTATTTTGTTGAAAAATATCTGAAGATGTTTCATCTGAGAGATCATGTATTTCCTTTGTTATATTCTCATTTTAACCTCCTAGCCCCCTAAGGATATAGCATGCCTTGGATCCAAATGGTCCTAAATTTCATTGTTTTTCATTTAACACGCAAATACAAATTTTACAGTTCCAGGCCATTTGGGGTTACATTGTGAGTTGAGACCCTATTTAAAAGTAAATAAATAAGTTTTGGAGTTTTATTCTGCTCTGTTTCTATCTCAGAGAAGGCATCATATTGGAAAGATAAAGTCATTTAACTGAATTAAAACACTATGCTTGGGATTCAAAGCCAGATCACCAGATCAACACAGCCCAGCTGAGATCCTGGCCTCCACACGTGTGTACCACCACAGCCAGCTTTTTAGACTTGGACCCTGAGGATCAAACTCAGATCTTTGTTCTTGTGAAGCAAGCACTGTACTGACTGAGCCATCCCCCCAGCTCTAAATGGGCCATTTTTAAGGGTAAAGGATGCAACCATCAGAGCTAAGCAGAGCTCTTCCCACATGAAGGGGCACAGTGCATCTGGGGAAGCCCTCCCTGCTTGAGGGTTTTGAAGCCAAGGAGAAGTGCTGCATTGAGGAAAGAACATCTATCAGTTTTCTGAAAAGAGATGTGTACAGAATAAGGACCCAACCTCACTGGTCTTTGTTGTGAACTATTCATTTAAACAAGATAACCAACCATTCCTCAGAATTCCCCTGGATTCAGAACTCAAAACCATACACCAAGATGATCCCTCTAACCAACTCCATTCTCACTCTTCCTTATTCTTTGAGTCCAGCAGACAACACACTGATTCAGTGTTGTCTCCATGAAAGGGTAAATTCTGCCCCATCTGCACCTCCATATGCCTTTCTCTACCCCTCATCCAGCAGGCAACACCTCAATAACTTGTATAGGACTAAGGGAGCTTTTACAAGAGAGATCACACTTTGGGAAGTATCTTTATGAGCACCATGCAATGTGTGCATTTTCAAACTACTTCGGCACTGGAGACAGAAGGATCAAAAGTAGATAGCAGCATGTAGAAGAAAGAAACTAGATCTCTGTCTCTCACCATGAACAAAACTCATCTCCAAATGGATCAAGGACTCGAAATAAGACCAGATACCCTGAATCAGAGAGAGGAGAAAATAGAGAATACATTGGAACTTATAGGCCCTGAAAGGCTTTTGTAAACAGGACTCCTGTTGTGCAAGCATTAAGCCCAACAATGGACAGATAGGACCACATAAAACTAAAAGACTTCTGCACATCAAAGGACATCATCATTTGAATCAAGAGGTAACCTACAGAATGGGAAAAAATATTTACCAGTTATACCTCTGATAGAGGGTTAGTATCTAAAATATACATAGAACTCAAAACACTAAGCATCAAAATGAAAAAAAGAGTAGAGCAAGGAGCTGAGTTCTCTAAAGACGAAACACAAATGGCTGAGAAATACTTTTAAAATGTTCAACATCTTTAGTCATCAGAGAAATGAAAATTAAAACCACTTTGGGATTTCTTGCCCCAGTCAGAATGCCAAAGATCCAAAAAAAACAAACCACAAATGCTGGCAAGGATGTGAAGGAAAGAGAACTCTTATCAGCAGTCAGTGGGAGTGTAAACTAGTACAACCACTGTGGAAATCAGTGTGGAGGTTCCTCAAAAAGTTCCAAACTGATCTACCATAGGACCTAGCCATACCACTCTGGAGCCTATACACAAAAGACTCCACACCCTACTACAGAAATACCTGTTCATCCTTGTTCATTGCTGCCCTTTTCATAATGGCCAGAAATTGGAGACAACCTAAATATTTATCAGTTGACAAATGAATAATGAAGAGGTAGTACATATACACAAGGGAGTAGATCATCATCATCCTTACACAGCTGTGAATCCTATGAACTACACCAATAACTGGCTGGGTAAGATATGCCCACCCGTGCAGTAGTGGCACAGATATTTATGGGAGTAACCAACCACTTTCTAAATGGATTTAAGGTCCACTTCATAGGATGGAACCCATACCTGGCTCTGATATCAGGTCTAGGAACTTGAGGCTAGACAGGTCACAGGGCACAAGGGAGAGCCTAGTACTACTTTTCTCCTAAATAGTTACAGTATTAAACTGACTTATTGTTATACCCATAGATTAATGCATCTCTCAGCTTTCATCAGAGAACCTTCCTTATGCAGCAGATGGTGATTAAACAGAGACCCACAACTGGCCAGTGTATAGAGAATAAGAGACTGCAGAATGCTTATATACCTGAATAGGTCACCTATATCAACCTTCTGCCTCTTAAGGCTCAGGGATCATTATGGAAGTGAGGGCAGAAAGACTGTAACAGCCAGAGATTGGTGGATGACCACAAGGAAACAGAAGTTTTCAGACATCTGATCAGCTACTCACATGAACTCACAGCAATGGTGACATCATACACAAATCCCATGCAAGCTCAAGTCAGACAAAATCCCACCGTAAATGTGGGAAAGTAGATGAGAAACCCCAACCATACCTGAGGGAATGCTGGTGACCAATGGCTGCTGGGAGCAGGAGAGGCAGTCTCTTTCAAGAGTGTGGACACTTGGTAGATAAACTAGGCTCCAGTGGAGATAGATAGATGATAGATAGATAGATAGATAGATAGATAGATAGATAGATAGATGGGGAGAGAGAGAGAACATTGATTAGGGGCCAGTGAGGGGAGGATGGACAGGGAAGGAAATCTAAGAATCAAGTTACATTGTATGAAAATTGCAAAAATTCAATTAAAAATTTTCTTAAAAGTCTGCTCACAATGAGTGTGATGGTGCACACCTTTAATCCCAGCCCAGGGGAGGCAGAGGCAGGCAGGCATCTGTGAGATAGGCTAGCCTAGTCTACATAGCAAGTTCTGGACCAGATGGGGCTACAAGGAGACCCCTGTCAAAAACCAAACAAAACTTAACTCGCAACTATGTTTTGCAGTACATTGCTACTGGTGTTGTAACAAATGACCAAACAAAACAGTAGCTAAAGAAAATGCTAATTTATTATATCTCACAGTTTTGGTAGTCTCTACTCTTCTGGAAGTCCTAGAGGAAACCAGACTCCTTGGCCTTTTTTAAACTTCTAAAAGATTCCTCAGTCTAGGACTCATCTCTGTCCCAGGCTAGACGCAGCCACTTGAATCTTCAGCACACTGCATTACTAAGCTCTTCTGTCTACCTCTTCCCTTTATTCTGACCCTTATGGATGGATACATTACTCCCCACTAGACAAATTTACTTTTATTTTATGTGTATGAATGTTTTTCCTACATGTATATAAGTGCATCCATGTGAACAGTGCCCACAGAGTCCAAAAGATGAAACCAGATTCCCTGGAACTGGAGTTATGGGTGGTTATTAGCTGCCACGATGGGATTGGGAACCAAGAGCTCCCTGCCCCCACCTCTGCAATAATAGCCAATACTCTTAAAGGCTGAATCTTCTCTCCAGCCCTTCCCAGGATTCTTAATTCAACTCCATCAGCAAATCCCTTTCTGCCATATATGGTAACATATTCACAGGGCTCTGTGAATAGGATGCAGGCATCTTTGGGTGTGGGGGCAGTTACTATTTTGCCTAGCACATTTACCTGAGCAAAATCTAGGCAAGTTACATTTCAGACTGGGGAAAAAAATGCGTATCTGTTTTCACGTTCTGAATGATTTGAATACAGTTGGGAATGCCACATTTTCTCCTGGTCCAAACAGGCTGAACAAGTCAGGTGACTGAAATGATCACATAAATAAACAGAGCTGTATGCCCTCACCTAAGGTCAGTCCCTTCCTTTCACATCCGCTACTGATACTTTGACAACTAGAAACAATTATAAAAAGATGGGGCAGGCATGGTGGTGCACACCATTAATCAAAGGACCCAGGAGGCAGAGACAGAGAAAGGATCTCCATGAGTTTAAGGTCAGCCTGGCCCACATGGCAAAGTCTAGGTCAGCCAGGGCTATATAGTGTGAGACACTGAGTGTGAGTGTGTGTGTGTGTGTGTGTGTGTGTGTAGAGACTGTTTTTTCCTTTGTGGGTTTTATTTGTGAGTATTAGCACTTTAAAAATAAGTAAGACTGAAGCAGTTGCTTACCGATCTTTACTGCTATGTCCGCCTGCTTTTCTGAGTTCTAACTCTAAATCCGTCCCTTTTCCTTTCCTCCTTTTCCATCTCTCCTTTGGATAAGGGCCAAAACCCTCAGCATGCTTGCCCTACTTGACACTCCGGATATTTTCACTCTTTCTCTGAATATGCCTTCCACCTTCATGCAACTGCTTGCTGACCCCCAAGGCTGGACCTGCCAGCTTTCTTGGACCCTGATTCAAAAAGCATGGTTCTCTTTCTGCCTTGTATCCATCCTCCTTCTCCTGCAGCTGCCAGGATTTCCAGCTTGTTTGCTCTGTTGTTGTTCCTCCCAAACTCTTTTAAAAAGGTACTCAAATTTAAAAAAAAAAAAGAGTAAGACTCAATACAGAAACTGCATCACCAACAAGAGAGGCTGCAGGCAGGGCCGGCCGCTCTCGGGCCTCATACTAGAATTCCTGATAGAATGGGTCCTATCTGGGTTCTGATGGAATTCTGGGAGCAGGCTAATGGCTTCAGAATTCAAACCATATGCCAAATTGATCTATAATGTGAAACGTACAACGATAGAACCCAGAATCCTATCAAAACCAGGTGAAGAGAATGACCACACAGATCCCACACACTTTCATCATCGCAAATGCTTCTACGGTGAACTTGATTCCACTGGATCCTGCTGGTCTCATACCTCTGATGAACACAATGTCCCTCAGCCACACAACTTCAGCAACATAGGTGATCCCAGCATGCACTTCAATCACAGAATCAAGCCAATTCCCCAATATCAAAGCAGCGTCAATAATGACTTTGTTTACCCTCAAACAGCATGAAAAGCTGGAGGCTTTATGTTCCCAGATTTAAAAAACAGAAAAAAAAGCAGAAAGTCTCTGAAACCCAACCTAAGGGAGGTAACTGAGGGTTTGATTCTGGAACAAGCGGGTCAAAATGAGGAAACAGCAACAACAGCAGTCACCAAAGTATCCAGGTCAGATCTGTCCAGCCAAGAATATGTCCACTTCACCCAGACTGTCCACCAAGCCTTCTTTTCCTCCTGTGGCTTCAGCTTGCTACACCTCCCTCTTCCCCAGCCTGCAGTTACTCAGAGGACTCCTGTCTTCTCTTGAGTCCCAACCAGTGATTCCCAGATGCAAGCCCTCTGCTGGAGAGACTGGTGGTCCCCACAGCTGCCTTGCACTCTGATACCTATGACACAGTCCAAGTCATAGAACTGCAATTCTGATGAGGGCACAATGCTCTGCACTTCCTTATTTCACCCACAAGGTCTCAGCTGGAGCACTGGCCCAGTGTAGGTCTACCTAACCTGATCAGTACAGTAAGCCAAGGCTTTGACTCCTAAGGTCTAAGATACAGTCTCTGACTCCAAGACATAGACTTTGTATTTGTCTGACAGGTATTAGTCAATGCCAGACCATTTTGTGGGAGACAGAGAAATAATACCTTGGGCTAGAGGGTAGTTGAGCCTCTAGCATGCATGAAGCTCAGGACTCAATCCCCAGCAACACACACAGGCACAGACACACACACAGACACGCACCTGTATAAGATTAGAAGATTTAAACAATCTGTCATCCTTATCTCTTCTATGGTGAAGTATATATTTAATTTTTCTGCTTATACTTGTTTCTTCATTATTTAATTTTGAACATTTTTATATATCCTGATTGCTAATTCTTTTTAAATTAATTATCTTTATTTTATGTGTACGACTGTTTTGCCTACATGTATATAAACAGACCATGTCATACAATGTCAACATAGGTCAGAAGAGGGCATCAGATCCCCTGGAACTGGAGTTATGAATGGTTGTTAGCCACCATGTGGATGCTAGGAATCCAACCCAGGTTCTCTGCAAGAACAGCCAGTGTTCCTAACTGCTGAGCCATCTCTCCAGGCTCTTATTACTATTTTTTTTTTCAGTTTTCCTGGATCTGTTAACATGTTATGTGTTTTTCCTAGAACTTTTGAAAGTTCAGAACTTCTTTTTAAAATTATTTACTTATTTATATTTTATGTGACTGAGTGCTTTGCCTGTTTGTATGTAAGTGCACCATGTTGGAAGAGGTCATTGGATCCCCTAGAACTGGAGTTACAGATGATTGTTAGCTACCATGTGGGTGCTGGGAACTGAACCTGGGTCCTCTGCAAAAACAAACAGTGCTTTTAACTGCTGAGCTATCTCTCCAGCTCCAGAACTTCTTAATTTTGATGAAATCAAAGTTATCATTTCTTATTTAATGGTTCATGTTGTTTGAACACAAAGAAATCTTTGCCTAGGAAAGACCCCCCAGAATTTCTCCTGTGTACAATGAAACATTCTGTGCCTGTGGAAGTGGCCTGTAACCTGTGTTTACTAATATATTAACTGTAGCTAGCCAGCCAGATATGACTACTCAGGCCTTGACATATGGTTACAACAACTGAGGAGTTGAACTTTTCAATTTTATGTAGTCTTAATTTAAATATCCACATCATAGAGATGTGAACAATGATATGAGGCACAATTATCTACAAGTGTTATAATATTTGATACTTTGATCTATGACACACTGTAGTTAATTTTTGTATGTGCATGAGATATAGGTTAAGGCCTTTTCTTCAAAATATGGGCCCCCACTTGGACCTGTACCACTTTGTGCAAAGACTACCTTTCTCCCATGAGGTTTCTTGGCACTTAAAAAAAATTTTATGTGTACAATGTATTGCCTACATGTAAAGTGCACCCATGTCATGTAATACCCTCAGAGATCAGAAGAGAGTATCAGATTCTCCTGGAACTGGAGTTATGGACAGTTGTTAGCTGCCATGTGGGTGCTGGGAATAGAACCCGGGTCCTCTGGAAGAGCAGTCAGTGCTCTTAATCGCTGATTCCTCTATCCAGCCCCTTCTTGGCACTTTGTGAAAAATCAACTAATCTCTTTCTGTGTATCTACTTCCATATTCCGTTCCATCGATTTATGGATCTAGCTTTTCATCACTATTGTCTTTATCACAACTAATTCAACTTCAACCGAGATGCTAAAAAAACACAGTGGAGAAAGGGCACCATCTTCAACCACTGATGTTGGAAATCCTAGACTCCACATGGAAAAAGTGGTATCAAGACCTTATTTTCTTACACACCTCAACATCCTAGAGGGACACATACAGGAAAGGCTTCATGACACTTTATTCAATAAGGCACCAGGTGCCCAGACAACAAAAGCAAAAGCAAATGAATCTGCATCAAACTAAAAGCCCAGCATCACATTGAAGAGACAAGCTGAAGAAGGAGAAATGCTTGCACACTAAAATGCTGAGACGGGCTAACATTCAGCTGTGCAAGGGAACTGCGATAATTTCTGTGTATCTACTAGCACATGAACAAAGAGGAACATACTTTTAGAATGGACAAAAGCATGAATAGACATTTCTCTGTCAAAGATACACAAGTGGCTAACAGGTGTATGTGCAAAGGCTCAGAGTCCCTAATCACAGAGAAAATGTGAATCAAAACCGGAGAGGCAACACCTCACACCTACTATGATGAATACTATAAGCTTCAACAAAAGAAGCAAACAGGAAATAGCAATTATCGTCAAGGACCCAGAAGTATTAAAATCCTTAGACGCTCTGTGTTACAGTGCAGAAGGAGGCAGGAACAGAAGAATATGGAGGTGCGTCAAAAACTTTCAAATAGAGACGGGAATGATGGCTTAGTGGGGGAGAGTATCTTCTGTGCAAGTATGAGGACCCAAGTTCAAATCCCAGTACCCACATCAAAAAATCTAGGTGTAGCTATATGCGTTCCCTTGTGCTGTGGAGGGTGGGGACAGGAGGATTGCTGGGACTTGCTGATTGCCAGTCTACCTCCAGGTTCAGTGAGATACCCTGTCTTAGAGGAATAATGGATACAATGTTGATGAGGATATTCAGCATCCTCCTCTGAACCCCACATATATGCCCATGGACACGGTTACCACTGTACATGTCTACATACACTACACACATATACCACACACATTTATATAAACACACCAAAATTCCACCCAGAAACCCTTAAAAATAGAATTAACAAATGATTAAAAAAATCAGACTTCTGCTTTATTTACCCACAAGTATTGAAGTTGGGATTTTCAAGAGGTATCTATTTTTTCACATTAATTTCAGCATTTTTCATAATAGCCAAGAGGTCAAAATAGGTTGAATGCTCACTGATGGATGAATAGGAATAGGTAAATAAAATGTGATATATACATATATATGAATAATATTCAACCACACAAAGGAAATACTGTCAGTATGCTACAACTTGGATGAATCATGAGAAGAAAATTGTGCTAGATGAAATATCCTAGTCACAGTAGGACAAATAAGGTAGTCAGACTCATAAAAAAGGAAGTGTAATAGTAGTTGCCAGGGCAGGAGGGAGGCAGAAATGGGAAGTTCCTGTTCAGTGCATAAAAAGTTTCAACCATGCAAGATGAAAAAGTTCTAGACATCTGGTATACCAGCTGGTGCTTTTAGCTAACAATCCTACACACTTACATTTTTGTTAAAATGGTAGAACTTCAGTTGTGTGGGTTTTTTAAAAGATTTTTTTATTTATGTGTCTCTGTCTGTGCGAGTGTATGTCACATGTGTGTGTGTGCACATGGGGGCGAGAAGAGGCAGTAGGATCCCCTGAGGCTAGAGTTACATGCAGTTATAAGCTGCCTAATATGGGTATTGGGAACTAAACTCAAGTTCTCTGAAATGGAAGCAAGAACTCTTAACCTCTGAGTCATCTGTCCAGTCCTTTATGTCACATTCTTTAACCACAATTTTTTAAAACTTCATTTTATCTTGGGATTTGATTGATAGCAGTCTTAAAGACAGGTAGTATAAATTCTCCAAGCTTTTCTTTTTCAAAGCTGTTTAGGCTTTCTTCACCTCTCTGAGTAAATTTTGGAAATAACCTGTCCATTTCCACAAAGAAGATTATTCAGACTGTCCTTCACTGAAATTTCACTGACTGTGAGATTTCACTGACTGTATACACTAATTTGGAAAAATGACATTTTGATAACACTAGGTTTGCCAAACCATGTGTTCCCAACCACTAGTTTACTCTTCTTTAATTTCTCTCATCAATGTTTCAGAGCTTATAAATCTTGCACATGTTTTGTGAGGGTTATCCATTAAAATTTTAAATTATTTGATTGTCATTGTCTTAGAACTTTTATAAATTTTTAAGTTCATAATGTTTGCTGTATTGAAAATAATTAATTTTCATATAAAGGATTTATATACTCTGACCTTGTTTAACCACTAAATACAATAGCAGCATTCTCTGCAGTAACTTTTTGTAGTCTTTGAATTTTCTACATAGACAGGATATATGTGAATAAAGGCATGAGGTCTGTATTTTTCAATATGCATGCCTTGTTTCTTTTTCTTGTCTTAATGCAATAAGTAGGACTTCCTGTGCACTGTTCAACACCAATGGTTAAAGTGCCAGAAAGAGAGCTAAATAGGTAAAGGTACTTCCTGCCAAGTCTGACAACCTGAATTTGATCTCTAGAACCCACATGGTGAAGAAGAGAACTGACTCTGAAAGTTATCCTCTGACCTCCACACACACACACACCATGTATAAATACATGCACACACAAAATAAAGTAAAATGTAATTTTTAAAAATTATTTTTCATTTACTTATATATGTATGAGTGTATTACATGCATGTATGTAAGTGCACCTGTATTGTGCAATGCCTGTTGAGGTCAGAAGGGGGTGTTGAATGGAACTGGAGTTACAGGGGGTTGTTAGCCACCATGTGGGTGCTGGGAATTGAACCCAAGTTCTCTGCAAGAACAGCCTGTATTCTTATGCCCCAATAAGATGTAATTTAAAAAAATACTAATGATGAAAGCCAATATCCTTGCTTTGTTATAAGTTTTGAGGAAAACTATTCAATGTTTCATTTTTAATATATAATTGGTAAGCTTTTAAAAAACAAATGCCCTTTATCAGGTGGATTTTTCTTTTATTGCTCCTTTTCTGAAAGTTTTGTCAGGAATTGATAGAATTTTATGAAGTACTTTTTCTTACTCTATTGAGCTTATCTTTTTTCTTTAGTCTGTTGAGGTGACAATCACATTGACTGATTTATGAATACCAAACTGACCTTGCATCATGGCCATAAAGCCAGTTTGGTCATGGCATGCTTCTTTTTATAGTCTGGATTTTACTTACTAATACAGTTGTCCCTTGGTTCTGAGGTACCTACCACAGAGGATTGAACCCAGTAAACCCCACAGATGCCAAAATCTGCATCTGCTTATGTCCTTCATATTAAATATAACATAGCATTTGTGTATAACCTAGACTCATTGTCCTGTAGATTTTAAATCCCCACTTACTTACAAAATACCTAGTGAAATAGTTGTCATGGTGTACTGTCTAGAAAATGACAAGGAAAAAAGTCCATCCATACAGATACCATTTTTTTTCAAATACTTTTCACCCATAACTAGTTGAGTTCACGGATATGCAGCCCATTCATATGGAAAGCTGACTATATTTTTGTTTCAGTGTTTTGTGTGTCTATATTCATGAATGACAGTACCTTACAGTTGTTAAATCTTTGCCTGGTCAAAACCAAATAATGTTGACCTTGTAATTGTAGTTGGTAAGTGTTCTCTCGCTTACTGTTCGTGGAAAAATACGTGTAGCTATGGTATGATTTCTTTCTCAGTGTTCAGAGTGCTGTTGAGGTATTGGCTAGTAAATCCACTGCACTTTTCCTCTGGAAAAGATTTTAGATTCTCAAGTCTTCCTTAAAGTCTTTCAAGGAATGTGTCCTTTTAATCTAACTTCTCAAATCTATTGACTTTAAAAATTTGCTACAGCATTCTCTCACTTTTTATATTTATTTTTATTTCTTCATGTGTATGAGTGTATTACCTACATGTGTGTAAAGGTATCCATGTCATACAATGCCTTCAGAGGTCAGAATAGGGCATTGGACACCCTGGAACTGGAGTTATAGATGGTTGTTAGCTGCCATGTGGGTGCTGGGAACACTGGTTTTCTGCAAAAACAGTCAATGCTCTTAATCACTGAGTCATCTCTCCAGCCCCACATCTCTCAATATTTTAATATCTATGGGCTCTATAAGGATGTCTCCCTTTTCATTTTTGTTTTGCATAACAAGTTTATTTTTAAGGCATTCAGACAATAAAGCTAGCAATTTAATTTCTGTCTTACAGTGGCTTCAAGTCTTACAGTCTCCAAGCTTCTTTAGTTGTTTTGTTTTTGAGGCTTTAAAAAAACTTGTTTTGTTTTGAGACGGGGTCTTGCTATGTATCCAGGGTTAGCCTCAAACTTACAATCCTACTGCTTTAGCCTCCTGAGTGCTCGGATTGCATGTGTGCACCAATACAGCAAGCTGCAAACATTTTTACCTCAGTAATCATCATCTTCATCAAAGTCCATTATGTATCCTATGTTGAATTTAACCTTTGCTTTCTGTCGGTTTGCTGCTTCAAGGATTTCTGTTAAATCTACACTAGTAACTTTCCATTTGGCCCTTTATAACATGAACATCTGTATACAGTAATTCTCTGGTTCTTTGTTTTTTTCTTTTCAAGGGATAATTTACTTAACCTAGACTGCACTGATCCGGAACTTGGGCTAGATGCTGTTTCTCATCTCTGCTTCCCTGTGCTTCCTGTTGGGCTGTGTTGCCAGGATCCCAGGTTTCACCTGCCGCTTTGCCAGCCTTTGCTTCCTTGGCATCCCCAGTGTCCTGGTCACCGTAACCCTACATAACAGCCAGTGTCTGGATATATGTAAGACAGCCATGTCCAAAGGCAACAATTCCTTGAGGTTCCCAGGTGTCTCTGGTTTATGTCAAGTTGACAATAACTAACCAGGATATATGGATTACTAAAAGACACATTGACGTCTTCAACTAAAATAGGAATTTACCTATAACCTGTGCTGTTTTCAGCATGTTAGAGGCATTCGTAGTGAGTACAGTCATGCCAACTTGATTAACTGATTTCTTATTGATTATGCAATGCTCTTTTATTAAAGATTTATTTTTATTTATATGTATGTGTATGTGTGTATATGTGTGTGTGTGTGTGTGTGTGTGCGCGCGCACCATCAGGGGTCAGAAGAGGTAGTCAGATCTCCCAGAACTGGAGTTCCAAGCCATTATAAGTCACCTGATATGGATACTGGGAACTGAACCTAGATCCTCCACAAGAACAGAAAGTGCTCTTTACTGCTGAGCGTGTCTCCAGCCCCACTGTCCTTTTGTTTTTCCTGGTAATAACAGTGCTTGTTCTGAGTGTCACTTTGTACTTAATACAAGTACTCCACCCTCTTGTTGGTTAGAGTTTTGCATGGCATAGCTTTTTCACTCTTCTACTTTTAACATGTCTATGTTTTTATGTTTGATGTAAGTTTCCTGTAGACAGTATAAAAGTGAGCCTCAGATTTTTTTTTAAATATTCAGACTGAAAAACCCTGTCATATTTTTTAAAATAAGCTAAATTCTCTTTCTTCTTTTACTTTTGTTTATTTTGTTGCTGTTGTTTTAGTTTTTAATACTTTTTTTTGAGACAGGGTCTTTCTGTTGACCCACCTGGCCTGGAAGTCACTATGTAGACTAGGCTGGCCTTGAACATCCAGAGCTGTCTGCCTCTGCCTCCTAAGTGCTGGGATTAAAAGTATGCACCACCATGTCCTTCACCTTAAATTTTTTTACATTTATTTATTAATTATTGTGTGTATGTATGTGACATGTGCACACATCACAGAGTACACATGGTGGTCAGAGGATAACTTTTGGGAGTCAACTCTCTCCTTCCACCATGGAGATCCCAGAGATTGAACTTTGATCATCAGGCTTGGCAGCAAGAGCCTTTACCAGCTGAGCCATCCTGCCACCTGTTTTTGGTGTTGTTGTTGTTGTTTTAATTTGGAAGCCCTTTCAGCTATCTCTAGCATTATACCATGTAATAGTTTCTTGTTCTAGAGGTGATTTACTGACTTGTCACACTAAATATTTTCTTCAAAAAGAACTTGAGGCACATTTAACATTCCATCCTTATTTCAATCCCAATGAAATAGTTGCAAATATTATCCTTTCCATCACTTCAATCTCTGTCTGCAATTCATGAGACCCACTAAGCCAAAACTATCCAATGTCTTTGGTTTGATGTTTCATGGGTGCCTCTTCCTGACATGTCTACAGCAACGTATCATCTTCTCTCTTGCAGACTGCCTTTCAGATCTGCATCCTTGTTTCGTGTCTCTCCTCTCCGAAGAGGAGCATCGTATTCTTCCGATTGCCAGCTCCCTCTGTCCACGCCGTCTGTCCCCACACCCCGTTAGTCTGCTCTCCTGCATCCTGCTTCACAGGTCTTTCCTTTCCCTTCTTGACCTCGCCTGTAGTGTTGCCACCCTTTTGCAGGCACCTGCCATTTCTTCCTGAGACTTCTGCAGCAGTCTGCATGGCTGTCCCTCCTACTGGCCTAGCAGTCTTGAAGCTCCCACTCCCCAAAACCTTTATTCACAAACTCAAAGCCCTATGACTCCTTCTTCCTTATACCCATCTCTCACCACTTCCTCCTTTATGACAGCCACTGTTCCCAGCACACACACACACACACTCCAATACTGCACTTCTCAGGTCCCGGGATGATGGGCATATTCTTTTACAGCATGTCTTTCACATGCTCTTCCTCAGAGCATCTATCTCCCTGTCCTCAGTTGACCGCCTTTGACTTATCATCTAGGTCTCTGATGGCAGCTCTTCTCCTTGGAAACATCACATAATTACCTTTTTCCTTTGGCACTAACACACTGAAATCATTTTGTTACCCATATCTCCCACTGGGTTGCCCTCTCTAAGCATCTGGGCTACTTTCCTTCTTTTAAGCACTGTATTCCCATCATTGTTGAATTCTACTTTATTCACAGAAACAGTTACAAAGCAGAACAAAGAAGTCAACGGAAGAGTGGGAATTATCATTCAGGGATACTGACCATCAGTCCACTGCAATGACCGTGGCTCTGTCAGGAGCATGTTCAGAGTCTGGGGTAGCAGCACACACCTTTAATCCCAGCACTTAGGACGCAGAGGCAGGCAGATCTCTATGAACTGAGGTCAGCCTGGTCTACATAATGTCAGAGCTACATAGTGAGACCCTGTCTCAAAAAAAAAAACCCAAAAAAACAAAAAAACAAAACCCTGTATGTTCAGTGCCCACAATGCTTTTTTGTTGTGTGGGACACTGTAGGACTCAGATGTTGGGCACTTTCCTTCACACTGTCATAATTTTTTCTCATTTCTTAAATGGATTAAGCAATATCTATTCAGGAGAAATAGATGAGAGGAGATGAAGGGAATTTTGTAAACTGAACAATACTACTCAACACACCTACATACATATCATTAAAACCCTGGTGCCCAGAGTCCAGTGGTGGGGCTGGAGAGACTGCTTAGCCACTAAGAGCACTGGCTGCTCTTACAGGAGACCCAGATTCATTTCCCAACACCCACATGGCAGCTAACAACCATCTGTAACTCCCAGTTCCAGGGGATCTAGCACTGTCTTCTGACCTCCAAGGACACCAGGCACACATGTAGTGAACATACACACACATAGGCAAACACTTATACACACAAATAAAAATAAATATTTTTTAAAAAACATAAAAGTTCCTGGGATGCCACTTAATAATACACTTTCCTAGCATACACAAGGCCCTGGGTTTGATCCCCAGTGCAGTGAGGGGGAGCATAAATTGTCAAGAAAATTCTTATAGAAACAATCAAAGGTTAAGAGTGTGGCTCAGTGGAAGAATACTAGCCTGGTATGCACAAGGTTCTGGGTTCGGTCCTCAACACTACAGTTAAGTATAGAAACAGGGGAAAATGTCATAAATGCAGGAGTGATTTTATGTACATACACACACAAAGGGGGAGATTTTACACACAAAGGGAGTGATAAATATAAATAGTAAACATTTATAGGACATTCTCAGCAAGTGTTTATGATGAGGTTGTATTTACTCAGCTTACAGTACTCCTTATTAAAATGTATATGGTGAACTGAAATGAGACCAAAGACAGACAAGTAGCTCTTTTCCACCAATCTCAGGACTCTAAACATTACCAACTAAACTCACCAAGTATTTAAAATATTGAAATGAAAAATAGGTTAAGTGAAAAAGTTGAGCCTTGGAATTCTTCATGTTTTCAACACTTCTAAGTTATTATTTATAGATAGCATCAACCAAATGGCTTTTTTCCCAACAAGGAATTAAATATGTGTGGACAGACCACCGACTTGAGAAACCACTAATTGATCAAGGGATCAAGATGGAGTTATTCCTAAGTATTCTAGATACAGGTATCACACAGCATATGTAGTCACTTACAAAAAGCTAGCCACATCCTGACAAAACATGTTGTATGATAAGCAGATCATAAACAGAAACTAGCTCTGGCACTTAAAGGCAAAAATCCAGCTGGGTCTCTTCAGCGATAATCCCAGTTTCAGTTGCAGATTTTTTCCAGAAAGAACAGTGGTTTGATTTACTCAATGTTCTGTAGAAGTCAGGGGGTGTGGTTATCCTTTAAATCATTGCTAATGGGTTTTCCCTTAATTCTTGCAGCAACAGGATCTTAAAGTGGCTACTGACAGAAAAGGGTGAAGTTAAGGTCAAAACCGGAGTCTGCAACACTAAAACATTAACCGCTTTTAGGACCACCTAGTGTCAACAGAAGTATAAGTACTTTGGGTATTTTTTGATAAATCACAGAATACGAGTATTTTTTAAACTGAACAGGGCGTCACAGCAACAGCTGAAGACTATATTGTTTTACAAACTCTGCTATTACATAGTGGTAATTTTATCCCCAAATTATTCCACCGCACTAATAATCTGCCACAAATGTAGAACAATCATGTTTCTTTCATATTCATTTTTTAAAAGTGTGGATTCGGGCTGCTGAAGACTATATTGTTTTACAAACTCTGCTATTAAATACTGGTAATTTTATCCCCAAGTTATTCCACCGCACTAATAATCTGCCACAAATGTAGACCAATCATGTTTCTTTCATATTCATTTTTTAAAAGTGTGGATTTGGGGCTGGAGAGATGGCTCAGCAGTTAAGAGCAATGGCAGCTCTGGCAGAGGACCCAGGGTTTGATTCCCAGCAACCAAAGGGTGGCTAAGAACCGCCTGTAACTCCAGTTCCAGGGAAGTCTGACGAGCTCTTCTGACCTCTGTGGCCACTGCATGATACCTTTGTGCTTATATATTTATATATATGCAGGCAATACATTCATACACACAAAATAAAATAAGTTAATTTATTTTAAGGGGGAAATCCATGAAACCTTTTTTTGACTTTTCTTTTAAGCCGGGCTTGTCTAGAAATTTAAAAGCAGGGCTGAGCAGCTTTTTAGACAGGGATCAATGGGAGTGTGCTTAATACTGAGTAATTGCATTCCTCCTTCTTGGCTAGCCAGCAGAGTGGAAATCGAGCCCTGCTCTGTGCTGTGCACACCCAGCTCTCGAGGTCTGTTTCCACTTCTCCAGACAAGGCTGGTCTCAGAGGAACAACTGGCTCCAAATCCTCTGCGCAGCCGGAAGCCTGTAGCTTGGGTGAGGAGCCCTTTTTGTGCCAGGGAATACAGGAAGTACGTCACAGACCTCAGCTCTTCTCATGACCTTTGAAGCCGGTTTGTATGCTGGCGAGGAAACTGAGGCCAAGCCGGCTCACTCACTGCCCACTCCAAAGCCCTAGCGCCTAACTTTGTACAGTGCTGGCACTAGGCACCTGGCTCCCACAGTGAGAGGAGCGTGGCTCAGCGTCCTCAATACTTACAAGGCAGGGCATGAATGTGGTGTGACATGACCTCTGCTTCCTACTTGGCCACTCCCAGGCTGCAGACCCTTAGGACAGTTGGGGAAACTGAGGCCCCATATCAAGTAATTTAGCAAAGATCACAGGGCAGATAGTGGACATCAAAGGGGCCCGGAAAGCTGTTCTTGGCGTCTCTCCGTGCCCACTATTGCTAAGGCTGCCCGAAGTCTCTGCCTCCCGTTCTCCATCGCCAGGATCCAGCAATCCCTAAGCGGAAAAAGCCTAGGGGCTCCCCTCCCAGATCGCTTTCCGGTCAGCAGCTCCGGGCAGGGCGACCCCACCCTCCACCAGCTGCAAGGCACCGCGCCAGGCACACATTGACTGTTCCCAGGCACTCCCTCGCCAGCCCCAGCCCGACTGCTCGCTGGTGTGTACTCTGCCAAGAGGAGGCCGGCTGGCAGCTCACGTGGGCCTCCACATGGCCCTATGCCCCCACCCCACCGTGGGGTGGGGCTTCGTGGTCGCCACGCCCTTCGGGGGGTACGCCCCCTGGAGCACTCGGAGACCCTGGCGTGCAGGAACCGCAGTTGTGCCTGCCCCACCCCACCATACGCTGTAGGCTGTAGGGTTAGAGTAAGTGTGTCTCGGCCCGCAGCTCTGGCAGAGGAGGCGTTTCTGCAGAAAAGGAAGTGGGTGTCAAAGACCATACGCACATTGCCCGGTCTTGCGTGGGAAGTCAGCAGGAGCTGCTGCAGTCTCCCACTTGACAGCCAAATGCACAACACTCTCAGGTTGGGATTATCAGCAGCTCAAAGCACACGCTGTGATGATCTTCCACAGTGCGTGGGCCAGCTGGACAAGCTTCCAGCAGGCCGAGCAGGCATTATCTCCGCTGGGACCAGGGTCCTCTCCTCAGTACAATCTAGAGATTTCTCCCTGCAGCTTTCTGAAACGTCCAGAATGCATTTCCATATCCCAAATCCAAACCAGATGCCTTAGGCAGGTTGTGTGTATTCTTATTCCATGGGCACTCAATGAAGCCTAATCCTTGCAAGCTGGGAGTTTTTGTCGGTTTGTTTTAGTTTGACATGGTCTCATGTAGTCCAAGCTGGGCTCGAAGTTGTAAAGCCACTGAGACTGACCTTAAACACCTGATCCTCTGACCCCCAGCTTCCCAGTGCAGAGTACTGGATTACCGATTTGGGCTACCACACCCCACTTTTTTGTTTTTAGCATTACTTTGAACCTGGCCTGACGGCATTTGGTAAGGTGGGGCGTTCCTGGGAAAGGATTTAGATCAACAGGTGTCTCACACTAATCTCATATGGTAGCATTAAATTTTGCTTGACTGTCAATTTCTAGGCAGTTTTTTAAAAATATGTGGTTGCACATACAATGACTATTTCCAACTCTACCCCAAAATTTCATTTTCTTCCTTTTAAAACAAACAATGAAGAGGCTGAACCCAGGCCCTTAAGGGCCTTGCACATGCTGCAGAAGTGCTCTACCACTGAGCTGTATGGAACCAGCCTTCATTTTCTTCTTAGGATTACAGAAGTTCTTCAGATCTTGTTCATGCTCCACCTGCTTTTGCGGTGCTGAGTTTTGCAGGGTTACTGTCAGAAGGTAGTATGTAGGTGGAGGACTGCGAAGCATGACAACTGAAGAATCAAAAGCCTTCACTGTGTTGGTCCTCTTTGACACCCTATTCTCCAAAGGTTTTTTTTTTAATATTATTTTCATATGTATAAGAGTGTTTTGCCTTCATGTCTGTAAGAGCACCCATGTCGTGCAATGTTTGCAGAGGTCAGAGAGGGTGTCAGATCCCCTGGAACTGGAGTTACAGGCAGTTGTGAGACCACCATGTGGGTGCTGGGAACTGAACCCAGGTCTGCTGCAAGAGCAGCCAGTGGTCTTAACCTCTGAGTCATCTCTCCAGCCCCTCCCCCAGATGGTTTTAGAACTCAGATTGCTCAGCAATCATTATTCTTAACATGTAAAGGCAGGGTGTGGTTGCTTAGGCCTATAATCCCAGCACTTGGGAAAGGGAGGCAGAACTGTTCAAGGTCAGCCTGGGCTACATAGCCTAGGAAGCCAGACCCTGACTGAAGACAACAACAACAACAAAAACAAAAAAAAAAACACACAAGAACAGACAACTGAAATAATTATCTTTCTTTTAGCTGGAATAGCTGGTCTGTTTTGTTGGGCTTCTTATTTTGTTTGGAGAGTAGTGTTTGATTTGTTTTTGGGACAGGAACTTACTATGCAGACCAGGCTGACCTTGATCTCACAGAAATTCACCTGCATTTGCTTCCTGAGTGCTATTCTTTTAATCCCAACACTCAGGAGGCAGAGACAGCAAGATCTCTGTGAGTTCAAGGTCAGCCTGGTCTACATAGCAAGTTCATAAGATGCAGTAGAAATGGTATTCTGAGATTTCCTTGCTCAGGCACTGAGATCCAGCAACCTCTGTTTCCTCCCTCTGGGAAGACAGCAGAACGCTTGCAGGAAGCCTGGGCTGCAGACTGGAGTGATGAGAATCATCATGTCATTGGGGAGGGAGGCCATGTGGACGGAAAAAGAGTAGGAAGCCTCTGTAGTCAAAGAGTAGTTTGGCTTGCAAAGTCTTCATAAGAGTCTTGAATAAACAGTACTCATACATGCCTAGAACTCCTAACAAGACAAGATTACTGATGAGCTAAGGCAGAAAATCAAACTGCAATTGAAACTACTTTGCTAATTTGCTGATCGACCAGCCCTGCCAGAAGTAGATGGATATAGTTAGCACTTGACTGTAACAAGATTTCCTTCAAATCCTAACGTGCTACATAGAGGATCTTTAGAAGACTCAGGAGCCTAAGAGAATGCTATAGTCGTTCCTTAGTATCCACAGCGGATTGGCTGCAGACACCAGAATCTGTTTCAATCTCTTATATAAAGCAGTATAGTGGTTGCATATAACATACACACACCCTTCCATAGACTGTGAATGGGAAGTGGCTCGGCTGGTAAGGTGTTTGCCACACAAGTACGAGAACCTGAGTTCAATCCCTAGAACCTTTATTTAAAAAAAAAAAAACAAGCCTGGATGCTTGTTTATAATCCTGGCACTGGGAGACAGAGACCAGGAAACCCCTGGGACTACTAACTATCCAGTCTAGCCCAAATCATCAAGTTTCAGGTTTAGTGAGAGACCTCAGCTCCCCCAAAAGAGTAAGAAAGACACTCAGCATTGACATCTGGCCTCCACATGCATATGAACACACAGATCACATACACACATGCAGAGAGAGACAGACAGATAGAACAGTATAAATACTATATGTAGTAATTATACTATGTTGTTTGGGGAACCGTGATAAGGAAAAGTCTGTACATGTTCAGTACAGATGTATTTTTCCAAAATATTTTTCATGTGTATGTGGCTGAATCCATGGGTGTAGAACCTGTGGAGGTAGAGGGCAGACTCATTGTGCTCATTTTTCGAACTACTTTGCAATTTGGGCAGGGTTCCATGCTCCACGCAGCATCAGCTGGGGTTGGCTTGAAGGCTGGAGGGTGGAATAATTTGAAGTCTGGCTGTCTCGTATCTGGAGGTTGATAGTGGGAAGAAGACTAGAACAGGTGGGAATGGAATGGCTGAGTTCCTGTGGCTTCTCTGGAACTTTCCACAGGGTGCCTCCAACATGGTTACTTCAGGCTGGCTGACCCTTTCAGAATGTCAGCCAGGGCTCCTGGGAAAGCAATGTCTAAGAGAAGCTGCGTCAATCAGTATGACTTCACTTTGGAAGTCATGAGGCCTGCTTTCTGCCCAGCCATAGATCCATCTGTATCTGAGGATATGGAGTCTAGGCTCACCTCTTAAGAAAGGCACGCCAGCTCACACCACTAGAACCTGTGGGAGGGGCAAGATTGGAGCTGCCATATTTGGAAGGAAAAATCCTGCTTCTTCCCAGTTCCAAACTCTGCATACAAATTTCATGTTAGGGATAAAAATTTAACAGAAGGGCTGGTGAAATGGCTCAGCAAGAATTAGCACTTGCTGTGCAAGCCTGATGACCTGAGTTCAATCCTGAACCTTTGGTGGAAGGACAGAATGGACTCCTGAAGGTTGTCCTCTGACCTCCACATGCATGCTATAGCACATATGCACACACACACAGAGGTATGAACACACACACCCACACACACACACAAATAGAAGGGATGAAGATGTAACTCAGTTGGAAAAGCACTTGCACAGAGTACAGAAGCCTGGGTCTTATCCTTAATAGCTTAAACCAGGTGAGGTGATACAGGCCTGCAACCCCAACACTTGGAATGTAGAAGCAGGAGAATTGGGAGTTCAAGACCATCCTTGACTACATAGGAAGTTTGAGGTCACATGAAATAACAGGAGACTTTGTCTTAAAACAAACAAAACACTTGATAGAAAAACTACCTGTGGGTGCTTTGAGTTAAAACATAATAAAACTGGGACAGGAGAGATAGTTCTGAGTTTAGAGCACTGGCTGCTCCTGCAGAAAACCTGAGTTTGATTCTCAGCACGGTGGCTAACAAGCATCTGTAATTCCAGTTCCAGGGCATCCAACACCTTCTTCTAGTGTCCATGGGCATTGCACACACATACATGCAGGCAAAACACATATATAAAATAAAAATAAATAAAAATGTAAAGAAAGCTTAACAACCACAACAAAAATAAAACTGCAGTTGCTAATTGCAATTTAGGAGTGCTAATTCATTTCCCTTGCAAATACCTTGCTTGGGGCTTTAGTTCAATCTTCTTTTACCCAGCAGAGTTGATTAAAGCTCCAGAGAGGAAAATACGAAATGTCTACCATCTTGCCATTTTGTAAAGCCCTTCAAAAATGACTTCAGGGGCTAGAGAGACGGCTCAGCAGTTAAGAGCACTGACTGTTCTTCCAGAGGGCCTGGGTACAATTCCCAACAGCCACATGGTGGCTAACAACCATCTGTAACCCCAGTTCTAGAGGATTCAATGCCCTCTTCTGGCCTCTGCAGGCATTGCACAACATGGGTGCACTTACATACATGGAAGCATAACACTCATACACATAAAATAAAAATAACAGATAAAATATAAAAAATAAAACTGACTTCAGGTCACTGCTCACAACTGACACAAGTGGAGTGTTCATAGCAAAGCAGAGACGCCATGAATTTCATCTGGTTCTGTGCATGACATATTTTAACTTTTTCCATTTATTTATTGGAAGAGAAGGGCATGCAATGTTAGAGGACAGCTTATAAAAGGCAGTTTTCTCCTTCCACCACGTGGATTCCAGGGATTGAACTCTGGTCATCTGACTTGGTCACAAGTGCCTTTACCCACTGAGTCATCTTGCTGGCCCCCATGACAAGTTTTCAAGTTTGTGCATGCAGACACACACACACACACACACACACACACACACACACTCCCTTAATATCTTTTATTCCTAGGGACTCCCAGGTTCTTGGCCTAGGATAGCTGGCATCATCCATCTCAAACCTGGCAATGCCACCTCAAGTTCTGAGGTGGGTTTTCTGGCTCTGTCTCAGCAAAATTCAAATGGTCAGGAGAGGAAGTATGCAGTATCTGACATTAATTCTCAGAAGAATCGTGTGTGGCTATGACTTAATTAGTCAAACTGAACTTTCTGTATCAAGAAAGAAACTGACATTTCCATTATTGCAAAAATGCATCCCAGGATGTGTATAAACTGGAGGAACACTGTTCTACCTCTGGGGCATTTTATAACCATTCTGTGAGATAGCTGCATAACTCGTTACAGATAAAAATAAATATTCAGTAAAAATGAATATAGGCTCAGGGACGTGGCTCAGCTGATAGAATGCTTGCCTAGCATGCACAAGGCCCTGGGTTCAGTCCCCAGCACCAGAACATAAGTTGAATCAGGTGATGCATGTATATAATTTCAGCACTTGGGATGTGGAAGCAGGAGGATCAGAAGTTTAAGGGCATTCTCACTGTTAGTTTAAGTGCAGTCTGGGGTGCACAAGACCATCTCCCTTTAAAGGGAAAGAAAAGATATATATTTCTTCAAGATTATAATGCCTATTTTAAGTATTTCTATCTAAACCCTATTTTTGCCTTGTTTTCTAGCTTTTTTTCTACTAAATTAAACTATGTTTTCACCATAACCTATAGACATGATTTTATGATTCTTTTCGTGTTGATTTTCCAGACTACCTTAGTCAATAAACTTTGAAGTCTGCCAAAAAGCTATGTAACTGAAAACTTTGGAATGTACCAAATGCTTCCATTTTAGCTGGTCTTCTCAACAATGTGGTTTCAGACATTTGCTAGCCAAGGAACTCCTGACATGTCATAGATCTAAATTAAACTTATCACTAACAAAAGCCATCTGTGAATACACATTTCTTATATAAAGTGAATTATGCCCTTTACATTATTAATTGAGAATTTTTCATTTTCATGATTTTCCTCTCTCAAAGCTGAAGGATCTCTGAACACAAAAGGCATAACAACAGAATGGGCACTGAGTCTGTTCCAAGCTCCAACATTTGAACACCAGGACATTTTTAAAAGGCATGGATTGGGTTTTAAAATAGTTTGTCATAAAAAAAATTTGTTAAAGGAAAAACAAGTGATGAAAGGAGGCTGGGAGGAGGTAAGTCTAATGTAGAACAAGAGATGTCAGTGCTGAGAAGAAGTGACAGAGCGCATCTTTGTCACAAGCCCAGGAGAGGTGTCAACATATCTCCTGGCCAAATAAGGCAAGGGCTGGCCAGCACCCTGTGGTTGGAAGGCTTCTGTGCGCCCCTTCTCAAAGCCACAGCAACCAACAAAGCTGGGCTTTCAAAGCAGTATTAACAGGCCACACACTCACAGAAATGCAGAGGACTACTTTTCATTTTGAAATGAGAAAGTTACAGGAATGATTACAAATGTGTTTTCAACACCTCCTCCTCCAAGCTACCATTTGAAAAAAAATTAAAAAAAAAAAAAAGGAATAAAGAACAATGCCAGCCTTTCTCCTAATGTTCAGCTCTATGAACCTTGGGCCACTCGCTGTGTATGTAGCTCTACGGATGAGCAGATGGGGCCAGATCTTAGGGGTTCTGTTAGCTAACCTCACAGGAGTGGCTCAACGGGTGCTTCAGGTTCTGCATTTGCTCCACCCTCCAGAAAGAGCCCAGGAAGCTCCACTGATGGCCCTTTCCAGTCCTGGCAGTGATGCCGCCAGAGTCACTTGTCTTTTCACTTGATCTCTCTGAGCACGATGTTCCCCTTCAGTGAAACGACGCTAATCCCACATGCCCTACTTTTTCACAAGAAGAGAAAAGACGCACTAAGTCCTTGAGGAGAATATTTCCCATAACTGAGCCCCTGTGAATGTACTGCAGGCATTATTCAAAACATCCTTCAGTGACCTTGTGAGATCAGGACGAGGAAGGGCAGCGCCTCACCCCTGCTGTATCTGGGAGCGGAAGAGCCAAGACTGGAACTGACTTCTACCCACTAAGCTATTCCACCTCCAATACAACAACCAGCAAGTGGTAAATGCCACATGTACAACAGATGATATTACTATCATTACTGCTCCCTAGCTGAGAAACTTTATTTTAAAATCACATTCTGTTGGTTATCCTTTCCCCAAACTCTCCTCCACCCCCGCAGCCTCTCCTCATTGAAACCTCTGTCCCCATTATTCCTCTTTTCTCCTTCCTATCGCCAGAGTGCTACTAGTCATATAAGAGTTTAACTGGAGCTTCCCTGCTTGGAGGGTAATACTCCTCCCAGAAGCCTTCAGCTGCTAAATAAAAAGTCCACTGCCAGGTGTGAGATACCTTCCCCTCAAGTTGTTGGGGGATGTTTTCAGGAGACTCCCAAAACAAGACATTGCTCTTGTTGCCCACTAGAACTTGATGGTAAGACCCTATTGCTAAGACATATACTCCATTCATAGGACATGGAGGAATCAAGTTGGTACTGATCTGGGACACTTTCCAGCTCTCACTGTACCAGAAGTTCCCATGTAGGCTGCTGGGGGAAAAGCTATCAATAGTCTTACCCAGCTGTGAACCCTATGAATTGCAATAATAACCAGTGTGGCAAGATATGCCCATGGGTATAACAGTGGCACAGATGTTATTGGGGTAACTAACCTCTTTCTGATTGAATTTAAGGCCTGCTCCACAGGAGGAAACATATGCCTGGTAGTACAAATATGACAAAAATCCATGATTGGGGCATTCACAGGCCCTAGGGGTGAACATATTACTATTATTTTGCTAAATGGACATGTATCAAACTGTCCTGTACTGATGCAGCAGTGAAGCTCTCAGACTTCATCAGAGAAGCTTTGTGCAGTAGAAGGCAGTTAATACAGAAATTCGCAACTGGTCAAAAAAAAAAAAAAAGTGTCTGTGGAGTGCTCAGCCACAAATGGGACATCTATATCACACCCTCTCCCCGAAAGCTCAAGAACCATCATGAAAAAAGAAGCAGAAACCTGGAGTTGGAGGTCAGGGAGGACTTGACAGAAACAGTATCTTCTGATATGACAGAACTACTGCATTCACAGTAGCTATGGTTTCCTATACAAGACCTGTACAAGATCAGGCCAGTCGACATGATGGCATGGGTGGGGAGGGGGTCATTAGCCCTCTCTCCGTAACTGAGGAGCTACTGATAGTTAGTTGCTTCTGGGGGAGGGAGAGTCAGTTTTCTTTAAGAGTGTGGTCTCTGGTAGGTCTACCAGGCTCCAGTGGACAGCCCCACGCCCATGAGGATATAGGCAGCACAAACTGGACTCAGTGGTTATTCTTTTTAAGAACACAAAGGAAGAACAGGGCGTTAGGATGGATCTGGAAAGGGGTGGGGAAAGAACAGCATAAAAATTGTCCAAGTATATTGTACGCATGTATGAAATTTTTTAATGTATCATTAAAAAAGAACATTCTGGGGGCTGAAGGATGGCTCAGTAGTTAAGAGCACTCGCTGCTCTTGCAGAGGACCCCGGTTCGATTCCCAGCACCCATAACAACCATCCGTAACTCCAGTTCTGGGTGATCTAACGTCTTCTTCTGACCTCTGCAATCATTGCACAACATGGGTACGCCCACCTACATGTAAGCTGTGCCCTCATTCACATAAAATAAAAATAATAAAATATTTTAATCACATTCTAGAGGTGGGAGATGGCTCAGTTGGTAACATGCTTGCCACACAAGCACGAGGACCAAAATTCAGAGGGTGTGGAGAAAGGGCGATCCTGAAGCTAACCTCATCAGTCAGCCCAGCCCAATCCACGAACTAAGGATCAGAGAAAGACACTGTCTCAAAGAAGTAAGGTGAAGAGTGATGGAGGATGGCACCCGACATCAGCCTCTGGTCTGTCCATACAGGCATACACATTTACACACACACTCACAGGCACGTGCGCGCGCACAAAACAAGTACACATCACACACAGATTACATTTTGTGTTTATGTGAATCTTTATCATTTTTTCAGAGTTTTCAGTTTTTACTGACTTGGGGGATCTGATGTACTTTTTCAGATTTGTTGTAATATTAATGATGATATATGATCATTAAAGAAAAGCTGAAGAAAGAAAAACGTGTAATGGCAAATCAAAGAGAGAAGCTTGTTGAATAAGCACCAACCCGTACTGCCCATCCTAATGCTTTCCTTAAAGGGACAATAAAGCATTTTAGCACCAAGTACATCCTTAGAACTTCTATTTGTTAAGTGAGGGTCAGCATGACATACAGACCATACAAACTTGTCACAGTTTTTCAGCTGTAATTATATTAAAAAGAATTAAAAGAATAGCTCATTCAGCAATAAAATGCTAGTCAGAAGTAGATTTCACAGACATCTTCAGACTCTTGGTAATATTCCTGAGGAAATGTTCATTTCTAGAAAATCAAGATCTAGGGGAAAGAGTCCAGGATGCAATCATTTACTCAGTATGTTTAGAATATATGTATTTCCAAAGGACAGCCTGATTTATTAATTCAGGTAGATGTTCACTGTGGAAGCCAGTGTAAAGGGCCAGAAATTTCCTAGAATTCAGTGGTACCTTGGACTTCCGGAGTTTGGGTTAGAAATGAAGGTAGACAGCAGGAATGTGCACTCTGATCATGAGACAGTCTCCTTCACAAGAAGATTATTTTATTGCTAGAAACTAGCAACAAAGAATGTCTGTTTCTATGCGGTACTTAAGAAGGAAGAGGTCTAAGGTGGAAACCAGGAGCTCCTGAGATCCAGATAAGAACCCATCCTGGGAGCTTGTAAGAGATGTAATCAAAGATCAGAGAATCTCAGGACCAGATGAGATGGCTTTCTAACTTTCTTCTTTGCCTTCCCCTGCCTGATACTGGATTCTGTCCTAGTTTCAATTTCACACCTGAGATGCACAGCATTCTCATATTATTGCCCTAGACACACGCTCGTCTGCAAGGACCTTCCTCAGATTTGGGGGCGGAGATGAACTCTGCAGCCCTCCTCTCCTGACATTCAGACTAGCTGGTCTTTCTCTTTACCTTGCTCTCCCTCTCTGTCTGTGCCATCTCTAGCCACTAACTTAGCAAAGAGAAAATTTCAGGGAAAAATAAAAGATTAAGGGGAGAAACAATCACACAAGCCCCCTCAAAGAACCCTACATGTGGCAGCAAACAAGAGAGAAAAGAACTAATTTTAATCTCTTTCAGGAAACCTGCCTGAGCTGACACTTCAGTCTTTCTCTTTTTGAAATTCTGTGACTTGAATCATCTCAAACAGTTGCAATACAGACTTAAATATTACATATAAGTGAAGATAAAATTTGTCACCTAAACAGAAAACTTTTGCTACAAAAATAGGGACCGAATCTTATTCCCTTAAGCATAAGAAACACTTAATAAATTCATTAATAACAATACAAACCCTCGAATGTATGCAATAAATTATGGGAACAAGCTTAAATTAACATAATTGTATTCTATTACACACCCATCAAAGAGCAATTTGATCTCATGCCAGTCTTATTTTCTTTTTTAAAAAGTGCCTTTTCAATTTTCATTTCTCACATACAGTTTAATGAAGAACCACTAAAAAGGAATCAAACAGAGTCACACTACTCAGGCAATAAAATCGGTGAACACAGAAGCCACACTGGGCTTGGCACTTATAAAAAAACAAAAGCTAGAATTCTGGCCTTTGTTACTATGCCACGAAATGATCACCCACAGTCCACTCTTCCACTCATCTTGGGCTCCATCCCAGCACTTCATGGCCGCCCTTTCTGCTTCACCTTCTTGTTCTCATTTCTTCATTCCTCACTAGTGGCCACTGATTTGTCACTCAGCTCTGAAGTCGCTGCCTGGTTCTAGGTCCCTCCTGTAAGTCATTCACCGCTGTGCAGTCAAGTCCATCAAGCTGCTGTTCTTAGGGTTCCAAGGACACAGGATTTAAATCATCCAACTTTCCAGTCTCAGTTTTGATCCACCCATTTCCTTATTCCCAGAAAACCATTTCACATCAGAAAGGCACTCTAAGCTCATCTTGAATAAATGTTCTTAAAATTAAATTTGAGTATTTCCTCCGTGATGACTATTTTCTCCTTCTAAAGTACAAAAAGTAAAGTGCTATACTTTTCATTATTTGTTAAGCTAGCATACAGAGTCATGGGTTCCATTTGCTATATATTCACTAAGCACAGGTTAAAAATTAACTTTCATTTCATTTAGTCATGTTTGCATATGTGGTCACCCATGGGCAAAAACTATTTAGTAAAATTAATAAAGATTTTTCACCCCCTGCAGTGATCATACTATGTCTCCAGTGAAGATTCTGGACCTGTATCTTTGAGACGTTTGCTCTAATTTCAAGATCAATATTCCAAAGAAGAAAAATAATCTAAACATACTTTAGAGAGCAATTTTGATGTATTTAAGTCTCATATATAAGATCCAGCTATGTTCCACACATGTCCTGATAGCAATGAAATAATTTCCTCTTTTTTGTACCATAATGTGTGATTCTTGCTAAGTGTCAATGGCTACTATATTCTTATAAATGTCTGCATTTAGCCAGGCATGGTAGTATACACCTATAGTCCCAGCACTTAGGAAGCTGAGGCAGGAGTATTACAAATTCAAGGCCAGCCTGGGTTACACAGTTCCTGCCAGACTCCCTTCCCCAAATAATCAGGTTTCTATTCAGTTTAATACATGTTAAAGAAATCTTTCATTAAACCTGGTAAAATGCTAGTGCTGATGTCTCCCCCAGAAAGAGAAGAGAGCTGACCTGGGTTTGGGCCATTTAGAATGATGAACTAGTCAAATAACCAAAGGGAAAGAAATATTCCAAGTTCCTGTTTCATCAGTTTCATTTACAGAATGTCCACTCGTTCCATGCTGCCTTGTTTATACAAACACTAATTTCATGCTTTTCCAACAGACTTTATTTGATCATGGCAAGTGAGGAACAGAATGTGAGCCAGTGGTCCAGCATCATGGGGCAGCCTATGAACCTAATACTGTGACTAATACATAGGATTCAGCAGTCTCAAGGATATCTGATTCCATGTTCTTGACTTTATAATATTTCAGATTAAGTTGCACCAGGAATAATCTGTATCTATCACAGAGCGTAAAGGATGGCACAGACATCTCTGTTCCTCCTCTTTTTGATGCTTTCACAGCTCTGTATGTGGTTATCTTATCCTGTTTTCATTACAATCTTGTAATTACAAGTACTGGGAATAACCCTTGTTCCCAATTAAAAATCTTTAAATTACAAAAACTCCTCGAAACAAATGCAAGTTCCACTTTTAGTTTTTGAGACAAGGTTTGGCTATGTATCCCAGGCTCACCTTGAATTCACTATTGTTGGGAGCCATCTGCCTGCCTTGAACTGTGCCCTAGTTTTGGGTTAGGCAGAAGTCAATCTCGTGCACAGAAGTGCTGATTGGAAGCAGGAGTTTTCATTATGCAAATGATTCATACCTGAGGAGAACTTTATTTTGTACCTAAGACTGAGGTCACATGAAGATCTTTGAAGGAAGCCAATCACGTCTTAAGTTATTTTGCCTGGGTTAGTATTGTTTTTGAACATCTGACCCACTGTTTTTCTCACTTCACAATATAAATAGGGGGGGACTTAATAAAGGCAAGCTGCTTCAGTGTGACCGACAGCCTTCCTGAGTCTGTCCTATTTTCTCTCTCTCTCTCCATTTTCTCATCCTCACTCCCCGCTTTGGGTGCGGTTCGATTTCTGCCGGCGGGCTCCGGCACACTATGTAGCCCATGCTGCCCTTAAACTCAAAGTCCTCCTGAGCCTCCCAAATGCTGTGATTATAGATGTGTACCACTATGTCCAACTAACAAGTTCAATTTAGCATTAATTCTCAGGGCTGGGGACATAGAGTGGGTAAAGTGCTTACTGTAGAAACATGAGATCTAAGTTCAATCCCCAGAACCCACGTTTTAAAGAATAACATGGAAGCTTGTGCTTGCAATCCTAACACTGGTGACGTGGAGACAGGAAGATCCCCGAGGCCTCCTGCCCAGTCGGCTCACTTAGCCTAATCAGTTGGAAGGCCAAGCAGAGACTCACTCAGAAACCAAGGCGGGGGCTGGAGAGATGGCTTAGTGGTTAAGAGTACTGGCTGCTCTTGCTGAGGATGGATTCAGTTCCTAGAAACCACATGATGATTAACCACCATCTGTAATTCCAGTTCCAGGGGATCTGACCTCCTCTTCTCCCCTTCTTGGGTACACAGTGCACTTACACACATGGGGACAAAACACTTGTACACACATACACACTAATTATAATCAAGTCTCTAACAAATCACATTTCAGATTCTGAGGGAGATGTAAGACACTTGCTTCTACTGACTCTTTACTCAACTGATCCATCTTTCAGTTCAAACTATACAATGTATCACCCCAAAATATTTCTAGTTTAAGTGTACATAGACTCTTCACTTGGGATGTGTGTGTGGGGGGGTTCTCTTGGAATACATTTTGTCTTTTTCACAAGATTTCAGCTTTTGCAGAATTAGCTCTGATATGAATAATGTTTTCACATAATTGCAAACACATTTTCAATCCTTATAAGTTTCTAAACATGTTGCTTAAGGAAGCAACTAACACAAACTTTGTTAACGGGAAAAGACATCTGTAAAATAAAAAGTTAAACTCTGCAGTTACCTAAAAAGAACCTAAAAACAGACAACACATGGGGACATTTTTAAGAATTGAAATGTGTAAAAATATGTGTGCAAAAAATAGAAAAGAAAAATAAAGTTCAGACAGTGATCCAAATAGATAGGAGATTTTAAAAAGAACTACAGTCAGGTGTGACGGCACACGCCTATAACGCTAGCACTAGGAAGGCTGAGGCAGAGGGATTATGAGTTTGAGGGCAGACTATATAGCAAGATCCTATTGAAAGGAGTGGGGGAGAAGAAAAGGAAAGGAAATGTTACATCATAAATCAGTGTGCTATAGAGATCAGAACATTGATAAAACTTTCTGTCTTATATCAGGACAAATTCTGCATGGGGGCTGACAAGATGGTTCAGTGGATAAAGAAGCTTGCCATTGAACCTGATGACCTGAGTTTGATCCCCAGTATCCATAGGGTGGAAGGAGAGAACCAATTCCTGCAGGTGCTCCTGTGACCTCCACATGTGCACTGTGGCATGAGCAGGCACAAGCACACACATGTACATGCGCACATACCCATACAAGAACGAAAGAAGAAAGAAAGAAAGGAAGGAAGGAAGGAAGGGAGAGAGAGAAAGAAGGAAGGAAGGAAGAGAGAGAGAGAGAGAGAGAGAGAGAGAGAGAGAGAAAGAAAGAAAGAAAGAAAGAAAGAAAGAAAGAAAGAAAGAAAGAAAGAAAGAAATTGTTTATTCCCAACAGATACATTTAAGGTAGATGCTGAAAACTACCAAGCCCTACTATAGAAGAAAAACAGTATGTTCTCATCATGGCATTTGAATATAGTGATCTCTTCTAGTCATGACTCAAAGCCAAAAGGTAACAAAGAAAATGTTGTTAAATTCAACTACATAAAAATAAAAACCCTCTGACAAAAGTTACCACAAGCAAGGAAAAGTCAAATAATGAATGTAAAATTTTTTCCAGCCAATATTAGCAAGCAAAATCTTATTTTACAGAAAGTTTCTTAAAATTGGGAAGAAAAATGACTAACAGAATAAAAAACTGCATGTTGGACTCTCAAGTTTGGTTTAAATTTATTATTGAAAGATAGAGTTGCAAAAATTATTTTAAACATAAACTTGGCTCCCCTTAGTCAATCTAGGTTCTCATTATACAGCCATGTGGTTATATTTCAGCTTCAAGTATTATTACTCTATTTTGCTTAGAAATATGTGAGAACCCTATGAGTTATTGGTTAGGGAGCCTCCAGAGATCCCCAAACAACACAGGCTATTGTCATTGCTCTTGGTGGCCCCCTAGAACTCGATGGTAAGACTCTATTGCTGAAGACACAACACACTTCAGTTGCAATACATGGAGAAATCAAGCTGGAACTGACCTACAAACTTCCTCCCTCCTGGTCAGCTTCCATAGATGATGCAAGGTGCTATCTAGGTCACCAGGGGAGGAAAAAATCAATAGCATAACCCAGCAGTGAACCCAGCATGCTATAATACCTTCCTGTCGGGCAAGGTGTACCCATTGGCACAGCAGTCGCATAAATGTTATGGAGGGAACTAACTGCTTTTGGATTATAATTGAGGCCTGCTCCACAGGAGCAAATTCAAGCCTGGTCCTGAAAACTTGGTCAAAAGCCTATAACTAGGGAGGTCATAGGTCCTAAAGGGGAACCTACTACTGTTGTTTTGCTAAATGGCATGTGGTCAAACTGCCTTGTAAATATTTATATTTATACACACAAATTACTGTTGCCCTAACCTTGGTCACAGAAGCTTCTCTCTGCAGCAGTCAGCAGTTAATGAAGAGACTCATAACTGGTCAAAGTGCTGAAAACAAGTGACTATTGATTTCTCAGCCCTAAATGGGGCATCTAACTATACACACACACACACACACACACACACACACACACACACACACACACACACACACCAGGCTCAGAGCACACTGAAGAAGAAGGGCCAGAAAGAAACGAAGAGCTGGAGAATGGGGAGAGTGCTGTGAAATGTGGACATGACAGGGCTGGGGCACTCATTAACTCACTGCTACTAGGGCTACCTGCACAAGATCAGCACAAGATCAAGCCAACAAAAGGAGTCGGCATTCTATCAGGCAGCATGAATAGGATTCAGGGGATTACAAAAAAAAAGGGAGAGGACATGAAGGGAAAAGAGGGATGTGACAGGGATTCCTGAGGGGAGAGGAGGAGGGGTTAGAGGCATATGTTCAATATGCATTGTTTATATGTATGAAACAAAGAATAAAAGATATTCTATTTAAAAATAAAAAAATTTTAAAGGAAATATGTGAGAACATTCCTTGATCAAATATCCAACTTTATCACTGGAAAATTTTCATCAATTTGATGCTCTTATGAGCATGTTAAAATTTTTATGTTGAAGTTTACATTCCTGATCACATGAAGTCTGACTGAACAAGCTAATTGGCCATCTGCAGCTTTTATCTATTTTCTCCTTCTGGACCGGAATATAAAAATATCACTTCTGAGGTTAAAAATCTTTTCCTCGGGGTTGGAGAGATGGCTCAACGGTTAAGAATATTTGCTGCTCCTCTAGAGGACCTGCATTCAGTTCCCAGCACTCAGGTTGAGCCGCTCACAGCTGCTCTTAACTCCAACTCCAGAGTATCCGGTTCCTGCATGTGAGCTTTTTGGCACCCACATTCACACATGCACACACTTCTGCGGCACATATGCACATGATTTAAAATTAAATAAATCTTTTAAAAAATCATTTTCTCAGCAAATCCAGGATTGATGCCCTAAGTCTACAGTCCCAGCACTCAGGAAGAGGCTGAGGGAGGAGGATCAATTCAAGGTCATCGTATATGGTGAGTTTGAGATGAGTCTGGGATATATGAGACACTGTCTCAAAAAGAAACCTCTCTTTTAAAAAGCTAACTCTGCCGGGCATGGTAGTACACACCTTTAATCTCAGAACTCAGGAGGCAGAAGCAGGCAGAGCTCTGTGAGTTCAAGGCCAGCCTGGTCTACATGGCGAGTTCCAGGCCAGCTGCTATTATAGGGAGACCTTGTCCCAAAAAGACCAAGAGAAAAAAGCTAGTTAGACAAGTGTCATGGTACTCGCCTTTAATCCCAGCTCTCAGAAGCAGAGGCAGGCAAACCTGAGTTCTATGCCAACCTGGTCTACATAGTGAGGCCCTGTCTCAAATAAGTAAACAACAGAGATAGACAAGTAAATCTAACTTCTCCACTCTACTCATTATATACCATCATTCCAAGCTGTAGGTGTCTTTTTAAACACCTCATGTAGTTATTAAATATTGTTATTTGATTAGTTTCATGTATGTCTCCTTGTTCCAATTCAAAGATGGGGATCATTTTTCTTCCTCACTACAGTGTTTCCCACATCCCAAGAAAGTGCAACACAGTACCTTGTACATAGTAGATTCTCAATGTATATTTGTTAAACAAATGAATGGCCTATTTCTTCTCAAAATCTTTGCATCTGCTAGGATTACACACTCCTGGGGGTCAGAAAACTATCTTGGAGAAATTGGTTAGACACAAATAACACAGGGTGTAACCAAATGGTGTATGTACCGAGTTCACTTATCATCAATGAAGCAATCATACATCAGTGGCTAAACTAAACATGGACAGACCCAATAATTCTAGAAAAACAACTTCAGTGGCCTGGTTAAAAATAATGATCAATTTTCAAAATATATTTTGAACCTGTAATTCTAACAACTACTGCTCATTACACTTTATTAAAAATGTCAGCTGAGCTGCCTGGTGACACACATCTGTGTCCCCCACACTTGGGAGACAGAAGCAGGAGGATTAGGGCTTCAAGGTCACCCTTGATGACAACAAATTGGAACTACATTAAACCTTGTCTCAAAGCAGCAATGAATTTCAACTAGAGAATAATGTGCGCCAGGCGGGCTCAACACACAACACCGCACAGAACAGCATCTTCAGAAAGACCAGTAAAACTGAATGAGCGTTGGGTACCACAAACTAGGTTACATACCAAGAAACCAACAATACTAGTGAACCAGTGTAGGAATACAGAGTACATATTCCATTCAAAACAACTGAATTTTCCTTGGGTTATTATAAGGACTACTTCCTTAACCTGATCAGATAACAGATTTAAAAAAAAAACCATAATCACCATTTCATGGTTTGCACAAGATGTACCTTTAGTGCATCCAGATTTTCATAACCCGTCAAACAGTTCTTCAGTATGTGTTATGGCAAGATATTCTAGAACTGCCAAGAACAGTAAATTCACAGAGCTGCCTGCAATTCACTAACTATCACAAATTAGCATAAATAGCCCCATTTTAGAAAGAACGGCTTTTGCAAGTCACACAGGAAAAATAATGTGGCCTTGCATCTATATCATTAAAAATTCTCCCTGTGGTATTTGGCCTCACCATGAATATTAAACACAGCCCAGTTACTCGGCACCGTTAGTCTACTTGGGTGAGAATCCTTAATGAAACATTTGGTTACGATCACAAGACTAACTAGGAAAACTAGCTAACAAGTACCTATTTTTACGGATTTTTTTGTACTTAAAAAAAAAAAAACGCATATCAAATAAAACCTCTCAACACTTGTCAGCTCTCCTGTGAACATACCATATAAATGGACGGGCACCGGCTGCCAGGAAAAACGAAAGGCCAAATTACACGCGTATACCCATGCTGTCAAGTTCAGAGAGAAATCTGTCCTAGACCCAAGCCATCCACACAGCGCACAATGAGCCTGTTAGCAAGAACTAAGAATGGATAAAATTCTTTAGATTTCTCTCCATAGGTTTGACTTCAAAATGTCTCTGGCTTGTAGATCAAGGCACAAAACAAAGGTATTTTCAAATATCAAATTTGCTTAAGTTCTATCCAATCCAACCAAAACTCCAGAAAGCATAGAAAACAGTGGTTGTGGGCTTACCTGGCTGCACACATATCCAAGGTACTGTGGGTTGCCAGTGTGATGCTAAAGGGGTATAAATGAGACAAGGAAATGAATTAGAGCCTGTTTTGTATAGTGTTGTGAACGTGAGACTGTTTATGCCCATTTCAAGAGGATTCTGCTTACTAGAGTCCTACAAGCACAGAAGTTCAGAATGAGTCTTCCTCCGGATTCCAGTCCTGCCACTCCAACAGGTGGAGAAAGCATGAAAGGATGTTGAGGATCAACCCACTTAATGAGAGGGCAGGGAAATCTAAGCAGGTGCAGGCCAGGCAGGGGCTGCAACAGAAAGAGGAGGGCCTGGAGAGATGGCTCAGTGGGTTAGAGCATTAGCTGCACTTGCAGAGGATTTGAGTTTGGTTCCCAGCATCCACATGGTGGCTAATAACTGTCCATAACTCCAGTTCCAGGAGGTCTTACCCACTCTTCTGATCTCCACAGGCATTGCACACACGTGTGCACCAACATTCATGCAGGCAAGACACTCATACACATTAAAAAGACAAAAACCAAAAAAACAGGAGGCACCTGTTTGGCGCTGCCTGCCCCCACCTGTCTTATTTCTCAGTGGGACTCTGGACTTTAATTTCCAGGGATATTCTCTGTTGTTTCTATTTAAAATGTCAGACTCTGGAGGCTGGAGAGATGACTCATTGGTTAAGAGCATTGGCTGCTCTTGCAGATGATTCAGGTTTGGTTCCCAGCACCCAATGGTGACTTACAACCATCTGTAGTTCCAGTTTCAGGGTTCGGTATACCCTCTTTTGGCCTCCACGGCATTGCACACATAGTTGTACTTACATATATGTATACAAAACACTGATATACATAAAGTAAAAACAGATTTTCAAGAGTTTTAACGTTAGACTCAGCTTTTGCCAGCCAGATATCCCTTAATGTACTCCCGGCTCCGAGTTCCCTATTCAAGTCAACAGAGTACCAACCACACTAGAAACCTGAGAGTGTCCACCTTAGTCCCTTTCAGTCACACAGTCCAGTGGAATCTGCCTTTTGAACAACCGCAATATTTCCAATTGCTTGTTGTTAGGGGCAGTGCCGGAGATAGAACCCAAGCCTCGAGTGCACTACACATGTGTTCTACGACCGAGACAACGTCCCCGGTTCCTGTTTCCACTTTTCTTTTTTACCTATTTTCTTTCAGGTGTTTAAAATCCATGCAGTTTAAGTCATTCAGGTCTCTTGCCTAGATTTTGAGAACTTCCTAAAACTCTCTGCTTCCAGATGTATCTTTCCCAATCTATCTTTTTTAAAAATACCAGTGCTCATTTTCCCCTGGTGACGATATGATTTCAAAATCAAAAGCTCACTTTCAGAGTCAACAGGTTTTCCCCCACTTACTTCGCTTTCTAACTTTGCGGCTGTGCAGGAAGGACATGGCGCTGGGCACGGAAGCCGTGACTGCCCCTGCCGGCCAAGTGCTCCAGGCTGGAGCTGCGACCCCATTCTTATCCGGCAGCCTTCCTTGCTTCCAGTGTTTCTCCTGAGGCTCCTCAGTGCTCACACTCCAAGTTGTTCCACTTTCTGCTGCTGCATGCAGAGAGCAGCCTGCTGGATCTAAACTTGGGGATGTCGTATTTATATTCCTCTCCCTGCCAGGAACACCTTTCTTCCCCTCTTAGCTCTCTCTCCTCATCCCTTTTTATTTTGTTTTCACCTCAGTGTAGAACTCTCTTCCCTTTCAGAAGCTTGCCTGTGATGCCAGGGAGTGGCCGCGGTGCCCTGCGCACGCCAGTGTCGCAGCATGTAGGCTGAAAGCGTCTGCTGCTTCTGCTAACTACAAACTCTTGGGAGCTGAGCCTGCCACTCACCACCGATTAGGCCTGGCTCAGAGCAGGCCTTTGTAGACAAAGATACCAGGGAGAGAATCTCACTGATGAATTTCAGGCAAAGCATGCCTAAACAAATGAAGGTTTCCAGCTGAATCGATTTATTAGAGATTATAAGAATCATCTGAGAGCTGGGGATATAGCTCAGTTGGTAGAGCGTTTGCCTGGCATGCATGAAGCCCTGGGTTCCAGCATTACTTACAAAACTGTAGGGGCACACACCTTTAATCTCAGCACTCGGGAAGTAAAGGCACGAGGCTCAGAAATTCAAGATATCCTTGACTACATAGCAAGGTTGAGACCAATCTGGGCAACATGAGATCCCGTCTCAAAACAACAAACAAAAAGAGAGCTATATGAATGTATGAAAATGTCCCTGTGAAACTCATTATTTTTATACAGTTAATATATGCTAATCAAAAAGCAATATTAAAAAAGAATCATCTGGGTCCCTTGTCAACAAAAGAGAATCCTATCAAGAAACTAGTAAAGGTGAGTGAACTCCAGATTCATAGGCAATGGGAGCAGAAATTTATTTGCTTTTCACTGTACAACCCTCCCCACACAGGGCCTTGCATGAGCCAGGCAAGCAGCTCAGCTCTGATCTGTGCCCTCAGCTCAGCTCCTGTCTACCCTGTTGACTTCCATCTTTTAGAAACATATATACGTATATATACATATATATATATATATATATATACGTATATATGTATATATATCTTATATGCTCTAGATATTACTGGAAGAGTTTATCAACTGTAATATCACCTCCAGGAAGGGAAAGTAAAGTATCAGAAAGATAAATTTGGAGAAAGTTGTCTTTTATAACACTGTTTTAGACCTTGTAGAATATCCAATCATGTTGAACATGTATGGTTAAAAACTTTAAAAAATAAACTTGGGCCCCTCCCTAGAGGTTCTGATTTTCAGAGCTAAAGGTAAAATCTGTACTTTCAACAACCTTCCTCCTAACACCTATAATCAGATAGGGTTGGAAAACTGTGTTAAAATTAGACTTGACCAATTTTTAAAATTCTATTCAAATTGTCTAGCAATTTCCAACCTAGACTTGATTTAATTAGAATATTCCAGAAGGAGCCAGGGAATTGACCTCATAATAGCTGATGACATTCTGATGCAGATACTGACTTTTGCTTGCTTGGAGACCACTAACCCACTGATCAATTGCCTCATCAATACACAAAGTTCTTCTCTGTTATGGATGCATGACAACGTATTTCAGAGGCAATCAGTCCCCAAAAGGGCCTCTGATGATTGCACCTGCTGCTGCCCACATCCTACACAGTCCCCTCTCACAGTAAACAGGGCTGACCTATATCACCTGCAGGTTATGGTAGAAATCACAGGCTGGTGAGGCTGGGGAGAGAGGTCAGTCACCAAAGTACTTGCTATGCAAGAGTGAGGACCTGAATTGGAAGCCCCAGCACCCACATAAAAAGCTGAGTGTAGTGGCACATGAATGTTATCCAGGTACTCGGGGTGGGGTAGGGGTGGGGACAGGAGGGTCCCTAGAGCTTGATGGTCAGCCAGCCAATGGGTGAACTCCAGGTTCAGTGAGAGAAATGATGGACTGGCAACCCTGGCCTATAATAGATATGATGGCTTCAGTCTTTCTCTCTCTTGGCTTGAGCTCTCTGCAGTGGCCAGTTGTTGTGCTCTGAAGAACTGAATCTTCTAGGAGCAGCTGGCCTGAGACCCTGTTTAGTGAGTGAAGGCAGCCTCCAGCCCTATCTCATCCCTTTACTTATTTATTTTTAGGCAGGGTCTCATGGATCCAGGCAGGCCTCACACTAACTGGGTAGCTCAGAATGACCTTGAACTCCTAATCATCCTGCCTCAACCTCCTATATGCTGGGATGACAGTCATGAGCCACCACACCTGGCTTATGTGGTTATGTGGCACTGGAAACCAAACCCAGGGCCTTGTGCATTCTAGGCAAGCACTCTACCAACTGAGCTACATCCCCAGTCCCACAGTTCAGCTTCTGAGACAGAGCCACCTGTTGAGCCACTCCAACTCCTGGCCCAGAGAGAGACTATGCATAGTGATAGTTTTTTATTCTTTTAAACTGCTGTGGTTCTAGGGGAGGGTTAAGATGGGGCCTTTTTACATAGCCATGTAAAAAATGAGATTACATTACATCATCTTACCTCTGACTCTGCTTCTCACCGGTGGCCCCATCCCATTTCATGGCTACGAGCAAGATACGGAAGTCCATCGTTTGCCCCGGGAAGAATCAGTTCAGCGTACCTGCATGGGCCTTTCTAGTAAGGCTGTGATGCTTCGCAAGCACTATCACTCAGCACTGTGATAGCTTCTCCATCTCTCTGCCTTGGTTCTCTGAGGCTTGGATAGGGTGGACGTGGGAAACTCTGATGATCTTTTGTGCAGTGGTGTTTATTTAGTTGTATACTGTGGAACCAGATCTGGCATCCCCCAAGCTCATCGGAGCCTCTCCCTGACAAATCCCAAGACATGGAAGGTGAGTGGATTACAAATGCACTTTGGCTGGAGATATCGGATCTGTCTCTCACATTTTGGATCCTGACCTGAAAATGTTGTCCTGTTTTGACAGGAGATATGCACCTGATTTTGATCTGGCCTATTACATAGGCAACATTACCAGCATCAGAAAGATGATTCTCCAAATTACCCTCTAAGTCCTCAGAAGGATGCCAATCCATTGTCTGACCTTGAGATTACTTGCAAAGCCAGGCTGCCAGGAATCACATCGGACATCAGTAGTGAATAATGGGCCAATGTCTTAAAACAAATATGTGTCCTTCTTCGCATCATTTCATCCCCTTTTCTGCCAGTGGCTGGTACTTAGGGTCATTTATCTTTGATTGAGTGGACACCTGATTATAGGAAAGACTAAAATCCAAGACCCACTGCTGTTATTCTGTCTGCAGATAAAAGCCAAAGTCCATTTGTGAAACATCAAACAAAATTAGGAAAATGTGGGATGTGTGTTGCTTGGTGTTGCCTAGCAATATGGTTAGGGCACTGGAATCACAGAGAGGATGAAATTCACACCCACGAGGAAATCATATTATGCATAAACACACACACTCACGCACAGACACACACTGACATCTCTGAGGGAATGGTTTCAACTGTGAGGACAGAACTACTTTCATATACAGAACAGGTTCAAAGCACTGCAGAATAAACATTCCACATTATTGGTTGTTTGCATTTCAAGATCTTTGTGAGTCTGTCACTCAAGGGAGAAAGTCTAAATGCCTATGAGTTACAACACCCATCCCATAAGTCAGTCCTCCTGGACTTCAGTAAAAGTTGCGTTTTTAGAATGAATATGTTAATATTTAAGATGACAGAAGTGTTTAACACATACAGCAAGTTTAAATTAAAAAAAAATTTATTTATCTTTATTTTATGTGTATGAGAGTTTTGCCTGCCTATAGTTAAGTGCATTGCATGCCTGGAAATGTTAGTGGAGGCCAGAAGACAGCATTGGATCCCCGGAACTGGAACTATGGATAGTTGTTGGTCACCCTGTGGGTGCTGGGTACCCAACCCAGGTCCTTTGCAATAGCAGCAAGTGCTCTTAACTATTGAGCCATCTCTCCAGCCTCAACTTTAACTTCTTAATCCTTATTTTTAAATATCTGCTTTCTTGCCTTCTTTCCTTCCTTCCTTCCTTTTCTTTCTCTTTTGGTACAGATGACTGAACCCAGGGCCTCCCACACATTAAGTACACTTCCTACCATTGAGCTACACCTCAGCCACCAGTTTTCATAAGGTCTCCCTGTAACAATATGAAGCATGATCATCAAAGTCAGACCCCACAGGCTGCGGCAGTCGCTCAGTCAGTGAGGAGCATGGTGAGGAGCCAGTTGAGCATGAGAACCTTCAACCCACAGCACTCATGTGAAAGCAAGGTATGAAGACACATGTCAGTGAGGGGAGGCAGAGGCAGGAGGATCCCTGGGACTCGCTGGCTTGCCAGCCCAGAGTCCCAGTGAGAGAGTCTGTCTCATAAAAATAAAGTGGACACACCTGAGAAATGACACCTGAGGTTTACATGTGGCCTCCATATGCGCACACACACACATACATACAGTTAGACATTTGGTTCCAGACTCTTGCCTCTGTCATTTTCCTGTGACCATAAGTATTTGCCTTTAAGAAGGCTGGTCTCTAATTCCTTTCCTGGCTGAAAACAGAAGTGACAAGTCGCCAGTGCCTGGCAGAAATAAAGATGTTCTAAAGAGACACTGCCCCTCAATCTATCAGACTATTAAAACAATGGACCCCAAGAAACTGGAATTCCTCCAGGAATCTCATGCTAGGAGAAGGAAAAGGCTGAAACTTAGTGCCAGCCAGAAGAAGATCTTGTTTCCAGAATGGAGATTTCCCAGTTCTAACAACTTGTCAGACCTCTTTCAGGATGAGACAGAAGCCCAGACAATAAAGGGTCAATGGTGGACAGGACCACACCTTGACCAAGACTGCTTAGATGTGTATATCCCTGGCCTTCTATTTAAACTTTAATCTCTCTGGGGTTGGAGAGATGGCTCAGTGCTTAAGAGCACTGGCTGCTCTTGCAGAGGATCCGGGTTTGGTTCCTAGCATCCACATGGCAGCTAACATCCTTCGGTAACTCCAGATCTAGAGGAATCTGATGCCTCCTTTGGCCTAAGGGTACTGCACAACACTAGTGTACCTACATACATTTGGGCAATACACTCATACACATAAAATAAAAATAATAAACAAATTATTTTTAAAAAACCCTTTAATATCTCTTCAGGACCTGGAAGGAAGATGGACAGGAGATGAGGTCACTGATCTCTTTGACAGTTTTCCCAAGATGGCCACATTGAATAAGTCTCCTTACTCTGCTTTAAATTACTAATAGCTGTTTTAATTGGCGTCTCAAGGATGGGTGGGCAATCTTCTTGGATTACTATGAGCCCAAGTTAGGTAACCACATCCTTCCCTCTCCTGATCCATCCTGAGTCCACTCACTGATGGAAACCCCAATGTTTAGGGTTGTCCTGGCTAAGGCCCAGTACACTCCCAGTTCCAGGATCTCCTTCCCACATAAATCACCCCTCCATCCTGTATCCTCCCAGATTACAAGCCTGGGACTTTTCTAGAAAGGGTCCCCCATCCCGTCTGCCAGTGACTGCTAGAAAGGTTCTGTACTCTGGGTGAAGCTAAGATTTCCTCCATTGCCCCTGCTTTCCCAGGCTGTGGAGGGGGGTCAGCAGGTGGGGGACAGGTGGGGACACTGACTATCTCTTTAGCTTGAGCTGGGAAGTCTGGTTCGTGGAAGCGTTTGTCTTCAAAGATCCAGGTTTGAATCAGAGGAGCTAAGCTGCCAGCATTCCCAGAGAGAGGAGTGAACGGAGCAGTCCCCTCTGACAGGGAGCGAGGAACTCCATGCACACCTGACTCCACACCAGCAGTTCCAGCTCACACCCAAATAGGGGAAAGAAGCCACATTTGTATGTAAGCAAAAGAGGAGCAATAGTGCTAGAACCTGGGCCAAGCACACAGTCCTGAGTGCCCTGCACACGTAGTTCCCTGGGTTCAATTCCCCCACAAAGACAAAGAACCGTGAGTAACTTGGGAAGGCAAGAAAAAAATATATATACAGTTTCTATTCTAAGATCTATAAATCAGTCAAGAAATCATTTTTTAAAAGGTCATTTTTTCATAATGCAATTTCATGAATTTTTCGAAGCCCCTGCCCCATACTACCAATGAACTGCTTGGGCCAGAATTAAATTACAAGCGCTACTAATTGTGGTGTAAAATGTTTTCATTTATTGGGGCTGGAGAGACGGCTTAGCAGTTAAGAGAACAAGCTATGAGGACCCTGTTTGATTCCCAGCACCCTCATGTAGGTTAATGACTGTCCATAATTACAGTTCCAGGGGGTCCTGGAACACCCTCCTCTGACTTCCAAGGGCATTGCACATCACAGGTGCACTTACATATGTGCAGGTAATATACTCATACACATAAGAAGAAAATAAAAAATAAAATATTTAAAAAAATCATTTACTAAAATATTTAAAATGTTGTTTTGTGCTTTTTTTTTTCTTTTAAGAATCCTTGAAATAACATTATATTAAAAATAGCAGGAATGGCTGGAGAGATGGCTCACCTTGTAGAGGCATTGGCTGCTCTTGCAGAGGACCTGGGTTTAATTCCCAGCACTCACACGGCAGCTAATAACCTTTCTGATGCCCTCTTCTGACATTGGGGGGGCTTTGCATGACAGGGATACACTTACATACATATAGCCAATAGACTCATACAAATAAAATAAACATAATTAAAAAAAATTTTTTTTGGTCTTTTTGAGACAGGGTCTGCCTGTAGCCCAAACTGGCCTGGAACTCCCTATGTAGACCAGGCTGGCCTCAATCTCACAGACATCCACTACCTCCCAAGTGCTGGGATTAAAGGTATGCAGCACCATGCCTGAATAAATAAAATAGTTTTTAAAAATAAAAAATAATTTAAAACAGAAGGAAAGAGAACAACGGTGATGTATACCTTTAATCCCAGCACTTAGGGGGCAGGTGGATGTCTGTGAGATTGAGGCCAGCCTGGTCTACATAGGGGGTTCCAGGCCAGTTGGGTCTACCTGGAGAACCTGTCTTAGAGAGGGTGGCAGGGGAGAAACAGATATAAAAGGAAATTCAGCAAATGCTGAAATGGTATCTATCATCAATGGAGAAAAGCGTACGGTACAGGAAACTGTTGGAGCAACAGGGTGGCCTGCAGGAGAATAGCAAAATTGGATCCTCACACGTCCACTAAGATGAATTCTCAATGAATTGACATTTTCAAAACAAAAGTTCTAAGAGTGCCAGAACCATCAGGTGATACTGTCTTAGAGTGTGGTAGACCTTCTGAAGTACAGAATAGAAACCAAAGTGCATAAAAGACTGATTTATAGGCCAAGTATAGAGGTATACGCCTGTAGTTCCAGCACATGGAGATGAAGGAAGAAGTTCAAAGTAAATCCTCAGTTACATAGCTTCATGTCTTAAAAATACAATGGAAAAATCAGGCATGGTGGTACACGCCTTTAATCTCAGCACTTGGGAGGCAGAGGCAGGTGGATCTCTGTAAGTTTGAGGCCAGTCTGCTCTACTTAGTGAGTTCCAGGCCAGCTGGGGCTACAGTAAGACCATGTCTCAAAAAGACAAATAAATAAAAAGAAAAAGGAAAAAGATTTAGACATAAAGTCAAACTCTTCTGCACTGTGAAAACAACTTTCCAATCCTCCCACTGGCAGAGTTGAAAGCATGAACAATCTGAGGGGAAATAGCTTCAGTTCCTAGCATAGATGAAGATATTCTACAGATTAATAAGCAAAATATCAATACTTTCATTTTAAAAAGTTTACAGAGGAACAGCTAGAAATGGAAAAAAAGAATGGAGTTCACTTGTAAAACAGAACAATAGCTCTTTCTCCTAGCTCAGAAAACTCCAGTAACTGTCATAATTGTAGAAACACAGCCAAACAGACACAAAAGTATTCATTGGAACACCTTGATCATGGACAATATGTACCAAAATTTCAAATGACATATATTGATCTATCATTTCCGTTTGTAGAGATTTAATCTGTATATACGCCTGACTGTGCTTGGAATAATGTATGTACCAGTCACTAACACATAATTTTCTGGAATAGTGAAAGAAGACATACAATCTAAGTTCCTAGTGATACATCTATTAAATAAACCGTGTTACAGGTATGCAAAAATATTATGCAGCTGTTAAAAAGGAGTAGGGGAGTGCTTCATGTAACGATGATCCATTATCTCCAGAGACAATAGCGGACAAGTTTCACTACACTCCCCTTCATCTTTGGAAACTGGAACTTGATAGGTATATCATTTATTCTTAGAATAACTAAAAGCCTTTGCCACTTTGATCTCATCAACAGAAATAACTGAGTGATTTATTTGGCGTTCTGATAATCCTGCTAGAGTAAAAGAGCTAAAAATCTTTCAGAATGTTCATGCTGAATTTGTATATAGAGGTCATAATTAAACATATATCTTCCCAGCAACAAAGGGTGACAAATAGAGTAGATTTGTCCTGAACTTTCCGGCTGTAACATCAACCTGGTTTAATTTTCCAGGGAGAGCTGGTAGGAGGCAGGCAGCAGTCCAGGATGGCCTCCACACTCACTGAAGTCAGTTGCTCAAGCGTGACACGCTGGTACACAGAGCAGGTAAGAAGCTGGGTGGTCCCCAGAGAACCTGCAATCTGGGCTGTCTGTTCTTTTGAAGTTCACCCACCCCTGGCTTAACCCTCCCTGAGCTGGATCTCCTGAGGTACAGACGTGAATGACAAGATTACTGGACCCTTTGTCTTCAAAGAGAGCCGCTTTCCTGATTCCACCTCTTCTTCAAAGAAGAGAGGTGTCTTGTTGGGCAGAGTCTGGTGGCTTCCTGGAGCTACAAACTGCCCCCAGTTGACAGCCAGCCAGAGGAAAAACAGAGTGGCCCCTGCCTACAGCAGAAGGATCTAAATTCTGCCAACCATCTTGTGGGTCTGGACCAGAGTCCCCAGTTCCAGAAGGGAATGAAGGCTGTGACCTCAATTATAGCCTTATGAGACCCTGAATTGGGGGACCCTGCATTTGGGATTCTGAGTGGGGCAACCTGAGGCTTGCCTGGACTCTTAACCCACAGAAATTGTAATAACTTTTGTGTGTTTCGGGAAGTTTCTAAGTGCATGGTGACCTACCACACAGAAAAGGAAAATGAATAGGATCCTGTTGTAAGTTGCCAGCCTGAGGCCACTCAGCCACACGCACCTTATCCTCCTTGGTTTAGGGAGTAAACTGAGTGTCTTAGGAGGCCACTAAGAAAGTTTTCCTTCCTCTTAAAAAGGGAGACACGTTTGCCCTCAGGCGATGAAGATATGATGTGCAGAGGGCTGTGCTGTGGGCATCTCATCCTGGGATGGCTCCCAACCAAGTGTGCACAGACCAGAGAAGAGCTTGGAAGGCATTCAGATCCAGGGTGAAACTGTGTTGCTGCATAATTAACTGAGCCCTGGAACTTTTTGTTACTTGTAAAATAATAATAATAATAATAATTTATTGTTCAATCTAGAGGTCAGAAAGTTATAAACCCAGCTCACCATGTGTTTTTATTTATTTATTTTTATGTGTATGAGTATAGTGGCTGCATGTAAGTGCACCCGTGTCATGCAATGTCTGTGGAGGCCAGAAGAGGATGTCAGATACCCATTACCTTAAGGATGTTTCAAGATGATGTTTACAGAGGGGTCTGTTCAAATCAAACCAGTTTCCGTCAGAAGTGGTTGGGTCAGGAAGGCTCAGAAGGATCCAGAATGCCAGTAACTCTCAGAGGAACTCCTTCAGGAAAAAGTGATGTCAAGTGAGCTGCATGCAGATGGGGTGGAATACTCCCAAGACTCAGAACTCCAAGAACTAAGAAAGGCAGAGTTACTGAGTTCCTATGAGCTTGCCACTTACTAATTCCACTGTGAAGAAAAAGACAGAAAATCAAGATCATATTAGCAGGTGTTTCCTTTCCTTTCCCTCCATTTAAATTTTTAAATGTAGATCCCTCCTTGTTTCTCTCCTGGTTGCCAAAGCTGGTCTTGAGATTTCTGAAGTCAGCACTTGCCCTCAGGCACTTCGATAGCTTGTTAGAATAGTCAGAACCAATGCAAGTTCCCTCCTAAATGATTTCTAGACAGGGAAAGAGAAGAAATTATTCAGTGGTTAGATCAGAACAACAGTGGGCTTGACTTTCTTGACAGGAGGTATGCACTACAATGTTGAAGATGGAGTCTTTGGTTATACTTTTATTAGGCTTTTATTATTTTATTTTGTTTTTCATGTACTTTATATTAACTTCACTTTATATTTTCTTTTATATTTTACTTAATTTTATTATTTACGTATTTTATTTTTATAATTGTATTTCATGTTTTGTTTAGGTTAATTTTACTTTATTTTACCAAGCAGACCATATGCAAGCCTCATGAACTGCCTGTCTTCTGAAATATATAAATTTAAGTGAACCCTGGAGGTCCCACAAAAGGCAGTAAGAAGGCCGATCATCAGCCCTGTGCATTCTTTCCCATCTACTGATTGTCATCACACCAGTAGAAAAGATTCAGTCTGATAATGTTTGAGATGAGTCATTCTTAGCCTCATGTCTAGGGTTACACTGGGGCTCTGTTTTTGAGCTACTGTGCTCCCAGGGAGATAGCAAATGGATTTCTTTTGGTCTGGCTCTCTTCCTCTACGAGAATTCTTTAAGAAAGACACATATGAAGACAGCAGGTAGGGAAGTGTCTCTCAGCAAAGTAATATTTCACCTGAAAAATACGTCACCACCCAAATGGTGGTGTCTAAGAATCCCTGGGTCTACTCCAGGTACAGTGTGACCGTGTGTCAAGTTGTTCTTCATGCTTGTTTGGTGACAGGGTCTCATATAGCCCAGGCTGGCCTCAAACTTGCTATGTATGTAGCCCAGGATGTCCTTGAGGGTATGATTCTCCCGTCTCTACTTCCTGAATGCTGGGATGACAGAAAGGCACACTACACCCAGTTTTAGAAGGGCTGAGGATCCAACCCCGATCCAAGGACGTGACCAGGCTGGCCTTGGACTCACAGAGATCCGCCTGCCTCTTGGCCTCGCGAGTGCTGGGATTAAAGGCTTGCCCCACCACAGCCTGCTGAGCTTCTATATTCTTAAAAGGTCATTAAAAAAGAAGTATAAAGAAGAATCCAGAGACAATGGTTCATGGCCAGTGAAGCCTAAAATATTAACTGGTCCTTTGCTGAAAAAAAGTTTGCTTGCCCTGATAGTAAGCAGTTTCCCTGCTGTGTGAGGATGGCTGTGCCTGCCATGCCAGATGTTGCTAAGGTGAGTAAAACTGTCCCTGCCCCAAGGGAGTGGAAAGGGCACAAGGCTAGCAAGCAGGAGGCGGAGGGAGATGGTGTTAGATAGCGGCTTCAAGGGAACAGAGCCCAGGTGGTGGGATCCTAGGGAGTAGCTTCCTACGAGGTGTCTAAAGAGGAGCCTGGAAAAGAGATTCTGAATGATAAATGTGGGTAGAGGGGTCAGAGACTGGAGTGCAGAGTCCAGTTGGTCCTTTTCTTGTGTCCCTGGAGTGGTTAGACCTGACAGGAAGGTAGGACTGCAAAGAGGAATTAGCTGGTCCTAGCAGAGGGCCATGTTGGCAGTTGCATCTCTTAGGGGTCCAAAGAATAACAGTTCTCATTATCCCTTGGTATTTGACGTGACCATAGTCCTAAGCAGCTACCTGAAAGCGTTTTTATTATAATCACTGAAGAATGCGCCTTGTCCCTTGTAGGCTGAACGTCTAGTGAATGAATTGCACTTTTGGCCCTGAGTCCATGAACAGTGTTCATTTATGTGGTCACCATGGACAGATAAAGTACTCAGAGCCAAATACATATACACATACACAGAAACTTCTCATGGAGTTCTGGACATTCTCATTTCCCTCAATAGTTTTTTGGGGAAAATGAGATTCTCAGAATTTAAATAGGAACATGTTCACTGCATATGAGAGACAAGAGCTTTGCAAATCAAATGATTACTTTAACATTTTTATTTATTATTGTGCATGGCAGGGGGGCACCCATGTGTCTTGGCACTGTCATAGATGCCAGCTGACAGCCTTTGAGATTTAGCACTCTCCTTCCGCTATGTGGGTGGCTCCAGGGATTGAACTCAGGTCATCAGGCTTGTGCAGCACATCACATGCCTTTATCCACTGAGCCGTCTCACCTGCTATTGAATGATTATTGATGAATGATGTAAAGCTGAAAATACTCAGAATGTACCAGTCAAATATTCTCTTCCTTTCTCTCCACCTTTTTCTTTCTAAAGAGAGGGTCTCTCTGTAGCCACAGCTGTCCTGGAACTCTCTATGTAGACCAGGTTGCACTTGATCTCACAGAGATCCACCTGCCTCTGCCTCCAAAATTCTGGGATTAAAGGCATGCCCCCACCCCCAAGCTCTCCATCCTCCTTCCTCAGCCTTCTGAGTGCTGAGATTCTAGGTACCTGCCATCATACCTACTTTATTATTATAATTAGCATACCTTTAATTATTGTTGCTATTGTTGTTGCTAATGGGAGGCAGCACTGTCCTGAGCAAGGAAATTATAAACATGCCTGATCTTCTAAAGTTTGGGATAATCTGCCTCATTCTGTGTATTACTTAGTTCTAAAGGTGTAGAGGGGAGAATCCCATTCTGCACCTTCCTTTCTTACACATCTGTAAACTTTCCCAGACAGAGTTTGTGGCAGAGTCTGCCCTCAGAAGGCTTACCCCACACTCACATCTTTGCATGGTGCCTGCCATTGGCTGCTCCTAGCACTGAAGTCTCCAAAGAGTGGAGGAATGGGGCTGGGACCATAGGGAGACCCTGTCTCAAAAAGAATCCCCCTCCAAAGTAGGAATATATATATGCACCTACAGGTCAGCTAGAGGGTGGATTTCCAATATTATGAAAAAGGAGTTGCAGCACATAGCCCAGACAGATTTGCAACCTCTTTACTTTTCTACGTATAAGAAAATTTCTCTACAACGACATACTGCAGTATTTGTATTTATTTTGTTTAAAATGTAAAAATGGGGGTTGGAGAGATGGCTCAGCAGTTAAGAGTGCACAATACTCTTTCAGAGGACTTAAGTTTCATTCCCAGCACCATGTCAGGCAGCTCATAATGACCTGCAACTCCAGCTATAGGGAGATCCGATGGCCTCTTCCGAACCCCACAGGTACCTGCACTCCTATGTTCACATACACAATAAGATATGTATCTCTCAACTCTCAGCAGAGAGGGACCAAGCCTTATACAGAAGATGGTCAGAGAAAGCCACAGCTGGCCAACATGTATCGAATAAGAGCCAAACGGTGCTTATCCCCGAATAGGACACCTATATCAGACATCTGCCTCCTAATGCTCAGGGATCATTGCAGAAGAGAGGGTGGAAAGACTGTAAGCACCAGAGGAGGTGGATGCCCACAAGGAAACAGAATTTTCCAGCTAGATAGCTGGTCAGTTACTGTATGGACTCACAGCAATGGTAAAGTATGCACAAGCCCCATGTAAGCTCAAACCAAACAAAATCCCAGCATACACACGAGGAAGTGGGTAAGAAACCCAAACTCAGCCTACGGGATTAGACTCTTAATAGGTTGACCAGGCTCCAGTGGATGAATATACACTCAGGGGCATTTGGGAACACAAACCTGCCTCTATAGGTCTTAAGCCCTTATATATACATATATATAATTTTACATAATATGTAATATATTGAATTCTGTACTTTAATATAGTACAGAAATTTGATGGGGTATTAAGGAGGTACACATTTGGGAGGGGATCTAAATATGATCAAAATATATTGTATGATTTGCAAAAATACAATACAAATTAATAAAAAGGTAAAGATAGTAAGTGTAGATATGATCAAAGAACATTGTATGGATGTATAAAAATATCCTAATAAGCCACGTGTGGTGGTGTACACCTCTAATCCTAGCACTCAGGAGACAGAGGCAGGTCTGTGTGAGTTCAAGGCCAGCCTGACTAAGAAACCCCATTATTCTGCACAATTTATCATATGATTAAAAATAAAGAAAACTATAGATATAAAATGTGCCAGAGATAGTGGCTCACCCCTTTAATGTCAGCACTCAGGAGACAGAGGCAGATGGATCTCTGTTAGTGAGACCCTGGCTCAAAAAAACTTAATTAAATAAGATGTTAAACTGGATGGGGATAAAGCTCAGTGGTAGAGTGCTTCCCTAGCATATACAATGACTTGGGTTCAATCCTCAGCACATGCAAAGAGTGATAACAAAGAAAACAATGATAACGATAATCACCAGAAAAGGGAAGACATAGAAGAAATGTACATTTTTATGAATATGGAACTCTGAACTTGCAAAATCCATGGACACATCCTTTTGCGTCACTAAAGGGCCAAATTCCATGAATGTTACGAAGATTCCTCCACACCTAATGAGGTCTCACGGCTTTTTTAGGAAGTGGGATAATAAAACCAGCTCTCTGACACGCAAAGGATTGTTTTTCAAAGTGTTGCAAAATGTTTCATGAGTCCCTGTCAATGACTGTCGTGAAGTAGGATCTCAGACAAGTTAATATTTATCATGTCTGAAACTCAAGAGAGAAAGACAAAGGAACGGTCCCTTCAAAGTCTCTCCGCTCTGGTTTACCATCAGCACCCACACAGTGCCACCTGCACCACCTTCCTGAGGTCAGGAATACCACAGTGTAATAAGCCTTAAACGTTTAGTCATTTCCTGCATCACGCTATCATGGCCTTCCCCTATTAACATATCTAACTGAGTTACAGTTCAAACAGCCGGTTTCCATATCAGCAGCAGTTTAGCTTAACATCTTGGCAGTGAAGGTGCAGTGGGGAGCCTCTCTGAAAGACTTGTGCTAATACCCCAGCCGGTTTTCCTGGGGCGCCCCAGCCGGGAACAGTGTGGACCTGTGATTGCTGATAATTTGCCTGATGTATGATTTGGGAAACTTGTGCAGATAAAACTATCTGAAAGATGTCGCATCTGAAAATCCTTCCAACTTCAGTGAAGTGAGCTTTTGTTCTGCTGTTTTTAGTATGCCGCAGGCCAGTCTGTCTGGGAACGTGAGGCTCATACACTATAATACAGTGGTGCTCTGCACACGTGAAAGTCATAGACAGGACTGTAATAATCGAAACCTCAAAGACAGCAATAATTACAGCATGCTGTCTTCTTCCCCTTGACAGGGAAGTCACAGTGTTTCAAATAGAAGTTTCATCAGCCAGGTGACCAACAAAGAGACAGAAATAGCATGGAGATAGAAAATTATCTTGTTAAAATACTCTTCAAACTTGGACATTCTTTTCTAACATAGGACAATATGGCCAAAGACCATTGAGAGTTTTATTTAACATAACCTGGTCCTATAAAAGTAAAGTGGATCTAGGGTAACTTTTCAAGCAGCTTCATGTCATTAAGACAGTAGGCTTTCATACAAGAAATAGCCACAGTTTAAAAAATATGAATTATTTGTTATTTGTAGTTTCTAGTTAGAAAAATGCCACTTTTAGCTTCTGAAATGGAGGTGGCAACACTGGTTTTGTGCTGAATCAATTATATTTTCAAACTCTCAATCGCCATTTCCTGCTCCGCTGTTTATTTTTCACGGAGTGTTCAGGTTTCAGAAGGGCACGACAGGAAACTATCGACAGTCTGCTTTTGTTTTAAAGCCTTAAGTCAACTGTGTCTGGATTCAAGGTCTATTTCCTAGAATTTTGTTAAGCAATACCAAATTTTGGCAATTTTATAAGCAGTGACTGGCTTCCGTCTAGATGTTTCTTCTTTGTCATACCAGTGGTATGAGATCTCTGACCCTTGACACTGGCCGTGGTAGGACAGTTATAGGATAAAAATTTCTTTCTTATGTAAGAAGATAATAGACAATAATAGAAAACAGTTAACACAAAAACAGATAATGATGGATGATTGATCTGTAGGTGACTTATAGACAGTAGACAGAAAATAACAAATAATAGATAAAAATAGTTGACAGAATTTCTGTTCTCAGCACTGAGCATTTATAGGCAAGTCTTCTTATTCTTCAGAATCTTTTGAAAGCAACAAAAGACACTTTCTCTTTCCCAAAATAAATACTATTACAGGCATTCCTTTAGGCTGCTCCAAATTGGGAGTTTTGAAGGCCTTTACTTTTATGTGCTGATCCAAAAAATAATACCAGTTATACAATACTGAACACTTGCCAAGTTACCTATCACAAGGTCTTCAAATGGCATTATAATCTATGTCTCACAGACAAAGTTTTAGAATGGAAAAACAGCTAAAATCCTGTTTTTGAACACTGGTATTTTGAACCTGGTATTTGATTAAATGGAGAAAATTTGGAATCCAGTCAACTTGAACACCCTTATACTACATAAATGTGGCTTTGGTGTCAGAATCTGGAAATCTCTTAGAATGTGGTTTGATGGCAAATTGTACTACTGGTCTTTAAATCTGAATTTGAAAACCAGATATGGTAGCACAGGCCTTCATCCCAGCACTTGGGAGGCAGAGGCAGGTGGATCTCTGAGATCTCTACATGGTGAGCTTCAGACCAGTTGGGGCTACACAGTGAGACCCTGTCTTAAAAAAAAAATCAAAACAAAACTAAAAAACAAAAGCTCTACTTTGAGACACAGTAATATGAGCTCAGGACTTGGACTTTTTAGTATTTTCTTATCTTTACTTATAAAATATAAAATTATCCAATTCTTAGAGGCTTGAAGATTTCCACTGAAATGAGACTTCTATAGATAAAGATGTAGCAAGCACTAAAATATTTTTTAATATTTTATTTATTTTTTAAAATACATTTTTATTGAATCATTATGTGTTTCATACAGAACATCTCAATCATATTATTTTTATTTTATGTGTATGAGTGCATTGCCTGCAAGTATTTACATTCACCCATTTGTACAATGCCAGGAGAGGTCAGAAGGGGGTGTTGCATCCCTGGGAACACAAGTTATAGATGGCTGTTAGCTGCCATGTGGTGCTGGAAATTGACCCGGGTCCTCTGCAAGAGTAGTCAGTACCCTTAACTGATGAACCATCTCTCCAATAATCACAAGTACTAAAATATATTTTAAAACTAGAAAAAAACACTTTTTGGTCATTCTGCCTTCATAATAGCTGCTATATCTCATTTGTAAATTCGTGGTAACAGGTGAATGAAGGGAAAAGAATCCATTGAAAACATTTTGATGGGGTGTTTTTCCCCTCACCTCACCCCCAACCCCACCAAAAAACTCTTGGTAAGGTTTAGCTCTCAATTTAAGACATAATAATGTCACAGTGGGGTCTGCCCTCACAAAGGGATTTATGCAGCTCCAACGAGTGGGTTAGTTCATATCAGAACAGGCTGCTAGACAGCAAGCCTGGTACCTCCTGCCACGCTCTCTTGCACCTTTGCTCCTTTTCTATAAACCAGTTTCATATACAGTCAGGTCATGCTCCTCACCAGAAGCTAGAAGACGGGTGCATGCTCCTAGACTTTGGATTCATGAACCAAAGTAGACTTCTTATCTTCGTGTCTCACCCTGACCTTAAGTATTTTGTTATAGCCATAACAACATTAAAAACCATGTTTTTCTAACTTGTTCTATTCAGCAAAAAAATTCCTTTGATTAGAATATGCACTTTAAAGGCATATAAAGCTTTATGTGTACAACATATATATTCTATATTACAAAGAAAAGCGGATGGAAGTATTGTCATTCTCAAAAGAGCATATGTTCACTGGGGACCTTGCAGGAAAACCTAATCAGCCAAATGAAAGTAATTTAGCTCTCTGCAGATTGCACAAGACTCAACAGTACAACTAGACAATATTGTCTTAATTCTTCAGGGTACAAGATTATCTGAAGAAAAGAGAGCTGATTTTGAAAGTGATAGCAAAAGATGTCTCTGCAGACAGTTGAATCTGGGTTGGCAAGGCAAAAAGTCAAACAGCATATCAAAACACGAGAAGAAAACTGTGACTAAAATAAAAGTGAGGATCTGTTTGTCTAATTTAAACATTTGAGTCTGTGTGAATGAATTGAAGAGTTTTCTCTCTAAGCTTCTGGTAATTTCTCACCAGTTTTTAGATAGACCAAATAATTTTAAACAAACAATCTGGAAGGGTTGAATTAAGCCCTAATTTTTAAAGCATTATTAGGAAGCAGATGGTGACTTAAAAATTGTTACAAAGCAATGATCATAGGCGTCACCCAACCAAGCTGGCCCTGGCCTTGGTCCTTCTTTGTCTACTTCCTGTCACTCCTTCTCCCTGCCTGTGCCCACCCACTGTTCTGTCATCTCCAAATTTCTTCTTTCAACAAGGTTCAAGGCTGTTTCTACTGCACAGTGGAGCCGTGTAAGCCTGAAACTGAAACCCTAAAGAAGGAACATGGAGCTGTAAGAATCGTGTTTGCCCTGCTGGGCTTTGGTTTTGCTTTGCTGGCTTGCCTCAGTGTGTCCCCCATTCCTCTCTTTTGGAATAGAAATGTGTGCTCTGTGCCACTGTATGTTGGAAGTATGTAATTTGCTTTTTTACTTTACAGGGGGTCACATTTAAAAGATTGCCTTGAGTCTCAGATGTCACTTTGAACTTTTGAACAGCATAGGGACTATTAATCATTATGGGAACTTTTGAAGTTGGACTAGATTTTTACATCATAAGATGATCATGAGCCTATGCGGACCAGGAGTGGGATGTTGTGGTTGGCCTATGAAATGGCCCTCATAGATTCGAACGCTTGATCCCCAATTGGTGGCAGTGTCTGGGGATGTTTTGAACCTTTGGGAGGTACTTGCTGGAAGAAGTACATCAGTAGGGGAGGGCTTTGAGGTTTTATAGCCTGGCTGTACTTCCTGTTCTTTCTCTGCTTCCTGTGTGCAGATGGGGTGTGACTTCCAGATCCGCCTCCCATTCCCACTGTCATGCCCAACTGATACAGTTCATTTGAAGAGAGAAGGGTGGGAAGGCAAAGACCCATTCCTAGGATCCCATGAGTCTTGGCATCACTCACTTGAATAGACTGTTCTACGTGAAACATGCTACAACAACAACTTACACATTTCTCCCAGTTTGCTAGTCATTTTGCTTTAGATTAGCTAGTATACAAAAGAACATAATTGGCAAGTAGAAGGAAAAAAGGAAAAAAAAAACACCCAAGAACTAATGCAGAGCTCTGAGAATAGAGCCCCGGGGATCCAAGAAGCAATTTATCATACAAATAAGTTGGGACAATGGCTGCAGCTGGGAGAACAGAGTCCAAACAAGCAGTTGCCTATGGCAGTAAATTACCCAGGGTAGCAGACTCACCCAGCCTTCTGCCAAGCAAAATACAGCCTTTGAATTGAGCTATTACCTGATTTTCCCAGGGTGGCCACATCAGCTACTCACCTGAGAAGTTAAGCAACCAGACTACTGAACTCTGTGAGTGAATGACAGGTTTTGAAAAAGTTAATATTCACTGAGCAGGCAGCGGTAGGCAGTTCTCTGTGAGATCGAGGCCAGCCTGATTTATGTGGCAAGTTCCAGGTTAGCTGGGGCTACAGGGAAATCCTGTCTCAAGAACAAAGTGAATATTCAGCCTGTGATATGGTGGTTCAGGTCTGTAATCCAGTACTTGGGAGGCTGAAGTAGGAGGATTGCCATGAACTTGAGGCCAGCCTGGGCTACACTGTTGTTCCTCAGGTGCTGTTTACTTGTTTATTTTTTTTCGTTTTTTTTTTTTTTTTTTTTTTTTTGTGTGTGTGTGTGTGTGTATGTTTGAGATGCCTGGAATTCCCCAATTAGGTTAGGCTGACTGATCAGTAAGCCCCAAGGAGCCACCTGCTCTGTCTACACCACTCTCTGCCTACTGTATACACCAAATCCAGATTTTTTTAAACTAGGTTGAAGGGATCAAATTTAGGTCCTCACGCTTGTGCAATGCTTTGCAGACTGAGCCATCTCCCTTGATGAGAGCCCAGCTCATCATATTTCCTTCTCTATATTTTTTCACTCAAATTCATTCTATTTTATTTTATTCTTGGACAGAGCATATATTTACATAAACTGCTTCAAATACCCATTTGTAAGAATGTTTGAATACAAACAGGAATCAAAGTATAAAAAGAGTAAAATAGGGCAGATCTCAGAGTCTTCTGGGCTAAGCACAGTGTCCTGCGTTTAAATGGTTAACCCTGGAGACTGTGTGAATAAGCCCTTCAAGCTCAGGGCAACTGAACCTCTGATTAAAAAAAAAAAAAAAGAGTGATCACAAGAACTCCAGAGGGGCTTGTTGGATGGCTATACTGTGACTCCCCGTGCACAAGGATCAGTTCCATCTCCTCTCTTAACCTTGTTGGTTGTTCTTTGGGTTCCTCTCATCCTGCACTTCCCCCTAAGCTAAAAAGCCCTATTTAGACTCTCTTTGCAATGAACTTCATTAGGCTATACTGCTCATACTGTTCCCTCTTGGCTTTTTTTGTGTTTTATTACATCCGGGGCATCAGTGGTAGGGGCTGGTGAGATGGCGCAGTAGTAAAAGTGCTTGCCACCAAGCCTGATGACTGGAGTTCAATCTCCAGGACCCACAGGGTAGAAGAAAAGAATTGACTTCTGCAAATTGTTCTTCTACCCACATGAGCACTGTGGGGCGCACACCCGTAATAAGTAAATAAATATTTAAAAACAAAATTAATGACAAAAATAAAAGAGATGTTGCGGCGAACACCTCCGGCCAGCAGAGGAAGAAAGCACGCGATCACGAGGAGTCTTCCAGTATTACACTTTCTTGGAGAGCTCTTGGTTAACAGATGGGCGATGATGGCGAGAGGGGGGAAGCAAGGCACCTACGGCTGCTTATAAAGCCTGGAAGGAGACGGGGCACCTATTGATTGGCTGCAAGTAGCTAACCACAGGTGGACGCCATGGGATAGGCTCAGGACAGGTCATGTGGCGCGCATGTGCAGTAGTAAGATCCAGGTTGGCACCAAAGCACTACCTAATTAGGAGTTGTTTACCACAACGCTGCCAGGAAGCCAGCGCCATCTTGTAATGGCGTTTGACCGCTCCCTGCAGCTCCCCCCTTTTAATTAATTATGCAGCACACCCTGCGAGTAGCAAAGAAAAGCTCCCGATCTGATCCCCACCTCATGATGTGTTGATCGATCAAGGGAGAAAGAAAATTAGGCTTCTGGCCTCCCCTTGTCCCGTGCAATGGGAACAGACCCTGGGAGTGCAAAGGCGGAGACCGGCCTAGGGAACCCTGTCCCTGCCTTCCTACGTGCAGTGGGGCATACCGACCCCTGAGGGTGCAAAGGCCAGGTAAGGGTGAGAGTGACTACTCCTGTTTTAGGGCTGCTAGCCATACTTGGGGGGAGGCTCCCAACTCCAGTGCGGTTAGCGCTTGAGTAAGAATGACCTTGTCCCTACGCACCTGGGCTCGCATTTTGCAAATCAACTAAAGGCACAATATGCCTCCTCCAATGCTAAGGGCCAAGAAGGTACCAACTACTGCCCATTCTTTAAAATAGGAAAATGCCGAGGAAAACCAGGAAACAAACCCAGCTGCCAAACTTGGATCAACTCGGGTGGAATTAAGAGAAATAACAGCCCTCTGAAGCTCATCCAAAGTAACATTAAAATTATCACTCCAATTTCCAATCCAATAGTTAAAAGGCTGTCTGGACAAATTTGTTGTTCTAGAAGCATTATTATACAAAACACTAGTCCTTTTCAGTTGTAAAGAAGCGAGGAAAACAGTTGCAGTATGGCAAACTGGGATCGGAAGTGGGAAGGTAGACAGGAACCCCCAGCGCAGCTCATCCTGGCTTGATGTCCATAGCTGAGTCAGGGTCAGCATCACCAGGAGCCTCCACGTTTTCTTGTTCCACAGTATCCTCCAAGGACGGCTGGAGTGTCCTCACCAATCTGCTGGGCACCCAGTGAGGTAATTCGTCGTCCTGGGGAAAAACACAAACAGCTCCCCTGGATCTGTTAATAACCAGATCCGGTCCCATCCATTTATTGGATATAACATCCTTTTACATGACCATTTCGCGGGACTTAGAAACATCCCTTTGACTATGTCTGTCAGCAGTAGACTGGCCATGAGCATCCAATGTTAAAAAATTTATTGTAAAAAGGGCGAGGGAGACTCGCTCCTTGGGGGTCGCATTCTCCGCAATACCCCTCTTTTGTTTAATTAAAACGGCCTGTAAAGTTTTATTAGCCCTTTTTATTATGCCTTGTCCTTGTGGATTATACGGGAGGCCAGTAGTATGGGCCACTTGCATTAAGGCACAAAAGGCTCTAAAGCCTGAGGAAGAATATGCTGGGCCGTTGTCTGTCTTTACACGTCCTGGCTTGCCCCAAGCAGCCCAGGCTTTCAGACAATGAATTTTTATGTGGAGGACCTTTTCTCCTGCCAGGGGAGTTGCATAAATAATGCCAGAGCAGGTATTTACGGACACATGTACATATTTTAATTTTTCAAATTCAGAAATATGAGTCACATCCATTTGCCATAGATCTCCTGGGCGAAGACCCCGGGGATTCACCCCCACATGGGGAGCAGGCAGAAAGGTGACACAGGCTTGGCAGGTCTTGACTATATTACGTGCCTCCTGACGAGAGAGAGAAAATCTATGCCTTAAGGTTTCTGCAGATACATGATACAATTTATGAAAATCGGTGGCAAGGGAAACTTTATCATTTAAAGAGCACATAACCAACCTGGTAGTCTTATCTACAACATCATTGCCCTGTACCAAGGGGCCTGGAAGCAAGGAATGGGCACGTAAATGAGAAACAAAAAATGGACAAGTGCATTGCAAAATTAAAGACTGAAGTTTAACCAAAAGGGTAGAAACAGTACTGGCGGGTTTTATATAAGCTGCCACCTCTAGGGCTGACAGTGCATTAGCCACATACTGGGAATCAGTATACAAATTAAAGGGTTCAAAAAAGGTTTGAAATACTTCCAAAACAATGAGGCATTTTACAACCTGGGGAACATCAGGCCGATACATGCGCACCACAGGTTCCTTGCCTTGTACTAAATAGGCACCTCGTCCTGTTTTGGAGCCATCAGTAAATATGGTAATGGCATTTTTAATAGGGCCATTTGTTGTAACCTTTGGAAAATACATCAAATTACGTTGTACAAAACTCAAAATGGGACTCGAGGGATAATGATTATCTATATTATTAGGAAAGGCAGTTACCAAAATACTCCACTCATCTACGGTGGCGGCTAAAGTCTCTACCTGTTTCTTGGTATAGGGGATAATTAATTTATCAGGCAATTTGCCAAAATGTACCAAGGAAAATTTAAATCCCATAATAGCCTGATGGGCAACCAGTTGAGGAAAATAATGCAGGGTGCGAAAGCCCAAACTATTTTCATGGAGCCACAACAAGGGCCCTTGCTGCCATAAAACTCCTAGGGGAACATTTTTAGTTTTCAAAATGCACAGTAAAAGAGGGTCAGTTGGCTCATATCGATTAAGCTGAGCTGTACCTAGCGCCCTTTTCACTTTGGCCAAAGCCTCACGCGCAGCTGGTGTAAGCACACGCAAGGAAGAAACATCAGGGTTGCCCTCTAAAATGGAAAAAAGGGGCAGCAGCTCTGACCGGGGGAGATGTAAAAATCCCCGAACCCAATTAATATCTCCCAGTAATTTTTGAAAATCATGAAGGGTATGTAGATGTGAAGTGCTAATGCACAACTTTTGTGGTTTAATAGTTGTCGGGGTGATATACAATCCCAAAAAGGAAACTATTTTTGTTTGATGTACCTTATCAGGGGCGACAACAAGCCCCCTTTTTTCTAAGGCTTTGACTGTATCTGTAAAGGCCTCATGTAAGATATCCAAATTGGGTGCAGACAGCAAAATATCATCCATATAACGAACAATACGTAATGAGGGAAAGGACTGACACACCAAAAGGAGTGCGGAAGCCACAAACAATTGGCACATGGTGGGACTATTAGCCATGCCCTGTGGCAAAACCTTCCACTGAAAACGAGCATCTGGCTGTTCGTGATTAATGGAGGGTAGGGTGAAAGCAAAACGCTTTCTATCCTCAGGAAAAAGAGGAATAGAAAAAAAGCAATCTTTAATATCAAGTACTATTACTGGCCAATCCTTAGGCAGAGCCGAAAGGGCGGGCAGGCCCTTTTGCACTGGCCCCAATAGTTGCATTTGTGCATTTACCGCTCTCAGGTCATGGAGCAACCTCCATTTTCCCGAGCGCTTCTTAATGACAAAAATGGGGGTATTCCAGGGTGACACAGAAAGCTCTAAATGGCCCAGCAATTGTTCCTGTTGGACTAACTCATGGGCGGCCTCCAATTTTTCCAAAGATAGGGGCCACTGAGGGACCCAAATTGGCTTATCAGAAAGCCATGGGATGGGTATGGGGTCCTCAGTGGAGGCAAAAGCATCAGCAGCCCCTAGGTAAAACCCAACCCTTTCCGATCATTTTTACAAGTGGGAAGGATGGGCTCCATACGTCCCTGCAGATGCTTACCCAAGCCTTTCTCGGGAACAAACCCTTGAATTTTTAGCATAGTTTGGCTAGTTTTAGAATAATCATTGGTAAGGCGCAACTGCATCTGAGTCTGAATATCCCGTCCCCACAAATTAACAGGAATTTGTAAAACATAAGGCTGAAATCTGCCCTGTTGTCCCTCCTGTCTTCCAATGCAATTCTTTAGCACTAAGTTGTGGGCAGTTAGCATATCCCAGACCTTGTAGGGTTTGGGAGGAATTTTGAAGGGGCCACGCTCGGGGCCATGCATTCTGTTTTATAATGCTTTTATCTGCGCCAGTATCAATAAGGCCCGAAAAATTTTTTCCTTCTATAATGATATCTAGCATGGGTTTATTATCCAATTGCATAGAAAGGCAGGCTACATCCACGCCTGAAGACCCCAAACATGCCTGTTGACGGGATTCATCACGTGCAGGAAAAGAAGAATGCAATGAGGGCATAAGCAACAATTGTGCAATGCGATCACAGGGGGCAATGGAAACTACCCCATAAGGGGAATGGCAAAGGACCTTAAGGGTCCCCTGATAGTCTGAGTCCACCATTCCAGGGAAAACAATAAGTCCTCTTAAGGTGGAAGAGGAGCGACCCAACAGCAGGCCCACTGTGTCTTTAGGCAGTGGCCCGCAAACATCTGTTTCTAAAACCTGTATTTCCATATCGGGCGTTAATACTGTTCCAGAGGCGGCACAGATGTCCAGCCCTGCGGAGCCTGCTGTAGCCCTTCGGATGGAGCTGATCCCAGGGAGACAGGTGGCGCCTGAAGTGCCCCATAAATTTGCGGGCCTTGGGGTCTGGGGCCCGTCACCCCGTTTTTTGACTCTTGAGTTAATACTGTCGACTGAATAGGCACACCATTGATGTCTTTAACAGACCTACATTCATTAGCCCAATGCTTTCCTTTTTTACATCGAGGGCAAACACCTGGGGGCCGCGCAGCACGTGTCCCCTGAGTAGGGGGTCCCCTAGATGTATCAGGCTGGGGGCACTGATGCTTGAAATGTCCGTGCTGTCCACATTTGAAGCATCCCTTAACCTGAGGTCCAGTTTTTGACCTAGTAACTGTGAGTACCGCGGCCGCGAGGCCTGCGTTGGACAAAGGCCCACCTACATCTCTGCAGGCCTTAATCCAAGTGTCTAACCCTTTCTTTCTCACAGGGTTTATTGCTCTTTGACACTCTTTTGTACTTTGTTCATAAATAAGTTGCAAAACAAAAGGCATAGTGTGGTCAGCAGTGCCAATAGTCTTTTCTGCCATATCCATAAGGCGGGCTGCAAAATCTGCAAACGGCTCAGTAGAGCCCTGAATTACTTTAGTTAAGTGTCCAGTTGACTCTCCTTTGTTTGGAATGGCTCGCCAAGCCTTATAATGAATTTCATTAACTTGTTGATACACTTCTCCAGGATAATTTGTCTGATCCACTACATATCGGCCAAGGCCTAAAAGCATATCTACATCCCAATCGGGGTGCCCATCTTGGGCATTTCTCCTGGCCTGAGACTGAGCATTATCTGTAACTACAGACTTAAACTCCAAGAACTGACCTCTTGTAAGACAGGCTTTGGCCAATTTTATCCAATTAGTGGGTGTTAGCGGAACAGCTATGATCCGCCACAGCAAGGCTACAGAATAATCTGCACCCGGGCCAAAATCTTTTACAGCTTGAACTAAATCCTTTAGTTGCTTATAGGGTACCGGCTCGTGTCTCCTGAGATGAGTAACTGGATCCTCAAACACAGGGAAAACGGATAATAAACGTGACCAAGTACCTGGCTGAATAAAGCAACATTGGCCTGTAATAGGTGCATAAGGCGGAGGAACTGTAGGTTCCGCCCCCGGTCTATGGCTTCCCGGTAAGGCGTTAGCCTTCCGCGTAATGGAAGCTTTCCTAGAATCGGGGGGGTGTCGTGGCCCCCTTTCATAGAGGGTGTTTACTTTTTCTTTCTCATATTTTCCCTGAAAAAATTTTTTCTCTTGGTTTGTATACATTATTTCTTTTTCCTCATCGCTGGAACTTTGGTCTTGTACAGACAAACATTTAAATTCCTCCAAGGAAGGATACGAAACTTGAGGGGGGGACGGCCGCAGCCCCCCATCTACAGGATCCCCTCTTTTGGGGCCTTCATCATGACTGGCTTCCTTAAGCTCCTCTTTATGACTGGCTTCTATAAGCTCCTCTTTATGACTGGCTTCTATAAGCTCCTCTTTATGACTGGCTTCTATAAGCTCCTCTTTATGACTGGCTTCTATAAGCTCCTCTTTATGACTTTTTTTCTTTCTTTGACTTTTCTTAGGCCTAACTTGTATATCCCCACTTGCATCTGACTCCGGAAGACTGTCCTGATGCCTTACCAGCGCCCTCCTTCCTTCCTTGATAAGATTGGGATGGCTTCCTTTGCTGAGACACGAGTGGAAACAGTGGCAGCAAACGAAGACCACGACAATCCACACAAAAAGGACGGCAGCACCAATCAGGGCAGACTGCGGATCAAAAGCATACATGGGGCTGACTTACCGGTACCTCCCTCTCCGTGTGTCTGGTTCTGGCTCCTCTTTGGCCTCCCGCCAGGCGGCCTCACAACGCCCGGGTTCCCCGGTTTTGGCACCACTTGCGGCGAACGCCTCCGGCCAGCGGAGGAAGAAAGCACGCAATCACGAGGAGTCTTCCAGTATCACACTTTATTGGAGAGCTCTTGGTTAACAGATGGGCGATGATGGCGAGGGGGCGGGGAGCAAGGCACCTACGGCTGCTTATAAAGCCTGGAAGGAGACGGGGCACCTATTGATTGGCTGCAAGTAGCTAACCACAGGTGGACGCCACGGGATAGGCTCAGGACAGGTCATGTGGCGCGCATGTGCAGTAGCAAGATCCAGGTTGGCGCCAAAGCACTACCTAATTAGGAGTTGTTTACCACAACGCTGCCTGGAAGCCAGCGCCATCTTGTAATGGCGTTTATGACCACTCCCTGCAAGATGTAGAAACCAGTGTTGCCATATGTGGTTTCTTTATAGTACGGGATACCTCTAAAGCATCTTGCGGCTGTTTTGCATGCCGCTGTGAATCTCTGTACCACAGGGTGCAGGAAGGGGTAGGTCCCCCTCTCCCAGCAGACTGGTGGCCACCTAAGGAAGTCACTGGCTGCTTCCAGCTCCCCGATCCTTCCACTGAGGACCCGACTCAGATCTTGAGAGCAAGGTTGTTGGCTTCATCTGCTGCTGTCACAACCCTCAGCTCTTTTGACCTTCAGAGCAATGCTGAAGGTAGCCACGGGAGTTGTTATTTAACAGATGAGGACCTGGAGGCTCAGGGATTCAATAATGCGTTTTAGGATCTCAGAGCAATTAAAACAGAACACCTGAGACAGAGTCCAGACCTTCCAACTAGAAATCTAAATGCAGTTTTAACATACTCTGCTTCTACGGAACTCTCCCACCTGCCTCTGTACCCTGAGACTAACTGTGGACGTAAGGAAAGAAAAAAGCCAGACACACTTTAGTATTGAATAAAGTGTGTTAAAAATAAACTTAATTACAAAAATAAAAGAGATGTAGAATCCAGTGTTGACATATGTGGTTTCTTTATACTACGGGATACCTCTAAAGCACCTTGCAGCTGTTTTGCATGCCGCTGAGAATCTCTGTGCCACAGGGTGCAGGAAGGGGTAGGTCCCCCTCTCCCAGGAGACTGGTGGCCACCTAAGGAAGTCACTGGGCTGCTTCCAGCTCCCCATCCTTGGTCCTTCTGCAGAGGACCCGACTCAGATTTCGAGAGTAAGACAACACAAAAGTGTTGAATATACTATTGGTCTGACACAGTATGCCTTTGACATCTGAACCTCTGAAATACAGTATGGAGTCTCACTTGAAAGATATCCGGTTGATTGACAGCTGAGAGGGAGGTTACAGTTTAGGGTGAAGATGGGTTGAACCTATACTGCCTTTCTAATGGGGTGCTTTGAAACATGGCTACCCCAGGTGGCGCACACTGGCACATATGCTCAACCTTTCAGTAAAGGTTGTGGTCTTATTTAAAAACAAAATATCCAAACTTTCTATTACGAGTTTTTCAAATTCCTGTTAAATAAAACTGCACTATTTCCCTCACTCTTCTTCCTCTGCTGACATTTTAAAATACCAATTGCCTGTTTCATTTCATAGCTTTAGAAAGGAAACTATTCAGTGCAGGAGAAATTCTAGAAAACTTGCTTGATTGAGAGACACTAGACAAGTTCCTTAAACTCTCCGGACCTAACTCTATATTTAAATTAGAAGTTCTCCAAAGATTTGAGATCTCTTCTAAGTCAGATTCTCTGACTTGTTTGTAACTTAGGACTTAGGCTTTCTTTATTAAATGGTTACAGTTTGTCTTAGAATTTGTGTATGTGTGTATTTTGCTTATATATATGTCAGTATACCACATACTTGGTACCCAAGGAGGCCATGGAGAAGGCATCAAATTTCCTGAACTTGGAGTTGTCACATGGGGGCAGGGAACTCAACCCACATCCTCTGCAAGAGTATTAAGTGCTCTTAACTGCTGAATCGTGTCTCCAGTCCCTTTTTGAATTTTTGTTGTTGTTGAAGCCTGAGGATCATTTTATTGGTGGACAGATAAAAACAACCACAGGGCAATCTCAGCAGCTGCTAGGAGGGGAATGGAGGAAAGGAGGAGAGAGAGTCCTGCCTTTCAAGTTAGGGTCGGCAATGAGGTCTAGCCAGTGTGAGGGCAAGCATGCCTAGGGTTAGGGTCAGTATCCAAAGACAAACTAGAGAGAGGGAGGGGAAGCTGCTCTTTTGGTTCAAGCTCAGAAAAGTGGGCAGGCTTAGCAGTGGTCTGTAAGCAGCTGCCTGCCCCTTGGATTTTAGCTATTCTGGTAAGCCTGGTTTGGTTGCCAACTGATAAAGTTTATGTTATCTGCGTTCTGTCATTATTTGCCACATCCATGCTGGTTTCTTTCTTTTTTTCTTTTCTCTGTGGATCTAATCTTAATTTCATCATTTTCTGACCAGGGTTACAGGTATCAGTACACTTATCATCGCCATCTATAAAGGTGACTAAAGTCAGCTGCCTTAAACAATAGAAAAGAACTACTGACTCATGTTGAAAAGGGAAGTAGCCATGCAGGTTTGGGAGAGGTTTCATCAGGTAGGGCTTCTACATGTATTTATGTGTGGGGGTGGGCCCACACGTGGAGGCCAGAGGACAACTTGTGGCAACTGGGTCTCTTCCTTCCACTGTATGTGGTGGAAGAGAACTCAGGCCCATCAGACTTGGTGGCAACCTTTGCCCCTGAACATCTCAGAATCTATCCCTGGAACTGGAGTTCAAACCTGCAACTATAAAAGAATTTCAAAATGATGGAAGATGGGCTAGAGAGATGGTTCAGCAGTCAAGAGCATTGGCTGTTCTTGCAGAAGAGGCAGATTCAAATCTCAGCATCTACACAGCGGCTAACAACTCTCTGTAATTTCAGCTCCAGGGAATCTGATGCCCACTTAGGGTCTCTGTGGGCAATGCACTACACGGATGCACTTACATACATGCAGGTATAACTCAAATACATAAAATAAAAGTAAATAAATAAATTAAAATGTTAATGGTAGAGGAGCAGATGTTGGGAGGCCATGCTGTCAGTCCACTGTGTCTGACCTAGCCAACTCTAAAAATGTGGGGGCACAAGTTCTACCTGGTGATCTATGTATGGCTGGCACCCAGTCAATGTTAAATTCAATGCAATAGAATGGAATTTGGGGTGGTGGTAAAGACCCAAAACCCAAACAAAATAAGACCTAGATCTCCTTCCCTCTTCCTGGCCACCCTGTGCGTGCCACAGCCGCCAGGCTCGCTCCCTAACTTCCCCCACTATTTATATTTTCCCCTCTTATTTTTAGTCATAAGTTTTACTTAGTCTGAAGATAACCAAATATTTCCTGAATAATAAGTCTCTGAATATGCATATTCTCTAAATATGAATATAAGCCTACTTGCAAATCTAGCACTTACATTTTAGAGTGTTGTTGGCAGGACTCTGAAAAAAAAAAAAATCAGCTTTTTTTTTTTTTTTAATGGAAAAATGTACTACAGCAGAAGGCTTTGTTTTCCACAAAGCAGAACCAATTCTTTTGATGTCAGTGATCTGATATGTTTTTAAGAAATGTAGATGCTTATAAAATAAATAAATGTTAAATCAAACTTTACTAATTATATAGAGTTCTGGTACTCAAAAGTGAACTTACAACCAACAGGTTCACATCAAAAAAGAGAGGGCTATGCAGAAGGGGGAAGTGCTGTTTAAAATTTTTAAGATTAGTGCTGCCCATGGCTGGACCCCGGCCCCTCTCTCCCACTCAAGCCCCACATGTGCCCCTTCTCACACAAGCATCCATGGTGCTGAAGTTTGGTGGATGGTGACAGACATAAGAAAGGGGAAATCTCCTACATAGGTTTGCTAGCACCCTGTTTCCAAAACAAAACTAACTAACTGGGCTCTAACTGGGAGGTTGCAGGATGCAGAGCCACCCAATCAACCATTCGATCTTTTATGAGCCTTTTCTAAGCTCACACTGTGTCAAGTTCAGTGTTGTAAGATACAGTCCCTGCCCATGAGGAGTGAATGTGAGCAAGGAAACAGATGAAGTCCGTGCAGGCTCCAAGGCCCAGTGGGAAGGCTTTGGAGTTGCCTAACTTTGGCAGCCGCCTACAATGCCTTGGGAACATGTCCCCTGCAGCTTTGAAAGGTGGCAGCTTTGAGCCACACCCTGTTTTAGGCTGCTCAAAGGTTCCCAGGAAAAGGGTTATCTGAGCCGAGCTTTAAAGGAAAGAAAGGGAGAGCATTTAGAGAATTCACACCTCATAGGAGGCTATATAGAAAATTACATTGGCATAACCTAGTCCTTAAAAGAACTATGGTCCAAGCTAGGATGGCACATGCCATTAATCCCAGCACTGAAGGGACAGGACAAGAAAGGCCGGCAAGTATCTGTGAGTTTCAGGTCAGCCAGAGCTGCACAGTGAGACCCTGTCTTAAAAAAGTAGAAAAAGAAGAAGGGGAGGAGGAGGAAGAACTGCAGCCCGTGTATTCATAGATGGGAAAGGGTGCTTCCTGTCCCGTGACAGGGAGACTGCGAGCTGCCTGTAAGCCTTGGGTCTTTGTTGGTACTTCATCCACCGTTACCTTCCCAAGTCTCTGCTTCTCTGCTAACACTAGTGAGTTTAGGGTAATGAAGGGCTTAGATTCAAGGCATGACTTATGATGTCTTAAGACAGACTGTCCCTGTGAAGAAAACAGAAAGAGTAAGCTATATTAGTTACTCTTCCTCTGCCTTTTAAAGCCTCGATCAGCTTGGGTTTGGCACTTTGCACTACTTAGAAAATAGTAAAGAACAAATGGATTTGTAAATATCAAAATAATTATGTTCACCACAAAGGTGAACTTTGAGAAATTCATTGTTCAAGAACCTAAGTCAGTGCAGGTTGTGACAAAAGTGGGTGCGTCTAAGCATACCCAGATCATCAGAGTGAGGCTCAGCACACAAACCCAGATAATTGGAGCGATGCTCAGCACACTGAAAAATATCTCGAATGACCTGAAACAAAAGATCCGAAATGAGATCATAAACATCACGACATTTTAAAAAAGTGTTATTTAGATTGCTTGTAGAAGGTGCCACTGAGATGCCACCAAGTTATTAGAAAATCTGGAATCAGATTAAACCTGATCACCAGTTATAGTCCTTTCAGGGACATAAGTCACCATCTTGCCTCTATCTCTTTGGTTTTGAAAGCAGACTTGTCACCATTTGGCTCTTAGGACGCTTGCTTGACAGGATAAATTACAGACTAAGGAGTCATTTTTGGAACCATCGTGAGATAATTGCTGATAGTTCCAGAAGCATCTATAAAGAAGATTCTTTTTTATATGGAATAAATCTTAGCCCTGGATGAATTCCACCTCTGTGTTTATCAGAACTCCTTTGGGCTTTGTGGATGACAGTGTTTTAGCCTGGCAATGTCAAAGTCATGTGCTTTGGGCTGGAAGGAGTACATTTTGGTTTTTAATTGTTTGACCTTAGAACTCACTGACACGGAAAAGAAAATCGGAACTGTCCAGGCCTCCAGTGCCACCTCAAAAACTAATACCCTAATGACTTCACTGCCAACGGCCCCAGTTTTGTCAATGACCTTGGGGTATCAAGAGCAGCTGTAAAACGCATGAATCTTCATGATGAATGCAACTGGTCTCTTCATCTTTTGCAAAATGGAACCATTTAAAACCTTATATTTTGCAAAATGACCTTTTTTCCTGGCAGATAAATACATTGCTGTATTGTGCTTTCAATCTTTCCGGGCACATACTGCAACTATGCAGATACATATGAACTTGTGCTGATCACTAAATACAAAATGCATTATTCTTTTATCTTATTTGGATTTTTGAGATAGGAACTCTCTATATAGGCTAGATTGGTCTTAAACTCACAGAGATCCACTTACTTCTACCTCCTGAGTGCTCAGATTAAGGCATGAGCCACCAGACCAGGCCAAAATACATTATTATCCCACAGATACATTGGTATCTTCTTGCAGTGCTAGGGTTCAAACCTAGGGTCCCGTGTATGCTAGGCAAGTGCTCTACCACTGAACCACACACCAGCCCCTCTTGTTTCCTTTCATTGAGATTTGTGAATCCTCTTTCACACCGTCTGTTCTTACCACAGAATATAATTGGAGATGGGGACAGTTAATTTTTATTTTATTTTATTTTGTCTTTTTGAGAGAGGGTCTCTTTGTAGCCCCAGCTGGCCTAGAACTCACTGGCTATTCTCAAACTCACAGAGATCTGCCTTTCTCTGCCTCCCAAGTGCTGGGATTAAAGGCATACTGTATTTGTCACTCTCCTGTTGCTGTGATAGAAACACCGATCAAGGGAACTTATAAAAGGAAGAGTTTATTTAGCTTACGGTTCCAAAGGGGCAGGAGTCTATCATGGGAGGCATGGCAGCACAGGTGGCTACAGTAGATGCAGAAGCTAAGTGCTCACATCTTCAAGCAGACACAGGAAGCCGTGGGTGACTGGAGATCCAGCAAGGCTTAAGAGCTCTCTAAGCCCACCCCCAATGATGCGCTTCCTCCAGTACAGCCGCACCTTCTAAGACCTCCCAAAACAGAGCCACTAACTAGGGACAAAATGTCCAAATACTTAGAGCCTAAGGGAGACATTCTCATTCAAACCACCGTACGTGCACCACCACACCCAACTCAAGTAATTTTTATAACAAACTCCAGACTTATTTGATAAGTCCGCAAGATGATTTTGCTAAAGAGTATGAACAAGACCCACGGAGATTATCTGTAGGTAAAAGTACTTGCTGCACAAGGCTGATGCCCTGAGTTTGATCCCTAGAATCCCATAATGGAAGGAGAGAACTGACTCTTAGAAGCTTTCCTCTGACTTCCACATGCATGCACCCATACTCATATACATCACACACACACACATCATACACATGCACACACACATACACACACATATCATACACACACACACACACACACACACACACAGGCATGCATTAAAAGAAAAATCTTGAATGAAGTTTCATATCAGAAAGTCACCTTTAAAAGGGAAATCTTCCATTGTAGAGCAAGCAAGTCAGGCTGTTAGAAAAGATGAACGGTTCCCATAAAACCACAGCTCCATATGGTCTTCTGAGGACAGCCATGAAACCAAACAAAAGCAACTTTGCATATGTAGGCGTTAAAAACTATTTATTGAAGTCTAACATTTCCGTTGAGAACTCTACATTCTAAGATTATAGGAAAACTGGAAATGAATGGAAACGTCCATCGAACCAATCTTACCTTGTCTGAATTCTCCAGAGGCTCGCTCTTTCCCTCTTTCTTTCTTTCCACTAATTTTTCCCCAAGGGTTAATCATGGCATTCTCCTGTGACTCGGTAGTTCAACTTCTAGGAATATACTCAGCACCAAAAATAGGGAACTATACCAGTGGGTGAAGCACTTGCCATGCAGGAGTAAAGTCCTGAATTTGAATCCCCAGAACCCATACAAAAGCCGGTATAATAATGCACAAAATGAGAGGTCGAGACAGGAGAGTCTGCAGCAGCTCAAGGGCCAGCTAGTCTAGTCTGGTCGACACTGTGGCCAACAACAGAGACCCTTCCTCCAAAAGAAAGACACATGAAGTTGCACCTACACTGTGAATACATGCCCATGCACTCACACGCATGAAAATGCACACACACATGGAAAACAGAAAACATATGCACACACAAAAACTTGTACATAAATGTTCACAGCAGTATTTTGTTATAGTCAAAAAAGAAGAATAAGGTAAGGCCAGAGGCTCATAACCACAGTCCCAGAACTGAGGAGGCTGAATGAGGAGGATGCAATTAGTTCAAGACCAGCCTTAGATACATAAAGAATGAGTTCCAGGCCAATCTGGGCTCCATAGTAAGACCCCGTCTCAACAAAAAAAACATACATACAGTGGCTCAGGAGTTCAGAGACTTCTTCCACTGGACTCATTTGGTGCTCAAATGACTCCAGCCACCTGTCACTCCAACTCCAGGGGATTTGATGCCTTCTTCTGACCTCCAAGGGAACTTGCACACATGTGCACATAGCCACACACATATACATACACATAAATATAGTTTTAAAAAATATATATACACTCATAAAAGAAGAAATAACCCAATGGTCAATCAAGCAGATGAGTGGAGAGACAAAATGTGGTGTATCCACACACAGAGTAAGTGCTACAAAATGAATGAACATTTAAAACATTTTACAGGGCTGGAGTGATGGCTCAGTGGTTAAGAACACTTACTGTAGAGGGCCTGGGTTCAGGTCCCAGCACCCATATCCAGTGGCTCGTAACCACTTGGAACTCCAGCTCTAGGGGACCTCCGATGGCATCTGAACTCACAGATACATAGAAACACATAAAAAAACAAAAACAAAAATGTTAAAAGTATGCTAAGGGAAAGAAGATAGACATGAAAGGGTCCTCTGTTACGCGATTCTGTTTATATGAAATGTCCAGAAAATGAAAATCCATAGAGAGAGGAGCAGAATGATGATCGGGAGAGGGAGGAGAGAGAGAACTGGAGACATGGAGCTCCACAGAGCTGAAAACTGCACATCACTATGAAGATAGTCAGATGTACTGAGTATACTCTTTAAAATGGTTTGAGCTTATCCAGCCTTTGATCTGGCAGTATGACATTGTTAGTCACAAGGTTCACTATCTAGAACCACACAATCAAATTTTTAAAAAATTGTATACTTATACTTTAAATAAGTTTACAATTTTGTGCTGGACTGTATTCATAGCTATCTTTGGCTATATGTAGCAGCATAAATTTTATGTGAGTTGTACCTTAATTAAGACAAACTTAAAAAAAACTACTAGGTCTTAGAAAAGGGACACAATGATTGAGGGACAAAGTAAAAAATATCTCACTGCACGCACTTGTCCATCTTTCTACCACTCTGAGCTTTTGTTTTTAAGCAAACAAAAGGTGATCAATTACAGATCAGAGATGTAATAGATGATCAAATTGGATTTTAAAAATTGTCTACTTGGAACAATGTATAATGACACATACGTATGAAAAATGCCACAACGAAACCCATTACCTGGAAAAAACTAGGTTTTTAAAAAGTATCTAATTAGGCATGGTGGCAAACGCCTGTGATCCTGGCACCTGAGCGGCGGATGAAAGAGCTTCTGGAATTTAAGATCAGCCTCTGCTACATGGTGACCAACAAGTCCTGGCCAGTATAAGACCCCATCTCAAAACAAACACACAAACAAAAATCCAAACAATAAAAAATTAAAACCCATTCTTGGGGGGATGTGAGGGTAGGGGTTGGTTTTTGAGATGGGGCTTCACTATGTAGCCCTGGCTGACCAGGAATTCACTATGTAGACTAGCCTGGCCTTGAACTCACAGAGATCCACCTGCTTTAGCCTCTTGAAGGCTGGGGTTAAAGAGATGCACCATCATACCTGTAAAAACCCATTCTTAGAGCAAACAATAATTGTTCATTTGCAGAGCCTCTAACAATAAGACAGTTTCTCTTATGTCTTGGAAGACAAGGCTGTCTCTTCCTATAGGACAGATCATCTCTCAAATCAGCATTTCTACCCTAGAGCTTTCTGAGGGACAGGGAATGGTGAAAAGTAAACCCAGGGTCTCAAGCCTGGTAGACAAGTAGATGCTGACCTGCATCTCTGGTCCTCCATCCTAGACCCAAGATGGCCAATACTGCCTGGAAGCAAGATCGATACAGAGAGAATGCCCTGTCTCTTGTGGGCAGGTTCAGTTCACCTCCTTCCTTCAATCACAAAAGATAGTCAGCTGTCATAAAATTAAATCCATTCTTCCTGCCATGTTGCGGAGACGATGATCTCCTGCCATGATGTGGAGATCAGGCTGCTTCCACTAACACAGCGCTTTCCTCAGATGAGTTAGGGGTGTGTGTGTGTGTGTGTGTGTGTGTGTGTGTGTGTGTATAATAGGAAAGTATCTATGTGTGCATGAATGTGAAATTGTATGTGTATATATGTATGTATATGCATGTAAAAGTGTATGTTTGTGTACATGCATATGAAAGTGTGTACATGTATATGTATGTGTATATTTGCATGTATCCATGTTTATACATGTGTGCACATGTGTATTTGTGTGTGCTTGCAAAAATATATGTCTGTGTATGTGTGTGCCTACACACATGAGTTTCAGAATCACTAGAAGCTGAATAGGATAGCTAATATCACACTCAGGCCAGTGGAATCAGAATCTCGGTCTTCTTTTAGACAGAATTAAAGATGTTATCTTAAGGTCTGGAACTTCACAATGAAAGAAAGGCTGTATTAGCACTTGAAAGGAGTGAAGACAAGCCACCTTCCTTTGTCTTCCTATACCTCCCTCTAGGTCAAGGAGCGCATTCCAAAAGGAAATCTTCCTGGAGATGTTGCCACCATTGAGCCTGAATTTTCTCATGGTAGGGAGGTGATCCCTTAGGTTAAAGAAAAGTCAGACTTTAAGCCACTATCAGTTACTCTGACAGCAGTGGGAACTGAACAATGAGTCTGCTTTCAACCCCAGACCAGGCCACGGCAGATGTGAGTTTAAATGTGGGACAAGATGCAGAGGGACAGCAATGAGTCACTGACTTGAATTGGCCAGACTGAGGGATGCATTGCAAACTTAGACAAGTTGGGAATCATGGTGGTTCCCTTGTCATCTGCTGAGATGAAATAACAAATGGTGTGGAAAGCCACTTACAGTGTGTAAATGGAGCCACGATGATGACGATGTCAGCTTCACAGCCTTAGGGTCTGTGTCCAAACCATCCCCACCTGTGGCCCCCTAGCAGTCCTCTGTTGGCACTTGTATTCTTAACTTTATGTAAGTTGAGTCAGTTTGGTGTTGATGAAAAACCGAGATTTCCTTAGTGCTAAGTGGAGAAAAGCTATTATTGTAACTTTGAGGAAAGGCTGGGAATAAACGGCTTTTCCATTTGGATCCAAGGGGCTATGTGTCCCAGAAGGAGATTCGAACATACCCGTGTTTGAACCTCCTCTCTGCAGTTCTTTCTCTTCCCCTTCCCAACTTTGAGGGTTCTTCTTTGATCATCTAGAATCTTGGTGCTGCTTCCTGTCAAACAATAATACAACAAAAGCACTTGGCAGTTTCTCCTGGCAGGAGAATGAGTGTCTTTGTCCACACTTGAGTCTGGGATGATCTAGGAACTTTCATTGATCAAAAGAATGTGGATTGGACTGGGCGTGTAGTTCAACGGTAGGGCATGTGCTTAACGTGTAAGGCCTTAGGTTCAGTTCTCAGCACTAAAAACAAACAACACAATGGAATGTGCTACAAGTGATAAGATGCAAGTTCAGGAGTCTCAAGAAGCCTTGTGAAAGGAAAGGGGCCCAGTCATTCCAGCTGTCCCCACAGAACCCCAGTCCAGAACAGTTTGTTCGCCAATGGACTGCGGCAGCGTGAGTGAGGTCTGAGTGACCAGTATAACCCAGAGTTTGGAATGAAATGAAAAAAATGAAAAAGTGTTATAAGCCACTAGGTTTCAGGATGATGTGTTACTCAGAGAATTGTAACTGATACTGCTCCCAATTTCTCAGGACCACCACTACCATCTGCTATCACATACACACACACACACACACACACACACACACACACACACACACACACACTCACATACAACCCAAGGCAAACATCTTACCAATGATTTATAGTCTCAGTCCACGATCCCTAATTTATTGATGAAAACAAGGCAAATGGAGGCTAAAGAATGACTCACTGCAGTTGGTGATGGCAGCAACAACATTCAAGCGTGGCCATGGAGAGCTCCTGTGCACTCAATTAACCATTATGGCATTTTGTGAATATTTGTTGTTGCTGCTGAGGGCATAGGTGAGAGCAATAGCTTTGGTTTTGCAGAAACCAAGATATATGAGTGCTGGGGTATGGCTCAGAGACAGAGTAGTTGCCTAGTATGTGCATGACCCAGTCCCCCTACCAAGGTTCAGGGAACAGCTCAGAAGAGGAGGTGGAAAGGATGTACGAGCAGGAAGATGGGAGAAGTATGTTTTGTTTTGATTGTTTTGAGAGAGGGTTTCACTGTGTAGCCCTGGCTGGCCTGACACTTGCTATGTAGATCAGGCTAACCCAAAGTAACAAGATCAGGCTAGCTGACCCCAAGCTCCTAAAGAGTCTCCTGTCTTTGTCTCTCATCTCCCCATAGGGCACACTGGGATTTCAGACACTTGTGTTATTGTGCCTGGCTTTTACATGGGTTCATGGGTTCTGGGAACCCAAATTCAGGTTGCCAGGCTTGTGTGAGTGCTTTCACCCCTTGAGCCACCTTGCTGGCCTACTTTTAACTTTTTAGGGCGCATACTAAGAGAATTGGATGTTGATTAGCTCTTTCTGGGCAGTTTGAAGTCCTGAAGTCATCCCAAGATGATGTAAAAATGGAATGCAGGAATAAGAAAGTCACTAGGTTTACAGTTATTAACAGGAATGTTGACAGAGACAAGCATTATCAGTGGATGCTGAATCCTGGCAGGAAGTGTTATAGTTTGAGTAAGTGTCCTTCGGAGTCTCACCTCCTAGAGGCTTGGTAACTAGTCTGTAGTGCTAATGGGAGATAAGAAGTTTAAGAGGTCTAGTGGAAGGAGGGTAGGCCCTTAAGGAGTTCTTAGGACTCTTGGCCTTTCTCACTCTCTCTCCTTTCTGGCACTGTACATGATCAGACCTCTTCCATCAAATGCTGCTGAATGGGGTGCTGTCCTGGGGCTAGCCCCAAGAAGCAAGGACAAGTGACGGTGGGCTCAAACTCTCAAACTTTGACCACATAAACCTTTTTTCTTTTTGACTGTCTTAGGCAGTTTATCACAGGGACAGAAAGTGACTAACACAGGGCAAACTTGTTGATCATTCCTATAATCTTTGAATAACTATCCAAGCCTTGCATCATGGTACATGCCTGTAATCCTAGCACTTGGGATGCATATAAATAGATTGAGTATACAATGAGTTTGAAGTCAAGCTGGGTTATATGACATGTTGTCTCAAAAAGAAAAGGAAAAAAAAGAAGCCAGGCATGGTGTTACACACCTTTAATCCCAGCACATGGGAGGTAGAGGCAGGCAGATCTCTGTGAGAACAAGGTCAGTCCGGTCTACATAGCAAGTTCCAGGCCAGCTGGGGCTATAAGGAGACCCTGTAGAAAGTGTAATGATTAATTATTCTGATACAGCATTAATATGATCCCAGATAGACAGAGGTTAAGTAAACTAAGCCAGACAGCATGATAAGACTCTATTACATGAGATTCCTAGATTATACAATTTTATAGGAACAGAAACCGGAATAGTGGTAGTCAGGGGCAGAAGCAAGAGAACTGCTTCACAGGGAGGAGTTTCAGGTTGGGAATTTGGAAGAAAGTTCTATAGATGGAGGGTGGTCATAGCGGCACACTAGTACAAACAAAGCACATGCACTGAATTTTACATTTAAGAGTGGTAGGCCAGGGGCCAAGAGATAGCTCAGCAGTTAAAAGCATTGGCTGCTTTCGCAGAGGACCTGGGTTTGATTTGCAGCACCCACATGGCAGCTAACAACTGTCTGTAACTCCAGTTCCCAGGGATCTGACACCATCTTCTGACTTCCATAGGCACTGCATGACATGGGTATACTTACATTCATGCAGGCAATACACTCATACAAGTAAAAAAAAATAAAAATAATAAGTAAAAATAGCTTAAAATTGTAGTCCAGCAAGATGTCTCAACAGGTAAAAGTGCTTGCTGCCAAGCCTGATGGATGAGCTAGCTCAATCCCTGGAATCCACATGGCGGAAAGAGAACTGATTACAAAGTTGTCCTTTGACTTCCACATGTGTACCATGGCATGTGTGTGCATGCACAGCAATGCTTTATGTCTGTTTTCAACTATTAAAAAGAAGGTAGAAAAGTCAGATGTGGTAGCACATGCCTGTCATAGTTAGTTTTTGTTGACACAAACCTACACATACCTGGGAAGAGGAAACCTCAAAGAACGGTCTCCATCAGATTGGCCTGTGAGCATGTCTGTGGGGCATTTTCTTAGTTGCTAATTGATGTGAGAAGCCCAGCCCACTGTGGACAGTGTCATTCCTATATTGGTTCACATAAGAAAGGCAGGAGAAGAAGAAAGTCGTGGTTTTGGATTCAGTTCCTGCCTCCAGGAGCCTGCACTTGGTGCCTGCCCTGGCTTCCCTCTGTGATGGATTGTGACCTGGGTGTTACAAGATCAAATAAACCCTTTCTTCCCAAATTGGTCATGGTGTTTATCACAGCAGCAATAAATAATACATTGCCTATAATCCCCTCTCGAGGAGGTGGTAGACTGGAGGACCAGGAATTCAAGACTAGCCTGAAATTTGTCTCAAAGAAAACAAAATAAAACCCCAAAGAGCATCAGGAGCAGTCACTCTCTGCGTAAACTCTTGGTCTTCTTCTTTCACACTCAGAAGAAAACAAACTCCTACCAAGCAAGGCCTACAAAGTCCTGCCTGAGCTGGCTCCCAGCCTCTCCAGCCTCTTGTGTCTCTTTTTTTTTTTTTTAATAACTCCTTCAGCCACCTCCTTCTGCTTTCTCTTCCTTTCCTGCCTCTTGGCCTTTGCTCCTCCTGCGGGCCCCTCTGCTGGGAGGCATTTCCCAGTTCCCGGGGCTGAGTCAACTCATAGTCATCTGAGAGAGACTCTCCCCACAAGCAGCCCCAAGTCTGTCTCTGTCTCTCATTTTCTTCCCAGCATTTATTACAAGCAGGAATTACTTCTTGCTTACTGACCGTCTCCCTAACTCCATCCGTAGGAAGCTCCACTGTAGAAGCTTCACAACCTTATTTTCCTTAAAACGCTTTCAAGTGTCAAGGCATCAGACTTAATTGCATTTTTAACTGTGTTAAGCTTGCATCTAAATATTCGTTTTGAAGGTAACTTTCTAATAAAAATTAATAGCTCCCATTGGCCTAGTTAGTTTCACATTAATGATTTTTACAAGACTTTCCCACATGTAAGCATGATGTGGTAAAAATATATTCTAGGAAAACACATTGCCCTTCTATCTATTATTCTCTTAAAACCCACATATTAGGAAAAAACAAGGATCATGGAAAAAGGAATAGTATACTCTTTTGACTAATTATTTTCCAGAGCAAAAGTAGCTCCTTTTGATACAAGTTAAAAGAATGAATGGGGTCCGGGGATGCGGCTAAGTTGGTTGAGTACATGCCTCACGTGCACAAAGCCTCGGGTTCGGTCCCCAACACCACATAAACCAGGCAGAGTGGTACACATCTGTGATCTCAAAACTTGGGAGGTGGAGGCAGAAGGGTCAGAAGTTGAAGCTCATCTTCTGCTACATAGCAAGATCAAGCAGTCTGGGTTAACAAATAAGCAAACAAAAAAAACTCTTAAAAAAAAAAAAAAAGAAAAGAATGACAGGGACTGGAGAGATTGCTCAGTGGTTAAGAGCAGTGACTGTTTTTGCAGAGGACCTGGGTTCGATTCCCAGCACCCACAGGGCAGCTAACAGTGATCCATGACTCTACTTCCAAGGGATCTGACACCTTCTCACTTCCTTGGGCATTGCACAACATTGGTGCACTTACATACATGCAGGTAATACACTTATACACATAAAATAAAACTAATAAATAAAACTTTTAAAATAAAATTCAATGAAAAAAAAAGATAAGTTCTAAAATTATAGTTGAAAGTAAAGAAAAAAATTTCTCAACTTGGGTAATTGTGTAATCCCAACACTAGGAAAGCTGAAGCAGAAGGACCATGGCAAGTCTGAGGCCAGTCTGGTCTAGGTCATGAAATCCAGGCCAGTCAGAGCTACACAGTAAGACCTTGTCTTTGAAAACAAAGCAAAAAACCAACCAACCAAACAAACAACAACAAAATTGCTTCAATGAAAGAAAACTGAATTCACACATTCAAAGTCTGAAGTAAATATGGAATCTTAATTTGTACATAAATTTAGTATTTGTGACAAGAGTGGTCATTTCAAAATTATGTTTCTCACTGGTAGTGCTGTTGGACAAAGCTTCAAAATGAAATCACTCTGTAATTCCCATTCTCTGTCCTCTGTGATTTTAATGCTCCACCAATATGGTGCCTGCCCCGAACTGTCTGCTAGGGCTCCATTTCATGGTCCTATCCTAATTAAAACCTACCTACCCCAGACTCAGTCATCCAAGCCTCGCTAATAAACTAAGCACACTGATGTGTCATGACTTAGTGTTTACGGACCAGCACAGATTGCCCATCAGCACATGTGTGGACACTGGCCTTTTAAAATGACGATGCCTTACTGCGATGTGGTTGAAGGCTTTTAACCATGACATGAAGTACGGGAGCAGAAACTGAGGTGCCGCGTTACTGAAGCAGATTCTAAATCCCGCTGCGTTGACAATAAAGATTACCTATCACGGTGCCTATGGAAGCCTGGAAGAGGGGGAGTGGTTAGGTGCTCCACACGTGGGGCTGAAGCTCAGGAGAGAGACTTGGGCTGGCACTAGTGCATTTGGAGGCATCTGGAACGTACCCAGAGCCACAGGGGCGTGAGCTCTGAGGACTGCTCAGAGATGGGCACTCCTCCTCTTCCGCTGTAGCCCCATCAGTCTGGCTCACTCCCGGACGTGTCTCTATTGCCGTTCCTTCTCTTCCATCCTCCTTTCTCCTCAGCACCCAGAGTCCTCCTTCAGATGACGTGAGGATTCACTCTTCTCAAACTCCCCAATGACCAGCCAAAAAGAGACAAAATCGGACTTCTGAGACCTATGGCATCCCAGGGCCATTATTTCTCTGACCCCATTCCTAAGCTTCACTCCGTCACCCTTCAGGGCATCCTCACCCTTCTCAAACCTTCCAAATTTGCCTCTTGCCTTTGGGTCCTGGACCTGCTGTGCTCTCTGCCCAACATGTTCTTCTTCTGGAGGCCCATGCATCAGCTGCTTTCTGCTTTTTAAGGCTTCGCTCCAGTGTCAGCATCTCAACCAAGTACTGCTCTGATCGCTTTCTGGAAATTGTCCTCCCTTCCCTCACTCTAATATGTATCCCATTCCCTGCCTTTGTTTCTTTTCTAAGGCTGGGGCTCTAGCTTAGTGGAAGAGCTCTTGCCTCTCATGTGTGAGACCCTGGATTCAATCCCCAACACCACCAAAAAAAAACAATAACGAAAAAATAGGCACTGTCAGCTTCTAACTGTTGTAAGAACCTATTTGTCCAAGAGCAGGGATAGTTTCCTTCATGTCATAGGATTCATTAATGAATTCTATGGATGGAGGACAGTACCCAACATATAACAGAATGGAAATTATATTGTCTAAATATCAATGAACTCTATGAGAATCATGAGAGCTACAACTGTTTGGCAGAACTTCTATAAAGAAACTGATAGGGAGCCTCCCATGAGACAGAGGAAAGGAGAGTATGGTTTAGTTGAATAAAAGGGAGATAAAGTTTCACGAACAAGGAAGCAGCCAATAGTCTCATATGCTAGTCAAGAGTCAAATGAACGAGAAGGTACCTGAGACACCTTGATTGGGTTTAGCAACCAGAAGGGAGTTTACATGGTGAGAGAATCGATGACACATCCATGGATGGTAAGATGAGTTAGACATTTTAAAATACAGTTTATACAGAGGTGAGAGACAAGAAAAGAAGATTAAAAACTATGGGCTGGAGAGATGGCTCAGCTGTTAAGAGCACTGACTGCTCTTGCAGAAGAACTGGGTTCAAATCTCAACACTCACGTGGCAGCTAATAACCATCCGTAACTCCAGTTCCAGGGGATCCAACATACTCTTCTGAACTCCACAGGCATTGTATAACATGGGTGCACTTACATACATGTAGGCAACACACTCAAACACATAAAATAAAAAATCAATCAAAAATAAAAGTTTTAAAAACAAAAGATAAAAACTGAAGCAATGAAATCACCAGACCATGAAACATAGCTCTGGGATGTTATCATGTTTTTCAGTTGCTACTAACAAGTCATCCCCAAGCTGGGGATGAGTGAAGACAGCATCCCTTTCACTAATGCTCATGATTCTGTGGTTGATCAAGGTCAAATGAACTGCTTCACATGATGTCAGCTGGTGCTGCAGCCATCTATGGCACAGATCAGCACACATTCCTGTGAATGGGCCAAACAGAACACATTCCACAGGCTTGTGGGTCACCAGGTCTCTTGTGGCCATATGACTTCAATGTTGTTGTGAAGAAACAGCCCAAGAAAACATACAAGTGATTAGACATAGTTAGATTCTAGCAAAACCTAGACAAAAGTCAGACAGTGGGTCAGATATGACTGACTGACTGCTGCAGTTTCCTTCCCTTGACTTGGGGTTTCAATCCGGATTGGCACATCCAAGATGGCTCACTCCCGAAGTGGTGCACTGTTCACTGTGGCCCCTTCACATGACCTTGGGCTTCTTGCAGTGTGGTAGCTGGTCCCAAGAGTAGAAAGCATGAGTTGCCAGGTTTTCTTAAGGCTCAAGATGGAACTTGTATGACATTACTTCCAGCATTAATTAAAGTGAGCTCATAGCCAGTCCACATTCACATGGTGGTTATGTTTCATAAAAGGTTATCGATGCCAGGAAGCATGTCAGCTGCTAACTTTAACAGAGCACCGCACGATTCTGAGTTTTACTTACTAAAGTTATCCTTCATTCTGTCTGGAGATCCCCAGTTCAGGGAATCTTTTGGTAACTTATAATGCCAAGTTTTGATCATTTTAAGAGCTCCTCTCTTTCTTTTATTTAAAGATCTTTTTTCTTAATATTATATGAAAGAATATATGATTCATTATTTTAAGAAAGCGATTCCTTCCCATTAACATGAGAAACTCTAGGTCTTCTGACACCTACCCTTGACAATGCTATTTCAAATGCACATACTTAAGCACCAGCTGGCATTATACATGTAATTGGAAGGGTTTTTTTTTACTAGTAAGATTAAGGCAATCACAAAGGAATTCAAGCAAACCTTCAAAACTCAAATAATATCAGTACTACATGAATTACTGCACAGTATAAAAAGTCAAAGAAAAAGTTCTAAAACCTTTTTATAAAGCAAGATTAGCATCTATATTTAAACCCACTAAGAATAGCACATTAGACATAATATAAACTATATACTTATTATGTATAATAGAATATATGAAATTGAGTTGGGGATCATAAGAGATGCAATTAAGGGAGAGGATCTAATCACAATAAAATATATATTATATGAAATTCACCAAAATTCATTTTTTAAAAAGGAAAGAAAAAGCACACACCAAAAAAGAAAAGGAAAAAAAAAAACCCAAAACTCTGAAAGATCAGTCTTAATTATAATATTGATGCAAGGAAGATTGAAGTAAAATACTAATAATAGGATTGAACACCCAAATTAAAGATACATCATTAGGGCTGGTGAGATGGTTCATCAGGTAAAGGTATCTGCCATCAAGCCTGACCAACTGAGTTTGATCCCTGGGACCCACAGGGCAGAAGGAAAAAACTGATTCCCACAAGTTGTCCTCTACCTTCACAAAAGCACTGTGGCACACTTGGCCCAAACCTCACTATACACACACAATAAGTAAATTAAAATGTGATATTTAACCTAGGCATGGTGGTGCATACCTTTAGCCCCGGCAGAGGCCGGTGGATCTGTGAGATGGAGGCCAGCCTGGTCTATATAGCAAGTTCCAGTCCAGCTGGGACTACAGGGAGAATCTGTATCCCCCCAAAAATTTAAGTGATCTTGAGATGTTATTTTAAAGATACAGAATTAAAAAATAGAATATTTGCCAGGAATGCAAGAGTAGTTCAATGCCGGGAGTTCACGTACTCCACTGTGTTAGGGAAAGTAAACTGTCCTATGGTATGGATATGGTTTGAGTGTGCTTCCAGTGAGTTTACATGTTAGCTTTTTTCTCAGAGTGGCAACATTAATAGGTGGAAGGGTCTTTAAGAGGTAGGGTTTGGGGCTGAGGATACAGCTGAGTTGGTGGAGTGCTTGTCTAATGTGCACGATGCAGCTGAGTTGGTGGAGTGCTTGTCTAATGTGCACAAAGCCCTGGGTTTGACCCCGGCAGCACATAGTAGGGCACACCTGTGATCCCAGAGCTCAGGAGGTGGTGGCAGGGTTAGAAATTCAAGGCCAAGGCCTCTTCCCCTCTTATTCTTCCAGTGAAGAAGATCAGTCATCAGTGGCAGTTGTCAGGCTCAGTGAAGGAGGCCCAAGAGTAGCTCTATGTTCAGGAAAGAATGTCATGCTTCCTCCTCCCAGTTTCCAGGGCTCTAATACATTTAGAGACGTTCCCTGGTCATGATCTAGAAATGATCTCTAAAGGTATAGTCTTTCAGAATTCATTTTTATCTCACTGTTGAAGAACTGAATTGCAACTATGAAAAAGGACACAACAGAAGGAACCTTATGGTGCTAGATTAGAATTGGAGTTACCAATGGATTCATGATTTTTAATGTGTATAAATACAGGAGTTGTTAGAACTCTGCGGGCATATGTGTGCTCATATGTATACACATACGTGTATTACCTAGCTCTGTAATTGAGAATTGAGAGTCATGTCACTTCATAGTAATAAATGCATCTGCCACTTGTATCTTAGTGTTAGTCCATTTTCTATTGCTATAACAAAGTACTTGATGCTAGATAATTTATAAAGAACAAAGAAATAGTTCAAAATTCTAAAGACTGAGAAATTCAAGAACATGGTGCAATTATTTGGTAAGGGCATCCTAATTGCATCACAACATTGTGAAGGGCGTCACAAAGTGACACAAAGCAATCACGCATGCTCCAGTCTCTCTTCTTAAAAAGCCATTATTGCCACCATGAGGACCCCCACCCTCATGACCTCATCTAATCCTGATCATCCCCCAAATGCCATTAGCAAATTACTTTGAGGATTGGATATCTATAGCATTAACTTTGGGGAACACATTTGAATCAGAATGGTTTCTAAATACCATGAAAACAATTGAGGCTGCTTAGAGAAATGGCCAGTTGATTCCAGGAGTGGGGTGATAAAGGCACCAGAGTAAGTCTGCAGCATCTGCTGGACAAAAAAGGTACTTTCCAACATTGATAGGGCTATTTCAACAGGAGAGGAGGGCCAGCCTGAAGAGACTTTGGCCATACTTCAGTCAACACAATCACCAAAATGAATTAACACAGAAATAGATCATAATGCACTCACTTATTGCTAATTGTTACTAAAAGTGTTTTAAAAATCAGCTGTGCATGGTGGCCCACATCTACAATCCCAGTATGCAGGAGGTACAGTCAAATAGAGTTCTGTAAGTTCAAAGCCAGACTGGTCTATATAGCAAGTGCCCAGGCCAGCCAGGGCTACATAGTGAGACTCTGTCTCAAAAAGAAAATTGTTAGGGAAAGAGAAAGGTTCTTTTATGGAATATCAACTAATAAATATCTATTTTACAAGTACCATAGTAATGACTGGTTTTTAAAAATCACCACAGGGAGGGAGAGGAGAGATGGCTCAGGGGTTAAGAGCACTGGCTGCTCTTGCAGAGGACCTGGGTTTGGTTCCCAGCACTCACACAGTGGCTTACAACTGCCTGTAACTCCAGTTTCAAGGGATCCAATGCCCTCTTCTGGCTTTCATGGGCACTGCACACACATGGGTCACTTACATACATGCCAGCAAGATACTCACACACATAAAAATAAATCAATATGTTTTAAAACTCACCATTAAAGGCCAGAGAGATGGCTCTGTGGGTGAAGGCACCTGCTACCACACTTGATGACCCGAGTTCGATCCCTGATACCACATGGTAGTTTTCCTCTGACCTCCACATGAGTACTGTAGTGCACAGGACCACACACATACACATGCTGCACACATGTTCCATATGAGTTACTTTTGTGTTGTTGTGATAAAATACCATGACTAAAAGCAACTGAAAGAAGAGTTTGATTTGGCTTACAGTTGCAGAAGGGGAGTCTGTGATGGTAGGGAAGGTGTCTGGAGCAGGAAGCTGGCTGATCATGTACTCATCCAGACACAGGAAGTTGCAAGAGAGGAAGTGGAACAGGGCTATAAGCCCTCAAAACCTGCCCCTCTCCAATGTTCTCCTGCAGCAAGATGACACCTGCTGTGCATTCTCTAACCTCCACAAAGAGCACAACCAACTGGGAGCAGGTACTCAAATATGCAAGCCTACTCAGGCAGATCTCTGTGAGTCTGAAGCCAGCTATGTGGTTCCAGGCCAGCAACAACCACATAGTGAGACCTTATCTCAATAAAAAATAAAATAAAATAAAATAATAAATTACCATTGGGCAGAAGGTTTGAAAAGCAGGATTTTGACATGAGCTCATGTGAACTACTAATGAATTATGCTGGGAAAATATATTATTTTAATGATGGACTTGGCAAGTGTGCATAGTTAACTAAGTGATCCAAGCTAACATCACTGATAATTGCACCCACTGATATCATGTGCCTGTGAGGAATATACTAAGGAAAATAGAATGTTCTAGTCAAAACGTATCCATTCTAACTATAAAGAATCACTGAATTCCAAATGAATGCCCGTACCAGTGCTAGAAAAGACAAAGAAAGGAGACAAAAAATAAGATGAGGTGAACTCCATCCTTGATTGGACATTAGAACACGGGGGAGGGTATCATTCTGAAAGACTTTATTGAGACACATGGGAAAAACTGAAAATGAGCTATAAGTTGAATATACTCATAACTACGCCTGGGTATGTAGAAGAATGTCCATGCTCTCAGATAACATATACTAGAGTATTAAAGGGTGAATGATCAACATACCCTTACCTGGGTTAGAAAAAATATACATATGGGGTGTGTGTGTTTGTGTGTGTGTGTGGAGAGAGAGAGAGAGATAGAGAGAAAGAGAGACAGAGAGAGAGAGAAGAAAAATAAGGCAAATGTAGTTAAAACATTGTTTAATGTGAAGAATAATGTTTTTTTCATTTGTTTATTTTTGAAACAAAGTCTCACTATGTAGTCAAGGCTGGCTTGTAACTTTCTGTGTATCCCAGGCTGGCCTCAAACTCATCATCCTCTGCCCCAGATTCCTGAGTGCTAGGATTATAGGTATGCACTGGAGAAAAGTCAAGAGTGGGTGGTGTACGCCTTTAATCCCAGCACTTGTAGAGGCAGGTGATCTCTGTGAGATGGAGACCAGTCTGGTCTACATGGCAAGTTCTGAAGTTCCAGGTTAGCTGGGGTTACAGGAGACTCTGTCTCAAAAAAAACATCAACAACAACAAACCCAAATCAAACCAACAACAACAAAAAGAAAAACTGTGGAAAAGCATTATTTTCACAATAAATTGATATCATAAAACTCACAAAATATTTTTTATTTGAACAAAGAAACTTCCAAAAGAAGTTTAGACTGACTATGCCTACTTTGAGCTCGGACTCTAGACTTACCATTTTCAAAGTTATTTCAAGAGGAAGGGGCCAGTTTTGGACATCAGGCATATAATCCCAGCTACTTGGGAAGGTGAGACCAGGGAGATCACAAGTTTAAAGTCAGCCTGGGTACATAGCAAGATCTTGTCTCAAAATAAAAAGGCTGAGGATATAACTCAGTGGTACTTGCCCAGAATGCCAATTGGAAAAATAAATAGGAGGGCTCCCTTCAATGGGGCGGCTAAAGACTCTTTGTCCTTAAACACTGGACGCATCCCTCAGGGGCTGGCTTGGATGCCTAAATTGCTTAGCGCAAGTCACAGTCACAGCTTGGACTGGATCTGTAGCCCGGCAGTAGCAGCCATTCGTTCTGGAAACCACCTCTTTCCATTCCATGTGCTTTTGTTGTAGTGGTTCATCATTATGGGCTAGGAATCTAAGACAGGCCAACAAAATACCCCACCTCCTTGCTGTCTAGTCACAAGACTCATCCACAGAGGAACGTATGCTTCAAGCAGAGGCAAGGGTCTGCTTCTTACCCTGATATTTTATCTCTGCATGGTGGGAAATGTTTTGATTCTTTATGGATGCTCATACTTTTCCTTGGAATCCTTTGGGCAGAATGATAGGAACCTAGAGCTGTCTGTAACAAAGGGAAGAGAATCCAGATCACTATAATCTGCAGCTGCTCTCTGTTCCACAGGGAGAGCTAGAGGCAGAATGAGAAACAGCTCTGCTCCAGAGTCCTTCAAGTTACTGCAGCCCTTGGTACCACTTCCTACTGGTGGCTGTCTGGCTGCTGGGTCCTCTTGCTCTAAAGTACAGGCACTATCTTCTGACACTCTATCTGGCAGATCATATGTCTTATAGGCATGTGTATACACGGCCCTCCACCAAATGTCTTTATTTACTCAAGGCCCTGCCCTCTCATCAGTTAGTCCTTTAATTCTCACCATAAATTTGAAAGGGCAAATGTGAGCAAGACCTTGAGCCAAGTCCGCAGAACAAGGTTTTCTCCAAACCCTCAGTCTTAAAAACACAGTTCTCCAGGGCCTAGTCCCAGAATTTTTTTTTTTCCTTGCAAAAGAATCTGTATGCTTAACAAGTCACCAGGAAATTTACATGTCTATTCTAGTTTAGAGAGCACTGGCAGGGGCAGGAAGGAATGTCAAGGTGAATGTGGCTCAAATTGATCTCCCAGGGTGCACTGAGATTAGTGGGGAGGATAAGATGACTCAACTAATTGTTCTAGGCAACAGAGGTCAGAGCCTGGCACAGAGATCATTTAGGTGAGTCCACTGGGGCATGGAAAGCTAGATGGTTCTAATGGGGCACAGGGTCTTGCCTACAGGGTTTTGCCTCCTGGAGATCAAGCCTGCTTTGTGTCTCTCAACAACACCTTCCAAGAAAGGACTCTGCCAGTGACTGCAGGACATGTTCACATGGGAGATTTGGGAAAATCAGACTCTATAGGGAGCTGGTACTGGTACTTTAGCAGGGGCTGGGAGGAGGCAGAATGTATTGTGTATGAGATGTGTGTGTTGTGTGGGGATGTGTGAGTGTGGAATGCGTGGGGATATTATGTGTGGGGACGTGGTTGGGAGTACAGTGGTGCACATACTGTGTGTTGTGGCTCGTGTGTGCTGTGTTAGGGTGTGTGGATACAGGGTAATAATGGGTTATGATCTCTCTCTGTCTCTGTCTCTCTGTCTCTGTCTCTCTGTCTCTCTGTCTCTCTCTCTCTCTCTCTCTCATGTGTGTGTGTGTGTGTGTGTGTGTGTGTGTGTGTGTGTGTGTGCTTTCCAGGGGCTCATGTGTTCAGCCAGCCTTCAAAATCATGCTCTTGGCCAATCAGAGAGCATTTGATGGCTCTAAATAAAGTTCCAAAAGAGCTTTTTATCAAATCAGAGTGCTCTGTTCCTGGCAACTTTGAGGATAAAAGGCACAATGTACTGTAGTCATCATAACTGGTTTATCACCACTTATTATGTGTCAAGGAATACCATAACTGCCATTTCTGTCTTTGTGGTGATGGATTTCATGCACATGACTTAGTGCATACCAAGCAAGAGCTCTACCACTGAGTTCACCTCCCCCAACCTCTGGGAAGTTTGCAATTTTCCATTTTGTTTGTTGAGATGGGATCTCATGTATCCTAGGCTGGCCTCAAACTCCCTATGTAGCAAAGGATGACCCTGAACTCGTTAATCCTCTTGCCTCTGTTTCCCTAGTGCTGGGATTACAGGCATGTGCCAATAAACATAATCATATGGGTTTAAAAAACTTTTTTTTGTCAAGTGATCCTTAATAGACATTATAGCCAGCATACATAAAGATTGCAAGATTTTGCTTACATAACATTTATCTGACAAATATTTGCTGAGCATGTACTACATGCATAGGCTCTATCAGATTTTATTTTCAGAATCCATACCCAAGTGCTGGGCATGGTGGCAAACACCTTTAATCCCAGCACTCAGAAGGCAGAAGCAGAAAAATCTTTAGATAGAGGCCAGCCTGGTCTACATATCGAGTTCAAGGTCAGCTGTGGCTACAGGGAGTCTGTGTGTCCGAAAAAGCACTCCCCAACACAAAAAAGAATCCAGATGGGACTGCTGCTCAGGTCACACTCACCTGCAGAAGCTTTTTTCTATTTTCTTTTTTAAAAGGGTTTATTAATTTTTGCAATGCATCAGATCCCTTGGAACTGGAATTAAAGATATTTGTTAGCCACCATGTGGGTGCTAAGAACTGAACCTAGGTCCTCTGCAAGAGCAGCCGGTGCTCTTAACCACTGAACCAGCCTCCAGCCCCACAGCTTCTTCTTCACAGCTGTTGAAGAGGAAATGGCGCGTTCCCTACCTAGAGCCTGTCTGTGAATCTCTAACCTCGGAACAGACTCCCCGATTCCAGGAGAATGGTAGGGACTATTCCCACTTCCCCAAGGAAGTTCATAGACTACAGGCTGCCAGACTTCTGGATGCGAGAGGACACACAGTCTAATGGTGCACCTCGAATCAAGGTACCTGTCCTCCCCGACATCCTCAGAGTCACACATTCCTTCCCCTGCCACCCAGCAATCTAAGATGGCCTAGGGTAGACTCTTGCTGTGGAGTCTTCCCCTTTCCTCTGAGACCAATGGCCCCCTCCACACACATACACTCAGGTTCTCTCACCAGAGTCCCTGCTATGCTGTCTGTCTACCTCTGTACCAAAGGCACTGTGATCTGGACTCCCCTCAGAGCTCCTGCCATACTGTTGTCTGTCTGTCTGTGTGTATGTCCATGCCAGTAATAACTGTTCTAATAAACTTCTTTCTTAGAAGAACAACCTGCTTAGTGTTTCCCCTGAACTCCAAAGATCTACGACCTTCCAGTTATAGGAAAGATGTTAAAAGATCACAAATAGTTCTCCAGAGGGAACTGGTAATTTGGTTTGGAGGCGCCAAAATCCAAGAATATTTTTGTGAGTTGCTTTCCATGTTTGTACAGTTCTTTTACAATAATTATCAAAATACAAGTAGACTCACAACGTGCAAACACATGCTCCTCTTTAGCTTCTTAAGGAAGAGATTCTATGTCATTCATCACTATATTCCCAGCACACAGTAAGTGCTTACTCAGTGTTGGTTGGAGCAATGAACTGATAAGCTTGAATAGCATGAATAATATTCAAATCCTTCCCTGTTCCTGCCGATAAAGGGTTTAATGCAACTTCCGTATGACTCTAACCCTAGAAAAGAAAATAGTGACTGCCTATAGTTTGAATGCGAAATGTCCTCCAAAGGCCCAGGTGCTAAAGGGCTGGTCACCAGCCTACAGCTCCACTGGGAGGTAAGGGAGCCTTGAGGAAATACGGCCTAGTGGAAATCATTGGGTCATTTTGAGAGGTGGTCTTCAAAGCCATGCTGGGACCCTGGGTCTTCCTCTCTGTTTTTGCCGCTTGGCCATGAAGAAAGCAGCTTCCTTCCCCACCTTCCTTACCACAATATAAGGCGCAACATTACAGGTCCCAAAGCCACAGGGCCAAGTAAGAGCGTGGGCTAAAGCCATGAGTCAAAATAAATTTCCCTTTTGATTCTCTTGGGTATTTTGTCACAGTAATGCAAAGCTAACTGATACTCTATTGTTGGGCAAAGAAAACTTCAAAATAGGGGCTGGAAAGATGGCTGAGCAGTTAAGAGCACTAACTACTCTTGCACAGACTAGCTGCTCTTGCACAGGCCTAGTACTTACTATGTAGCCTAAGCCAGTTTCAAACAAACAGCAATTCTCCTGCTTCAGCCACTACATATGGTTAGCATTTCATTAAAAAGAAAAAAATAAAAATAAGGAAGCTGGATGTGGCCTCTCACATCTGTAACTCTAGCACTCAAGAGACTAAAGCAGGAGGATCATCACAAGTTCAATGCCAGCCAAGTCTACATAGCAAATTCCAGAACATCCTGGGCTACTGATGAGACTCTGTCACAAAACAGCAAAAAACTAACCAAAAAATGATAAAAGGAGAAAAGAACCCAACAGTCCACTACTTAACTATATACGCAGGGTTAACAGAAGTCTTCACAGTTTTAATAGATTTGTGGGCACTATGTATAAATCAGAAGATAGAAGTGGACATTCAAGAATATGCAGTGTGGGGGCTGGAAAGATAGCTCAGTGGTTAAGAGTACTGGCTGTTCTTACAGAGGACCCCAGTTCAATTCCCAGCACACACATAGTGCAAACAACTGTCTATAAGCCCAGTTCCATGGGATCCAATGCCCTCTTCTGACATCCACGGGCTTTGTATGACATGGGTGCACTTACATACATGCAGGCACTATACTCATATACAGAAAATAAAAATAATATTTTAAAAAGAATATACAGTATATGGTAAACAATATTTTACAATTTTTGGTTTTTGTTCTTGTCTTGAGTCAGGGTCTCCTTCTAGGCACAGCTGGCCTGGAACCCACTATGTAGACCAGGCTGGCCTCGATCTCACAAAGATAGCCATGCCATGCCTCTGTCTCCCAAGTGCTGACATTAAAGGTGTGCACAACCACACCTGACTTATTTTACAGTTTCAACTGTGGAGACTTTAAGGCAAAGTTTGGGCAAGTATAGAAATGAACTGGAGGATCAGGTCTAGAATTAAATACACAAGGTACATAGGGCCCCAACTTAAGAAAGCACCCACTTGGGTCAGCAAGGTGGCTCAGCAGGTAAGGGTACCTGCTGCCAAGCCTGATGACCTGAGTTTAATCCTGGAGCCCACATGCTAGAGGGAGAGAACCGATTCCCTAAGGTTGTCCTCTGACCTTCACATGCTGACCACGGCATGCACGCACATACACACACACTCATATACACAATAAATAAATAGATAAATAAATTAAATAAATATTTTTAAAAGTACCCACTTATATAAAAACACTTATAGAACCCTGATACGTCAGTACCTCCTTAAAACATATCCCAGTCACCTCACTTGGCTCACCTCAGGCCTAGACCAGAAAGATCTATTGCCATCCCCAAAACATACTATAAACCCAGTTTTGAAAATGTTCAGTTGAGACTATTTGTAATAGTCAGCATTCATCATTTCAAGGATGATAGCAAGCATTTCCTCTTTGTTCTTTAAAGGTCCCATGTAATCTAAGGGGGGCTACAAACTCGTAATGTTGCTGAGGATGACCTTGAACTTCTGATTCTCCACTTCTTAGTGCTGGGGTTACAAACAAGACAACAAGCACTTCTGAATCCTCTTTCTGCCCATTTTACAGTGGTTCCTGGTCAAGGTTAGGGTCACAGAGTCCTTCCTTGGCCCTGTCCTTGAGACACAGCCTTCTAGAAGGTCTAGCAAAAGACAGTGGAATCTAGCTAGAGTGCTGATTGAGGACAGCCTAGGCTACAAAGTGAGTTTGCCAGATTGCCTTTAATTGGTACACAGGCTAGAAATCCAAATGAAGTGTAACAGAAGTCACTAGCTGGTTACGTTCCATTTTTACTGAACACCACCGAGACTATAAGAACATTCACAGAGATTTGATAACATCTAGGGCTGAGTTTGCCTACTAGGTGTAAGTTGAATGAACAAATATGAATGAATGAATGAATGAATGAATGAATAGGATTTGGGAAAAGAACAGTAGAACCAATAATTCAAAGTCAGAGAGAGGTCTTGGCCTGTCCTGTTGTTAGAGTTTGTCTTCCCAGCCGGATATGCCACGTGGTACTATGTCCATTTGTACAGTCTCCTCATTAATGTCCCTCCCAAAGTCCTGTTTGAACTTAGAGCTAATGACTAAAGCTGGGTGGGGCAAAAGCCTGAGAACAAACTGTTCAAGAAAGCATGTACATTCTGCAGACTCTTCCCTCACCCATGTTCCTTCTTCCGGTTTCTTTACAACCACATGAAGCAGCATTTTGAAGGGTGGCTAGAAACTTATGCTGGAGGCACTTAGCACACAGCACATGGTGGAGTTCAGGGACTCCTGAACGCTTACCCCACTCCCTCCCTTTTAATTTAAGATAAAATGCTTCAGGGTAAACACAGTCTAAATAAATACTATAAAATATACGACCTTTAGATACCATTTTGGCATGAGAACTGTCCCGTTCAGATGGTCTGCTGAAAAATTACATATTAAATAAAGCTTCATTTGTTTGGTCATTAACATAATTAGACTCCGTTACAAGCAACTAATATGAAAATAGTTCTATGCCGTGGTTCAGTTCATGAAAGAATTAAAAAACAGAAAGGGCCTATTTCCAGAGTTTAAAATGGTTACTGTATTTACTGGTTATCTTCATAGTCCCTGGGCAATCACTGGGTTTCCTGAGAATTGGCACCAGGAATTTAACACTCCAGGTTTATGAGCTGAAAGAATCTTTGTGTTCCGCAGAGCTCCTGGCTTGATGGAGTCAGCGGAGACGGTGCATGCTCCGATCCCGTGAAATTATCAACTTATCCTACCCGCATGAATGCTCTTCAGTATTCCTTCTCTACAGTACCTGTGTTTCACTAGACTAAACCACTGAAAGAAACAATACATATTTTCTCTTGATAAGGAAACATTTCAACTGATTTGTACGGTGTTGGTAATATACTTGGTGGTTTCTATATTTGAGTGGTTCAATGATGAAGATTCACACAACATACCAAATCCTTCAAAGTCAGTAAACCTTACCTGGAAACTTCAGACCTGAGGTCCCAAGCTGGCTTTCCTCCACAATTTTGTCCACACATGCATGCTTTCCAGGAATCTTTTATCTGCAACAGAAGTGGAAGGGAGGACTTCAGACTTACTTCTTTGGGAGGATCAAACACATTAGGGGCCTAGTGTAAGCACTAAAGTTGCCAAACCCTCCATGAAGCAGATATATTCTCTTTTCAGGGATGTTGGTGGCTTAACGTGAAAGTGCATGCAAAGGGTTCCTGGGGTTCTCTCATGTCAGAACAAATGCTCTCTTGTGTTGGGTGAATAGAGCTTCACTGGGTTAGAGGAGACAAGCAATGTGTGGGCTCATTACTTTGTGGGTGACTCTGAGGCCTGCAGTCTAGGGCGTTACCCTGTGCTTGTCCCTCTGGCGCCCAGGATCCAATCCTCAAGCGGAAGTTTTTCATTGACAACATCACCATATATGACTGGCTATCTGTTGTGTGACTCTGCCTGAGTAGATAAGAACAAATGTCTATTTACCCCCCAACAGGGCACCAGGATAGACGCAAGAACTTATACAACCCAAGTCTAGCTTAGTGAACCAATTAGTTTATTGGGATTACTTACAGAAGCATGGGTAGTTCAAATATAACTACATCACCAAAAAGCCCATGCCAGCATGGGTGTGGGCTCACCAAAATGGCATCCCCGGAGCGCCCCGCTCCATATGCAGGCAGCTCCACCAAAAAGTCTCCTCACCCTGGAAATACTGATTTTAGAGCCTAGAGGGAGGGTGTTGTAGATCTAATTGTGTGAGTTTCCTGAATCTCCTTCCTTGCTGTGGCACAGAGTGTTTCAGTTGGGAGAAAACAGCCACACAGCATGATTCCCAGTTGACTGCAGAGTCAGATGGTCTGAGAATTCATCATTAATACAACAATGAAAAACTGGCTCCAGTAAGGAGCAAACTTGGTTTCACAGCTCCCTTGCAGGAAACAGAATCTGGCCCACCCGAGTCTTCCTCAGTTACCAAAGATGGTTGGGTATCTTGGTTTCAAAGAGCATTCCTACAGGTAAAGTAAATTTTGGAGCTATTCTTCAGGAGCTGTGGAGATGGCTCAGCAAGTAAAGGAGCTTGCTGCCAAGCCTGGTGACCTGGGTTTGATCCCTGGGACCCACATGATGAGGGAGAGAACGCTTCTGACCTCCATACACACACTGTGGTATGCATGCACCCACACACATACATACACAAATAAATGGTGTGTGCATGTGTGTGTGTTCTTTAGTACTAAAGGCAACTGAGTTTAACTCATGACAAATGCCAGTGTACCAAAAAAGACCCAGGTACCTATTACTGAGTGCAAAGAAAGCTGCCAATATTCCAGCTCCAGCTACCATACAGTCTTCTCTTATGGCACTCATCCTGCAATGCTGCCTGAAATCACATTGGTCCTGTGTCTGGTCCTAGAATAACCTTCCCTGAGAGCCTGGCCCGTGTGGCCCCTTCTACCTGCATGCCCTTCTCCTGGCTTAGGGGTTGGCTTCTTCCCCTTCCTTGGACCATAGCTTTAATGTCCCATTATCAGAAGGGCCATGTGGTCTCCACATCTCTCATTCCCTGTGTTCTCAGCTCCTTGCTCCTTTCTCTTACCATAACCATTCTGTCCACGATAAGTTGATTTTGTTCATTTCTTTGTTCACTGATTATCTGTCCCCTTTGAGAAGACAGAGATCAGATTTGCATTGGCTACATGGTGAACTGTACCCTCGCCATCTCCAATTCTGTTGTGAAGCCTTAACCCCCAAATGGGAAGTGTTTGGTATAGATGAAGTCATGTAGCAGGGCCCCATTAGGGTATTGTCTTTGTGAGAGAAAACAAAGTTCTTTCCTCCCAGAAAAGGGGCCTATACATAATCAAGCATTAACTGTACAAAGCTGGGGGTGCACAGTTTGGTCGTACGTGTCTCCTTAGCATGCGCTAAGGCCCTGGGTTCAGTCTTCAGCACAATGAAGTACTAATTTAAGAAAGAAAAGTTAACTTTCTTTTATAATGAGAACAAGTGGGTTTGGTTGATTCCTCTAAAGTGTTCATTGGCCAGGGTTTCATAGTTTATAAGGCCATTGTGATATGGAGCTTAATTAAACACAACTTATCTATTTTTCTTTGCTAGTGTTATCATAAATCTCTATTACTAGCAAACTATTGAAAGATACATCCAGGCAAAGTCCATGTGCACAGCTGGTTACCAGGTCAGACATCTTAATTAACCAACCTTATCTGTCAAATGGCCTTTTTTTCCTCTGAGACAGAATCTCATGTAGCCTCCAGACTGGCCTTGGATCTACCATGTAGCTCAAGATGACCTTGAACTCTTCAGAGCTGGGAGTATAGGCTTTTTACACCCCCAGGCCCAGTCCTGGTCAAAGATTTAAATTCTTTCAAAGTTGAGCACTGCATAGAGCTACTAATCTTGGAGCCCCCTGTGAAGGCATGAGTCTTTGTTAAGTGGATTTATAGAAGCTAATCTAAAAATGGGCACAATTTTTCTAATATTTTAAGGGATGACACTTTGAAATGGACATAATCATTTTTGTTTCAGTCTAGCCACAATTCTTATAAACATTAATTTCATGTTCCTCAGAATCAGCTATTTCTCTTTTCGTACAGTTGAAAACTCAAACTTAAAAATGTCCATGTTTAATTTAAAAAATTAAACTGAACTGCAAGGGTATTCTGGTAGTTTATCATGTTGGAAAATGTCAAGTTTATCTTTTTCTGAGAAAAAAGTTTTGGGTTCCTAAATTGTTTCCTTAATGTTTGTCCCAAAGAGTCACTGATAAATTTTCATAGAGACTTACCCATTCTTAGAACCCAAGTCCACCTTCAACACATTTTGCAGAGAAAGTTTTGGACATGATATTCTAAACAATTACTAAGTATTCTACTAACAAATTTTAATTGGGTCATTACAGACCAGACACTGTGATAAGAATTTTAAATGAATAATTGAACATGATCTTTTAAATGACCCTCTGAGATGGATACTGTTACTCTATAGAGTAAACCGAGGCTTTGCAAAAGAGCTGCAGGCCAGAAAGAGATAGCTCAGCGGGTAAAGGTGTTTGCTGCCAAGCCTGATTATCTGAGTTCTATCCCTGCAACCCACATGGTGGAAGGAGAGAACGAGCTCTGGCAAGCTGTCCTTTGATCTCCACATGTGTGCCATAGAGAATGTGCACTCTCTCTCACATGCAATCAATCAATCAATAATAAACAAAAAGTATTTTAACAAGTCACTACTCAAGAAAGCTAATTCTGTTACTAATGACTGAATAAAGTATTTTAGAGAACAAAATATTTTCCTAGTTAAAATGCTCTTGTTTGTATGCAAAGAATAATAATTTTACATTTTCTTTATTCACTAAATAGTTGTCCCCAGTGAACAGCATCCAGTAATCCAAGTTCAGGTTCAGCCAACTTACATGGTTTGAAGCAATAAAATTGTTAGGTCTGTAAGTGTCCTATTCCCCCTCTCATTGCCATGACAAAACACTTTGACCAATACCAACTTGGGGAGAAAGAGTTGATTTGGCTTATACCTTCCAGATCACACAATTCATTACTGAGGGAGCCCAAGGTAAGAACTCAGGGCAGGAACCTGGAGGCAGGAGCTGAAGCACAGGCCAGGAAGGAACACCGCTTACTGGCTTGCTCCCCTGGCCCAGGCTCAGCCTGCTCTCTTCTACAATACAGAACAGAACAATCTGCCCAGGGGTGGCACCACCCACGGTTGGGCTGGGCCCTCCAACATCATTTGACAGTCAAGAAAATATCTTACAGATAGATATGGCCGCAGGCCAATCCAATGGAGGAAACCCAATCGAGGCTTCCTCAACCCAGGTGCGTCAAGGTGACACTAAAGCTATCCAACACAATAAGGAAGGGCACAGTTAAGAAAATTTTGTTCATCTATTATGTTTGGTAGATGGAAAACAGTAACTTTTAAATTAAATAAAAGGATGAAATTCCTTAAGATCTCCTTAAATAGATACTGCCAAAATTTTAAAACAGTATGTGCCTGCAATCCCAGCACTCTGGAGATTGAACCAGAAGGGTTGCAAGTTCAAGGCCAGATTGAGTTACCTAGTAAATTCAAGGCCAGCCTGTTTTACATAGGGAGACCCTGTCTCGAACAAAACAAAACAGGGCCTAGGGCTCTGTCAGTAAAGTAAATGCTTACCATGTAAGTATGAAGATCTGAATTCAGATCTCCGGAACCCATATAAATAGTTGGATATACCCAGGTACCCTCTATGATCCTAGTCCTAGAGGAGATGGAGACAGATTCCATGAGGCTTCCTGGTCAGCTGGTCTAGTCACTCATAAGCTCCAGGTTCGGTGAGAGACTCTGACTCAATAAACAATAAGGTGGAGAAATGATAGAAGGGCACAGCTCTGGCACATACACACACACACACACACACATATGCACACCTGCACAACCATGTACATATACATACACAAACATGTACATACATAAAACCAAAATGAAACAAAACCCTTTAGACTACCTATCTCTGTATTTCTTTGAGGTAAAGTTGCATTAAATTGAATCATTCATCTTTGATTTATAATCAGTTCTTAGATTTCTTCCTAGCGTGGTGCTATGATGATAAATCCTTTCTGTTCATGATTACTATTATACTTCCAGGCATGGACAGTGAAGGAAATTTCATTCACCCAGCTTTGAATTTATTAATTAGTGTATAAAGACTATGAAACCGGTAGCTAATATCAGAGCTATACTGTTCGAATTGCTAGGTCTCTTCTGGGGAAAATTGTGGCAACTGGAAAGTGGTGTGTGGAAGTTTGAATGCTAGATGTGTAACCACTGAATGAATCTTTTCTGCAATTATCAGTGCTTCCATTATCTACTTTGATGGTAGCCAGACCCTAGGCCACTCCGGAAGGGCATTTGACTTCTCTCATAGACATCCTTTCCCATCCTCTCTACAGAGGGAGGGATGGAGAGTGAGGGTGCTGGAAAAGTTTCATATGCCAACAGACTGCCCCAGCACCAGCTGCACTTCACAGCAAACTCAGACCACCACCCAGGAAGCCAGTTCAATAGACCTACATAGGGCTGGAGAGATGGCTCTTGCAGACAACCAAGGTAGAAGCCATCTATAACTCCAGCTCTCCTCCAGCCCCCAAGGGCACTTGCACACACCCACACAGACACATGCACATATACAAAATTAAAGATACCAAAAAGGAATAAAAAAATATCCCTACCTCACTACATTTCCTCTAAAATCTTATTCTGGACTGTTGGCTTATTAAGTCCATTAAAGCCTTAACTCTGTTTCCTTTATACTGTAAAGTCACCTTAGTACAAATGAGTACATTCTCCTGGAACAGTTGGCCCAAACAATAAAGGCATACATGCTGGAGGCATATCCCAGTCATGTATCTGAAAGCTCCTTATAATAAGGAGTACACACAAGGTACATAATCTTGGGGCCTATCAGTAATAGTGTACTTCATATGAGCAAGGCTTCAGGTTCCATCCCCAGCAAGAAGGGAGGGAAGATTCTAAACCCCACCCCAGACCTAAGAAAGACTGAATCTGGAGCCAGTGAGAGGGCTCATTGGGTAAGCCTGATGACTTGGCTCAGGTAAAGGTAGAAGGAGAGAACTGGCCTCCACATGTGTGCTGTGGCACATATGCAGAATAATAGTAATGCCTTAAAATCTTAAAGACACTGGCTTTTACCATCATGCCTGGAGAGTTTTGTACATGGAGTGAAATATGAGAATGAGTGGATACTGACCAGAGGAAAAATCAACACATAAAGCATTATCCATTTTACCCTAAACCTCTCTTCCTTGCTCCTTGTCTCAGTCTCTCAAAATCCCGCCCCCACCCCCCCCGTACCTGTGGTCAGCACCTCAGTCCCTGTTGGACAGACTGCAATTCGAAATTTTCCTGTTTTTTTTCCCCTATACTGCTTTCATGCTTTCAGTTTCTGCATCGGCTGTAGTAGCAAAGGCCTTTATAATCAGATCACTTGGAAGGCCAAGGCAGGAAGATGACAAGTTCAAGGCCAACCAGCAACATAATAAAAATTTGTCTCAAAGAAACAGACAGATTAAATTTAAAAATAAAACATTTCCGTTTCTATGGGACTGCTTGCTTCCTTCTGCTTCCTGATTTGGTATGTTCAGGTATACATATGCACACCTTTTCGTCCCTGGTAAAAGGCAGGTATCTGGGGGCTAATACTGATGGAGCAGAAGTGTAAGGATACAAGAGACTGCTGCTTTCACTCTCATAACCAAACCTGGGCAGCTCAGCTCAGAAGACTTGTTTGTAAAAGAACATCAGGAACACAAAGACACCTAAATAAACTAAACTCAATAAAGGGTAAGCTCTGCCCAGAAGAGCAGAAATCCGGGGTCAGGTTCATTCCAGGGAATAGAAGGAAAACTCTGTGATCTCCAGGGATGGGAGGCCTCAGCCGCCAGAGCTGGACAACTGGTCACTACATCCCGTGGATCTGCCACACCTGCTGGTTCCACCCTGAGTCCTCACTGCTGGAAATAGTTGAACAGGGTTAAAAGTAGGAAAGAACTCAAGAGAACTCCTTGAGGCATTCTGGGCTTCACAGAATCTATTGGGGCGGGTGTGTGCACTAAGAGAGCTCAACAGAGAAGTAGAAAGCAAGGAGCAAAGGGCAAAGAGAGCAAAGGCGTTATCAGCAGGGCTGTAAAGCAGGGTGTGATCTCCCACAGTTGTGAAACCCGGCAGCTCAGTTGTGAGATACAAGCACCTCAGGAATCTCCTTGAGCTCCGAGCTCAGACAGTGTTACTGAAGGCCAAGAAGCCATCCCACCTCAAAACATGTAAATGCAAATGATGGGATCTGTATTCTCTCTCACAGCCGATACTCATACATGTATATAGTGTATATATATATATATATATATATATATATAATATATATAAATATTTTCTTTATCCATTCTCCTGTTGATGGACACCATGAGTAATTTCAGATCTTGGTTGTTGTGAATAGTGCATCTATAAAAAATGTAATCCTGTCATTTGCAGCAACATGGATGGAGAAGCCAGGCACAAAATATAAACATGAAATCCTCTCACTTAGACCTAGAAGCTAAAAATGTTGCTCTTGGAGGAGGACATGGTAGAATAGTGGTCACTAGAGGTTAGGAAGGGTAAGAACCTGGGGGCACACAGGGCTTTGAAAAATGAATAAAAAAAGAAGTGTTAGGAGAAAGTTCTAGAGTTCTGTAGCACAGCAGGGGGACTCTCCTTCACAACCATTTATTATATGGTTTCTGAAGAACTAAAATAGAGGAATTCAAAGATTTACAATAAAACAAAATGATAAAGGCCTTAGGAGACAGAAGAAAAAAATATAGAGAGGCAGAATTTGTTTATTTATTTATTCTTTTTAATTTTTGCGTATGAGTGCATTGCCTACATGTATGTAAGTGCAGGTTATGTAGTGTCCACGGAGGGCAGAAGGAATCAGATCCCCTGGAACTGGAGTTAAGGATGGTTGTTAGCCATCATGTGGGTTCTGAGAACTGAACTTGGGTCCTCTGCAAGAACAGGCATTGCTCTTAACTGAGGAGCCATCTCTCCAGCCCCTCCCTCAGCTTTTTTTTTTTTTTTTTGAGTTAGAGATTCACTGTAAAGTCCTGGCTGGCCTCCAATTCTTTATATAGACCAGTCTGGCCTGGAACTCACAAAGATCCACCTACCTCTGTCTCCTGAGTTCTGGGCATGGACCATCATATATAATATTTTAAAAGATGAATAATTCAATTTTCAAACTTTGTAAAAAGTTAAGACAAATATTTCACAAAAAAAGATCTATCAATGACAAATGAACACCAAAAAAGATGTTCAACTTCATTAGTTTCCAAGGAATGCAAGTTCAAACCACAATATTGTATCATGTCACAGCTATCAGAATGGTTAAAATAAGGGGCTGGATCAATGGCTCAGCAGTTAAGAGCACTTGGTGTTCTTGCAGAGGGCCTGGGTTGGGTTCCCAGCACCCACATGGTGGCTCATAACCACGCATAACTACTTCCCAGGAGATCTGTTGGCCTCTGAGGGCATTGCTCGCACATGGTATACTTACATACATACAGACAAAACACGCATACATATAAAATAAAATAAAATAAAATAAAATAAAAAATGTAAAACAAACAATGGCTAAAATAAAATGCAAAATGGTGGAGTATCTAGAAGTTAATATTTCTGGTGTTGTTGTAAATGGCAGTTCTTTTCTGGACATCTGTTAGGCAGATTGTAATAAAGTTAAACACATATGTAACCTCTGCCCCCAAGAAACATACTCCTGATATTTATCCAAGAGAAATGGAAGCCTGTGTTCACAAAAAGACATGTACAGGAATGTTAATAGCAGCTTCATTCAGAGCAATCCTATGCTGGAAAGAAGCCAAATCTCAAATTGTCATAAGAGGCTAGACAGACAACTGTGCTCACTGTATGCAAGGAAATACACTCAGTAATTGTTAAAGAACTTCTGATAGCATACAATATAGCACAACCTCAAAACTATGTTAAGCAACACATTTTACCCAAAAGAACACATTCATTTATATAAATTCCAATAACAAGTAAAATTAATCTCTAGTGCTGGAAATCTGGAAATGATTGTGAGTATGGAGAAACCCAGAAGGCACAGGAAGTTTTCTGGGATAATTAAAAAAAAAAATTGAACCTCTTTTGGGTAGAATGTTACTCAGTTTTCCCTTACTATGACAAAATACCTGAGACCAAAAATCTTGAACCAGAGCTGGAGAGATGGCCCACTGGTTAAGAGGACTGGCTGCTCTTCCATGAACTTGTTAGAAAGAGAGCAATGAACTGGGCATTGTGGCACACACCTGTAATCTCAGCACTTAGGAGGAAGAGGCAAGAAGATGGTGATAGAAGCCAGCCTGCACCAAAATGAATTCTAGACCATCCCTGAGCTATGTAGGGAGAACCTGTCTCAGAAAATGAAACTAAAGTGGAAAAGTAATGAAGAGCTGGATATGTTGGCACACATCTTTAACCTCAGCCTCAGCACTCAGGGGGCAGAGGCAGATGGATCTCTGTGAGTTCAAGGCCAGCCTGGTCTACATTGGGAGTTCCAGGCCAGCCAGGGCTACATAGTGAGGCAATGCCTAAAAAACCAAAACAGACAAAAACAAAAACAAAAACCAACGATGGATATTCAGGGTTACAGGTAAGAGGGTAACTGCTGCTATAGACCAACTAAACTTTAGTTTAAGTCTATTAAGACACATGTCAGGGTCATGGTAAAAAATGTTTCTTTTTTTCATTTTAGACAGGGTCTCATGTATACCAGGCTGAGTGCAAGCTGGCTATGCAGGGAAGATGATCTTGAACTTCTGATCCTCCTGTCCCACCTCCTCAGTGTTGGGATTATGAGTGTATGCCACCATGCCAAGTTTATATGATGTTGGGGGGGCCAACCCAGGGCTTCATGCACACTAGGTAAGCAGGCTATCAACTGAACTACATCCCCAATCCCAAATGTAGTTCTTACCATGAGCTGAAAAAAGAAAGGAAGTCAGAAAGAAAGGCAGGAAGATGGAGGGAGGGCAGAAGAGTGGGAAGAAAGGACAAAGGGAGGGAGGGAGGGAGGGAAGGAGGGTGGGAAAGCAGGAAGGAAACAAAAGGAAAGGAAAAGAAATGGAAGCAAAATAATAAAACAAGCACCATAAACAGGCAAGGAGTGTTATCTGTAATATCAAAGCAAGCAAGGCAAAGACTTTGCAAGGGGTCTATAGACTGCATCTTACACAGTAAGGGCCTGGCAGCTACCACAGACAGCAACATATAGGCTCTTCCCAACATACAAGGTCAGGTGGCCAAGATACTGAGTCCCACTGGAAAAGAAAAGAAATCTCTCCTCCTTTCCTTGTGCAAAATCATCCCCCTTCCACAATTGTAAGACACAGACAGAAGGGAGGGGCACAGAAATGGCTAGATTATCCGCCGCTGATCAGAGTGAGCCTGAACAATTCCAGTCTCACACAGACTGCAGTGTAAATGGCTCCCTGTGAGTTCATAACCTGCACAGCCCCACCAGGCAGCTGTACGCCTGAATAAGAGTACAGTTTTTTCCAAGAAAAGAACGCTTCAAAAATCACTTTTACTTACATCACCATCTTTCTCAGGCTTGATGATTAAAACCTCATAATGCTGACTTTTAAACTGCAGAGTGAAATTCACAGACCTCCATGTGAAGTGCTTTTCTAAACTTCCTGCCTCCCTAAACCAAACAAGAAACCCAACAATGTTATTTCAGATTTACTAATAAAATCAATGTATCATTCAACAACTTCAAAATAAAATAAAAGAGTATAGCCTTTGAAGTCTAACAAACCTGAGCTCTTAGTCCCCATCTAATCTCAGACTACATAACCTGGGGTGGTTATTTAACATCCCTCAGCCTCAGTTGCCCAAAGGGGTATATTGCATATCCTCAGACCCTGGTTCAGTGCCTGAAACATAGCTCTCAATAAATCGATGTGTTAAATGAATTGAGCTAATACTTGTATCAGCCTTATAAGGTGGAAGAAACACATCAAATTTTTAGCATATGCTTTACACAGCAAACACTGAACAAGCATGACAGTCTGAGACTTTTAAGAATCTGTCGTCTCAGCTCACCAGGCCAATTCTACTCTTTGGAGTGCTTTTTTCCTTTCTTAATAAACTGATGATAGTCTGACATAGTAATAGTCTTCAAAATGGAAAGACACATGCTGGGAAGAAATTGCTTTTTTTCAAACAGAAGAGCTGGAGAGACAGTTCATAGTTAAGAATACTGGCTGCTCTTACAGAGGACCTAAACTTGGGTCCCAGGATCCACAAGGTGGCTAACAACCATCTGTAACTTTAGTTCCAGGTGATCCAATGCCTCTTCTGGCCTCTATAGGCATTGCACACAAGCACACACTTACATGTTGCAAAACTCACATACCATAAAAAGAATTTTTTTTAAAAAAAGATTACTTTTCCTCACAATGATATCTGTAATCTGGCATTATAAGCTAAAACACTTTTTCCCCTAAAAAAATATATCATTTTCAAACAGCTGTAGCCGTGCAAGGGAAAACAACAGATTTTTATATTATCTTTTAAGGTTTTATTTATCTTCTGTATGTGTGTGCATGCGTGTGTGCATTATGTATATGCAGTGTTCATGGAGTCCAGAAGAAGGTATCAGATCCCCTGGAGCTGGAGTTACAGGACACTGAAAGCCCCATGTGCATTCTGGGAACTAAACTGAGGTCTTCTGCGAAAGCAGTATGCACTCTTAACTAGCAAACCATCTCTCTAGCCACAACACATACACATTTTTTGAGATGGGGGGGGTCTCCCTATGTAGCCCTGGTGGGCCTACAACTTGCTATGTAGACCAGGCTGGCCACAGATTCATATAGATCCATCTACCTCTGCCACCTGAGTACTGAGATTAAAGTTGTACACTACTATACTGGTCTAGATTAATTTTTAAGAAAGGGTTTCATTAGCCCAGGCTGGCCTTGAACTTCCTATGTAGCTAAAGGTGATTTTGAACTTTTTCTAATCCCAAGTGCTGGGATTCTAGGCCAGTGATGACATCACACCCAATTTTATGTTCTCCTGGGAATGGAACCCAGTACAAATTAAGCAAGCATTCTTCTGACTGAGAGTACAACCTCAGCCCAAAAGCAACGGATTTTTTAGACGGCTCATCGGCTAAACGTACTTGCTTCTCTTGTGGAGGGCCTGGGTTTTGTTCTCAGCACTCACATAGCTGCTCATAACCACCTGTAACTTTAGCTCCAAGGGATCCGATGCCCTCTTCTGGCCTCCAGGGGCACACACATGAACACATGCATACATACATGGGGGCAAGCATTCATACACATAAAATAAAAATCAATATATCTTTTTTTTTTTTTTAAGTAAGAAATCGGATAGGTCTATAATCCCAGAACTCAAGAAGTTGCAGCAAAAGGATTTTGACGTCAAGACCTGCCTGGACTATGTGGACCATAAATAATTTAAATTTTTTTCCTGTAGGAAATGCATTTTGTTATTTACAACCGCAGGGCAAAGATAAAATGTATTGATAACTCAGATAATTTAAGAATGCCATTTTCCTGGACCATAAACTATGCAGGCAGAATTGCACGGGTTCGTTCCTGGAGAAGTGGGCGGTGACATGACAGAGGACATACTCCCTTTCCTCTGCCGGAGTTTATTTCCTAGTGGAGCTGTAGTTTTGACGCAGCCATGACAACGTTTCCCCCTTATTAGTGTCAAACGATGCAGCGTTCGCCCTGGATTGCAAGCACATACCTGGGCAGCCTCCAGTTCTAGTCTTCCCTTTGGTCCCACCGCCCACCTCCTAGCAGGAAGGTGTGGGGCATTCATTCCTCCAGAGATATGGCCGATAAACCCGCCAGCCAAAGTACATCCCGAGTCGGGAGGGATGGATCTCAAAGCCCCGAAGTGAGGTCAGCCAGTGAGCAGTTAGAAAAGCAATCATTTCTCACACTTGCTAATGGGTTTGACGCTTGTGAAACATAAACAGGAAGTGGGAGCGCTCCTGAGCGACCTGAAGGAAATACACTCCCAGTTTGGTCAATGTGTGAATCCCAGTTCTCGGTGTTGTCAGGACAAAGCTTGTGAAGTCTGACCCCCAAGCTGCGTCTGATGCGAATCTCCCCCACCCCTAGTACCAGCATTGACCCCATTTTTTTTCTTGCAGTCCCCCAGCCAGATCAGTCTGCCACCGCAGTGACTGACCCCAAGCACGGTGGGAAGAGCTGACAGTCATTTCTGAACTCCCCGAACTCGCGGGGCAGGGGGGCGAGGAGGTCAGTGAAATCCCCAGCCAGGCCTCATTTTAGTCATGAATTTCCACCGGCTCCTTGCTGGGTGTCAGCAGCACTGCGGGATCTGCCTTTCCGCTGCTTTTCCTGTCCTGGGCTGCTAGAAGGTCAGAGAGACCCGACTTTTCCCAGGGAGGTCGGCGGGGGGCCCTGCGGTCCAAAAGAGCTTGCAGAGTGCGGGGGCCGCTCGAGTTGCCCTTTCTGCCCCACGCATGGGCCTGGGAGTTAACTTCTCCTTCTCGGTTAGTATTACATTAACAAAAAACACCTTCTCATCTTTTATTCTTCGCCAGTGGCCCCGATATACATTTTCTGAAGGCTGCTTTCAGACTAGCCTTCTTGGCTCCTTCCTTGATGCTCCCTGTAAGTTCAAGGGCAAGATCTATGTTTGGTTCCCACTGAGTAAGGGGCTCAACGGATTGTGTCGACTGCAAAAATGTTAAGATTTCACTGTGATACGCGAAGAGTCTCGGAGTCAGCCTGTCCCAGTGCCTGTTCTCTGCGTTCTCTCCCTTCTCTTTCTTCCTACCCTGGCCACAGATCACAAACAGCGCCACCCAAGTTCTAGGTCAGCCGCGGGATCAGACGCGGCCAGGCAGCCCGGATGCCCGGGGGTCTCAGCCCCTGGGAGCCCGGCCGCGGCTCCCGCCCGGCCACGTGAAGCGTCACGCCCCGCGCTGCTGCAGGGCAGGCGCAGCCGCCGCGATTGTGTAACGCTGCAGCCCGAGGGGAGGCGACCCGGACGCCTCTGCGCCGGAGGGGGCAGAGGAGGGAGGCAACGCCGGGCAACGCGCCCGGTATCTTTCGGTGCTTGACTAGCCCGGGTGCGTGGGGGCAGTGAGGCACCCCGGGGGATGGGTGCTGGTAGATGGGGTGCCGGGTCACCCGCAGGCTGCACCCCGGGGCTGAACAGAGGCCCAGCGCGACTCATAACCTCCACGGTCAGGTGCGCGCAGCGTGCTCGGCGGCGGCCTCGGCTGCCCCGGCTCTTGGCCACCTGCCCGCTTCCCATGGGGTGACATCCGCCCCGCCCCTCGGTCCCTCCCCAAGGCGGGCAATTCCTGGACGCTGGGGCTGGGGGGGAGGGGGTTGGGAAGCCGGGACGGAAAGAAACCCCAGCCCCTGGGGATGGCCGAGGGGGGCCGTCGACTCCGTCCTCCGCGCGCCGGTTCCTCGGAGCGGGCCAGGCGGGGGAGGAGGAAGAGGGCTGGGCTGGAGCGATCGAGGGGATATTCCTCTCCCGGCTTGAGTCAGACGCGGGCGGATCCGTCCTCCCCCGTTCCCTCCCAGGAGACGGGAACTTACTTCATTTCCCTGGGGCAGGTTCGCCCACGTTACCAACCCCCCCTTCCTTCCAGCTTCCGCGCCCCCCACCCAGCTGGGCAGGACCCGGAGCTGCGCTGCCACCCCCTCTTTCGGGGAAAGGAGGCCGCAGCCGCAGACACCTGGGGCTCAGGCTTTGAGAGGGGAGGAGGTGGGGGCATCCTTGCAGCCGCCAGAGCGTTGTCCAACACGTGAGACTCATGTGATGAGGCCGGGGGAGGGCGGGCAGGTCGCTTGTTCCCTCCCCGGCAGCGGCCAGACGTGCCTGGAGTCACAGGGTAGAACACGTAGCTCCATCCCACCCACTCGCTCCCGTTTAACCCAGCCCGCAGCCTCTCCTTTACTCCTTGGCTCGCCCCCCCCCACTCCACCCTAACCAACCCCCCCTTCCCTCCCGCCTCCCCGCCCGCCCCACTTCTCATTCACTTGGCTCGCACGGCGCCGACAGCGCAGCGAGCATACAGCGCCTGTCTGTGCGCAGAGCGGGAGCCACAGGCCGTGGGGATACCGGGCCATGCACGCCCCCCACTGAAGCGACGCCTCAAAGCCCAGCTCCCAGTCGCCCAGCGCATTTCAAGGAAGCTCAGGCGTGCTTAGAGGAACGTCCGCGGAGAGACCTTCGGAGTCGCCCCTCTTCTAGGACAGTCCTCACCCAGACGCTCCGCTAAGTGCGCCCAGGAGCGCGCAGTGGCCCCGGCTCGCCGCGCCATGGAGCGGATCCCCAGCGCGCAACCACCTCCGGCCTGCCTGCCCAAGGCGCCAGGTCTGGATCACGCAGACCTGTCAGGGTAAGTTGGCACCGTGGTACCCTCCAGTCTCCGCCGCCAGCCTCGCGTTCCGTGCCCTTCTCAACTCAAAGCATCTCCAGGCGCATCATCGGGGCTTCTTGCCCGGCGGGGCGCCTGCAGCCAGTGCTCACTGTGAGTCACGGCCCTTTCTGGTCCTTTCCCTGCAGGATGGATTTTGCCCACATGTACCAAGTGTATAAGTCCAGACGGGGAATCAAACGGAGCGAGGACAGCAAGGTAACTGCATCCCTGGGGACCTCACAACTTGGCCCCCTTGCTTGCGCAGAGTTTCAAACAGAAAAGTTTGCTTGCTTTGAGGTTGCGGGGGCCGGGGATCAGTGAGGGAGGTTGAAGATGTGTCTAGTTTAGTGCCACAACTTAATGACTTGGAAGAGAAGAGGCAGAGAAGGTGGTTCTGGGTGCGTCTCGGCTCCCTTGCCGGACTTTTTCCTGCTGCCGGGCGGGGAGGAAGGGAGGCTTCGCGTTCCCTTCCCCAGGAACCCATCGCTTCCCCGTGCGCCTTGCAGGAGACCTACAAATTGCCGCACCGGCTCATCGAGAAAAAGAGACGTGACCGGATTAACGAGTGCATCGCCCAATTGAAGGATCTCCTACCCGAACATCTCAAACTTACAGTAAGTGAGAAGCTGGCGGCGCTCCAACCTAGCTCTTCAACCCAGAGGGCGGGCTGGGGTCACTCGCCGCCTGCAGGCGTCGCGAGGAACTGCAGGCTAGACGGGCAGGTCAGGGCTTGTGGGTGACTCCCGGGTTGGAGGGAACCCAGCTCCAGGATTTTCAGGCAGTTTCATGTCAATGAAGTGAGACCCTTTGGACCTCTTCAAGTTGACTTCAAGACAAGCTCAGCCTCCTTTTACAGGAGTTTAAGACTTTTTTGATGATTTTTTAGGGTCCTGTAGTTTTCCTAACAAGAAGCAAACCACGCCATGCAAAGATTTTAAACTCTTCTCTATCTCTCACCTTACTTTTCCCTCCCTCCCTTCTTTCCATGAGAGGACCTACTTTGATGTTTATTTATTGTTCTATCATATCCTTTCATGATAGTAACCAAAAGCCTTCTAGCTTTCTTTTCCTCTGAGAAATAGAATTTGGAAAGGAGACAAAAAAAGCCTGCATGAGCTGCCGGTTCTGAAAGGGTGTTGGGGGCGGAAAAAGGCTAGGGAAAGCCTCCGGGTTGTCAGACACAGTAGACGTCCTTCCCCGGGTTGACACCATAGAAGAGAAATGTTATCTCCGGATTCCCCTGAGTTAAGGTCAGCAGAGGCTCCTGGAGAAATCTATCTGTCAGAGCTCTCTCCTGAGTCTGCAGTGGCTTCCAGAATGCCTCCAGATAGATGATACGTTTTTAATTTCTTTAATCCTTTGATCACCTATATGTTTATGTTACAACATCTGCAAACTTCAGTTGATCAGGAAAGGCAATGTATCTCTTTTCTTTATTGTTTAGACACATTTTTTTGTTCTGACCTCATCGCTGATGGAAGCTCTTTTTCTTCCAGACTTTGGGTCACTTGGAAAAAGCAGTGGTTCTAGAGCTTACCTTGAAGCATGTGAAGGCACTGACAAACCTAATCGACCAGCAGCAGCAGAAAATCATGGCCCTGCAGAGCGGTTTGCAAGCAGGTGAGCGACTGGCTTCTGATTAGAATCTTAGAGAGCAAACAGAGCCCTGGGCTCAGGGTGGTGGCTCACTTTCCTGCCACTTCTTGCTTTTGCACATGCACTGAGGGAGACCCATTTTCATTTTCCTAAAAGGTCATACTTTCCATTCCGAATGCTGCTGTGTGCCACCTGGTGTGAATACATATTAGTCAAGTGATGAAATGTTCCTGTGGCATTTGGGCTTGAGAGTGCCTAGGTTCTGGGAGACTTCCCCGCTCCCCTTGAAAATGCCAAGGTACCTCTGATTTGCATTGTGGGTGTCTTCTGAGCCCTCACTCATTGGTGAAGAGATCACGGGTATGCTCCAGTCTTTTCCTGTTTCTTTTCTTCCTTATCATTCAATGTGGGGTGCAGTCCTGGCAGGGTGACAGCCGGAGGTTTTTCCCTGCATTTCATTGTGGTTCCCTGAATAGCCACTAGGTATCTTGGTGGATTGCACAATCTAACGAAACCACTGTTTCATCATTCATTTCTCCTGGCTTCTGGAGAATCAGAGTCACCTAACCTTCTAGTCTCACCCCTTCCAAAGCATGCAGTACAGACCAGGGGGAATTCTTCTGAGCACCCCCTTCATGAATTCTTCACTGTCCTTTGCAAGGCTGGTGTGCCTGCCCATTTCTTCTTTAAAAATAGAAAGTGATCAGAACTAATTTCCAGGAGAGTCAGGGGACTCATGGGTACAATATATGGAAAAGACAAATGAAAGCTTAATTAATATTTACAGGGGGTCTGTAAACTGTTTCATAGGTTGGGAATTTTTATGATTTTTCTTTTTCTTTTTGTCCCTGGCTTTCCTAAAACTCTAGAGCAGTCCTACAGCTCCAACCTCCCAAATACCGGGGGGTTACAGGTATAAGTTGAAACTTTTATGGGTGTGGTTATGCAGACCTGTAGTCCCAGTACAAAGGAGGAAGAGGCAGGAGGGTTACTGTAAGTTCAAGGCCAGTCTGCTCCTCCTACTGAAGTCTAGGCCATCTAAGACTACATAGTGAGACCCTATCTTTGGGAAGAAAAAATAAAATTACTTTAGGTGATACTGTTTCATTTTATGACTGTCTGGTCTTGTGCATCCTGAGACTGTTACACAAATTGGCTGTTAGAATGGGTGTGGTGGCTCACGTCTGTAGTCCCAGCACTTGGAGAGGCTGAGACAGGATCTCCATGAGGTCAAGGGTAGCCTGGGTTACAGAGTAAATTCAAGGTCAGCCTGAGCCAGAATGAGGCCTGGCCTCATTTTAAAGAAAACACAACCAGTTGACTGTTGGGCTTATGAACATACCAACATGTTCGTTACTTTCTCTCTCTCTCTCTCTCTCTCTCTCTCTCTCTCTCTCTCTCTCTCTCTCTCATACACACACAAATACAGAGATAATCTACAAACTCAGCAAGAATGGGAATAGTCCATCTCTACTGTAAAGGTGTTCGGTTAGTCAGTCTCTCTGATGGGACACTGTACAGACATTAAAAACCCTACTTGGGGGCAATGGTGTAGCTCAGGTATTGCATGTACTTAGCACATGTGAGGTTCCTTGTTCAAGCACCCCCCACCCCAGGTCTATCCGTGTTAGGAATGTGTTTATTTCATTCTCTATACTTTTTAGTGTAATTATTCTCTGAGCATATTACTTTTGAAATTTGTAATGCAAATTGACCATTTTTTAAAACAAAAAGAAAATCCCCAGTGTACCATGCAGCCTTCTAAGACCTCTGTCTCTCCGGGTCTGTTTATCCAGGTGAGCTCTCAGGAAGAAATATCGAAGCAGGTCAAGAGATGTTCTGCTCAGGTTTCCAGACTTGTGCCAGGGAGGTGCTGCAGTACCTGGCCAAGCATGAGAACACTCGGGACCTGAAGACCTCGCAGCTTGTCACTCACCTCCACCGAGTGGTCTCGGAGTTTCTGCAGGGTGGCACTTCCAGGAAATCATCAGACTCCGTTCCCAAAGGGATGGACTTCAAAGAAAAGCCCAGCTCCCTGGCCAAAGGCTCGGAAGGCCCTGGGAAAAACTGTGTGCCGGTTATCCAACGGACTTTTGCTCCCTCAAGTGGGGAGCAGAGTGGCAGTGACACGGACACGGACAGTGGCTATGGAGGAGAGTCCGAGAAGGGTGACTTGCGCAGTGAGCAGCCTTACTTTAAAAGTGACCATGGACGCAGGTTTACCATGGGAGAACGTGTCAGCACAATCAAGCAAGAGTCTGAAGAACCCCCCACCAAAAAGAGCCGAATGCAGCTCTCAGATGACGAAGGCCATTTCGCCGGCAGTGACCTGACGGGCTCTCCGTTTCTGGGCCCACACCCTCATCAGCCTCCCTTTTGCCTGCCCTTCTATCTCATCCCACCGTCAGCGACTGCCTATCTGCCCATGCTGGAGAAATGCTGGTACCCCACCTCAGTGCCAGTGTTGTACCCTGGCCTCAATGCCTCTGCCGCGGCCCTCTCCACCTTCATGAACCCAGACAAGATCCCAACTCCCTTGCTCCTGCCCCAGAGACTCCCTTCTCCCTTGGCGCACTCGTCCCTCGACTCTTCCGCCTTGCTCCAGGCTCTGAAGCAGATCCCTCCTTTAAACTTAGAAACCAAAGACTAAACTCTTAGGGGAATCTCTTTCCTACTGCTTCACTTTCCTTCCTCCCTACTTCCAAACACACACACACACACACACACACACATATACACACACAAGGAAATGTTTCTGTGAATGCAGAGAAAGACGGTTCCGTGGTGCAGACTGAGGTGATCTGAGGCACGAGACACAGAGAGCATTCAGGATGTGCATGTGAAACAGTGCTTGTGTGTGTGTGTGCATGTGTCTGTAGGACATTAAAGCTCCTTCTGGCACAGGATGACTTGACATCAGGGGATGGAGGGGGCACTGTAGCAGACCTCTGGGCTTTTCCCTACCTAGAGAAGTCCCTTTTCATACCAATCAGTTGGATTTTCATAAGCTTCAAAGGCTTGATCTGTGAGTCACTCTGCAGTTTGGGAGCTGGGTCTGTCTGTGGCTTTGAGAAAAAGGTACTTTCAAAAGAGGGCTTCCCAGAGCACAGCTCCCAGCCAGCTGTTAGGACCCCACCCTTTTCCCTTTTATTGTAGAGGTGACTCACACCAGCCAAGGAGGACTGAGTGGTCAGACTGAGCTTTCTGCTAAAGTGGTGAGGTAGCTGACACTGGCATGTCACGGTTGTGGTTTGGGCAGATTTCTGCAGATCTGCTCCCCACCCCTGCCTGGGATGAATAAAGACAATGTAGTTCCCTAATGCAGGCTTTCTCGGTGATTAGCTTACTAAGGAACTGAAAACAGACCCTTTGTACAAGCTGAGCTGCCCAGGAGCTGTGGTGGGCCTTCCCAGGCCTCTGGCACCTGCTTCTGGGTTTCACTTTTATGACATGCTGTCCAGGGAACCAAAGGAGAGTCTCAGAGATGGTAGATGCCCCAAAGTACACAAAGCTAAGTAAGCAGTTGCTACCTTTATTGCATGGTAGCCTTGGCTGTCAACTCTATCCTAAAGCTTTGAACCAAGCTTAGCTTCTCAAAGGCCTAGCCATGAGGCTCCGGCACCCCAAGATCCTTTCTGTAGCCTAACTCCCTCTCGCTCAGCAGCATATGGAGTGTCCTTAATGCTAAAAAGGATCTTTCTCCCTTAAGGAAGTTTTATTTTTGATCCAGAGCCCTTGTCTTCTTGACTTGCCAGCCCCGCACCAGCTTTTCAAAATGCACTATGCTTGATTGTGTTTCAACTTCTTTCCCCATTTTTATTTTGATAAAATTTGTTGCCTTTATTTGCAAAGCTGTTATAAATATATATTATATAAATACATGACAAAGGAAAATGTTTCAGATTTTTATTTGTATAATTACTTGATCTACAAAGTGAGAAAAATGAATGTATTCCTGTTTTTGAAGAGAATAGGGAGGGGAGGTACAGTGTTTATATTTTGGAACCTGTCCGAAGGTGTGAAATTGTAAATATTTTTATCTAAGTAAATGTTAAGTAGTTGTTTTAAAATACTTAATAAAAGAATCCTTTTCCTGTGGAAAAGAAACGGTCTGTCTCCTGAATTTTTTAAATAACTTAGTTTTGTGACGTGGCTGTCTCCCTCTGTCTTAATTTTGGTGTAGTATCATTCAGCTTTTCGTGTGCCTGATATTCAGTAAGAATAAGACAAGTCAATGCAGTAAGTGAACACTGAATTATTTCTTCCTCTGTTCATTGAGTCAGGGTCTCCTGCAGCCCAGGCAGGCACCAAACTTGCTCTGTAGCCAAGACTGACCTGGAATGGATCCTGTCTCCACCTCCCAAGTGCTGGGATTACAGCCAGGCTTTGTGGAGCAGTACAGGCGTGCCGTACCACGCCCAGTTTTATGCAGTGCTGAGGATCGAACTCATGCATGCTAGGCCACCATTCCACCAACCGAACCACAATCTTAGTCATTATTTTTTAATGAATTCTTGTAAGGGATCCGCACCCACTCTCTGCCTCTTTCCAGAGGTAAGATACGACACCACCCCCGCACACACCATCCCCTCTACATCCGATGTGTTGCATTGGTCAAGGTCTTAGAACTTGACAGGAAAACCCAAGGTATAAGCTGGTGGGCTGGAGTGTCCCTGGAGGTTGCTGTAGAGCTAGGCACATTGAGAAGAGATTTAATGGATTGTTAGGCAATAATAACTGATGGTGGAGGTAGCCTCTCTTTGCCAAGGTAGGCAGGTTCTTTCAAATCTAGCAAGTTCTAATGGGTTTGCCATACCCTGCATTAGTGCTGCTGAAGGGGACATTCCATAATTATTTTCTACATCCTTCCTGAACTTCCTCCCCTTGGGTGTGTGTGTGTGTGTGTGTGTGTGTGTGTGTGTGTGTGTGTGTGTGTATGTGTGTATGTGTGTGTGAATATTAGTACTCTGATTTAAAAAAAAAATTCTATGGGAAGAGAAGTAGGAAAATGATCCAGTCAAGTAGTTTACTTCCTCCCCTCATCTTGGTTTGTCCTGAGGTTTCCTGGTGGACAGTCAGAGGATAACTGAGTATCCCACTGGGAAGCCTACCCCAGGAAATTCTCAGCCAGGCTGAGAACCTGCCCATTAGAGCTATTCAAATATCACCTCCTCTGTCTCCTATGGGGCTGTGGATGAAAACAAGTGGTCCATGTGCCCTGTGCTAGAAGAAAGGGCACAACTGTCCCCAAGCCACACAATGCTGGTGAAGGAGCCTGGAGCAGAGGGGGGACAAGGCATCGAGAACCAGTGCTCTGTCAATTCACTCTCTCAAGCCTGTTCTGAAGAGTGTCCCGCCCTCCCGCCTCCCTAATGTGTCCTGTAGCACAGATGGCAGGTTCTGTGGGTCGTTCTGACTGCAACTCCTGGGAGCCTGCTCTTGCAACCTAAACCCCTGAATTCTCCCCTAAGCCGCCAGATCTTCCTTCCTAGCTAGACTTTTTCAGCCAAAGCCCAAACAAGCCAGGTCTATTCTCGGGACTGAATCCCAAGGGTTGGAAATCAGGCCTTTAATGCATGTCCTTCTCTCTTTCAGTAGTTGTGGGGACAGAAGGAAGTGGTTGGAGCACCCTGAACTAAGAATAGATTTGAGGGTTCCAGACGCAGCCCAGAATGTAACTCTTAGAGTCTGCCTGGTGAAGTCCCCCAAAGGCGCCGCTGTCTGCGTTTCTGCTTCCAGAGTCCCCTTGACTTTACAAAGCCAGTTTAACAAAGGATCCAGGGGTGCTCGGGAAGGTGTTGGAGTAGGGAGGGCTCGCATCCTAGCCTTCAGCCTACTTAGGGACAAAGAGAACCTCTGTTTAAAGAGGGGGGCGGTGTGAGCTGAGTGGGGTGAAGCAGGGACTTTGGGGGCTAAGGAGAGGTGGCAGGAGGAACAGCCTGGGATCTGGGCGCCTTCAGACAGGGCGTGCTCATGGGCCTGCCTGGATGGTCTCACCCAGAGCTGACCTGCCGCGCCTGTTGACACAACGTCACGTTTCCGACTAGAGCCTTTCATGTGCGGCCGGCGGCTAAATGCGGCTGCCGGTTCCTGGAAGCAGACGTGCCTGGCACCGCGTCAGCAGAAACCCGATCCCCGGGGAAGCTTGGCAAAGCTTCGGAATCGCTTGGTCCCCAGAAATAGGGCCTGGCTGCGGGCAAGGCCATAGCTCCCTGGCGCGCAGCGGGAGGGAATGGGAGCGCCGGGTGGGGCCGGGAGCTGCTTTGAGGCAGAGCTCTGCATCCAGGACCTAATTAACACGGATCTACAAGCTTCCCACAGCTCATCCCTTAATAATGCAGCCTAACAACCAAGAGGTAATATTTTTATAAAAAATTACATTTTGTAGATTAATAAAAGCAGGCTCAGAAAGCGTAGATAAATTGCCTAAGGTCACTCAGCTTCAGAGTAGCTAAGCCAATTAAGCAGAATGATGATAGTTGTGGAACTCTTATGGAGAGCAGAAGGAAGGATTTCACAGACCTACTCCTTAATCTCTCTCTCTCTCTCTCTCTTTTTTTTTTGGTCTTTTTTTTTTTAAAGACAGGATCTCCCTGTAGCCACAGCTGGCCTGTAACTCACTATATAGACCAGACTGGCCTGGATCTCATGGAGATCCTCCTGCCTCTGCCCCGTTCAGTGCTGGGATTAAAGGCTTGTGCCACCACTCCTGGATCCTACCCACTAAGCTTTGTTGTTGCACTTAATATTGCTAGGCACTTATTAAAAAATATTTTTTAACTTTTATTTTATGTGTATTCATGGTGTCTGGCATGCCTGGAATACACAGAGGCTAGAAGAGGGTACTGGATACCCTGGCACTGGAGTTTCAGACAGTTGTCAGCTGCCATGTGGGTGCTGGGAACCCAGCCAGTGCCCTTCATAGCTGAACCATCTCTCCAGCCTCTGCCAGGTGCTTTTCAAAGCACTCCCCATACAATAACATCAATATCAAGCAGCTACAGGAGGTGGAACATACATTCCCTTTATTCTGTGAATGAAATACAGAGAAAGAGAAAGTACTTGCTCAAAGTCACACAGCTCCAATAGTAAACCAGTAATTCAGCCTAAGCAGTCAGACTGTGAAGTCCATGTGCTAGACTGCAAAACCAGGTTGCCTTCCTTGGTAAATTAACAAAACACTAGTACACATAATAATGATTATAACTATCACCTTATTTTAAGTAATTTTCTTTTGCTACGTCTTTTATTAAGCATATTATGTGACTTTGTCTTCCTGGTTTGTTGTTCTGAGACAAGGTCTCATGGAGCCCAGGCTAGCCTCCAGGTCTCTATGCTCTATATAGCTGAGAATCAGCAGCCTACTGAGCTGGAATTAGAGCCATATCCTGGCTGAAGTCCACTTCTTATCACGGCTATGAAGAATAGATATTAAGATGCCATCCATCCTACTTTACATCTGAAACAAGGTCCAACTCGGTAGCTGCCAGGCTGGCCTCAAATTCATGATCCTCCTGCCTCAACTTCCAAGCACTAGAATCACACAAGTCCACTGTACCCAGCTAAAACAATTAAAAATTTTTTTTATTTATTGTATTATTTATTTATTTATTATCAGGGGGCATGTGTGTGTCACAGCACATGAGTGTGGTGGCAGTCAGAGGATAACTTGAATGGTTTTCTCCTTCCAACATGTGGATCCTGGGGATTGAACTAAGGCCATTCTACTTGGCAGCACGAGTCTTCACCTGCTGAGCCCTCTTGTTAGCCACAATGATTTTTTAAAAAAATATGCCCCTTTTATTGAAAAAAGTGGAGGTCAGAGGCAAAATGTATCACCCATTTTTTGACATATCACATAAGAGACAAAGCCATACCCTCTCTCTAGTACTGATCTGTTTCTAACTGGGGCTGCTGCAGGGGTGGGCTTTGACACACATTCCCACATTTCATCCTCTCAGTAGTCCTGCATAGAAGACACTCTGATGCCCACTAGGAGGATCAAACTTCCAAACTCAGAGCAAAATCACTTGCCCAACACTTCATCCGCTTCCTTGGCCCACACCTATAATCACAGCACTTGGGCAGTAGAAGCAGGAGGGTCAGGAGTTCAAGGTCAGCATCAGCTACCCAGCAAGTTCCAGGCCATGAGAGTCTGTCTCATAAAACCCCAACAAAAACAAAACCGAAAAAAGCCAAACAATAACAAAACAAAACTTGAACTGGATATACAGCCCAATTGATAGACTGCTTGCCTAGCATGCACCAAGTCCTGGATTCAGTCCCTAGCACCACATAAACCAGGTGATGATGTAATGTACATTTGTAATCCCAGTGCTTGTGAGATGGAGGCAAGAGGATCAGAATTTTAACTTATCCTTGTTTGAGGCCAGCATGGGATACGTGAGAGCCTATCTCAAGCAGACAAAAACCAAAACAACAGAAAAAGATGGGATGTAGGAAGGCCTGCAGTAGACTGCTGAGAACCTGACCCTGGCTCTGAGCTGGGGAGAGAGGCATCCCTCAGGAGAGAGCTGGGAGGAGAGGGAGAGGTCAGTGGGAAGACGCCTCTCCTCAATTCAGAGCTCTCTTTCTGGAAGGAGGCCTCACAGCCTAGAGACAGATCATGGAGACGCCTGTCCCTCTCATTGGGTTCAGACCACACTCACGGAGCCCAACTCTGGGCCTTGAGGCTCTAAGGCTTGACTGGTGAGGAGCAGATGGGCCACTAGATCAGGTTAGAGTCTGTGGGCCCCTAGATATCCCCAGGTTCCTGGAGCCCCCAAAAGGTCCCAAAAGGAGACTATGTTGATTTCCCTTGTGATTTTATATACATTTTTATTTATCCAGTGGTTACTGTGACACCCAGCCTTTCTGGAGGGAACTGCGGAGAGGCAGGAGCAAAGGCGGCTCTGGGCTTCTCCCCTGTTCAGGAGGAGTAGTTTCCTCCTTCTGTGCCTTTTACATTGTGATGGTTTCCCCAAATAAGAAGGCCAGTGCTGAACACCTATCACTAAGGAGTCTGGAAGGTTCCAGACTATGTCCCTTCCCGCCCTTGCCTAGGATTCAGAGGGAGCCTCAGGCCACCCCCTCACCCCACCCAGCACCACTCCCTGTCTCTCCCAGCCATCTGTCTGGCAGCCTGCAACAGCTGAACATGAGCCTGGAGTCTCTCCCCTTGACCACGGAAGCCACTGACATGCTGGTGTCCCGGCAGGGCCATCCTATCTTGTGATGTGACTGGCTCTGGGCCCAGACAGTGTCTTCTGTTATAGATGGGGCCCTCCCTTCCTGGGAGAGCCTCAGCAAAGTCATGGAGGTAGGACGTGAGGGCACCATGAGGGCGCTTAAGACGGGGTCAGTCTCAGGCTAGCACAAGGGCACAGAGAAGCCAGCCTCTGCTGCTCCTACTACCCCCACCCCCATTTTCCGGGGGATAAAAAGGGGGAGACATGTGCTTGTTTCTTTGTTTAAGGTATGTGGGGGGAGGGGTTTACACGGGATTCACAGCTACAAGCTTACCACTTAAGAAAGTGAGACAGGAGAATTGCCAAGAGTGTGAGTACAGCCTAGTCTGCAGAGTTAGACCCTGTCTTTAAGAGAGGGAGGAGGGGGCACCAGGAAGGAAAGTCAAATAAAAAAAAAAAAGAAATTGAAACCAAATCGTGAAATGGGTGGGCTACTGGGGATGGTGATTTGCAAGGGACTCCGAATTCCAAGATGTGAGGAACAATTCTTTGTAGAGAAAGAGAAAAGAAAAGAAAGATGACAGAGAGGGAGGAAGGGGGGGAGGAGGAGAGGAGGAAGAGGAGGAGGAAGAAGATGAAGAGGAGAAGGAGAAAGGGAAAGAGAGGAGAGAGGAAGAAAGAAAGAAAAAGAAAGAAAGAAAGAAAGAAAAAGAAAAAGAAAGGAAGGAAGGAAGGAAGGAAGGAAGGAAGGAAGGAAGGAAGGAAGGAAGGAAGGAAGAAAGAAAGAACGCAGACTAATATTGTGTCACATCTGGCAGAGAACTAGCCTAGCATGCACAGGACCCTAGATTCTATCTCCAGCAGCATAAAAACTGAGTATTAAGTTATATGCCTATAATTCCAGCACTGAGAAAGGAAAGGCAGGAGGATCAGAAGTTCAAGGTCATTCTCTGATACATTGCAATCTTGAGGCCACCTGGGACTACATGAGATTCTGTAGAGGGGCCGGGGTGGGGAGAAAGAAGAGGAGGAAGAAGAAAAGAGAAGAGAAATTGATTTTTAAATACAACTTCTCAAATATGTATCTTTTCTCCTAGGGGGAATACACAAAAGTGGACTGAACAAAAATAGAAGCAACCTAATTTTAAAACGAGCAAAGGGCACGGATGGATATTTCTCTAAAGAAGAGACATAAATGGCCAACAAGTACATGAAAAGATGCTCAACCTCATTAGTCATCAGGGAAATGCAAATCAAAACCACAATGATGCATCACTCACACCCACAAGGGTGACTATGATAATAACAATCATTTCTTAAAAACCAGAAAATAACAAGTGCTGTCGAGGCTGTGGAGAGAGGGGAGGTCGTAAAATGGTGTCGCTGACAGAGGAAAAGAGCCTGCCGGTTCCCCGAAAAGTTACAGAACTATCATACTGTGTACAGTTCCACTCCTAGGAATACCCCGCCCCCAAATGAAAGCAGGCACTCAGATAAATAGATGGACACAATTGTTTACAGCAGCATATTCACAAGCGTATGAACAGCCCAAGCATTCATAAATGGATGAACCCATAAATAAATTGTGGTCTATGCATGTAGTCGAATATTATTAAGTCATAAAAAGACATAAAGAGGGGCCCAAAGAATGACTCAGTGGGTCAAGGTGCTTGCCACCAAGTTCAATAGCCCAGCCTTATATGGTGCAAGGAGAGAAATGTCTCCTTCCAGTTTGTCCTCTCATATAAATAAATAAATAAGACATACTGGTACAAGCTTTGAGAGATGAGGCCCATAAACATTAATGCTAGGTGAAACAAGCCAGACACAAAAAAAACATATTATATGAAAGCATTTATATAATAGAGATACATAGATTGATAAGACGAAGTCATAGAGAGCGAATGCAGATTAGTGGTTGATAGGAGCTGGGGGAGGTGGAGAGAAAAAAAAATGAGAAAGTTTTTCTTGAGACAAGGTCTCAGCATATACCCTCGTCTGGCTTTGAATTGGCTATCCTCCTACCTCAGCCTCCTGAGTTCTGGGATTACATGTATGACTGTCTATCCCAGGCTTCTTTCACTTTTAAGTGAACTCCCTGTATGTATTAGGAACTCTTTCCTAGGGGCTAGGGATGTGACTCAGTGCTTTCCTAGTATGCACAAGACTGTGAGTTGAATCCCCAGCATTACATAAAACCAATTATGGTAGCATATGTCTGTAATCCCAGCACTCTGGAAGAAGTTTAAGGGTATCCTTGCAGTTTGAGCTAGACTGGGCTACATGAGACCCTGTCAATAGATAGATGAATGGACAGACAGATTCTTAGAAACAGAAATAGATAATAGCAGGGATGTAACAATGGCACAGCACTTGCTTCGCATGCACAAGGCCCTGAATTCCATCCTCAGCGTCAGTAGAACAAAAATAGAATATAATGTCTTTCCCTCTGTTTACGGATCTTGAGGCTTCAAAGCCCAATGCGGTTTCATCTATAATATGTATGTGCTGTGTCTGCTTCTCCCTTTATATTACTGTGAAACAAATCTGCACATTATGCAGTTTCATTTTAAAATGTCTCAGTGTGTACCTCCATGGGTAGGGTTCCTCTGAGGACCAACCCAGCATGTCTCCAGTTTGCCTATCAAGTGCTCTGTCACTGACCCATCCCAGTCCCTCGTGGAGAGCTGTAAAACCTACGCATTCTAAGAACACTGTCGCCATCCCATTATCATACCTTAACATTTTTAACAGTACTGGAAGGCAATGTGTTTTTGACTCATTTGCTGAACAGAAGTATGGAATGGTTTCAAATGTTGAAAATATTTTTAAGAAGTTCCCCTATGTCTATCACCCTGTCTTCTACCCCAGCAAACTCACCCACAAGTCGGCAGGTAGGAAGTGTTTTTGAGTTTAATTATGCAAATACATACAAATATAAATGTAGGTGATCATTGGTCTCCTATTCTTTCTACTCAAAAATAGCATGCTATTCTCACTGTCCTTGTGTTCTCATTTAGCTTAATATCCATTCAGGAAGCCGTGCATGTGAATATGCACAAGGATGTATGTCCAGGTTCTTTTCACTGTGTAGGTGTACTATCATATATCTGAACAGTTCCCTATTAGGCACTTGGGGTGTGTGTGTGTGTGTGTGTGTGTGTGTGTGTGTGTGTTGTTGTTGTTGTTGTTGAATTGCATTTTAAAAATTTTTTTTTAATATTTATTATTTTTGTATGTATGAATGTACTGCCTACATGTAAGTAAGTATGCTCATCTTCTGCAATGCCTGAGGTCAGAAGAGAGTATCAGAGTCTCTTGCAACTGGAGTTTCAGATGGTAATTAGCCACCCTATGGGTGCTGGGAATCTAATCCGGGTCTTTTGCAAGAGTGGCCAGTGCTCTTAACTACTGAGCTATCTCTTCAGCCCCATATATGTTGTTTTTTAGATGGGGTCCCATGTAGAGCAGTCTGGTCTCCAACTCACTATGTAGCCAAGGATGACCTTGAACTCCTGATCCTCCTACCTTCACTTCGCAAGTATTACAGTTGCAGATGTGTGTCACCATGTCTGACTTTCTTTTTAAAATTTATTTTTAATTATTTTTATTTTAGTTTTTGTCTTTTTGAGACAGGGTCTCCCTGTAGTCCAACTGGCTTGGCACTTGATCTGGAGACCAGGCTGACCTTGATCTCACAGAGTTCCACCTGCCTCTATCTCCGGAGTACTGAGACTAAATGCATGCACCACCATGCCTGGCTTTTATTCTTAATTATGTGCATTTATGTATGTCTGTGCGTAGATATGTGCACATGAGTGCAGCACCATGGAGGCCAGAAGAGGTGTCAGATCCCCTGGAGCTGGAATTACAGGTGGTTGGAAGCTGCCTGTGGGTTCAGGTCCTCTGAAGAGCAGCACACACTCTTCACCACTGAGCCATCACTCTAGTCCCCTGCCTCTTTTCTTGGGATAGGGTCTCACTGTTTAGCTCACACTGGCCTCAAACTGAACATGGGCTCTCCCTGTCTCTGACCCCTGAATGCTGGGATTGCAATATGTACCACCAGGGTTGGCAGATGTCTTGCTTCCACCAGCAGAGTTGCAGCAAGTAATGGCATATAAAATGTCCTTTTTCAGGTTCGTAACATTTATGGGTGAACTTCCCGGCAGGATTACTGGGCTGAGGTTCAAGTATCTGTACACACACACACACACACACACACACACACACACACATACACACACACACACCCCTATCATCATAGCATTCAGGAGGCTGAGGCAGGAGGATTTTGAGTTTGAGGGAAGCCTGAGGATATATAATGAGACCTTGTTTCAAAAAGAATCTTTGTTTCTACTCGTGTGTATATTCATGTATGTGTATGCATTCATTTGTGTGTGAACACAGGTGTGAATGTGCCAGTGCGTGGAGGTCAGAGGACCAGCCGGGGTGTTGATCCTTGAATTCTACCTTCTTTAAGATGGAGTCTCTGTTGTTTGCTGCTGTGTCTGTCAGGCTAGCTGGCCTGTGAGCTTCCAGGAGTTCTCCAGTCTCCTCCTCCCTCATCCTAGAAGCACTGGGATTACAATGTATGCTATGGTGTCCAGCTTTATATGGGGAATTTTCTGGGGATTCAGACTCTTACTGACAAGCACTTTAGCCACTGGCAAGTCACTTTAGCCACTGAGTCATCTCACTGCCCTCTTTTCAAAAATATTTTATTTAATATTTTTACTTTATGTGTACGAGATTGAGATTATTTCCTACATGTATGTAAGTGCACCTGTGTCGTGCAGTGCCCATGGAGATCAGAAGAGGGCATCAAATTCCCCTGGAATTGGAGTTAGTTGCCATGTGGGTGCTGAGAACTGAACCCAGGTCCTCTGCAAGAGCAGCCGGTGCTCTTAACTACTGAGCTCTCTCTCCATCTACGTATATTATAATGAAAGAAAGAAGGATGAGAGTGGATTTCCAAGTTAATCTTTAAAGTCTGTACCCAATAGGGTGCTTGCAAAGAAGAGGGAGAAGGCTTGCTGTGCTCTGCCAGCTCAGCGGCAGCAGGGCCCAGCCCTCCATACCAGGAAAATGGCAACTCCCAGCAAAGGGAACCTGAAGGTCCAGGAGGCTCTTCCTGCCACAGGTATACAGAAGCTATTAAAAGAACTTTATCCATCAGAGAGGTGAGCTGAGAGTACACACCCTTAGCAGTCATGAGGGTCTGCACTGGGGAACGCCCAAACCTCCTGCATCCAGCTGGAAAAAGAGCAGATATTCATTTGTGGATTCCCCAAAGAGCAAGGATTTTGCTCCCCAACAGATCTTGGGCTCTGCTGTGTGACCTTGGACAGCTCTGTCACCTCTGAGTCTGTTTCTTAAACTACCAAAGGGGGTCTTAGTGATCTTGTAGAGAGATTGCTATCAGATGTAAAGAATCCTTAATTGAAATATGCAGTATTTAACTCAAACCGGCATACAGTAGGTGCTTTCCCAATTGCTGACTGAAGGCATTCACAGGAACTACACTGGAGGTGGGTGAGAGAGATAAGGGAACAAGCAGCCAGAGGTCTCTGTGTGTCCCGGGCACTAAGTCATTTACTGTACAAGGTGCTATGCATTTTGTAGAAGCTCCATTTTTCACTTACAGAAATCAAGACTCAGTAAGAATGAGTGACTCACCCAAGGTCACACAGCAAGCAGACGGCACAGGCAGGATTTCAACTGAGATGTGACTCAAAAGTCCTTGCTGAAAGAACTATGAATGCCAAAATGGACAAAGACCTGAGAGGGAAGAAAGTAAAAAACCAATTCCCTCCTGCACATACAGGGCTGATGCGTCCGAAAGAAGACTCGCTTCCTTCATGCCCCAAACTAGAAACTCTTTCTGATATTTCAAAGAAAGGTACTGAAATTATCTTATGAAAAAGAAAAGAAAAAAAAATCAGGGCTCAGTGAGTAAAGGTGTGCTTATTGCCAAGCCTGAGGTCCTGAGGTCGGTCCTCAGAACCCACACGGTGGAAGATGAGAACCAGCTCCCACAAGTTGTCCTCTGACCTCCACATGTGCACTGTGGTGTGTGCATACACACACCAACACAAAAACTTACATATATTACATACATACACACATGCATACAAACATACATTAAAAAGTAAAAATCAGGCCTCATAGAGCCTTTCTATGCTGTTTAGACCTATCTTAATTTTGTATTTCTTCTGGGGAGGGAGTACTATTATACTAAGACACATCCCAGTATGTGAAAACTTCTTTAGAGGGGCCTGGGGATTCTCTAGACCTGACCTAGGTCAGGTTATACTAAGCCTCTGAGAGTGGGTGACAGGGACCTACCTAGTACGGTTTCCCTTGGGGCTCCCAAGGTTGACAGGATGCTGGGGTGTTTCCCAGGGTGGTGGCCTCTGCTTTCCTGACCTGTGGCTTCTCAAGGACTAGCCTTGCAGACAAGGCGCTCACTGTCCAGGCATGTTCCGAGCCACCAGTCCCGAGTTCCAGCCAGCCAGGGCTTGTTACAATGAGTCAGCCTTCAGTGGGGAAAAAGCCTGGTTCCTGGCCTTCAAGTCACTTTTTCCAGTGTGGCCTTGTCCTGGGCTGGCTTTTGGAAGGCCTTCATTTTCTCCTCTGGGATTCTGTAAGGGGGCTTTGGTCCTTGCCAGCAGGGAGGATGGGTAATGTTGCACCAGTTTATCCACATAAGGTCCCTCAGGTGTCCACCTTTAATCTTCCTCTCTCCCCATCCATGTCACAAAAGCTAAGTCTCTCTTGCCATTACAACAGTGACCAAATGGTCACATGGTGTGAGCAAGTGAGTAACCCAGTGAAGTCCACGCTTGTGACCTGTCACAGGTCACGGTGGCACAGGAAGGTTGCCTGGAGCTCAGACATAACTGGCAGAGGTGTCTGATCAGGTACCCTTCCAGATAAGTGACGTACCCTTGGTGGCCCCTTGAATGTTAAAGCAAGCCCCATTTATCGTCTGCCCCTGCTCTGTCCCCAAGGCTGAGTTTCAGAACTGTTCACCTTAGCCTCCCTTCCCAGGACTCCCCCAGGCCGCTCTGCATACCCAGATCACATAGTCCCTGGCCCAGTGGGGTGGGTCACTGTGAGGGTGTGTGGGAATCGGCAGTTGGCCCTCTGTAATTCAGGGTGCAAATTCTTTCTAGAAGAAAGAACCGCCTGCCAGCCGGCCTGTGGGACCTTCCTCAGTCTTTGAGATTAGTGAAGTTCATCTTCACTTGCTAGGTGCCAGACTTTGGGGTGATGAGGGTACACAGAGAAAACATACTCCTGTCCTCGTGGAGCTGACATTCTGTGGAGGACACATTAGAATGTGAAAATTGCATACAAAGAAGCCAACCACCTTGATAAGGTGAAGGCAGAGAGCACAGGAGAGTGGGCAATAGGGCTAGATGTGGTCTGCAGTATTCAGGGAAAGGTTTACTTGGACAGGAATGGGTAAGCATGATAGGATGACTGAGGTAGATAAGGAGGTGTGAAGTTTGTTACCCTGTACCCTACACCAAACATATGTCAAAATTCTAGACCCCAAGTAGTTCGAACGTGACCTTATTTGAAGGGTCTTCTGCTACCAGTGTATACCATCAGGCCCAGTTTACACACTTCTAAAATGAGCCCAGGACTTTGTGCATCTAAAGCAAGTACTCTACCAACTCAACCACATTCCCAACTGTCCCCATCTTTTTTTTTTCTATAGAACCCACGGTTTTCTATAGATGCTAAGTAGGCACTCTGTCACTGAACTACATCCTTAGACCCTGGATATTTGAGACAGGGTCCTCAAACCCATAATTCTTTTGCCTCAAACTCTAGAGTGCTGGGATTAACTGGCATGTACCACCAAGCCAGCATAATGAATAGTGTTTTTCAGAAGTAATCACGTTAACGTAATAATGAAATTCTTTAGGGTAAACCTTAATCTAGACTCGTGGAGGTTTTTCTGCTTCTTTTGTTTTACTTTTGTTTCTTTTGTTTGTGTGTCTGAGACAGGGTCTCCCTATAGCCCTAGTTAGCCTGAACTCACTATGTAGACCAGACTGGCCTTGATCTCACAGAGACCTGCCTGCCTCTGCCTCCCAAATGGTGGGGACTATAGAAATATATCACCATGCCTGGCCAAATTTTAAAAAATTTATTTATGTATGAGTGTTTTGCCTACATGTATGTAAGTACATTCATGTCACACGATGCCTGTCAAGGCCAGAAGAGGGCATCAGATCCCCCAGAACTGGAGTTACAGCCAGTTGTTAGCCATCATATGGGTGCTGGGAACCAAACCCAGGTCTTCTGCAAGTACTCTTAATTGATGAGGCTTGTTTTGTTTTTTGAGACAAGGTCTCATTATATGACACAGGCTGGCCTCAAGCTTGTAGTGATCTTTCTGTTTCAGACTCCCAAGTAGTGAAATTTCAGATGTGAGTAGCCATATCTATTGACCGGGATCAAACCTTGTGTGAGGCAAGCTCTGTACCACTGAACTCATTCCTCTGCCCTCCTGCCCTTCTGGCCAGTGCTTTTATGAAAAGGGGAGACTGGAAAACGAAGGCAGAGATAGGGTGATGCCTTCACTAGCCAAAGAATGCCTCTCACGGTCAGAAGCAAGGAGTGATGTAAATGGGTACATGCTCCCTTGCAGCCCGGGGAGGATGCCCTCCCTTGTTGGAAGCTGTAATCGAGGGCCCCTAACCCGCAGCACTCCAGACTGGGCATCCCTGGTGTTCCAGGAACCCTGAGGGTGGCCCTTGGCAGACTAACCCATGTGTCAGGGAGAGGGAGTAGCAGCTGTAAAAGCTGTGAAGGTGAGGCTGCTTGAGACGGGTATGAGAGTGAGGCCACCTAGTTGGAATGCAGTCAAAATTTCCTATCTTGAATGAGGGAAAAAGGAATGTGTGTGTACCGTCTGCCACTATGAAACAAAGATAACCACCTTGAAGAGGCACAGACCGTGCGAGATACGCTGGGGAAGCTAGGAATTGGCCGAGGTCTCAGGAGCTTCCCTTAACTATGTGGGCAGGGACTGGAGTCTTCAGTCTGAGCTGACTGGGCTCAAGTAAATCACCTTTCACCTTTGTATGTGGGGCATTCTGTGGGCATGTGACTAGCAGGGTCGCCAGTCTGTGAACCGTGGGCACAGCAGGAGGAAGAGAGAATAGGAAGAGCGCACAGCTCTGGGCTTGGGGAATTTGTATGTAGTAGAGAACGTGCACAAAACAAATACCGAGAGGATGGGTTCGGGCATTCTCCAGCTCAAGTAGCAGCTTCCCTCCGGATCCCGTCCTGGGTTCACTCCTGCAGGACCATGTATGTGTTTCTCAACTCTCCACTGACTGGATGAGAGAATCGATACGTGACCTAGTCAGGCCAGTCGGAATGTTTCCCTGGGATTTTTGGGCCTGGATCTAGAGGAAGGAAAAGAGGACAAGTCTGCTTTTCCAGCACTTCCACGAGCTACCCAGGATTGGCTTTGAGGAGTTCCTGTATCCCACAGGCTAGGTGAGAGGACTTTCTGTGCAGGAGTTCTGACAACCAGTTCACCCTGTCAGCCTCAGCCACTGTAAATCAGTGATATGACTGAGATCCTACACTTGACTTTGGTGTGTGTTGTGTAGAACCCAAGAGCCTGTCCCTACCCTTTTAAGAAACTCCCCCTGGGGACTGGAGAGATGACTCAGAGATTAAGACCACTGGCTGTTCTTGCAGAGGACCCAGGTTCAGTTCCCAGCACCCATGTGGTGGTTAACAACTGTCCATAACTCCAGTTCCAGGGGATCTGACACTCTCTTCTGGTTTCTCTGGGTGTTGCACAAAACAGATGTACTCACATACATGGAGGCAAAACACTCATGCACATAAAATACAAATAAATAAAAAATTTAGAATACATGAATAAAAGAAACCTCCCGGAATCCACCACCCTGGGAAACACCCCAGCAGATCCTTCAGAGTCAGGAGTCAACATTCCCCTCATTCATCTGAATGGTCGAGGCTCAGGGAAAGAAACCCAGCACACAGAACAAAAGGAACCGTGGGTAGTTCAAGCCCAGAACCAAAAAGGGGTAATCCTTCTTTTTTACAAGTTTATCAGCAAGCATTTCCCTTCAGATAAAGAAGGGGAACTACCAACAGGTCATGGAGCGGGAGGCGGGAGCTCAGGGAGACGGCCCCATCTTTGATCTCTAGAAGCCTGGTCATCCTTAGACACACAGGATTGGGTCTATATTAGGTGCTCAGGAGATGCTGGTTGGAAAAACAAAGCCGCTGTGCTATTTGAGCACCTTACCGTGTACCAAGCTTGTTCCCTCGCCCTCCTCGCCCTACCCTATGCTTTTTGCCAGGGTCCATAGCTCTACTTCCAGGGAATCTGATGGGCGCTTCTGGACTCCTGGGGGCCATTGCAAGCATGTGGTGCACTTAAATACATGCAGCAGAACATTCATACACATAGAATAAAAATTAATTTTAAAATTAAAAAAAATAGAATAGAATGAAAAATATGGACACCTAGATTCTTAATCTCAAATCACGATAGCAGGTGCTTTTATGAACTGAGAGATTTCTCGCTGCATCCCGTGTCCTGCCTACTTTATACACACCACAGCCCTGGGGATCTATCTAATCACTTTTTTTGAGTTGTTAAATCCTAGGATTTAGGAGGCAGAGGTAGAAGGATTACTGCAAGTTCGAGGCAGACTGGCCTACATAGTGAGTTCAACACCAGCCACAGTCACACAGTGAAACCCTGTCTCCAAAACAAAACAAAACAAAATAAATAGCTGTTTCCTAGTCAGAAGTGGAATTCATGCTTATAATTAGGGTTATCCCAGAGGCTGAGGCAGGAGGATGGAAAGTTCAAGGCCAAACTGGGTAACAAATACTCTCAATAAATAATAAAAAGAGAGCTGGAAATTAGGCATCTAGTTCAGTGGTAGAACACTTGCATAGTGTGTGCAAGGCCCTAGGTTCAACCCCTCAGTTGTAAAATAAATAAATTTGCTCTCCCTGATGCCTGTGGGTCCACAGGAAGGTCGGCCTTGTGGGGTATGAGTCTTCCTTTTCTAAGTTACAGCATCTTCCCTAGAAGACAACCAGGTTTCATTTCTTTCATCTTTTTTTACTTTTTTGAGGAATGGTTATGCTATGTACCTCAGGCTAGCCTTGATCTCAATCTGGCTCTTGAAATCATGTTAATTCTCCTTCCTCAGTCTCTGAAATGCTGGGATTATAAACATGCCACCATTCTACAATAACTAAGTTAGTTTCCAAAGCAAAACTAAATTTTTATAGTTTCCATAGGAGAGTGAGTGAGAAAAGCCAGCCCTGTAGTCTGTGTGGAGCAGATAAGGGGATGAGGCTGCAGAAACTCACTGGTGATGATGACACCTGAGGGGAAGGCCCTCCATCGGTGGGCTGCCTTTGCTGGAGCCTGAGTGTGAGCCACCTTGAGATTTTGAGAGCACCCACTTCGCACTGGTTCGGAGACAGGGTACCTGTTCACTTTGGTACCAGGCCAACCTCAAAACAAGCCAAAGTGAAGCCAACTTGAAAGAGATACTGAGACCATGTGCCAGTCAGTTCCTCCTGCACCTAGTCCCTCCAGCAGCATCGGAATCAAGCAGATGCAGCTGGGGCTGGGTCTGTCTACCGGCTTATAGGGTTGCTTTCTATGTTGCCAAAGGAAGACTTGAAGGAATTTGTTTCTCATATACCCTTATCTTTCAGGGAAGCAACTCTCAGAGGTTATCTAGAGAGTCCTAGGGATGAAAGTTGGCAGAAAAAAAAAATGAAGCTTAAAAATATGCATTCCGTCTGCTAGACCGTTAGAACTTTAAGTATGCTTTGAGCATTTTCCTTGTTCCCAGAGCTAAGCTAAGCATTTTATATGCATGATTCCATTCACTCTTTAGGACACTCTGAGGCAGAAAAGAAGACTTTCCTTGTAGGCTCTGGAGAAACTACACTACAGTGTTAAGGCTCAAACCAGGGCTTTGTGCATGCTAGGCAAGCACTCTACTAGTTCTATTACATTCCTAGCCCTTTTTGCTTTTTGAGACAGAGTCTTATGTAGCCCAGGCTGTCCTCAAACTCAAACTCAAACTCACTAAGTAGCAGAGGATACCCCTGAACTTCTGATATGTCTGCTTCTACTTCCCAAGTACTAGGATTACAGGCATGCAACCTCCTAGAGGTTCCATAGAACACGAGCCCTGTGGTCCCTGTGGAGCAGATAAGGAGCTAAGCCTCATACCTGGCCTGATTTCAGATTCTTCTGTTCACCACAGTGCTATGTTGAGTCTTATGCAGGCACATAGCCACTAAACCCCAGATGTTTGCTCCTCATCTGAGTATCCATCAACGCTTCAGTAAGCATCTATGTATAAAGGCACGGCTTTGGATGCTGAGGGTAACAGAAGAGCATAAACCAAGCAGACAAAAAGCCCTGCCCTCATGGAACTTCCATGACATCAGAGAGATCAAAGCAGCATTAGAGGCCGGGATTATGTCTGCTGTTTATAGATGAAGCAACTAAGGCAGGTGTTCCTGAGAGTCTGCTGCACCCGGCACCATGCAATCATTTTGTTGTTGTTGTTGTTGTTGTTGAGCAAATATTCCTTAAAAACTTTCTAGGAGTCAGGTGGAGGCCCAAACACACAGCTCTTTCTTTGTAAAATCTGAATTCTCTGTGGTTGTTCTCCTGTGTGTTCCTAACCTGTGACTGTGGCTGAGGCCACAGGACAGCTGTACTGACTCACACCTCAGGAAGCTGACACCGTCCTCAGACAAGCCCCAAGCAGAAGGGACAAGGCCAGGGCTGTGCGGAACAACAAAGTCAGCACAAGTGTCTGGGATCATAGGTGCCCTTTGCCCTCCCTGGGTGGCCGACAGCCAATGGTGATCTCTGACCTTAGGTGTGTTAGAGTGAGCTCCAGAGGAGAGGTCACTGTGGCTCCTAGTCTCAACAGGCCCTTTGACTGTTAGCCAGTCAGGGATGCCCTTCCAGTTTCACCCTCCTAATCTGGAACGTGAAAACAGAAACACTTGCCTTGCTACATATTTCCCTAAACAGGATGAATTCAGATGAAACAGCTATTTGAACATTCTGGGGATTTAGCTAAGTCCTGCATTTTGCTTTAGTCTCACTTCCTACGACCACAGTGTCTCTTATGAAGTCATTCACACAATGTGATAAATAACTGATACGCCAAATCTTGCCTCTGAGAAAAGAATTCACTATGCAGCTTTGAACTTTTAGCCATCCTCCTGCCTCAACCTCTTGAATACTGGGTTTTACAAGCTTGAGTCACCTCACCCTGCTTCTGGAAATGATTCTCAAATACCTAACTGTATCCTTGACAAAGCTCAGTCATATTCATAAACATATAAAATACCCAGTGCCCAACAATGTGAAAGTCCAGGGTGGCCACCCAATCAGAATGAAAGGACACTGAAAATAATTTTTTTCTCTTGACTTAAAGAAGAGAATACGTCAGTGAAGGGGTACTTACCTAGTGTTTAAGGTACTGGGTTTCATCTCCAACATGGAGAAAGAGAGAGAGGGGAGGTAGAGAGAGAAGGATGAAGAAAGAAAGGAAGAAACAAAGAAGGAAGAGGGGAAGAATATGGAGGGAGGAGGAAGAAAGAAAAAGTTCATTACTTGGAGGAACCCTATAATGACTGACCAGTTAAACTTGTAACAAATATTTTATTTATTATTTTTATTTTACCTAATATGAGGATACTGCCCGCATGTATGTAGGTGCACCCATGTCATGCAATGCCCTTGGAGGTCAGAAGAGGGTGTTGGATCCCATGGAACTGGAGTTATAGACAATAGTTAGCTAACATGTGGGTGCTGGGAACCAAACCCAGGTCCTCTGCAAGAGCAGCTAGTGTAGTGCTCTTAACTGCTGAGCCATCTCTCCAGCCTCCTAGTTAACTTTTTTTAAAAGTTTTTTTAACCCACTTTTATCTATTGGGGGTTGGGGAAACATATGCACCACACATAGCACATGTGTGAAGGTCAAGGACAGTATGCAAATGTGAGTTCTCTCCTTCCACCATGTGGGTTCCAGGGGTTGAACTCTGGTCATCTGGCTTGGATGAAAGCGCTTTTATCTTCTGATCCATCTCGCTGGCTCGTAGTCATCTCTTTTGTGTTACTAGAGATGAGGCTTCACTTTTGGTCCCCAGCCTCACAAGTAATGAAAATGATACTAATAATAATTCCTAGTAGAAATATGTTAGACTGGATACAAGCTCTCCAAAGACAGGGATTTCCCCCCATTTTGTTCTCTGCTGTCTCCCCAGATCCTCAAGACAGGTCTGACACATGGTAGGAGCTGTGCTATAAATGACAGGCACCTTCAGACAGCAGCAGGAGACCAAGGAGTGCTGATACAGGCAGGAGTCTCTTCTGGAGGCCTGGCTGCCTGAAGGAGTCTAAGAGTCAGCCAGAGCTGGGGAGATGAGACCCTCTGCACTGACAGACTTCATAGAGGGAGACTGGGTAAGCCTCGTGTCCCAGCACACAGGAAGAGGGACGCTTCAGCTCATTGATAACCATCACTGTGAACTCCTCCTCCCTACACCCCTTCCTTCAAGCCCTGGCCTGCTTACTGGAAGAAGAAGACAACGACCCTGTTTTCTACATCCTGAACACTGAGAGGTTTCATCATAGGCTCAAGGTCATAAAGTCAACCCTCTTCAGTCCTACTAAGAAGTCCTAGAAGATTTGGGTGTTTTGGGGGATGGGCACACAACATTACCATCTAGGTTCAATGCATTGGCTCTGGACCATTCATTTCTTAGTCCCTTGATAGTGACCTGAGTTGTACCTGAATTACACACAGGTGCTCAGGACACAAAGACAAGGCAGACAAACATAAAAGCCATGGTGAGTGTCACAAAGTACAAAAACCTACCTTTAAAAAACATTTTTGAGATTATCTCATGTAGTCCAGGATGGCTTTGTTATAAAGCAAAGGCTGGCCATGATCCAGCTGAGACTAACCTTGAACTCCAGATCCTCCTGCTTTTACTTCCCAAGTGCAGGGGTTACAGGTGTGTGCTACCACACATCCAGCTGTAAACAGCCACCATTTTCTAAAAAGGCGATGCAGGTATGGCTAGGGACCTATCCCTGAGACATTTAAAGAGGCTCCAATTCTCAGCTCTGCACCATGAAGCATTGTGACTGTAGATTACTCCCTACCTTCCCTGAGACTCCATTTCCTTTTCTCCAGCAGGCCGCTGTGATGAAATGAGTTAGTGTGCTTATTGCCCTTTAAGGGTTTCCAGTGGGATGCAGTAGCTCGTGTCTGCAATCCTAGCACTTAAGAGGTAAGAGGACAATTGCCACAAGTGTGAAACCAGCCTTTGTTACATGGTGAGTTCCAGGCTAGCCTTAGCTACAGAGTAAGAACCTGTTTCAAAGACAAGACAAAAAGGGATTGGAGCGATGGTTCAGCAGTTAAGAGCACTTGCTGCTCTTTCAGAGTGCCTAAATTGGGTTCCCAGCATTCACATGGTGATTCATGATCACAGTTCCAGGTGATCTAATGGCCTCTTCTGGCCTCCATGAGTACTGCACACACATGATACCCTTACATACATGCATGCAAAATACTCATCCACATTAAAAGAAAAACAAAAAAATAATACATTTTTTTAAAAGACCAGCAAAAATCACGCTGGGGAGACGGCTCAGTTAGTAAAGTGCTTGTGTATAAGCATGAAGACCTGAGTTTAATCCCCAGAATCCACATAAAAAAGCCAGAGCTGGGGACCTGGAGATAGGACGATCCTTGACTATGAAGCTGGGAGTTCTCTGATCAGCCAGCCTAGCTTACCTAGCCTTGTCATAGAGCCCCAGGCCAGTGAGAGACTGTCTCAAAAATAAAGGCAGATGGTGCCTAAGGAACGGCACCCAAGGTTGTCTTCTGGTCTCCATATGTCTGAGCATACGTGCACTTACACACACACAAACGTAAGTGTGGGGTCTTCTAAATGTGGGGTAGCCTGCTGTGCATGCATTGGCCATGTGCCCATAAACTTCTGACAATACATATCCTGCACTCTTGCTATGAGGGGAAAACGAGTTCAAGTTTGTAAAGCACTGAGTGCTTGGTCCCAAATCAGCCATCAACACTAGCTGCTGTTGCTCTTGGATTCAACATACACCCCTGGCCCGAGGAGAGTAGATCCGCCTCACCCTACTTCAGAAGTGAGTAGCCTGTTCCCTGACCCGCTCTGTAGGAGTGGCAGTGGCAAGATTTGAAGCCAGGTCAAGTTGACCTTGCCCATATGGCTGGAGAACACTGGGTAGAGAGAAAGAAAGCCCGAGAGGCCTGTGGGGTGGCTGGCAGGGAGAGCCCTGGGTTTGACCCTGCTGCTCCATGCTGACTGCTGCTGTGATCATCGGAGGCCGCTCCTGTTGCTCAGTGGAGAAGCAACATGCTCCTGGGAAACAGGAGGGGCCCAGCCTGCCTTATGACACAATGCATGTGGAGGGGGGCCAGTGGGCAGGAATGCAGGGAGTCTCACCACCCCAGACCCAGGCCTGGTAACAAGGGACAGATCCCTCACGGCCTTGGAAGCCAGGATGAACAGATTCACAATCTGCCCCCTGTTCTCAGCAATGCCCTGTTTCTGTTCCACCTTTGTTGCCTTCTTGTTGCCATCCATCCCCCTTTCTGCTTACCTTGGTCTTAGAGACGTCCTTGGATATCCTGCAGACCCACCAAGTTCTTTCCCACCCCAGGGCCTTTGCTTTTGCTTTTTCCTGCTGTTATCCTTCTAGCTCCTTTGTGCCCATAAGCCAGTGTCACCTTCTAAGAACGCCTCCTTACTATCCTTCCCAGAAAGGCACTGCACCTCCTCCCCTGCTCAACCTACGATTCCCTTAGATTCAAGTGTCAGTTGTCTGTATCTTAACTAGAACACGTGGCTATACTACGATCACAAAGACCACATCCAGGGCTTTGTTCCTCTCCTCTTGAACAAGTATCTACCACAGAGCAGGCCCTCGATAAATGCACAGGTATAGATGAATGCACAGGTGTATGACAATGGGGAAATGGTGTCTACCTTTTGAGCCTCAGTTTCCCCGGATGCACAATGGAATTAGTACCTACAGGAGGAAGATGAAAAGAAAGCACCTGCCATCAAAGACTCACTGTCTGCCAGCATTCTATAATCCCAGAATTCAGAGAGTTGAGGCAGGAAGTTTGTGAGTTCAAATCCAGCCTGGATTATATTTCAAGACTCTCTCTTAAAAATCCAAAGGTTTAGCTGGGCGTGGTGGTGCATGTTTTTTAATCCCAGTACTGGGGAGGCAGAGCCAGGAGGATCTCTGTGAGATGGAGGCCAGCAGGGTCTAACAGTGAGAGTTCCAAGCTAGCTGGGGCTATCCAGAGTCCCTGTCTCACAAAACAAAACAAAACAAAACAAAATGAAATGAAACAAAAACCAAAAACCAAAAGAAAGCAAACTCCAAAGGCTTTAGAGTGTGATGCTAATATCTATAATCCCAGCCCTTGGCAGGTACAGCCAGGAGAAGAATTCAAGGTCATTTTCAGCAACACCTAGAGTTCCAAGTTGGCCTGGACTACAAGATACCCTGTTTCAAAACAACAACAACCCCATCCACCCAAAAGTTAGAGTTGCAGCTCAGTGGTAATATGCTTGTCTAGCACACACGAGGTCCAACACCTTAAAACAAACACCCCCAACCAAACCCACATCTAGAAAGGTCTGGCTAATAACAACTACTCCTTACATTGCTACCCTTACTGTGGGTTCTTGAATGAGGGGCTGCACCCTGGATCCTGAGGCACAACCAAACTCCCCTATTGCCTTCAAGAAAGGAAGATGGTGGCAGGGCTAGAAGCCAAGGGGCATAGAGGTTCTCAATGAGGTTCCCCCTTTGTGGATATATGTCCTCCCATTCCGCCCCTCCCCCGCCAGCCCCGCCCTTCCCAACCACATACCAAGAACAAACCCCACACCCTGCGTGCCTCCAGTGTCACAGTTTCCTGCCTCTGGTCACAGGCAGCTTGGGCTCTGAGGGATTTTCCAGCTCAGGGCAGTGCCGCTGGGACCGGGGCAGTGTCATAGCAGAGACGCTGTGATGCAGACCTAGAGCCAGGAAAACCCCTAGGCAGTCGATGACAGAGAACTGGAGTGGGGCTCTTAGAGGGCGTGGGGCGGAGGCCCCCCCGGGAAGCAACCGGGACTTCTCTCTCATTGCCTCCCTACCCCTCCAGCTGGCTGCTGGTGACTGGCAGTCCAGGTGAAGCAGTGTGTAGTGACACACACCTGTAGTCCCAACATTCGGGAGGCTGCTGCAGGAGGGTTCTAAGTTCCAGGCCATCTTGAGCCACATAACATGACACGCACAAAAGGAAAAGCTACAGCAAGCATGGGTGTGAACAGAATCTAGTTCAGAGTCGCACCCATGCCTAGGGGAAGGCCTGTTTTGGATGTAATGTCTTCTCTTCCCCTTAGAGCAGAGACCAGAGACTCCAGTGTCCTGATCTAACCCTCCTGGCGCCAAGCCACTGATAACCATCGGAGATGGACACTGACCCTGGCATGCAGTTGCCCTGCCCTGCCCTCTCTCTTTGCATTTCCACTCCTTACACCCGTCTACCCTTAAATCTGTTGGAGAACCTTGTTTCTAGTCTTGCTGTGGTTCTGCCTTGATCTCAGAGCAACTTCTAGTCCTCCTGGAGGGGCCTTTTCCAACTCGAATGCAAAATGACAGAAGTTGAAGTGTCCCTGTAGGCTGGCCTGGGCTATAGTCCAGGAACTTGACAGTTACATGTACAACAGTGCCTGTTTGACCAGTGTTTGAAGGTCTTAATCCACATAGCTAGCTGGAAAATCATAGGTTTCCGTCAACAGATAAAGGATAAGAGGTAAAAAGAATTACAAAGTTGAAGTAAGGCTGGGGAGATGGCTCAGCAGGTAAAGGTGCTTGCTGCCAAGCCTGAAGACCTGAGTTCAGTCCCTGGGAGCCACAGAAGGGAAGGAAAGAACTAACTCCAGAAAATTGTCCTCTGACCTCCATGCACGTACTTACACACTGCACAGAAAGAAATAAATATAAAAAAACAGTGTAATGCTAGGGATGTTGCTCAGTTAGTAGAGTGCTTGTTTAGTGTACACGGAGCCCTGGGTTTGATTCCTAGCACTGCAGAAACTGGGTGTCGTGTAATCCCAGCACTCAGGAGGTGGAAGAAGAAGGATCAAGAGTCAAGGTCATTCTTGATACTTAGGGGGTTTGAGGTCATCCTGGGATACTTGAGACACATTCTCAAAACACAAATGTCCAAGGGTAGAGCCAGGTATGATGGTTGGTACACACCTGCAATTCCAACACTCAGGATGTTGAAGTAGAAGGAGCTCAAACTGGAGGCTAGCCTGGGAAACATAATGGGACTCTGTCTCAAAAAACAAACAAGTCTAAGAGCCCATTACGATGCTTCCTAAGACCCAACACTTATGAATGAAGAGGAAGCGATCACGCCTGTAGAAGTCAGCCTAAGCAGACAAAAATTAGGCAGTGAAAGTACGGTCCGTGCCCTAACCAATATGGAAGTGCAGTCTCAGAACTCACCGTACTTACACTGGAGAAAGCAAACTCCATAACCTCGAATTATTCCCTGGCATGTAAGGCCATTGTGCATCACTGTGAGGCTCAGTCACTGCATAACTGCACTAACTCAAGTTATTAGGGGTTAAAATTCAGGCTTTACAGGGCTGTACTTTCCCAAAGGGAAACTTCCTAATTCCGAGAAATTTGCCATGTGGGCTAGCTCAGATACTACAGCACCCATCCTGTCCTGCTGTGATCCATTCAGACTACCCAAAGCCCTACAATTAGTATTGTTTTAGATATAGTATACCATCCACACATCACACCCCTCCTCATCTTGAATTTGGCCTTCAAGTTCCTTCCTCACGTTCCCCCCACTTCTTTCCCATCTCCTCCACTCCCTACCCTCTCATCCTCATCATGTATCCACCCACACTGCTTGGCTCGCCTCCCTGAACTGAGGCTAGAACACGTGGTGTCTGCAGATGCAGCTTTCGATGTGGCTAACTCCTATGCCCGCCTGCCCAACTGACGCCGAATGTCATTTTAGATGTTATTCTCTCCAGGAAGCCTTGAAACCCTCCCAACATGCCTTGGACAAATCAGAACACATTCCTTCTGACCCCCTCATAATGCCTGTGCTTCTTTAATGCATTAGGAAAAGTATAATTAAATGAGGGCCAGACGTAGCTCAGTGGTTAAAAGTACTGGCTGCTCTCACAGATGGTCCACGTTGGAGTCCCAGCATCCACATGGCACTTAACAACCATCCTTAACTCCAGTTCCAGGAGATTAATTACAAGTATAATTAGATGATTAATAACATTAATAGTTCATTGTTTGGAGATGTAGCTCAGTTAATAGAGTGCTTGCCTAGTGTGCATAGTGACATTCAATCTCCAGCATCACATAAACTAGGTATAGTGGTACATGTAATCCCAGCACTGATAGGTTGAGACCAAAAGTCACCATCCACCACATATTGATTCTAGGTCACCACAAATGGCACCCTGCCACCTCCTTTCCCCCTGGAAGCAGAAGATGGAGACTAGTCGCTCACATGCTGTATGTGACAAAGAAGCTTCTGTCTGTCTGTCTGTTCATCCATCTTTGCTGCTGTTGTTTGGTTGGTTTTTTTTTTTTTTTTTGAGCTGGATCTCAGGTAGCCCTGTTGGCATCAAACTCATTATGTAGGCAAAGATGACCTTGCATTGGTAATCTCCTTACCTCCACCTTCCAAGTGCTGAGATGACCAGTATAATACCATGTTGGACTTTCTCATTTATCGTCTATATTCTATAGCTCCTGAGCACATTTTTTTGTGACTTTTTTTTTTTTTTTCCTGAGACAGGGTCTTACTATGAAGCCCTTGCCTGATCTGGAACTCAATATGTACATCAGGCTGGCCTTGAACTTACAGAAATCCACCTGCCTCTGCCTCCTGAGTGCTGGGATTAAAGGTATGAGCTACCACACCTGCTAATGATTATTAAATAAACAAATAGCAAAGACCAGGGAGAGCTTCCACCTGCTGGGAGCCAAGCAGGTGCAGACCGGGAAGGCACAGGGGTGGGGGATGTCTGTCTCAGGGGAGCCTTCAAGGCAAAGGCAAAGCAAAGTTAAATTCCTCTGGGTGCTGGACCAGGGCAAGAGCAAGGCTGGCCACTCCTGGACGCTTGGTCATTACGTGGCTTCCTCAGTTTCCTGTGTGTGTTATATAGTGTGGGCAGCTGCCGAGCTGAGAACATTTGTAAGATGTTCCTTAAGTTTCCTGACTGGGTGAACATGAACCACAGATGGTTCCAGATTCCATCATGAAACCACTGTGGGGTTTCGGGAGCCCTGAAACGGTCTCCACTTCATGGCAACTGTCCTCTTGAAGGCAGAACTCACATCCTCCCCACGGTATGGAAGCAGGAGGCCATAATGAAAGCTTTAGCAAGCAGCCCAAAAGTGCCTTCAGCTTTAGATTTAGGGGAGACACCTCCGCCTCCACCCCTACCTCGAGGACTGGGCCTTTCCAACATCTGAAATCATATTGGTCTTCCCTATCTATGGGTTCGACCATCCATGGCTCAAAAAACTTGTTTTTAAATGCAAGACTGAGCTCAGTGCAGTACTTCCCCAGTGTGCATAAGGCCTTGGGCTTGATCCCTAACTCTAAAAACAAGACCCTGTCCTAAATAAGTAAGGCCTTCTTTTCCTTGTCAGTATTGCTAAGCAGTATAAGTGAACAATTTATTTACATAGTGTCCCACTGTTCACAGTTGTGTAAGGTATTATGTTATAGAGAGCCAACTGAAAGTACGGAGGAGGTGTGTAGGGTCTATTTTGTGTCAAGGACTCTAATAATAACCTTGGACTTTGGTGCCTGGCAGAGTCCAGGAACCATCTCTCTTGGAGACTGAAAGATAACTCCAATTACTTAAAATCTGAATTTACATTATTTGAGGTGGGGGCTGCTGGGGATATAGCTCGTTTGGTAGAGTGCTTGCATAGTATGAGGTCCTGGGTTCAACCCCAGCACTCAGGAGACAAGAGGAGGAGGAGGATCAGAAATTCAAAGCCCTCCTCCTTGATGTTCAAGACTAGCCTGAGATTCATAGGACCCTGTCTCAAAAAGAAAGTTTTAACAATTACCGTACCATTTTCAAATGCTCATGACAAGATAGAATAATATAATTCAACTCATATCCTAAAACTAGCTTGCAAAGTTATGAATTCATGGACAGTCTTGCTTTCTTTTTATTATCCTCTCCATTAAAAAAAAAAAACTGGATTTGTTTAAATCAAAATATAGGCAACATACCATGTTATCTGCGGACATTCTAACTGGTAAACACTTAAAACACAAGCAATTCAGATTCATTATATGAAAGAAAATGCTCTTAATTTAAGAAAATTATATAGAATGCACTCACCCAGCTTTGGCCAAGTACAGTGACTGAGAGTAGGTGTGAATCACTTTGTCACCTGGCCCTCTGCACTGTGTCCCTCTGAGTCTCAGCCACCTCCAGTGTGAAATGGGCACAAAAAGTCTTTCCATGCTGGTTGTTAGGGTGGAAGGAGATGGTTTCTGTGGTTGGAATGCCTGGCCTACTGCAAGTGCTCAGCCCAAGAGTGCTCAGCCCAGGTGTGCTCAGTTACTGCTCTGGAGAATCCATCCCACCTGGCCCAAGCCTACACCTTCTGAGTTAGAATGCACAGGAAGCATGTATCTTTTCCTGGCAGGCAGCAATGTAGTTTAGGAAGCAAGGCAGTCATGAGTGAGAAGAAGCCTGTCTGCTTGCCCCAGGAAGGGGTTGAAATCCTGGGGTCATTGTCAGGTACTTCCAGAGGCTGACTTCAAGGCTGGCTTTTGTTTCATTCTGTTTCACTTTTGGGTGCTGGAGATGAAAGCCAGGGTCATGCTCAGGTTAAACATATGCTCTACCAACCAACTATCCACTGACTCCAGTGAGGAGTTATGGTTCAATGTGTTCCATCTGGTCAAGGTGACTTTCACTTTATAGTTTCACACCCTTGGCTCCAAAGGAAGGAAGGAAAGGAAAGGACTGAAGGTAAAGATGGTCTAAACCCCTCTACTTCACAGACAGGGAAACAATCAAGGTCTAGTCTTGGATGCTGGCTAATGACAGAGACAGGATCAGACATCAAGACCCAGCATCAGTTTCCTTATCTATGAAATGGATGGGCCAAAAGTGCAGTCTTTAGATGGCTAGACAGGCCAAATGAAAGGTCAACTACCTCATACTGGTCTGACAGTTGCTAAGACATTTAGAAAGGTGTGAGAAGGGCAGCTTCTAAGAACCGGAGGCACGTGATTTCTCCTAGGAGATTTTTGAGAGCAAAACTTGCAGAAGACCCTCTTCCCTCCAGACAGGAGGTCAAGGCTAAGTAAGGTATTTGGCCAGATGAACTTCCCCCTCTGTTCTTGTTAATGCTGATAAAAGCACTTCCTTCCTCATTCTCAGGACTAGCTTCTCGCCCCTTATCCACTCCTGGCACTCTGTTCTCCGCAGCCTCCACCCTCTAGCCGCCCTGGACTTGACCTTGCCCTAGATGGTCCATTTCACAGGATGGGTCCAGGACCTCTGCACATCTCAGTTAGTTCCTTTTCTTCTTTCTTGCCCTGGGGGCCGTGTTTCACTTCTCCTCTGGCCAGGGAGGAGATGGCGGTGGCTACCACACCTCTCTCTTTGCAGCTGTGGTGGGCTCAGGGAACAAACGGGTAGGAGATCTGGTCTGCTATCAGGCAGACTTTACTGCTTCCCTGAGGTTTATGTGGGATGGTCATGATGACAGCCAGAGTCTCTGCATGCCAGGGACAGTGTGGGTCTTTGTTCATTTAAACCTTACGACATGGACTAGGGAGCTGGGTCAATGGGTAAAGTGTTTCCCGTGCAAGCACCAGGACCTGGGTTTGGATCCTTGAATCACATAAAGTTAAGACACGGGTGGTGGTCATCTATGATCTCAGTGCTCCTTCAGTAAGGTGGGAGGCAGAGGCAGGGGAGACCCCAGCAAGCCTGGTATACAGATCAACCCAGAGACCCGGTCTCAGATAAGGCAGAAGGTGAGGACTGGCACCCACCCAGTGTTGTCCTTTGACCTCCACATAGGCACCGTGTGCATGTGCATGTGCCCACATCCACACACAGGCAATCCCAGCACTGGAATCTGAGCCCTTAACCATACCAGTACATTGCCTTCCTAAAAAAGGAGCATTTGTAGGGCCCTGTGCAAATGGCCTGCAACAGAAGCTGCAGGCTTTGGGAAAGGGAAAGTGTTTATTTAGTTACTGAATGGCTATTGTCTACCAGCCGCCTGGTATGCGGTGGGCTCCACACCAGGACTCCTTACTCTCAGGGATTTTAAGAAAAGGGTGATTGATGGTAGAGGTGGTCCTAGACAAGAAGACAGATCTTTTCAGCAAGCTGTTCCACTTAAAGACTGTCTCCCTTGGGCTGTTGACATCAAAATCACCACCACACAGTGGCCAGCTCACCCTCAATTACCAGGATGGATGAACTACCCAAACAACAGGGCTACAGGAACTACACCCTGTGGTCACATGTGATTCTGAGTGGCTTTCCGTGTCATTGCTGTCTCACTTACTCTCGATAGCACCCAGCAGCTGGCAGGCCAGTAGCAAGGAGATTCCTCCCACCTCAGAGTTGCTAGGGGTGGGTGGGGACCTGAGTCACCACCACCAGCCGAGAACCTCTGTCTGAACACTTTCCGTCCAGGGCCAGGAACACCCTTTTGAAAAGCAAGGTGAAAAGGAGAGTGGGGTCCAGTTTGGGATTAGAACCTGGGCATCTACAGTCCTGTGGTTCTTCCTGCCAGCTCTTCCCTCACTCCCTCCAGTGCATGGGCATTCACTGGCAGAGTCACCCAGCAGCTGCTTCCAAGGAAGCAGTTTTAAAAAGTGCCAGAGTCAGGAAGATGGTACCACATGTAAAGATGCTTGCCACCGAGCCTGGAAACTTGAGTTTGATCTCCAGGACCCACATCACGTGGTGGAAGGAGAGAACTGACTCCAGCAGGTTGCCCTCTGACCTCTATATGCTTGCTATGCATGTGTTCTCTCTCTGTCTCTCTCTCTCGCACACACACACACACACACACACACACACAATCAATCAATCTATCGATCAACCAACAAATAAATATAATTTTTCCTACAGAGAGAATCTTAAAAGAGAGGAGTCAGAAAGCCCATAGGATCAAGAGTTCAAGATCATTTTGGGATACATAGTGAGTTCCAGGCCAGCTTGGGCTAGATGCAACATTGTCTCAGAAAAAGGAAAGAAGAAAGAAAAAAAAGGATGCTGGTCATTCCCCTTCCTCATGCATTCGCAGGTGTGAAGGACCTCTTTCTATTTACTGGTTAAGCAAATATTAACCGTTCTCTGGCCTCAGAATGATATTCCAGGACTATTTTCCCTGTCCAGGGACGTCCTTTTATGTGCTTTGAATGTATGCATGGCAGGGATGACTTTTGTGAAAAATGAACTTTAGTTATCCTTCACTGGCAAAAACCATTCAGTCTGCACTGACCTTCTGATGTCTGAAGCCTTGTATGTAGACAGCCTCTTTTGTAGCAGGCCAGCCTGCTGAAAGTCAGCAGGACACTGTCCAGCTAATTGTCTGGTCACCCCCACCACCACTCCCTGAGGGTAAAGAGGCACAGGCAGGGAGGATGGAAAGAGGTGTGCTCACCCACAGGACTGGAATCTCACACCTGGAGGGCTTTGTTCCTCTGTCCACACTAGGTTCTCAGAAAAAGGGCAGAGAAGGCACAGGGCCCACCGCCTGTTTCTTCAAGCCAAGCCCCGGAGAGGACGCCTGAAAACAAGCTGTTTCCCCGAAAGTATTGAGTAGTATTGGTAAGAGTACATGACTGGTGATGGCCAGGGGCAGAGAGATGGAGAGGAGGAGAAAAGAGGGAAGAAGGAAAACTGACAGAGGCAAGTTAGAGGCGGTGGGGACTCACGGAGAAGAGTGTGGGAGGAAGGGGGGTCAGGGATTCAAGGTCGTCCCTGGTTACACAGTGAGTTCCAGGCCAACTTGGGCTGTCTTAAAAAAAAACAGAAAGAAATAAAGAAAGGAAGAAAGACAGACAGACAGACCAGCTGTGCTGGGTGTGGTGACACATGCCTGTCACCTAGCATTCAGGAGGAGAGGCTGGCCTGAACTACATAATGGCACAATGTCTCCAAAAACCAGTAAACCAGTGGTAAAGCAGTCGGCTTAATCCCTAGCACATTCACGTGGATACACCACACACACACACACACACACACAGCTACTTGTGATTATCATTTACTGAGCACTTATAAGTATATAATATAGGCCTCAAAGAGGATCAAGACCCTTACTCTGTAACTGGCCGAATGGTTTACTTGTGGTTGCTAGTAGCACTCTCACTGTCAGGTGTTCTGATTCACACAATAGCTTCATATAATCACCTGCTTCTGGGGTCAACTGAGTAATTCGAGTAGGTGAGGCTCACTGAAAACTAAGAGCCCAAGCTCCTGACAGGTGGGCAATAGTGAGTAGTTTCCAACACAAGCCAGACATCTAGATTTTTATGTGAAACCAATATAACTTGAGAGATCTCATAAAGTCCAGGCCAGCCTCAAGCTCGCTGTGTGGCTGAAGATGACTTTCTGACCCTCTGGCCTCTAGTGTGATTCATGTAGTGAGAGAGATAAAACCCAGGGCTTCATACTTGCGAGGCACTCTATCAACTGAATTACCACCAAAATTTCAAAAAGCAATCAGTCCTTTTTAGATTCTGAAAAAATAAGCTTTAAAAATGAGGATGGGGAGCTGGAAAGATGGCTTAGCGGTTAAGAGGACTGACTGCTCTTACCAAGGATCCAGGTTTGATTCCAGACCCCACATGGTGCCTAACAACTGTCCATAACTCCAGTTCCAGAAGATCTGAGGCACTCTTCTTCCCTTTGAGGGCACTGCACAACACAGGTACACTTATATGCATGCAGGCAATATACTCATACACATAAAATATAATTAAATAAAATATCTCAAGCAATGAGAATAGGGCCAGGCATGGCGTCAAATGCCTTTAATTCTAGCACTTAGGAGGCAGAGGCAGGTGGATCTCTGTGAGCTCAAAGGGAGACCATGCCTCAAACAAAACCAACCAACCAACCAAACAAAAAAAGAAGATGGGGGGTGGGTTGGAGAGAGTGGAACAGAATTTGGTTCCCAGCACCCAAGTCAGACAGCTCACAACTGCTTGTAACTCCAAAACTCAAGAGGATCTAACACTCTCTTCTGGTTTCTGCAGGTACCCCCATTCACGTGCACATACACACACAAATAAAAATGTAAAAAACATGAGGGTGGAACTGGGGGTGAATCTCTGTGACACAGCCCTTTGCCTAACATGCTCAAAGCCTTGGGACTCAGCAGCACAAATAAATACGTAAGTTTTAAAAATGGGCCTTTCTAAAGAGAATCATTCAATTCTCAAAGTTCAACATCCAAATAAAGATGCCTACAGTCCTCTAGAGCAGGTGAACTACCGGTGGTTTAGGCCAAGACATGGTCTATCTCTTGCCTCTGGACTAGAGAAAACAATAGCCTATTGAGGACAGCTAGACAGGTAAACAGGTGGTCACTACACCAGCCGTGAGGAAGGTGAGGGGTGAGTGTGGACATGCAGGAGGGAATCTCAGAAGGCTTCCCGGAGGAGGGCAACCACCGAGCTGACACCTGAGACCAGGTTCTGGGAAGATGATGGGGCGAGGGAACCTTCCACGTGCTTCATTTGATCTGCACAATAGTCCTGTCTGTTAAGTGCCTTTGCTATTCTGGTCTTCCAGGAGGGAAGACTGAAGTGTTTGCTGGGAGGGTAGCTTGCACAGGATGACAAGACGAGGCAAGGAGATGGACTGGGGGTTGGCTAGGAGGCAAAAGGGTGGCAGAACTGCCTGTTGTGATAGCCCAGGCCTACAGTCCCTCTGCTGTAGTCCCTCTGCATGGGAGGCTCAGGCAGGAGGACTGCAAGCACGTTACTGGCCAGCCTGGGCCACATAGCTGGGGGTGTCCTTGGGAGGTTGGGGCTGACATGTGACTGTTTGACCTTAACTCCACTTTCCTTTCCTCCCTTCTTACAGAGGAGGAAACAGAGACTCTGCAGGACTTCCACCTACCCCAGCTCCCACAAACCCAGATCTCTGGGCTCTCACAGGGACAGGGAGGGTCAAGAGGGAGGAGAAAAGGTGAACAGCGGTTTCCAAGAATTTAGACTAGAGATTGCAGAGCCTCTGCGCAAGAGAAATTGACCTGCCCGTTCCGGTCCCTTGCACGCCCTGGTGGACCTGCGTTGTTCTTTTGGCCTCACCCTTCCCACCCACAGGCCTCTTGCAAGGGAGGCGACGCTCAGAAGTTCCAATCTGGACTCCGCACAGCCGCAGAGCTGGGCAGGGCGGCAGATCACAGGGGGTCCTCAGTCCTCGCTCTGCAGCCCCCACTGGGAGTCTGGATAAGGATGCTGCAGAGAGCAGCTGAGTGTGTAGGCGGGGTAGGCGGGGCGCAGAGGCCGGGCGGGCGGGGCGCAGAGGCCGGGCCAGCCTTCCGGAGACCATTGGATCTAGGCTCCTGGGATGCCTGCCCACCCGGTGAGAGACTGATTAATGTGCAGTCTAATGGCCATCAGTCAAAACCCACGTGTGAGGTGTGCACCGCTCTGTCCCTGCTTGCTTCCAGGGCGGAGCGGCCTGTTCTGAGGCCTTGACTCCTGGGCCGATACTATTTGTATGGGTGAATTCAAACCTCCAGGCTGGGTCTAGTGGCCGGAAAGACAGACACTCCTTCTATAGCCTACCTCGTAGCCCGCCGGTGTCCGACGCAGCTACGGGCTTGCGTTCTACGAAGGCAACAGAGATAAGGGGCAAAGTAATAAAGAAATTAAACAGTTTCAAAGACAGCAGGGACGGCTGTAGATCAGAATATCTCAGCCGCCTCATTACTGATGGATAATTTAGTCATCACGGGCTGTTCTGTGCATGATAGGAAGTTCAACGTTTCTTGTTGCAGCCAACTAGAAATGTCTCACTAAAATGCCCCACTAAAAACGTCTCCAAATATTGTCAAAATATCCCTTACGGGCCAAAATCATCTCTGCCTGTTTCAGAACCCCTGCTCTAGAGCAGAAGCCGTTTACCAACATGTAAAGCAAACCATGGGAATAATTTTCAATGTTTTACATTTGAAAAACAAAAAGACACAGCTAAAGGCTGTAAGACTGCATCCGTAGCATGCAAGAGGCCCTGAGTGACCAACTCAGGGTGTGACCCAACAAACACACACACATGAACAAATGAATTTGTCACTTAACTTTTCTGTGCAGGGAATCAAACCCAAGCTCTCCCACAGACTAGGCAAGCATTCTGTCGTTGAGCTGCATCCCCAGTGTAGGTGAAACCAATTTTTAAAACATATATTTTATTTGAGTCTGGTGTAGTGGTTCATTTCTATCATCCCAGCACTGGGGAGAGGGGTGGGTGGAGGCGGGATGTTGAGAGCAAGGTTAGACTGAATATGTCCTAGACGAGCCTGTCCAAATCTACACACTCCCCAATATGTGTATTATGTTCGGGTATGTGTACACATAGAAACATATGTATACATACACTTATATATGTATATGATGTATACATGCACACATATATATATATTCCATGACTTGGGAGGCTGAGGCAAGGGGATTCCAAGTTCAAGGCCAGCCAGGACAGCTTAGTGAGACCTTTAAAATGAAAAGCAAAATGAAGAGCTGAAGAGATGGCTTAGTGCTTAAAAACACTAGCTGCTGCTCTTTAAAGGATCCTGGTTAGGTTCCCAGCACCCACATGGCAGGTAACAACTATCCATTACTCCAGTTCCAGGGACTCTGATGCCTTCTTCTGGCCTCTTCGGGTTTAACACTTAGGTGTACCAGGCAAAACACAAACACACACACACACACACACACACACACACACATATATACACACACACATATATTGAAACCATAATGAGGGCTGGGTATATAGCTCAGTGGTTGTCCAGCATGAAGGGGCCCTAGGTGCAAACCCCAACACCCTCCCTAGCAAGTACATTATCTGATTCCAAAATATTCTTTGAGTATACAGTCAATATAAAAAATATTAATGAGGTCATTTACTTTGCTTGCTTCCTAGGAAGGCTTTACAACCTGGGGGTAGATCTTACATGGTCGATCCATCTCTGGTTGGCTGTGTGCATGTGGGATTCTAGTATCTGTTGCTCTCAGTTCACATGACAGATGGCCTGCCTGCAGATTGAGAAACAGCGGCATCACTTGGGAGGAAGCAGATCAGAAACGCAGGCTCTAGGGAATAGCCCAATGGTACAACCTGGATTCCATCTCCAGCACCAAGAAATACCACACACACACACACACACACACACACACGCACACGCACACACACAAAATGAGGATCTCAGGCTCCTCCTCTCTCCACACCTACTGAATGAATCATTATCCATGTTTCTGTGAGTTCCCAGGTAATTCATGTACACATTAAGTTTTAAGAAACAGGAAGTAAGAGATGAGAGTGATTCCAACTGTTAAGCATCTTGGAGTCATTCAGATTCTTGCAACAAAATACATCTTCCCATGGAGTAACTGTGTTAAATAAAAATGGAGGCTCTACTCCTTCCAGGGATGGGAAGTACTTAATGAGTGTGACTAGTCACCGTGAGTCTTTGCCATCTGGCTACTGTTTCCTCTTGAATTCACCAAGCTTCCTCAGACCCTGACTTCCTCAGTACTTGTGCCTTAGTTAGAGCAGGGGAGAATGAGGCAGTTTGCTGTCAGGGATGCTGCACCGAGATGGGGGTGGGGAGTGCTATAGAGCAGCCTGATAGCTTTGAGGTGAGGCCCCCATACCGCACGTGTGTTCTGAATGTGATGCATATGCTCACAAATAGTCCTCAAGCAGCCACACAACAATGTGCATGTAGTGGCAGTTCTGTCACGTAGGTAGGCCGCAACACGCTCGAAATGTAGTTATTAAAGAGCTAGAGGCTGACTGCTTTCCAGTTCCCCACTTTCAGGAAGGGCACTGTCAGGTCCTACCCAATGTTTGCCCCAGAGGGCCACCTCCACCCCCAGGCAAAATATGGAAAGAGCCCCACATAACCCTCTCAAATTCTCTTCATTTCTAGTTATGGCATGTTGGAGTTGGAAGGTGCTTATCTTGAAGCCCTCAGTCCAGCCATCTTCTCACTTCCTCTCCCTCTCAGGAGGCTTCAGGCCGGCTCCCCAGGCAGACCGGAGGTGGAGGAAGGGTGAAGCAGGGGTCAGGCATGAAAGGGGACCTGACTGGCCAAATCTCACTGGAGCCAGGACTCAAGTTCCACAGACTAGTGAAACTTATCGGAAGAGATCAGAACTCACAAATGACAGCAGCTGTGGAGGGAGAAGGAGTCCTACCTGCCTCAGTTTCCCCTTTTCTGTGGTCTTGGTCAAGCTAATGAGCTAGATTAGAGACTGTGGCTGGCGGGTCTCCTGCGGGGGTGGTCATGTTTATGTAGGTGAGGGTTTTAAAAAACCAAAGCTGCTGGCTTGAATGTAACTCAGTAGTAGAGATCTTGCCTTGCATGTGGGAAGTCTTGTGTTGGAGAACATTAAAAAAACAAAAAGCGGGGAGGGTCAGGAAAAGAGAGAAAGGGAAGAAGACTGAGAGGGCAGAAATAGCTTTAAACCTTACAGCTGTGTATGGGGTACACACCTGTAATCCTGGCACTTGGGAGTAAGAGGCAATAGGTCCAGGAGTTCAAGGTTACCATGGACTACAAGAAACTCTATCTCAAAACAAAAAAAGAACAAAGCAACAAAAACTTACAAAGTGTCCAAAAAAGAGAAAAAAGATGTGCAGGGTGTGGTGGTGAAAGCCTTTGATTCCAGCATTAGGGAAGCAAACCCATGAGTTCAAAGCTAGCCTAGTCTACACAGTGAGTTCAGGCTCTCTCTCTCTCTCTCTCTCTCTCTCTCTCTCTCGATATAGATTGATATATTGATTGAGAGTAAGGAAGAGGAGGAAGAAACAAGGAGTGACCAAGAGACAAACATGATAAGATGCTTTTATAATCCCAACACTTGGGAGGTGGAGGCAGAAAAATCAGGAGTTCATAAGAATCCTCAACTACACAGGGAATTCCAGGCCAGCCTGGGCTACATGAAACCTCATCTCAAAAACAAAACAAAAACAGTGGATGAACAGAAGGGAAATTCATTTATTTCATACCAAATATATTATGTATATTTTATTCAAAAAATTGTATTACAGTTGTGTGTGTGTATGTGTGTGCATGCACATGCCATAGCATGTGTGTGGAGGTCAGAGAACAACTTGCAGGAGGGAGTGGTTGCATGTGGCTCCTGGGCATCAAACTCTGGTCATCTGGCTTAGCAGCAAGCAACTTTACCTGATGAGCCATCTCACAGGGCCCACTGTAGATATTTTACTATTGGTTGGTTGGCTGGTTTTATTCTTCGCAGTACTGAGATCAGTCTCAGAGTGTCCCGAATGCTAGGAAGATGCTCTACGAGTCTAGAGTGCCACCCTAGTCAAGTATTTATTGCTGTTTTCCTTTTCTCCCACATTCCTCTTCTCCTTGCTCAAGAGTAATGCCCAGCAAGGCCACTTTGACTGACAGTGCCCTGAGTTGCAGCGGTCCCTACTAGTTTCACGACCTTGGATAGGCCACCTTCTCCTTTTGGTCTTCAGTTTTTCTCATCTGCAAGTCACTAAAAAATACTTTGCCAAGCTAAGGCTGCAGCTCGGTGGTAGAGAACCTGCCTAGTGTGTGTTGGGCCCTGGATTCAATCCCCAGTACCTGAAAAGAAAGAAATCAAAAACACAAAAACCACTTTGCAGACCTGTGGTGTAGGCTGGATACTGTACGTTGCACTTAGCACAGGCCTGGCGTTTGAACCAGTGCTTGTAGACTCGGTGGCTCTTAAGTGAGTTGCCTGAGGCTAGTAAGAGGCAGGTTTGACTCAGAAGTCCAGAGTCCATGTTCCACCACACTGGTATGAGTCTCCAAGAGGTGACAAAGCAGGGAAGTGGCCTGTATCCTACAGACATCCCTCCCACAGGCATGGGTTTATGGACAGGGAGGGGCACCTATTGTTTTTGTCTGCCTAGCAACCGTTCCCTTTTATTTTGGGAACAGCACCTATCTCTTTCTTAGTTTGTGAGGTTCAGAGAGATTTAATGCTATCTCCAGGCCTAGGGGTGAGAATGTGACTCACTGGCCAGGCCAGAAATTAATCCTGAGAGTTTTGTAGAGAGAGAAGATTTCTTTCTAATGAGGTTATTAAGCTGGTAGAATGCAAGCCTAGAGCTACCGAGTCATTTTAGGGTCCATGAAGGCAGAGCAGAGAGATAAAGACTAAAAGATGCCTACCCTATCATGGAATCAGCTGGATACGGCTATGCCTGAAGCCATCTGCTAGATTTTCCTCCGGCTAGCAGATTTGGATCCAGATTCTGTCTTGCAACCCAGAGTGTTCACTGACTACTCCAGGCTTATCTGGTACTAAGGCTCTTCATGTACCTTAAACCACACCAGACTGACTCAACAGTATAAATACGAGAAAAAGAGCAAAACAAATAAGACAAATACCTTCTCTTTTGTCTTGTATAAAAGGGCGCTAACAATTGCAAGATAAGTATATCTGCACGCCTAATATCAGTCTCTTTTGTACATTAATACATGCTTTTTGAGACAAGGCCTCATGTAGCCCAGGCTAACTCATACTTGTTATGTAGGCAAAGATGACCTTGAACTTTTGATCCTACCAACTCATACTACTCTACCTACCAAGCTACAGCCTCAGGCCCCTCCCCCTGTTTTGAAGCAGGATCTTGTTGTATAGCTCAGGCTGGACTCAAAGTCCAAATCCTCTTGCCTCAGCCTCCCAAGTGTAGGGGCTATAGGCGTGTAGTACGACACGTGGCTATATGACCATTAGGGAATGACCAGGTTACGTACAGAAATCCTTTGCATCAGTACTATGGTTGGTCCCATAAAATCGGAGCCAATTCCACAAAATAAATAAGTAAATAAACAAATAAAGTGATCTTCCAATGCAGATGTTCCTGAGAAAACACCAGACTTGGTGAGACGGAAGTTAAGAATATATATATATTTTACTCCTAGTTTAGGGTAGCATTTGCAAGTCTGATCATTCAGTAGGGATTTGCCTTCCCTTCCAGGGCCTGTTCTCCTGAGCTGTGTTAAGACATCAAGGTGAGAGCAGTCAGTACTTCATTTCTTAGATATTTAGCATTCCAACAAGTCTTCTCCTCCCGGTCTCCAGAGATGGACCCCTTCCTGCTCTTCCCGAAGGCTTGTGCTGCGGCGGCTCAGGTCTTGACCTTGGATCTGCTTTCAGCTGCAGGAGGACCCATCTGTCGGGGGAGTCGAGCCACTGAGTCATCAAGAGGAATGTGTCCTACCGCACCTCAAGAAGCCAGACTTCCAGTTCAGCCGGCTGGGACCTGGAGGCCCCTGAGAGCAGAGGCTGGAAGGCTGCTGCACACAGACGGTCACCCCAAGATGACCTCACCTGCCCAACCAGTGACTCACCTCCTGATTCTCTCCCCTACCAGCCAAATCTTACTCATTTGGAATACCTGAGGGGAATGCCAGCCTCCTGTGTTTGGTGAAAACACACGATTGTGCTATTTTTAAGGGCATGACGTTTTCCTTCATGTCCAGACAGCCATCTAGGCAGCCTTGACAAATGTCAGATGAAGGGTGCAAGAGATCATTTACAGCAAAGAATTGAACATGAATAAAGACTGCTGGGCTGGGCATGTAGCTCAGTGATAGAGTGTTTGCCTAGTGGGTGGAAAGCCCTGGGTTTGATGCCTGATGCTTTTCTTTAACATCTTTATTTTTATTGTGGTAAAATATATGCAAAATAAAAATTACCCTTTCGAATTTTTTTGTTTTGTTTCTTTATCAAATTTATTCCTGCTAACTTTTTATTTATGTGTATGTGTGCGGTGTATGCACATGTGTGCAGGTGTGTGCAGGCTAGAAGAGGTGCCAGATTTCAGGGGAGCTACATCCCCAGCACTATTTTTCGCTGTGTTTTAAGTGTGCATGTTGGTGGCATGAAACACATGTACAATATCATACCACCGTCATCATTGCCTGTTTCTAGAGCCCAACATCACCACAAATAGAACTTCTGTTAGCAGGGAATAAACCTCCCATTCTCCCTTCTCCATCCACTGGGAGCCCATTCCATGTCTTTATCTGTTCCAGGTATTTCATGCAAATGGAACCATTTTCTTCCAACTCTTTTGAGTCTGACTTACTTGGGTTTGTATTTCAAGATTCATCTATGTGGAGCACATCTCTGCCCTTCCTTCCATTTCAAAGCTGACTAATATTCCACTCCATGGGCATACTCCATTTTAGTTATCTTCACCTGTTGGTGAATGTTTCTACTTGTTGGTTATCATGGGTGGTTTTATTTTGAGTGTTGTTTGTTTTTGAGACGGGATCTCATTAGGTAGCCCAGATCAGTTTGGAACTCACTGTGTGGCCTTGAAGTCTTGCTTATCCTGCCTCCACCACCAGAGCGCTGGGTTTACAGGTATGTGTCACCATACCTGACTTTGAGTCCTTTAAAGACATTGTTTTCATTAGCAGTTAGAAAGCCTTTCCTGTAAAATCTCTTGAAGTTCACACAGAGACTGGAATCAAAAGGTTAGATTCTGAATACTTCTCAGGGGCAGCAAAGAAGCAGTTAGATTCTGAGTAGGAAAGTGCTTTAAGTTTTTTTTTTTTAATTGAATCGTGTATTTCATACAGAATATCTCTATCAATCTTAATCATCTTTATGCTTCTTTCTCCACTGGCATCCCCATAACCCGTCAACTGGAATCCATGCATTCAGGAAAGTGCTTTTTAAAATGCTAAAAATATCTACAAGAATATTCTAACATTGTTTGCACCATTAGTTTAGCTTTTCCTCCATAGAAGAAGAATGGAAAAAAAAATCCTCTGACTACAACTCTTTAAAAAAAAAAAACCAACTTATTTTTATTTCAATGTTTTGCCTGTATATATGTAAGTGTACCACACGCTGCAGTGCCCAAGAAGATCAGAAGAGGGTGTCAGATCCCTAGAACTGACAAATGGTGAGCCACCATGTGGGTGCTGGGAACCGAACCTGGGTCCTCTGTAAGAGCAGTCAGTCCTCTCACCCTTTGAGTCATCTCTCCAGCCCCAACTCTTTATAGCACATTTTAGTCCTGAAAGATGGAGCAGCAGATATAGAAGAACCTTTGCCACCTGACAACCCGAGTTTGATCTCTAGAACCTACCATGGAAGGTGAGAACAAACTCCTGCAAGATGTCTTCTGACCTCATATGTACACTATGGTGCGTCCACACTTACACATGCACACACAAAATAAAATTCAAAAATCTAAATATTTTGTACATTTTTAGATGGAAAGGGCCCAAATGAAGAGTTATTCTAGGGTGACTGTACATGATGCTCTGTTTTCCCGAAAGCACGGTACAAGTGTACTAAGTACCTGCTGTGGATCAAGATGTCATTCTATTATTTATGGAACATCAATCCCTAGCTGTGGGACATGGACAAATTACTTCACCTATTTGTACCTCAGTTTCTCTATCTGCAAAGTGAAAACCAACAATAACTTCATAAACTCCTGGTCCTTGATGTGGAACTCACTATAAAGGCTTTAACACTGTGCCAACTGTATGACAGCCAGCCAGTCAACATTAGCTGTGTTGATAACTTGTCACATATTTCTGTGTTTTAAAATATATTTGGGTGGGGGTAAAGAAGACGGTTCAGTGGTTAAGAACACTGGCTGTTCTTTCAGAGGATCCAGGTTCAGTCCCCAGCATCCACCTGGCAGCTAACAACAGCCTATAACTCCAGTTCCAGGGGATCCAACACTCTCTTCTAGCTTCTGTGGGCATTGTACACACATGGTGCACTTACATACATACAGGCAAAACACTCAGACCTATGAAATAAACAAATAAATAATCTAAAGTATGGGCTATTTAAAACCACATTTGGGGGCTGGAGAGATGGCTCAGGGGTTCTTCCAGAGGACCCAGGCTCAATTCCCAGCACCCTCATGGTGGCTAATGACTGTACTCCAGTTCCAGGAGATCTGACAACCTCTTCTGACCTCTGTAAGTGTTCTACACACATGGTACACTTACATATATGCAGGCAAACCACTCATACACATAATATTAATAAATAAAAATGTAAAATCCACATTTCTTTACTTTGTTCCAATCTCAAATTATTGATCCATAATTAGAGGTTAAATACAGTCTTTGTGCAGTCAAACGGCCCATTCAGAAAAAAAGTCTAGCTTACTACCGTTCACTGATGTTTTGACAGGTGCCTGGTGCCAGGATTAAGAGCATGAGTTTCCTGCTGAGATTTGGTTTTACTTCCTAGCAGATCTTCCATGGATTCCGTGGTTCTCTGGAAAAGGACCTAAGGTCGTGTGAACACTCAGTGAGGTCCCATCTGCTCCCTTCAGGCTCGCCACTCTGTAATTAATACCTCCTCTCTGCCTGGCACACTCTGAGTGCTCAATAAATGTTTAGCAAAGTGAATTAAAACAATGCTTCAACGAGAGCTGAGGAGGTCAGCCCATCTTAAAAGATTCCTAAGAAACAGCTCGACAGACCCAAGCGAGAGGGGAGCAGAGGAGAAGGAGGAACGGGAAGAGGAAGAAGAAGGGGGAGGGGGGACTTAAAAAGTCACTTTTGCCAGCCATGTGCTTTTAGGGTTTTTCTCTAGGGTGGTATGCGAAGGGTTGTTTCTAAGACCCCTCCAGTAAGAATGTTTTGAAATGTAATACAGAAGTTGGCCCACTCCACCCCAGGGCGGATCCAGGACCCGTGACTGCTGTCTTCTTGACCCAGCACCCTCTACAGGCAGTGGTTTTCTCAGTGGGCCGTGTCCGGGTCACTTTTCAGGGGCAAGTCAGCCTGGCCAAGGCTGTCAGGATGCTGTTGTCTCCATGACAACAGCGTGCGCGAATGAAGAGACGCTGCAAGCGAATGGTGCCATCCTAAAAAAAACCCAACAATCCCCTGCCGCCCCCTCACAGCCGCCCCGGCTGCAGGAAGTGGAATTCTTCTGGGAAAGAGGCTGACGTCGCCGGTGGCCAGGCCCCTGCCCCAGGCACTGATGCAAGCGCATCCCCGCGCCAGCAGGCCCACAGTCCCCGGGGACCTGGCACAGCCTGCGTCTTGTTCCCTTCCGGCCACTCCGTCTGGTTTTCTCTTTAGAGTCAACAGCTTCTGGGTGGTTTCTCACCCAAAGGCCCAGCGCGGTTGGGGACAATGTGTCTTTCCCCAAACCAAATCACTGCGGTTCTTCCCAGACTGGGACGGGAGGAATCTAAGCATCCTAGTCTAGCCATGATTGGGTCAATATGGAAGGCGCCCAGAGCTCCCTGCAGCTGTCTGGGGACGGCCTAGGTGGCCTGGGATACCTAAAGTCAGCTGGTGCCAAAGGAAACCGCCCGAATCACGAGGGAACCTTGTGTCTGGATCAGGAGTCTGTGAACAGCCTCGGGGTAGAAGTGGTTCAGCCAGACTGGTCACCATCGCCCTCTGCTGGGCAAGAGGCGGATTACTTTAAAATTGTCTCAGACTTCCTAGACCTTTGGAGGGCTTTGGAGCTGAGGCAGGTGTTAGAAAGCAATGGATCCCTCTCCTAAAAAACCGGTAGGGAAACTGAGGCTCAGAGGGGCAGGGGACATGTCCATAGCATCCCAGCCACTCTGGGAACAAGTCAGGACCAGAATTCTCATTGATAATTTCACCAGACAACCTGTTTTTGGTGTTCTGAGGCAGGGTCTATGTTTGTATCTCAGGTTGACTTCCAACTCAGGATCCTCCTGTCTCAGCCTCCTGCAATTATTATTTTTTTTAGGGTTTTACTTTTGAGACAGGGTTTCACTATGTAGTCCTGACTGATTTCGATCTCACAAAGCCCAGTTCTTTAAAAATAGTTTTATACTTTTGAGCCTCATGGCACATGCCTTTAATCCCAGCACTTGGGAGGCAGGGGCAGGCAGATCTCTGTGAATTCAAGGCCAAATTGGTCTACATAATGAGTTCCAGGCCATACGGTGAGACCCTATCTCAAAAACAGTTTTATTACATTTATTTATTGCATGTATGGGGTAGGGGAGGAGGGCATGTGCATGCCTTGCTGGAGTCAGTTCTCTCCTTCCATCATGTGAGTCCCAGGGATTGAACAGAGAGGGTCAGGCTTGGCAGCAAGTATCTTTGCCCACTGAATCATCTCACCAGCCAACCTCCTGGAACTATAGCCATTGGCACAACAGTCAGATTATTGCTTTTGAATGACTCACAGATATTTTTGAAACTCTAGTAGGTTTAAAATATATTTATTATTTTTAATTAGGTGTGTGTCATGTGGCTTTGTGTGCATGAGTGCAGTGCCTGTGGAAGCCAGAAGAGGGCGTCAGTTGCCCTGAAGCTGGCATTATAAGCGGTTGTGAGCTACCAGATGTGAGTGCTGGGAATCAAACTCAAGTTCTCTACAAGAGCAGCAAGGGCTCTTAACCACTGAGCCATCATCTCTCCAGACCCCAAATTTTAATCGTTTTAAGTATGTATATGGTAAATGCTGATAAATGAAACCCACCTCAGTGAAACTCTTAAGGGTATTCAAATTTAAGAGTGGAAATGGACCCTAAAACCAAAAATTTCTAGGACAACTCCTATGTCAGGCAGTTGCCTCCCTTCAGTCACACCATCATTTTTTATGCACGTCACAGTTCTTGTCACTAAAGAACAACCTTATTCTATTTTGAATGTGCTTTTGACCTTTTGAAAAAGCGGGTTTGGCTGCAGTAGGCCTGAGGTACGGCTGAAACTCTGCATTTCCAACCAGTTTCTACATGAAGCCAGTGCTCCTAGAACCCACTTTTTGGGAGCTGTGGCTGTCTGAAGATGGTGAAAGTGATGCCCATGGATGCTCCATGTGAGTAATGAGGTTTTTCAGAGTTAGGCTGGGGTTGTAGCTCAGTGATCGATTGCTTACCTATTATGCATGAAACCCTGAGTTCATGTCAGGTATGGGGTGGGGATGTGGGGGATAGGTTGAGAGATCATACAATTAGGATCAACTCTTTTCTTTTCTGCTCAGGACTAAGGACCACCGCAGAAAATTGAGGGTCAGCCTATTTTCATATTGAAACAGCAAGAAAAGTTGTATCAGGGTTTAAGAGGAAGTGGGAGTTATATTGCTGAAAGTCGCTGATAAGAGATGTTAAACTTATTCAGCTACAATTTTACAACTAGCCTTTTTTTCCAAATCCCAAAGCGCATGCTAGGTAGTTGAATGGTGGGAATTTCAGATGTCAAACGGAAACAAAAAGATTGAAAGCATCAACAAAAGCCTTACAGAGGCTGGGAGTGTGGCTTAGTGCATGAGCATTTGCCTAAGATGTGAAAGGTATAGGGGATTGAACCCAGCACCTCAAACAAACAAGCCTTTCTATGGGGTGGCTGGGTGGGGGATTTCTCAATATACCATATAACATTTTTGCAGTGGGGTGGAAAATATATTTAAAAACCAAACTGTAACTGCTTCTGCTATTTAAATCAGGGTGTTAATATAATTTACATCAGTGGAAAAATGAATCTCTACCCTGGGTCTTTCCGCTTACAGAGAGAAGAAAGAAGAGTGAGGAGGTGGGTACCCCTGCCTGGGAGGGGACCACAGCATCTGGCAGGTCAAGGAGGCCACACAAACAGAGAAGCTGGGGGACTCTGGTGAAAAGAGTGGTCTTTTTGCCCCGAGGCGAGCTGAAGCGGCAGCGTCCTCTCAGCTGGACCCTGTTCTACCATTTGATTGAGCACCTCCTATTGTTGAATCTTCCCGTTTGGGGAAGGATTTCATGCGTGTGTGTATGGTGACCAGAGGGCAACCTTGGGTGTCATTCATTTAGAGCCATCCACCTTGTTTTGTTGAGAGAATCTCTCACTGAACCTGGGGCTAAGATGGCTGGCTAGTGAGCCCTCAGGGATCTTTCTGTCTCTGCCTTTCAGCCCTGGAATTTCAAATGTGCTCCATCAAACCTGGCTTTTTATGTGGGTTCTGGGGATTTAACTCAGGCCCTTAGGCTTGTCTAGCAGGCACTTTACAGACTAAGCCATCTCCCCAGTACCTGAGCATCCTGTCCCAGTTTTTGAGACTGAAACCAAGGTTATATGCTAACTTCAGTAATTTCTCTAGTGGTTTAAAAATGTATTTATGTATTTTTTGAGACAGGGTCTCCCTGTAGCCCCAGCTGGCCTGAAACTTGCTGTGTAGACCAGGCTGGCTTTGATCTTGCAAAAATTCTCGTACCTCTGTGTCCAAAGTGCTGCGATTAAAAGTGTGTGCCACCACAGCTGGCTTGTGGTGTGTGTGTGTGTGTGTGTGTGTGTGTGTGTGTGTGTGTACTGAGACAGGCTCTTGCTTGTAGCACCACTAGGTTAACCTAAAACTTATCATCCTCTTGTTTCATTTTTCTGAATTCTGGAATTATTGGTGTGCTCTCTGCTAGGCCAAGCAAAGCAAATCTTTACAGGTAAGAGATGAAAGGTTAGGAGGAGGCAGGTCCTTCCTTCCTTCCTTCCTTCCTTCCTTCCTTCCTTCCTTCCTTCCTTCCTTCCTTCCTTCCTTCCTTCTTTTTTTTTCTTTATGGATTTACCTTTTAAAATTTTGTGTGTATGAGCGTATTGCCTGCATATATGCAAGTGCATCCATGTCATGCAATGGCCATGGAGGCCAGGAGAGCGCATGGGATCCCCTGGAACTCGAGTTACAGATGGTTTTCAGCCACCACATATGTGCTGAGAACCAAGCCCACGTCCTCTGGAAGAGCAGCCAGTGCTCTTAACCACTGAGCCATCTGTCTAACCTGCAGTATGGCTTTTCTTTAAGCTCTGAATATTCTCCAAGGTAAACTTGCCCTGAAGAGCATATGATTTGAGTATTTTTGTGAAAAAGAATGCACCCACATTGAGAGGGACCTTGGGAAAACAGAGCACTAGAAGTAATCGAGGGGCAGGGAGAGTGGGGTCAAGGACCCGGACAGCGTGCTGAATCTGAAGGGGGCACAGGCGACCGTCCCTATTTAGGAACTGCTTGTTTGCACAGAGACGAGGCTGTGGCAGGAACTGTGCCATGTCTAGGACAGGAAGCATTGGGAGAGGTTGAGATAAAGATGAGAAGAAAGGAGGCTGTGTTCTGCCACCTTGGTGTGGGAGCTGAGTAGACAGAGGCTGGCAGCTGTCTGAGACATGATGCGGGAGATCAAGTGATGAGAGGAGGCTGATCCTTCCGCCTGAAAGCACAGAATCCCAGGAAATGCCAGAAGAAATTGGACTTGCCTGAGAGGCCTCAGGGTCCTTCTGCCACATACTATGTCCAAACAGTAGACAAGGCTCCAGCAGGCACCTAGGATAGAGAGAGTAGCCATTGTGCTCTGGCACCTTTATTCACCTTTTCCTACCACTTGAGTGAAGTCTTTTCACTTCCCTGAACCTCCCCTTTAAAACTGCTGATAATAATAATGCCCAGGTTCCTCTTCAGACCGAATAAATCTCTCACTTTCTATTAAAATGGGTAACAATAACATTGAATGCATTATCTTTGCCCAAGAGTTCCCGAGAGGCACAATGGAGGCAGTGTTTGAGAATTGTTTTGAGAAAAGAAGAGACCCTTTCTCAAAAAGAAAAAATTATTGTGCTAGGCATGGTGGTGAACACCATTAATCCCAACACTCAGGAGCAGAAGCAGGTGGATTTCTGTGAGTTCATGGCCTGCCTGGTCTACATGGTGAGTTCCAGGCCAGCCAGGGGTTACACAGTGAGACCCTATCTCAATATATATTGGGAGGGAGGGAGGGAGGGAGGGAGGGAGGGAGGGAGACAGAGACAGAGACAGAGACAGAGACAGAGGATTTAAGCCTAGATCATATACTTGGGCAGTTACAGAGAGCCAGTGGCATCTGAAGCACTTCTAGTACATCCTCTGACTGAGTCCTAACAGTAGAAGGAATGGAACATTGCTATCCACAGTGCACAGACAAGAAAACAAGTTTTAGAGTGATAAAGTCACTTAACCAGTTACCTAGCATCTGGAGGAACCAGGTGTGAATGACCTTAAATATTATTCTGTTAGTCACACTGTGGGGTGTGGTGTGTGTGTGTTGTAGTATCTGGCACTGTTTTGAAAAATTAGCGACTCAATCACCAACTGGACAGAATAGCTCTGAAAAATACTGAAGGCTTCACAAATGTGTGTGTCAACCTTGGCCGGAGCCACGCTAACCATCTCCATACTGGTCTGATTTTAGCTTAGGTGCTGCCGAAGTTAGCACATGTCCTGTTATTTTAATCATCCTTAATGTTACACTTATTTGCATATTGAAGACTCTTTACTAGGGAATGTGTTTGGTGGAGATGGAGGTGAAATAGGATCTCATATAGTTCAGGATGGACTTGGACTCACTAAGTAGCTGAGGATGGCCTTGAACTCCTGATCCGCTTACCTCCACCTCCCCAAAGTGCTGAGATTATAAAGGTGTGCACGACCACACTCTGCTTCTGTTGGAGACTCTGTACCCTGTGGGCTCTTTTAAACATGATGAGAAGTTGGTGCTTGTTTCAATGCTTGTTCACTGAATTTTAAACTATCATCCTGATTGCTGGAGAGATGTTCAGCAGTTAAGAGCACTGGCTGCTTTTGCAGAGGACCAGAGTTCAGTTCTCAGCACCCACATGGCATCTCACAACCATCTGCAACTCCAGCTCCAAGGGGACTGAGGCCCTCTTCCAGCCTCTGTGGGCACTGCATGCACATACATACATGTAGGCAAACACTCATACACATAAGATAAAAATATGTAAATTTATTTTTAAATCTACCATTTTGGCACTTCATTAAATAAATCCCTAGCAGATATCTTTCATGCTTACTGTGTTCCAGGGTCTGTGCCACCTATTAGAAATAGCTCTGGGAGCAGAGGACATAGGACCTCCCTCTCTCATAAAGCATGCCACGGTATCAATAGACAAAAAACGTTCAGCAATTACAATTTCAGGGGCCCAAGGGGAAGTACTTTGGGCTGCATTTCAGAGGAGGCCTAAAATGTCAAGAGGAGATGGTGGAAGGTGAGAGTCCCAGGCAGAGGGAAGAAACAGCATACAGAGACAGCCAGGGAAATCAGGCATGTATAAATGCAGGAAATGAAAGCCACACATCACAGTCCACTACAGAAGGCAGGGTGTGTGAGAAATGACAGGGGTGCGGGTTGGGGAGCAGGTCACATATGTATTTAGATGTAAAACAATAAAGTGTGACGTATTCACTGAAAATATGTTAGCCATATTAATATTTATTATGTGATTACTGTTAGTATATGTTATATAACATACATACATATGCACCTTCATATAATTTCTTTTAATACCTAAATCAGAATCATGCATCATACTTTAAAAAAAAGTAGGTGTATTCATATGTGTCTGTGTGGGGGCCTGTGGAGGCAGGATGGTGGTTCATCCCCTAGCGTTGGAATTCTAGGCTCTATGATCTCCTGATGTAGATGCTGGGAAGCGAACCCAGGCCCTCTGCAAGAACACTGCACACTGTACTCTGAACTGCTGAATCATCTCTCCGGTGCCCCCATTGTTTGGGGTTTTGTTGTTTGTTTGGCTTGGTTTCGTTGGATTGGGTTGGGGAGGTTTTTGTACCTCAGGCCCACTGCATCCAAACCTGTTTCTTCACAAGGTCATAAGCACTTTCAAAATAAAGGAAGGTAATTTCTTTTAAAACATTTTTATTTACGCCGGGCATGTTGGCACATGCCTTTAATCCTAGCACTCAGTAGGCAGAGTCAGGCAAACCTCCGTGAGTTCAAGGCCAACCTGACCTACATAGCAAGTTCTAGGCCAGCAGGTGCTACAGGGAGACCCTGTCTCAAAAAACTAAAATATTTTTAAAATTTTATTGTTTTTATTTTATTTTATGTGTATGAGTGTATTGCCTGCATGTATGTAAGTGCAAATTCGTGTGGAGGTCAGAAGGGGGTGTCAGATCCCCTGGAACTGGAGGTACAGATGGTTGTTAGCTGCCATATGGGTGTTGGGAAGTTAACCTGGGTCCTCTGCAAGAGCAACCGGTGCTCTTAACTGCTGAGCCATCTCTGAGCCAGTTCTCTAGCCCCAAAAGAAGGTGATTTATTTTTTAAATTATTTTTATTGGTTATTTTTATTTTATGTGTGAATGTTATGCTTGCATTTGTGTAAGTGCAACTGTGTTGTGCAATGCCCTTGGAGGACAGAAGAGGGCCTCAGATCCCCTGGAACTGGAGTTACAGATGGTGGTCAGCCACCATGTGGGTGCTGGGATTCAAACCCCTGTCTTCTGTAAGAAAAGCCAGTGCTCTTAACAACTGAGCCATCTCTCCAGCCAAAGGTAACTTCTTTAGTGGAAAGAACTGTGAAGTATGCAAAAGAGAATCATGTGACTGATGGGCGGAGGCTACCTGATACAGGAACTGTTCTAGAAGTTTTCATATTTTTGTTCTGTTTTGGTTTTGAACAGGATTTCCCTGTAGCCCAGCTGGCCTGGAACTTACCATGTCGGCCAAGCTGTCCTTATCCACAGAGATCCACCTCTGCCTCTGCCTCTGCCTCAGAAGTCCTAGGATTAAAACTATTCAACAACACAGATGCCCCTATTTTTTAAGCTTTGTTGATGCACAATTGACATATATCAAATGATATTCAGCTATAAGTGTGGAACATGCCTGTAATCCCAGAACTCAGTAGGCTGAAGCAGGAGGATTGCTATGAGTTCGAAACCAGTCTAGCCTACATAGTGAATTCAAAGACAGCCTGGATCTATAGCAAGACCCTATCTCAGACACAAAAGACATTAAAATATACAGTCTCCTGCAGTTTGACAATACTGTATTCCAGGGAAACCACGACAATCAAGACAAAGGACCCTCTCCTCCTCAAAGTTGACACATGTCCTCACAATGCCTCCCTCCAAGCCTCTCAGTCCCCTGATGGCCACAAATGTATTTTCTTTGGCTTATTATAGAACTTAGTACATTGAAAGTAACATATAAAGGAGCACACACAGTCTGTCTCTTTTATCCAGTGTCTTTCCCTCAGCATAACTCACTCCACGTGTCAATAATTTCCTTTTCATTGCTGTGTAACACTCATATTGCTTCTTTGAAACCCGCTTTTCTCACTTACTATATGAAGGTAATTGGGCTCCAGTCAGATTGTCAGAGTTCAAACGTCAGTCATGCTATTTATAAATGGATGATGTTGGGTGAGAAACCTCAGAGTGTTACCATGTTTTCTCAGATCTTAGCGACCATATCTATTAAAACAGAACTACACCAGCCTGAGCTTGGTAGGCAGGCTGTGGGAGTCAAATGGAATGTGTACATGGGTATAGCTATTATTCAAGAAAACTTATCCAGAATATTGTTATGAGCTGCGGTTGGGGTTCAGTTGGCAGAGTGCTTGTCTAGCATCCATGGAACCCTGGGTTTGATCCTTAGCACTGCAGAAACCTGCATGGTGGAACATACCTCTATCACAGTACTCAGGAGGTGAAGACAAGAGAATCAGAAGTTTGGGTACATAGTGAGTTCAAGGCCCACCTGGGCTATTTGAGACTGTCTTAGAGAAAAAAATAATAATATCATGGCTGGGTGTGTAGGTCAGTGCTTGTCTGGCACATATGAAACCCTGGCTTCAATTTCTAGTACCAAAGAAAAAAGAAAAGACCAATATTGCTATTTACATCTGGAAACTTTGTTTTTCAAAATATTTTATTTATTATTTTTATTTTGCTTTATGTGTATGAGTGCATGGTCTGCATGTATGTAAGTGTACCCACATCCTGCAATGCCCATGAAGGTCAGAAGAGGGCATCTTAGAACTGGAGTTATGGATGGTTGTTAGCTGCCATGTGGGTGCTGGGAATCAAACCCGGTTTTGAAGAGTGCTCTTCCAACCCTACATCTGGACACTTCATAAAAACATCAGACCTGTGCCCCTGAGACCAGAAAGCAGATCACGGCCAAGTTCCCTTCTGGTGACATCATACACTCCAAGGCAGCCAAGACTGCTGCCTTGGTTCCTTTAGTTCTTGGGTCGAGGAAGAGCTGAGGGGGAGTCTATCTGATCAAAAGAAACAAGAGATAGATAACTACAGTTCTGTCACAGACAACCATGCCTCGTCGCTCTGACCTCAGAGACCCATGTCTTCCTCTGTTGCTCACTCAGATATCAAATGAAATCATCCCTAACATGCAACACATGCTATATTTAAACCTGAACATCTCTGAGGCTCCAATACAAATGAAGAAGCAGCCCTGTGTCCTGACTCGAGTGAGAAGAATCTGCAAGGCTTATCTACATTAATACTGTTTTTCCAGGGCTAGAAGTCAGTAGCCAAGAAGTATCCGAAACTTTATCCCAGCTTTGGTATCTAGTGGGACTCAGGTACAGAACTTAGCCCTGGTGAAGACATGCTCTGATAGTATCTCTGGGCTTCATCTTTTCAACATGCTGCTGTTATTTTGAGACAAGGTCTCATGTTGTAGCCCAGGCTGGTACTGAACTTTCTGTGTAGCCAAGGGTGGACTTGAATTCCTGGCCTTCCTGCCTCCACCTCCTGAGTACTGGAATTATAGTCACCACCACTGTCAGTTTATGTGATGATGGGGATTGAACCCAGAGCATCATGCATGCTAGGCAGACACCCTACCAGCTAAACTGTATCCTCAGTTTTAAAAACACGGTGAGATAGACTTTTTTCGTAGGTGGGGGGAGGCACGATGGCAGGGATAGGGGCTTATAGACAGGAGTAGAGACCTACAGGGACCCCTGAACCGGCATCTTTCTTTTGGTGTTTGTGACTAGGTATGACTTTGTAGCTTAGGCTGCCTTTGAACTCTTGGCAATCCTCCCGTCTCATCTCCTCAAGTACTGGGATTCCAAGCATGAGGCACCTGCCCAGCTCCTTTGAACTAAGGATGAAACATACCATCTTAGACTCCTTGGTTGTACAGGGGAGTCCAGGAAAGTCTGGACAGTGCCAAGCCTAGTGCCTGAGGCAGAGAAAATGCTGCCTTGTCCACAAGCCTTTGCTGGGTGACTTTTCAGAAATGCTCATCTTGCTGGCCATGGTGTGCACACCTTTAATCCAAGCACTTGGGAGGCAGGGCAGGTGGATCCCTTTGAGTTAGAGGCCAGCCCGGTCTACATAGTGAGTTCCAAGCCAGACAATGCTACATAGTGAGACCCTGACTCGAAAAAACAAAAACAACAGAAAAAAATATTCATCTAACTTGAATCCTTCTGTCATGTCTCTCCTTTAATTGTACCTTCAACAACAGGCTGCTTATTTTAGGTATCTCACCAGCTGGACACGAGGTCCCATGAGAAACAGTCAAAGGGAGCTGAGGAGGCATATGCAGGTAGCTGAGCAGCACATGAAAACTGTTTTCAGCAGGGCTGGCAGTGGAAAGATCCCCCAGAGGCCAGGGGCTCCTGGGTGAGAGTCACCAGGACACACATGAGGAACTATCTTGTGAGCAGAGAAGTCTGAAAAGGGAAGTGAATGGCCTCAAGTTTAGTCAGCTGGTTGTGGTAGATGTGCTGAAGCTAAGGCCAGATGACCAGGTGTCCGAGGTGTGGTCAAGGTGACTGCTGATGTAGGAAACAGATTTCAGGTTTCAGATGGATGCTCGGGAGGGGATAGGCAGAGCTCACAGCTACAATGGTGTTTCCTTGTTTAAATGTTTTATCTAGTTGCGTTCCCAAAGATCTGAAAATATTTTGCTATTTTTAAAATGTGTGTATATGTGTGTGTCTATGTGTGTGTATCTATTTTATTAAGCCTCTGGACTAGGTCACTTTGTGTGTGTGTGTGTGTGTGTGTGTGTGTGTGTGTGTGTACGTATGTGTTGCTGGAGATGGTGCTCAGCTCAATCTTTGTGCACTCTGGGTAAGAGCTTTGTCTATCTTTAGCTACATTCCCAGACCCTGGATCACCTTTTGAAATCTTTTTGGACCTTGGAACTCTAAGCGGATGACTCAGTATAGCCTGTGACCTTGAACATTTTTCAGAACTCTTTTTGGTTACAAGTGTCAAAACACTTCTGAACTTGGCCAAAACAAGATGGGGACTTAGTGACTCTGGGGAGCTTGCAGGGATGTTGAGGTAGATCACAGAATCTCAGAAAGATGCGCGTGCCCCAGGGGCTCGACTGTGTAGCTTCCTGATGCCCACACTCTGTACTTCTGACTCTCAGCTTGGCTCTTGTCATGTGTCTCTGCTTATGGCTTTCTGGGGACATGGCAGCCAGGATTAGCAGCTACTTGGAAAGCTAAAACCCCTGATTTGCAGCATCTGTTTATCAACTCCAGGCAAGGATGATACCTGGCTCCTCCTTGGATGGGGAACAGAGCACTGTGACTGGTCAGCCTGGGTTACACCTCCTGGTAACCACCGAAGGGATGAGTTTCCCAGGCTACAGAGCTAAAAGGGCTCTCTGAGAAAACAACAAACAGCAGCAGTCACTTCCCTTTTCCAGAACTAAGAAAATGTGTACAGGAAAGCTACTTGGGTCCCCTCAGCAAAGGGAGTTCTGGTGAAAAGAGTTCCTATTTACTAAACGTTGGTTTGAGGTCAGACACATCGCATACATTATCTTTGTGAACTGTGATGATAGTGATGAAAGGCTGGTTTTTATTACCATTGGACAGACAAGAAATGGGGGCCCAGAGATGTTAACTTATTTTCCCATGGCCATACAATCAGACATAAGAGAACTAGGATTTGAGGCAGGTTGTCTATCTGGACCTGCCCTTTGAGCTCCTTTCTGTCTCTGACAATGAACACAGAAGATGGGGAAGTTGATGAAAGGTTTAAACAGAATGGAACTGGGCTCCTTACGTACTAAGGGTAAAATCAGGGTACAAATTCTGAAGCTAGTGGCAAAGAACACTGGTCAGGAAGATGAGGGACCTGAAGCTGGGACTCACCTTTGCCTCCGCCACTGAACAGGTATAAGCCAGAAGAGTCTTCAAGATGTAGATCCAACTTGGAGCAGTTCTGAATCCTCATAAGATGTCCAACTCTAACAAGCCCAACAAGCTCCTCCACCTCTATTTCTTTCTGTTGGTGGCTCTTTGTTGCTGTGATTTAGATATAAAATGCCCCCCACCCCAAGATCCCCGCTCCGAGGCTTAGGGAACACTGAAGAAGCAAAAAACAGACTGTACGAGCCTGAGGATGGGGAGGCGTGCTATGAAATGCTGTCTCCTGGACGAGACATGGCCATTGAGCTCATGAACTCAGTGCAGCTGTAGTAACCTGCACAAAGTCAAACCAACAAGATCATTCAACATCCCAGCAGGCAGCACTAATGGACTCAAGAAGATTTTTTAAAAAGCAGGACATGCAGGTGGGAGGGAGTGAGATGGGTTGAGGACAAGCATACGTGCATGTTGATTCACTGCTCTCTGTGAACATAAAATGACTAACTTCTTCAAGTTCATGCCTCCTGTAACCAACGATTGTGAGCCAAATAAACATTCTTCTCTCCCTTAAGAAAATAAAAGGTCCACTTATACGTTGCAGATCTAGACAGACCCCAGCAGGTGGCGCTATTGAGAGGCCTTTAAATCACAGCAGTGGGCTAATCCTTCAGCAATGTGGGCTGTTTTAGTTGGTCCATTGGGGCATGCCCTTGAAGGGATTTCTTATCCTGGCCCTTTTCTGTCTCCAGCCCCTAGGCCGCCCTGAGGTGAGCTCTGCCTGGCCCTTTCCCCCAAGATCTTCTTTGTCTTAGACCCAAAGTCATGGATCCAGACAACCTTGAACTGAACTCTATGAAATCATGAGCCAAAATAAATCCTTCTCCCCTTAAGCTATTTTCTCAGCTATTTTGTCACAGTCACAGAAAGCTAACACATCTGTTCTCCTCACAATTCTGCCAGCTCCATTCAGGTTTTGGGCTCCTCTGTAAATGCCATCACCTCTAGCAGGCAGATTTCCTTCCCTGTGGGATGTGCTCATTCCTTCTTGCCAGTTGTTCCCCAGCTCTTCTACAAAGCCTTCCCTGATGGCCTTTCATAAACAGAGCTCTGGTCACTAACTCCCCCAAAACCTTCCCCCTATGAAAATGGATGATCATGGCATAGCCGTTAAGAGCACTGGCTACTCTTGCAGAGGATCCAGGTTAGTTCCCAGCACCACAGTCTGTAACTCCAGTTCCAGGGGATCCGACGCCCTCTTCTGTGCTCTGCAGGCACTGCACACACATGGTGCACTTACATATATGCAGGCAAAACACTCATACACATAATATTTTTAAACTTGTTTTTTAAAGAATGATCATTTCTCTGTTCAAAGACCATTTCTGCCTCACTCATCTTTAGCCTCAGACCTAGCAGGATGCTTGGTGTTGAGTAAGGCCCAATGGGTATTGAAAAGTTCACTCTGGGCTTCCACATTCCCGGTCACCCATGTTCAAGTGAGTAGGTGTCAGATTCCATGACTGTAAGAGTCTTTGACATGAAGTACCAGGGTAAAGATGAAGCTGGTGTCAGTGGGTGGAGTTTGATTAAGTTGTAGAGAGTGTTACATCTCCCCTCCCACCCTCAAAGCCTGGGAAAGAAAAGGCTAGCTGGTCTGGTCTGCTAACAGGTGGACTTAAAAATGAAGAGGTGAAATTCATTTCAAAAGCAGCCTGACCTGAAAAAAAAACCCAAAACAACAACAACAAAAACCCCCAAAACCTCACACTCCTTCCCCAAAGAAGACTATCACTTGGTTCCTCTCTGGCTCTGACCTACGCTTCCGTCCCTTGCTCCTCTGCGTGGCTGGTATTCTGAGCTTGTTGTGGTGAGAACTGAAAACAGCCTTTCTGGTGGTAATTAGCATTAGGGGAGGAAGACAGAAGCACTGCCCCTTGAGTCTGGGAGCCTTGGACTGCACATCCTGTCAGTACTCCACTCTCAGCACCAGAGGTTCAGAGCAAGGCGGGGCTCTGCTTGTGTTGTTGGGGGAAAGGCCTTCTGAGGCTTTGGCTACAATAAAGAGCCCGTTAGCTCTCTGCTCTCTGTGGGCACTTTTCTTGTCTTGACTGGTGTACTCTAGAGCTGAGCTGGGTTCAAGTCTTGTCTCTGTCCCTTACAATTTTGGGAAAGTTACTGAATCTCTTTAGGCTTTGGTTTCCTTCATCTGTAAAATGGTGGTGGTGATGTAAAAAAAATAAATCTGGGGGCTAGGGAGATAGAACAGTGGATAAATCGCTTGATGTGCAGGGGTGAGGATTGGAGTTTGAGTCCTCAACATCTATATAAATCCAGTTGCACATCTGTAATCCCAGTGTACTTACAGAGACGTGGGAGGTAGAGCTAGGAGAGTCCCTGGAAGCTTCTGAGCAGGATGCACACAGCAGTAAACAGGTGACCTGTTTCAAGGTCAAAGGTGAGAAATGACATGCACAGGTGTCCTCTGACTTCCACACACGGGCCAGGGCATATGTATGCTGACATTCCCACTCACACACAAAAACATGTACAAGCATATATCATACACACGCATCATGTTTAAAATCTTATTTCTTGTATTAAAATTATACTAAATGTCCGCTCTCATCCCATCCTAGCACTGCCATTTACTGTCTGAGTGATTCCACAAGTCCCTTGATTCTGATGTGTCTTGGTCAGTCTCCCAAGCTACAGAGTTGGCATAACAGAAGACACTATTCCATCATGTTGTGTGAGGACTAAGGAAATCATACAGAGAAAGCCTGGAATCTAATCCTTGGCCCAGACAGAGCACCAAAGAAACAATAGCTGTCATTATTACATGTGAAGAGGAAGTCGGGATATATATCAGAGCAATCATTGATCTCCAGGGCTTGAGGTAGAAATGATTAGAAAGACTCAATTTTTGCATGCCTGTATTTTCTGACATGCCTCAGGAAACACAAACTGTGTGAAAGAGAGGAAAATGAGGCTTGATTGCTGTTCTGCTTGTGACAGTGACTGATGAAAGGGACACACAGTAAACACCTTAAAATCATTTCTGTTGTGTGTGTGTTTAAATATGTGAGTGTTTGTGTGAGTGTGGGCACACGCCTGCTACTGCCTGCTACTGTGCACGTGTGGAAGTCAGAAGACAACCTCATGGGCTAGTTCTTGCTTTCCACCTTGCTTGAGGCAAGGTCTCTCTTGTTCATCTCTGCATTGGCCAGGTTAGGTGGCTCAGAGGCTTGTGAAGGTTCTCCAGTTTCTGCTTCCCATCTAGGTGGAGGAGTGCTGGGATTATCTATGTGTGTTCTTTTATGTGAGTTCTGGTTGTTACGTTCACAAAGCAAGCACTTCACCTACCTAGCCGTCTTCCTAGCCCCCAGTAAATACCTTTATAACTGATGGGCATTGGTTTGTGTGCCCAGGTCATACAACTTGAGGATTTATTATATATAGCTCTTTAACTGACCAATGATTACCACACTTGAAGTTTTAAAATTAAATAGTTCCTTATCAGTTAGATTCCTCCTCCCCAACCCTCTTCCTCCTCCTCCTCCTCCTCCTCCTCCTCCTCCTCCTCCTCCTCCTCCTCCTCCTCCTCCTCCTCCTCTTCCTCCTCCTCCTCCTCCTCCTCCTCCTCCTCCTCTTCCTCCTCCTCCTCTTCTTTCTTCTCCTCTTCCTTCTCCTTTGTCTTCTCCTTTGGAGACAGGTCTCACTGTGTAGCCCTAGGTGGCCTGGAACTTGTTATGTAGACCAGGCTGGCCTTGAACTCACAGAGAACCTGCCTCTGCTCCTGAGTGCTAGTTTTAAAGGCATGCCTTGAACTGGAGAGATGGCTCAGTGGTTAAGAGCATTTACTGTCCTTCCAACCTAGGTTGGCTCCCAACATCCATCTGGTGGCTGACACCCAAACTTAACTCAAGTTCCAGGGGATCACAAGGATCCAGTACCCTTTTCCGGCCTGCACAGCACCAGGCACACACATGGTATACTTATGTGCATGCAGGAAAACACCCACACACAAAATAATTTTTTAAGAAAAGGTGTGTGTCACCACACCTGGAAATATTATTTTTGAATTATTATTTTGTGTATGTGTATGAATGTGGAATATGTAGTATATGCACATATGTGTGTGCCTGTGCATATGACTCTGTGTGTGTGTGTGTGTGTGTGTGTGTGTATGTGCATACCAGAGGAGGACTTCAGGTATCCATTGTTCTACCTTGCTTTCAATTGCCGTGACAAAACACTTTGACCAATACGAACGGGGGGAGGAAAAGGTTTATTTCGTTTAGATCTCCCAGGTCACCATTCATCACTGAGGGAGCCCAAGGTAGGGACTCAGGACAGGAACCTGGAGGCAGGAGCTGAAGCACAGGCCATGGAGGAACACTGCTTTCTGGCTTGCTCCTCTGGCCTGTGCTCAGTCTGCTTTCTTACGCCATACAGAAGAACCTGTCCAATGGTGACATGGCCTACAGTGGAATGGGCCCTCCCATATCACTCTACAGTCAAGAAAATACCTCACAGTCGTGGCCACGGGTCACTTCAATGAAGGCAATTCTCCAGTTGAGGTGTTCTCAACCCAGCAGTGTCAAGTTGACAACTACAGCTATCCAGCACACCTCTACTACTCCAGCACCTTGTTCGCTTGAGACAAGGTCTCTCACTGAACATGGAGTTAGCCTAGAGCCTAGCAAAGCCCAGAAATCCTTTTGTCTGTACCCCCTTCCACATACATACACATAGAGCGCTGGGGTTACAGGCATGTGCAACCAACCCTGGCTCTTTATGTGAGTGCCGGGATCTGAACACAGGTCCTCACATTTATGCAGCAAGTGCTCTAACCCAGAGTCATCTCCCAAGCCCAAAATATCAATATTTCACACATGTCTCTTGGAATTTGCAAGAATGTATTTCAACAATGAAATTCTTTCAGTATTTTTTTCATAAATACTTACTGAGAACTGAAATCTTCCATGTAAAAGCTGTTTATTTCCTTTTTTTTTTTTTTTAAATCTTTTGACAGTTTCATGTAGCCCAGGTTGATCTCAGACTGGTTATATGACTGAGGCTAGCCTTAAACTCCTGATTCTCTGGTCTCTGCCACCCAAGTAATGGGGTTACAGACATACAATACCAGGCCTGACCATTACTTTTTTAAATTAAAGATTCAGTTTTAGAAGTAGGCCTTTACATTGCTGTCAGCTGCATTCCTGAGGACTCAGATGCAAGTTGCAGGTATTCAAATGAAGCTGGGTGAAGAAAAAAAAGATTTATTTTGGTTCTTAGAATTCTTAGGTGTTTGTTGCATGCTGTTTCCTGTAAAGGATCCTTCCTCCCCTCCCCACTCCTTTCTTTCTGAAACAAGGTCTCCATCCTCTTCCCTGAGCCTCTCTAGCAGCTTGGGTGACAGGCATAACCACTATGCCTGGCTTTTTTTTCCTCTTCGTTTTATCTTTAGTACTGGGATTGGGATTGAACCCAGGGCCTTCTTCATGCATAGTAAGCATCCCCTAACTAGTCCATGTGATTTTATCATGTCTCTTTCTATACAGTAAATGATACTTACCAATGACTTCACAGTTGTAACCTGAAAGAAAAGAGATGTGTTCCCAAAAGCTTTAGCACAAATATGGGATAAGCCTATGCGTAGCAGAGCCTGGGTCACGTGGCCACTGTTAGGTGGAGGTTGGAGGTTGGAGCGATGGACTCAGCACGTTACTATAGGATGAAATGAAGGATGGAAATAAAGAAAATATTGCTGATCGGGTCAAAAAGCAAATTGGCACGACTCATAAACAACCAGCTTCTTTGTTCCCAAAGAGGACATTTGCTTGCTTGTTTTGTCGAGGGTGGGAGACAGGCATTTGAAACAGGGCGGAGCTCTGTAGCCCATGCTGGCCATGGGCCTGCAGTGATTTTTCTGCCTCTGCCTCCAAGGACTATATATTTTTTTTGTAAAGTTCTTTTTCTTCACTGGAAAGACAGTGCTATATAAGAAACAAGAGATTGTAATTTGAGGGCTGGGTATATGACCCAGTTAGTAGAGTAACTTGCCTAGCATGTCCGAGGCCTAAGGTTCTATTCCCAGCACTGCATAAAATCAGGCATGCTGCCACATGCCTATAATCCCAGCATTTGGGATGCAGAGGCAGGAGGATCAGAAATTCAAGGTTATCTTTCTTATCTAAATGGTGAGGTGAAGGTCAACTTGAGACCCTACCTCAAAAATAAAGAACTATGTTTTTGTTGACGGATTGGGACTATCCTAGTTTCCAGTCTTTCTGGATTATAAGAAGTATAAATGTTGAAATAATGCCTTGATTACACTTGAGGATCAAACAGAAAATCCAGCTTAGCTTTCGTTCTGCACTAACAGACGACTGCAGGCTTCAGCTGACAGATAAAATTAGAATGTCGGCTAGGTGATTTATAACTTCTCTTCTTGCTTGAAGATACTATGGTTCTGGGCTTGACTACACAAACACAAATTATGTCTGAATAGTGAAGCGACTCTAATTTGTGCAGACCTGTAATTTTCTAAATATTATTGACCTTCAAGGAGTAATCTCGTAGAACAAATGCTTAGGGAGCAAAGAACATTATTTTACTCTGTAAAAGTAGTGCATATTTATTTAGTGATAACTCACTGTACCCCAACCCTGTCATAAATTCTTTTTTTTTTTTTTTTCGGACAGGTCTTATGTAGCCTCAGATGGCCTTAAATTTAAATTTATTACAAAACTGAGGATGACCTTGAGCTTCTAGTCCTTTCACCTCTATCTCCCAAGTCTTAGAATTATAGGTGTGCATCATCATCATCATCACGCCTGGTTTTATGCAGCTTTGGGGATTGAACTCAGGGCTTGTACATGCTACGTAAGGACTCTACCAGATGAGCTACATGCCAGCCCCAAATAATTTGGTGGGATTTCTGTTTTTTTGTGCATTGAGGGGGATGGTACTAGGACTAGAACCCAGGGCCTTGAGCATCCTAGGCAAGACCTCTAACAGTGAGCTGCATCTCCACCGCTTTTTGATAGATTTTAATCTCTCTCTCTCTCAGGTGTGTGCGTGTGTGTGCGCGTGCGCGCGCGTCCCTAGGGACTGAGCCCGGGCCCTTGCACATGCTAAGCAAGCATTGTGTACTGAACTGTACTCCCAGTCTTTACCCACTTCCTCTAGCCTTCACAACAATTCTGAAGGATAGCACAACAAGCAAAACAATGATGCCCTGTCCACACTGACGTCACGTCACATACCAACCCTGGAAGCTGTGAGGAGGTTAATGGGATCACCCACTTTTGCGTTGCTCTGACAGAGCACCTGACAGAACAGCGAAGGGAGGAATTATTCTGATGGCTCTCAGTTTCAGAGCTTTTGGTTCTTGCTGGCTTGATCCTGTCACTTGGGCCTGTGGGAGCACAGACCACCCAGGTGGGAGCACATGGCAGGCAAGGGCTACTCACCTCATGGCAGTCAGGAAACAAAAAGAGAGACGAAGTCAGGGTCTCAGAACCCCTTTCATGGACATGCCCCAGTGACATAACTTCTACACACTAGGCCCTGCCTCTGAGGTTCCACCTCTTCCCAATAGTGCTATAGGCTGATGAGCAAGCTTTTAATACATGGGACTTTTGGAAGACACTCTAGATCCAAACCATGCATTTCCCTAAAGTCTCCAGAGTGAACACACCTTAAAGACACCTTGATTTTGACCTAGTGAGACAAATTTGGGATTTAGATTTCCAGAAGTGAAGATATTCCCTCCCTTTCTCCCTCCCTCTCTCCCTCCCTCTCTCCCTCCCTCCCTCTCTCCTTCTTCTTTCTCTCTCTCTCTCTCTCTTTCAGTTTTTCTTGCTGTGATAAACTAACCTGACAAGAGCAATTTAAGGAAGAAAAGCTTTATTTTGATTGACAGTTTGAGGATATTAGTTGGTCACGGTGGGGAAGTCATGACAGCAGGAGGCAGCTGGTTACTTCGCATTCACACTCAGGAAACAGAGGGAGGTGAATTCTATGCTTAGTTAGCTTTTCCTTTTTATGTAGTCCAGTACCACAACCCACTGAGCCGTGCTGCCTACATTTAGGGCAGATCTTTCCACATCATAACCTACCCCTAGTCTATATACTACTTCACAGTCCTGGTTGGAGGCTTTCGCCTCGGTGAGTCTAAATCTTGCCAAGTTGACAATCTCTGTCTCTGTCTCTCTCTCATTAAGGTTTTCTTAGAGTCCTTGAATTCAAGACCCCCTACCTAGGCCTGTAAGTCCTACACAAGTTTCATATTTGTTCAGATCTGGCTTTAAAACACATGCTTTTGGGGCCAGAGAGATGGCTTAGTGGCTAAGGGCACTGGCTGCTTCTTGCAGAAGACCCAGGTTCAAATCCCAGCACCCACATGGCAGCTAGCAATCATCTGAAACTCCAGTTCCAGGGGATCTGACCCCCTCTTGTGACCTCGAGGGCATTGCAGAACATGAGTACACTTATATACATGCAAGCAATACACTCATACACATAAAACGGATTATTTTTTTTTTAAAAAGAAGTTATCTTCTTTTATTTTGAATGTGCTTGTGAACTTGTGAAAAAACGGATTTGGATGCAGTAGGCCTGATTATAACATTGAACTGTATATTGTTCCTGCCATGCATATAAAACTATGTTGGGTTGTTTAGGGCACAAAGAAGCCTAAGAACATAGTTTTTAGCCTCAGGGAAATTGTGAACCTGGAATGGGCTAAACAACCGAATAGTATCAACTGTTTGTCTTTTTCAGTTGATGCTATGCAGCCTGGAACTCGCCAGACAGACCAGACTGGCCTTGCTCTCCAGTGACCCATTTGCCTCTGCTTCATGAGTGCTGGGACTGAAGACTTGTGCCGCTGTGCCTGGCTTTCAGTTGGCTCTTATCAGGATAACTGAATGTCAGATACTTCACACAAGTAAACTTATGACGATCACTCTTGCCTTGGAAGAAGATGCTATGTCTGTTATGGGCTGAACTGTGTTCTCAACCAAAGTTCCTGTGTTGAAGTCTCAACTGCCAGTACCTCAGAAAGTGACCGTATTGAAGGCGAGTCTGTAATCAAAATGGTTAAAGGAAAATGAGGTTCTCCACTCGGGCATAATTTGATCTGACAGATGAGAAAAGGACACAGACATGTACATAGGAAAGGCCACGCCAGGGAGGAAGGACCTGTGAAGCCTCATGTGCTAGTGCTTCTGTAATTCTAGCGCTAGGGAGACTGAGGCAGAGGATTTCTGAAAATTGGGGGCCAGCCTGGGTTGCAAAGTATGACCATGTTTCAAACAATGCAAAGCAAAACAAAACAGAAAGCAAAATAGAAAACGAAAGAACTCAACCATACCAGCCCCTGACAATTAGATGTCTAGCCTCAGGACTGCAAAGAAAGGCAATTTTTGTTGCCGAGTCACATGGCATTCTGTTATAGCAGGCTCAGCAAAGAAATACACATACTCCACGGCGGATGGCCTTACTATTAGCCACACTACACACATCCTGACTAACAGAGGTGCTTACTTTGGGTTTGAATGACTGGTTCTAAGGCAGGGTAAAGGAATTTTGGAGTAACTTTTTTTATTTATATGTGTATGTGCCACATGTGTGCAGTGCCCATGGAGGCCTGAAGAGAGTATCCAATTCCTAGAGCTGGAGTAACAGGTGGCTGTGAGCATGTTATAGGCATGCAACCACCACACCCAGTAATAGAGATAATCTCTTATACCTCCATCTCCACTGCCATAGTCTTCATTCCATTACTTAAATGTATTGGTTAGTGTGTAGCAGTCAGTTAAGGCTAGATTTTGCAGCAGTAACAAACATCCTCTGAATCTCATTGGTTTATCATTATCAAGTTTGTTTATTACTCATTTATTAACCAAGTTCATTATTACCCATATATGGAATGCTGGCTGCAAGGGCTTCTTTTTATGATAGCCCTTGGAGAGCCAAAGCAGAAAAGCGCTTTCATATTTTCTGGTGACTCAGTCAGGGACAGAAGAATAGAAAATAAAATGGCACATACAAGTTTTCACCTGCAAAGGACACACACCTCTTTCAAGCATATTTCATTGTTCAATGGAAGTCGTACGTCTGGACCTCGCTCCAAAGGAGGGTGAAAAGTATATTATGATGCAAATACTTATAGCTAGACTTGATAACTGCTACTAGGTACCTCTGACTGCAAGTAACAAAACATCTATTCAACAGTACCAGAAATAATGAGCCCAAAATGGGGCCTTTGCCAGTGAAGTTCAGTCACTGTGCTGTAGTTTGATCTGAACTATCTTCTGAAGATCTGTGTGTTAAGACTTGGTCTCCAGCCTCTGGTACTGATGGAAAATACTGGAAACTTTCAGAAGTAAGGCCTGAAGGAAGTAAGTTAGGTCGCCAGAGGGTGTTCACTTGAAGAAGCCTGGCTAACTGGTCTATTCCTCCTCTTCTCTCTGTTTCTCAGGTGTCAGGATGTGAGCAGTCTTGCACTTCCTGTTGTGATGTATTGCCTCACCACAGGCCCAGAGTGACAAGACCAAGAAATCATGGCTGAAACCTCCAAAAGAACCAGCTAAATTTATTAGCTCAGGTATTTTGTTATAGAAACAGAAAGCTGGGTGTATTGGTTACTTTTTTGTTGCTATGATGAAATACCATAACCAAGGCACCTTAAAGAAGAGTTTCTTTTGGCTTATGGTTCCAGAGGAAGGGTCCATAATGGCGTAGAAGGCATGGCAGGAGGTGGCTGGAGCAGAAAGCTGAGGGCTCACATCTTCAAGCACACACAGGAGGTACATACATACACACATATGTGCAGGAGAGAGAGAGAGAAACTACAAGTGGGATCAGGCTATGATGTCACTCTCAGTGACATGCTTCCTCCAATGAGGCCATGCCTCCTAAACCTCCATAACTGGGGACCTATGTGAGCCTTGAAACTGCACACTAGATAACTTGCTAGCCTAATGTCATTATCAAGCACCCAGGTTCCTTCATGTTCTGTCCGCACCATCTTCTCTTCATGGATGGCTCTCTTCGTGGTCTAAAAATGACTACATTTTCATATATCACACAAAGAGAACTGTACCCAGTGATAGGATAGAAAGCATCCCTGTCTCATTTTCCCCTTAAAAGAAATCTTTTTGATTTATTTGTATTTTATTTTTATGAGTGTTTAACACCCATGTGTGCAATTCCTGCAGAGGCCAGGAGCTGGAGTTATGGATGGTTCTTAGCTTCCATGTGGGGGCTGGAAACTGAACCAGGGTCTTCTGCAACAGCAGCCAGTGCTCTTGACCACTGAGCCATCTCCCCAGCCCGATATTTCCCTTTTTAAAAAACAGCTTCCCCAAGGCCCACTAGCAGATTTTCCTTCCATCCCATTGGCCAGGACTATATCACATGTTCTTGTCATATACTGACAGGAGGCTCCAGACCTCAAAACTGTTTCAAGTGACACAATATTGTATAGCGTTGCTTAAGGCGCCAGCTTTTTGCTCCTCAGATGAAGGGCACAGTTACTTGAAGGAGGATGAACTAAATTGGAATTCAGTTCTTAAGACAGAAAAGGCTGAGCATGGTGTCACAGGCCTGTAATCCCAGCAACTTGAGGAGCTAAAGCTTAGGAAGATCACAACTTCAAGGCCAGTTTGGGGACCTTAGTGAGATGAGACCTTGTCTTATAATTAAAAAAAAAAAGTAGGGAGCTGGAGAGATGGCTCAGTGGTTAAGAACAGGGGCTGCTCTTGAAGAGAACCTGGGTTTGGTTCCCAGCACCCTCATGGTGGCTCACAACCATCTGTAACTTCAGTTCCAGGGGATTTAACACCTTCTTCTAACCTCCGAGTCTCACACACCCTTAGAATACATGCAGGCAAAATATTCACATAAAGATAAATTTTAAAAAATTTAAATCAAATTTTAAAAGATTTTTAAAGGGCCGGAGATGCAGCTCAGTGATACAGCATTTGCTTTGCATGTCCAAGGCCCTGGGTTCTGTCCCCGAACCGGAAACAAGCAAAACAAAGCAGAAGACAAACATCAGCAAGAACACATGGAATTGTAGTTGGGTAGAAAACTGTGTCTTCTGCCCCAGGAAAGAAGGGCTGAGTGAAGGAGATGAGGGGGAAACTGCTCTGTCACCCACGTTTGCCTCTCAGAATGCCCACATTGCGTTTCTGAGGTGGTTTTCTGGGACTGCTTCCCAGATAAAAACTGAGGCATAGGATACACATAGACGGTTCTGACTCCAAAATCCTATTTATTGCACTTGGCTTTGCTGTCTCTTCATTCACTACATTACAGAGGAGAACATCAGAATTAAAATTCTCTGGAGGAGGACTTGGGATGTAGCTCATTTGGTAGAGTACTTGTCTGATATTCATGAAGCCCTGGGTTTGATTCTGAGCTCTGCATAAAACTATATATGAGTGTGCATACCTTTAATTCCAGTGCTTGGGAGGTGGAGGCAGAAAGATCAGAAGTTCAAGATCATCCTCAAATATAGCAAGTTTGAGGCCTGCCTAAGCTACACGAGACCCTGTTTCAAAAATAATAACAAGGGCTGGAGAGATGGCTCGTGATTAAGAGCACTTGCTGCTCTTTCAGAGGACCCAGGCTCAGTTCCCAGAACCCACATGGCTGTCAACAACAGTCCACAACTCCAATTCAGAAGATTTGACCCTCTCTGGCCTCCATGGGAATTGTGCCCACATTACATATTATGCACCTGTGTATTATGTAGACAGGGCTGGCCTCAGTCTCATAGAGATTCACCTGCCTCTGCATCTTGAGAGCTGAGATAAAAGTATGCACCCACACTTCTGGTCACAGTGGAGTTTTATTCAGTCATCAAGAATAAAATTATATTATTTATAGAAAAATGGATGAAACTGGAGATTATGATGTTAAGCAAAAAACAGCCTAATTTGGAAAGACAAGTATTACATATTTTCTCTCATATGCATAAATTAAAATTTAAAAAGACATTAAAGTATAAGAAGTATTATTGGGGAAGGGAAAAGGAGTTAACAGGAGAGGTGTGGGACAAGAGATGGTAACGGGATTCTGTACGATTAAAAAAACAATAAAAATAACAAAAGAACAACTGAAAGTTAACATATTAAAATACACCAGTGTGGGTGAGGACAGATTTGACTTCACAAGCTGGTTTGGAGATATGCACATATATAAATTCTGATCAGACCCAAGTCTCTGAGTATGCTAGGAAAGTGCTCCATCAATTGACCTCCATCCTCAGCCACCAACTCCAGGTTTTCTAAAGGCATCTTCTGCTGCGAGAGTGCTCCATTCCAGCACTTGTGTTTGTTTCTGTCTTCCTTGTAGACAAAGCCTTATAGACAGGTCCAAAATAATAAATATCTCTTATGACCCAGATCTCATTGTCCATCATGAGTTTGACCTATATAAGCTGAAATATTATGAAAAAAAATTTTAAACCTCATCCATTTTTCCAAGGTCTCTTCAGGTCAGCATATTTTTTAAAAAGGAAGATTTTTCTTAATTTATTTTAGCTGTCACTTCATTAAAAAAAGAAAGACTTCTAACTTGTCACTCAGCTCTCTCTTTGCAGGAATCGTGACAGACGCTATGTGAGGAAACAACCTAGTTCTAGGAACTGGTGACAGAAGCTGAGGTTTGTCACCTTCCCAGCTGTGTTTCAAATCCTACTTGGGTGTTTATTTGGGGCCCATGTGGTGGTGTATCCTTGACCCAGGGAGAACGGAGCTACCTGGCCATGGCCATTTTAGTGGACAAATGCTCAAATCACAAAGGCCTCTGTGATCAGACCCTAAGCAGAGGCCACACAGAGAAGAACCCTTAGAGTACTGTCTTCTCCTGTCTTCAAGGTGATATGTCTATGTCAGGGCTCACAATGAAAATGTATTTAGTACTTTTTTCAGTTGCTACGGTCAATACCCAAAAGAAGGGAGCTAAGATTTATTCTGGCTCATTGTTTAAGGAGATACAGTTCTGCCTAAGGACAAAGCTCAGTGGTAGAGTGTTTGCTTAGCATGTGTGAGACCCTAAGTTCAATTCTCAGCACCACACATAAAATAGAAAGGTTGAGAGGTGGACACAGGCCATCATGCTGGGGAGGCTTAGTAGTGGGAGCCTCTCATAGTTGGGGCAGCTGCTTGTATCCCATCTGTAGTCAAGGTGTCCTAGTAGAAATGGCCAGTTAGAACTCTCAAGGTCTACACCGCCCCCCCCCCCGCCCCAGTGACCCAGTTCCATCAGTGAGCCCATCTCCTAAATGTCCCACAGGCTCCCAAACCAGTGCTACCATCTGGCAGCCAGTACATGAACCTATGAGGACATCGAAACCGTTACAATGACAATTATAGTGGCTAACACCCTGCTGTGGTTTGAACACTTGGCCCCCAGCAGGTGTCAGCTCTTGGGAAAGGTTGTGGAACCTTTAGGAGGTGGAGCCTACCTGGAGGACGTGGGTCACCGGGGTGTGGGGGTGGAGAGGTGGAGGTGGTGGGTGGGATGGGCCTTGAGGCTTTATAGCTGGGCCCCACTTCCTTTCATTTCCTGTTTCCTCAGTGTGGATGCAATGTGACCAGCCGGCCTCCTGCACCTGTCAGTGTGTCCTCCCTGACTGCTACCACATCTTTCCTGCAAGGATGGACTGTCGTCCTCTGTAACTAAGTGAAAAATCAATCTCTTCTTCCTTAAGTTGCTTTTGTCAGAGTACTTTATTCAGCAACAGGAAATTAAGACAAACATATCAAACATTTGGTATCAATATTTTCATTGGTGGGCTGGAGAGATGGCGTGCAGTTAAGAGCACTGGCTGCTCTTGTAGAGTACCTGGGTTCGAGTCCCAGCACACACATGGCAGCTAACAACTATCCATAACTCCAGGAGGCCTCTTGATACCTTCTTCTGATCTCCTTGGGCATTGCACAACATGGGTGCACTTACACACATGCAAGCAATACATCCATACACATAAAAAATAAAAATAGGCTGGGCATGGTGGTTCATGCTTTTAATTCTAGTACTTGGAAGGCAGAGGCAGGCAGACCTCTGTGAGTTCAAGGCCAGCTGGTCTACACAGTGAGTTCCAGGCCAGCTGGAACTACAGGAAGATGGTGTCTCTAAAAGACCAAATATAAATAAATAAATAAATAATAAAATATTTTTTAAAGCCATTCTCACTAGTGTTGTTGCTACTGTTAGTAGACTGACTGATTTAAGCATCAAAATGTCCTGTAAATATGGGCTGAGGATGTGGTCAGATGACAGAGTGCTTTCCTAGCATGCCCATGGCCTGAGTTCAACTTTTAGCACCACATAAACCAGGTTTGGCTGCAGATGACTGGAATCCCAACACTTGAATATGGAGGAAGGAGGATCAGAAGTTCAAAATCATCTTTGGCCACACAGTGAACACAAAGTCATCCTAGACTGCATGAGACACGGTCTCAAAAAATTATATATAGCCTATACATTGACATTATTCTACTTAATCATCAAAATGAGGTACAAGTTGCCGTTATTATTTTAAAAATACTTTGCTTATTGTTTTTATTTTATGTGTATGGTGTATTGGCTGCATGTATGTAAGTGCACCCATGTCGTGCAATGCCCATGGAGGTCAGAAGGGGGCATCAGGTCCCCTGGAACTGGAGTTGTGGATAGTTGTTAACTACCATGTGGATGTTGGAATCTGAACGTGGGTCCTCTGTAAGAGCAGCCACTGAGCCATATCTCAAGACCCCAGGTAGCCATTACTCTTATAATAATGTACAGTTTATAGTTCAGACTGTGGGGTCAAAGACTGTGTTGGTCAGGTGAGTTTGAGAAGTTACTTAAACTTGTTAAGCTTCAGTTTTCCTTGTCCATAAAATAACAGATATTATATGCTCCATCGAGTTCTTGGGAGGATTAAACAGCAGCATGTCTGTAAAGCATTTCATAATACCGCCCTTGCTTAGTGTGAGGGTTTGATACTTGGCAGCTTTCATCAGTTACTGGAGGGAAGGTGCTCCGTTGCTGTTTCAAAGCCTTCAAGAAGAGCTGACCTTCTAGCTGTTCTCTATCTGTGCCCTGTAAGAATCTGGAAGTAGGACAGCTGAGATGGCTTGGCAGGCTTGACAACCCAGGACACATGCAGTGGAAGGAGAAAGCCAACTCCTGCAAGTTGTCCTCTGACCTCCACATGAGCACTGTGACATGTAGACCCACACTTATGCACACACAATAAATAAATATATGTAATAATCAAATTCCTTTAAAAAAAGAATCTGCATAATTCAAGGGATTGAATCTTGGGACTAGTGAACTCCAGGAAAATTCGTTTACCACTGAGCTACACCCAAGCCCTGGGGTCTAGAAGAGTCTGAGATTTCCTTAGAGGTGGTATAGAAGGAAAAAGATAGCAGAATGAAGGACTCCGTAGATAAACCATGATTTTTTGACGGTGGATAAAGGGCGGTCCACGGGTACCTTGCCGGCCAACTTAGCTTGGCAGTCACACGGCAGTGAAGGAACCCAGGAAGATGGAGAGGCAGAGGGTCTGCCTTGGGTTTGGTACCAAGCTTCTTCTCTGTCTTTCTCACCTCCAACAACAGGAGGTAAAAAATACTCCGATCTGTGCCTGACCTGGTTCATGACAGCCTGCGGGGTGGCAGGGAGGAGGGGGAATTTAGGGTATTCGCTGCTGCAGCTTCCATGTCAGAGAGAGGAGGACAGCATGAGTCTTTGTGAGCTGGGCCCTGAAATAGAGCGAGACGCTGCTGCAAAATGAATATTCAGGCAGGAATGTTGAAGCCAGGTTTTCTTCTGACTTGAGTTTGTTTGGAGGAAATATTGGTAGATAAGTAAAAATAAAACACTAGAGCTGGTCCATGGATCTGCTTCACACATGCTCTTCCCTCTCCTTCCTCTTTTATTATTATTTTTAGTGCTGGGCAAGCATGATGCTCGGCCAGTACTCTGCATCTTAGCTAGACCCCCTAGCCCATGATCTGATTGTCCTTTCTCTCAGAGCTGGGGCTCCTTTCCCTCCCAGCCACTTTTCTTTCCACTAATGTCTCCTGAGGGTTAAACCTACAGCAGACCCTGGTAGATATTCCAGGGGACACGGGATCAGGGATTTGAGTCGGTGCCTACCCTCAGCAAAGGTACCAAACGAATGACTTCAACAATGAAGTCACAGTGACAGATGGCAAACAGGAATGGATTCAAACATAGGGCTTAAGAGTGAGCCAAGGCCAGCCCGCCTAGTGTAGCAGTTAAGAGACAAAGTCTCTGAGAAAGTGATATTTGAACCAAGACCTGGAGAGCAGCAGAAATTAGCAGCAAGTGGGCGGCGGGATGTGGGCGGGGAGGCTAAGCATTTTCAAAAAACAAGGAAGCGCGTGCCACAGAAGCACAAAATGCAGAGACGGGTCATGTGGAGCTGGTGAGATGGAACCCGGGTGGGCTGGCTTGCCTTCCTGGCATTGGATGGCTCCCGTTCAGTTCCCATACGTGTGGAGGGGAGAAAGAAGGCTCTCCTACTTTCTGGGCCACAGGCTTTCATACCACTGGAGTAATTTAGGCTCAGCTGAGGCCTTCTGCAGACTTCCGTAGTGCCCAGTGGCTCTCTTCTCATCATTGATGGAGTCACATAGCTTTTACTTGAGAGCTCAGCTGCTTTCAAGCACCAAGACAAGCACTACTCTTGCTTAGAAATTTCAGGTGCCTTCCTTTCATGCCTAGACGATCTAGTTTCCTTTTTCCTCCTTTGGAGACACGGTGTCATATAGCCCAGGCTGGCCTTGAGCTAGTTATGTAGTCAGAGGTAACTTTGAGCTCCTGATCCTCCTGCCTCTACCTCCTGAGTGCTAGGATTACAGGTGTACACCACTATTTCCAGTTGTGGTGAAACTGGAACCTAGGGCTATCTACGTGCCAGGCCAGCACTCTGTCTTCTGAGTTCCATGCCCAGTCCTTGGTTCTGTATTTGTGACAGGATCTGATGTATCCCAGGCTGGCTTCCAGTACTGTACAGATGAAGTTGGCGTCCCGCCCCTGCCCCTCCTGCGGCCACCTCCAGGTGCTGGGCTGACAGGTGTGTGCTTCCACACCCAGCTTTGGTTTTCCTCCTTTAACCAGCCATCTTTGTATCTCAGTAAAGAAACAAAGTCCCTACTTTGGCTCAGCTTCAAAGACTGGCACCTCTCTCACTGTCAATCATTATAGCAAGAACAGTTCCCACCCACAGGCCTTTAATCATTTCATTGCAGTAGAGTTGAGCCTGAGCCTGCTTAGGGTCCAGGGCTCAAGGATGTGAGAGTGAACTAAACCCCACGGGAGCCTTCTTGTGAGCATCTTAGAGATTACCTGCACCAAGTGCCTTCTCTTCGTTCTGTCTTGATCTCCACCAATGCTAGGACTGTTAGTAGCACCCACTTTTTAGGTGAGGAAACTGAGTCAAAGAGAGTTGAAACAATGAGCCCTGAGTCCCATTTCTTTTTTCTCCTTATGTATCTATGTGGTGTACATGCCTCTGTGTGTGCATGTATGTGTGTATGTGTGTGAAGGCCCAAGGCTGATGTCATTAGTCTTCCACTATGTCTATCCACCTTTATTAATTGAGGCAGGGTCTCTCGACTGAACCCAGGGCTTTCCGGTTGGGCTAGCCAGCTTGCTCTATAGCGCTCCTTTCTTTGTATGATTATTGGAATTATGGGCAGGCTGCCATACCCACCAGACATTTGTATGGATTCTTTGACTCTGAACTCTGGTGCTTGGACCACTGGGTCATCTCTTCAGTCCAGAAAGTCCCACTTCTGATTGGTGATAGAGCTGGGATTGGAACCTGTCTGATCTAAAAGTTTAAGCTCTTAACAAGCATTGACTGCTCCCTCCACCCATCTTTCTGTCTGGGAATTTTTACAAGTGTCCTGAAATTGTAATGCTTACTGGCTTTGTAGGTGTCAATGTAGGATAGATTCGTGAGGTGAAGTACTGTTTTATGGCCTTCATGATTTGAAATGTTCCACCAGACAGGTGGAAAACACCATTTCCTTAACCTATATCCAAACACTTTTGCTCTTTTCATATAAATACAAAGACCAAGCTCCCGTGAAACACCCCCCCTGACACTGAAGGACAGGATGCCTCTGGGACATTAACAGGGCTTCTTGCTGTTTTGGAAAATGAGGTCCTTGACAACAGCACCACATTCATCTGAGCTGCTAGAGACATGCAGTTCTATTAGTCTGCACTTTCAGCTCCTTCATCCATGAAGAGTTCCTAGAGGCTTGTTTAACCATTATTATTAATGATCGATAAATAAAATAAATAAAATGATCGATAAATAAAATAAAATAAAAAAAACAATAATGATTGATTGGTTTTTATCACATAAGCGTATTGCCTGCATGTATGTAAGTGCTTCTGTGTTGTGCAGTGCCCGTGGAGGTCAGAAGAGGGCGTCAGATCCGTGGAACTAGAGTTATGGATGGTTGTAGGCTGCCATGTGGGTATGGGAACCTCGGTCCTCTGCAAGAGCAGTCAGTGCTCTTAACTGCTGAGTTATCTTTTAGTTCCCATTATTTTTTATAGTGAGTTTAAGATGAAAGGGCCAACAGTATTCAGATGAGTGCCATTGTACTCCTCTGCAATCCTCTCGTGGTCATTAAAAGTAGGTGACAAGGACTGGGGAGATGGCTCAGTGAGCAGAACACTTGCCATATAAGCATGAGAACCTGAGTTCGAATTACCAGAACCCATATAAAAGCCAGATGCTATAGCACATACAGCTGTGCTCCCTGTACCCCACAGGGAGATGGGAGGTGGCTGTGGCTGTGTGTGAGCATTTTTACTCTGGTAGACATATTGGACTGTAAAGTATTTTATTCCTCCTTCATGTGACACTTTAGACTTTATATTTATTTTTCAAATATGTGCACATAGGTAGATTACAATCTTTATGGATCTTGACTCAGGATAGTAAAGACAATGTTTGAAAAACATTTTGGCTGGTGGTGGGGAGGATGTTAACAAGATGGCTCAGGAAGTAAAGGTACTTGCTGTGTCCTGAAATGGATCCCTGGAACTCATGTAAAGATAGAAGGATAGAACTGACTCCACAGAATTGTCCTCTGACCTCTACACTCACACCATAGCATATGTGTACACCCACAGTTACATATACACAATAATCATACAACATTCAAAAATAAGAAAAAAATTGTTCTAAGAAATGAGAGCTGTGGCTGAGCCTGTAATCTCAGAACTTGAGAGGCAGAGGCAGGTGGATCTCTGAGTTCAAGGCCAACCTGGTTGGTCTACGTAGAGAGTTTCAGCCCAGCCATGGCTATACAGTGAAGACTTTTCTCAAAAAAAATAAAAATAAAAAAAATAAATAAATAAAACCCCTAAATCTCCCTCAAAATAATAAAAGGGAAATGGGACCGTGACGGAAGTAGAAGCTTAAAAACAAAAACAAAAACCACAAAACCAACAACAACAAAAATAACTCCTCTTTGAGACAATCTTGCATAGCTCAGGCTGGCCTGGAACAAGTGATCCTGTCTTGACTTCCTGAATACTAAGGTTACAGGTCTGAGCAAACATATCTTCAGCTTAAGAACTATTGGTTTTGAGGAAATGAGACTATGTGTGTGACAGAATTTGTATAGCAAAATAACGAGTCGTTCCTCAAAGACTCCTTAGCAATCGAGAGTTTGTTGTACTGATGGTCACTGCTCCAAAGATCTTGGTACTTTGCTCCAGGGACTAATTTCAGAGGAAAGGCAGGATTTTATTTGCCACTCACCACTTGAGAATTGAGAATTTTCTAGAGTTTTGTTTATCACAGAAGTCTTTTTTATTTTTGCGCCGTCTATTTCTGCAGTAAAAAAAAAAAAAATGTATAGGTTGGGTGTGGTGTCTCAGATCTCTAATCCCAGCACTTTGGTGGCAGAGGCAGGAAAATTAAGTCCAAGGCCAGCCTGGGGTACACAGTGAATTTCAAGCCAGCCTATGCTACTACGCCAAACCCCATGTCACCAAAAGAGATGGCATGGCACAGCACAGTTACAGGCCAATCAGAGTGGATGTTGACTCAGTCCAGCTGGCCAAGCCTACATTTGTGTGCTCTATGTGGCCTAGGCAGGCCTCAAACTTGACAGCTTTCTGCCTTAGTTTCCCAAGTAGCAGGGATGACTAGCATAGCCCCATTCTGGGGCTCATTCTGGTACATTCTGATTGAATATTCCCCATTAAGAAATTGCCCTTCCCACAGGTTAACTATTACAAATCATGGTGAACTTGGAAAGTCCTGTTCTTCCCATAGCAAATACTATCAACCAAGTATTCTTCCAGACTTGAGATGATCCATCAAGGAGAAGGGAAATGATATGTTTATGGACAGTGAGAGACTATTTAACGTATTTATTCAATTGATCAACATGAGATGATATCACGGTATGATTTATCCTAAAGAGGACTCACTTTCACTTCCTATGTCACAGGCACTTTGTAATTAGGCTTGAGTGGTTTGACACTGTGGGAAATTCCAAAGCAAGAACTGACAAACATGCTTTGAAGAAAGGAGGAGATGGCCAGTGAGACAGTTTCCATGAGAAAATATGCTTTAAAAAAAAAGGATTTATTTATTTTTTTTGTATGTGTGTTGGGGGTATGTACATGTTTGTAGAGGCCAAGGGGTTAGGTAGATCTCCTTGGAGATGGAGTTATAGGCAGTTGTGAGCTACCCCACATGGGTGTCGGGAACCAAACTCAGGACCTCTGCAAGAACAGTATGCATTCCTAACTCCTGAGCCATTTCTCTACCACAGATAGAAGTTCTTATGAGTAGTTCTTTCATCCCTTTTTTGAAACATATTGGAACTTGAAAAAAGTTCTGGCTTATTTATTTTTATGTGTATGAGTGTTCTACCTTCATGGATTTAAGTGCATCAGTGTCATACAATGCCTGTGGAAGCCAGAAGAGGGCATCAGATGCCTTGGAACTGGAGTTTCAGAAGGTTGTTAGCTGTCATGTGGGTGCTGGGAACTAAATCCAGGGCCTTCTGCAAGAGGAACCAGTGCTCTTAATCACTGAGCCACCTCTCCAGCCCCAACATACTGGAACTGTGGACTTGCTAGATCTTCAGTTAAGTTCTAGTGGAGATCAAGAGCTCATATTCCAGTGCAGGAGATCAACATCAAACAAGTAAACAAAAGTCAACATCATGTTCAATTGGGGTCAATGTTCATCCTCACCCCATGTATAGTTTTATTTAAAAACTCCCACATGCAGGACTGGAAAGATGGCTCAGTGGTTAAGAGCACTGGCTGTTCCTACAGAAGACCTGGGTTTGAATTCCAGCACCCACATGGTGGCTATCAACTGTCCGTTGCTCCAGGCAGGGGATCCTATGCCTTCTTCTGTTCTCTACCAGCATTGCATGGCCTGGGTGTACTTACATACATGCAGGCAATGCAGGCATTACACTTAAAATAAGAATAATGAATAAAATATTTTTTAAAAAGACACACACATGCATGCACATGACCCTCAGCAAATCTTCATGGACCTCCCGCCATTTACTTCATCCATGCTGACACTCCTGCTTAGATGCTGACAATAGCTCCATAGAAACACATAGGCATCGTATGCCTGTAATTCCAGCAAAGCACAGGCTCTAGGCAAGAAAGAAATCACTGAGTCCCAATAACTAGGATTTCAGTAGCTGTGCTATCTACAGAAATAGGGAAGGTAGGCAAACAAGTCTGACAGGCAGAGAGGTCAGGGAAGTAACAGTTCTGTTATGGATTCTTTATATAATGTGTATTTGACAGTGGAGCGGCATATCAGAAAGGTAGTTCCAAGGACAAGTTTAATTTGAAGATGTAAATTTCAGAAGAATATATAGATACATGATATATTTATATCTATTGGAACCGGGTGTTTAGCTCAGAGGTATAACACTTGCCTAGTGAGATGCTGCGTTCAATTGACAGTGCTGAAAAACCAATAAAATAAAATATTGTGAATTTGTACATACAGATATATATATATATATACATATATATATATTCCCTTTTCTTTTCTTTTTTTTTTGAGACACAGTCACACTATAAAGGCTGGGCTAACCTGGAACTCACTATGTAGACCAGGCTGGCCTCAAACTCACAGAGATTCACTTGCTTCTGCCGTCCAAGTTCTGGGATTAAAGATGTGTGCCACCATGCCTGGCCCTCTTTTTCTTTTTGATACAGGGCCTCATGTGGCCTGGGCTGATCTCCAGTTCATTATGTTGTCATGGATGACCTTGAACTTCTAATCTTCCTACTTCTGCCTGCCAAGGGCTGAGAGTACAGGCCTGTGCTACCACACCTGGCTTTAATGTCATGCTGTGGAGTGAGCCAGGGCTTCCTGCATGGTAGGCAAGCACTCTACCAGCTGATCTGCATCTCCACTGCACGTATAGATTTATTTAAAGACAGATACATTCGGTGCTGTAGGAGCTGACACTGGAAGGTGGCTGTATTTTCCAAATTTTTAAATACTTGCTTAGCAAAATTCTGAGTAATTAGAAGAAAGAACTTAGAGAAGAGGGAGAGAGATCAAATTTTTCCATAGACTATGTATCTTAATAAAACAAAGTTTTGATCTTTGTGAGTACCTTTTAGCAAGGACTTAGTAGTATTCATGAGACATGAGCTGTGGACACCACCTGCTGGCCATTTCTTAGCATTTTTCAATGCTTTGGGGTAGAAGTCCTAATTGCAGAAGGAAGATGGACGTTGCTTTCCCCAATAACTTACAGTCTTTCAGTGGGAAGATAAGAGATGCCTGTGGGAAGAACTGGGATTGGAACAGAGAGTTTGATTTGAATTCCATCTTTGCTTCAACAAATGACACACCTACTAGGTCCTAGACTCTAGAGCAGTCCAGCGAAGTTTCCTGGGTAAGGGAAATGTTCTGTCTGTGTCTACTATGGTAGCCATTAGTCACATGTGGCAGATAAACACTTGAAATGTGGCTCTAATGGTTTAGAAACATACTTTTTCATTTTAACCATGTTAAATTTAAAGGGACTTGGGAGACAGACAGCTCAGTTAATAAAGTACTTGCTTTGTAAGCACTGAACCAGAATTCAATCCCTAGCACCCATGTAAAAAGCCTGAGTGGCAGCTTACACTTGTAGTCCCAGTAGACAGGAGGATCTGTGTAGCTCACTGATCGACCAGCCTATCCTAATCAGTAAGCTCTATGTCCCAATGAGAGACTCTGTCTCAAAAAACAAGGTGGATGGCTCCTGAGGAACAGCATCCAAGGCTGACGGGCTGTCACACGCATGCACACATGATGGAACCTGCACACACACAGACATGTACACAGACACAACTGAAGTTGTCACCTATATCTAGCAGAAGAGTCCGTTTCTGTCTCTGGACAACACAAGGTTTTATGCTAGCTGATGGGCGTAATTTGGCACTCCTAGCCCCATACATAGTTTACAGAAGGCAACCGAGAACCATGCATTTGAACATAACCTCCATACAGTGGAAGTCGAACGTGCCACCCACAGCCCTCTACCTATCACTAAAGTTTTCATTAAGTGCCTGCTGTGATTCAAAAGGAAAAACAGGGACTATGCATTCCACAAGTCTAGTTCTCTTAGAAACATTCTGTCTGGATCGAATCAGTCCATGTGGTGTTTTGTATCCCCCCTCCCCTCTTTCCGAGATGGGAGACTGTATCAGCTTGTGGTGAGAAAGTCATCCCAGTCAATGAATAATCAAAGGCAACGCCAAGCAGATGATGAGTCTTGGCCTCTCTCCTGTGAAGCCACCCACTAAGCAGAATTCAATAAATCTGTTCAGGCTTAGCATATTCTTCAGGGTAATTGGTTGCAGTTTTCTCAGATTCTTTGATTGGTTAACTTTATCCTGGGCCTAGTCCAAGCTAATAAAACAGAGAGTGAAGAAAAGTTTCTGCTTTCAGTTTTAAGTTTCAGGGAGGGATCACAACATTCGTTCTAACAATGCTGGAAAAAAAAAAAATGTTTGTTCATGTTTCCCCATCCTGAGTCCTGGCAACATCTGGGCTTCTGTAATTTTCCCAGATGGCTTCCTTCTCCTGGGAGAGGGCTGCAGGTGACTTGGAGAGAAAATCACAAAATGCCAGGCAATTAAATTAATTATGGCCCTGTCCATGCAGGTTGGAAGCTTTTCAAATCACAGGGCTCAGGAGCTGTGAGTTTAAACAAGAGGCATGCTCCACATGCTGTAAACCGTGGAGGATGTGGTTTCGAACTCTACCTTCATCAGCTGTGACCTAGGGTAAGGTCTTGAGCTCTCTGAGCTTCCTTCTTGCCAGAAAAATAGACATACTGCTGGGCTCGACGGATGGCTCAGGAGTTAATGACACTGGCTGTTCTTGCAGAGGACCCAGGATCGATTCCCAGCACCCACATGGCAGCTAACAACTGTCTGTAACTCCAGGACCAGGGGATCCTCTTCTGACCTCCACTGGCACTGCATGACACAGGTACCCCTACCTGCAAGCAGGTGGGCATACACTCATATGCATAAAAAAATAAATTAAAAATATTTTTTAAATGAACATATTGCTGCCCATCTCCACAGATGCTGGGAGAAGGGGTAAATAAAGCCCTTTAAAGCATGAGGCAGGGCTTGGCATGTCATAGGGACCCTCAAAGAGTAGTCATATCACCCCTTCTTTGTTGTGATATGCTGGGCTCCTGAGAAAGACAAAATGCTTGACCTAACACTTTTGTGTGTCCCATGGGTGTGGATTACATTGTGCTGGTTTTGTGTCCCCCAAATTCATGCCAAAATTCTCAGCTCCTGTATTGAAAATAGAGTCTTAAAGGAGGTTGGAGATTAAAATGTGCTACATTAAAATGAAACCAGCAGAGTGGACCCTGATCCAATATGTTAATCCAGTTCTTTCACCCTACGTTTTGATTGTTTGTTTCCTTTAGAAATCAGACATTAAAGATTAGGATATTCAAGGCTGGGTGTGGTAGCATATGGTATTTCTAATCTTAGTACACAAGAGGCAAAGACAGAAGGATTGTGAGCTCTGGGACATCCTGAGGTACATAGCAATATCCTGTCTCAAGAGGAGATGGGATGGTAAGAGAGAGAAAAAGAGGAGTAAAAAAATAGGAGTTAATGACACTGGCTGTTCTTGCAGAGGACCCAGGATCGATTCCCAGCACCCACATGGCAGCTAACAACTGTAACTCCAGGTCTAGGGGATCCTCTTCTGACCTCCACTGGCACTGTATGACATAGGAAGGAGGAAGAGGAGGTGGGGAAGGAGGAGGGGGAGGGGGAGGAGAAGAGGAGGAGGAGCATGGGGGGAGGGGGAGGAGGGGGAATTGTTATTCCTCAGGTGTTGGGAATTAAGCTGGAAAAGAGCAGTCACTTGCTGCTGGCTCACTTTGAAGACTGTATTAGCTGAAGAAAACTGTTCGACCATTGGTCATGCTTCCCTCACGCATGGCTTGCCCCCACACCTAGATGTTAAAGACCTTAAAGACTGATGTTCTTGCTCCAGCGTAGGACAAACTGGCATGGCCAGCATAGTCTCAGAGCTGTCTATGGCGTTGGTGGACACCTTTAATGAAGGGCTTACATGTCAACTTCTTTGTCCAGTCTCGCTCTGTCCCTTCTGTTTCACAAGTGTGATCCCCGAAAGCACTCCCTCATAAACGGCCTGCGGCTGACCTTCACAGCACCTGCTTCTCAGCCACGTTGCCACAGTGTGCCCTGTTGAAGGTGAAGCTTGGATGAATGCACAAAGCAAAAGGTCTTCGGGTCCTCCCCATAGGATGGCTATGCTCCAGGCAACTGTGCAGCAAAGGCAGATGGCTTGTGATATACAGAGGAATTCACGAATTCTCTAGCAGTGATGACCATGCCAACAATCCCTTTGGAATGGTCCTTTATGTGCTGGCCACCCACACCCACATGACCTTGCAGCACGCCTCAGCTGGTAGAACTGAGGATGTGCACTTGACTCAGAGGAAGTCATCTTCAGGGCAGTCAGCAGGCTATGAGGTGGCCTTTTGCAAGTGTTCTGTTAGATGGTTCTGTTAACCTAGCCAAGACCTTCTAAGGTTGTGTTCATTGCCACCTTTGCTTACTAGCCATTAGGGAGAAGACAGGCCTGAGACAGGTAGTCATGGGATCAACCTTGACATCAGTCACAAGGTCTTGAGCAGTTTCCAAAAGGAGTAAATAACTTCTAGTCCAAATCAAATCTCAGCGAGTGTGCTGGGCAGAGAGGAACATTTTAAGAACACCAATGGGGAGGCAGAGGATGACTGACGATCATCAGCAGGGTAGATAAAGATGGAACCCAGGTGCCAGGGGCCAATCTTCCCTTGCATAGAGCAGAAGACTTGTCTGTGAAAGTGTATCTAGCTTGCTCTAATTGTGCTTGCTGCATCTTTCTGTCTTGTTGAATTCATTATAAGCCATGAGACACTCCATATAACCATCCTGTTGGCAATTTTTCCTTCCCTGAATGTGTCACACACTAGTGCCTCTGCCTAGAATATTCTGCATCCCCTCCTCCCACCCTTCTATTCCATTTGCTTAGCAGAAAAAAAAAAGTATAACTGTGAAAGTTAATTCTGATTGTCAGTTTGATGGGATTCAGACTCACCATGGAAACAAATCTTTGGGCACATGGGAGGGATTATCTAGATTAGGTTAACTGAGTTGGGAAGACCCACTCTACATGGGAATGATCTAGTCCATGGGTTGGATCCCAAACTGAATAATAAACGAGAAAGCAGGCTGAACATAGGCATTCATTTGTCTGTGTTTCCTGATTATTCATGCAGTGTGCCAGCTGCCCCACGCTCCTGCCATCAGCCTTTCCCCACCATGATGGACTTCCCTTTGAACTATAAGCCAAAATAAACCTTTCCTCTCTTCAGATGCTTTTGTTGAGTATTTTGACACAGAAACAAGGAAAGTTTCTCTCCTAGTTAGCTTCAGCTGTCAGCTTGCACAGCCCAGAGCTATCTGAGGGAGTCTCATTTGGGGAATTGCCTTGATCTGATTGGCCTGTGGGCATGTCTGTGGGGTATTTTCTTGATTGCTAATTGATTTAGGAGGGCACAACCCACTTGGGCAGTAGTCTTGGGTTGTATAAGAAAGCTGGCTGAGCACAAGTGAGAGGAGCGAGCATGGAAGAAGGATTCCTCCACGATTTCTGCTTCAGTTCCTGTGGTTGCTGCTTGAATTCCCTGCTCCGACTTCCCTCTGTGACCAACTGGGACCTGGAATTGTAAACTGAAACAAACCCTTTCCTTCCCAAGTTGTCTTCGGTCATGGTGTTTATCACAGCATAAGAAAGCAGCTTAGAACAATGACTAATACAATACTGGGTACCTTTTTCCCTCTGTTCAAAAGTCACTTCAGTTCTGAATCAGTGTTCAGCTCTTTGATTTGGATACTTTCTGCAGTTTTCCTCCACAGTACCTGCGCCGACTTGTCAACCTCTACAAGTGACTGTTACGTGGTGTCTCTGTGACCCACTAGGCGAAAAGCAACTTGAGATTCAAGCCTGGTTCTGTTTCTCACCATTGTGTAACTTCTCCTGTGCTTCCAGGAAGACAGACACCCCAAATACTTGTCAAACAAATGCTAGGGGCTTTGTGTATTGAATGGTGGCTGAGTCAAATCAGAGCTTTCTTCAGGAGAATAACACAGAGATGAGGATTAGGGTGCCGCAGAGGTCCTCAGACTGTGGCCAGGTGTTCCTGAAGGTGCTTGAAACCTCTTTAACATGTCTGCCATATTCATATTACTGTGCAGGCAATATTTGCCATTTGAAAATTCTCATGCTTTCCAGAGTACAAAAGATGTAAAGACTTCATTTTTCTTTTTCCTGTTGTTGCGCTGGTGATCAAACTCAGGGTCACACATGTGCAGAGCTGAGTAGCAAGTCCTCGGGCACTGAGCGGATCCCTAGCACCTGAGAAACTCATTTCTATGGTTTTGGGCCCCACGTTGTAACCACATGTTAGGTATGGTAGTACACACCTGTAATCCCAGCACTTGGAAAGCCGAGACAGGAAAAATCCCAAGTTTGAGGCCAGCCTGGACGATAGAGTAAGACCCTTTTTCAAGAACAACCCCAAAATACACATAGACAAATGTTTTTAGGATTGTTAATAAGCTTAAAAGCACGGAGGAGTGCTGAGACTAGAAGGTTTCAGAACAATGGGACCAAGTATAAGGCGACTTCTTTTGGGTAGAAGAGAAAAACTCAACTGCTCTGTCTGCAAGTCAGCATCTCTTCCCGTCATTTCTTGGGCTTTTTTTCTGTGTTGGCTTCCTGTCATGTAGGGGCTGGGTGACTTTCAGCAGCTCCAGGCTCACATACTATTAGCTTAGCAAGCCCAATACATCTTTTCCAGTGCCCCGATATAGACTGTTGTTGGCCTAGCTTCTGTCACATTTCCATTCCTAAGCTAATCACGAGGACTCCAACTGGCTGGTCTTGGCCTTCTGTTTCTCTCTAGAATATGGAGTTGTGAAAGTCTCTGTAGTGAGCCATTTGGGGTGGCGACCAGAGGAAAATGAGAAGGAAAAATGGATTCCAGACAGTGTAACCATAGCAACATTTTAATCAACAATGGACTTCACTTAAGACAGTAGTCTTACTATGGACTGGTTGTGAAACCATGGTAGAGGACTTGTCATGCTCGAGGCCCTGGATTCAAATTCAATCTGTAGCAATGCAAAAACAAGAAGATGGTGGTCTTAAATGATGATGTCACATCATTTAGATGTAGAACAATGTATCACTCATGCATGGCTGAGACGTTTTTCCTGATGCTGGTGTGAAGGAACCTGCACCATGAATTGTTATCGAGCACAACACTTAAAATTACACACAGTACAGAAAACTCGATGATAATAATAAAAGGCTGCGTCCCTACTTTATGTATTTACTGTCCTTTTATTGGTCATTTGAGGAGCTTTTTGTTCTTGTGTTTTAGTGGTGCTAGGGATTGAATCCAGGGCCTTGAGCACCCTAGGCAAGAGCTCAGCCATGGGGCTGCTTCCCAGCCCAATAGTTATTTTATTTTTTTCTTCTTTTAAGATTTAATTTTTTATTTGTGTGTGTGTGTGTGTGTGTGTGTGTGTGTGTGTGTGTGTGGTGCCTGGGGAGGCCAGAAGAGAGCATCAGGGACTGAAGTTATAGACTTTGAGCACTGCCATGAGGATGCTGGAAACTGAATGTAGGCTCTCTGGAAGAAGAGCTGTGCTCTTAACCCTTGAGCATCCCATCGCTCCAATCCCTACTCCTACCCCATGGCTACTTTAGAGTATACTCCTTGTATTGTAAAAACAGATTGAGCCAGGTGTGGTGGCTCATGTCTGTAAATTCTAGTACTTGGGAGGCTGAGGCAGGAAATTGCCATGAGTTCGAGTCAGTCTGGATTACGTGGTGAATACTAGGTCAGGTAGCGTGAGAGTGAGGACCCCGTCACACAGCAACACCCACAACAAAGATGTAGCTCAGTTGGCAAAGTCCTGGCCCAGCATAATGAAGCCATGGGTACAGTTTCCAGTACCACATGAATTGGTGTGGTGGTACATACCTGTAATCAGAGCATTTAGGAGGGGGAGGTAAGAGCATCAAAAGTTCAGGGTCATCCTCAGCCACATAACAAAAGCCACGTGGGCTGTAAAGCAGTAGCCATGTCCCACCAACAGCCTCATTTGGCCCATTGATGTCTCCTGATTGGATCCAGAGGCCAAGCAGAATGGCTGACCTGCACCATCTGAGTCTGTATGAGTCCATTCAATGGCAGTTATATAACAATGAAATCATCTCATAACACATCCTCAGAATGTTTCCCTGTTAGGTAGTGTGTCTGTGTTTACAATGACAGAAGAAAATAAACAGACAGAAAGAAACCAGACTCGGAGGGCCACCAGGACCGGCATCATCGGTCGAGTGCGCCTGAGGAACTGGCTGGGTCCTCTTTTCTTTCCTCCTTTCTTCTGGGGGTTCGAGGGGTAGTCCTTAACTGGCTGTTAGGTGCAGCCTCCTGAAGGCTGCTCCCCCGGCTGCCTCCAGGAACGCTGGGAACTGGCAGAGAGGTATGAACGAGCTACCCTCGCCCTCTCAGAGTCCTCAGGGTTGGGAGGAACAAGGCCGTTCTCTGGGCCAATGGTTTGCTCTTCTGCTCTCAGCATCTGGGGGGAGGGAGGGAAGGAGAGCCATCTTTCAGGTTGTCGGTGTGGTTGAGGGCTTCCATGAAAGGCAATGTGTGGCAGCGGGGTCAGTGGAGAGTGTGCACAGGTAACCCTGTGCTATGGCAGTGTCTCAGTCCTTGAAGGAAAGAATTAAGTCAAGAGACATAGATGTTTGAACAGAAGTTGAATTAACAAAGCAAACACTCCAAAGAGATTGGATTGGGCCCGAGGGGGGATCAGCCCAGCGGAGTCTATGTTGTGGACTTCATGGGAGTGTTTGCAAATCTTACAAGGTACATGGCCTATCAATGAGGTAAGGTAACTCTTTTTCCCTCTTAAATCATGGTGGACCCTTGATTGATTGATATCCCTTTTAAGGTATTCCTTCCCAGGATTTCCACAGAAGGGGAGGGGTGTCAAAACTGCAATGCAGGTGACAGTATAATGACATTGGGACTTTTAATTTTTTTTAAATGTGTATGAGTATTTTGTCTTCATGTCTGTAAGTACACCCATTTTGTGCAATGCCTGCAGAGGCCAGAAGAGGGTGCCTGGTCCCTTGAAACTGGAATTTTGGACAATAGTTAGCTACCATGTAGGTGCTGGGACCCAAACTCAAGTCTTCTGCAACAGCAACCAGTGCTTTAATCACTGAGCCATCTCTCCAGCGCCCTCTACTCCTCTGTACCCCGGACATCAGACCTTTTATAAAGGCGTGTGTGTGACAGAATGCACAGAATGGTACAGGAGGGGCAACCTAACACAGCTTCAAGGATGCGTAACCACAGGCAAGCAGTTAACCCTCAGGAGACACAGCTACCAAGATACAGCTGCAGCTTCCCCCAGTTACCTGTATCTTCCTCCTTCTCTGTCAGGTATCACCCAGGGTTCTGATTAAGAGAACAGGAGAGGTCCTCAAGCCTGAGCTGGAGGAGTAGGCATGGGAACAGAAAGGAGAAAGCTGAGCTCATTGTCTGGGGGTTGTGGACTTAGGCTTGCCTCTTCTTCCCTTCCATCTCTACCCAGTATCCTCTTCTTCACGCAGCGTTTCTCTTGAGCTTTCTCCTTATTCTAATCCTCTTCTCCATGTCAGTGTAAGACTCCCTGGAAACCACTGCATCAGGCTCCTTTCTTGAGACCCAGTCAGAGAATTGCCCTAAGCGGAGGAGTGTTCTTAGTCTGTTCACATCCCACCTGACCACACCTGAATGTCTTGCAATCCAAAGCTCCCCTGAAGGAAGGGTATTGCTAAGAGGTATAGGATCTAGAGACTTTGATGCTGTTCTCTCTCTGGTCCTGGTACCTGAGTTTGCAAGAACCTGTGTTTCAAATTCTGCAACCCTGAATATCCTCTGAGGTCCTGGTACCTAATTAAGCATGTCATACAGCTCTAAGATTCTCTGATACTGTAAAGTGATTACAATCTCCTTAAGACTACCACCAGCATACATTGGATGACTCCATCAAGAACAGAAGCTTCCATCTCTTGAATACTTCCTGAGTGGCTGGGATGAGCTTTTTGTCTCTCAGTAGCATTAAGATGAGCACAATGAGCAGGCTCATTTTACAGATGAGGAAAGATGACCCAGAGAAATTAATTGACTCACCTAAGAAAACAGATAGTTTTCCATTGCAGATTCAGGCCTGTGATCTTGACCATCACACAAAGTACCTCTGGTTACTCCTACTGAAGCTCTCATGAGTTTCATTAAAAAATTGTTTTTGTTTATGAATGCATTGCCTGCATATAGGTAGGTGCGTCCATATCATGCAGTGCCCACAGAGGTCAGAAGAAGGTGTCAGATCACCTTGAACTTGAGTTACAGATGGTTGTTAGTTGCCATGTGGGTGCAGGAACCCATGTCCTCTGCAAGAGCAGTCTGAGCTCTTAACCACTTATTTTTTTAAATTACATTTATTTATTTGTGTGTGGTGGGTGGGCGCATGTGTGTGAAGATCAGAGGGCAATTTGTTGGAGTTGCTTCAATCTTTCTACCATGTGGGCCCTGGGATCAAACTCAGATCATCAGGCTTGGCAGCAAGTGCCTTTCTCTGCTGGGCCATCTCAGTAGCCTCTTCTGAGGGGTAAAACGAGAGAAGGGGCTGTAGAGATGGCTCAGGGGTTAACAGCACTTGCTGCTCTTGCAGAGGATCCAGTTCAGTTTCCCAGCATCCACACAGTGGCTCACAACTATCTGTAATTCCAATTCTAGGAGAATCAGTGCCCTCTTCTGGCCTCTAAGAGCATTGCACACATGAGGTGCACTTCCATACATACAGCCCAAACACTCATATATGTAAAAGAAAAATGAAATTTAAAGAGAATTGAAAAATTTGATGGAGGTAAAGAAATGAGAACTGACTTCTGTATTAATTGGGAAAAGTTAGCTAATGTAATGGTTGAATCTCTGTCTTTAGTCACTTAACACAGTAATAATACGATGGTTAATCTTTTATTAAAATATTTATTTTCACCTACGTATATTTGTGTGTGCCTGTGTGAGTGCATGCCGTGTGTATACAGGTGGCAGCAGAGGCCAAAAGACACTGTCTGTTCCTTTGGAGTTGGCAGGCAATTGTGAGTTGCCCAGTATTGGTACTGGGAGCCTGAGCATGGTCCTCTGGAAGAGCCAAAAATGTTCTTAACTGAACCACCTCTGCAGCCCCAGTGACGGTTAATTTTGATTCTTCACTTGATTGGATCTGGACTCAACTCAGAGGTAGGCTGTAAGATAGGAGAGAGGGTCTAAATATGATCAAATATGTTGTATGAAATTCAGAAAAAATTCAATAAGAAATTAAAAAGAAAAGAAGACAGTTTTAAAAAAGAACAACAAAACAAAAAAGAAACTCATTATTTTATATAATTACCGGAAAAAAAAGGTTGGTTGAAAAGTTTGTTGTCTCTGCCCAAGTTCCTCTTACCTCATAAGAGCTAAGGCTTTTTCATTCAGTTTGTCTGGGATACATAGGAATCCGACGACCACTTGGAGGTTCTTTCAATATGGCTGTGTTTTTGTAAGAAATGAGAAGGTGGAGAATGTTCATCTTGGGGTGCAGATGTTGTCCCATGGGTAATGCCTGCCTAGCATGCTCAAGCATTCCATAAACTGGGCATGGCAGTATATGCCTGTAAGTCTAGCACTGGGGCATAGAGACGCGATCCGGAGTTTAAGTTCATTCTCAGCTACATAGTGAGTTCAAGGGCAGGCTAGGCTACTTGAGATCCTGTCTCAATTAAAACAAAAACTCAAAGGATGATCTGAAGAGATGGTACAGCAGTTGAGAGCACTAGCTGCTCTTGCAGAGGACCACAGTTCAATTCCCAGCACCCACCTGGAGAGGGGGAATTCACAACCACTTGTAATCCAGTTTCAAGGGATCTGGTGCCCTCTTCTGGCCTCCAGGGGCACTTGCATACATACATACACATAGGTATATACACACACACACACACACACACACACACACATACACACACACAAATTTTAAGAAGAAAAGATGATGTCTAGTAGGCAAACTCTGTGCCTTGATGTTTTTCACACCTGAGAAATGAGCCTATCTGAAGTCTGAGTCTTTCTCCATGTTCTAATCCATTTGGCCTGTTGCAGCATTCAGCACAAGAGCAAGATGCATCCAGAGGCAGAAGCCTCACTTAGGTGCTTCTAAGCGATGGCTCAGTGTAGGGAGAGAAACTTAGAGGTTTTTTGCATAATGTTTAGAAATAAGCATCTGAGAAGTGTGGAAACAGACTGTCCTGGTTTACTCAGCCCCATGGTTAAGTGCTGGCATTAGCACCATCTGCTGAACATGGAAAATTGTCTAAAAATGAGTCACCTGGCACCAAAAACCATTTATGCACAGACTGCCCCTCCCCAACCCAGATCTTAGTATCAACAAAGTAGCTCTGCTAGCTTATGAATTCTGAGACATCCAAGAGAACAAGAGTTCCCCCAAGTGGTATGTGGTTCTTCATCCTCCAGCACAAAGGCACTGATTTCCTGGACCCATGTTGGTTGCTTGCTTTTCAAGGGTGCTTGCTGACTTGCCTTGCATGGACTAACACAATGTTATTTCTAAATGTATGTATTCAGGTGGCATCAAATTCCTTTGAGTGCCTTTCCCATCTTATTCTTGGTAATTTTTTTAACACTTATTTATTTTGCACGTGGGCACACAGGTGCCACAAAGCACGCTGGAGGTCAGAGGACAATTTGTGGGTATCAGTTCTATCCTTCCACCATGTAGGTCCCAGGGATTGAACTCAGGTTGTCAGGCTTGATGGCAAGTGCCTTTAGCCACTAAGCCATCTCACTGACCCTCATTCTCAGTATCTTTGACAGCTGGCAACTTGACTAATGAGAAATGTTACTGATTGATATGCTCATTTCCTTCCATTTGAAAACATGTGACTTTGTCCCAGTAAAGGGTTGCAAGGTTCTGCGCCCACTTTCAGGTGGCTTTTCTTTGTCTAGTTGACTTATACAGCCACTATGCCATCCTGTGACCGAGATACTGAAGGATAATGCTAACTACTATCAACACATATTATATGGTAGGATGATGAAAGAGGGGAACAGAACCAGGGACATAGCTCGGTTGGCAGAGGGTTTACTTAGCATGCACAAGGTCCTGGGTTCTATCCCCAGCACTCCATAAACTGAGCTTGATGGAACACACCTACAATCCTAGCACTTGGGAGGTGAAGGTTTCGATCAGGGGTTCAAGGTTATCTTTGGCTAGCTATGTAATCAGTTTGAGGCCAACTTGGATATGAAATTCTCTCTCAAAAAAAAAATAGGAAGAACAATGAAAACTAATTTGTATGCTGGTCAATTTTTCCTTGTCAAAATAAGGAAGGAATATTCAGCACTCAAGCATCCCGCTTCTCTGTCATGGGCCATGTGGTATGTGTTCTTTCCCAAACTTGTATGGGTATTTTTTGTTTATAATATAAATATAAAACTTGATTAGGTCTTTTTCTTAGAGATTTATTTTATTATTTTATTATGTGTATGTGTATGTGTGTGTGTCTGTGCACGTGTATGCAGGTGCCTACAGAGGTCAGAAGAGGGTGTCAGATCTCCTGAAACTGGAGTAATAGGCAGTTGTGAGCTGCCAATGGAGGCGGTGTGAATTGAACTCGCATGCTTTGGAAGATCAGCAAGCACTCAGGCAGTGAGTCATTTCTCCAGCCCCCTATAAAACTCTTTTATAACTGCAGAGCTCTGTTACTAATTACCTGGGGCTAAGCTTCCATAAAATACAGGTAAATAAATTCCTTTACCAAGTGTAGTCCATAAAAATAAGAATCTGTTAAAACTGGTAGTTTAACGTCTGTACATTCCGATTAAAATGTTCATAGGAATTGTGTGTGGAGGCTCATGCTTGTGATCTCAGCACCTGAAAGACAGACAGGAGAATGGTCACGAGTTTCAGGCCACCCTGGGTACAGAATGAGGCCCTGTTTCAACAGCAACAACAACCAAAAAGAGGAAGAAACCAAATATTTATAGAAAATAAATTTAAGTTAAAAAGAACCAAATATAATGTGACATGCACATATTGATGGAAAATTATGTCTAATTGCATTGATGAAAAGGAAGAGCTGAGTCAGGCACGGTGGCACATGCCTTTATCTCCAGCACTGGGAGGTAGAGACAGGCAGACCTCTGTGACATGAAGACCAACCTGGTTACATAGCAAGTTCCAGACCGGAGACCCTGTCTCAAAAGAAAAAAGAAAAAAAAAAAAGGAAGATTTGGTGGTGTTGGGGATTGCTTCTATTTCCTGAAATCAAACCAATATAATCAGTTTAATAAATCAACCTTATTAAGTGGAGTGTTGGACTAGATGGGTTTGTTAAACTCTGCCCCAGGTAGTCAGGGGTCAAGACATGGCTAAGGGGCTGGAGAGATGGCTCAGTGGTTAAGAGCACTGGCTGCTCTTGCAGAGGACCCAGGTTCAATTACTAGCATCCACATGGCAGCCAACCACTGTCTGTAACTCCAGTTCCAGGGGATCCAACACTCTCTTCTGACTTCCATGGGCATTGCACAACATAGATGCATTTGCACACTTGCAGGCAATACATTCATACACATTTAAAAAAAGACATGTCTAGGGAAAAGTGATCTGGCTCCAGGAATCTATAGTCTGTTTTTTTTTAAAAAAAATATTTTGTTATTTTACAGTTTTAATGTGTATGAGTGTATTTATTACCTGTATGTATATAAGTACACTCGTGTTGTACAGTGCCCCTGGAGGTCAGAAGACGATGCCAGATCCCCTTGAACTAGAGTTCTGGATAGTTGTTAGCTACCATGTGGGTGCTGGGAATTGAAACTTGGTTTTCTGCTCTTAACTGCCAAGTTGTCTCTCCAGTTCCTATAGTCTGTTTTAAGTGGAAAAAAGAGGCTTTTGTGTGACAGTACTGTCACAGGATAAAGGACTAGAGAGCTTAATTTTGAATGTGGCCTTCTATACTCACTGACAATATGAACTCTGACCCTCTGTCTCCTCCCTTGTGAACTATTCAAAATGAAAGGAGATCACTAAGATAAACTTCAAAGCACATGACCAGGCACACAGTCTTGTACTTGTTAAATCGGAATCATTCATTAAAATGAAAATCTTCCACTGATGGGGTTTCCAGTTGGAGTGTAGCCTGGGCTACATAAGACCCTATCTCAACAAACAAGGGGAATCACACAGCTCAAACGGCTTGAGAAACACCAGACTTGAGTCTGTTTAAGATCTTTTATATCTCAACAGGCATAACATACATCTACAATCCCAGCCACTTGGGAGGCTGAGGCAGGAAGATCATTTGAGCCCAGCAGTTCAAAGTCAGTCCTCACAAACCCAGAACCTCACACATGTCAAGCAAGTGTTGTTCTACTGAGTTAACTACCAAGCATGAAGAGAGCATGACAACATAGAACGACTGTTTCATGCACCACACCCCACACCAGTCTAGCATGGTAGCACATACCTGTAATCTTAGCACTCCAGAGGCAAAGGCAAAAGAACCATGAGTTTGAGGACAGGCCTGTACAGTGAGACCTTACGTCAAAAAGGACACACACAAAGAGCTGGGGAGAGGGCTCAGGGCTTACGAGCACTTGTTGTTCTTACAGAGGACCCACACGGCGGCTAGCAACTGTCAACAGCTCAGTTCAAGGGGACCTGATGCCATCTCTGGTGTCCACGAGCACTGTATACACACAGAGCACTTACAGATGCGCTGTCAAAATACTCATACACATAAAAAGTAATCTTTTTTAAAAAGAGGGCTAGGAATGTAGCTTACTTGCTAGAGTGCTTACCTTATGCACAAAGTCCTGGGTTCAAATCCAAGACTGGATGTGCTGATTTGTACCTGTATGTAATTCCAGTGTTCAGGAGCTGGAGGCAGCAAGATCCAGAATTCAAATCACCCTCTTCTACATAGCGAATTGGAGTCTAGCCTGGGCTGCGTAAGACCCTGTCTCAACAACAAAAACCAAAAACCAAGATCATCTTTTTTGTGACTAAGACTCTGTTATTCAGCCACCTGACAGCTATGTCCTATGAAAAAAAATCGAATGGTCTACACCCTGTAGGTGTCACTTCTGGTCTGTCCAGAAAAATAACCCACAAAATATGACTAAAGGAGGAAGGAAGGGAAGCTTTGTGGTCTAGCTCGTTCCTTGTTCCTTACTTTTGGCTAATTTCATTTGCTTTTTCTTCTGAATCTGAGAGTCCCCAGGAAAGTCACAGAAGCCCACAGAGACCCATGAAACTCTTCACAAACAGAGGAAGGGAACAGGCTAGCTGGCTTTTGTTTTCCATGTACAATTGTTCACTTAAAAAAGAATATTTATGCTGGGCTAATCCTAGTACTCAGTAGGCACAGGCTGGTGGCACTCTGTGAGATGCAGGTCAACCTGATTTGCATATCAAGTTCCTGACCAGCCAGGGCTTCATGGTGAGACCCTGTCTCAAAAAATCAAAATAATAATAATAATAATAGCAAATTTGTAAAAATAAATAAATAAAATAACATTTATAGGGGAGGGATTACTCAGCAGTCCATAAGACCCGAGTTTTATTTCCCATGCTCACAACTCCAGCTCTAGGGGATCTGCCGCCTTCTTCTGGCCTCTGTGCTCAATCACCCACATGTGGCATATACTCACACACATGCACATACATAAAAGTTACTCTTAAAAAATTCTTAATTTATTTTTTAAATATTACATATATGAATGTTTTGCCTGCATGTATGTCAGTATACCCATGTCAAGCAATGCCTACAGACCAGAAGAGGGTGCCAGATCTCCTGAAGTGGATGGTTGTTAGCTGTTATGTGTATACTGAGACATGAATCTGGGTCTTCCAGAAAAGCAGCAAGTGCTCTTAGCCAATGAGCCACCTCTCCAGCCCCCAAATAAATCTTTAAAAAACTATGGGCTGGAGAGACTGATCAGTGGCTAGAGTACTTCCTATTCTTGCAGAGGACCGGGATTGGATCCCAGCACCCACGATAGGCCACAACCATCTGTAACTCTAGTTCCAGGGGACTCAGTGTCCTCTTCTGGCCCCCACAGGCATTGCACACACTAATGCACTTACATATACACAGGCAAAACACTCATACAATAAAAATGAATAAACACCAGAATGACTTCAAAATAAATAAACAAATTAAGCATGATGCCAAGCCAGGCGTGGTGGCACACATGGGTCATCTAGCACTTAGAAGGATGAGGCCAGCCTGACCTACACGGTGAGGTGACGGCCAATGTGAACTGCAGAGTAAGGTCCTGCTCCAACAAAGAAAAATGGTTGTAATAAGGGAGACAGACCCACTTGTTTTGATTCTTCATATATGGAAAATTATTTCGTGGACTAACTAACCCAGCTTTTAAAAATATATGTATTTTTATGTATGAGCATTATGCCTGTGTAAGTGCACCATGTCATGCAGTGTCCACGGAGGACAGAAGGGGGTGTCAGATCTCCTAGAACTGGAGTTTTGAATGGTTGTTAGCCACCAAGTGGGAGCAGGGATTCAAACCTGGGTCTTCTTCAAGAACAACCAGTTTTCTTAACCATTGAGCCATCTCTCCAGCCCCATAAGTTAGCTTTAAAAAAAAGTTTAAATTTCTTATTACACTTAAAATAATTGTATGTGCACTTGTGTGTGTGGGTGGGAGTGCATGCAAGCGCGCGTGTGTGTGAGAGTGTGTGTGTGAGAGTGTGTGTGTGTGTGTGTTACTGCATAGGTGTGAAGGTCAGAAGACAACTCATGAGAGTTGGCTTTCTCCTTCTACCACATGGGTTCCAGGGAGCAAATTCCAGTTGTCAGGCTTGGTGGCAGGCGTCTTTACTCGCTGAGGTGTCTTTATTTGCATATATTAATTATACATAATAATGGGTTTGTTATATTTTACTGAATGTACATGATGTATTGCCATGTCCATGCCCCCTCTTGGCCAGTCTTGCTTTGCTCTACTTCCGCTCCTGCCCTTCGTCTTCCCAACTAGCCCCCCTTAACCAGCTTCATTAAAAAATCATTTTTAATTACATATTTATTTATTTGTGTGTGTGTCTCTGTGTCTGTATGTGTATGTATGTATGTACCACAGCATACATGTGGAGGTCAGAGGACAACTTGTGGGAGTTAGTTCTCTCTTTCCATCGTGTAGGTCTTCAGAATTGAACTCAGATGGTCGGGCTCCACAGCATGTGCCTTTACTGTCTGAGCCATTCTGCTGGCCTTTGAAAAATTACATATAGCTCTATTGACAGCCAGTTTTGGAGGATGAAAGCAGTGGGCAACCAGTGAGAGATTACTGAGAAGAGGCAGGTGTTGAAAGACATTGTAGACTTAGGGTTTGAACAAGGTGCTGTGCTTGGGTGAATGCTTGCTCAGGCACTCTGTGGGGTCCAGTGTTTCTCTAGGATTGTTTTTACAACGTTGGTTGTATTAGTTATTTGTCTGGTTGCTGTGATACAATACCTTAATAACTACAGCAAAAAAAACTACTTAAAGAAGGCAGGGTTTACTTTGGCTCAGTTCCAGGGAATAGTCCATCAGGGTAGGGAAGGCACAGTACCAGGAATTTAGGGAGGCAGCGGGTCACTCTGCATCTACAATCAGGAAGTGGAGGGAGAGGAATGCTCATGCCCTGCTCCCTTTCTCCTTTGCATTAGTCAGGCAGTTAGGGTGGGTCTTTCCATTTCCATGAGCCTAATCTAGATAATACCTCATAGGTGTGCCCAAAGGCTTGTCTTCTAGGTGACTCTAGATCCTGTCCAGTGGACATTATCAAACATCACAAAGGTATGCTGTCTGTTTGAAATGATGAAAACTGTACACCACCTTAAATGCTAAACCAGGCCTCCATCTTTCAAAGGGGTGATTCAGGATGGGGGCGGGGATGTGACGAAGCATCAGCAGGTCTTGGCTTTTCTCTACCTAGTTCCACACAGCAACCTGTACCAATTCTTGATCTGCGGAGCAAGGAAATGACAGAGCTTAAACCCAAGATGTCTGAGAAAAACAGAGAGCAGAGATTGTGGCAGGACAAGTCCTTCACACTGGAGAGTGAGTTACATAGTGGGAAAAATGAAGGTGCACCCGAGGCCGGTGCAGTGCACTTCTCTGACTACGGGTATTTAAGTTTGCCACGTGGGAGAGTTTTTAGGAATAGCTGTCTGTTTCTCTGAGCTGGAACTTGCTCTTCTTTACTGGTGCTAGTATTTTGCTAAGTACTTTCCCTCAGAGATTCCATCTAATCCACGATGCTACACTAACAGGCAAGAACTATGACTCCCTTTACAGAACTGTGGAATGAGAGAAGGCCCAAGTTCATGTGGCTGGTGGTCAGGAGCTGGTGGGGATTGGTTTTGTTTTGCTCTCTTTTATTCAGACAAGGTCTCATAACTCACTGTGTAACTAAGACTGACCTTGAACTCTTGATCCTCCTGTCTCTATCTCCCGGATGCTAGGATTACAGGTAAGCATGTACTGTGCCTGTGAGGACCTGCTTTTGAATCCAGCCCCTCCTCACCCATTCTGCCTCCCAGGCCCATTAGTTTTGTCATCTACTGAAGTTAGTTTTGACATGTCTTACTTTTTCAATGAGATTATAATTTTAATGAGGTCAGAAACATGTCAAATTTTTCTTAAAACACTGGGGGATGGAGAGATGGCTCAGAGGTTAAGAGCAATGGTTGCTCTTGCAGTCTTGCTGAATTCAGTTCCCAGGACCCATATGGCAGTTAACAACCATCTGTAACTACAGTTCCAAGGGATCAGATGCCATCTTTGGGCCTCTTTGGGCATTGCATGCATGTGATGCAGTTAGATATATGCATGGAAATACACACACATAAAATTAAAATGAATTAATTAAAATATTGTATGGTGTATTCTGCCTTTGGAGCCCCTCCCACTCCCAAGAGTTCTTTCTCACTTTTCCTTAATGAATATGTGTTTACTTTGCTTAAAAAATAAATAAATAGGTTCAGCAAGATGGTAAAACAGATAAAAGGTGCTTGCCATCAAGTCTGACAGGACTTACATGACAGGAGAGAACCAGCTCCCAAAAGTTGTCCTCGGACTTCCACACATGCCTGGTACACCCTCCTACCCTAAATAAAAAAAATTTAACATAAAGGAAATTAAAATAAATAGACATAAAATACAATAAATGTTGTACTTTCACACCTGATGGCACGGGCCTGTAGGAAACCTCAGGTGCAGCCTCACAGTTCAAGACTCTAAAACCAAGCTATATTTCTAGTCCCTGTATCTTTTCTTGATGAATTACTTCCTTGTACTAGTCTCACTGCCATGGCAAAAAAAAACACCTGTCAAAAGGCGACTTGAGTGATGAAGGGTTCGTGTCGGCTCACACACACCGGGGGTCCAGTCCATCATGGCAGAAAGCATGGTGGAGAAGCAGCTTGCAGCTGTAGTTCGGGAGCTGCCTCCCATCTGGGTGGATCAGACGACAGTGGGGAATGCCGTCCTTCCACTGACTTCTGTTGCTTTCCTTTCTCTCAGTCCGAGATGCCTGCCCACGGTATGGCTCCACACATTCAAGGAAGGTCTTTGTTTTTAGTTCATCCTCTGTGGAAACATCTTTAAAGATGTGCATACAGGTGACTCTAAATTTGTCTGGCAGACAGTGAAGATGAGCCCATTTATTTATTTGCTATCACTGCGAAGCTGAGCATCAAATCCAGAGTGTCCTGCTTCATGTGTTCTACTGCTGAGCCACAACCCCAGCCCCATGGTTACCTAGGGATTGTTGACACAAAAGCATAATTCTCACCTCAAAGAGGATAGATAGTTTCTTCTGGAGCCAAGTATGAGTGACCATGGCCCAGGAACACAGATTCAGGTAACTCCCACTCCATCTTCCAGTGTGTAACAGCTGCATTATGGTTTTACAGTAACAACACAAAGAAAAGTCATAAATCAAGACACTTTTCAGACATATTAGTGGATACATTCAGTAGGTCATAGCAAAGTGGAAGATGTGGGGGGGGGGTCTGCTAAGTTAATACATTTTATTAGTAACAAGAATGTTAATTCAGAAACAGAGGTAGGCAAGGTGTGGCTATTTACGGGGTTAAAGATGTCTCAAGATAATCTGTGAACAGGCTCTGGATCTGTAACATTCCAAACTCTGTACAGTCAATGAAGCATCAGTTAGCTGGTCAGCCTGCAGGGAATTAAGCTTAGGATGCAGGAGTTTTCTGGGAATTTTCTTTCACAGGATCATCCTGCTAATACTCAAGAACCTTGTCAATTTCTTTTTTTTAAAAAGTATTTTGGCTGACTCCTTTACAGAAGGATCCCTGTGTCAGTCCTGCTAGGGGATTAAACTTTCTCTACTCACCTGACTTTGGCTGATGATCTCTGATTTTTCCAGAACAAAACCATTCTTTTATGAATGAGACTAAACCCACTGGGGGGATGCTCTTTCTCCTTGTTTCACCATGAAGTTGACAAGATTAACAATCACAGACTAGGTTTCCTGAATTTTTCTTCCTTCTTGAGTCTGTTCTTACATTACTGTCCATCTTAGTCCAAAATTGTCAGGTTTCTATAAACTTATATAACAGGTCTAAATTTAATTTGCAATAGTTTGTATCCTCTAGAGATGGCCATGAGGTTATCCCACATGCACTTTTGGTCATGTGATACTAGCACTCTCCCATCAATAGAGGGCGCTTGTGTTCCATCCTCTTAAGCTTGTTTCTGTAATGTGTGTGTTGTACGCATGTGTGGATGTACAAGCCTATGACCACACAGAGGCCAGAGCAGAGGTAGATGTAGGGCATCCTGATCTATCACTCTCTTCTTTGTTGTTGTTGTTTGACACAGGGTCTCCCTGGGGCTCCAGCTGGCCCAGAACTCACTGTATAGACCAGGCTGGCCTTGAACTCACAGAGAACTCACTCTACCTGGGATTAAAAGCATGTGGCCACCAGGCCCAACTTACCTTACTCCTTTGAGACAGGGTCTCTCACTGATTTGGAGCTAGACTGGTCAGCCAGGGAACTCCATGTATCTGCCTGTCTCTGCTTCACTGATCCTCCATCCCTACCTCAATGCTAGGGTTACAGGCACACTTGGCCACACCTGACTGTTATGTGGATGCTGGGGATTCAAACTCCGGTCCTCATGCTTCTTCAGCAAGTGCTGTTACCCACCAAGCCATCTCTCCAACCAGTTCTTCCCTCCTCTTTTTAATATAGTTTTATTTATTAATTTTATGTGTGCAAGTATGTTGCAGAATGCCCACAGAGGTCAGAAGATGGCATTAGATTCCCCTAGAATTGGAGTCACGGATCCATTAGCTGCCATGTGGGTGCTGGGAATTGAATCAGAGTCTTCTGCAAGAGTAGTCAGTACTCTTAACCGCTGAGCCATCTCTCCAGGCCCCCCTGCCTCATTTAAAAGAAGATATTTATGATTTGTGTGCACGAGTGAGTATGCACATGTACAGGTACCCGAGGAAGCTACAGGCTTGGGTGCTGAGGCTCAAACTCTGGTCTTCTGCGAGAGGAGAATGGGGCTCTTAATTACTGAGCCATCTCTCCAGCCCCACACCTTCTCCCCTCAACCCCCTCTTTGAAATTGGAGATGCACAACTATGCCGCTGCTATGCCTGTGTTTAATATTCCGGAGAACACTTGGGAGGAGTCACTTGTTTCTGGCAATTACATCAAATGCTTTGGAACATTGGAGTGCTGGTGGCTTTGGACTGGGGAGTCCTTTCTGTTAGCTGACTTCCTTCCTGGATCCTAAACTCCCTTCGGGATCTGAGCCATATCTAGGCAGACAGTGTGCCAGAGATAGATAACAGACTTCCTGCTAATCATGACATGTAGGGTTCACTGAGTTAGTTTTAACTCAATTTTAAAAACAAAGCCATAACATTATTACTGACCCAGTGATCACCAGGCAATTCATACTAATTAAATAGACATAAGTAATGGTAACTTTTATTAAATTACTAAATATGCCACAGAAAGATAGTTGTGCTGCTGAAAACAGATCATCAGGATCTGTAGTTTTCCTTGACTGTTTTGAAACTGAGAAATGCCAACATTGTTGTTTTGTTCACTGATACCCAAACACATAGGATGATCTCTGGTGCATAGTAGGTGGTCAATCAATGTTTGTTGAATGAAATTACAATCTCAAGGAATTCTAAATTTGCCATTGAGTTTCAGAAGAGTCAAAAAGAAATCACCATATCAGCTCTATTTTCTACATGAAAGCATACAGAATCCCTGTTCCTTATTATGCTGAGAATCTCAGAACTCAAATGTAACTGGTTTCAGACAGGCCTTGTAGTGCAGAATGAGTTCAAGGCCAGCCTGGGCAACTTAGTGAGACTTTGTTTCAAAGTAAAAATAGAGTCATTGAGGTGACTCAGCAGGTGTCACACTTAACACCAAGTGTGACAACTTGAGTTTGAACCCAAGGACCCTCAGGGTAGAAGGAGAGAACAGACAAGCTGTGGCACACATGCCTACATAAATGCCCACCCCATATAATATAAATAAAACTAAAAAAGTAAAAAGAGAGCTAGGAATGTATCTTAGTAGTAGAGCCCTTGCCTAGGCATACGTGGGGTCCTAGGTTCAATGCCCAGTACCACAAAGAACAAAAAAAATCAATGGCTTCAATTTGCAATCCTTGTTTTTGGAACTAATTTGCTAAAATTTGTTAAATAGCAGTGCCCTAAAGCCGTGCCCAAATTTATCAGTATGTCCATATTATTGCAGGCTGTCTGAGAACTGACTGGAGACTCACAGGTGGCGGGGTCTGAGCTCACCTCAGGTACAGTCAGGGAGTGATGTTAAGGGATCTGTGGGTGAGGCAAAGGCCTCCACTTGGCAGATTTATTCTTGAGACTTTACATGTTTTGTGTTTTCAAGTTCCTACTCCCTTTTCATGAAGAATTGCTTAAACATTCCTTCCCAGATGCCTGTTTTTTCTTTTTTCTTTTGAGCCTGCTACAGTGAAACCCTTAAAGCAAAACCCTCCATGAGAGGAGGGGGAGGAGATTTCAGTGCAACACAGCCCAATTGCATTAGACGGTCACACAAATTAAAATGAAAGAAAAAGCTCTTCTTTTTCCCCAGTACTGGGAATTGAACTGAAGTGTTATACCACTGAGTTACAACCCTGCCCTTTTAAAGTTTCCTTTGAGACAGGGTCTTGCTAAGTTGCTCATGCTGTCCTTGAACTTGTTCCATAGCCCAGGCAGGCCTTCAACGTGTTGTCTTCCTGTTCCAGACTCCCTGGAACAGGCCTGCACCATCAGTCCTGACTAAAATATATTTCTTTACAACTTTCACTTTTATTTTTATGTGTGTGAGTGTTTTGCCAGCATGTATGTAAGGGTACCCATGTCAAGCAATGCCTGCAAAGGCCAGAAGTAGGCTTCAGATTTCCTGGAACTGGAGTTGCTGTCCTAAGGGTGCTGAGAACAGAACCTGGGTCCTCTGCAAGAGCAGCCAGAGCTTTGAACTACCGATCCATCTCTCCAGCCCCTAAAACACACCTCTGATGTTAACAGTGAGTTACTTGTACATTTATTAGTAAGAACTATTCATTATTTTTGGTTTACTTGTTTGTTTTGCAGTGCTGGGGATTGAACCCAAGGGTTTTACAGATGACAGTTGCATCTCTTGAGAACTTCTATGTGCAGGCCAGGCATTTTACATATCTAGATGATGAATTCTTCTGCTGATAATAATAAGTGGGGTTTAGGGAGAGCGTTTGCTCAGTGGCGGGAGGCAGAATCACAAATCCTGATGCAAATTTACTTACCTATATTTAGTGCAAAAAAGGTGAGTTTGGTATCATAACTTCACCTAGTTTTAAAAAACTCAGTAATAGAATAGAAATTAATATATATAGTAGAATATATATATATAGTAGAATATATATATATATATAGTAGAATATATATATATATAGTAGAATATATATATATATATATATATATATATATATAAAGAGAGAGAGAGCGCGCGCGCACGCGCACCAGGAACAAAAGGATCATGAGTTTAAGCTAGCCTGGATTCTCTAATAAGATCCTGTCGAAAGAAAGAAAGAAGGGGGAAGGAAGGAAGGAAGGGAGGGAGGGAGGGAGGGAGGGAGAGAAAAGAAACAAATAAAGACTAACATGGTTGTATACCTACAATCCCAGAGCTTGGGGTGCAGAGGCTTGCCACAAGTTTGAGGCCAGCTTGTTTACATAGTTCCAGGTTAGCAAGACCCTACCTCAAACAACAACAATTAAAATGCAGGTCTGATGGTACATACCTGTAATCACAGCACTTAGGAATCTGAGGCAGGAGAGTCAGGAGTTCAAAGTCATCCTCTGCTACATAGCAAGTTTGAACTCAGCCTAGGCCTCATGAGATCCTGTCTCAAAAATCAAAAACTAAAGCAACTAATTAAAAAAATAAGGAAATAGGTATAAATGCATGCGTAGGCCACCAAATACATATGTATGTACACAGATAACACGTTTAAGTATATAGAAACATGTACAGAAAGCTGTGCTCCCTCAGGCAGTTACCTACCTGTTGAAAGGCTTTATTTATCTGTACATCAGGTAAATGAAATGAGAAGTGTGGCCGGGAGTGCAGTTCAAGGGCAGGGCACACACATACATAGCATGCACAAGGCCCTGGGTTCAATCCCCAGCAACCCCCGCCCCAAAGAAGTGAGAGTTGTCAGGATGAGAGTGAGTGCAGCGTTTAGGAGGCTGAGACAGGGACTGTGAGTTTGGGGCCCGCCTGGGCTACATACCAAGTCCCTGTGTCAGGGGACTATCCCCTCCCCTCCTCTTCCCTCCCTTCCTGTCCCCTCCCCTCCCGTCTTTTTCCCTAAATGTTTTTTTTTTTAAACTTCTACAAGCAACCATTAAAATAATAATGAATTCCTTTTCTAAAAGCTGAAAGGTCTATTCCTGTGTTTTTGTTCCATGGCATATTTTTGGCCCCAGAGCAGCTTGAAAAACCTGATGTTATGAATAACCTTTTCTTTGGATGCCCTGAATCTGTCTTTCCCTGGCACTTTGGAGGAGCAGACCACCTGCCAATGCCTTGTCAACGCCAAGGGTATTTTGGATGGATTTGTCTATCTTGAAAGCTTCCAGAAGAACTTTGAACTTCACCTGGCAGTGGATAAAAGTCTCCCAGAGCATCCCAACATACCCAGGGTGCTTGGGATTCTGGTACCTGCTTCTTCCAGCAGCAAGCAGATGCTGCTGCAGTGCGCCATTTGGCCACCAGGGGAAGCTAAACACAGCGACGCAGGCTGGAGAAAACAGGAAGCCCGCGTTCTGCCGCAAGCGTTTTTCAGCCCCATTCCCAACCTTCCTTCTCTAGACAATCTGGGAACAGCTGGAGACGTCTCTTCAGAAGCTGAACCGAAGTGCAGTTAATCCCACTTTTCTAAGATGGCCTCTTGACTCCTCATCGGTTGCTTTAGTTTAAATAAGATGAAACTGAACCGGGTGTGTGAGTGACCTTCTGTAATCCCAGAAACTGGGAGGTGGAGGCAGGAGGATCAGAAGTCCAAGGCCATCTCCAGGTGTATAGTAAACTGAATTTGAGGCCAGCCTGGGCTATGTGAGATCTTGTCTCAAAAAACAAGCAAGGGCTGGAGAGATGGCTCAGTGGGAAGTCTTGTGGAGGATGGGGGTTTGGTTCCCATAACCTATATGGAGTCTAACAACCATCCATAACTCCAGTTTAGGGGACCTGACACCTCAACCAGAGGAAGTACACCCTAAACTGCTAGAGAGAATGGCTCAGCCGTGGCTCCCCAGGGACTGTGGGTGGAGGGTTTTTCTTAGAAGAAGGGAATTATGTTGGTCATGATTCTTAATAATAGGCTTGCATGGGAACACAGAAAACAGAAGTTCATCCATATTTATTTATTTAATCATCCTAGATTATCAAAGTCTAAAGTGTTACCTTAGAGGTGAGAGTGTGCAGCCTAGGGGATTTTTAGGTTTGTGAAACTATTGTGCACATTATTGTAATGTGATATTTTGTGCTTGCCCAAACCATAGACAACACCAAAGCATGCCCTAATGTGAACTGTGTATTTAGTTTGTGGTATCATGATGATACTGGTTCATCAGCAAATGTAATAAAACTGTGCTGGGAGCGGGGTATGGGGAAACTCTGTTCTACTCACTCAATTTTCAACAAACTTAAACATCCTCTGAAAAATAATGGTGCTTAAAAGAATTATCTCCTTTACTATGTGGTCAGGCTTCTATAAAATAATAGGATTTCATTTTATTTTGTGTTTGTGTATTTTGCAGTGTGCACATGTGTGTTTGGCTGTACATGCTTGCGTGTCTATGTGTTTGGAGCCCAGGTCGATGTTGGGTGTCTTCCTCTCTAGCTCTGTGTTTTAGTTTTTAAATTTTTATTTTACTTATTACTGTTGTGTGTCGAGGAGTGGTGGTGCAGCACACACACGGATATCAGAGGATAACTTTCAGGAGTTGTTTCTCTCCTTTCACCCTGAGATCCGGGGTTCAGACTCAGCTCATCAGGTTTGTTGGGCAAGCACTTTGACCTACTGAGCTGTCTCACTAGCCTCTCCCTTAGTTTTCTGAGATAGGGTCTCTTATTGAGCCTTGAGCTTTCAGATTTGGCCAGGCTGGTCAGTGACCTCAGGGAATATGGCAATCTCTGCTCATCCAGTCTTAAGGTTATAGGTGCATCCCACTGTGCCCAGTTTTTACACGGATGCATGGATGCTGGAAATCTGGACTCAGATCTTCATACCTGCACAGTAAGCACTTTACCCACAGAACCATCTCCCTAGCTCTGAAACCGTAAGGTTTTAGAAATGAAAACTGCTTCTCTGATCCTTTACTTTCTAGAAAAATGAAGTGGAAAGTGATTTACCTAATTTCATACACCCATTTAGGTTTCAAAGTCAAGGTAAGAGCTTTTGTTTTAGTTTTGCTTGAGACAGCATCTCCCTAAAAGCTCTGTTTGGCCTGGGACTTATTAAGTAAACTAGGCTGGCCTCAAATCTGTGGAGATACTCCTGCCTCTGCCTCTGGAGTGCTGGGATTACAGGTGTATTCTGCCATGATCAAGATAAGAGCTTAATTTTTAAATTACGTTTTTGTGGGGGTGGTGGAGGAGCACTGCCATGGTACACATGTGGACATCAGAAGATGACTCCCCCAGGGGTGGAGTTATACCACTTGGCATGGTACTAGGAACTGAATTTGGGTCCTCTGCAAGATCAGCAAGAACTATTGAGCACTGAGCCATCTCTCTGGCTCCCCAGATAAGAGCTGTTTAATTCAAGGTGCAGCTTTTCATTCTGAGCAGCAGGCTTTTTTATTCCCAGCAAAGCACACCTCCCACGTCTCACAAGGCACTGCAGACTTGTTATCTACCTTTGCAATTCTCATCTCATTCATTCTTTTTTCTTTTTCTGAGTCAGAGTCTCAATCGGTGTCCTAGGTTGGCCTTCAACTCACTATGTAACCCAGGCTGGCCTTGAACTTGGGCTTCTTCTGTCTCAGTAGTGCTGGGATGGTTGATTTTTCTTGCAGAAAGTTTAGACTCACTTGTTTCAGAATGACAAGGAATGATTCTTCCAAGAGCAGAACTTCCTGATCCTTCCCTATCTCTACACCCCCTCTTTCTAAGTGGGAACTGACATTCTGCCCTTGCAGATCCTGAGGGTCCCTCTAAGTTAACAGTGACATCTGTGGCTGCTTTGACTAACTTGACCAAATGCAGAAGTGTCCAAAAACATGAGTTTACATGATGTCACTGCAGAGGTCACTGGGCCGATGGTCACAATGACAGGAACCTATGCAACCGTGTCTCACCCATTTTATCATTGGGCCCAAATTATCATTGCCTTAGACAAGCACAAAACTAATAAAACACAGGTCTGAGAAGAGAGATTTCAGAAGCCCACCTAAACCAACATATTTGCTCAAAAGGCTTTATTTATTTATTTGTTTCTGTATGTGTTCGTGTGTTCATAGATTTGTACCAGCGCATGTGCACACGTGTGTGAAAAGTTGAGGCTGACATAGGGTGTCTTTCTCAATGGCTCTTCATCTAATTTTTTGAAATAAGATCTATCCCTGAACCTAGAGCATGCTGATTCAGCTAGACTGGCTGGCCAGCAAGCCACAGGGACCCTCTGGTCTCCTGTTTCTCAGTGCCAGGATTCTAGATGTGTGCTTCCGTGTTCAGTTTTGAATTCAGGCCCTCATACTTGCATGGCTGGCACCCCGGGCCTCAAAATACCTTTATGGATTTCAGCTGAAATGGTCCTTGTCCCCTAAGTGGATTGCAATCTGGACTCTAACTGTAATACATTCTCCTATGCCTCTGCTCTGACTGGTACAGGCAACTTTTTTGTTATGCTTTTTGCTGTGCTGGAGGTAGAACCCACAGGCTGGCTCATGCTCGGCAAGCATGTACTTCATCATAGGAAAACCATCAAAACTTAAGGTATTTGTCCAGATCCAATGTCATAATACTTTACTGGTCTTATACAACAGTCCTGTGGTGAACACAAGGAGCAGCCTTGTCTCTTGCCCTGTCCTTTGCCAGTCACAGTTCTGTGACCCTGGGACCTCCAACCTTTATCTGGAACCTGTGGATGGGTCAAATGTCTGAGCCATGACCCTGTCAACAGCAGCAGGGTGTGGCTGGAGACACAGCAGTCTGAGGAATTCTTTGCAGAGACTTCCACTCAGGTGAAGCCAGGATTCTTTGCTGTAGAAAGAAACTTCAGGATGGAGCAGAGTTGAAAAGATTTTCAATACAGTTGAGGACATGTTATAACAGAAAATAAGTGCTCAGGGAAGTGATAAAACACACCCAAGTGTGGGTGGGGGACTTCTCAAAGGAAAACTGAAGTTAGGTACATAGCGGCACATGCCTTTAACCTGAGCGCTTGGAAGATAGAGACAGGAGGATTGGGAATTTAGGATCATTTTTGGCTATATAGACCCTTTCTCAAATTTTTAAAAAAGATAACAAATTGATCACTTCAGAGGTGTGCGGTTATAGAGGTTATTATTTCTTTGTTATTTGAATTTTTTGCGTGTGTCTTTTTGAGACTGGGTCTTCCTGTAGCCCTAGCTGGCCTGGAACTCACTGTGTTACCCAGGCTGGTCTTGAACTCACAAAGATCTATCTGCCTCTACCTCCTGAGTGCTGGGACTAATGGCGTGCGCCACCACTCCCAGTTTGAATTTTTTTTTTCTTCTCAAGACCAGTTCTCCCTCTCTGGTTGACCTGGAATTCATTATGTAGACCAGGATGGCTTGGCTTGGAACTAGTCTTGATTCAATGGCCTCTGTTTCCTGAGTGCTGAGATCAGGGGAGTATGTCTGGCACATTTAATTTTGCAGCTATTATATTTATCATAAAGGTAAAAATAATTAGTAAGGGTTTTTTGAGTCAGGATTGCATGTAAGTCCAGAGTGGCCTTATGTTCTAATATGGAGCCTAGGATGACCTTGAACTTCTCATTCTTTTTTTTTTTTGCCTCTACCTCAAAAGTGCTAAAATTACAGGTGTGTGCTATCACTTCCTGTTTATGTAGTGCTGGGGATCAAACCTGGGCATCGTGCATGCTATACGCGAGCACTGTACCACTGAGCCACCTCCTAGCCCCAGAATATAGTGTCTCTTTCCCCCTCCCCCCTTTCACGTATGTGTGTGTTTGGGGTGTTATCTGTGTGTACCTGGTTACATGCACATGTATACATGTGTGCAGAGATCAGAGGTCAATGCTGGGTGTCATCTTCCATCGCTCTTACCTTACTTTTCGAGACAGGGCCTGTCACTGAACCTGCAGCTCACTGCTTTTGCTAGACTGGCTAGCTAGGACCCTCCTGTCTACTCCTCGCCAGTCCCAGAGTTACAGACATGTGCTGCCACCTGAATTCAGGTCTGCCTGAGCTGTCTCTCCAACCCCTACCGGATTTTAAGAGGGAAGTGGCTAAGAAGTATTTTTTTCCATTATAGAAGTGGAAAGAATTACATTAACTGTAGATTGAAGATGTTCCTCATTTTAAAATTAGCTTGGAGCCCAGTGTAGTGGTGTGTGCATACTTGTGGTCAACTTTGTGTGAGTGGAAATGAGAGGATGAGGAGTTCAAGACTGTTCTTGGTTACATAGTGAGTCCGAGGTCAACCTGGGCTCTGTGAGCACATCTATAAAGAACCTAGTTCCAAACAAGCTCACATTGAGAGGTACTGGTAGATAGGATTCAGAGCATCTTTTGGGGATGAGAGGAGGACATAATTCAACCCCAAACCCCCAGCTATAGTTCTCCACAGGTCTGCCCAGGGAACTTAAGAAAAATTCCCCCACTGTATCTCCACCCCCACTACCAAACTGAGCAATTCCATTCTCCCCTGCCCCACACCCTGCTCTCCTCCTAGCCTTGGCACAGGCCCACTTTTGCTCATAGCACTCCAGATCTCTGGACTACCCTCTTAGCCCATACCTGCCCACTGCGTCCCGATCACCTGTACTCGGTCGGAGCAGCTCAATTTTTCAATCTAGTTTGTTACAGCCTTCACAGGCTATCCCCACCCCAACTTGCCTTGGATTCCAGAGACCAGCCTTCTTCAGTGATAAACCTGACCCTGCCCACTGAATCTCCACTCCCCAACCACCGCAGCAACACCAAAGCCTTTCACCCCACATCCTAGTCTCCTCCTAGCCTTGGACACAGGCATACTTTTATGCTTAGGCCCCCAGATCTCTGGACTATACTCTTACCTCTGCCTGGCTGTGAGCGCTCCAGATCACATGTCGCCCTCCTCCCTACATTGGTACCCTCTGCAGCCCCTCCCACTGCTGCAGCGTTAGGCTGCTGTGCCCTTTTGTAGGGCCCAGACCTTTGCGAACTGCCTGAGAAAACCTGAATTCAGCCTCTGCCTAGCAATCTTCTAAAATTGTACTGTACCTGCTGGCTAGAGGGGCTCAAACCTTAAGAGAGAGCCTGAGAGCATCCGATCTCCCCTGACTTGTGCCTCTGAGGGGAATCCTGAATAACTGGACTAGAGCCATCTGGTCCCTCCAATATAAAATCAAAAGGGTGAACATGAAGCCTTGCCCAACCAACTTTTCATACCCAATAAGAAAACAACCAAGTCACACCAAGTATACAAACAGAATCAGACTTCAACTCAACAAAGGAAGGCTTGAGTTTCACATCAGAATCACAGATAACAAAAGAAATACACATGCCAAGATCACAACAAAAAAATAATAATGTGAAAATCCCAAATAACATGTCCCCATCAAATATCACCAGTCCCATAGAAGAGTTCTACAACAAGAACCCAATAGAGATAACCCAGGACCCAGAGTTTAAAAGAACAATCACAAACAGGATGAAAGAATTCAGTGAATTTAAAGGACACATAAACAAATCAAAGAAATAAAAGAAGATAGGGATACATTTCTGACTGAATCCAAAAAAGAGATAAGAATATTGAAGAAAACTCAGGCTGAAATGAAGAAGGAAGTGAGAAATTCAATAAGCCAATCCAAAATAATAGGAGAAAGCCTCATCAATAGAATGAATGAAATAGGAAACAATATCAAGACCGGATAATAAAGTAGAAGAATTGGAGGACACAAGCAAAGATCACAAAAAAATCTTAAAAACACAGGAATGGAATATGCAGGAAATGTGGACACCATGAAAAGTCCAAATTTATGCATCATAGGCAAAGAGGACAGAGAAGAATCTCAAGATAATGGTATTGCCAGATCTTCAACCAGATTGTAGAAGAAGAATTTTCAAAATTATGGAAAGACATTCCCATACAATTACAAGAAGCACACAGAACACCAAATAGGAGCAGAAAAGAAACGTGCCACAGTGAGTTTTAATCATATTAAAAACACTAAGTGAACAGGACAAGGAGGGAATTCTGACAGCTGCAAAAGAAAAAATAACAAGTCACATATAAAGGAAAACATCAGAATTACAGCTGACTTTTCAATGCAAATTATGAAAGCCAGAAGAGCCAGAACCAAAGTATTTCCAGTTCCAAATGACCATGGATGCCAACCCAGAATGTTCATTCAGAAAAAATATCTATTATAGTTGAAGGGAAAAGAAAAATCTTCTATAACATGAATAGGATGAAAGAAATTGTGTCCAGAAAAACAGCCCTTTAGAGACTACTTGAAGCAACATGAAGAGCTGAAGAAAGGAATGACTATACCCAAGAGCAACAGAAAGAAAATAAATGAAGGTAACTGAGGGACCACAAAGTTAGACCAAGAATACAAAGAGAAATTAAAATGATGTGAACCAATACACATCTTTCAACAATAACTTTAAATGTCAGTGAACTTAACTGTCCAGTCAGGCTAGTTGAATGGATCGAGAAACAAAATCCATCCTTTTGTTGTCTGCAAGAAACCCATCCCATCTCACCTTTAAGGACAGGCACTACCTTGTGGTGAAAGGACAGAAAAAAATGTTCCAAGCAAATGGCACTAAGAAACAAGTAGGAGTTGCCGCTCTAATGTCTGACAAAATAGACTTCAAACTAAAACTAATCAGAAGAGACAGAGGGTCACTTCATTCTGATCAAAGGAACAATTAACCAAGAAGATATTATAAACATGAACATATATGCACCAAACTCTGGTGCACTCAGCTTCATAAAATCAGTACTGCAGCACTTTAAGACATACATTAATTCCAGCTCACTCACACTAGGGGACTTCAATACACCACTGTCTCCATTAGACACTGTTGCATAGAAAAGCAGTTTTTCTCTCTGTCTGCTATGAGGGATAAACTTCCAAGTATGATTGACAACCAACTAACCAATGACTTAAGGGGGGAAGTTTAAAGGAAATACAGGGAAGGCTGGGAAGGAGAGAGGCGGGGGCCAGTGCCAGGTCTCCATCTTGGGTGCACATTCCAGAGTTCTGGGGGGACCTGTGATCAAAACGTAGGCTCCACCATAGGAAATCTCTCTCTCCCTCTCTCTGGGGATGAACTCCTTGTAAGTAACACGGAATAAACTAATCTCTCTAAAGAATATTCTCTAACCGTTCAGTCGGTTCAAACCTGGGGATGGGGTGAGGCTGAATGCTGGGCCTCACCATGAGAGAATTCATGATACAGACAGGTCAACTGGACAGAGAATGAACAGAGAGACATCTGAATTAAACAATACCACAGATCAAATGGACCTAACAGAACTAAGCACTAAAGAATACACATTTCTATTCAGCACCCCATGGAACATTCTCTACAACTGACCATATACTGGGGCAAAAAGCAAACCTCAACAAATACAAAAAAACTGAAATACATTCTATCAGACCACAATGCAAAAAAGCTTAAAATCAACGTCAGAAGAAGCCTGAGTAAATACACAAAGTCATGAAGATTAAAGAACGTACTTATGAATGATGAATGGGTCAAAGGAGAAATTAATAAATAAATAAAAGTATTCCTAGAATTAAATGAAATACACAATACAACACAACAAAACCTCTGGGACAATTGAAAAGTAGTCCAAAGAGGGAAGCTTATAGCTCTAAGTGCCTACATTTAAAAACCAAAAAGGGCACAAATAAAGGACTTAACATTGCAACTCAAGACTCTTGAAAGGCAATAACAAATGAAATCTCAACCCAGAAGAAATAACAAAAATCAGAACAGTAATTAATGAAATAGAAACAAAAAAAAAAACAATACAAAGGATCAAGGAATCCAAGAGCTGACAAGATAGACAGACCCTTAGCCCAGTTAACCAAAAGAAAGAAAGAGCAACGCTAAATCAACAAATTCAGAGATGACAGGGGAAACATCACAACAGATAACAAAAAGATTCAGAACATTATAAGGGAATACTTAAAAACCTATACACTATTAAGTTTGAAAACCTTAAAGAAATGGATGTATATCTAAAATCATTGGGAATCACCAAGATAATCCAAGAGATCAACAACTTAAACAGACCCATAACACATAAAGAAACTGAAACATCAATACAAAGCCTCCCAATTAAAAAAAGCCCAGGCCCAGATGGATACACAGCAGAATTCTACCAGACATTTAAAGAAGATCTATATGCTTAAATTATCCAAAAACAGAAACAGAGGGAGAACTACCAAATTTCTTCTATGGAGCCAGCATTCTTCTAATACCAAAACCAGGTAAAGATACAACCAAAAAAGAAAACTACAGGCCCATATCCTTCATGAACACAGATGCAAAAACACATGTAGACACACATCAAAAAGATCATTCACCATGATCAAATCAGCTATTCCAGAGATGTAGGGATGGTTCAATATACGCAAATCAACAAAAGTCATAAGCACATAAATAGACTGAAAGACAAAAATCACATGGCCATCTCAATAGATGCAGAAAAGGCCCTTTGACAGTATTTAACATGCATTTATGTTAAAAGCCCCAGAGGGAACTGGACTGGAGGGAACACGCCTCAACATAATTACAGTTATATGCAACAAACCCACAGCCAACATCATTCTAAATGTAGAAAAACTGGAAGCATTTTCCTTAAACTCAGGAACCAGACAAGGCTGTCCACTATCTCTACTCCTTTAATATAGTGCTTAAAACTATTAGACAAAAGAAGGAAGTTAAAGGAGAACTCATTGGAAAAGAAGAGGTCAAATTATCCCTTTTTGTAGATGAAATGGTGTTATACCTAAGAGATGCCAAACATTCCACCAGAAAACTCCTAGAAATGATTAGCACTTTCATTAAAGTGGAAGGTTACAAAAGTAACATACAAAAATCAGTAGTGCCAGGCGTGGCAGCACACACCTTTAATCCTAGCACCGAGGTGGGCAGATGTCTGTGAGTCCAAAGCCAACCTGATTTACATAGTATGTTCCAGTCCAACTGGGGCTACAGGGAGACCCTGTCTCAAAAGATCATAAAATAAAATATCTTGGAACGAACCTGACCAAAGATACTAAAGATCTCTACAGTGAAATTTTTAGATCTTTAAAGAAAGAGATTGATGAAGACACCAGAAGATGGAAGCATCTCCCATAGTCAAAGATTGGAAGAATGAATATTGTGAAAATGACCACCCTATGAAAAGCAATATATAGATGCAGTGAAATCCCAATCAAAATCCCATAACATTCTTCACAGAATGAGAAAAAATACATTCTAAAATTCATATGGAAACACAAAAGACCCCAGATAGCCAAAACAACCCTGAGCAGGGGGTATTACTATACCAGATTTCAAACTATATTACAGAGCTTTAGTCATTAAAAACAGCATGGTACTGGCACAAAAATAGACCCGTAGACCAATGGAACATAACTGAAGACTTGAACATGAGTTTACGCAAGTTCAGTCACCTAGTATTTGACAAGGGAGCAAGAACACTCACTGGAGGAAAGACAACATCTTTAGCAAACAGTGCTGGCAAAACTGGGTCTCCACCTGTAGAAGAATGAAACTAGACCCTAATATTTCACCTTGCACAAATATCAATTCCAAATGGACCAAAGACCTCAATGTGCAACCTGAAATTCTGAAACTGCTAGAAGAAAACTTTGGCAGTAACCTACAAGATACAGGTGTAGAAAAGGACTTTCTAAATCAGATATCAGTTGCTCAGGAATCAAGGTCAATAATCAACAAGTGGGACCTCATTAAATAAAAAAGCTTCTGGATAGCTAAAGAAACAACCAAGGCAGTGGGGAGGAAAACCCACAGAGTGGGAGAAAATCTTCACCAGTGACACATCTGAGAACTATATAGAAATATACACATATATGTCAGAATATATAAAGAACTCAAAAAACAAAGAATCAAGAAAACAAGTGACCCAATTAAAAGATGGGCCAAGGATCTGAGCAGTGAGTTCTCAAGACAAGGAATGATGATGGCTAAGAAACATTGTAAACAGTGTTCAACATCATTAATAATTAGAGAAATGCAAATTAAAACCACCTTAAGATTTCATCTTACTCCAGTCAGACTGGCTAAGATCAGGAGAACAAATAATACCAAATTCTGGAGAAGATGTAGGGAAAGAGGAATGCTCATTCACTGCTGGTGGGATTGTAAACTTGTGCAATCACTATGGAAAGCAGTGTGTAGAACTCTTAAAAACCTAAAAACGAACCTACTATTTGACTCAGTTGTACCACTCCTGGACATATACCCAAGGGACTCATCCTACTGCAGAGATACCTGTACATTCATGTTTGTTGCTGCTCTTTTCACAATAGCTAAGAGATGGAAGCAACTTAAGTGTTCCTCAACTGATGAGCGGATAATGAACATGTGGTTCATTTACACAGTGGAGTTCTACTCAGTGGTAAAGAAAGACAAAATCATGCAATTTGCAGTTAATGGATTGAACTAGAAACTGTTATGCTAAGTGAAGTAACACAGACTCAGAAAAACAACCAAAGTATGTTCTCCCTCATTCATGGATCCCGGAACCAAATCCTTATATTCAAGTATCCCAGTCACTACTCAACAAAGAAGCTTCTGTTGTACTAGATGGAGACTACTACAGAGTACCACAACTTGTCACACACAGACATTCTCTGTGAATTTCCCATGCCTAAGTGGCATATCTACAATGTAACCTCTATACCTAGGATTCATGCAACATAGAATAAGGGATAAAGAGGACACTTTACCTCATTAATGAAGATCCCTCATGCAAAAGAGGACCAGTAATGAAAGGTAACAAATGGCCAAAGCATGGAGATCAAGAGTCTGCAGAGTGTGGGTCCCTGGACAGGACTCCTAAGTTTCACTCACTCAGAGCTCAGGGACTAATGTGGAAGAGGGGGTGGAAAGACTGTAAGAGCCTGCGAGGAGACGCGTGACTATATAGAAACAGAATCCTACAAGTGCCTCGGACCCTGCTCGTGCGAACCTACAGCAGTATTGCTGGTATGCTCAAGACCCATGCACACACAAGTAGACAAAACCCAATCAGAACTGGCAAAATGGGCAGCATTCCCCAATCTTTGCTGAAGAAATATTGGCAATGGATTACTGTTGGGTGAAGATGAGCTAATTTTAAAGACAGGGACTCTGGATAGGCTAACTAGACCTCAGTGGATGAACTTTCACTGAGGAACATTTTGGGACACTAACTTGACACAATAGACCTTAAGACAGGTGAAAGAATGTATGGATTCCAGTACACCATGGTGCTCATGTGTGAAAGACAGAGAAAAACTTAATAAGAGTTGTTTCTCTTGTTTTACCATGTGGGTTCCAGGGATTGCACTCAGTTTTAGGCTTGGCAGAAAGAGACTTTACCCACTCCCAGTGAACTTTTTGAAAATATCATTTGAGAGATGGCAAGATGGCTCTTGTTTAAGGGCACTTGCTGCCAAGCCTGGTGATGTGAATTCAAACCCAAGATCCCATATAGTGAAAGGAGAGAACCAAATTCTATGGCATGTTGTATCTACCCTCCAATCTCCACTCCTACGCGCGTGCGCGCGCGCACACACACACACACACACACACACACACACACACACCCCACACTTAATCAGCCTGTTGGCTTCCTATCATGTGTAATGAATTCTAAACTAGAGCCAACACATTGTCCTCCATCTGGTTCCTGAATTCTCTATCTGCCTCTCTCCCCATTCTGAGTCTCACTCATCTGTGTCAGTGTTCTGTATGGTCTGGAGAATGATCTTTGATAGGTGTGCTTTTGGTTTTGAATGAGTGAGCTTATTAAGTATATAGTAAGCAAAAGTAAAAGAAGCAAGTAGCAGATAGAGAGCAAAACAATCAAGTTGCAAATTCACAACAGCCAACAGAGATGTCTGGAGTAGCCTGGTTGAGTTGGGGAACACAAACATCCAGCGGAAACTGACTCCAGAAGTTGAGGCAGCCACTTGAGGTTTGTGATTGTGCTTTCTCTCCTCAGGTGGATGTCCCATGGCCAAACTTCCAGTTTTCTGTTCCCATTGTAGGCATTTTTATGTCATTGGATAAGCAATAGTTGCTTCTCTTGGAGATGATTTACCTGCTGTTATCAAGACATGGTACTTTTACTCTTGGGATGTTTGGCTGTCTGCTTTCTTCCTCATTCCAGAGTAAAAAGGACCAGCCCATAAAATCTGAGGTCCAAGGACCTTACCAATACCACACAGAGGACCTGAGGGCAAAGCAAATGTAACTCCACAAGGCAGTTTTTATTTTTGCAAAAGGGTGCACTGTCTCATTTACATAAAACAGGTACCCCTGAGCCAGAAGTTTTCATCTCTAATGCAAGAGTACTGTGTCTTTTCTTCATTGGCTAGGGTCCAACCACACAGTCTGTCATGATGGGCTAGTTTTCCACTTTCATAGTGGAGCAAAGTAAATTAAGGAGAATGGGGAAAGGGATTGGAGAAAAGGCAAAGACTCAGCCACCCCAGGCTATCAGTTTATAGGAATGCAGCAAGGCTTTTGCATAAACAAAAGTTTTACTGTGTAGAGGGAATAAAAGATTTGAATTCCCTGTCCTAAAGGGAAGTTTTATAGTTTTTGAAAGGAAAGACTGATATTTACTGTCTCTTACAACTGGACAAGGGATCTTGAAGGACACGTTGAGACAAACATGACTGACTCTGACATGGGAGGAGGAGGCTGGCAGCTCTGTTTCTAGATCTTTTCAGTAAGTTGAAACAGCACATGGCACCTTATCAGCAGAGACTACACTGCAGCCAGCCACGCTGTCTTTCGATGTCCAGACCACTTCTCCATCCTTCCCCTTCAGAATCTTTGCTCTTTTCCTCTTCCTGGAATGTGCTTCCACCAAAGGTCATTGTGGTTCTCTTTCTCACTTCCTTCAAGCCTTTCCATAGGGCCACCTGACTCTGAAAGCAACAGAGCTGGATGTTCTTCCTTCTGTTCCTCTTCAGTTTCTTAATAGTGCTCAGTACCATGTGACTTTTTATCTTCAGTTTATTCCTTACTATACTTTGTCTTCTCCACAGAACTGTGATCTCCAGGAGGGCAGGGACTTTGTTGTTACTGTTGTTTATGCTGTGCTAGACATGAACTCTGGGTCTCCTACATTTTTATTGATCTGGACCCCTTTCCTAGGGGTTTTCTTTAAAATTCATGAACCTTGTGGATTTTCCTTTTCTTTTTAGACAGGGTCTCACATATCCTAGACTGGCCTCAAGTTTAGTAAGAGATTACAGGTGACCTGACCTTCTGATCCTCTTGTCTTTGCTTCCCAGGTGTTAGGATTACATGGTGTGCCACCATGACCAGTTTATTTGGTGCTGAGGCTAGACTCCAGGGATTTGCGTGTGCTCTCTACCAACTGAACCCTCATGTAAAATTGATGTACATTTCAATTAATTAAATGACCACCCACTTTTAAAGAGTTACATAGTACTCCTCCCTGAGATCACTCCACAGTTTCTTTGACCAGTTCTCTACTGATAAAAAATTGTTACTTTTCATCCTTTGTTTTTACCAACCAAAGACAGCATTTTTGTTAGTTTATTTAGTTTAGGTGAGTTGAAGATGGAATCCAGGGCCTTGAACAGGTTTGGCAAGTTCTCTGTCACTGAACTACATACATCACTGGTCCTTGTTTTCTTTGGACAGGGTTTTTATTAGTTTCAGGCTAACCTTGAACTCACCAGACTGGACTTGCACTTGCACTTAGAATCCTCTTGAGTGCTGAGCTGATGGATGAGCATACCCACACCTAATTCAGATATCTGTGTGTGTGTGTGTGTGTGTGTGTGTGTGGTGTTGTTTCAGTTTTTAGATACGCTTTCATGAAACCCATACTGTTCTCCAACTTTTTGTGTAGTCAAGGACAACCCTGAACTTCTGATCCTTTTCCCTCCATCTCCCAGGTACTGGAATTACAGGTGAGCTTCACCCTGCCCAGTTTTATGCTGTGCTGCAGACGGAACCCAGGACCTCATGCATGCTAGATAAGCACGCTATCAACGGAGATGACATTTTCTTTCAGAATACCCTGTCAGTAAACATTTATAGAAAAATTGAATTGGTAAATGAATAAGGATTAATCATTTTGTTGTTACTTGAGATAGGGTCTCCGGTAGCCCAGGCTGGCCTGGAACTCACTTTGTAGCCAAGGACGGCCTTGAACTTTTGAGTCTCCTGCCTCCACCTCTCAGGTGCTGAAATTATAGGCATGTACCTGGCTGAGGAAGGGAATGAATGTATGAGTGTGTGAAAGAATGTCGAATGAACCTAGGCTAGGGTGAAAGAGAGAAGGAAGGCTTACCACGTGGAGCCTGAGCGCCGGTTGGTTGGAAGATGCACTTCGCGGAGGTGCCATCAGGTGGTGCTGTGGGAGGCGGGCGCTGCGGGCCGGGCGGGTGGCGCCGCTCTTGCCGAGTGCGTCTGCGGCTGCGCGGGGCGGGCGTGGCGGGTGGGGGGGGCGGCTAGGGCGAGTCATATGACCCGCTGGGCTTCCTGGCTCCGGCTGTCGCCGCCGCCCGCCCGTGTCCGCCTGTGTCGCGCCGGGGGCCCCCGAGCAGCCGTTGGCGGGGTCGGGGCCGAGGCCGTCGCCGCCGCTGTCCGTCCGCGTCCGCGTCCCTGCGCGCTGCCTGCCGTCACCATGCTGGCGCTCATCTCCCGCCTGCTGGACTGGTTCCGCTCGCTCTTCTGGAAGGAGGAGATGGAGCTGACGCTGGTGGGGCTGCAGTACTCGGGAAAGACCACCTTCGTCAATGTCATCGCGGTGAGCACTCGCCGCCCCGAGGCTCCGCGGGCTGCGGGCTGCCCGGCGCGTCCCCGAGCCGGGTTGGGCCCGACCCTGCGGGCTCCGCCCGGCCTGTCACTCCCGGAGGCCCGGGCTGTGCCCTGCACGTGTCGGCCACTGCCAGATCTTCAGCCCGAGGGGCGATTCCCTGTGGCCTTTAGGAGGGGGCTGTGCCTTGAACGCGGCCTGGGAAGGGTTAAACCGAGCCTGTCAGGGGTTGGGAGTGTGGGTTGCGGTCAAAGGGTTAATGAGCCCCAGTCTGTCACTTGCCAGAAGGGTGGCACTTGGCGGGTCCGGCCTTCCTGAGAACGCCAGCGTGGGAAGCGTCTCCGAAGTTGCCTCTTGGGACGAAGGAGCCCCATTGTGAAAGCTAGAGACCCGCGTGGGCACTTCTCTGAATGCGGTGGGAGGCTCGGCCCCTCTAATTAGTCCTTTTTACTGAGGATCGAAGATCCAACTGATGGCTTAGCTAGATCACTGGTGGAAGGTTGCGGGGGATTCCGAAACTGTTCAGTTCCTTAGGCGAGGAGTCAGGGCGGAAAAAGAAACTGTTTGGATCCGCGCATAACTTGGGCCAGTTGTCGGGGAGGGAAATCGCCCGGAGAACTTACGTACAACGTGTTGTTTATTCGGCATTGCTTAAGGAGGAGGAGGGTTGTTGAGTTTCTTTTTTGATTGGTCGGGAAAGGAATGGCAATGAATGATGACTTGTCAGTCTTCATTCAGAGCCCCGGAGTTACTGGGACTTGCTGTCAGGATTTGTACCTACCTGGGATAAGCTTTACAGTTGTTCTCGGGAGAGGTGGCAGCAGCTCTTGTACCTTTTACAGGATTGTTGCAATCCTTTATCGCGAGAGGAGCTGCCCGACTGGTTTGGTTACAGAAATGATTCAAACACACAGCCACGGGAGACGCTGGGTAGGTTGTGACTCAGTCCTTGTAGTAATGAAGCACAGGGGTGAGTGAGCAAGTCATGGAGACGAAAGAAATGAGCAAGAATCCAAAGCTCTTTGCAAAAGTGTTGATAGAAGTAGACAGAACATTCCTCTGTTTAGTGTTGGGCTGTGAAGACTTTTTCCCTTTTGGAATGCCTGTGTAGGTAAAGAGGATGAAGCCAAACAAACTTTGGACTGTGTATTTGTATTAGAACTTTTCCTATGGCAAAGAAGAGATGAATGGTTAGCCTGAGTGGCACACATTTTGTTACTTTAAGAACTGGAGTTACCTTGTAAATCCTGTCCCTGACAAGATTGAATTTGGAGTGTATTTAGTATGATCAGTTGTATTTGTCCCAAAGGAGTAGTTAATGCAAAAACCTAAAAGGAAAGTTTGAGAAACAGACTATTTTGTTTAATGTTTATCTGTTGAGGAGACAGTCTTGCTTAAAATAAGGACCTGGGTATAAAATCTGGATCTGTCACTTAGCAATCGTGGATCTTTGAGTTGTTGCTGTCTCATCTATTACATGCAGATAATTGGTTTCTTACACAGTTGTTCTGAGGACTGAGTAGGAGGGTTCAGGAAATGATAACTTGTTGATATTTGTAAATATTTGTGGTGGCTGTACCCTTGAGTGCAGAAACAGTGAGAAGTGATGAGAAGGGATCAGCTAGCTTCATTTCCTTTGACTCAGTGTGGAGTGCAGCAGTGGATTTATGGCTGTGGGAAGGAAACACCTCATGCCTGCCCCCTCTTTTGCATTAGACTCTGTTAACAACCATCAAACTTCCGCAGTGCTATTGAATTCAGTGCCCAGTGCTTCTGTCATCAGTATTGGATTATTGTTTTTGAACTGTAATGGCCTTTGTTAAGAAAAAAGTGTTTTCTACAAAAATAAGAGAGGCTGTGCTTAACTTTTTTTAATCATTCCAAATTCTATGCATATATTAAAACATCGCATTATATCATATATAAAGATAAATATAATTATGACCTGTCAATTAAAAATGATTGTAATGTTGTGTGAAAACCCAGCATTTGGAAGGATGAGGCAGGAAGTGTGCTACAAGTTGAGGTCAGCTTGATCTACATGGCAGGTACCACATCAGCCAGGGTTATATAGTAAGACCTTGTCTCAAAACAACAAAACCTGCAAACAAAAATAATTTAGTAAAAGAAGAAAAAAATGTAAACTTTAATTGGCAGTGTTATTTAAATGCTGAAAACAGGATAACTCCTTAAACTCCAACCTAATTTGTGATTTCCTTTTTTTTAATCTAAGACTAGCCCCAGCTGGCCTGGAATTTGCTATGTAGACGAGCCTGCCCTTGATGTTATAGAGATCTCCCTGCTTCTACCTTCTGAGTGCTGGGACTAAAGACCAGGGCCACCACACCCTGCTGTTCTTTTTGTTGCTGGTTTTGGTTTTTGAGACAAGGTCTCAGTCTATAGCGAAGGCTGTGCTGGAACTCACTGTGTAACCCATGCTGGCCTTGAACATGCAGTGCTCTTCCTGCTACCCCTCCCAAGTGCAGGGATTATGGGTGTGAACCTCCACAACTCACTCTTAAATCAGCTTTAAATACCACGTATAAAGGTCACTACAGCTACCTAAAAATGTAAGGATGATTTAATAAATGTCATTTAGTTTACAAAGAACGGTTTCTTACATGTAAGGCCTAGTCCAATTCTTAAAAGTTGGGCTTTTCAGGAACAAGGATATTCAGTTTTTCTTATGCTTTCAACTCTGAAATGATGCCTTATTTTATTCAGAGATACTTGATATGCAGAGTGTTCACATTTTGTTTTAGATACAATTGAAAGAAACAGTCCTAGACTTTAATTTTCTGATTTGTGTTAGGGAATGAAATAATGCCCAATTGCCAATAACTATTGAAGGCGTTATTACACAATAAGTCATGTGTCCTATCTGTGTAATGTATATTGAGTAATCCTTTACTAGGACAGTTAGATGGGTTATAGCATAGTTACTAAGAAATATGTAATAGAATTTGCCAAAACATTATAGAGTAAACTTTGTAAGCATGTTTTTAAAAAAATGGATAATGTTATAAAAATTTGTATATACTTTTGCAAATTGTGATTAACTGAAAAAGTTCATCCATGTATCAGCTTATTGTTGCTGAGAATTAAAAGCTATTTGGCAACTGGGTGGGGCACGCCCTTAATCCCAGCACTGGGAGGCAGAGGCAGTAGATCTCTTGAGTTCAAGGCCAGCCTGGTTTACCTAGTGAGTTCCCGCCAAAAGAAAAGAATAAGATATTTGACAAGATTGAAGAAATATAAGTCTAGAGTTCTTTTTCTTTTCTTTTCTTTTTTTCTTCTCCCTTTTGAGACGGGGGTCTGGCTATGTAACTCAGGTTGGCATAAAACCAATGGCCAATGAAACTGGTGGTCTTCCTGTCTTAGCCTCTGATGTTGCAGGGCTGCCCACCATGTCCACCCTAGATTGTTTTAATTTTATTTTCATTTTACAGATGTGACTAGGAGATCCAGACAGGCCAAGGGAAATCCCAAAGACAAAGCTCACAGGTAGCTGATGATAGAGTCTGGACTATGCCACTGTGCTTTCTGCTTCCCACCTGCCTCCTTAAGTGCAGTTTACATTGGAATCTAGAGCAGAGAACTGGGAGATCTTTACCCTTTGAACATGTTTTTGGAGAGTTGGAGAACTGCACAGTGGTTAGGAGCACTTGCTGCTCTTCCAGACAACCCAGAGTTTGGTTCCCAGCACCCATGTAAGATGGTTCACAGCTGCCCCTTAACTCCAGCTCCAGGGAATCTCACATCATCCGGACTCTGAGGGCACCTGCATTTAGGTGCACATATACTCATGCATACACAAATTAAAGTTTTTTAAAATTAATCTAAAAATCTTTCTGTGTGTAATATGAGGATGTTTAAACTCATGTAGCACTTTCATTGACTGGTTTTGAGCACTGGACTGAACCCAGAATTTTGTGCAGTGCTAAACAAGCACTCTTGTCAACTGACCACATCCCCAGTTTGTGATCTAGGCATCTTCTAGAATCTTTGTAGAAGAAGTGAAAAATGATCAGACATTTAAACAGCTAGCTAATTGGGTTACAGAAGCACTTTTAGCATAAAAAGTAGAAGTAGTTTTAAGTTTTAGTTTTGTTTATTTACTTATTTATAGGCAAGGGGTTGCTTGCTGGTGTCATCATGCTGGTCTTGAATTCCCTGCATAGCCTAGGCTGGCCTCAGACTGGAAATAATTCTCCTGCCTGCCTCAACTCCCTGAGTCTTGGGTTACAGATTTGCACCATCATAACTGGTTTTAATTTTTGAGTTTTCTAACATGGCTTATTTAATTATTTTGGGATAAGAATGGCAAACACAGTGTTTAAAGACAGTATACTGTGGCTCAAGTTTAGATGTTTAACAAACATAAAGCTTCAGTGTAGAGGCTAGTCCTCTGTGTGTACATTTTACTTTCAGAGTGGAGGGACCTGACACCCACCAAGGACAGCTCCAGGCCTCTTCACCTCTGTCCATTCTCTCATTAGTTTTCTACATGGTCCAAAAATCTTAAATGCAGGGTTCTTAAAAATCCATTTTAAGTGACTGTGTTAGAGGCTGTTTCACAACCTAAAGAAGTTCAGTTTCTAAAGCTTACAATGAGATGGTCACTGAGCATGAGTGCAGAACAGACTACCTATAAAGTTATATAAACCTTTAGGGGGTTTCCCTGATTTTTATACCTGTCTGGCTATCTATTTATTTTTATGTTTTTGAGTGTTATGCCTGCATTTGTGTTAGAGCACCCATGTCGTGCAGTGCCTGAGGAGGACAGAGGATGTCGGATCCCCTGGAACTGGAGTTATGGATGGTTGTTAGGTGCCATGTGGGTGCTGGGATTTGAACCAGGGTCTTCTACAAGAGCAGCCAGTGCTTTTAACCACTGAGCCATCCCTCCAGCCCCTGATTTTTCATTTCTTAAAGAAAGATGTATTTATTTGTGTGTTTGATTATGTGTGTGTGGTTATATATAGTGCTGGACTTGTTGCAGAGGTATGGACTCTAGTTTAATGATTGCATGGTAAGTTTTCTTAGTTGCTGAGCCATCTTGTCGTCCTATTTAAGTGAGTATCCAAATGCCTTTTTTAAAAGTTTTACTGTGGGCAGATAAAATAGCTCAGAGGGTGAAGGCACCTGCCACCAAGTCTGATGAACACCTGAATTTCATTCCTGGGACCCAGATGGAGCAAAGAATGGGTGGAGAGAACCAGTTGTCCTCTAATTTCCACATGTGCACTGTGGTGCACACTCCCCACTCCAATACATAAACCAACAAATAAATAAATGTAATAGTAAAAGGTTTTGCTGCAGTATTCTCTTTAAACGCTTTGTGTCCTGGTCTGTTTTAGTTATAGTGTTAACATTTTTCTGTATCTGAACCATGATCAGTGTTGTCAAAGTTTTTGTCTTTGGTCATTTCTTCATTATTGAGTGGTTTCCAGGGTTTTACCATTATACCTCAATTTGACATACATTTTGTGAGGAAGTGTCCCAGAGTTGGCGGTTCTGGATCAGAAGACTTGAGCATATTTCCTATCAAGTGGCCAAGTTGCTTTCTAGAGAGTGTGCTCTTGCACTGAGATCTTCCAAACAGCTTTCCAGCAGAAGCTGGACCGATCGGACGGCAGCAGCCCTGTGCCCTTGGTATCTGTAGGGCAAACCTTAGTTTTGTGGGGTGAAATTAACAACAATTAAAAATAATCACATTTATTGGTGTTCTTATGTTTAATGCATTTTAAGAACGCCTTTTATGTTTCAGTAACTGCAAACACTGGGACTGTAGGCAGCTTCTCTTTTCTTTATTCCTCTGAATAGAAATACTGCTCTTCCCCTTGAGCTTCAGGATGATTTGCTGTAAAGCTCTTGGTGGATTACATATTTTAGATTTCAGATGTTTCCATCCATTGCCCTTATTTAACTGGTATTCTTGTAGTGGTGAGATGTGCTTGCTTTTTCTTTTTTCTTTTTTTTCACTTACAGTTAATCATTTTTTGAAGCTGAAGCATAAGAGGGTTTTTTTTTTGTTGTTGTTGCTGTTGTTTTGTGTGTGTTTTTGTTGTTGTTGTTATTTAATTATAACTTGGGGCCAGTGAGATGACTCTCTGGGTAAAGATGCTTCTTGCCAAACCTGACAACCTTAGTTCAAACTTGAGTTTAATCTCTGGGACCCACGTAGTGGAAGAAGAGAACTGGTTCTTCCAAGTTGGCCTCTGACTGACTTCCACATATGTGCACATGCACACACACATGCACATGCACACACGCACTAAAATGTAATTAAAATTTGTAACTTGAATGTCATTTATTAATTATACAGTTAATTTTTGTCTTCTAGGTCATATTTAGAAAACTAAGAAGAAAAGTATTAATCTGTTTGCTCACTATTCAAAATAAAAACATTTGAGGCATTTGGTTTTCCTAAAATGTGACAGAGTCAAAAATTTTCTAGCAGTTTGAGTTAGCATCTTCAGAGTCAAAACCACAGCCTTCTTCTGTTCTATTGTGTTATTTTTGAAAGGTTACATTGTTTTCTAAATTATATACTTTGTCTTATAGTTGGATCCACTATCATAGTTTGTCCAGTTTTATTTCATATCCCAAAAGGAACTTTTTATGTTTAAAAAAAAATAGTACTTTAGGATTTAACTCATAATCTTAAAGGGGCTGGTGAGATAGTTCATTGGTAAAGTGCTTGATATGCTATCTGGGCAAGACCCTGGTTTATTCTCCCTCACTGTAAAGCAAAGCATATCTCTCAATATATATTAAAAATTATTCTGGCAAAATAATTGCAGGCTTTAGGTATCTAAGAAGTGATACTTCTTCTGGGAATTGACTCTCCTAAACTAGAGTTAGAAAGAAAGTCATGGGTGTGATGGGTGATTATTGGTAAAGTAATACTAAAAATATTTTATATGAGTTTACTTAGTAACATTTAACATGTACAAAAGTAGTATTATTCTTGAGGGGAGCTGGAGAGATGGGTCAGTGGTTAAGAACACTTGATGTTCTTGCAGAAGACCCAAATTCAGTTCCTAGCACATGTGTATCAGGTGACTCACAGTTACCTGTAATTCTGGCCCCAGGGTATCTGACCCCCTCCAGCCTCACACATGCGCACGTGCACGCGCGAGCACACACACGAACATGAACACGAACACACACACAAAAATAATTCTTTAAAAATGTGATATTAATATAGGAGGCACATGACTTTAATCCCAGCACTTGTGAGGCAGAAGCAGGCAGATTTCTGAATTCCAGGCCAGCCTGGTCTATAATACATTGAGTTCCAGGACAGCTGGAGCTACAGGGAGACCCTGTCTCAAAAAAGACAAAAAAAAAAGTAAAAAGAACCTAAGTTTATTTGCACATAATTGTGATGTACTTGAGCTTATTTGAAATATGTTTGACTACATGAGTTTAAATGATAGAGGTTAGCTGGGTGTTATAGTACATACCTGTAATCTCAGCACTTGGGAGGCAGAGGCAGGCAGATCTCTGAGTTCCAGGCCAGTTGGGGCTATAGGTGACTCTGTCTCAAAAAGACCAAACAAACAAACAAACATAGAGGTTAAGTGCTAAGAGCCACCTATACTACTACAGTTCATGTCGTCATGTTAATTGTTCTTAAACTGTTTCCTCCTGTGTAAAAGGGGAATAAAGGATCATGTATCTTCCAGCATTGTTAGTAGTCAGTGTGTAAGGAACTCTGAACAGTGTTCAGAGAAGGCATGAGTGTCTGCTAGTTGTTTTGGCATTCCTCCCCTTACAGGGAGGAGTTAACTTATTTTGGCTTATAAGGTTTCAGAGGATTGGGTCAGTGATTCTTAGTCTTTCTCTATGCTCTTAGGCAGAACATCATGGTGGCAGGAGTGTGTTACTAAGCCTCATACCAGCTTAAAATTTACATATATTTATTTAGAAACCTATTACCTAAAAATATTACATTTATTTGCGTGTATGTGGAGGTCAGAGATTAGAAGACAATTTGGGGGAGTTGGTTCTTCTCTCCCAGATCAAACTGAGGTTATTAGGTTTGGTGGCAAGCACCTTTACCAGCTGAGCCATCTCAACAGTCCTATCACTAACTTGTGGGCAACAGGAAGCAGAAAGAAGGGAAACAGGAAGGGGCCAGGGATAAAATTATAGCCCACAAAGACAGACTATAATAACCTTCCTCCAACCAGGCCCCACTTCCTGCCTTTTACCAACTCTCAATAAAACTGTGACTCTACCATGGGAGTAATCCATTCTTTAGGTCAGAGCCCTCATGATCTAATAATCTCTCAAGAAGTGCGATCTTAAATTGGGATGTGGTGATTCATTCCTGTAATTCCAGTACTCAGGAGGCCGAGGAAGAAGTTACAGGCCAGCCACAGCTACATAGTGTGTTTTTGCTCAGCCTGGACTACACAGTAAGACCCTGTCTCAAAAAACAAGACAGCCAGCATAGGTATCCCCAGAAGGTTCACTTTACTAATCTTGTCTAACCAGGTTGACAAGAATGATCATAAGTGCTAGCTACTACAGCACCATGATGTGATCGCTTTGAGAATGGGAATTTTTATTTCTGTGATAGGACTCCAAATACCTTACAGTGTTTGACACATATGACCTGCTCAGATGTATTTTCAATGAACCAATAGTATTCAAAATAAAAAAATAAGAGCCCTATGTTTTTGAACTCATGCTCATATTTTGCTATTCAGAGTATAACCGTGTTAAGAGCAGGGGTTCCAGAGCCAGTGGGTTTGGATTTGAATATTGAGTTGGTCATATATCATCGATTTAAATATCTCTGAGCTCTGCTTTTTCTTCCAGTTAAACTCCCTTGTAGATCAGTGAGAATTAAATAAACGAATGTATGCAGATCACCAAGCACCATGCTGGTTACAAAGTATTCAGTAAATAGTGGCTTATTAGCTTTTATGTCCAGTTTCTGTTTAGATTTCACTTGATTATGTTTTTATTTGATAGTAGAGATAGACTGGTGAAAAAATCCTTCAGTGTCAGATTAATTTGTAATTCTCCCCACCCCTTGGTAATCCTGGAGTTTGAACTCAGGATCTTGTACATGGTAGGCAAGTACACTACTACTCAGCTACATTCTCAGCCTGGTTTTCTTTATTGACTAGACTGCAACATCAGTATAAGAAATTCCAGCCAGGCGTTTTTCTGTAGGCCTGTAACTCTAGCTGCCTGAGAAACTAAGGCAGGAGAATGACAAGTTTGAAAACTTACTATGTGTACAAATAGAAATCAGCTTAAAGTCTCTTAAATTTGAAATCATAATCTAAGTGTGCCCTTGTATAGAGCAGAGCTCTGAAGGAGGTGCCGGGGAGAACTGGCCCTGCGGTCCTGCAGCTCCTGTCTTTCTGTTGGGGTTAGTCTCCTTTCCATGTCCTCCCAGAAAGCTGAGACCACCTCCATGTTTTCTTAAGAGACTGGGATTTATAACTAGCATCAGCATCTAACACTGGAGCCTTTGTAGGTTTATTTAATTCTCTGTTCTATGCCTAAGAGTTCTAATTTCAGGTGCAAAAAAAGCACTACTCTGATCTGAAAGAGCAAGAGTCTGGTTTTCATTATCATTATTTGGTTTTTATAAGCATCAAAACCGAGCAGTAGTAAAAGTAGCTTACTTGTTTATAGTCCCACCACTTGTTAGCAGTGGGCAAGACAAAGGAAGACTCATATTTCTAACACCCTGTTCAAAATAGTTTCCACAGTGAATACTGTACTTTTATAGTGAGCAAGTATGTTATATCTAACTTCACCTTGTGAAATGGGGAACTGAATGAGGAGGTCTGGCTCAGGATCGCTAGCCTAAACCTGGCGTGGTGGCACGTGCCTGGAATCCTAGCAGTGGGGAAGTTGAGGCAAGGTGATTTTAGGTTTGAGGACAATTGGAAGGGTTTTTTGTTTTCTTTTGTGTTAAGACAGGGACTTGTAGTGCCAGGAGGTCTGGAACTGAGGATGACTTTGAACTCATAAGCCTTCTCCTTCTGCTTGCTGAGTGTTGGGATTATAGGTATGTGCTACCATGCCCCGAAAGCCTGAAAATTTGATTCCATAAAATAGTTGAACTGTGGAGCACATGACTGCCACATCTACAGATGATTCTTTAGGGTCTTATTTTTCCACTTAATAAGTACGCCTGTTGCAAGTCCTGTGACTAAGATTCCTTTGGAAGTTGGATATGGCCTGTTGTAGTGTTTCATGTTTATTTTTGACTTTTTCTTGCTAAATGTTACATGTTGAGTCGCCTTTATTACTCTTCTTAGGAACACTTCGTACATTTTATATACTTCATTTGGCAAGGTTTAGAAGAGAGACTGAAATTTTCAGGTGAAAATTAGCAAGATAGGTGTGGGGAGGATGGAGGAAGTAGGCCTTTGTGTGTGACTGTTGACCGGAGACACCAAGGTACCAAAGAATTTTCATTGCCCAAGGTGCTCTGTTTGGTCTGCTTTTGCTTCTTTCTTACATAGCGTTGTCCCTTATTCCATTTGTAGACTTCTGAAGCCTTATTCCAGCTCTTCTAGGCAAAGTTAATTATCTCTTGCTTTCTTTTCATTTTATTTATTCAAAGTTGCAATTTTTTTGTGCTGATTATTCATCTGTCGCTAGTTCCAGTGCAGACACTCTCATTATTTAAGCCTTTTCAATGGAGCTCTAAGCCCGACACAGTAGGTGCTCTGTAATTGACTAAAACAGTGAAAAGTATAGGGTATAATTTTGCTTTCAGTGTTTTTTTGAGGCAGGTTCTCAATATGTAGTCCAAGCTAGCTTTAAACTTGTTCTGAAACGCAGTCTCAAATATGTGACCCTCTTGCCTCAGTCTCCCAGGTGCTGCAGCTGCATAGGTGAGCCACTTTACCTGCCATTAGTTTCTGATTAAAAAAAAACCATATATTTTATATGTATGAGTGTGTTGCCTGCATTTATGTTAGTGCATCCATGTGTGCAATACCTGTGAAACCCAGAAGAGGATATTGGATCCCTTAGAACTGGAGTTACAGACAGCTGAAGCCACCATGTTGGCGCTGGGAACTGAACCCAGGTCCTCTGCAAGAGCAGCCAGTGCTCTTAACCACTGAGCCATCTCTGCAACCCTAGTTTCTGATTCTTGTTGAAAGTTTTCTGTTATTCTGATAGAAAAATTGAAATTATATTCCTTTGCCATAACCATAGGTGTGTTAAGATACCCTGTTGGAAAATGGACTCATCTCTTTGGTTTGTTTTCCAGTTGTTAAATTTTGGTTGTGATTCCTAGCTTAGGCTTTGTAGATGAAACTGGGATTGTTCTAAGCTGATGTTCTTTTCAACCACTTAGAGTAGAAAACCAGCAGATTTATTCCTTTACAACCTCTCAGCAACTCTTGCAATTGCATCTTGTTATTATTGTGTAATCATTGTGTTTTAAATGTACAGTGTCTTTCAGAGCTCAGATGTTTGAACACTTGGTCCTCAGTTGATGGCACTGTTTTGGGAGGTTGTAGAACTTTTAGGAGGTGGGACCTGGCTGGTGGAAGTGTCCGTCTGTTGGGGGTGCTTCCTGATCTGCCCAGATGTGAGCAAGCATGTGCCACCAGAGCTGCTGGCTCCTGCCAATATGCCCCCTGTTACCTGCCTCAATCACTCTCTAGTGATGGACTGGACTTGCTCAAACTAGGACCCCAAACAAACCTTAAAAGCAGCTACTTCAGCATGCTAACATGATGTCATACTTCTGCCCCAGTACTCACTGTTGCTTACTTGTGAACAAATAACCCTGAAGTGTTTGAGGCTTTGGAATTTAGGGTTTTTAAATGTAGATTAGGCTCAAATCTCAGTTTTGTCATCATTTAATTGTTTTGGTGAACTTGACCTCAAATTTCTTTTTCTGTAATGAGAAGTCAGTAAAGTCAATAGCATTGTGCTGCCATTACTATTACTAATGCTGTTATTACTGGCATTATTAGTTTGTGGTGCTGTAGATTGAGCCTAGGGCCTCATACATGCTAGGCAAGCACCTCCCACTGAGCGCCATTCACAGCCTGACATTATTTTATCAATAGTCTGTACCAACAATATGTGACCTGGCTAATAAGGATGTTATGCCTTTCCTGTCCCTCCTTCCTTCCGTCCCTTTTTTCTTCCCTCTCTTTTTGCATATTCTTGGAGTCAGGGTCTGACTGTGTAGCTTAGACTGGCTGCTTATGGTCATCCTCCTGCCTCTGTTTCCTGGGTGCTGAGACTTACAGGCATGCACCACCATACCTGACTTCAACACTGACATATTCTTGAAAAAAAAAAATCAAGTGTAACTAGGAAACATTCTTGTTACTACAGCTTCTTCTTGAACTTCTAATTTCCTGCCAAGTTCTCCACTCTGATGATAGTGGGATCTTGGACAGCTACTGAATAAATAATGATGCTTATATCTAGAAAGCACTCCAGTTTGGAACCTGAGCAGTGTGCAGTGACTCAGTTATTGCATTTAAGAACTGAGTCTCTCTGTGAAACTGTGCTGATCAGACTGACTGGGTTAATGGAATGGCTTTGTTGTATTTGTTGTTTCTTCAGGGATATTCCCGAGACCAAGAGTGAAGAGGAATTATTGAAAGAATAGAAGCTGACTGTGGTGTTTTCTGAAGCCATGTTGTCCTGTTGGAGGGACATCTATGGATACCAAGATGCCTTATGATACATAAAACAAAGCTGAAAACCATGCATTGCCGCCTGAAGTATTTTTAGGGAATTAGAATAATGTTCTAGGACTGGTGAGACGGTTCATCAGGTATATGTGCTTGCTGAGTAAGCCTGACTACCTGAGTTTGATCCCCGGAGCCCACATAAAGGTGAAAGGAGAAAATGGACTGCACAAGTCATTCTCTGACCTCTCACATGTATGCTATGTCATGTGTGCTCCACTCAATAATGATGTAATAAGTTAAGAAACTCTTACGAGATGGGGCATGGTGGTACACACCTGTAGTCCCGGCTTTCTAAAGGTTGAGGTAGTGGGATGAGGAGCTGAAGATCATCTCAACTACATAGTAAGTTTGAAGTGAGCATTGTGAGACCTTGTCTCAAAAAAACTAGAGGAAAAAATTGAATCACTCGGCAAAATTCAACATGCTTTTCAAGATTAAAAACATTTAAGAGCTAGGAATATATAATCCTAGCACCTCGGAGACTGAGGAGGGGAATCATTTGAGGTGAAGAGTTTAAGACTATGGCCACCCCCTGCCAAAAATAGACAGAAACCCAAGAAACATCCAGATTGGTCTCATTTTACTTCCCTGCTTCTTGGAGCTGCAGCATCCATTAGTGGCTGTTGAGGTCTGCAGTTAGATGTCAGAAACATTGAGGAAGTCACCCAGAAACTGTCTCCTAGGATACAATTAAACCCACAGTTCTGACTGATATCCAGAACCTTTAAAAATTAGCATGAGGGTTGAACACTTCATGCTTTGCCATCCAGTCACAGGTGAGGGCTTATGGGGAGCTGGAAACAGGAGAGTCCCCAGGACTTGCTGGCTAGCCTGTTCTAGCTGATCAGCGAGCTCCTGCTTCAGTGGACAAGGTGGTGAGCTACTAAGGAAGACATAGTACATGCGTGTGCAGTGGAGGCTGGCCTTGAATTCCTCATCTTCCTTCTTCCACTTCCCAAGTTCTGGGAATGCATTACCGTGCCTGGCTGTCAAGTGCATTTCTTTAGTCAGTTGCTGTGATCATGTGGACAGCCTTCCATATTCTATTCATATGCTTCATTATGTTGATTTTTTCTTTCCCATTGGTGCTGGTTATCAGATCCAGTGGTTTACTTATGTTAGGCAAGTGCCACCACAGAACTACATCCCCTGCCTACTCTTAGCACATTGAGTAACAGTCCATGTCCTTCTGGCCTCTGCGTACTATTGTTTTTGGTTCTGAGTATTGAATGCATGTTAAGAAGGTGGGCCTCAGTCTCACAGAGATCTGCCTGCCTCTGCCCTCTGAGCACTGGCACTATTCATGATTTTGCTGCTGTTGTTGGAACCTGGAAATTTGAGTCTTACAACATATTAACCCAGAAAATAGAATGTCTCTCCCCAGGGTTTACTTTTGGTTTTGCTTTTTAGTTGTTGTAGGCAACCTCTATATTAAGAATTAGCCTGGAGAATGAAGTTGAAGGTCTTGTCAGGCCTGCGCTCTTCCCTGAGCATGTGTGGTGAGGTTCTCATTTATTTTCCCTGTATTTACAGTTCTTTTAAATGCCATTGTCCCATGTCCCCTTGTCTTGTCATTCTGCCACCCCCCTCCCTTCTGGGATCAGACCTAGGGTCTTGCACTTAAGGAGTGCTCTTCACCACTGAACTGTTCTATGAGCCCTTGGTATCTTGAAAAATGGTTTCACTTTGTAGCCCAGGCTGGTCTTGATAAACGTGATTCGTTTGTTTCTGCCTCCAAGTCCTTTAATTTTTGGTATGCACCCCCCTTATTCTTGGAATATGGTTTCATTAGCTAGTCTTTATGTGATAATTCCAACATCTGGGTCACCTAGGTGTATTATTTCTTGCTGGTGTTTTTATTCTCCATGTGACTTTTGATATTTTTTGAGTTCTTACTCATTCCTCACTTATTTTGGATACTTTCAATTATTCTGAGATGCCAGGTTTTGTTTAAATCTTACGGAGAAAGCCAGCCATAGTGGTAGGCACTTGTAATCTTAATATTCAGGATGAGGCAGAAGGATTACCACAAGTTCAAGGCCAGCTTGTGCTACATGGCCAGTACCAGTCTAGTCAGTACTACGTGGGAAGATCCTGTTTCAGAACAAACAAAAGAAGACCCTGCCTCAAAACAAACAACACAGAGAACACCTTATGAAGAACTTTGACTGTTGCTTTATTTTGCTTTACAGGCAGTTGACTGAGAATGCAGGCCAAGATGACCCAGCCATCTGTGATCTTTTATGCTAATGTCAGTTAGTTTCCAGATACTGGATTCTGTTGGTTGGATTATTTCTCTCTTTTCTCCACTCAGGGAATCATACAGGAACTTGGGTGGTGGTCTTCCCCATGGTTCAGTTCTCATAGCCACAAACTGTTTAGGGTAAGATCTGTGTACTGCTTGGGAACAAGCCTACGAGTTTATGTGCAACTTGGTGAATCTGTTTCTCCAGTTCATTGAGTTTTGCCCGCAGTGTCTGTGTCTCCCACCCCCAACCTTATTCTCTCTTGTTCCTGTTTCTAAATTATCTTGCTAGAGAGTTTGAACTTTGGTCACCACTTTCCTGTTCATTCCCTCAACTCAGTCTGTCCTAGAGGCCTAGTGATAGGAGAGAGAATAGAGGAAAACAGTCAGCAGAGGATAATTCTGCCCTGGAACTGCTCCCACTCTCAGGAGTTTTTATCTTTCTTAATAAGTGTACATTAGTCAACGGCACCCCCTGAGCACTTAGGATTTTCTTCTCTCTAGCTGCTAGAACTGTTACCTACAGCCTTGTCTTGCTTTGGTTGGTGGCACTGGCAGGAGAGAGGGCAAACATTTCTGGGAAATTTCTCCTTTGGTGTCCTGTGATCCTGCACTGTGCATCCCCTCCTCACACATGACAGAAGGCCTTTCAAGGAACCTTTTCTGCTTATACCTGCTGTCAGTTTCTGGCATCTCGACTGCCTTTGAATCCACCTTGGAAGTTGAAAGGAAACAAACAGCAAAGTTGAGAAATGGGCTTTCTTTCTCTAGTTTTTACAGGGGCTCACTTTGAAGAGGCCTCAGCTACTCCTGTATGTGTTAAGTGTCTGGTTTTAGTTATACTCCAGAAGGAACGGGTAAAATATTACTCATGGACTGTGATGTTGATGGTACCAAATACCAAAGCTTACCCTGTACCAGACTTTATTAAAAATGGAATATGTTTTAAAGTATTTCATGTTTTAAAATTTTTTATTTTCATGTGTATGAGTGTTTTGCCTGCATGTATGTAAGTATACCACATGTGTACAATAACTTTTGGATGCCAGAAGAGGACGTCAGATCCCGTGGACCTGGGGTTATAGCTGGCTTATTAACTGCTGTATGGGTGCTGGGAACTGAATGTAGGTCCTTTGCAAGAACATTCCGTGCTCTTAACTTCTCCCAGCCCTCTTTTCCCTCCCTTTGTAAGGTAGGGCTTCCCTGTATAGTCCTGCTGACCTGAAATGTACAGAGATCTGTCTCTGCCTCCCTGTTGTTGGGACTAAAGGTTTATACCATCATTCTTGCTTTTTTTGTTGTTGTTCAGTGGGCTTTTAACTCTGTAGCCCAAGTTGGCTTGGAACTTACAACATTCCACCTGCCTTAGCCTCTCAAATGCTGGGATTATAGATGTGAACCCCTGTGCCTGGCTCAGTTTTTTCTTTCAAACTTTTTTTACCTGGCAGCACAAGCACATTCAGAAAGGCATGCAGTGAAAAACAGGTTTCTTTCTCTTTGACATTTTTATTTTAAAAATCTTTATTTTTAAGACATTTTAAAAAATTTATTTTTTTTCCATGTGTATTGAGTATTTTGTGTTCATACTTGTAATTGCCCACAGAGGCCAATAGAGGGTGTCGAATCCCCTTGACTGGAGGCACAGATAGTTGTTATCTGGCATGTGAATGCTGGGAACTCCTCTGCAGGAGCAGCCAGTGCTCCTAACCACTGAGCTATCTCTCTAGCCACTCATTGAATTTCTTTAAATACCCAGTTCTTTGGAATTTAAGAGTATATAGAAAAGTTGGGACAATAAAAGCATTTCAAAAACTAACCATATGCCCCTCACTAGAATCAAATTATTACCAACATTTTATTTGTTTTATGTTTGGATAATTCATATGGATATGTATAATTTGTTACTCTGAAACATTTTGAGGACAAGGTATATATATGTTGGCTTTTTTATCCTAAATGTGTATTTCCTAAGGTTAGGAATATTTTCTTTACTATAGTTAGATAACCAACTTCATCACATTAAAAAATGATACATCACATTAAAAAAAATACTTTCTTCATTGTTTTTATTTTATACACATGAGTGCATTGCCTGTGTGTGTGTAAATGCACTCAGGTCGTGCAATGTTCTCAGAGTTAGAAGAGGGCTTCAGATCCCCTGGAACTGGTGTTATGGATGATTGTTAACTGCCATGTGGATGCTGTGAATCAAACCTGTGCTCTTAACCACTGAGCCATCTCTTCAGCCCCCATGTTTTTATTCCAGTTATTTTCTGTTGAATGTTTGCCCTTCAGTACAAGTCCAGTCTGTTCAAGTACTGCATTGCTGATTGTGTCTCTTTAGCCTCCTGTTCTCTGTAGCTTTTATTTGTCTTGGTGACATTAACATTTTTTGAAATATTTCCCCCTGTTTTTAAACAGTGTTGTTCACTTTGGGTTTGCCTTGTGTTTCCTCATGCTTAGATTCTGTTGATGTGTTCTTGTCTGGAATACTTTTTGGGTGGTGGATAGTCTACTCTTTCACTTCAGCACTTCTGTAAGCTGATGATGTCTGTCTGAGCATCGTTGAGTTGTAAATTCTGATTTTCTAGGTTAAGGTCTAGTCTGGGTATACTGTTTCCTCTCTTGGAACCAATGGGTGGCTTGTAGGTGTAGACCGTTTTTTCCCCTTGTACTACTGTAGAGTGAACCTAGGGTCTTGGTGCATGATACTGAGCTGTATCCCTAGCCTGGATTATACTTGCCATTTTTTATTTTTAAAAAACAGCCCCTCCCCCATGTGTATGTTCCAAGGCATTGGACACCGTCTTCCTCTGCCTATATATACAGGCAAAACACTCATACACATAAAAAGAAATTAATCAAAATTTTTTTCTTAAGGATTCAAATGAAAAAGATTATTTTTATTGAATCTTTGTGTTTTTCATACAGAACATCTCAATCAATCTTAATCATATTTATTCCGCCTTCCACACCAGCACTCCCCACAGCCCCCATCCGAAATCCATACACTCTGTCACCCATGTTAAGGCTTATTTTGTCAAGTTAGTGTTCTCAGATGTTCCTTAGGGCAACTTCATGCACTGAGGCCTAGTCAGCCTATCCAGAATCCCTCTCTTTAAGATTAGCTCTTCCTCACCCAACAGTTATCAGCTGCCAATAGTTCTTCAAAAAGAGTGGGGTCTGCTGTCCATTTCCCCAGTTCCATGCTGGGTTTTTGTCTGCTTGAGTTTGCATGAGTCTTGAGCATGCTGACATCATTGCTGTAGGTTCATATGAGAAGGGTCCCAGGAGCCTGCCTGTAGGATTCTATTTCTGTATGGTTGCACACCTCCTCCTTAGCTCTTAACAATCTTTCCACCCCCTCTTCCACAATGGTCCCTGAACTCTGGGTGAGTGAAACTTAATATAGAAAAGAAGTACTGTCCCAGGACCTACATTCTGCAGACTCATAATCTACATTCTTTGGTCAGTTGTTACCTTTTGTGTTTCTAGCCCTCTGTTGCATGAGGGAACCTCATTAATGAGAGTTGAGAGATTCATTAGTGTCCTCTTTACTCTTTGTTCTGTGTTGTGTGAGGCTTAGGTATAGGGGTTGCATTGTAGATGTGCCGCTTAGGCACATGGACAATGTCTGTGTGTGATCAGTTATGGTACTCTGTAGTAGTCTCCATCTGGTACAAAAGAAGCTTCTTCGATGAGTGATGCCTGGGATACTTGACTGTAAATATAAGGATACATATTTTGCACTTAGTAAGAAGTTACATTAGTCTAGGGATGTGACAGCCTAGGGGATTTCTCTAAGAAATCTTCAGCCATGTATATTTGGCTATGCTTACAGTACCACACATGAGTTTCCTCACACTGGGTGGGCTTTAAGTCCAATTAGATAGTCGCCAATCGCCCCCAACATAAAGGTGCTGCTACCGCACCAGTGTTGTGTGCTGTGCCAGTCGTTGATGGGGTTGTTTGGTCATGAAGCTGGTGTTGGGTCATCTATTGATGCTCTCCCTTAGCAGCTTGCAGAGTGCTCTCCAGAGCTATGAGAGCTAGCCTTCAAGAGAAGTGACTTCCAAGTTAGTTCCAGCTCCATTGCTCCAAATCCAGTCTTCGAAGTCCTATCTTCAGCAATAGGTTCTTAACTTCAAGTTCTGGGAGTCAGTCAAGGACTCTGGCAGTAGTCTGTGGAATTTTAGGAGTCTCTTGCACCACCTGGCCAACAACTCAAAGGAAGGTTTCTCCTGTTTGTCACTGTTTCTTGTTATGTAGCCTTCAGCTATACACATGGGCTCATGTGGAGGTATTTTATGTGGAATTTGTCATTAGGTTGTTAGACTAATTTGACTCCCTCTGGTGTTTTACACTAACTGGGTATTATCTCTCCTCTCTCTCTCTCTCTCTTATTGTCTAACGCTCCCTCCATGCCTTCCCTCTTTAGAATGTCCCCACTTTTCCCATTTCTCTCTTGATAATACAGGATTCTTATGGCCTCACCTCTCTTTGAGCTCTGTCTTTCCCTTTATCCCCATAATTCCTTGTGTAATCCTCCCTCTGCCTTTCATTTAAATACCCTCATTTTATCTGTTTCTCACTTAGTAACACCTGTTTCCTATTCTCCTCTCTCAATTCCTTCTCTCTTTGCCTTCCTGGTTTCTTTCCATTTTCCTGGTTCCTGCATTTTCATCAGGATACATACTCACCTATAAGGATTTGACGTTAGGATCCACAAATGAGGGAGAACATATATCGTTTGTTTTTCTGAGTCTGTGTTACTTCATTTAGCATAACAGTTTCAGTTCATCCATTTACCTGCAAATTTCATGATTTCATCTTACTTTACCATTGAGTAGAATTCTGTTAAGTAAATGTATCACATTTTTATTATCTACTCATCAGTTGAGGGACACTTAAGTTGCTTCTATCTTTTAGCTATTGTAAAGAGAGCAATAGCAAACATGGATGTACAAGTATCTCTGCAATAGGATGATTCCTTTGGGTATATGCCAAGAAGTGGTATGACCAGGTCAAATGGTAGGTTTATTTTTAGTTGTTTTTTTTTTTTTTTTTTTTTTAAGAGTTCTCCACACTGCTTTCCACGGGAGTTGCACGTGTTTACAATTGCACTAGCAGTGAATGAGCGTTCCTCTTTCCCCACGTCCTCTCCAGCATTTGGTATCATTTGATCTTAGCAGTCTGACTGGGGTAAGATGAAATCTTAAAGTCATTTTAATTTGCACTTCATTTTCCAATTACTAATGATATTGAACACTTTTTAAGACGTTTATTAGCCATCTTTATTTCTTCTTTTGAGAACTTTGCTCAGATCCTTAGCCCATCTTTTAATTGGGTATCTTGTTTTTTGACTTTTTTTTTTTTTAGTTCTTTATATATTCTGAATGTTAAGCCTCTTTCAGATGTGTCACTGGTGAAGATTTTCTCCTACTCTGGGTTTTCTCTTCACTTTCTTTCTTGTTATTGTTAAATATAGAAAGGCTACTGATTTTTGTAGATTCAGAGTATTAATCATTTCTAGGAATTTTCTGGTGGACTTTTTGGCATCTCTCTACAAAAAGGGATAATTGGACCTCTTCTTTTCCAGTGAGTACTCCTTTAACTTCCTTTTCTTGTCTTATTGCTCTAGCAAGAGCTTCAAGCACTATATTAAAAAAGGAGTGGAGATAGTGGACAGCCTTGTCCACTGGTTCCTGATTTTAATGGGAACACTTCCAGTTTCTCCATTTAGAATGATGTTGACTGTAGGTTGTTGTATAGAGCTTTAATTATGTTGAGGTATTATGTTGAAGGAATTATGTTGAGGGTTGAACTTCCAGTCCAGTTTCCTCTTGGACTTTTAACATAGGTGCATGTTGAATTTTGTTAGGGGCCTTTTCTGCATCTATTGAGATGACCATGTGATTTTTGGTGGTGCTGAGAATTGAGTTCAAGGCCTAGTGTGGAATCTCTGAACTGTCTGACCCTCCCTCATCAGCCTCCCAGAGTACTGGACTGGAGGTGTGTGTCGCTGCTCACAGCTTGCTTCCCTCCACTTTCCTTCCTTCTGTGCTGGTTGCATGTAAGTGCTGTGCAGGCATAACACTCATGCACATAAAATAAAAATTAAAAAAATTAAAAGAAAATGTGGAATCAAATAAAACTGAGCCACATGACCTTGGAAATCTGTTTCCTGTTTTATAAAATAAATGGTAGTAATGATTTCCTCTTTATCCATAATGACAGGAATTTTTGAAAAAGTGGTAAAACATCTTTCTGATTCTTGTTTCTGAGACAGGGTCTTCCTGTGTTGATGGCAGGTCTGGAACCTGCAGTCTTGCAGTGGTCTGCTTCTGCTTCTGTCTCTGCGTGCTGGAAGTACAGGCTGCACTAGCATGTGTGGCTTAAATAACACATCCAAACCATTTCTTTACTTTATCTTATTTTGTCCTCCTGGGGCTTGAACTGAAACGTCATACATGGTATGCACATGATCTACTTCTGAACTACAGCCTCAGCTTCTTAGTTATTTTTAGGTGTGCAATTCTGTAGTGTGAAACATGCATATGCTGTTATGTAACCATCACCACCATCCAGTCTGGAAGTCATTTTATCCTACATTTCACACTGAAAGTTTATTTGCTTTTAGATTAATCCTCCTAAGCCTTTGGCACCCACCATCCCCCGCCCCCCCTCTCTCAACAGCGCCTTACCTTGTAGGCCAGGACATCCTGCAAATTAATGGATTCCAGCTGTAGAGAGACATCATACACCACTGTTTTTGTACTGGGAATTAAACCCAGGTCTTCAAGCATGTGTTCTACCCCTAAGCTACAACTTTAATCTTCCTATCTTCCTGCCACCATCATTTTGTGTATGAAAATCATATACTATTTGACTTTTTCATGATTGATTTATTTTACTTTGCCTAGTATTTTCAGGATTTATCCTTGCCATCTGTGGTGGTTTGAATGAGACTGTCCCCCACAGGCTGGGGAACTTGAACACTTGGTCAGTAGGTGGTGCTACTAGGGATGGTTATGGAACCTTTATAGAAGGCGTGTCATGCTGGAGGAAGTAGGTCACTGGGGCTTTGAGAGTGCTTACTTGTGCCCCGCTTGCAGTTGCTCTCGGCTTGCTTTGCTTGCCTGAAGATTGAACACTCAGCTTCCTGTTTCTGTCTGTATGCCTGCTGCCTGCTGCCAGGCCTCCCCACCGTTCTGAACTCTTACCCCTCTGGAACTGTAAGGCAAATCAACATTTTCTTCAATAAATTGCCTCAGTTATGGTGTTTTATCCCGGCAACAGAAAAATACACCATCAGACATATGTCAGGATTTCCTTCCCTTCTAAATCTGTTTGGTATGTAGAAACTATATTTTGTTTACTCCCTTGCTCACACACATTTAGGTCTTTTGGCCATTTTATAGTTTTTTTGTGTATTTATTTTTTATCTTTTTGAAAAATTTTAAAAAATTTAAAATTTTATGTGTGTGTGTGTAGGGGCACTAGTGTTATGCAGTACCCACAGAGGCCAGAAGAGGGCATCGGATCCCCTGGAATTGGAGTTATGGGCGGTTATTAATTGCTATGTGGATACTGGGATTTGAACCCTAGCCTTCTGAGAGAACAGCCAATATTCTTAACTGCTGAGCCATCTCTCCAGCCCATTTATTTAATTTTTTTTGAAACAGGGTCTCACTCACTATGTAGCTCTGGCTAGCCTGGAACTCACTTTGTAGACCAGGCTGTCTTCAAACTCAACAGAGACCCACCTGCCTCTGCCTCCCGAGAGCTGGGATAAAGGTATGCACCACCATGCCTAGCTTGTGGTTGTTTTGAATAATGCTACTATAAACATGAGTGTACAAAATCTCTTTGAATCCTTGCTTTCAGTTCTTTTGGGTTTGTAGTCATAAGGGTAGTTGCTGGATAAGATGGAATATTAAACCATTTTGAGTGACAGCAATGAAAGACCTGAGGCTACTGAAGAAAGCCAGTAACTAGAGATACAGTGACAGGAGAAAATATTTTTTTAGCAAAATGCCAGCCTGTTGAAGATGGGAAGCCAACACCTGTTCTACCTTGACTGGTGTTACCAAAACCAGGTTTATACAGCATCATCTGTGGGAATGTGACTTCAGTCAGATGAACTCCAGGGTAGTTTATTAGTCTCCATAAATGTCCCCAGTTCTGGAATGTGGGTTGGGAGCATTATCTCAATTCAGAGCATCTTCTCCCGAGGAATCTAAGGAAATGTAATTATTCAGAGGCTTATGTTAAGTCTGTATGTCTGGTTTCCATCACAGCCAGCTCTACTTTGTACTTTCTGACAGCTGAGTCTTAATTGTGAGTGACCCTGTAACCTGAGAGTGGGCAGTGCATAGGGAATGATCATTACTTTTTGTTTTCCTCTCATGCTGGGACCAAACCCAGTAATTTTCAAATGCTAAGCTATATCTTCACCCTTTGGTGATGACTCCTCCCCTTTGTTAACAACTTATGTATCATTTACATACCGTAAAATTCATTAATTTTATGTGTACAAATCAATGGCTTTTAATTAACTGGTTCAGTTAGGCAGTCTTAACATACATAGTTTTCAAACCTTTTCCTTTGTCTACAAGATCCGTTGGGCATTCTTCATTCCTAGTCCTAGCTCAAGAAACTAGCAATCTACTACTGTATATCTTTCTTGAGCTTAAGCCCCAGATATCCCATAATCTATTTTCTGAATATTCATAAAGGTGAAATCATATAATACACGATGATCTTTTGTGTTTGTCTTGGACTTCGATTTTCTCTTTTGACAGTGTCTTACTATGTAGCCCAGCTGATCTTGGATTCATGATTTTCCTGCCTCAAACATGCCAAATTACTGACTGCTTGCTCTACCACACTTGATATCAGTGTTTTTGAACTAATTCTACAATTAAACATTAAAAAGGGAAAGAGGCTGGAAAGATGGCTAAACAGTTACTAACCCTGATTGCTCCTGTGGAGGACCTGGGTTCAGTTCCCAGCACCCACATGGCAGCTAACAACCATCTGAAACTCCCAATTTCAGGAAATCCAGTGTCCTTTTCTGTCCTCCATGGGCAGTGCACACATATGGCATACTCACATTCATGTAGGCAAAAGCCTCATAAAATTGTTGTCTTAATTAAAAAATAATTTTAAAAAATGAAGGAGAAAGGATGTTGGAAGAAAATGAAAGTATTCTCCTGAGTTGAAAAGGAGGAAGAAGTAAAAACAAAGCCTCCCTAAGACACTTTTAATTCAAGTTACAACTTAAGTTTTATAGAGAAAAGTGGATAATTTAACCTATAGTTCCAGGTATTCAAGAGCATACACCTGCTTCAGTGTGGTTTTGGAAAGGACCTGGCGGCAACTGATGTGAAAGTAGGGTTTGTGTATATAAGAGGAAGTGATCACACTGCAAAGCAGGAGACCATCGGGTTCTCAAAGTCAGGCTTTAGGGTTTTAAGTATGTGCTCTCTCAAGATCTAACTACCATGAAAACTACTACACTCTTCTTTGAGGCCATGGTCCTTGATGGTCTAATACCTCCCACTAGATTCACATTTTAAGGACCCAGACTGCCACACTAGGTCAAACTCCAGTATATGAACTGCCCTCAAATCACATCCAAGTCATAGCCAGTGGGTATAAAGTGTTGCTCTTAGTTTTTTAACTCTATTTAAGCCTGATCTTGCCAGCAGTGTGGATCACAGTCTTCAGTATCTTTACATGCTTGCTAACCCTTTTTTTCTTCTTGTTTCTTTTGAGATGGTCTCTGTGTAGCCCAGAGGGGCCTTGAACTTGGGTCTCCCTACCTCAGCTTCCTGAGTGCTAGGATTACAGGTATATGCCACTGGGTCAAACAAAACTTATTTTTGGAGTTTTGAAATTTTTTAATTATATTTTTTTAGTAGCCATCTTAATGTGTGTGAGGTAGTATCTGTTTTTAATCTGTGCTTCCTTGATGACTAGTGATGGTAAGCATCTTTTCATGTGCTTATATATGGCATATTGTTACTGGCTTTGATACTTCAGTTTAATGGCAGTAGATTTTTACATATAAATCATGAGGGCAGTGTTTTCCTCTCATGCAGTGTGTGGTATCTTATGACTATTTTACTTGTACTTAGGAGGCTGAGAAGGAGGACTGCCACAAGTTTAAAGCCGGTGTGGGCTACATAGTGTCATCTAGACTATTCCTCTGGGACACAGAGTGAGATTCTTAACAAAAAATCACTTGTGAAAGTGAGAATTAATAATGTTGAATATAAATGAAAATAGTGATTGTAGTTGTTAACATTTTTCCTGAATCACCCAAAACACAACTGAACAGGAAAAGGAAACAGAAAAGAGAACTTTCTGAGTTTTGCATAGCAAATTAATTTGTACAATTGGAGTTCAGTATGTTGAGGACTGAAAACTATGGAATGCATGTGTAGGTAGCATAAGGTCACAGCACACAGTTATCCAGTGTTAGGACCTAAAGTAGACATATTTGTTTGTCCCTTGAAAGTAGTTCTGTTCTATTTGACTAGTACATTGTTGACCTTAAAAATAAGTTCAACCAAGAAATACCAACAGTTGGTCAAGTGTCTAGAATATAAACATAAATTTTGTATTAACTGTGGTTCAGTAAGATGTACTTCTTAGCAGCAAAGAACATGGTGTGAAATTTAAGATTCGTGAGGTATATGATATTCTATTTAAAGCTGTAAGACATTAGAATAACTAAGTGGATAAATCAGGTGTCTGGATGGAAAGACTTGATATTAGCTAAAGACTGAGACTTGATAAAAGGATGCTTTTTCGCCTTTAATCCCAGCACATGGGAGGAATAAGCAGGTGCAAACTGAGATTGCGGCCAGTCTGGTCTACATAACATAGCCAGGTCCAGGTTAGCTGTAGTGTAATTTTGCCTGATGTGTTAACAGAGTTATCAGTTTATGAATTTTCTTTTGGAATATGGGTGATGAATTGAGACATTTGAAACATTGTAAGTTCTTGGTCTTTACTCGGCAGTATGTAAAGGGCGGACTTTAAAGGCATGGTGACACGGTGCTGCTGGCTATCCAGTCGGAAATAGACTTCCTTGAAGCATATACTCAAATTCCAAATAGCTGAATATTTTTATTACATATATTTATTGTCTACAACTGTATATGTATGTGCATGCATGCCACAGTATGTGTGGAGGTCAAAGGATAGCTTGCAGGATCCAGTTCTCTCCTTTCACCGTGTGTGTGTTCTGGTGATTGATCTCAAATCAGCAGGCTTTGTGGCAAATGCTTGTACCTTCTGAGTCATCTTGCCAGCCCTGGATGAACATTTTAAGTGTAGAAAAATTCATAGAACACTATTGTAGGGGCTAAAGAGATGACTCAGTGGTTAAGAGCACTGCTGTCCTTGTAGAGGATCAAGGTTCTGTTCCCAACACCCATGTACCAGCTCACAAGCACTTGTGACTCCAGTTTCAGGGGATCTGACACCTTCTATGCTTGTGGTACACAAACATACATGCAAGTACTCACGCATAAAATGAAAATAAATCTTAAAAAAGAGTGATTGTAATACTTAATTTTAGATATTGAGGTTAAAAACCCAAAAGAACAAAATTGATTCATAAAAGAAAGTTCTACCAAAAAAAAAAAAAAAAAAAAAAAACCACTACTCAGCAATAACTATTCAGCAATAAAATTTAACATTATTGTCAGGATAGCTTAATCACTGAAAATAAAACTGAAGTTTTACTTTTGACTTCTCATTTGTATGTGAAAATAAGTATATAAGTGGAAGAATTATGAATTTTGAATTTTCATATGTAGTCTAAAAGCGTTTCCTTTTTTAACTTATGAAAATCTGTAAGAAACATCATCACATGTCTGAAATGTGCCCCCTCCTTTTTGAGACAGGATCTTGGTGTGTAGCCCTGGCTGGCCTGATATTTGCTATGTAGCTCAAGCAGGCTTCTGCCTCACTGTCCCAGGTACTGGCATTGCAGGTGTGAGCCACTATGTCTGGCCACAGATAAACTCTAAAACATTTAATCCATTTTACTGTGAAAACATTTAATCATTTTACTGTGTGTTTGTGTTTGTGTGTGCACGTGCTGTGTATCTGATTGGAGGTGCACAAGTGCCATGGTGGGGGACTGGAGGGGAGGTAGGAGAACAACTTTGTGAAATTGGTTTTTCTCTTTCCACCTTCATGTGGATTCCAAGGATTAAAATTAGGTTGCCAGGCTTGTGGAGCAAGTTTTTACTCCCTGGCCCCCAAACATCCCCTTTAAATGAGATATTTTCTCGGAGGAAAATAGTGCTCATACATAGTTCTTCAAGAATTATGGTTGTCAGGAACATATTCTTAGTTTCCTCCACAAAAATACTTTTAAGGAATATGTACAAACACAGTATTGATGCTAGAAGCAATATAGTATTATGGCTGTTTGTACATACTGATTAGTCTGACTTCGAATATTTTGTTTTGTTTAGTCAGGTCAGTTCAGTGAAGATATGATACCTACAGTGGGTTTCAACATGAGGAAGGTAACTAAAGGGAATGTCACAATAAAGGTAGGTCAGCTTCTCCTGGTACTTCATTTGTGTGTGTGTGTGTGTGTGTGTGTGTGCGCGCGTGTGCACACATATGCATATATATGTTCATGCGTATGTACATGTTGGTATGTGTGCATGTACATTTGTGTGTATGCATGTAGTGTCTGTGTAGGTAAGTATATTTATATTGTAAACAGGAACTTTTCTTTCAGGTCCTCTGGTTTTACCTGATACTTGAAATTCCTAAAGCAATGAATGGATATATTCTGAAAGACTGTAAATTGTTTCTCTCTCTCTCTCTCTGATAGGCCATTGTTTAAGAGTTGAAATATAGTTAAATGCCAATACAAAAAGAAAAAAAAAAGACCCAAAAACTTACCACATGGGTTAGCAGAATTTATATTTGGAATCTAAAGAGTTTCAGGAGATAATAATCCTATTTTCAGGATGTTTGTTAAGATTTTGGTATTACAATATTTCACGAGTAGTGAAAGGTAGCAATTACTTACATTGTCAGCTTACTATATCTGTGACAGCAAGTACTGTAAATCCATTTTTTTCTTAACTCCAAATTAAAAGAATAAAATAGGAAAAATGTAACTAACAGAATTTTCTTTTTAGAATGAATTTTTCAGATTTAACTCCTGGACTACAAGATTGTTAAGGAACAATGTTTTAGCTTTTTTCTTGTGGCTGTTATTGTTTTGACCCTGTTATTTGTATGAGTTGACTTCTCTGGCCTGAACTATGTGATCATTTTCCCAGTTCCTGTGACTGAGAATTTGCTCATTAAGGTCTCTCAGGCGTCCCTTTGAAGATGCTTATTTGCCTGTGAATTTTACCCATGTCCATGGAAACCTTTAAAAAATAAATGCTGTAACATAAGAGTGTCCCCATAGTGCTCAGCACGGTTGGCATAGCAATTAAATTATTAGGAAAATAACAGGTTAAGAATGTTGACTATATTATTTACAGGATAATTTAAAAAGAATATTTATGCATCCAAAATGAGACTATTAAAGTTGAGTAGATTCTGTTTTCTATCTTGGAATTTGGATCTGAATGATGCATGATTTTGTAGATGTGAAGTTATCTTAAAGTTGTATACATTTGGTATTAGAAAATTGTTTAACAGGTACTTAGAATCACATTTAGCCATTGTGATTGTTCCATCAGAATTTAGGCTCTGGCATAAACATATTTAGTATTTCAAGTTTAGGAGTGGCCCCAAGATTCACAGATTTGAGTTCATGTTCAAGATTTTAGCAGTGCTTTAAGCTTTGTGAAATTGAATGTATCTTTATGATCTTTCTCTATGTCTTCTGACATTACCTCATTTAGTGAATTATTTGCAGCATTTGTGTTAAGAATTGCCTTGTTTTGGTTAAAGATCTGGGACATAGGAGGCCAGCCCCGATTCCGGAGCATGTGGGAGCGGTACTGCCGAGGGGTCAATGCGATCGTGTAAGTTGTTTTCCATGCCGCAGTGATGGGCTCACCTTTATCTTAATAAATGTCTTTTTAGATGATATCTTCGAGTAATTTCCTTAATGTGAGATTAAAAATCAATCATAGAATAATAACTTTGTTGCATTCTTTTGTTTATTTAGATGAGCATTGTGGGATTGAAGTGTTTTCCTGAGAGTAGCATGCATTAGCTGCTATGAGCAATCTAGTTAAAAGTATTTATACATGCTGAATTTTCCTTTATCTAGGACTTAATTTGTTTTGATTAATTACTATTAATTCAATAATGTAAATCTTAAAATTAAAAATCTATAGTTCTAGTTTATCAAGATTTATGAAAATGGCCTGTTTAGATGACTTTATTTTTTTTAAGTTACATGATAGATGCTGCAGATCGTGAAAAGATAGAAGCTTCTCGAAATGAACTACATAATCTTCTAGATAAACCGCAGCTACAAGGGATTCCGGTAAGTTTGGAAGTATTTGTTATTTATATTTATAATTATAAAATAACACCATGTTTATATTGGCATATTTAATAGTAAATGAATCTTGGTGTTTGGTTTTAGGCTCCCCACAGATCCAGAGATTTGAAGATTGGCTTATCTTTTTGAGACTAAATTTACTATGTAGCCTGGGTTGGCCTGGAACTTGTAATCCTTTTGCCTCAGCTTCCCAGGTACTGAGATTGTAGGGGTTGCCACTTTTCATCTGCCTTCTTAAGTCCTTTGGGGAAAATGGCATAGTATTTACATATAATCTAAACATATTTTCCCATGTCTGAATGACTTAAAATATCTAATATAACAGAAATACTTTGTAATTAGTTGTTAGACTCTACTGTTTAGGGAATAACGACAAGAAAGGAAGTAGGTGCATATTAGCAAGATTGCAGGGGTTTTTTCCTCCCAGTTTTTGCTCTGTTTTTGCCTAAACTTGATACCCTCTTTTCTTAGCCTCTTGAGTGCTGGAATTTTAGTTCTGTATGACCATGCCCAACTTCTCATATTTTTTTGGTGTGCAGTTAGTTGATTGAATACGTGAATGTGAATCATGTAGATCTGGAGAGCTATTTATTGTTACTATAATTAATAAAATGTGTTCTTTTTTAAAGGCTAAGAGTACTTTGGCTCTAACACATTGAAACTGAGAAATTGAATATATCTTCCTGATCTTTCTCTACTTCTGATATTTCCTCACCGAATGAATTATTTGAGATATTTTTATTAATAATTGTTCTGTCAGCTGGGTGTGGTGAAACATGCCTTTACTCTCAGCACTCAAGCAGAGGTGGGCAGATCTCTGTGGTCTCCATAGTGAGTTCCAGGCCAGCTGGGGCTATAGGGAGACCCTGTCTCAAAAAGCCCCCCTCCCCCTAAAAAATGTTTTGTCTTAGCTGCTTTATGGTTCCTCGTGTGTGTAATCCCAGTTTTGGGAGGCTGAGATGGGGCCAGCCTGGGCTGCAGAGTGAGACCCTGCCTCCAAAAAAAGAAAAGAAAATTTTGTGTTGCTTTAAAGATCTGGGAGATGAGAAAACAGTCCCTGTTCCATAGTGTGCTGTTTGTAAAATCTGGAGTTGTTCTGCTAAGTGTGTGCCCTATTCTGGGATTGTAGGTCTCTAAATGCCTAAGTAGATTCTCTCTAAACTAATAGCATTGAGAACACTACTGAGTTCTAAGGACAAAGTGATGGATGGAAGTTGCTAGAAGGATTGTTGCAACAGTGGGAAAGATCTGGAAACTTAGAAAAAATACTTAGAAATACATCTCTGATAATTGCTGTGAAGACAGGTGCAAAAAGCTGTAGGAGTTACAAGTTAGGGGGAGATTTATGTCATTCAAGGGGAAGGAACAAGGTTTTCTGAGGAAGAGATGTGTAAACGGAGAGCTGAAAAATACATAGCAATGTGAAGGATGTGATGGTCCGTAGGGGAGAGTTACTAGTCACTGGCCCTTTGGTGGATGGAAGCAGTTTCCTGGTATGTTCAGAGCAAGGAACAATGAGGAGGGTGGGGTAGCATGGTGTGCTCTGCTGCGGCTGGGACACTAGAGGCCACATTTATTTGCAGGGCTGTGTGCATAGCCACTGAAGTGTCTAAAAGGATCAGATTTATGCTTTAAGTATAATAACTTTGGTTATAGTTTAAGGATGAAGTAGTCAAGAAGGACTCTGATGAGGTGAATGGTTATAGGAGGCTCTTTAATAGTCCTGTAGAATTAGAGTACTTGAATTAGGGTCCTATAATTCATGGAGAGGGGAGGGAATAGATTTTAGAGATGGAAGATGTCACTATTAGCTGAGCTAAGCAGTAGTGGAAGAAGAGCAGACTTTAGTCTAATGACAAGTTCATGACGGTTGGGTACTTGGAAGTACATTGTCCTAGTTACATGTTGAGGTCTGTTGTGATACTTTTAAGATCACACACAACCAGACTTTAAAATGTGTGTCTGATGTCAAAACACATTTGTTTCTGTATTAGATGGCACAAATCAAATCAGTTTTATTTTGGTCACCATAAGGCACATTGATTTAAGGGGATTAGGAATGTCACCAGTGGTAGAAAACTTCTTAGCATGTGTAGGGCCTTTGGTTCAGTCTCTAGCACCTTAATATTTTTAAAAAGAAACAGAAAAGTGACCCCGGTAGAAAGGAATTTGTTGGAAAGAGTTTTAGGGAGGACTGTACTTACAGGCTCAGAAAGTAGACTGGAGAAGAGAAGCTTAGGGCCTGCCAGGATCTCATGTAAGCTCACACTCCTGGTGACAGCTGCAGCTTCTCTCCGAGGGCACAGTTGCTCTGATGGGAGGTCTTCTGGTGGGTGCTCCTGTATCACAGTGCCTCTGTATCCTTGGTTTCTTCTTTATATAATACTTTATTAAGTCTTTTGACTTATTAAAAATCAAAATAAGTCCTTTGACTTATTTGATGCATTATGTTCTGGTCACATTTATTACCTACTTCTCCCTCTAACTCCTCCCAAAAGTACCCCCACCTACCCCCCCCCCCCCCAAATAACCCATCGAGTCCAGTTTGTTTTGCCCATGCTCTTCTGGGTGTGGGCCATCCACTGGAGCATGTTTGACCTGCCAGGGGCCTCTGGCAGAAAACTGACTCTCTCTCCCCCAGAAGACACCCACTGTCAGTAGTGCCACAGTTACAAATGGCGGCTCCTGAGCCCCTCCCCCCTTCAGTGCTGGACTGTGACTGGCTTGGTAGCCTTCATTTCTTGTGTTAATGTCTTTAATCTTAGTGTAGCTGAAAGGAAAGCTGGGAAGAAAGAAATCAGTTATTTATGGAAGCAAGTAGCTTTCCTGAGAGGAAGATGTGTAATGTGTGGAAAAGATGCTGAGCAACTGGGATCACACATGACTGATGTATGATTAGAGGCTGAACAGCTTGAAAATGGGGAATGACCTTATTAGCAGGGTGGAGAGGTTGAGAGTTAGAGAAGGGAAGACAAGTGGGCCAGAGGTGTTGAGATTCATCTGTAGTCTTCATTTAACATTCCCTTGAAAGCTCCCAGCTCTGTTGGTGACTGTTACTTATGCCCTTGCTTCAAGGCATAATACAATTAGATGAAAATTCTAATCAGGAATATGGATGTTATCAAGAAAGTTTATGGAATCATAATCTCTGCTATCCATAAGGAGAAAGGCTATTATAAAAATGGCAACTGAAAAGGCCTTTGGTCTCCTTTTTGAGGGAGTAGGAAGTAGGGTCTCACCATATACCCCAGGGTGACCTAGAACTTGCTGTGTAACACAAGCTGGCCTCAGGCACTGGGTGGTCCTCCAGCCTCAGTCTTCTGAGTGTTGGAATTGCAGGTGTTTGCCATAGTACTCAGCTCTTGGCTCTCTTTTGAAGCATATGGACCATCACATGACAATATTTGTAATTTTTAAATATTTTATTTTTATTATTTTATGTGCATGAATGTACTCATATTGTACAATGCCCATGAAGGTCAGAAGAGAGCATCAAATTCCCTGGAACTGAAGTTATAGACAGTTGTTAACTGCCATGTGGTTGCCTGGACCCAAACTCAGGTCCTCTGCAAGAATAGTTAGTGCTTTTGCCCACTGAGCCATCTCTCTGCTCCCATATGATAAATTTGTACAGAGCATATGACTGCTGTATTCATCTGATGTCCACATTTACCCATTGTTTTGGAGTATTTATAAATGGTACTGTAAAGCTAGTTGAGATAGTGCATGCCTAGAACCCCAGCACTCAGGAGGCTGTGGCAGGAGGATTGCAACTTCAAAGCTAGATTTGGCTACATATATAATTTCTTTGACTTTTATATGTTTATATTATTTTGAGACACGGATTCACTATTTAGCTCAGGCTGGCTTAAAATTCAGGTCCTTCCTGTATTAGCCTCCTGAGAGCTGGGATTATGGTTATACATCACACTTCTGGCTTATTTTATTTATTACTTACTAATTTTGGTATTGGGGATTGAACCCAAGGAACTTATTCTTTGTGTGTATGTGTGTGTGTGTGTGTGTGTGTGTGTGTGTGTGTGTGTGTGTGGTGTGCACGTGGGTGAAGTGGTATGTGCTTTGCATGTGCTTGTAGGTGTGGGTACGTGAACAGATGGGGCCAGAGGAGAATGTTGGGTATCTCTCCACCATACCTATTTGAGTGAGGATCTCTCACTGAACCTGAAGCTCACCTTTCCACAAGTTAGCTGGCCAGCAAATTCTGGGATCCACCTGTCTCAGTCCCTGAAACACTGGGGTTGCCAGGCATGCCCAGATTTTTGGGCATGGAGTATTGGAGATTTGAACTCAGGAGGATGGAACTCCAGTTTTCTCAGTTTCACAGAAAGACCTCTTATCTACTGACCTGCTTCCCCAGTTTGGAACCCAAGCACATGATTTACCACTGAGTTGTACTTCCAGTTCCAGGAACCCAAGTATTAAAATCCTGTTTTTATATTTGTACTATGACTGACAGGTAAGAAATGGGTTTCTCTATTCTTAGTTGTGAAGCTCTCATTTGCATTTCAGCTATGATTTATCAAGAAATCTCAGAATATACAACATAGACTTAAAATTGTTTTATTTAATTCTGGGGATTGAGCCCAGGGCATTGGACATACAGATATGCTCTACCATTGAGTGACAGCCCAAGCCCAAGACTTAGAATATTTTTCATTTTTGAGGCAGGACTCATGTTGCCCAGGCTGGCTTCCCAACTTGCTATATAGCTGAGCTTGCTACATACATGCTCTTCTGATTCTCTTGTGTCCATCTCCTAAATGCCAGGATTGAACCACCACACTGGTTTATGTGGTGCTAGGGCTAGAATCCTGGGCCTCATTTATACTGGGCAAGCAATCTATCAGCTAAGCTGCATCATCAGCTCCTTAGCATAGTTTAAATTTCATTTTTTAATTAATTAATGTGTGTGTGTGTGTGTGTGTGTGTGTGTGTGTGTGTGTTTGCACCCATGCCATGGGGTTTGGAGGACAACTTGTAGGAATTGGTTTTCTTCTTCCCTTTTTGAGTCCCAGAGATCAAATTCAGGTTGTCAGGCTTGGCAGCAAGTGCATTTACCCATTGAGCCATCTTGCCAAACCCTAGAATATTTTAGATAGTATATGTGTGTGTATATGTATATGTTTTTTTGTTGTTGTTCTTTGAGACAGGGTGTCCCAGTAGCTCCAGCTGGCCTGGAATTCACTATGTGGAGCACACTGGCCTCAGTCTCACAGAAATCTGCCTGTCTCTGCCTCCTGGGTGCTAGAATTAAAGGTGTGCACCACAATGCCCTGATACATAGACTATTAAATGGTTTTTACTTATTTTTATGTGTATGAGTGTTTTGTCTACTTAGATGTATGTTAAGTGTACCATATGCATGCAATGCCCATGGAGGCCAGAAGAGGGCTGTGTATCCCCTGGAACTAGAGTCACAGATAGTTTACTGCAATGAGGATGCTGGGAACCAAAACCCAGGTCTTCTACCAGGGCATTCAGTGCTAGTGCTCTTGACTGCTGAGCCATCTCCCTAGGCCTCTTAGGTAGAATATTTTAAATAAAAGTTGGCCAAATACTGAATTAAGGGTGCTTTCTCAGTAGGAGTTAAGTAAATACCTGTGTGACTAAATGAATCAAATAGATTACCAGTTACTTAAATGTGCTTTTTATTTACTTTTTAGTTCTCATGTGCTTTAAGATTAAAGCATGTGTGAACATGAAACCAGTTTTACATACTCAGATACACAGTGAAATCCTATGCCTCTGTTATTTTTGTGCATAAGGTTTACCCATAATGTCTTTTCTTTTTAAAGGTACTAGTACTTGGAAACAAGAGAGATCTTCCAAATGCCTTGGACGAGAAACAGCTAATTGAAAAAATGTAGGTCCGAAAAATGAGTAATATTTGAAAGGGTTCTTTCTAAATTTTGTCTGTCCACTATTTTGTAAGCATAATTACATTATTCAGTAATGATCATACTCATGTTTTTAGGTGAATAAACTTAGCCAACTAAAGAAGTGAATTTCTAAACTTTTGTAGTAGGAAAATACTCTTCAGCATAGAAATAAAGATGAGTAAAACTGAGCAAAGTGTGCTAAATCCGGTGCTGTCAGTATTTTGACCAGCTTTGTTTCTTGTAGGAATCTGTCTGCTATTCAGGATAGAGAAATTTGCTGCTATTCAATTTCTTGCAAAGAAAAGGATAATATAGGTAAGAAATGACTGGTATTCCTGGGAGAAGTAGTTTCATGGGCAGCCCTGGTGCTTTCTTCTGTTACTGTGAGTAGGGGAACTGCTGTAGTGTGTCATGCACTTGACGTTTTTCAATGAGAGGTTGTTCCCCCAGGTGATATGTGGCAATGTCTAGAAACGTTTTGTTATAACTGGAAGGAGGTAGAGACTATAGGTGTTGCTAAACATCCTTTAGTCCCCATAGCAGAGAGTTAACCAGCACAAAGTGTCTGTCAAAACAGAGCTCTGAGGAGCCTGGGTCTGCACTGAGTGTGTAGCCTTCTATACGCTGTATTCCTCATGTGCTATTCCTTCAGCCTGTTAGGCCCTTACACATTCACTGTTTCCTAAAGCAGAAACAGAAAATCCGGAACAGAGGAGCAAAGTCTTGACTCATTGTCACAAAGTAGCCAGATAGTTTTCTGAAGGAAAGATACCCTAGAACAACAACAAAAAGTCAGCTGGGCTTGATGGGGCATACCTATAATCCCAGCTCTTGAGAGGCTGAGGCAGGAGGATTATTAGGAGTTGGAGACCTGCCAAGGCTACTAGGCCAGCCCTAGCTGCATAGCAGGACCCTTTCTCAGAAAGAAGGAAGGGAAGGGGAGAGGAAGAGGAAAGGATGGGGAGGCAGAAGCAGGGGAGGGAGGGATGGACAGAGGTGGAGGGGAAGCGAGGTCTTTAGGGTTCACTTATAGATGGGTACAGGGAATGCAGCACAGGTCGTGAGAACTCATTTGGTGTTTGAGGCTGACTTTCCTAGTTTCCTGGGGCTCAATAATGGTTTGTAATTGTCGAATTCATGGTTTACTCAAAGAGTTACTAAGCTAAGGAAACTAGTGTACTCTTAACTAGATTCAAATTGAGGAATTTATAAATTAGAGTGCCTGTTCACTTGGAGCAAGAACTAAAACCAATAACCATAAAGATTTGACTTCTTGGGTTATCAAGAATGTGTCCTTCAGCCATGTGAGAATTATTTATACCCATGACTGACTGACTAATCAAGATCTCAAAAACACTTGTTTTAGTGATTGTTAAATCTTTGTTTTTCCCACTGAATAGCCTTGCTTGTTCACATCACAGCTTTATTTCTTGATATGTGTGCAGCTTATAGTTTCTCTAGTGGGTGTTAGCTGAGAAAGTGGAAGATTGAGTTTATAGTTATCTATTAGGCTTGGAAGACAGAGTGCTATATCTAATTCTCACATAGCCTTGAGTACAAAATACTTTTTAAAGAACTCAGAACAGTAATTTAGTGTTCTTACTTAGCTGCTTTCTGCTCTCATCTCTGGGCTCTTTTCTGACTCTTCGTAACCGCTTTAACTGTATGATGGTTCCTTGCTAGTCATCTTTCCACATCTGTAGAACTAAAATACCTATTGCAAATCTTCATGTGTGTTGGTACCACCCCTCAGACTTGATGTACCGGAAGCCAGATTCTTAATCTTTCCTTCATAGCTGTTGTCCTTGAGCCAACTTCTAGTCAGCCTCATGGCTCACATCCTCACTCAGGCCTGAAGTCACCTCTCCTGTTGTCGCTCATGTCCTCTCAGTTCTGGCTCTTCCCCAGTAACTCATTCACAGGGCTTAGCTTGCCTCAGGCCTTTATTGAGTGAGTCAGTTTGCATATTGGAACCCTTCAGGTTGGCCTTCTGTTGTACTTGCTAGCTTGCTAAAGTAAACTAATCTAAGTCCTCTACTTAAACTCCTCCAGTAACTTCTGGTAGCATCTAAGATCCACATACTGTCACTTTGCTCACTTTAACCCAGTGATTTTTAACAAAGACACATTTCTTCCCCAGAAGAAATGTTTTTAAAATGATCATCTGTACCTATGAGTATTATGCTTTGTTCATATTCATCTCCCTCTGACTCCCCTGTCTTCTCCGTCCCTCTGTTTCTCCCCCAGCAATTCCCCTCTCTCTGCTTTGAAGTCCTGTGTGTGTATCTGCATGTAAGAGAAAACACTTGAGATTTGCATGCCCTCTCATTGTCCCTTCCCTTTACTTCCCTTCCTCCTTTCAAATAATTTCCCTTCTCTCAGGTAAGACAGATAGCTATAGATGTAAATAAATAGATTCCTCATATGAGAGAAAACGCATTTCTGAGCCTGGCTTTTTTTGTGTGAAATATGATGATCTCCATTGCCATCCATGTCCTTGCAGATGACCTTTTTATTTTTATTTTTTTAAATAATGGTTGACTAAAACTCCTATAGACATTTTGCAAAGTCTAGAGACATACTGCTTGTCACAGTGGAACTAGGGCTGAAAATGGATCTAGTGGGCAAATCCATTGTTGCCCTAAAAGATTATTACTTGGAATGAGAAAGAATCATCCAGCCCCAGATGTCACAAAGGGCAAGGCTGTGAAGTGTGGGCTAGCCTTCACAGTGAGAAGCAACCCCATTTTCCTCGTGCTTTAGCTACCTCTGACCTGTCCATCCAGTGTTGTAGAAGAAGCATACCTTTTGGCTCTTTTTGCCTTTGTGTTTTCCTTTGCCTACCAGTCTCTGGAGTGACGGGCAAACCCAAATGATTACTTTCATCTTTTTTGTATTATCTTTACAAGTTGCTTGAGATCAGAAGGTTCTTCCATATCTTTGGTTTCCTAGCAGTTTGTAATTCCTGATCTTACAGGTAGCAAAGGGTATGAGTGTCCTGTACTCAGTTGGATTTTCAAATCAGAAGGTTGTTCAATCTGATCATTGCTCTTACTACCACATGAAGCTCAGGAGTAGAGTACAGATTGCAGAAAAGACCTAGTTCCTTGATTTAACTGCATTTTAAGTATTATCTGTGTTTGTTGTTTCTTAACATTGATATCTTAACTTTCATTTTTCTCCCCATCTTTAGATATCACACTTCAGTGGCTTATTCAACATTCAAAATCTCGAAGAAGCTGAAACACCTCCTGAAGTCTTCCATTCCTTCTTGGCTATAATCTTAGAATTACTGTCCGTTCCTCTGAAGTACTTCCCAGAATATGGTCCTTCCTAAACCCAAGAAATTGCCTTTTCCAGAGTTTATTTCTCATGTGCACTGCTGAAGATGTGTAACCCTAATCTTCCTAATGAATCAGCTGGAGTTGTCATGATAAGAGTCAGCATACTCTAAAGGCTTCACACACATGCTGGCTAGTGTGGAGAGTTTTTTTTTTTTTTTTTTTTTTTTTTTAAAGGAAAAAAAGGACACACTTTTGACCATCTTAAATTAAGGAATTTGCATATTTCCATTATGGTCTTTCTGGGCCAGACTTTTTTATTGGTTTTGGTAAATGTCTACCTATCTTTCATTATAGAGTCTAGCTTAATACTGATACTGACTTGATGCAGCATGAAATTCCTAGTGCCACATACAGTATTTAGAAGAGCTTTAAGCCTGACTCCTATGGGATATATATGATGTTTATCTCATCTCACACATGCATGTAAAATGTGTAATTACACCATAGGAATTCTGTAATGGTCTGCCCAGAATTAACAGATATACCAGATCATCATGGGCTCTGTACACTGGAGACTGCCCACCTGATGAATTTTAAAAACACTCTACTTTCTCAGACTCCTTTATCACAGATAGCTTTTGGAGAGGTGGGAAGAATTAAAGCATGCTCTTTATATCTGTCCAGATTATTAGTTGCCCCCCCCAACACACTTTTTTTAAAAGGTTGGGAATTGAAGATTTTCTCAAAAGTTTTCATGAATTTAGAGCATTCCAGCCAATATAATAAAACCTTGTTAAGAATGTGTGACTTTGTTTGAACACACGTCTGTTCTTTGTATCTGCAGTCATTGAACCTGTGCTCTGCATGACACTCTTTAACTCCTGACTTTTTATATCCGGTCATAAAGTTGACTTTCAGCACAAAAATCCTTATAAACAAATAGTTATTTTTTTTTCTTACCAATGTAAGTTTTGGCACTTTTTTGTCTGGTGCCATTAGACATCTCAATGATTGTAACAACTCTAGACCTGCCTGCTCTATCTAATGTAATCATGCGCAACGTCTGCAGGTTGTTTAATAATCAGTCACGCAGAGAACTGAGGAACTGATGCTGTTTAGTGTTTGCTTCTATGATACAGAAATGTATAAAAACTTGCAATGAACACGTTTTGTAGCTTAGTGATCTCCAAGTACATAAAGGGACATATTAATACTGGCTCACTTGTAAATTGTTATGTGCTGGGTCCACTGCTCCTGTGTTGCCTCACACTGTGTGTGACTCTGTTTCTTCTGTTAAGCAGCACTTATGTAGTCGGTGTATTTCCAGGTGTGTTCAGCATTCAGCGTGTAGTCAACAGTTAGTTCTTTTAGTGCATTCCCGTTTTAATTTATAGACTGCCATGGCCTTAAAAAATATTCTGTACAAATACTGCACTGTGTTGCACAGACACTACTTGTTTTTCCCTATTCACATTTTTAATGAGTAGAATCTGGGTTTTGAAGTTCTCTTCTTATTTGAGGCATGTTGCATACTTCCCAGATGGGCTGGGCTGTTTGAAAGGATAAACTTGCTCCTGTAGCCTGACATGACTTTGAACCATTTCAAAGAACATGGCAACTTGCTTGTGCCTAAAGGAGGGATTGGAACTAGAATGTGTGACTAGGTGGGGACTGCATAGGTTTGTTGATTTACCTATAGCTAAACCTTAATGTGTTTATGTGTCTTTCCATTGCTTCCAGCATTTCAGGACATCTAAAAGCTACTACCAACATTTCCTGTGCATAGCCTCTGCATGTGAAAGCCATGCTAACAGTTATTGAACTTTGTAAATAAGTAAATTTTTTTATTTAGGTGGATGCATTTTTCGTCTGTTTACTGCTCTTCCCAGCTTTAGTCAATAAACTTGCATTTTGAGGGTTGTATTGGCAGTTTTGACTTAAAATGTGCACCGTGATGAAAGGTGCAGCTCTTTTTTGGAATGGAATGGGAAGAAAATTACCACGAGGGACTCCGTAGACTACGTGCAAGAAGTCAACTCAGCCATCAAAGAGTTGGGTTTGTGGACTGAACTAGAAATAAACTTTTAAAATATCCACAGAACTGATACCATGATTCTCTCTTCTTTTTTAATTTTAATTTTTTGTGTATGTGGGAGAGATTCTGCTACTTGTAAACTGTAGTGAGTGATTTACCAAGGTTAGGCTAACACTTTCAGGATGGGCTACTGGGGATTGAACCTAGTATCTATTAGTGCTAGGTGGACACTCAGCTACCAATGAGCATACTCTTGCTTCTCCAGCCACACAACTAGGACTTGCAGAGCAAGGCCTTGTTTGTAAAGAATTTTTATCATCTGGTTTATTTTTACTTATATAGTTTTATTTGCACTGATAGGGACTGACCCCAGGACCTTGCACATACTAGGTGACCCCTCTACTGATAAGCTATATCCCAGGTTGGAGGTGGGTGGGTGGGGAAAGCCCTATATTAAGAAACTGAAATTGCAAGATGTCTATTTCAGTTCAGGATGCAAATATTTTCATCTTCAAACATGCATGCAGATTTGGGGCTGGGAAGATGGTTTTGTGGATAAAGTACTTGCAACGAAAACTGGAGTTGTGATCCCACTCACTTAAATGCTGGGGTATGTATGGCTGCTTACCTTTAATCCCAGCACTGGAGAGGTGGAGACATCAAGTTGGGCAGCTACACTAGCCCAATCTAGGAACTTCCAGTTCAACTGAGAAGACCCTGCCTCAGTATATACAGTAAAGAACAATTGAGAAAGATTCCTGACATCAACTACATACACACACACCCACAGCTACACACATGTGCCTACACACATGAACATGCACATAACACGTACAGAAATAAAACTACTGGTTTTCTGACAAGGCCACATTTTAGAGTAAAGCATTTGATGTATTTTGCTACTATGTGATCATCTGACTATAAAACACATTGATATTTATCTTAGCATGCTAGAGAAATGGTTTTAACACAGTAAAATTGTTGTCTGTTGTCTTTCTTTGTGTACATTGTCACTGTATGGCTACCCTTTATTTGCTAATTGGATGTGTGATCTGGCATTTCTAGCCCTAGGAATTTATTTTGTGAAATTGGTAGTAAATAAGTTTGTTACAAGGAATGTGAGTTCAGATGGACCTGGGAAAGGTTACCGAAGCACATTTAGCTGTGTTCTAAATTTGTATCTGCTTTCAAAAATGGAAACTTCTATTTTAAAGATGTGGGTTTTTCTGTTTTTCAAGCTTAGGCTGTCTGCAAACTCATGATCCTCATCCTCCTGGGTGCTGGGATATAGTATGTGCCTAAAGAGCCTGAGACTTCTAAAATTAGCCTCTTTAATTATGTTAACTAAAGTGGGTGTTTGGGACCATGACTTTCCCTCTCCCTCCCCCTCCCTCCCTCCCTTCCTCCCTCCTTCTCTCCCTCCATTTGTACCTTATTCTGTTTCAGTTGAATCAGGGTGATTGGTAGTTAAAGCCCCTCAAAAGTGTCTCAAGGGTGGAAGCCTGAATGTGCTGTAGCAGGAACCCATCTGTAACATCCAGTTGGTCTAAAAATGTGGGGAAACCATCACGTTTGTTGTGTAAAATGCTTTCTTTTTATTGCAAACTTTGAAGGTTATGCCTCTTAACTGCACACTCTTGAGAAGAAAACCAGTAATGCAAACAGTAGCCTTACAGACTTCCTGTAACTTTGCTGTTCTATAACTGGGTGTCCCATGGCAGGTGTTTCCTGTTGGTAAATAACCTCCACAGATTGCAGTTTAAAATTCAGCTGTCAATAAAAACGGGTACCTTGTCATTGATGCCCCTTGGGGGACTGCAAGAAAACAGAAGCAGGTCATTGACATTAGTTAGACTTCAGTGAGTCTCTAAGCAATAGCAGAAGCCATTTATCATTCTGTTCATTAACAAGGCTTCACTTGAGCAAGATGATTCTATTTTAGAATACAATTACCATGATTAGGTAATGCAGAGCTCCCAGCAGGAATTAGGAAGACAGATACTTCAGTCTCATTTTGCTGGGCCCAGCAGCCTACCTGAGACCAGTGCTTGGATTTGTACTGATATTTTTAAAACATTTTAAGGAAGACATTTGTATTTTACATATGTCTGCCTGCATGTATGTATATGGACCATGCACATGGCGCCCTTAGGCCAGAAGAGTAAGTTGGATCCCTGCCCCGGGCGCTGGGGTTAAGGTTGTGAGCTGCCATCTAGGTGCTAGTGAACCCAGGCTCTCTGTAAGAGCAAATGTTCTTAAACTCTGAGGCATCTCTCCAGTACCCCCCCCACCCCATTTGTCATTACCTGATAGTGCACCTGTGAATCGCTGAACGCAGCTCTGGCTTTCCAAGGCTGTACCAGCCTTGCCCATTAGCAGGTTGTTTCTGGTTTAGAAATGTGGGTTGTAGTTGGAGCAGAGATACGCAATATCCACTTGTCCTAGTGACTGTTAGTGTTTGATATGTCTTTGACATGAAAGTACAGAAAGATTTACATTTTTTTAAACTTTAAGTTTTAATAAAGGATTTGTCATTCCTGATGGGTTACAGAACAATGTAAAAACTTAGAAAGGAAATGCTGTTAACATACAGACTTGCATTTGGAAAGGCATTTACAATTTCATGTGTTTTGCCCAGACTTGAGAAAAATATTTACCCCTGGATATGTTGAAAAACATACCAAGAATCTGGGGCTAAATAGAGTTAATGTATATCACTTTGTAGCTGCTGTGCTGCTAGGTTCGGCTAGATTTTGAACTCTGTAGAAACCTGCAAAAGTTAGAAAATACTTCCTTTCAAAGAACGGGAAGGGAGGCAACCAAACCTCTGTTGTTTGAACATGGGAGGCAGAACATTAGCTACTTGCTAATGGTAGTATCTCTCCTACCTTTTGTTTTCTTCAAAAGTGGCCCTCGTTGTTACACACTCTAACCTACACAATGGCTTATCTTTTTAAATTTTGTTTTTAAAGACAGGGTCTCACTATGTAGCCCTAGCTGGTTTGGAATTCTATATGGAATAGGGTGGCCTCAAACTCTGCTTCTGAGTACTGGGATTAAAGTCCCAGCCACAGTGAGTTGTCTGTTTTTTTTTTTTTTTTGTTGTTGTTGTTGTTTTTTAAGTGTCTTAAGGGGCTGGAGTTAAGAGCACTGCCAGCTCTTAACAGACAATCCTGGTTTAGTTCCCAGCACCCACATAATGGCTAATAACCATCTGTAACTCCAGTTCCAAGGGATCTGACACCCTCTTCTGGCCTCCATTGTCACTAGGCATGCATGTAGTGCACATAAATACATGTAGGCAAAACAATACAAATAATCTTAAAAGAGTTCTTTCCTATTACCCAATGTGGAAATTAGTTAACTTCATTCCTATTAGCTTTCAAGGAGAAATTCAAATTGCTGTTGTCATATCATTCTCCTAAGGAAAGCATTCGTCTTCCTCACAGTTCACAGAGGGACTAAAAAAGTAATTTTCCATTTTCTGGACAGGCATTAGTAATCATTAAAAGAGTCGGGGCATGATGCGTGGTGCACAATACCAGTTCTTCCTAGGAAGTTGCTACATTTGGTTTGGCAGAATAGATGGGTGGAAAGGAAGCCAGGTACCTTTTGTTTTGGAGACAGTAGTCTCACTGTGCTGCCCAGGCTAGCCTTAGTCTCTTGGCTCCAAAGCAGTCCTCCTGCCTTAGCGTCCTGAGTAGTACTTGAGGCATGTGCAACTCCACCTCACCCCCAACTTCAGTTTAGTTTTTGAAGTTAAATAGGTAAAGTCATATGCTTTAGAAATTAACAGTACACAAGACATTGTCTTGATCTTATCCACATGAAATTAACTTTTGCCTGCTTGCTGATATAGCAGTTTGTTTTTTTCTGTTATTTTCTTCATACAAAAAGTATAGAATACTTCCTTGGCATGTTCAAGCCCATTATTGACAACAGGGATAAGCACAGTTACAGATTGTTTTATGCGTGTATGGAAGTTTGTTCTAAATACTGTTCTTAAAACTTGGGAATTTTTTTTTTTTTTTTACAGCTGAGGAAACTAACTTTCCAAGGTCACTCAGAGGACAGAGTTTCCTGTATAACACTTTATAGTCAAACTTCTGTCGAATTCTTACCTATCATCTCTTTGGCTTGCTGCACAGTGAATCCAGTTTGATGTTGACCGTGTTTCCATTTTCTTATTAGCTCTGTCATACACCTGTGAGGTTATATGTGGAAAAAAAAATCTTACCACAAACTGTTTCCTAAAGAATTTTTTAACTATGTTTAGTGCTGCACATTTATAATCTTAACACAGTGGAGGCTGAAGCAGGAGGATCCCAAGTTTGAGACACACTAGGGCTACCTAGTGAGACTGTTTGAAAAATTATTTTTAATCTTAAGTGTGGATTTTTTAAGTTAGATATGGGCACTGTCTTCAACTACATTCAGTCTGAGAAGTCCTCATCTAAAAGGCCAGGACCAAGAGAATCCATCTTCACTGTAATGTTTTCTAGGAAGACTGAAAAAGAATATTGACAGTTTGGAACCCATGCTATGGGCAGCTATTAGCTGTGCCAGAGAAGCATTTTTCTTAAGTTGGATGGTTTTCCCCAAATATTAGATTGGATTTTATTAGAGCTTTTCTCTAAAGTGGGGACAGGAATGGTCATCAGTGTGACTGAGAGTTGACTATGATGCAAGATCAAATTTAAGCTAAAATTTGCAGAGTTTGAAAAGGAAACACTGTTCATATTCAGTAAGTTCGGGGCGGGGAGCGAACCTTCTAGTTGAGGATCAAGAACTGGAGCTGGGCTTCGAGTAGGATTCCTAGGCACCTTTCATAGACACCCACAAGGCCTGTATAGTGTAAAAGACCCTGGTTCAAACTCTATTTGTGTTTTATCGCTTGAGTTTTTGTCTCTTACAAAAAGGCTTAGCCAACATAAAAGGCCTTATTGTAAGCATGCTGCTCTCTGTTGTAATCCTCTCTGTTGTAGTCCCCCTTACAATTAAGTATTACAAAAGGTTCTCTGATCCTGAAAATGGGATGGGATGGGTTCAAACTTATGGAGGGCAAAATTTATAGGCACTTAAAATATACGAAAGCCGAAGTCCTTAACTGAAATTTGCAATTTTCTTACAGGAATTAAAAAATCATAGGGATTTAACCCCTAGTGTCCCACATCCCCAAGGTCAGGTTGCCTATGCCTGCACTGTGGAGATGGTTAGGAGAATGAAGAGCAAGAAAAGACGTTTAAGTATCCGACGCTGGTACTTCTACCTCCTTTTCTGTTGGTTTAGCATGAGGTCTCGGAGTGTGTTTTAGAAGTATCATGAATGATTCTTTTGGCGTTCCTATAAACAATTTAGATGATGTTTGATACAGTCTTTCAGCCAAAGATAGAAAGTTCCACTCCACCAAGAGCAGGTTTTCAAGTTAAAAAACCTTGCTCAGGATGAGCGCTGGTGGGTCCTACATAAACCTGTCCTTTCTTTTCTCACCACTCCTAACTTAGACCTGGAGTGGATTTCTCCCATTTATCTCCGGAGAAGCAAATATTCCACCCAGAGCTAGGTCTACTCAAGTCGGGCGGGTCAGGCCACGTCTGTGTCCAGTGTCCGGCCGCTCCCGTGCCGCGCTCCCATTGGCTGGAAGTTCTCTCCAGGAAAATCCGAGCCACCCGAGCTCGCCACGCCAGCTGGCTGGGACTCGGGTCCGCCCAGGGGGCGGGGTCAAACGAAGGGCGGGGCCTCGCGATCACCGCGGCCTATGGTGAGGGAGGGAGTCCCCGGCCTCGCCCCTCAAGGCCGGGCTCGGACCGGCGGGCGAACGCCGGGCCCGGCGGGCTGGGCCCACAGACCCGAGGGCGGGGGACAATGGGCCAGTTCCTGGTGCGTCACGAAGGAGTTCCTTAAAGGGGAAGTGAGCGGGGCTCCGGGGCGGACAGAGTGTGCGGTGGTCGGCTGGGGACGCGCCCCGCGTTTTAAAATAATGCCCGCGGCGGCCGCGCGACCATGCAATGGCGAGCGCTCGTCCTGGGGCTGGTGCTCCTCCGGCTCGGCCTCCACGGGGTGCTGTGGCTCGTCTTCGGGCTGGGGCCCAGCATGGGCTTCTACCAGCGCTTTCCGCTCAGCTTCGGCTTCCAGCGCCTGAGGGTCCCGGACGGCCTGTCTCCACCAGACTCGGGGGCTTCCGGGCCGCCAGGGGGCCCGGCGTGGCTGCAGCGGCCGCTCCTGGGGAAGGAGGCGGCTCGTCGCGAGGCTCCGGGGCGGCCAGAGCCGGGCGTGTGCGGCCCAGCGCACTGGGGCTATGCGCTGGGCGGCCGCGGCCGCGGCCCGGACGAGTACGAGCGGCGCTACACTGGCGCCTTTCCGCCGCAGCTGCGCGCCCGGATGCGCGACCTGGCCCGGGGCATGTTTGTTTTCGGCTACGACAACTACATGGCGCACGCCTTCCCGCAGGACGAGCTCAACCCCATCCACTGCCGCGGCCGGGGGCCGGACCGCGGGGACCCGTAAGTAGCCTGCGCCCGCCGGACGTCCGGGGCCGTGTGCCCCACGCTTCCTCTCGTCCCTCCGGGCCCCCAGGGACGCCGGGTCTTTAGGGTCCGGGGCTCTAGGTGCCCCCTCTTGGAGGACTGGTGGTTGATCTCGCTCTTATGGATTCTGCTGGACCCTCCAAACTTGAGGTCAGCGGCCCTTCTATTACTCACGGGAAAACTGAGGTCAGAGACTATCAAGGGCTGGCTTGGCCTTTAGATATCCCTAATCCAGATGGACAGAGCATCTAGGTGAAAGCCTTAGGCTTCTGTTTCTAAACGTAGTTCCGTCCCCACCCCCTCTTCTGTTCGGATTGCCACACCCAAGGCCCTTTCATCTAAAAATAAAGGAACTGATCCCTAGAAAGGGGCCATCCAAGGAGTTGGAGGTAGAGAGTGGGTAGCGTTTTTCCTTTCCAGGGGCCGCTACAGACTGAGCAGAGTTACTTGCTTACTCCAGTTTTGGGAGATCTGAATCCTCGAAGTGTGATTTCTTAGGCGCTAAATTGATTCGCAGCCCTATACTATTGTAAACACCAGTGGGGTGATAGGACTGTCAAAGAAGGTCAGCCGGCCCTCACAGCTCTCCCACTGGCCGGCCGCGCTTGGAAAGGTGGATATTCCGGGTTACTCTTACAGACTTCAGAGTTCAACAGGGCAACACACCCTACAAGATCCTCCTCCCTGAAGAGGAGGTTGTGCATTGTCACAGACCCTGTCAAGCCGGTTGGTGACTGCTTTGTTTCCCTTCGCTTTGGTGGGAGTGGAGGAGTTGGCTTGATCTTTGTCTTGACTCCATGTATGGACACCCATGGACACCTGGTGCGTGCAGAAAACTTCAGGGAGGAAGCAGTGGAGTCCAATTCTTAAGTTCTAAAAGGAAAAGCTAAGTGCCATCAAGATGGCTCAGAGAGTAGGGCCTCTCACCTCCAAACCTGGGAGCCACATGGTGGAAGGAGAGAACTGACTTCCTTAAGTTTTTTCTGACCTGTACACGTAGGCAGTGACGCTCATGCACCCACTCCCACCCCCCACACAATAAATATAAAAGAAAAAAAAAACACATTTTTTTAAAGGGAAGTTAAGACTTAAAAAAGGAATGAAGAATTTTAAAAATGGTTATGTGCAAATTCATATCTTAACTTACATCTGATGATCCAGTAGCAAGGACATATCCTACACACAGGTACCTGACCTTACCAACTCTCTAGGCAACTAAGGAACCATTTTGTCTTTGGTGGGAAAGAACTGAAAATGCTACCAGTTTTTCTGTAGACCTTTTCTTCTAGTTCCTACCCATATGCCAATACATTTCAGGTACATATTTGCAACCAAAGTGTGTACCTATTTTGGATCTTAATGGTGTTTTCTTGTCAGTGCTCATAAGTGTTCTTATTCTTTCTCACAGGTTGGTGTTCAGATTTTCTTTTACTGGTAGACCAAGGAAAACAGTTCAATGAAGAATTGTGATCTTTTCCTTAGGAAATATGATGGTCTGGGGAGTGATTTGATCACACCCCCCCCCCCCTGCTTCTTTCCAGTTCTCCTCCCTTCCTTTCTTTCTGATTGTACATAGCACAACCAGAATGTTACGATAAAAGTTCAGGCTCCAACAGTTCTAATAAGCTGGGCTTGTCCACTCCTCTCAAGGTGCCAATTAAAGACACAAGTATTGGTGCAAAGCAGAGAAAAGAGGTTTTTTTTTTAATGTCTTGAGAAGGACAAAAAAGGGGCCTAACTGCCCCCAAGTTTATTTTCAGGGTACTGCCATGAGCTTTAGTTTCACATAGAGGAAGGATTGGGGATATGGGCAAGAGAAATGCATAATTAAGGAGTCCTGGTCCAGCTGTGGTCCTGACCATAATTTTATCAGCTCAGGTACTGCAATGTTAGTCTGTTCATTGTTGTTATCACCCAACTGAGGGACCAGTCTAGTTACCATAAAATGATCTGCTCAAGGTGTAGGCTTTCTGTCATCTTGGGGATCTTCTATCCTGCCTGCCAGACCTTACTGTTCCTGGAATCTAAGATAACTTCAGGTTTAATATAATGTCTTCAGCCTTAAAGGGGTATGAAAGGTTAGGGATCACTGGTGTTTAGAGAGACATTCCTTGAGTGATTAACTTGTCTATGTGCAGAGATAATCAGAGTCACTCAGGAAAAGAGACAAATGCAAAATGGAAGACTGAGACGGCAGACTTTTATCCTGTTTTTAGTTATATTGTGGGCTCAAGTCAGTGCTGTTTAGCAAAAGCAGCCTGTAAGTGCTTACATGGTAGGCAAGTACTATATAACTGAGCTATACCCCCAGCTCTTTTTTATTTTCTATTTTGAGACAGTCTTACTAAATTGTACAGCCAGCTTTGAACTTGCCCTGTGTCTCAGGCCAGCCTTAAACTTGTGATTCTCCTGCTTCAGACCCCGAAATAGCTGGGATTAAGGACTTGTTCTACTTGGCCTGGCTTTAATGATTTTCTTAATGAACCCTAAGAACACTCTCCAGCAAGGAGAGGTGGTGGAAGCTGATTGAACTTGCTTGTTCTGGTGGTGTCTTGTGGTGCCTTTATTTCAGATCTGCAGTGGTGGTTTGGGTACACACTGATGTCGGGTCTCTGATCGGGAACGTGGCACAAGCTGTATGGGGAGGTGGCATTTGGCCTGCGGTTGGAAAGCCTTTGTGAGTGGGTCCTCACCCTGGCTGCTTGCGAGGAATACAGAGCTGTTGTAATTTAGCCCCTCTCATGGTTTGGTGTTGCCTAGGAAAGTTTCAAGCCCACTTTGTCATTCTGGTTCTGGTTCTAAACAAATAGGATATATTTAAATTTCCCAAATACATATATTGTAATAAAATCTTTAAGATACTTTTTATTCTAGTAAAGAGAATTGAACACAGGGCTTGCTCAATGCTAGTTAAGTGCTCTGCCCCTAAACCGGATTCTCAGCACATGCTGCTCTTGCAGAGGACTGAGAACTCAGTCATGTCGGACAGCTCACAACCACCTGTAACTTGTGCTGCAGGGATGTGATGCCCTCTTTTGGCTTTTACAGGCACCCACACCTGTGCCACACACACACACACACACACACACACACACACACACACACACATATCTTATTTTGAGGGCTGGGAATACAGCTCAATGGTGGAACACTTGGCTAGCATGTAGGAGACCCTGGGTTCAATTCTTAGTGCTACAGAAAATAAATAAAAAATAAACTGCACTTGGGAGGAAGAGGCAGGCAGATCTCTGTGAGTTCAAAGCCAGCCTGGTCTACTTTGTGAGTTCCAGGACAGCTGGGGCTACAGGGAGACCCTGTCTCAAACAAAACAAAACAAAGAAAGTTAAGAAAATTAATTTTGAGACAGAGTCACCTTATGTAGTCCAGGGTGTCCTCAAACTGAGGCTTTTTCTGCCTTGGCCTAGAATTATAAGGTGTGCTTTTACTGTGCCAAGCAAAAATCTTTCAGATTTTTAAAACCCGATATACTTATTATTGTTACCTTATGTAGTATGATTCTTTTTTTTTTAAAAAAAGAGAAAACTTGCCATTGGAATATTACCTAAAAAGGCACAAAACCAATCTATTCAACATGTTTGTCTCTTTCACGATTACTCTTTTTTGTGAGACAGGGTCTCATGTAGCCCAGGCTAGTCTTCAACTCCACATGTAGCTGAGGCTCCTCCTGTTCCTGTTTCCACCTCCCAAGGCCTGTAATGTAAGTATGGGCCACAGAACCTTTAGTGCTCTTTAGTTACTTCCTCTCAATTCTTTCTTTGGTGATCTTAAAAGACCTGGTGCCCTGCAGCAAGTTAACCAGAAGTAAAAGTGGCCGATTTTTGTCTGGGTCCAGACTACTCTTGGGGTAAAGTCCAAATCCAAGCATTCCTTAGAGTGTATTTAGATATTTCTGTAATCCTGAACTGTTAAGTCAGACTCTGGGCATGTGACCATGCTTAATTTTCCTTCAACCATATTGTTACTAAAACAAAAAGCAAATCTCAAGTGAACAGATTAAATACTGGCTCCTCACCTAGTTTGTTCCTAGGCAACCCCAGCTTAATTTGGCCACCTCCTGGGCTAGGGAGATGGCTCATTGGGTAAGAGTGCTTGCTGTGCAAGTGTGAGTCTCTTGAGTTCAAATCCCCAACACTGTAAAAAGCTGAGTCTGGCCTTACCTTGCACCTGTAATGCTAGTGCTGTGGGGAAAGAGGTTGGAGATAGGGTTGCTGGGGCTTGCTGGATGCCAGCTGTGTTTCAGGTTCAGTGAGAAACACTGTATCAGAGGAATAAGATGGAGTATGACAGAGCAGGACACTAAGTCTCCCTCTGGCTTCCGCCTGTGCCTCCTTTGTAATTCCTCTTTCCTTTGGAAATCTTTTAGAGCCAGTCTTGTTTGTTTTTAATTGATCTGTTGAAGGTGATTCTCCCAGTCTTGCTCAGTTCTCTTTTAGCTTCCTTTCCTCTGAGCTGCCATTCCACATTTTAAGGTTTCCTGAGAATGAGCGCCTTTGTGTGTTTTCATGTCCTTTGTCTTGTCTCTCCAGATCAGTAATCCCTTGAGTGAACGGGACTGTTTAGTACCTCTGTGCCTATACAGAACCTTGGGTTTCTAAACAGCTGTTACAGGTTGAATAAGTGTAAGGTTTTTGGGGGTGGGGAACTTGTTTGATTTTGTTAGCTGCATAATCAAAGATTTTCTAGTAGGGTCCGTAGTTATCTTCATCTTTTCTGTTTAGAGATAGAATTTTGAAGTGTCACAGCGCAGTGACTGCCGTGAACAGCCATTCCTGTGGTAAGCTGGAAGGGATTTGGTTGTGGTCCAGCCAGCTGGCTATATGAGAAGACGTGTCCTCTTGAGCTTTGCCTTGTGACTTCCTGGCTTGAGTTAACTTGAGCTATTGCACAGACTGCTCTTTAACAGGAGTCTGAAGCGCAGAGGAGTAGCTTTACTGGCAGAATAGACTGAGTGACAGAATCAGAAGAATGTTGCTGTCAGGCCAGGACCTACTACTTGAAAATGTCTGATTCTCCTGCCCCTCCTTTTTTCCTTCTATTTTGGCGCTTTATTTTATTATTTAAACGTTTTTATTGAGATACCATGTTGCTGTAGAAGCCAAGCTGGCTTGAACTTGACATCTTCCTGCCTTAGCCTCCTAAGTGACTGGATGATATGTGTTTGCCACCCTACTTGGCCTCTCTTGGCATACCTTTAAAGAATGGATAGCAGTTATTTGGTAGAAAAGAATTCAAAATGTTCCTACTGAATATTCTAGACCTAAGTGAATTTTTCTTACCAGAGTAGAACCATCACAGTTATTGCAAATGCGTTATTTTTAAACTCTGCAGTAGTTACCTAATATTTGGGCGTTGTATTGAGAGGATTTTTTTTGTTGTTTGTTTGGCTTTGGTTTTCTTTGGTGCCAAGGTTCAAACCCGTAGTCTTAATACATACAAGTCAAATATTCTACTAGTAGCTACTTGCTCAACCTTGAATATTTTAACACTGAGCTCCTTTTATGTGTAGACTTAAAAAAAAAAAATCACAGTAAAACCTGGAAAGGAGTGTAGTGCTCAAAATTAGTAATGTCTTTCACAGACCCCTGGACAGCTGGAGAGGGTGACGCATGCCTCAGGTTAGGGTAGAACTCAGAGGAGAGTCCGGGATGTGGTTTGTGCTCTTCCATCTATCTAGTTTGGGTGCCAAATGTCATGAGAAGTCCTGGTGAGGTGGGTGGTTAGATCTCACTCTGTTTCTGAGTAGCAGAGCTAGTAGTTAGACATTTAAATCATCCTAAGTGTTCTTTTGAGTTGATACAGTTGAGGTTGAGAATGTCTGCTGCAACCCTCTAACCCTGGGCAGGCCCTGTGTGCTTTCTGACTGGCACTGCCTTTGAGAGGCATGTTTGAATCCCGAGCTCTGGCCCTGAGAACAGATTTTGTAATTACATGAACTCATTTTGAGAGAGCAGCAATAGAAGCAGATGCATTTTTCCAGCCATGCAGTCCACTGTCTCCACAGTTGTGAGAGAAGGCAGATTGAGTTCATGGATAACGCCCTCTACCTTGCTTGTTCTAAATGTATCTAGAGTTTTGCTATAAATTCCTTGTCCTCCATTCAGTGGCCTGACAGCATGAAATAGAGTAACTGCAAGATCAGGTAAGACCTCTATGTCTGCTTCTTCGTGCAAGACCCATGTCACTCTGGCTGAGGCCTATAATGCCTTTATTTATTTTGTATATGTATGGGAGGGGGGCGCATGCCATGGCTTGTGGAAGTCAGTTCTCTCTACTGTTTTACTGTGACCCCTCCTCCCATAATGCCTTTTAGAGAGATAAGACAGGCCAGGCCATCCAGAACCTGGAGGGTGCTGTCCCACAAGCAATGGAAATGAAGAAGTAGGGCAAGGACGACTTCTTAGGATGATGTAAACTTGGCCGAGTGCAAAGATGGAAGAGGTCAGATGTGAATGGGTCTGACTGGAAATGAAAGTAGGGCTTTTCTTCTTTGGTTTCTAGTAAATGAGATCTTTAAATCATTCTTATTTCTTCCTTTGTTATCATTTTTTTCCCCTTGGAATTATTTTCTGGCTTTGTGGAAATGGGACAAAGGAGTCAGTGAAGTCTGGTTTGAATTTCTCAGGCGCTATATATTTCCAGGTTTTTCTAACCTTCCTGCATGATTTGTTGAGCCAAAAGGAAATAGCAGACTACTCAGAGCTTTACCTTCTGTGTTGGCCTATAGTTTCATTTTCAGTTTTACTTTCTTGTAGGGCTGCGATTGGGACCCAGGGCGGAGCATGTGGCAGGCAGGTGCTCTAACACTGAGCTACAGTCCCAGCTCTGTTGAGATGATTTCAGGATGGGGTGTTGATTATGAGGGTAGAAGTTTTGACACAGCACTGGGAGCGAGGGAGAAGGACCTGAATGAAGTTCCTGTTTGGTTCATATGAGAAGACATCCCCCCAAAATTCATGGAATAATGGAGATATCAGTGAAGAAAGGGTATAAAGAAGTTTGTTTGTTCCTTGGTGAGTCATGTTGATAGTGCAGCTGCAGGTGTCTGCTGCCTTTGGTGTTTGCTTGCTAAAGTGTGAGATTGCTGCATTGAACTATTTCAAGTAGGCCGTGTGACACGATCTCTCTTTCACTTCCTGACCATTGTGAAATTAAGAGAATTCTGAAGTCAGGCAGGATCAAAGATCCTTTTTTATCTCTTGACTTCTTTCATTTTTTTTATTTTTCTACTCCCATTCTGTTCTGTAGCTCGATCCTACATGAGAGAAGCCGTTGCTCTTGAGACTAAGTTTTACCTTGCTAGTCTACTCAACAGTCAGTGCCTGAAAAGATAAGAGTTGTCAGCAGGTTTCCTTTCTGATGGGTGTTTAGTTTTATGGTCTTTTTTCCCCCACTTTTAACACAAAAGTACTGTTGTTCAAAGTTCTTTGTTTTTCAGTTCAAATCTGAACATCAATGACGTCCTGGGAAATTACTCTTTGACTCTTGTTGATGCCTTGGATACGCTTGCAGTAAGTGTTCAGCTTTTTATTCTTTGATTAAGATAAAGTATTTGGGAGTTCATTGTATTTACTCATTTTCCCCAGGAATGGGAATTCTAGGGAATGTTATACTCAGAAGACTTTGGTGACTGTTATTTAATATCCTTTCTGGAAACTGGCAATAAAAGCATTGAAGGTTAAATGTCATTTCTCCTTTAAAGATAAAGAGGAAATGTGTGACTGGTTTTTAGGAAGCTTAATTTTTTTCTCCCATATCATCTTATGCACTAACACAGTCTAGAGAATTTCATTAATATTTATTTACTGTAGCCTGTTAGATCATAGTCTCTATTAGTTATGTTTCTGTTTCTGTGATAAAGATCATGACCAAAATCGACCTAAGAAAGAAAGAACTTATTTTGGCTTATGGTTCCAGAGGGGAGAGTTCATAGCGATGGGGAAGCATGGTATGACAGTAGGATAAGGAAACTGGTTGATAACATTTTCATGTACACACAGGAAGTAGAAGGTGAGGAAGGGGCAAGTGCAGGAAGTAGACTATGGCTATAAATCCTTAGGCCAGCACCCAGTGACATACTTCCTCCAGCAAGTCTCCACCTTTAAAGGTTCCATAACCTCCCCAAACAGCGCCACCAGCTGGGGTGTTCAAATACATGAGCCTACTGGGGACATTGCTCATTCAAACCACCACATCGACCCTCTAGCTGCCTTTCTTTCTCCCAGAAATTGGGCCACATGCACGCTGTGGCTCTGTCTGAGACAGACAGTTAAGAAGAAAGCATGCTGTCCTCTACCTTTGCACTCCTTTCCCCTTGTAACTGCAGGTAAGTGTATGGTCCTGTCCAGTGCCTACCTGTATGTTCCTTGACACATAGACTAGCCACCTCAGGTCACATAGTAGGACGCTTGCCTATAACCCCTGAGAACCTGTAAAAGTGAGAACCCACTTTTTTCTCTGGAACTGAAAGGTTTGTCTTTTCCCTTTAGGATCCCCATGATGCTGGATGTGGCAGCTGTCTCTCCTAATACTCTTCCACTTTAACATCTGATTAAGGCCGTCTGTGGTCAGAAGGCTCTCCCTCCTAATAAAGCTCATTCTGAATGGTAGCTTGTGTCAGCTCCTTTTTAGGATTCTGTCATTCTTTTTAAGTTATGATATAAGTCAGTATCTCAGGAGTTAAAACCAGATGATCTCAGTGTCAGAAGGCACCCCAAAATACTGTGTAGCAACTAACTCCCTAGGAGTGTGTCTGTACCTGGTGCCTACCTACGTGTGATGCCCACTCCATGAACATTGCTCACTTGCTGTTGTTTACTAGTCTTGTTTGTGGCTACTGTCACTCCAAGTGTGGGCCGTCAGCTTGGGTGCTGTCGCTCACGGACCTTGGGGAGCTGAAGCCCTTGAACACAAACACGAGAAGCACACTGGGGGAGTTAGCCACACTGGACGCACCGCACCGCCAGGCTGTCTCTGCCTTGGCGCTTCACAAGGGACTTTACTAGCCTGACCTGTTTTATAGTCTCCTTTATAAAGGTAATTTTGCAACTTCTTTTTTGTTTCCCTTATCTAAGAAGTCTTTACTATTAGAAAGCTCCTACTGAGCCTGTCTTAAATCCTCTATTTAATGATTAATCTAGTTCCTTTAAACATGTCTAAGAAAAGTTTGAAGCTGTCCGTCAGCAGTTGCATGTAATTGGGTAATGCTGTGCAAGTTGGCATCACAACTGTCTAGTGTTTTGGTAGCAGTAGGACTACTGGGGCTGGGAAGGAGCTGGCAGCGGCCTGTTCTAATAGGGCTGCTGGGTTTCCTTTAAGGCTCTAGTTGCAGAGCGGTTTCAGTTTTCCCATATTTCCTTCTGAGGTGCTTGCTGCTCCATTAAGTCATCCACCATCACTTCTCAAAATGTGCCCAGACAAGTAACTGCAGCCTAATTAGAGCTAACTTGTTGAAGATTTTAGAGACTGACTCAGCCTGCAAGTGTTTACAAAGAAGAGTTCCTAAGAGTATAAGGTATAGCTTAAGAAAGCTGACTTATCCCTGAGCTCTTTTATTAATCCCTGTTGTATGTTTTCTTTAAATCTGTTTGCTTGCTTAATACAAAGATCTCATCATTAGTATTTACTGTATTCTCTATACTTGACGAAAAATGGCACATAGTGGGAATGTGGATTGTAGTTTAAATGAAGTTCCACTAATCCATTATTGCCCACTACATATTCTAGGGATGTGTTTCTTGAAGAACAGCATTGTCACTAATGAACTGGAGAAATTCTGATTATTGGAGAGCTGTGTTGTATACTACCGTTTTGTTTGATTTTTGAATTTTTACTTTGGGGTTCAAAAATTGATTAAAAATTTTGAACATTTATGATGTGTGTGTGTGCATGTGCATGTGTGCATCATGCCTGTCCATGCTATAACATGTATGTGAAGGTCAGAAGATGGTTCTAATGGAGTTGCTTCTCTTCTATCATGTGGGTTTCAGGGATCAAAAGTCAGGTCTTTATGCTTGATAGCAAGTGCCCCACTTACTGAACCATCTTGCTGGCCCTGTTTGTTTAATTTTTGAGATGGAAGTTTCAAAAATAAGGCCTAGGCTGGCCTTGAAACTTGTAGCAATTCTCTTACCTCAGCCTTTAAGTATTATAACTACAGGCGTTTTTTGTGTGTGTGGTCCTGGGGATGAATACCAATGCATCACACATATGAGGTGATTGCTCTGCCTCTGAGTTAAATCCCCAGCCATTTGTTTTGATTTAGATTTTGGAGTCAGTCTCACACGGGTGACAGACTTCCTGCCTTTGCCTCCTGAGTGCTGGAATTACACGTGTCTCATTTTAAAAGTTCTGTTTGATTCTTCGGAACCACCCCTTCTTCTCTCAAGAATTTCACTCTGGTTATTTTGGGTTCACTGACCATCTGACTGATGTGGTAACATGCAGTATGTAAGTCAGAGTTCCTGGTTTTCTGCACCATCCCATTTGATTGAAGATGGCTTATCAACCCTGCAGCTGTAACAGATACTGTTGCTGGTGAACATCTATATTTTTGTGGTTTTCATTGTAGAATGTCCGGTCTTAAATGCATTAGTGCGTCAGGCTTATTTTTCAGGTGTTATCATATGTTGAGGTTTTCTATTTATTTTGCTAACATTTCAAACAGTTGTTACCAGATAAACTTCAGGAACCTTCAGGGGAAAGCAGTACCCTGACCATTATGTACAACTTGAGCATTATTGCATGATCTTTTTAAAAGAAAGAACTGGAAACAGAAAATGTGCCTTTGCTGTGTCTGTTGGCAGGTACTGATTTAAGAAACGTCTAACAGACCCATGCAATTAGAAAATAAGGCATACCTGAAATGAGAGTCTGATGGATTATTTCTTCCTGTGTGTGTCCCCTTATGCTATCACTAAAATTGCTATACAATTTTGAGCAAAATTAAATCATGTCCATGTTGGTTAAAATGTAGAATTTTATGCCTTGTTTACCCCTCTCTTTTGGAGGTTTGTTGGGGGAAATAGCATTCTCGGCATCATGTCTACACACGTCAGATAGGAATCCTAAGCTTTTAAAAGATTATTCATTCATTGTATTTCTCTTTTCTTTGGGGGCGGGGAGTCTTTTTGAGACAGGGTCTCCCTGTAGCCCCAACTGGCCTGGAACTTGCTATGTAGACCAGGCTAGCCTTGAATTCATCACTTGCCTCTGCCTCCAGCGTGCTGGAATTAAAGGTGTGTGCCACCATGCCTGGCTGTTTTATCGTATTTTTAAATTTTATGCATATGAGTGTTTTGCTTGCATGTTTATCTATATCACATGTATGCAGTGCCCAAGGAAGCCAGAAGAGGGTTTAAAAATCTCTGGAATAAGAGTTGTAGACCTTGGTGAGCTGCCATCTGGGTAGTGGGAATTGAACCTGGGTCTTTTGCAAGAGCAGGTACTCTTAACCTCTGAACCATCCCTTTAGCCCCAGGAATCCTCATTTTTTAATCTGACGTATAGCTAATAGTTTGTTTTGTTTTTATTTATTTAAAGATACTTTATTATTTTAATTTTATGTGTTTGAGTGTAATGCCTGTGCCCATGGAGGTCAGAAGAAGGTATTGGATCCCCTAGAACTGAAGTTACAGATGGTTGTGAGCCAATATGTGAGTGCTGGGAATTGAACCTGGGGTCCTCTGCAAGAGCAGTTCGTGCTCTTAACTTCTGAGCCATCTCTTCAGCCCTTTTGTTTTTATTTTTAAAATATTTATTTTTCGGTATGTGTGTATATATGCATGTTTACATGTGAGGGTGCATATGTACCACAACATTCATATAAAGGTCAGAGGGCAAATTGTGCCTAGCTTTTCTGCAGGTTCTGGGTCATTAGTCCGGCTTGTACTATAGGTGCTTTTACTGGCTAAGTCATTTCCTTGGTGTATTTTGTTTCAAATGTCACTGATTTTGTACTATGTTCAGAAGATGTTGATACTAGTTCTCAACATGTGTCATGTCTGGATAGAAAGTGACAAGTGCATTTTCCCAGAATTCTTGGATTTATTTGAGGAGCAGAGATAAAATCATATTTTTGTTTCTTTAATTTTCTTCCGTTCCAGAAGTTTTTAAAAACTATACTATCTTGCTCATAGCAATTAGACTAATACTTGAGGGAGTGGGTTATGAAGATGAGGCATGCCAGTGATTTTGTGCTGTTTGCATAGCTCTACCGCTGCAGATAGGATCCTTGAGTGACAGGAATCAGGCTTGCCACCTGTCCTGGAATATACTGTGAAAAATAACTGCTTTTCTACTCTTTGTGTTTTTCCTCCACTGTGACAAAAGCACAGGCAGGCTGTGCAGGCCTTGAGATGCAGTGGCCTGCTGTGGCTTCTGTTTCATTTCAAGCTGCTATAATGGTTTGTGTTCCTCTGTTTAAAGATAATGGGAAATTCATCCGAGTTCCAGAAAGCGGTCAAGTTAGTGATCAACACTGTTTCATTTGACAAAGATTCCACCGTTCAAGTCTTTGAGGCTACAATAAGGTAAAATAATATATGAAAAGGACTGAAGGCTTCTTTTTTAAAAAGTTACTTTTATTTTATGTGTATGAGTATTTTGCCTGCATTTATGGAAGTGCACATCTGTGTGCAATGCTCATGGAGGCTAGAAGATGGTTGTGAGCTGCCTTGTGGGTTCTGGGAACCCAACCCCTGTCCTCTGCAAGAGCAGCCATGTCTCTGAGCCACCACTGGGCCATCTCTCCAGCCCCCAAAGGCTTCTCTTTTATGTATAAGGAATTAAGTTTCTTTGAAGCTATTCTAACTCCAAGATGCAGGCAAAGCCCATAGGGACCCATGGACTGTATGGTTTTCATGTTCATTTAAATTTAGTATTTAGGAAATTTAGACATTTGGTGCTTGAATGAAATCCCGTTTTGGGCTGAGAGATGTGGGTGTGTAAGACGTGGGTGTTCCTCTGATGTAGTTTTGTTGCTTCCCTTCATGTCCTTTTGTGTTTCTGTCTTTCACTCTGCTCTAGGAAAACTCGTAGGTAAACGAGTTTTTTTTTTGAATAGTTTCTTGTCTCTCCATCCATAGAAAACTGCTGTTTTGTTTTCGCTATATTCCCTTTTTACATGCTTCCCATTAATCATTTGATCTTTGCTAAATCTTAGAATCATGGAAGATTGTGAGTCTTTTCTTGTTTAAATATTTTGAAAATTGGATTACTACATGACATTCCAGATCTGGATGTGCCATTACTTAAAATTAAGGTTATGGATGGGGCTGGAGAAGTGGCTCAGCAGTTTAGAGTCCTGGATGTTCTTGTAGAAGACTCAGGTTCGAATCCCAGCACCCACATGGGTGTCTGTAACTCCAGTTCCAGGGGATCTGTCGACTTCTCTGTCCTCTGTAAGTACTGCACGACGTGGGTGCATTTAAACACAGGCAGGCATAACACACAAAAAATAAAAATTAATTAAAAAAATGAAGGTTAAGAAATTGCTTATTATGAAACAAGAAAGAAGAAATGATTGGTTTGAAAATTGTAGCAGTCCTTTTTGATTATTGTCACTGAAGAGGTACTTGTCTACAGGGACATGGATCTAGGGCTAGCTTCTTCTCTCTCACTAGGTCATTTTCTCCTTGCTGCTCTCCCCCTTCTTTCTCTGCAGACACTGTGGAAGTTTGTTGGTTGCTTGGCAGCGAGAACTGCAGAGCTGCTTAGTTTCGTGCCTTGTTCTGTTTCTCATATGCTTGAATTTTCTTCCCCAAGTGAGATGAATCAATGAGAATTGAATGATAGTAGTAGGTAATACACATTTTGAGAACAATCAGCACACTCCTGATTGTTCTATACAGTTCCTTTTCTTAAGGATACCAAGTCTGTCACTGCCTTAAATACATCCTCAGTTGCCTTGAATGCTTGAGTGAGTGATTCCCCTTCTCCAACAGTAGTACAGTAAATAAGAATCAGCTACTTAGACCAGAGAGGATTGTAGGCAGCCGTAAGTAGGGTCCTTCTGACTCCAGGCAGCTCCGAGCCTGCAGGGAAGTAGAGGCTTCTTTTGTCTATTTTGGCTATTGCTCACTGAAAAGAAATATGGTTTTATTATGCTTTTTCTTCCTGCCATTAGGGTCCTGGGAAGCCTCCTTTCTGCTCACAGAATAATAACTGACTCCAAACAGCCCTTTGGCAACATGACAATTGAGGATTATGATAATGAATTATTGCACATGGCCCATGACCTGGCTGTCAGACTCCTGCCTGCTTTTGAAAACACCAAGACAGGGATCCCCTATCCTCGGGTAGGTAGACTGACTGGTTTATCCTCTTGTTTGCTGTTTTTGAGACGGGATGTACCCTAAGCTGGCTTTGAACTTGTGCTTCTCTTGTCTCAGCCTTCAGGTGCTGTGATTGCAGGTGTGTGTTACCCTATCTGACTGGTTAGTTCCCAGTACAGTTTTCCTGAATTAGAACTGTTTTATAGAAGGCATGGGACTTTGCTATGAGTGAAAGTGATGTACTTGTAGAAGATTTGGTCCTAAACATGTTAGTGTTTTTAATTCATTTGGCATTTACTGGGCATTGTTGTGGGCTAGACATCCAGCAACATAGCAGAGAGCCCCTCCCTAAGGAACTGTGTTCAGTACTCATAGGTCTTTCCCATGTGTGGTTTATATTCCCGATACTGTATAGTGTGGGAACTTTGTCTTCAGTTCCTACTCGAATCTGTTTCCCTGAAGATCCTCACACGTGTGGCAGGAGCTCAGTGAATGTACCTTTTAATGCTTCACACTTCTTCAAGTGAAACCTTCATGGACCAGCCAATTAGATGTTGATTTAGATACAAGATCTGGAATGATACTGTATCTTTATAGCATCTAATTTACCAAGCCAAGTAACTCCTTTGAGAATTGAGTTAGCCTTTGAGGTAACCAGTGGAGAATTGCCAGACCACAGACCCTCCATGATGAAACTGGCTGTCATCCTCTGGCTGAGCCTCTGCCTTCTCTCCTAACCTGAGACTTGTTGCATCTGTTGAGCAGGGGTGTGTCTGTGAAGCTTGCTGAAAGTTTGGAAGTGGTTCTGTAGGTCGTATTTGTCTCTTACCCCAGAGCTTGGTGCATGGATAATCATGAAGAAAATGTGTCAGAAAGAGGAGGCTTAGTGAATGACGTAATCATCCTCCGAAGACTTAACTCTTATTAGTAAAGTGATAAGGCTCCAGTGTTTGTGCTGCCTTGTTGGTGTCTCTTAAACTTATTTCCATACTCACCTGAGCATCAAGTGGTGGACTGAGTCTTAGTGAGCTTTGTTCAGTAGTCAAGAGTCAGATCTGACTTGGCTTTTCAATCTTGTGAATTATTTTTTTATTCATAAGTCACCTTTTAAAAAATTCATAAGCCATCTTTTAGAAAAGATTTTATATTTGTGTGTATGGGTATTTCTCCTGCATGTATGTAAGTGTGCCACATGTGTGCCAGGTGCCTGTGGAGGTCAGAAGGCCTCAGATCTCTGGAACTGAAGTTACAGACTGTTGTTAGCTACCATGTGGGTGCTGGGAACTGAACCCAAGTCCTCTGGAAGAGCACTAAGTGCTCTTAACTACTGAGCCATCTCTCTAGCCCCAATCCTGTGAATTTTTTGAGTTTTATATGAAACTTTTTTTTGAGGCAAAGTCTTACTATGAATCAAGGCTGGTTTTGAACTTAGAGCCTAGGCTTATCTTGAACTTGTAATCCTTCTTCTCTGGTTCTAGTTGCCTATTCCACACAGCTTTTGATTCTTCCTGTCCCAGGTGAATCTAAAGACAGGCGTTCCTCCTGACAGCAACAATGAGACGTGCACTGCAGGAGCTGGGTCTCTCCTAGTGGAATTTGGGATTCTGAGCCGACTGCTAGGTGATTCCACTTTTGAGTGGGTCGCCAGGCGAGCTGTGAAAGCCCTCTGGAACCTTCGGAGCAACGATACGGGACTATTAGGTGGGGTGCCCCTTCTGCCCTGTTTCAGTTTGCATAACTTCCTACCTTCCTTGCGGCTCTTCATTTTGACTGCATCTTCCCTGTACTGTACCACTGAAGCTGAAAATTGATGAGTGGCCTTCAGTGTTTACCAGTCTAGTTTCTTTCTGTAACTTTCTGCTTAGGCTGAAGCTGAGGGGTTTGAGGGAGGAAGAAGTTGGGTCTGCTGTTAGCCTCTAATGTTTTGGAGTCCTTGCTAGATTCTACTTGAAAATTATTGTTAATGGAAATGCCATAAAAAGAACTGCCTCTGAGGCACATTTTGTTGCTTTAATATAAGATTCTAAAAATACAGAAATTTGGAGTTTCTGGTGGAGAGGCTTTCGCCTTTAAAAAAAAAAATCTAGGTGAAAGCTCAGATTAAACCTATATTAGATATTTTTCCCCCTTGAGAATGTTTAGTCAAGATACTTAAGAATGATTATGGAAAATTTCAGGCGTTAATAGCTGACATTGTAGTGAAGAATAACCCCTATGAATTGGTCATTCATCTCCAGTCACTAATATTTTGTTAACTAATGATGTTGTCTTAAAATGTTTTTTTTTTTTTTTTTTTTTTTTGTCTTATTGAAAGTTATTTTCTTTTTGGCATCAGAAAATAATTTGGTTGTTTTGGAACCGTAGTGGTTCATTATAAAGGTTTTTTAAAAGTATTTTTTTTGTTCTAAAATTTATTTACAAACTTGTTATGTTGAATAACAGTAGAAATAAAGTCACTCAAGCTGGGTATAGGGGCACATACCTGAAAATCCTACTGAGCCAGGAAGATGGTGAGTTTGAGGCCAGTCTGAGTTGCATAGTGAGACCCAAAACAACCTCCCCCAAACAAACAAATAAAAAACAAAGAAGTGGAGGAAAGAAATGGTCCATCAGGTTGTCAGTTCATCTCAAATGGTTGAGCACTTAGCTATCCACAAATAGTCCTAGTGTTTCCAAGTTGTTATCTTACCCTCATAGTTACCATTTCAAAAGCTATGTAATTGTCCTTTTTTTTGATAAAGGCCTTGCTATGTTGCATTGGTTGGCTTCAAACTCTCTCTGTAGCCCAAGGATAACCTTAAACTCCTGGTTTTCCTGTTTCCACCTCCCCAGTGCAGGGATTACATGGGTGTATCATGCCTGGCTATTTTTTGTGGTGTTGTAAACTCAGGTTCTTACACATATTAGTGTTCCACTACTGAGCTATATCCCCAAGCTCCCAACTGTTTTTTTTTTTTTTTAAGTCTTTGTGAGACAGGGTCTCCCTGCAGACCCAGCTGACCTGGACCTCACTCTGTAGACCAGGCTGGCCATGAACTCTCGGAGATCCACCTGCCTCTGCCTCCCGAGTACTGGGATTAAAGGCATGCCCAACCACTCCTGGCCCCAACTTTTTGCTTTTAAGATCTTTTTTGTTTTTACTGAAGGAGGCCTGCGCCCTTTTTTCTCCTGACATGGTTAGGAGGCCTGCACCCTTTTTTCTCCTGACATGGTTAGGACCTAAAGCACCTTGTTTGTTTCCTCAGGCAATGTCGTGAACATCCAGACAGGTCATTGGGTTGGAAAGCAAAGTGGCTTAGGTGCTGGGCTGGACTCTTTCTATGAATACCTCCTGAAATCTTACATTCTCTTTGGAGAAAAAGAAGACTTAGAGATGTTTAGCGCTGCTTATCAGAGCATTCAGAGCTACTTGAGGAGAGGGTGAGTCTTTCTGACACTGCTTTTGTTGCTGTGCAGGGTGCATTCAGAAATGTTCCTGCTCTGTTCTTTTCCCATTTATTTATTTTAGTTATTATTAAATGTATCTATTGAATTGGGGGGGCATGTGTGCCATGGAACACATGTGGTGGTCAGAGGGACAACTTGTAGGAAGGAGCTGGTTCTCTCCTTCTATCATGTTGGTCCCGGGAATTGGACTCAGGTGGTCAGGCTTGTGGGTAAGCACCTTCATACCTTGAACCATCTCACCAGCCATCATTTTTCATTTAAAAATATCTTAGGGGTGGAGTCTACTCTATAAAACCCTGGCTGGGCTGGTTCTTATTATATATACCAGGATGGCCTCAGATTTGTGGTGATCCTCCTGCCTCTGTCTTCTGAGTGCAGGAATTATAGATGTATGCCTCCACACAGCAAAAGTTTAACTCTTTAGTCCAGGCCTCAAATTCACAGCAGCCTTCCTACATCACCTTCCTTCCTTTGTGCTAGAGTTACAGGTATGAGCTACTATGCTGACTCCATGTTTCTTAATATACACTTCCATGGTCTATTTTGTCTGTCCTTACCCTACCATTTCTCTTAGTTCAGTCATTTGGGGGTGAAGGTCTATATTAGTCACTGCATAGCATTGTATCCCCAAACTTGGTGGCTTAAAAAACAAATACCACTCACGTAGTTCCCGAGGGCAGGAATCTCAGAGCAGGTGAGCCAGTGATTCTGGCCCAGGATCTTGCACAAAGGTGTCAAGCTTTGCTATAAGTCCATGCTATAGTCAGGCTGAAGCTTGAGTGGAGCTGGGATTGAAGGGGATCTTCTTCTATGCTTTTTTGTGTAATAGTTGGCTGGCTTTACTTCCTCACTGGCCTTGGCTAGAAGTCTCAGTTCCTTGTCACAGAGGCCTCTTTGTTGGTAGGCTATAGAAGTTGGTTCCCTGCAACCCTTCTGAGAGCAGCGAGAAAAATAGTGGGAAATAGTGCTTTCTGGGCTTAACTTTGGGAGTTACATGCCAGACCTCTGCCAACCTAGCCCTGATTAAACAAGCATGTTCCTGAGAGCAGGCTGAGGCTGTTGGAGCCATTTAGGAGTCTTGCTATTTGTGGTGGTGGTATACTCCTCTGCTTAACTGTGGCTTGCTTTATTTATTTACCTGCTTGCTTGTTTACTTGCTGTGATAAAAACCAACCAACCAACAACCAAAGCAAAATAAAAAAACTCCAACAACTTAGGGAGGAAAGTGTTTTATTTCATTTTATACTTCCATGTGACACACAGTCTATCACAGATGCAGGCCAGGAACTTTTAAGCAGGACCCTGGAGGTAGGAACTGAAGTAGAAACTATAGAGGAACTCTGTTTACTGGCTTGCTCAGCCACCTTTTATATATATGCCCAGACCCACCTGCCTAGGGATCGCACTGCCTACAGTCAGCTGGGGAATATTCCCCTATATCAATTAACAGTTAAGAAAATGCCTCATAGCCATGTCCACAGACCAGTTTGGGAGACACAATTCCTCAGTTGAGGTTCCATTTTCAAACGTGACTCTAGTTTGTGTCAAGTTTAGAAAACTAACAAGCATATTTACTGAGACAAGATCTTACTCTTGGGCCAGGCTGGGCTTGACTCTGATAATCCTTCTGACTCGGACTCTAGAGTGCCATGATTATAGGCATGAGCCTCTATTTCAGCATAGCTTGGCTTTAGTTGCACAGAGAACAATTGTTATTTTCCTTCTTTTTCTTTCCAAAAATCTGTTAGGATTGTTCTTTATAATGTATGAAACAAAAGATATGTTTTCCCCTATTTTGTTTAAAACATTCTTTGCCATTCTCAATTGTATATCGAGAATGTCCATAGTAATTGCATATCTGTGAAAAGCTGTGCAAAGCTACAGAGACTTAAACCCTTCAGTCACCATTTTTTCCCAGGTATAAAATGTATGTAGTAAATGGCTAATGCAAGTAATAGCTACTGAGCTTTACATTTCATAAGATTTTGGCCATTTCAGTAAGGCTTTTGGGGACTGGAGAGATGGCTCAGAGGATAAGAGCAAATACTGCTCTTGTGGAGGACCCAAGCAGTCCACAGTCTCTTGTAACTTCTTTCTGCTCTAGGGATTCTGACCTGGCCTCCATGGGCACTTGCACAAACATGCTCATGCGTACCTGAAGGCACACAAATACACATAAATGGAAAAATTAAAAATAACATCTAAAAAAAATTTAAGGCTTTGTGTAAGAGTTGCCAGTTTTGCTTTTCTTTGTTTCCTTTGTGTCTTGGTTGGGGTGGTGGCAAGTGGTTGTTGGGGCTTTTTTTGACAACCCTTCCTTACAAACTGTGCAGAATATTGATGGCTTCTTGAATCTGTTTGTCATTCATATGCAGGGACTTTTCCAATTTTCTCTCATTCCAGTTTTATTATGCACTGCTGGAGTGAGCACCATTTTGCTTCCTGAGACTTGTTATCCGAGTGCTGAGATCATAGGCATTCACCACCATGCCCACTTCATTTTGACTTGACTTTACAAGACACCAAACTACACTGAGTAGACAGTTCTCTCACGGTCCTGCCTGGACATGTTCATCCAGCCCTTTGTTATAGGACCAGATAAGAGACTAGTGTGTACAGAAAAAAAACATGCTTTCCCTGCTCAGGTCAAGTCTAACATAGACCAATTCTGTTACATGTCAGTGTTCTTAAACCTAAATGCCAAGTTGCCTTTTGTAAAATGTGATGGAATCTTGATACATCATAAAAACTAACTTTAGAAGTTTAATTTTATTTGAGATTCTTATGTAGACAGCTACCAGCTGTCCTGACAAAGATTGAAGGAAGGAGTTAGGAAAACGTTAACACTGAGTTTTGTTTAAATGAAGCTAGCAGGAGGTAGATAAACTGCAAGAGGAACGGGGTCGGAGCACCATTGGTAAACTCTCTTTTCACCTTGTGCTATTTGGTCCACAGACGGGAAGCCTGTAATGAAGGAGAAGGAGATCCCCCACTCTACGTCAATGTGAACATGTTCAGTGGGCAGCTCATGAACACCTGGATTGACTCTCTGCAGGCTTTCTTCCCTGGTCTGCAGGTAATCTGCAGTCAGATTTGTTAAGAAGTACTTGGAGAAGGCTCAGTGGGTTAGAGTGCTTGCTGTGTAAGCATGAGGGACCTGAGTTTGAATCCCTACACCTACATAAGAAGCCGGTAGTGGTGGATCACTTGTAGCCCCAGTGCTCTTGGCCATAGGGATGGGGGACAGGAGGAATAATGGGGCTTGCTGACTGCCAGACTAGCTCCAGGTTCAGTGAGAGACCCTTTCTCAAGGGATCAAGAGGGTGATAGAGCAGGTACCCAGTGTCCTTGTTTGGCCTCCACTGCACATACCCTCTCCCTCAGATTTGTTAAGAATAAGCAATTAGTGAAAAATCTACCTCCCCTCTTTATCCTGATATATGAGCATTCTCTAGTTCTTTTGAATTTGGGAAGTTAACACATCTTGCTCCCTCTGTAAAATCAGTCTCTAGATTTGCCTGTGATTTCTGATAAATAATAATGTCTCCTTAGGTTCTGATAGGAGATGTGGAAGATGCCATCTGTCTTCATGCCTTTTATTATGCCATATGGAAGCGGTATGGCGCGCTCCCTGAGAGGTATAACTGGCAGCTACAGGCTCCTGATGTTCTGTTCTACCCACTGAGACCAGAGTTAGTGGAATCCACATATCTCCTCTACCAGGTATGGGAGTTCATTGAGCAGTGCTTTGTTTCCTGACTTGATTCTTGGTCGAGTTACTGTTTATTTCCAGCCTTTAGTGCCTAGTGTTCTTGGTTCCATAGAATGAAGAAGGTATCTACAGCCGAATACTAAGCTAACATTTTATAAAGGTGCCTGTCTTTATTTTAGTGCTTATTTCTTGTATCTGTAAATATTCAAGAGGAAGGTTTTATCCTCTAGTGTGTTCCAAATCTGTTTGGCCAAAGAAATATTTTTTGGGGTGCAATTAAAAAAAAAAAAAGGACTGGAGAGATGGCTCAGTGGTTAAGAGCACTGGCTGCTCTTCCAGAAGATCTGGGTTTGATTCCTAGCACCCACATGTTGGCTAGCAAACTGTCCATAACTCTAGTTCCAGAGGATCTGTTGCCCTCTTCTGGCCTCCCTGGGCACTCTTTACAAAGGTATACTTACATACATGTAGGCAAAACACTCATACACATAAAAATCAGTCAATCCAAAAGAAAAAAAAAATTATCTGTTTTTTATAAAACTACCCACGCACAAAATTTGTTTTTCTTGTTTGTAAAAGAGGGTCTTGGGACTCATCTGAATGCCCCCCCGCTTTTTTTTAACTTGAAAAACTAATGCTCATCTTTTATGTAGTTACTATTGTGCCAGAGCAAACACTCCTGTAAAGTGGCTTCTTTTGACATATGTAACTCTTTGCATTCCACACACATAGTCACAGACTCAGCATTGGAAACTGTTGGCTTTTGTTAGTTTAGTGTTAGATAGGCATCTATAGACAACAAGCCCCACTAAAAGACCCTGATTCTTACAGACTGATAGTAGGATTCATTCTGTGCTTGAGATTTATTCAAATATTTTTATACTTAATCATTACCACTGCTTCTAGATAAAAGTAGAATGGAAGTGGTAGAAATCCTGTGAAACTGCTCTTAGTAGTAGTTTCATGCCTCAAGAGTGATGGCATGAGTTATAGAGAATCCCTTGAAAAAGGGAAGAGGTGTTCTGGAATGTGGCCTCTCTGAGCTCAGACTAGAGTAAAGCTGGTTGCTGAGGATGCCTTCCCTGCTGTGCCTGGCTTGTCTTGAGTTTAGTCCTATTTCCTTTTGGTTTTCTGCTCTTTCTTACTTTCAGCTTTTTGCAGGCCGAATTCTTTGCATCTGGAGGAATTTTCTGCCTTACAGGTTTCCCCTCTGAGGCAACCCCTGGCCCTTTTAATCTGGAGGCAGCCAACGGTCCAGTTATTTCCTTTGCTGCTGTAGGTTGGCACCAGGCATGAACTAGATAGAGGTTTTAGGGGTGAAAGTTTCACTTTCCTAGAGAATTTTTTCCCATTGGAGAAACCGGAGACCATGTGATAGAGGAGTAAGGAAGCTGAGCACCGATTTCCTGGGTGATTAGAGGAAAGTCTACAGGTCTCTGTTTAAAGAGTCCTGTCTTATAAAGGACTGTTGTTCACTGTATCTGTTCTTCACAATGCTCTAATTGTGAGAAGTGAGGTCCCGTTTCCCTGACCCTGCATCATAGTTTCTAGAGAGTTCTGAGGCGAGTGGAAGCTGGATATGCCCTCTGATTTGGTTAATCTCAGGGTGGGCGTTGTTTCATTTCTGACAGTGTCTCCATAGTGTTCTATCCTGGTGAAGATTTCCTAACTTGTTTAAAGTTAACATATTGCAGGTATTTGTTGACATCTTTTTACCAGTCCTGACCTCTGCTCATCCTTAGGCTGGTGACTCAACCCCTCAGGGGATCCCTACAGCCACTGGTGTTGATGGTATTTCTTCAAAGCCCTCGCTAGACCACGTTCTCTCATATTGTCTCTAGGCAACCAAGAATCCTTTCTACCTCCACGTGGGAATGGACATTCTACAGAGTCTGGAAAAGTACACAAAAGTCAAGTCAGTTTTCTAAGTTCCTTCCTAAGTTCCTTTTTATTTTTGGGCCACTTGTGATTGATTTAGAATTGTTCTGTGGAAATTCTTATTCTTAGGAAAAAAGAAACAAAACAACTTTTATTTAGTTAAAAATTACATTTATCTGCTGTGTGTATGCATGAGTATGTATGTGTATGGGAGAATGCGGAGGGGGGGGCTGCGGCACATGCATGCCATCGCACGTGTGTGGAGATCAGAAAGCAAACTTAGGTTGTCAGCTTGACCCCAAGTGCCTTTACCTAATGAGCCATCTCTCCAGCCTGGAAATATTAGTCTTATTTGCATTTTAAATGTGTAATACATTACTGTTAGTTTTGTAGAGAAATGGTTTACCTTTTGGCCTATTAAAATTTCTCCATTATAGTTGTAATTGGATTTTTATGTCTTCCTTTTTTTTGTAAGGTTTCAGCAGACTATGTTCTTTTGGTTGTTGGTGGTATTTTGTTTTTTGAGACAGGTCTTTCTGTAGCCCCAGCTGACCTAAAACTCACTGTGTAGACCAGACTGGCCTCAATCTTGCAGAGATCCTCCTGCCTTTGCCTCCTGAGTTCTGGGATTAAGGGCCTGAGCCACTAGGCCTGGAAGACTCTGCTTTTCATTCTTATGGCAGTAAGTCATTAAAACATTTAGGCAGTTCAGAATATTAAGATGTGGAAGATGATTGTTGTGATCTCCTCCTGCAAATTCCCACAGTAAGCATTGAAGGAGGAATACTTAGAATCTTTTAGATATATTTATGTAATATGATATGTGTATGCATAAGTATATAGAAAAGCACACTTTATATTTTGATTTTATAGCTTGTTTTGTGTATTACCAATATATCATAGAAAATACTATTTTAGGATACCCAGATAATAAGTCCATTTACAAATACTGAGATGAAAAATTTAAGTCAAGCCTTCTACATTAAAAAGAAATATTTTATTATTTTTATTTTATGTGTATGATTGTATTGCCTGCATGTAAGTGCACCCATGTCATGCAATGCCCACAGAGGTCAGAAGAGGGCATCAGATCTGATGGAACTGGAGCTACAGACTATTGTTAGTGTGCCATGTGGGTGTTGGGAACTGAACCTGGGTCTGCAAGAGCAGCCAGTGCTCTTAACCGTGAGCACTTTCCAGCCTCCCTTCATTTTTGTGATACTATGTTAGAGTTTGTCCTCCCTCCCCAGCTTGGAATCAAACTGATAAAGAAGCAGCCAAACCACTTAAAATAAAAACGCAAGCAAGTAGCCCATGCTAAAACCAGGGACAGCTCTTCAGCATAGCGTGGTTGATTTTTTATATAGTGTTGGAGACGTTGGTTGATTCTTTTGGTAATAGACTACTTCTGACCAATGATGAGCGTAGGTGAAGAAGCCTGAAGCAGGACTCACTGGAGCCTTGTTTTATAGATGTGGATACGCCACTCTGCATCATGTCATAGACAAGTCTAAAGAAGACCGAATGGAGAGTTTCTTTCTCAGTGAGACCTGTAAATACTTGTATCTGGTATGTATTGTTGCAAGGTTAACCAGGGGTATTTAGTGCTGCTGAGAGCAAACATTGTGCAGTTTTCTGTCTGACAAATATTTACTGGTCGATACTTTGTGCTGGACATTGTACCTTCCCAGGGTTACAAACTTGGTCAGGACAAAAGGATATGGCTGACTTCCTTTATGGTTTCAGCCTCCTGGAGAAGTTGTTTGTCATGTAAGTAGAAATAAGTTTATGATTAGGAACTATAGGAAGTGCTGTTAAGGACTGATATAAGGCTAACTTTATAGCGATCCTCTGGGAAACTTCTGTGAGGAAGAGATTCATATCTCCTCTACCCCGATATTAAACATTGAACCCAGGGCCTTGTGCATGCTATGCAGGTACAACACTGCTGAGCTACATTCCCGGTATGGGGCTGGTGTTTATAGCTCTTGATGTGTGATGATGGCCCAAACCCATGCCTTACCCTTCTCTGTCCATTTGCATGTCTTCAAGCCCTCTGTATGTGTGGGCATAGGAGAGCTTCTCAATCTTCAAGATCCTTGGGATTACATAGTCATTCTTCATTCCACCTCTTAGGGGAACTGCAGCTTACACTGAGATCAGCTCACTTACCCTGGGTCTTGGGTAGAACATGGCAAAACTGAAGGTGAACCATGGTCTGAGTCCTGTCCAGTGTTCTTTATGTTTCTCCACTCTGTGACATGTGGAGCCTGTGTGCTCGTGCACATAACCTTTCTCCTGCCTTCTCTGCTGCCTGAGAAGGTTGCTCACACAGCACTTTGGAGGCACAGAGGGTTGGGAGATTTGGAGGCAGCAGCAGTCATAGATTATGTCATGTATCACTGTCCCGGGGCCTAGAGCTACTGGAATGAAAATAGCCCAGTGCTGATGTGAAGACTTCCTCTGCCTTGAGTCAGTCTTTAAGATCAGCGGGATCGGGAATTTAATTTTGAAAGTGCCTGTAGTGATTCTATACAGAACCAGGTTTTGGATATGGTGATCTAGGTGTGTATGAGGTGGGGGTAGCTCTAGTATTTCAGTGTAAGAACTCTGGGGGCATGTGAGAATCATCTGGGGAATGGTTACAGAGTGCTTGTGCTTGTGTCTGGGATTCCCGTGTCTCCGGGTCTGGGCAGGGTGTGGGGGTTGGGGCAGGTCCAAGCATCTGAGTTTGAACAAAATAGGTCCTGCATTGCAGCCCTGGGTTAGGAATTGGGGCTATTACTTGGTGTCTTTCACCAAGTTTTGTCTCCATTAGTTGTCCAGTGAGTTAGTTCTGCATGTTGGCCAGTTACCTTTGGAGTTTTTTAAAAGCTGGCAGTGGTGCTGGCGCGAGGACTGACACCAGGACCTAAGCATGCTGGGACATACTCTACCACTTGGTCCCGTCCCAGCCCCAGTTTGATTTTTTTTTCCTTTTTCCTTTTTCTCTACCTCAAGCTGTTTGATGAGGAAAATCCAGTACACAAATCTGGGACCAAGTATATGTTTACAACAGAGGGTCACATTATATCTGTGGACAAACGTCTTCGGGAATTGCCTTGGAAGGAATTCTTTTCTGAAGATGAAGAGCAGGACCAAGAAGAAAAGTTTGTGCACAGGCCTAAGTCTCAGGAGTTCAGAGTCATCAACTCCAGTTCTAACGTGAGTTTCTTTTTCAAATGAAGTGGGAAATGAGAAAATACTATTTTGGCATTTAGAATTCTGACAAGAGCATATTCATTCAAATCGAGCCGTTTGGGAAGACTTCGTAAAGGGGTCGTTTATGTGGCTGTTGTTATGGTGTAGAGAAGCCAGAAATCTGTGGCACCTGCATCACTCCTGGCTGCAGAGGCAGGTGGAGATTGCTCTCAGCATCTTGGGAGGAGAGAATCTTGTGGGAAGGGTAGCCACTGATAACCATTGGCTGAGATCTGGCTTCAGTGAGCTATAGGGAGGGAGTCAGAAGTGTTTCCCCTTTTCTCTTTCTGATACCTCAGCTTTTTGGATACAAGCTCATGTATTCATGTAGTCTGGGCTGGCTTTAAAGTCATTATAGAGCCAAGGCTGGCCTTGCACTCTTCTCTCCCTCCCCCTACACCTGGTTCTGCTGATCTGTTGCTGGTGCTTCTCCTTGATTGCTTCCACCAGAAACTAGAGGGCAAGGAAGAGTTGCTGTTCTATTAGAGCACACTCTTGGGAGCCAGAGCAGGTAGAAGAGGGTTAAGAGAGGACCTACCAGGGCAAAGGAAGTTTCACCAGACTTAACCACCAGAAGGAGGGGCAGAACAGTCTTACTCTCTTTCACACACCCTTTTCTTAGTTTGTCATTTTGTATTTTGAGACAAGTCCTTACATAGCCTAGCCTGATCTCTTAACTGGATACATAGGTGAGGATTTTCTTGAATGTCTGATTTTCCTCCTGCCTTCACTTTCCAAGTGCTGGGATTGCAAGAATGTCCTACCATACCCAGTTTTATGTAGTGCTGGGATATCAGCACAGGGGCTCATGTGTACTAGGCAAGCACTCTCCCAGCCAGCCTTATCCTCAGGCCTTAGCAGTCATGCTCTTACAACCATTAGTGATGATGCCCTTCAGAGTGTGGCCAGCATCTACCCTCATTTAAAGTAGGCCTTACTCAGCAAGCTTTGATGACCTTGATGTGCCATAGGAAGGACTGGAAGTGGAGGTACCTGAGGCTGTGCAGGTTCTGGGTAGTTGATTTAAATGAAGATACAGTGTTTTGGAAATGAGGATGAGGACATGGACCCAGATCACTTGAAATCTCAACTCTCATGGACCTGGATCACTTGAAATCTCAAATCTTGTTGTTCTATAGTGTTCCATTTATTTTCTCAGGAAAAAAACAACCACCACAAGAATCTACCCTTTGGTCAAATTCTGTCACCTCCCCATACCAGGAACCTTTGTTAGGGGCACCCCTTAGTACTTTTTCCTAAAAAACGTGTTTACTCTCAGTCTTGAATTACACTGACAGGCCAGAGCAAATTTCCACCAGGCTGTGGAGTGTTGATGAAGTGCACAAAGTGTACTTGGGAGGGAATGAGAGGGAGAAGTGTTCCAGTAGATAACGTGTGGTGCTTAACATTGTGAGTGCTGTTCCAAATGCTTAGATACACAGCCTGACTTTTCACAGCAGCTTGTGAGGGGTAGATATGTTTAATTCTCATTTTGAGGATAGAAAGGGGAGGCATTGAGATGTTTGGATCACACGGTGGAGCCAGGATTTGTGCCCATGCATTATTGTCTTTTCTTTTAGGAAGGAGATACCTTCAGTCTCCCACGTCTACTAGTAGACATGATCTTGTTGTGCCAAATCCCAGGGATACAGGTCCCTCAGAGGAGTCTGGGTTCTGGGTAGACTCATTGCCCAACAAGGAAACCAGCTGGCAAACATGAGGAGATAGTATGTGATCTATGAGAAAACTGAGGAGGGATCCACTAACAGTTCCTGGAGTCTGAGCTCCCAAGAAGGGTGTTTAGGTACCAGGGTAGCAACTTTGAGAACATGGGGGCCTGTGGGGCCATCGAAGGCCTGCTGGGTTTTGTCTAGCTTGTAGGGAGGAACCATGGAGCCTAGTTTTTACAAGTATAGAGTCCTGGGAAAACGCTATGGGGAACAAGTTTGTATATAATGAAAATATGTAGACAATTCTTCTGGGGAATATTTCTAAATAATCAGATGGCTGATTCCCAAGACGATGTCTCCTTTGAGGGGGTGAAAAAGGTCAAGAAATAGTACTCTTAACCATTACAATAGCTATGGATAAGAAGGGAACTGAAAAATATGGTAATCCCCCCTCCTCTGCCCTTGCAATACTGGGAGCCCAACCCAGGGCTTTGTTCATGCTAGGCAAGTGTTCTTCAAAGCTACATCTTTAGCTCAGTATTTTCATATAGCTAAAGTGTCTGAAATTCTGTCTTAAGTTAGGGATCCAAGGGATGTAGACTTGTCCTGGCCTCTAAGCATTTGGTATTGAGTGTCTTTTGACCTCTCTAGATCTCTTTTTCTCTGCCTATAATGTGGGAACATTATCCATAAATGATCCTCAGCTGTCATTTTACAAGGACATCAGCAGTGTTTGGAATCATTTTTGGCTGTTAAACCTTGGAGGCTGGAAGTTGTTTCTAGCCTCTGAGTGAGAAAGGCAAGCAGTGTTCCTCTGCTGACCACCATCTGGTACTCAGAGAAGTTCTCCACAACAAAGAAGCTTCTTTCTCAAAAGGTCAATAGTTCCTAGGTTTAGAAACTGTGGGTTAGATTATCCAGCCACAGATCCAAAAGGATTGACATGTGGATTTTAACCCAAAATTCATTTTCTCTCATTTTTGTCTTTCTAGTGCAATCGTGTTCCCGATGAAAGGAGATACTCCCTACCCTTAAAGAGTGTCTACATGCGCCAGATTGATCAGATGGTTGGCTTGATTTGACCTGCTCGCCTCAGGATGGTCTGAGCTTCAACCAAATCTGACCATACCAAAACCTCTGAGGTGGAAGAGTCTATCCGTTGGTGATGGTGTGGAGTTCCTGCCCAGCTCCTCACTCACCTCCAGTTAATGCTTGCATACTTAGTGTTTCCTTTCTCTTTAATAAAACGCCCTATTTTTCTGAAGGATATAATTAGAGATGAGAAGCTGCCATGAAAATTATGATCTACTGATGTTCTGAAGCACAATAGCTGCGGCCTCTCTGGATGGCTCCTCCCAACTCCACGCATAGTGTCCTAGTCTCCTCGCTTTGCCAACACTTGCCACACCACAGCATTGCTACCTCTTTGCTAGAGGATCAGGAATAAAATTCCTGTACAGAGGTCCTGAGATTCACTTGGCATCACTACTTACTGCATCGAATGTGTCATCTTTTTGTATCTTATTGGATCATTGAACTGTCCCTAAATCAGCCATGATTTTGGATCTCACGGGGCGATATTCACTCAGTTCTTTTACTCCCTCAAGTAATTTATACAGTGTTATGTGCTTAACTAACGGTCTAACCAGAAGTCTGACAGCCTCTGAAGTTAAGTTGTGATGTAAGAGGTGACTACAGATCTTTTGGACTGCATTTTGCATTTATTTTAAATCTGAATTTACCTGAAGAATTCTTTGTTCAGAACCAGGTGCCTTTTAGGGAGAGGACAAACCTTAGGATTGTCTGAGCTTCATCTTTCTTGTACTTCTTAACAAGGATTCTCAGTTCTGACCATATTTGGGTAGAATTTTGTTTTTGTTTGCTTATGTCCATTGCCAATTAGCTAATCAGGGACAAAGAAACGATCAGATGACTTTCTGAAATCCTTGAGCCATTTCTCTGTGTAATACAGGCTTTAGATTAGTGCCTTATGGGTTTTTGTTTGGGCCATTGGCTGTCATAGCTACTGCTGGACTGAAGACAGCTTGTTTAGTAGTGCCATAGGGTGGGTGTGAAGAAGATTCTGGAAATTGATTGGTCAGCCTTTGCCTTTTAACCTATGATTTTAGCCAGGCATATAGGAAGGAGGCAGTTATACTACAATGCTTTGTTGTTGTTATTTCTTAGCTGGAATAGAAGGCTCTCTCTTTGAGTTTACATTGACTGCTCCTACAAATCAGCTGGGCCTGCCTCCTGCCCCCGACCCCTGCCACCCCTGCCACCGTGACTGACTGAAAAGCATCCTAATTGAAAGGGTGAGAAGTTTAGAAAATCTCCAGCTTTGCATATCCTGTGTCTCAGCTGGTACTGCAGCTGTGTACTTCAAATGATTGCATTCCGGTCTTCTGTAACTAGAAAAAAAGTGTCTCATCTAAGCCATTGCATTTTTAGTCAGAAAGGAGGAATTTTATTCTTTCTTAAAAATGTAAGTGCTACTGTTTTGAAAATAGATATATCATTCAATTCTTTGACATTTTTAGAAAGGGGGTTTTCAGTAGTGAATGTTGCCTTGTCTTTTAAACATTGACTATGCAGTTTGTTTTAAAGTGTAAAATATCAAATGCTTCTGTTTTCCTTTTTCTTGGTTTTACAAGCATTGTTCTGTTTATCAGCAATGTCTCATCTACTGTATAGAAAGCTTTATTTGCAAATATTACCTGTTTTATATGTTTTTGTTAACTCAGTAACAGTGTTAAATGTATGCATGTACAGGATCTGTATCTCTAGACCCGTTATCCAGGCACATTCAGGTGTGACTGAATGATCCACTGTGGACAATGAGACATTATCAGGGAAGGACGTGAGTTCTTTTTGCCTCTGTCTTCTCTTGACTGCTGTCCCCATCTCTGTCTTGTTCCTGAGGCAATATGTAAACACCTAACATTACTCTTCTCATCCAGGCTCTTCACCTGTCACTATTGAGCAAGCTTGGATATTTCTTCTCCCCCTGCTCTTGGAATGGGAATCTGTGTCTGTGAGTACAGTGGTATCTTGAGTGCTGCCCATGGGTCTTGGGTGCAGGTAGACATGCAGTGTATTTTAGTAAGTTTGATAGCCTCTTGACTTCTGGGTACAGGATTTAACACCAGTTGACAAGGGCAATGGTAAGATAGGCGCTTCCTATCAATCCTGGCTATTGAGCTTCCAGACTCCTTGGAGTAAACTTTCATGCTATGTAGTTAGTGATTTATGGGATCAGATAAGAAACACTCTCTAGTGCCAGTCATAAAAGGAACATTGTTTGAGCCAAGTTCAATCCTGACTTGGTTGCTTACTGAAATATGGGGAGAGATGCTTTTTTGTTCAATGCTTTGTCCCAACAATGGCTGGAATCTGAACAGACGTCATCTGTAAAGCTGGACCATGTGTGTGTTCCCACAGGTAGCTTCTAGTATCAGCTTTGGTCAGTATGCTCAAAGTTGCCAAACTGTTGTAGAAAGCTGCCTTAGAGTTAGGCTTGATGGAGTCCACTTCTCCTACCACCGTTATGAACTTGGCTTAGCTGCTCTAAATACTGTGATGGAGGGACTTCATTCTTCTGAAAGAGGAGGTAACCAAGGAGTACTTGATGACTCTGATTGCTTTGGCTATTGTGAAAAACTCCCTTCAGTTTCTTCCTAGCTCCTTTGCAAGAGGTTGCTCTTTGTAACTGAATTTCCAGTTTTGAAGATGTCCTGGGCTTTTCTTGGATTGTGGACTCTGTACATGATGTTCAAATAGTTTCCTGTGTATTTAAAGGAATACACAGGGTGGTGTGTGCAGATGAGTGTCAGCAGAGAGTTCATGGTTTACTGGTTTGGATGAGTGCTTTTGCACAACCGGGGGTCACCACTCCCCCCTCCCTTCCTGCCCTTCTTCGCTCTGACCTCATCCAGTCTGTGAATGAGATGCCCCTGTAGTTCTTCACTCGGGATCTTGTGGACTCTTCATCAGGCATTCCTTTCCTCCAGGGCTCTGAGTTCTTGCTCTTTTGATGTGTTCAAATTTAGAGCTGCTCAGAGGGCAGGGCTGATGATCCCCTTAGCCACAGCTGGCCATGTAGCACCCATGCTAGTTATCTCCTCCCAGCAGGGCAGGGACCCCTTGTGACCGTGACCGGGAGAAAGCGGGGCCTTGTGGCCGCAGTTCAACAGAACTCAGGGTTATTATGCTCCCACTTGAATTTGGATGTGAATCTGGTAGTGTCAAGTACCTGTGGAACGCCCTGATTCACTGCTCCTTACTCTTTCTGAGAGGTTGAGGTATAATATTTCTAGAAGACATTTTGTTTTAATGTTAAATAGCAAAACACAAGCAACATTTTTATTTATTATATACAAGAAAAGTAAATCTTTTTACAACAAATAAAAACTAGAGTTGGAAACTCTGGGAAAAGTTATGAAATCCACAGATGCTTCTCTTTCTCTGTAATGTGCAATATGCTTTGCTACAATAGATGATATTTTATGTTTAATCTGTAAATAAGAAATGTATTTAAATTAAAAGGGAGCTTTTTGTAAAAGGACCAAATGTTCTTTTATAAATGTACTAAGGAATATCTTGCTCTTTGAAATTTATTAGGATTTTTATGAATAATTTTTATTAAAAGATTCACTTTTTGAGTTGTCACTGTATGTCTCCTTTATATATTTATATATATGTAATACGTACAGGAAAAGGAGAAAAATCGTTTTGTGAAATCATAAACTTCAATGACTAAAATCTTTAGTTCTCTTTTCACAGTTAGGCTTCTTTCCTGGATTCCTGTCCAGCTTGTCACAGCCTCTGAATGGCCTTGGCCTGTGGCTGAGACCCTTTACATCACCGCCTCTCACTGTTCAACCACTAATGCTTGAGTCTCAGTCTTGTCACTGATTACCTATGTTCCAGATCCAATTCTCTGTGTTGTCCTAAGCAAGGCACCTCATATATTCCCTCGGTGGTTGAGGTGGGGCAGTGTGCTGGGCATTTTGGTGGGATACACCTATAATCCTTACACTCTAGAGGCTGGAAGGCAGGAGGGATTGAAACCAGTCTGGCTATATAGAACCTATCTTTAAAAGAAAAAGAAGAAAAAGTAGTAACTTCCTGGTGATGTAGGGAGCACTGTTCCCAGAGGAAGCCTGAAGGAATCTTAGAGGGCTGGCTTGTCCCTGAACTGTCTTCTCAGTTCCTGATGGTAAAGGACAGCTGATCCTGACTTTGGCATCTCAGTGTCCCATCCTAGGGCCATAGGCAATTCTGATGTAGTTGTTTAAAGACTGAGAAGTGCCATAAGGTGGAAAGAATTCTGCTACTGCGAAAGTGATCTATCCTGCTGGAGAGATGGCTCAGCCTTGAGTACTTGCTGCTCTTTCAAAGGATTGGAATTCAGTTCATTGTACTCAGGACAGGAGTTCACAACCTCCTGTACTCCAGCTCCAAGGGATCTGACACCCTCTGCTGGCCTCCATAGACACCTGCACTCTGGCTCTTCAGTTCTTTCCACCTCCTCTTCTACAGTGTTCCCTGAGCCTTGGAGAGGGTGCTTCAGTGTCCCATTTAGGGCTGAGCACTCAACAGTGTGGCACAGTTTTTTTAGCCTCAATTTTCCTATCATAGAGTAGTCCATGTTCGTAGAGTAGCTGGGAGGCTTGGAGGCTTGGAGCAGATTCCTATGGATGAGTTACAACAGCACCTGGCATGTGTAAAGTATCTGTTTTTTTTTTTTGTTTGTTTGTTTGTTTTTTTAATAACAATGACCAAGGTAGATGTTTTCCAGGATAAGTCCTGGGGTGTGTGTGTGTGTGTGTGTGTGTGTACATATATATTTAAATTTTTCTTTCTGTGTGGGTGTGGTGGGCACATATACCATGGCACGTTTGTAGAGGTCAGAGACAATTTGTAGGATTTGGTTTTCTACTATGTGGGGCCTGGGGATCCAAACCTGGCTGTCAAGGTTGCCAGCAAATGCTTTTAACTTGCGCTGAGCCATCTCATAGGCACCTACTGTATATTGAAAGTGTTTTCGTGATGCTGGATTAGATTTAAACCTAGGGCCTTAAGCATATAGGCAGGTACTTAGCTACCTCAGAGCCTTTTTTTTTTTTTTTTTTTGATGCAAGGTCTCACTATGTAGCCCTGCCTAGCCTGAGACTTGCTATGTATTTCAGGCTGGCCTTGAATTCACAGAGAATTTGCCTGTCTCTTGCCTCCTGAGTTCTGGCATTTAAGACATGTGCCATCATGCTCAGCTCAGAGATACTTCAAAAGGTTTTTATTTTTGACATCTTCCTGCCTCAGCCTCCTGAGTAGGTAGGATCTCATGTTGCATCACCATTCCCATCCTTAAACAGAGACCCTGTAGGAGGAGTAAGAACATGGCCTGAACTTAGAGGCCTATTTGGAAGCTTTGTCTTCATTCTGGGTATGGGACTTGAGTTGTTACTTCACATAGTTTGTTCATAAAACTGGAACTCATAGCACCTTGAGTGCCAGGATTCTCAGGAGGGCAAAGAGAGCGCTTTATCAGAGTGTGTTAGTGGCGCACCTAGTATCGTCACCTGTGTCACTTCTAACATTTAGTTGAAGAAGTGTACTATTTCTTGTCTGTCTCAGATCGTGAGGCCAGAGTGCTGACTGGGTATCCGTGTCCTCCAGTTTGGGTGCACTGGTCGTATGTGGCTTGTACATGGCTTAGCAACCACGTTCATACCTCCATGAGGAAGGTAAGTTCTGTTTCTCCATGTCTGTGTGTCTGTATATGCATGTTGCGTGTAGGTGCCCGAGGAGTTCAGAAGAGAGTACTGAGTTCCTGAAAGCCTGGAATTAGAAGCAGTTAAGAGCCACCTGACACAGAGAAGAACCAAACTCGGGACCTTGACTAGCGCAGTACCTGCTTGTGACCACTGAGTCATCTCTCCAGCCTCCTTGAAAATAATCTTAACCTGTAGTGATGCTCAACCAATTTGAACCCCTAACTTTAGGTTATTTTAGATAACATTGTGAATAATTTGTCTCTGGTCCCAGGATGGAGAGACGTGATATGATTTTCCCCAGAGGAACATAGCCAAACTTGGTTTAATCCCAGTGACTCCTTCCTTTCCAGATGGTTGGGAGAAGGAGGTTGTGTTGGGGTGACAGCCCTGCTCCTCACTATGGGAGGTGCCAAGACCCTTGGTGCTTAAGGAAATAAGCACCTCAGAAGCCACCGTGAGTGTCCTTTCACCTCATCTTGGAGTATCTCTGCCTGTGTGGGGTGTGGGCGGAGGTTATTTCGGAGCGGGTGTGTGTCTCCATTGCCTGCATACAGGACCTGTTCTGAAGAGACGGGCCCTCCTCACACAACACCTTTCTGCATTAGAGTATCTTTCTCCGTGGGATACTTTGAAGAAGCTCTGCTCTGAGGAAACTGGTCTGGCTGCCCTTCGTGGTGAGCTAGTCAGATCTGTGTAGGACATTGCCCCATCATTTGAAAGCCTACTTATTAAGAAAGTTTTTTAAAGGGCCAGCTTTTGTCCAAAAGCCTATCTGAACCATACTGAACTGGTTGGGGGTGAGGGGTGGGGTGGCAGGCAACTATTACATGTTTTTTGAAGATTTTATTTTTAATTACGTGTATAGATGTGTATCTGTGTATGGCTATTGCATGTGGATGCCTGGTGCCTGAGGAAGCCAGAAGTGGATGTGGAATCCCCTGGAACTGGAGCTATAGTGGTTGTGAGCCACCTGACTTTGAGTGCTGGGAACCAAACCTGCGTCCCCTGAAAGAACACTTAGATACTCTTAATCACTGAATCATTTCTCTAGCTCCCAAATACTGACACTTTAAAGTAACAACTGTCGGTTAACCTAGGGCGTATGTGTGGTAAACATGCACTTGATCACTGAGTTACATTCCTCACCCTTAATGGCCATTGAAATCTTAAGACCATTATAATTTATTATGTGCATGATGTATTTGTGTTTTCCCACAAGTTATTTATTAGCTGGAATTTTAGCTTCTTTTTCTATTTGTATTGGGTCTTTCCATCTTTCTCACACCACAGGATCTCATACTGACTCAATTTAGGACAGTCTTTTGGTATTACTGTCTGTGTTACAGACATGGAGAGTGTGACAAATAATCTACATATTGTATAAGGTTAATCAGTTTTTCTGAAATTGGGTACTCTTAAGTATTAAGTCTTCAGGATTGAGGTAACTACAAAACAGTATAAAAATGTGTGTATGTGTGTCATTAAAAAGTAAATGTTATTGGGAAAGTTTGTTTTTATTAGGTGATAGAGCCTCCTCCAACTGAATTGTATGCTCATACATTGCTGGTAGGAATGCAGACTGAAACCATTTTGAAGATTGGCATTATCTCTGACCTAACAGCTAGGTTGTTCTGGGCCTCCCTCATGCTGCTGAGAGGGTCCCAAGAAAGTGGCCCTGGCAGTTCCACACCTACATAGGTCATGGTTAGTAGGGTTGGCACACTGGACTGTGGCTTTTTTTCACAGTTTTATTGGAGTGCAGTCTTTTGGTTTCACTTATTTTGCTCTTGTGCCAGAGAGGCAGAGGTGAGCCTTCTGGCTTCCAAAGGTGTGCATCTGTACCACTTGGGCTTTCAGACTTTCATTTTCTGTCTTTTGGTTTAGAAGATCTCTTGAATATAGGAAACTAGGTGACACAAGGCTGTTCATAGAAGCAACATTGATTATCAAAAAAAAAAAGCCTAAACCTTACCAAAAACAAAAACCTCACCTGTAAAAGGAAACTACCCAACCGTTCATCAAAAATCAATCAACCCACACTGGAATATTATAGAGCAAAGAGTCAGTAGCAATCCATTTATTGATAGTTTACAATCCACCCAAAGTAAATTCATTGCTTAGAGATAAAAATGTGGAAAACTATAAAAGAGCAATGAAGTAACTCTATAAAAATCTTAGAATTTTGTGTTGTTTTGACATTGATGTTTAAAAAAGAACATTTGGGCTGGGAAGATGGCTCAGTGGTTAAGAACACTGGCTGCTCTTGCAGAGGACCAGGGTTTGATTCTCAGCACCCTCATAGCCACTAACAGCTGTCTATAATTCCAGGCCAGAGGGTTCTACCACCGTCCCGCAACTCCCACAGGCCTGGCACAGCATGGGAGATACACACAGGTGGAATTCTGAAACACATTAAAAAATAAATAAAAAGCCAGGCATGGTGGCACGTGCCTTTAATCCCTGCACTCAGGAGGCAGAGGGAGGCTGATCTCTGTGAGTTCAAGGCCACACTGGCCTACATAGCAAGTTCCAGGCCAGCTGGGGTTACAGAGAGACCCTATCTCAAAAAGAACGCCCCCCCCCCCAAAAAAAAAGACCATTTAATTATTCGTTTACTTGTCATTTCATTTTTTCAGGGGCCTAGGGAAAGGGACCAGACAAACTGAAGTTCTGGCCTGAACAGTAAGATGTATTTGGTGATGGTCAGCAGAAAAACAAATGAACAGATAGGTAAGGTGCTGCTGGGAGCTGTAAAGCACTGTGAAGAAAAATGAAGCCGTCTATAATCTCAGCATGTAGAATGGTTGAAAGTTTGAGGCAAAGCTCACTACGTAGCAAGACTGTAAGAGCCAGAGGTAGTGGATATCTACTAGCAGAGTGAGAATCTGCTTTCTTCAGGGGCGTGGTCCCAGAGAGGATGCCCATGCCCCAGCAGATGGCCCTACACTCATGTACGTACTGGCAGTGCTAAGTCGACTCAACGGGTTTAAAACCACAATACGTCCAGTTGGGAGGGGACAGGGAGAAGAACTAGGTGTGGAGGATGATTGGGGAAGTAGATTTGATCAAAACAATTGTATGTATGTATGAAATTCTCAAAAAACTGAAGTGGGGCCAGAGTGATGGCTCAGCAATCAAGAAGCCGGCTCCCAGCACCCATATGGCAGCTCACAGCCCTCTGTAATCCAATTCCAGGGGATCTGTCGGTTTTTGGCCTCTGCAGGTACTGCAGACTATTCAAAGTGCACGAGGGCAAAACTCATAAAATATAAATATTTTTTAAAACTGAAGAGGAAAATGAAATATGATAAAGAGCCAGGTGAAGGGCAGAATCCTTTTAGACGCATGGCTTAAGATTTGAATTCTCTGAGGAGAGAGCTTTCAAGCCCAGGTTTTCCCAAAGAGCATGTCTGAGATGATCGAGTTCTCGGGATGAGGCTGAAAGTGAAAGGGACCTGAGGCCACAGGATGTCTGAAGGGAGTTTTGGGGGAAGAATCCCCCCAAGCTTACTAAGATGCAAGCACTAAGTTCCTTGTGGGTGTATAATGCTGTTCCCCTTTGCATTCTGACTCGGAGTTCACCCAGAGTTTTTTACCCCATGTCCTATTGCATTTCAAAGCCAGCCCCGAAGAGCCCTGCTGACCAATCCTCAGATTTCTAATCCTCTGACTTAACGGTGCCCATTTTGAATACACAAGAACAGGCTAAAGCAATAGCCTGGATCTGAGTTACTCCATTTGCAGAAGTGCCAGCAAAGTACCATCATGTTTACCCAAGTAAACAACCACCATCTGCACACACAAGCTGATTATCTGTGCCAATGAATAATGACTTCTGCAAATCATCAGATATACTGGATAAAATGAGTTTATCAGTCTCATAGATGTAACACTGTCATCTAGGACTATTTTTAAATAAAAAAGAACCCAAGACTGAAATGTGGCAGACCTGCTAACTAGTCACTCAGTCTCTTAATCAAGAATTCCATCCAGGAAAATTATCACAGATGGCTGCTTGCTTGCTGGGCATGTGCACGTATGTGCATCACTTGTTTGTGCTCCTCAGCCTGACTTCTAGTCTGGCCTCCTGAGGACCGAATATCCACGATGCCCTCTGTGCTCAGAACCTGTAAGTAAAACTCTGAGCTCATGCCCTGAGTGATGGTTTATTAAATTTGCACCCATGATCTGGGGAACTAGGGGTCCCTCCAGCCAGTCTTACCCTCCAGTCTGGCTAGCAATGCTAGAGCGTGGATTGGACTTGCCCAGACAAGAGGAAGTGGGCCTGTGCCTGCAGAAGCAACTTCTATTATGAGGGGCGAGGATTATAAGGCACCTGGAAGTCCACCGTGCAGAAGAAGAACCTGTGAAGACCTCTACCCTTCAGTTCAGCTTTGGTCCGTTTGTTACCGACGTTTGTAGTGAACCCTAATTTATCTGTGGGTTCTCAAAACAAGGTTTCATTTTTAGAACAAATGTGATCATGGAGAGGTATATGTGGGTCTTTTAAGGAAACTACTGGTAACATTTTTGTGTAACTGCTAACTCCATAAGTGGTCACTCTTTTTATTCTTTATTGTATGAACATATTGTTCCTTAGTGTATTTTATGGACTGTATGTTTGTGCCCCTCCCCGCTCCACGTGTTGAAATCCAGTCTCCAATGTGGTATTAGGATGTAGGGCCTTAGGGAGTTAATTAGGTCTTGAAGGTGGAGCCCTCCTGGTGGGGTTAGTGCCTTTGTAAGGAAGAGACACAAGAGCTTCTTCACTGTCTGCTGCCATATGAGTGAAAAATTGAAAGTCAGATTGCAAAGAGAAAGGTGCTCAGCAGAAGTGGACAGTGCATTCCCCAGATCTATGAGAAACTCAAGTTTATTGTTTAAGGGGCTGGAGAGATGGGTCAGTGGTTGAGCGCACTGGCTGCTCATGCAGAGGACCTGGGTTCGGTTCCCAGCACCCACATGGACTAACTTCAGTTCCAGAGATCTGATGTCCTCTTTTCACCTCCAAGGGCATTGCACAACATTGCATAATGCAGGTAAAACGCTCATACACATAAAAACAAAATATTTTGCAAATTTATTTATTTTTAAAGTTTATTATTTAAGCCATCCAGGCTATGATAATTGTTGATAGCAGCTTGGACTGACTGAGTGTGCATGCTAAATTTCATAAGTGAATGTTAACTTTGTACTTGGCATTAGCTTCTGAATTGTGAAATATATGTCATAGGCTTAGTTTGTTCTGGTCCAGTGTAAACAATGGGAAAATATTTATCAAAATATCGGAGGAGAATGCACCAGGCATGGCAGCATCTCCACTTAATCCCAGCACTCAGGAGTTAGAGGCAGACTGATCTTTGAGAGATCGAGGCTAGCCTGGTCTACATAGTTAATTCCAGGTCAGCTGGGGCTACAGGGAGACCTTGTCTCAAAACCCCTAAACCAAAAAAAAAAAAAAAAAAAAAAAAAAAAAACAAAAAACAAAAACCAAGACAAACCCGACAACAATAACAACAAAAATGAAAAATAATTGGGGGGGGGTCGGGAAAATGCACATCATCCCTTGGAGAACTAAACCAAATATTTTGAGTCCCTCCAGCCCTGTTAGTCTATTTCAAGCTTTTTCTTTGCCTTCCACCAACACAAATGAGAGCAGTTGTCAATCCAGTACTAGTCCAGGTCCTTCTACTATGTGCCAGGTTCCTTGAATGGGTGTCTTAACTGTTGTAACCCCTTGTGAAAATTATAATTAATGAAAATGCAGTGATGTGCTCCATACTCTTGTCAGTGAGACTTGGACCAGGCAGTCTTAAAAAAAATCTCACTTGAACTATTGCCCCAGGCTTACCTGTGATGGTGAGAGGCATGGAGCAAGAAGACTGGTGGCCAATAAGAAAAATAATAAAAGTAATTACCAATAACAAACTTTTTATGTCCCCAAGGAAAGTCTCCTAAATATGGCGTTAGGGTTTTAGACTTGTAATTTCACTGTGAAAAAGGGCCATTTTCTACTATGGGCATGAAAAATATTCTGTATTTCAGTCTTAGGTTATAAAATTGGTTGCAAATGCTGTTCATTTCCACAAGAGACCACTATTGCTTTGCTTTTCCAATGATGCCTTTAAAAAAAAAAATAGAACAATCTAGTGGTACAGGAAAAACAACAACAACGTTGAATGTTTTAAACACAGTGCAGACTCAGTGTCAGAAAACCAAAAGAGGAAAAAAGAAACAGAATACAAAAATGAAATTTCATGGTCCTTTGGAATCTTGTATGAAGCTCATGATTGGAAAGGACGGATGGCGCCCACAGGGATGGCCGTGTTTGGCTGTGTAGATCTAAGTCCCCAAATCTTAGGTACTTCATATGACTCATTTCAGTTCATACAATGTGTTTCATTTTCCAGAGAGTAATATTGAGCTTTAGAGAAAATCCACAAATTGCTTAGTTAGGTGGTGATATTTCAGCACCAGGGTTAAGAGAGAGGAGAAATACAGACCTGCTCTCTGGAAAGCACAGAGGATTTCCTCTGCGTTTGGGTGGGTGGTTTCCTTTTCATTTTGTGAAACTGCCTTCAGCTTGATGTGGATTTGAGTGGATACATAGTTAGAGATAAAGCTTGGAAGGCAGCCACTTTCTCAGCACTGCACAACTGGGAGTTCCCTGAAACCACAGCTTTCCCAGTCTCTCTCCTGTCGCCGCTCATCTGCCGCTGGTTCCTGCCTGTCTTCAGGGTCCATGGTCTAACTTAGCAGACAGAAGACAGAATTCAGTCCCTAACTGTGTGTTTTAATCTGAATTCTTCTCCATATTAGTAATCCTTTCTGGAGCTCAGTTTCTCACTTGTAAAATGGGGTGAATTAAACCTGTCTCATGGGGCTTTGGGGGTGATTGAATCAGTAATGTGTGTCAGGAACCTGGCACATAGTAGAAGGACCTGTTTAGCAGATTGTTCTTTCCATTGCCCTCAGGGCTGCTCTCTTTCTAGCTGTCACTCCTGGTTCTGAGAGTATTTCATAGAATTCTTCCTGGTGATGTCAGGTAGTTTGGGCAGTGGGTCTCTGACTTCAGGATGAATTCCCAGGTCAGGCTGCTGAAACATTCCTGGGTGGCCTTTCACCAGTCTCCAGGGGGCTGGTGTAGTCAGAGATCATTCTTTGCAAATCACTGCATTGATTTGTTTGCTGGGGACCTTCACTTCACCCTGGAGCTCAAAGCTTGCCTTCAAGGGCTGATTCAATGAGGTTTGTGAACATGGCTGCCTGCTGTACCTTCCCATGGACTCTGCTGTTCAGAAGCTACTGTGTCAGTGTTGAAATGACCCTTAGAAGATGCTGTCTTGACAGTAGGAGAGCTTGGTTCTTCCAGCGTGGTTCCTGAAATACCAACCTCTGCTTCACTTGGGAACCTGTTAGAAGTGATCATTCACGGGTCTGACTCAAAACTACATGCGAGGCTCTGGAGATGGGGCCAGGCCCCTGTGTAGTAAAGACCCGGTCAGCTGAGTACCCATAGAGAGGCAGCTCCCCACCCCCAGAGGGCCAGGCAGCCTTCATCCTGACCAGGTTAGACATCTCAGAATCTAATTATTATGTTCCACTTGTTTGCATTTTCCATATTCCAGGTTTCAATTACCCAGGGTCAATTAAGTCCAAAAAATACTAAATGGAAAATTCCAGCAATAAGCAATTCATTAGTTTTTAAATAACGTTTACTATAGTATGTTGTGGTAATTGTCATATTTTATTATTAGTTATTGTTAATTTCTTACTGTGCCTAATTTATAAATTAAACTATTACAGATATGAATGGAAACAAACAGCATATATGATAGTCAGTACTGTCCACAGTTTCAGGTATTTACTGGGGAGTTTGAAACGTATCCTCTGGATAAAGGGGGACTAGTGTAGGGTCTTCCAGTCTTAAGCTGATAGGGATGGGAGGGAAGATGTCCCCTTACTCTCCTGTGTATGCGGACAGTGAGCATCTATTAAACACCTATTAGTTGTACTATCAATGATTCATTTATTATCTTCTGTATTCTTTTACCTAGATTGCATATTATGAGTAGATGACAGGCAAATTGGTACTTCCGATTCTTTTATTCTTTTAATTTTTGTTTTTCTGAGGCAGGGCTTCACTGTGACCCTTGACTGGCCTGGAACTCACTCAGTGGACCAGGTGTCAGACTCATAGACATTCACCTGCCTCTACCTCCTGAGTGCTGTCCTTTATTCTTTTATTCAATAAGCACCACGTGCTGTTTGTGCCAGGTACTCTAGTGGGTGGTGGGAACACGGTGATGAGATGATGCCTTTGCGTAAAAATAAACAAATGCCATAAAGCCAAATAACTGTCAGAGCTTAGAGGGTCAAGCAGGGACTGAGGAAGTTTCTGGGTGAGAGGAAACGGAAAGAGGTCATTTTTTTTTTTTTTTGGTAATGTAAAGGATGTTTGTGTGTTTGTATTTATTTAATCCTTGCACTTGGAAGAACACCTTGTTTTCACCTCATATCTTTTAGTCCCAAAGGTTCCACATGCCTTACTCACAGTTTTGGGAGTTTTGGCTAATCAAAGCATTTATCTCTCTGTCTCTAGTAATGAATGCCCTGAAGGAATGGGCACAAGCTACACAAAGAAAATTCAGCCAGGATTTCTATTGGAGAGAGAGAAATGAAAACCTCCATAATTGATGAGTTATTGGGCTGTGAAGATTTAGGCTTGGAATTTCCAGGCACCACTGAGATAGATTTCCCAAGTAACAAAGCACACCATAAATATGCAGCTGAGAGGAGAGAGCCTTGCCCACATCATTTGAAACACTTTTGTGGACATTTTAGTTTAGTGAACTTCTGAATCACATCTATGTTGGAACCTGTTTTAGTCCTTTATAACACAAAGGATCATAATATCACATACAGGGAACATGCATTCATCACCTACCCATCTCTGCCACTTCCAGGCTGAGCCAATTAGCTTTTCTGTGAGAAGGGCTGGTTGAAGGGCTTCCTTCAACAGGAGAGTTCGAGGCAGGGGCTGCAGTCCTTGACCTCTGGTAGATGTTCTGGAAGAGGCAAGTGGATCTCAGAAAATAATAAGCTGATTTCTTTTAGCTTAGCCTAATGGTGCTCATGTCTTGCGTTTAAGAAACATGTGACTAAGTTCCTGATGCAACAACAAGAGGCTGTTTCGTTTATTTTTGCCTCTATTCCCATAATCCAGATGGCTCAGTGCTCAAATGTGTTGAGGAGAGAATTTTTTTCCTCAATGAAATACAATTATTCTGAATTCATGGAATTGATGATATTCATTGTGTCAAATTACTGTGTTTCCTGGCACTGGCTTGAGAAATATATAATAAGATACTGATAAGGTTTTCCTCTTTCTGACTCAAATTGTGTGCAGATAGATTACACTTTCTTAGGGAGACACTTTCTCTTTTCTCAGAATTACAGAAAAATCAGCCATTCTGAGGCTAATTTACATTGCATGTTTTTTTAAAAATACTTTTGTCACTTTGAAAACAGATTTCAGTTAGAAAAGAAATAAAATTCGCTCAGCCCAGACCTCCACAAGATTTGATTTTAATAATATTCAAAACAAGAATGGAGGTACAGGAGCAAGGCTGAGGGTCTTGCCTGTGCATAAATGAGCTTCAGGCTAGAGGAGGCGGGATAGGAAGAACTTCTTCCAGCCTGGAACAGTCTTTACCCTGACAGTGTGGGAGGGGATGAGGATAAAGTGGTGTTCTGGAAGAGCGGGTTGTTTTTAAAGATTTATTTTAATTTTATTTATGTGGATGTATTTGTGCCTGCCTGTCATGTGTGTGCAGATCTAGGAGATCAGAAGAGAGTGCTGGACCCCCTGGGGCTCTACTGCCAGACATGGGTGCTGGGATCCAAACTGTGGTCCTCTGGAAGAGCAGCACATCTTAGCTGCTGAACCGTCTCTCCAGCCCTGGAAGAACAGCTGGAACGACCAGTTCTTAGGCTGGTCATCTGACAAAACAGCCTTTTCTTTTTTTTTTCTTTTTCTGATACAAGGTCTCATTAATCCCAGGCTGGCCCCTGAGTTCACTGAATAGCCAAAGATTACCTTGAACTTCTGATTCTTCTGCCTCTATTACTGGCATGCTGGGATTGCCAGTGTGTACCACCATACCTAGTGTTGGGGATTGAACCCAGGGCTTTGTGCATGCTAGACAGGCACTTTACCAGCTGGACTACATTGCCAGCCCCAGAACCAGCCCATTTTAATGTCTGATTTACTTGTGACCAGCACCCCCTATTTAGCATCCATGTTGGGTGCTGTTTCTCAGTCTTCTTTTCACTTTTACTCAGCCTCAGCAACATTTTTTTCTTGTGAGACTGGGGTCTCACTCTGTAATCTAGGCTGACTGAGAGCTCATGATCTTCTTGTCTTAGCCTTGCAAGGGTTGGGATTACAGGTGTGAACCACCATATCTGAAAGCTAAGGATCTTTTTGTCATACAGGAGATTGAACCTACAGCCTTGTATATTGTAGGCAAGCACACTTAACATCCCCAGTCCAGGAACTGTTAAAGAAATGTTTTCTTTTTTTCCCTCATGTGTATGCAGGTGATGTGCATGCATGCATATATGCATATTCACATGGGCACATGCATGGAGGTCTGAGATTCATTCTGGGAGTCTTCCTTGCTTTCTACCCTATTCACTAAGGCGGGGTCTCTCAGTTGAACCCAGAGCTCATTGGGGTGTTACCAACCAAGGAGCTCTCCCCTCAGAGCACTCGGTGTCGAGTTTTTAATGGGGCATAATTATGTAGGCTTAAGTGATAAGACTGAGCAATTGCCCAAATGTGAAGTTGAGTTTTCAGGTCACCCAGTACAACTTGAACGAAGGCTTTACCTTATATCCCATGGTCATTCTTTCTGGTGTTTACAGACTTTGCTTTGTGATCAAAATATCTGGGAAGTCAGAGAACATCAGAGCCCTTGGAATTAGAATTAGAGGCAGTTGTGATCCACCTGATATGGATGCTGAGAACAGAACCCAGGTCCTGTGCAAGAGCAGTATGTGCTCTTAACTGCTGAGCCATCTCTCCAGACCCCAAAAGATACTTTCAAGGAACTGTGACTGCCGGGTTCTCACTGGCAGGTAGGGCGGTGGAGGAGCCGGGTCCAGCCGTCTCCTCCAGGGGGCTGAGCGAGAAGGTAAGTGTCGCCGACTCGTACCCCTCTCCGCTCCGGAGAAAACACCGCTCCGGAGAAAACACTAACCTGAGCGGGAGAACTGCCCAAGCACGATCTTGTTTTATTGCGGCAGGCACAGTTTTATATAGGGTAGGGGTGGGGCTAAAAACATGGGAAGTAAAGGACCAATCATTTTTCACTACGTAGCTGTAGCCAGGTAGAGACCGTTTTGTTATGCCTTGCCGAGTCCCTCCTATGCGGAAGTGGAGTGTCCGAGACAGGCCGCAAAACTCACGTGAGGCTCAGAAAGCTGCACCAGGCCACATGTCTGGACCCGTGAGGCCCAACGCTTGACCAGAACTTCTCTCCTCTCTTTCTCCAGGTAAGGCCTACACAATAGAGGAGATTTGAAGGTACACAGTTTGGCCCCACGGAGAAGGAAAAAGGCCTTACATTTGAGCGTTATGGTCATTATAATAGTACAGTATTGTTGAAGGGAGACAGGCATATGCCCACTCTGCACATGCGTAAACTTTTGTAGGCTGAATGATGTCTCCCAAAGATATCTGGGTTCCTGTGGTCTATAACTGTTATTTTATATAAAAAATGGAGTTTGGAGATGTATGAGTTAAGGATCTTGATATGAGGAAGGCATCCTGGATTATCCCTAAGTGTAATCAAATGTGCTTATAATAAAAAAAAGGCAGAGGGAGATGTGCACAGAGGAGAATGCAATGTGAAGAGAGACTGGAGCTGCATTTTGAAGACAGACAAGGTAACCAGGAGCCAAGAAATATAGGCAGCCACTGGGAGTGAAAAACGCCACAAATGAAGGTCTCCCTCCTTCTTTCATTTCTTTTTGTGACAGGATCTCATACTGTGACACAGGCCAGCCCGGAACTCACTCTGCAGCCCATGCTGGCCTCAAATTTGTGGCGGTTCTCCTGCTTCAGTCCTACAAGTGCTAGGATTACAGATGCAAGATGCTGTGGTCAGCTGAATGTTGTAATTTCTTAAGGGGGAGAAAGCCTATAAGAGATTGAAGGAAGGGGCTAGGAGTGTAGCTCAGTTGATTGAGTGCTTGCTGAGCATGCAAGAGAGCCTGGATTTGACCCCCGGCACCCCTATCCCGAGACCAGACAACCTGGCTGTGGTAGTACACACCTGTAATTCCAGTGCTTAGGAGGCAGTGGTGGGGAGATCAGAAGTTCAGGGTCGTCCTTAGCTAAGTAAGGAGCTTGAGGACAGTCTGTGCTAGAGACCACACATACACACACACACACGCACACACACATACACACACACATGCACGCACGCACGCACAGACACAGACATAGGCACACATAGACATACCAGTACACCATCACCACCACCCAAAAAAACCCAATGAAACAACAAAACAAAACCTCAAACTTCTGCCACTGAGAGCAGTTTTCTGGAAAGTGGCCAGCGTATGCCCTAGTGATCTAGTTGTCAGTACTCCCAGGAGGCACCCTCAGGGTCTGGGGACATGGATGCCTCTCCTGTGAAAAGCACTTCCTGTTCTGCCAGAGGACCTGAATTCAGATCCCAGCACTCACACTAGGCAGCTCACAACTGCCTATAACTCCAGCTCTGAATGGGGGCCACAGAGCCTCCTCCCAGTATCTTGCTGGACATTTGTTTTGTATGTTTTTAGAAGTCTCTGGTTCAGACCCTGGTTCTGGGGATTTAAAAATAACTTATTTATTTATTTTTATATGTATATGAGTGTTTTTCTTGAATTTATGTAAGTGCACTATGTGCGTGTAATACCTGTGGAGGCCAGAAGAGGGTGTTGGATCCCCTGGAACTGGAATTATAGACAGTTGTTAGCCACCATGTGGGTGCTTGGAACTGAAACCAGGTTCTTTGCAAGAGCAGCTAGTGCTATTAACTGCTGAGCCATCTCCAGCCCCTTAAAAATATTTTTATTATTTTTATTTTATGTGTTTTACCTGAATGTGTAAGTTCACCATGTGCATGCAGTGCTGGTTGAGTCCAGAAGAGGGTGTCAGATCCCCTGGTACTGAACAGTTGTGAGCCACCATGTGGGTGCTGGGAACCAAACCTGGATCTTCTGCAGAGCATCAAGGCTCTAAACTGCTGAGCCATCTCTCTAGCCTCCAACTAGTTGAATTAATAAAAAAGATTTTATTTTCATTTTTATTATATGTATGTGTGTCTCTGTGTATATGCCATGTGTCCATAGAGGCCAGAAGAGGGTGTTAAGAGTCCCCAGAACTGGAGTTATAGGCAATTGTGAGCTCCCCAATATGGGTGCTGGAAACTGAATGCTGGTCCTCTTGCAGAGCAGGAAGGAAGTACTCTTAACTGCTAAGGCATTTCTCTAGCCTCCCCCACCCTGCTGAATTTTAAGGAAACTGCAGGGAGGAGGGGGGAAGGGAAGAGAGAGGAAGGGAGGGAGGTCGAGAGAGAGAGGGGAGATCCAGGTACATGCACAGCAACTGTGATGTAACTGGTGGTGGTGTTCTGGGTTTGTGTGACATTGATAGTAATTGATACTAACACAGACTGTTCTAGAGGTTGGAAACTGAGGTACAATCAGTTACCCAGGTCATTAAAGACTAGCTATGACCATGATTTTTTCATGAGTGAATGATACTTTTTAAAAAATCCTGTTCTTCTGTTATTGACAAGTCTAAGTGCTTACCATGTTTCCTGTGATGAATAATACTACTAAGATTTATATATAAACTTATAAACTTGATAGAACACTTTAAAATTTTTTTGGTAATGCTGGAGATGGAACCCAGCACCTCCTGTATGCCAGATGTGCATGCTACTACTGCTGAGTTGCATCTCCAGATCATGGCACAAATATTTTTATAGTGTTTGGTATATGTTGCCTGGTTTCCCTTCTTAAGGCTTGTGTATTTCTCAGTGTCCTCAGTAGAGTATGCTAATATGTTTAGAAGGCTCAGTTTAGACTAAACATCTTTGCCTCTAAATCAGTAAGATGGCTTTGTATTGGCCTCTAGATCTTATAATGTAGTTCAGGGCCTGGTCCTCAGGGGGGCTACTAAAATTTATACTAAGTAAAGTTAAAACCAACAATTTCATTTTCTCCGTGACGTAGGCACATTATGAGTACCTGTACTCACAATACAGTATGTTTTTTCAATGCTGAAGCTAGAACTCAGAGTCCTATATGTGCGAGGAAACATTCTCTTGCTGAGTTACACTGCCAGTAAATTTATAGGACATTTCTATTGTCGGGGAAAATGCACTTAGATGGCGCTGGTCTAGAATTCAGATCTCTTGAAATGGCTTCCTTGTGTGTATGGCTGTTGCCTGGTCCCGTCATTCAGTTCAGAGGCTCTGAATGTGGGAGACCGAGGTCTGCAAGTCTAGATAGTGTTTGACCTGAGGTGCAGCTCTCAAAAGACAGAGCCCACAGCTGCTCCATAACTCTGCCTCCTGCACTGTAAGACGGTGACTGAGCATTTGGAAGCAGCTGCCACCAGCTCACTCCTGTGAATTTGACCGAGGTGTATTCATGGTGGGAATATTCCTCCAGAGAGGCCAGGCATGGACACTGGCACCAAGGGGCGTTTCCTGATTCCTGAAGATACTGGCATATAGCACACACATCTCATGGCTGGTGCTGCCCATTTCTAAATGAAATAAAAGCTGTCGGAAGAATAATAGAGTTGCTTTTTGTGAGCACATATTATCTGTAATGGAATAAAACGGGTTGCGGCAAGTACAACTCAGTCTCTCATCCCAGAGGTTTGTTAGCTCTCATCCCATGAGAATAAGTAGAAGGATCTGGGAAGGTAATGAAAAGGACTCGTTTTCACACTATTTTTTCCCTCAAGTGTTGGTGTTGTACAAAGAACAATATTACAGAAAACATATGTTTAAAATTTCCCTTCTAATTTATGATTCATTTTGTGCTTTTTAAAATTCTCTATTAGGGAATGGAGAGATGACTCAGCAGTTAAGAGCACTGGCTGTTTTTGCAGAGAATCTGGGTTGTGTTCCCAGCATCCACATGGTAGCTAACAACCATCTATAACTATAGTTCCAGGGGATCTGACACCCTCTTCTGGCCTCCATGGGCATTGCACGACACAGGTGCACTTACATGCATGCAGACAAAACACTTATACACAAAATAAAAATCAATCACAATAATAATAGTTAAAGAAGCCTCTATGAGTTCTTCATAGATGGAGGAGGATGGGGACATAGCAAGTTCTTATAATTTTGTGTTGCTTTGACATTGATGTTTAAAAGACATTTGGGCTGGAGAAAAGGCTTTGTGATTAAGAGCATTGGCTGCTCTTGCAGAGGACTGGAGTTTGGTTCCTAGCGCTTAACAACTGCCTCTAACTCCAGTTCCAGGGGACTGTATGCCCTCTTCTGGCCTCCATAGGCATTGTACATACAGGTGCACTTACATACATACAGGCAAAACCATATATATATGTAAAAAATTAGAATAGCCCATTGTTTCTAGACCGTAGTAGCTTCTGCTGCACCTTAGATCAGAGCCAGAATGGCAAATACAAGGCATATGTCTTTGCTCCCTGAGTACTTGCAGATATCCTTAGTGAATCATCGAACTCTTGCTGATGACTCCAGATGTGGCCTTAGAATCTTTCCCTCTCTAGAAGTCCTAGCAGAGGAGAGAACAGATCTGAAACTTCATTTCGGTCTTTGGATTTGGAACAGACATCTTATCTGAAATATAGCAAAATGATCATTTCCAGAGTACCACAGAAAAATTGCTCAGAACTCTGTCCTTCTGGGAAGGATGAGAATAGTCTTGTTCTTTTGGGGGGTGATTAAGGAGGAATGGTTTATCTGGTGAAGCAGGCAGTGGCTAAATGATGACAGTGGTATTATGGGGGATAGCAGAAGCCTTTGGCAAGATGGTTAAGATATTTCTCAAGCACTGCATGAGGCTCCTCAACCCCCCGAGAATTCATTACTAATGTCAAGTAACTAGAGTCCTTCTCACTTGACCTGGGGCTGCCTCTGAGCCAAATGCGACAGAATGAGTCTTGTAACTCAGATTTGGTCCCACATCTCTTGGTTTCCTTACTTGGCAGTGTCCTACTCAAGAAAGCAAACAAATGGAGGTAAAATGAAAGAGTTCTGGAATCAGGGGACAAAGAGAACAAGTGTTAGTGGATAAGCTGTTGATTAAATGAACCTAGTTTAGCATGTCCCCAAACTGATTTCCTTAAAGCATTCTCCAAAGGCTCATGGGGATTATTGATTAAAAAGAGTTTGCAGTCTGCCATGTTTTGGAAATCCTGAGTTAAACAAAGTAAAAGAAGCTTCTGTAATGCAGAACTTCCTCAAAACTATTTCTTTCTCGGGAGTGGGAGGGCAATGCTAGAGATGGAGAACTCAGGGTCTTGTGAATTCTAGACACCACCACACTTCTTAGAACTCCTATGTCAGTGGACCTTGTGAATCTTTTAAATTGTGATTTAAGATGCAACTTGTTCCAAATTTATTAAATAACAATGCATTTTTCTGTTTTAACATATTAAATGTCTTATTGTACTAGTATTCTAATTTTTAAATTTATTTTTATTTTTTATGTGTATGAGTGTTTTGCTTGCATATATGTGTGCATGTTGTGCAATGTCTATGGAAGCCAGAAGAGGGCATCAGATCCCCTGGAACTGAAGGTTGTGAGCTGTTATGTGGGTTCTGGGAACTGAAGCCTGATCTACTGCAAGAACAGCCCATGCTCTTAACTGAGCCATCTCTTTAGTTCCTATACTGATATTCTTAAAACATTTATTTTGATTTTATAATTTTTATGCCTATGTCTTGTGTGTATGTATGTAAGTGTACCTGTGTTGTGTAATGCCTGTGGAGACCATGAGAAGGCATTGGATTCCCCTGGAACTGGAGTTTCAAGATGGTTGTTAGGTACTATGTGAGTGCTGGGAACTGAACCTGGGTCCTCTATAAGAGTAGCCAGTGCCCTTTACAACTGAGCCAGCTCTCCAGCCCTTATATTAGTATTCTAAGATATACATTTTATGTTAGTTCAAACTAATTTTATAGGTTATGAAAACTGAGTTCCAAAGACATTAATATGACTTTTTCAAGGTCCTATGGGATAGTGGATGGGCTGGAATTATAATTTGCTTGAGGTCAGTATTGAGGCCACCATATTGGGTCACTTTTCATTGGTTAGACAGCTGTCAATAACTTGGGCATCATCTGTTTTCTTTTTACAAGAGATCATGGGCTAATGGCATATCTTCCAGTGGATTATTATCTGTTATGGTTTGGATCTTAATTGCATCTAGGGCCATGCATTAAAGGACTGATTGATAGATTGTGGCACTATAGGAGATGCTGGAACATTTAGGAGGGGGGCCTTGTGGGAGGAAAATAGGATGCTGGATGTGTGCCTTGAAGGGATATTGGGACCCCTAGCCATTTGAAACTATCTTTCTTTGCTTTCTTCCCAGGTGAGATGAGCAATTGTGGTTTTTTACCTCAGAAACATGCTAGCTACTGGGCCCACTTGGCCCATGTTGCATTCTCAGCAGGGATTCCAAGTGGAAAATGTTTGCTCTTGCTGATTAATACTCAGCTCTCTGTCATCACAACAAAGTACCCAAGATCGTGAACTTATAGGAGGAAAGGTTTATTTTGGCCCATGGTTTTAGAGGTTTCGTGATTGGTAGACTGATCACTTTTAGGTCTGTGGACAGGTGGCACACCATGGCAGGAGCATGTAGCAGAACCAATCATCTTGTGGCCAGTAAGTAAAGAGAGCAAGGAGAGGGCTTGGATCCTACAGTTCCCTTCAGAAGTGGGTCCCCAGTGACCTAAAATCTCTCACTGTGCCTCACTTCTTAAAAGTTCAACAACTTCCCAAAAGTGTCACTCTGAGGACCAAACTTTAACACAAAGGGATTTTGAGGACACTTAAAAATGGAAGTATAGCACTATATCACTATAAAAAGTGATTGTTGTTAGTTTTGTTTCTAACTAATGGCATACAAATATCTTCAACTGATTCAGATCTTGTTAATTGATTCTGCCTAGTCTACTTATGGGGACAATGGACATCTTAAATTGTGAGGTCCATGAAAGTATTGAGGTGATGTGGGGTTCCTCTTGGAATCTTACTAAGCTCTACCAAGTGCTCATTTAAATACATGCAAATGTGTGGGAGCCCCTTAAAGAAAGCTCTTGACCAGTGGCAACACTATGGCATGACTTCTTCATTTCCTGGACAACTGATGGAACTGACGAGCTTTGGGCCTTTCTTAATAGTCTTTTCAGGAGGCTCCCAAGGGTTGTTTCCCTCTCAGAGATGGACTGCATATCTATCTATTAAAGAAGAGTGTACTTAACCTGGGCAAGGCCTTGGATGAACTGTCCTTTGTCCTTATCTATTTATTTATTTACTTCTTTATCCTTTGACTCCTTTTTTTTCCTTTTTAAAAAATTTAACTCTTGTTAACATGACTTATTAGTACTTACAAAACTCCACAGTGTACAGAAATAGTAAAACAATAAAAAATAGTTTTAGTTGTTGTTTTTTTGAGACAGGGTCTCACAAGGTAGCCCTCACTGGCCCAGAACTCTGCCTCCAGAGTGCTAGGATGAAAGGCATGTGCCACTATGCCTGGCCTGAAAAACATAATTTGATTTCAGACTTCCCAGTAAGGTAAGAGCTCTTGCTGGAATCACATATGGGTACTGCCCATGTATTAACTTATTTTGCATTGAAAATGTGTTATATTTCGAGTGCATTCAAAGGGCTTACTCATTAGTATGCCTTATCAAAATTACTCTTTCTTGTTCTCTTTTCTAAATATTGTACCTTACCCAAATGTACAGTAATTTACATATACACATGTATAGCTTATAAAGTTAGAATTCACATATGAAGGAGTCTATGCCTTTTCTTTCTTTTTGAGATTGGGTGACGTCACTTAATATTATACCTTCTAAGTCCATCCATTTTCCTATGAATTTTGTGATTTTGTTTTTTCTTTAGAGCTGAATAGCATTCCATTTTTATATGTACCAGATTTGTGTTATCAGTTCATCTGTTGATGGACAGCTAGGTTGCTTCCATTTCCTCGCTGTTGTGAATACAGCAGTGCTAAACACGGGGTGCAAGTATCTCCATGGGGTTCTCGGGGTACACGCCCAGGTGGCTGAGTCATATGGTAGTTCTAGTTTTAATTTTTTGAGGAAGCTCCAAATTGGTTTCTGTAATGGCTGTGCCAATTTGCATTCCCACCATCAGTGAGTAAGGGCTCCTCTTTCTCCACATCTTCTCCAACATTTGTTGTCAGATTTCTTGATGACAGCCATTTTAACTGGGATTAGGTGATATCTCAAAAGGGGTTTAATTTACATTTCCCTTGTGACTAGGGATGTTGAGCATTTCTTTGTAAATTCTGAGGTATCACTGATAAAAATTTACTCCATTATATAAAAATATAATGTAGTGTGGTCTAAACTTTACCTAAAATTTTTTAAAAACTTTATTGTTTTTATTTTATGTGTATGAGTGTTATGCCTGCATGTATGTAAGTGCACTCAGGTTGTGCAATGCCTTTGGAGGACAGAGGAGGGTGTCAGATCCCTGAAACTGGTGTTACAAATGCTTGTTAGCCTCTGTGTGGGTGCTGGGATTTGAACTCGGATCTTCTGTAAGAGCAGCCAGTGCTCTTAACCGCAGAGCCATCTCTCTAGCCCCTAAACCTTTTTAAAAAGTATGAATATGAATTAACTATTTGGAAGAAAGAAAAATCAGCTATGCATGTTCTTTTAAAATAAGGCCCAAGAGAGTAGTGATTGCTTGACTGCCGCCATGGTGACACAATGTCTGCCCAGAAAGAAGCATGAAAAGGTAGCAGACTGCTCTGGTTGGAAGACAGTAATCTTTTTTTTTTTTTTTTTTTTTAGACAGGTTCTCCCTATAACCCCAGCTGAGATCTGCTTGCCTCTGCCTCCTGAGTGCTGGGATTAAAGGCTTAGCCACCATGCCCAGCTCAGATAGTAGCCTAATTTTACCTGCAGATGCTTTGTTCTTTCGGTTCTATCGCCATTGCTGAGTGTGCCATGCAAGTTATGAAGTGCAGGGATGTTCCTGCTATAGAAGAATCTCAAATATCCCAGAGGGTAGGAGTCAGTAGGAAAATCTGGAAATAGCTTAGCATTGCCTCTCATAGCAGTAATGAAAGAGCCAGCCCATCTTTGCTAGCTGCTGATTTTCTATATAATGTTAGTTCTGCCTTAGGACCATCAAAGTATTAAGTTTAAAGTTCTATGTAGGCCGGAAATGGAGACATCTCAAATATGGTAATTTTAAGGACAATAGTGGACTTCCATGAAGTTTTCCAGACTTTGATAAAATTTGGTAGGCCCCATCATGCTCACAGGCTATGTGGCATTCTGGGTTTTCTGGGTACTGGACTATGTAGCAAGTTGCTTCTACACTAACTGACATGTGCTCTTGCATCTTGTGTGCCAGGCAGTGAGACTAGACATGCCTGTCTGAGGATGCCTTGTCTTGTATATCAGTCTTCATTTAAGAAGACCCTAAAGCTGTCAGTCATGCAACTGCAGAGATCTGGAATCCCCTGCAACAGGTTTGTTCTGCATAATCTAGCTTTTGGTCCAGGATGGTTCAGAATCTACCTCTGGCCTTGCATGAAGCTTGATTTCCTCAACCTCATGATAGTTAGACTTTATAAGTAACAGCTCTGCAAGAGCTGTAAGTACTGCTACTCCAAGTGGCCTAGTAAACAGGGTTGAAATTGTCCTACCTGTTTAGACCCAGCTTCCCAAATCATCTTCATCAGCATTTGCTCAAACCTCTTGCTTTGAAGTAGTTGCATTGGTGACTGATTTCAAGGGGCATTAGACTTCATCTGTTGATGGTGACTTACACTGTGGATGAGCAGCTTGCAGCCATGTCTGGGAAGTAGACTCCTCCACCCGTCTCTCATGAGTGTGGTGTGAGATGGTCCAGGCTGAATAAGGTGTGACAGCCTCTAATATTTGAGACAGACAACTTCCCAGATTACCTGCTGCTGGCCAAATTTCCTACAACAGTGTTACTTCTGTAATAGAGAGCTTTCCACAGGGAGTTGAGAATCTTGTCAATTATCAAACCAGCTTAGCACGTAACAATTAATCCTAAATATTAACTGAGCCAGTTCTTAGCCCCTATGAAACATTTAGGAAAATTAGGGAAAGATACCTCTGACCCTGGGGACAGCATCCTTTCCCACCATGAAACTTGTTTGCAGTGTACACATAGCACAACAAAACATCATATTCCTGGTAACTATTATTGTTGTCATTAATTTCCTCCTAAAACATCAAAGCACTTAGCAGTCCATGCCCAGGGCCTCTGTGATTGCCTTTTCCAGCACCCGTTCCCAGCTGCCTCTGTTCTTGCCATTTTTTTTTTTCCTGTGATATTCCCTTAGACTCTTGATGCATTCTGGGGCAGTTCACAAATTGGTGAGGAGGCGCCATCTTCCTAGGAATGCTAGTGGCTTAACAGGACTAAATATGCATTTTAAGTATTTCTGAATATTTTTAACTTCTAATTTCATATGCAATACATATGTACATTATACATTGAAATAAGTGATACAGAATGGCAAAAAAAGATAGTGACTTAGAACCTGTCTTCGCATGTAGGAGCTTTCAGCAACGCAATACAGACAATACAGGGAAACAGAGGAACAGATAGGGGGTTGGTAAGGTATATAATCCTCAGTTAAATTAGAATTCCGATAAATAATGCATTTCTTTTTAAGGTAGGTATGTCTGAAATACATTTTTCCGAAACTGTGCTTCTGAAACTGTACTTGGGTGTCCTGTGTATTTTAGTTTCTAAGTTTGTCAATCTCTGTGTGATGTGTATGTGGGGAAAAGGTGATATATTGTCTGAAAGTATCTATGTGTACATGGACATGTGTACATGTGATAGGTATGTGTGGCATGTCATGTGGCAAGTACACCTGTGTGAAGTATGTGGCCAGGTAGGAGGAGGATGAGAAAGTCACTTAGAAGAAGGAAAAAGGAGATGTAGGAAGCTTGGAGATGTGTTCCCAAGTTTGGCCCTAGAACATACTTGATTTTTATTTGTATACTTACAGTATCCTAGTGCAATTTGCTGGTGTAAAAATCTATATCTCTCCCTAAACAGGGAATCAGGAACTGAGCCTTGTCTATACAGAAGTCTTTGTACCAGCCATATGGTAGACATTTAGCTCACATACACATTTGGAAGCTCTCAGACTTCTGATAAGGAGAGATGTGTTCAGTGCCTCTGTCTCCTTGACAGCTGTGGAGTCATCTATTGATTCACCACGTGCTTAGCCTCTAGCATGTGATAGTGCAGCCTTGCCTCAATACAGTCAGAGCCTTAGAGCCATCCGGGGAGTTGGTTTAAAATGTGGGTTCCAGGCTCTTCTCCTTCCAGAGTTTCAAGAAGCCTGAACAGAGAAGGAATGAAGTATAGCATTTGAAAGTCAACCATATTCACTGTTTAATTTTCAGACAGAGTTTCACTGTGTTACCCAGGCTGGTCTGGGATTTGTGGTAATCTTCCTGCCTCTGCTTCCTAAGTGGGGGCATTATAGGTATCGGTCACCATGCCCAACTCATATTCAATCTATTTACTTATTTATTTAGTTTATTAACTGTTTTGGATTTATTTCTATTTTGTGTGTATAAGTGTTTTGCTTGCAAGTATGTAAGAGCACCTGTATCATGCAATGCCCATGAAAGCCAAAAGAGGGCATCAGATCCCCTGGAACTGGTTGTTAGCTGCCATGTGGGTGCAGGAAACTGAACCCATGTCCTCTGCAAGAGCAGCCAGTGCTCTTAACCACCAATTCATCTCTCTAGCCTCTTTTAATGGTTTCTTTTTTAAAAAAATATTTCATTTATTATTTTTGTTCTATGTGTATGAGTGTGTTGCCTACATGCATGTAAGTGCACCCATGCTGTGCAATGTCCATGGAGGTCAGAAGAGAGCATCAGATCCCATGGAACTGGAATTATAGATGGTTGCTAGCTGCCATGTATGTGCTGGGACTCGAACCCAGGTCCTCTGCAAGAGCAGTCAGTGCTCTTAATTGTGGAGTCAACTCTCTAGCCCTATTACTTTTCTTTATTTTGTGTAATACACACACACTTATATTGTAGGCTCACATGCAGAGGTCAGAGGACAATTTGTGAGTGTCATTATTCTTTTTCCACTGTCTGGGGCCTGGGGAATCAAACATCAAGGCTTGCCAGCAAGTACCTTTACCTGCTGAGCTATGTTGACAGTCTTGATCTCTTCTTCTGAAGAAAAAATTGACTTGAAATTCATGCTACACACAACTAAATGTGTGTGTTGTGCCTACACAGTGCACATGTGGGTATTTGTACACTTAGGCGGAATGAGGTGTGAACCTTACTTCATCAATATTTTGTATTTTTCCTTTATAAATTTATGTTGGTGCTGTTTCTGATAAATCACTTGCCTTGAGCAAATGTGAAGTCATAATGATCAGTCTGCAAAGAGCTCCCAAGGTCTCTCAGGAAACACAAGGAAACAGCTTATATTTGGTTGTTTCATATTCCAACAACAAAGCTCCATCTCTGCTTCCTCCAGTAATGAACATAATGAAATTACTGCCATGCTGATATTAGACAGAGAGAACTTCAACTTTTGGAATGGATTCTCCTAAAAGTAAAAGTTGAGGTTTACAGTGAAAGACTGGGTAGGAGAGAAGGGTAGGAGCCATTGATTCTTTTTCACTGCTTATTAAAGCTCTTTCTGAGTTTCTCATACCACTTTCCCTCTGAAAAGCCCAATTCAGAACAACAGAATTGTGGTTGTTCTAAGGAAAACCAACTCTGTGAATATACTAATACCTTGAGTTCATTGTGCCCTTTGAATGGGTACATCGTATGGTATGTGTATTATATCCCGAGACCCATTATAAATAAATGTCGGGGGCGACATGCTGAAGTTAAGATGGCGGATGGCACCTTGCCCGCAGGATGGCGCTGAGGTAACCGGACGAAGGCTGTGGAGATACCCCATTGGTTAGCTTCTGATTGATAGCTTGGAGAGCGTGCGCAGTACTGCCGTGTTTTGCTGTTTCTGTGGTAATAACATGCTGATTGGCTAGGGTAGTGAATATAAGCTTGTGCTGTTGTTCTGAATAAAGCCTCCTGTTGACGAGCAGGAAAGGGTCCGGATTCGTCATTTTGTCCTGCAGGTCGGGACAAATAAACATTTAAGGACAGAAGACCCAGATTCCATATCTAAGCTTTCCTTACAAATCACATTTTCACTGTAAATTAACAGACTGATGTAAAGTATTAGGACAGTTTATCTCCCAAGTATGACCTTGTTTGCAGATTTTCGGAAGATTTTGTAATTGAAGCATATATTATAAATTGTGAAAACACAAGATGGATAGAACTGTTTGAAAATGATCATGAATATTCTCTTTTCCCATCTACATTTTATTTATTATTTGCTGTCCATTTGGGCTTGGGGGATGGGAGAGGATTGACTAGTGATGAGAAATGATGGTTAGTGGACTGCTCTTAATTTTTCATAAATCTCATTTGCTGAATTCTCTAATTTGAAAATGGTTGTTCTTTGAACTTCTCCAGTCTATTTAAGTTTCAATCAATTTCTTAATCATGTAACAGCAGCAGGAGATGCGAAAAACAGACATGGCTACAGAAAATGACACGTTTCCTTTCACAGGATACAAAATAGAGAATTCAATGCCTCCTTTGCACAATCCTATCTAATAGCAGGAAGCATCTGAGTGGCTTGGGAGAAGGAAAGAAAGTGTATCTTTAAGTGATAAAAAGATAGTCAGAAATGATCATTGTTAGGTGAACAACACAACAACAGAAATTAAGCTCTCACCTGCATCTGATGAAAGGCAAACTGTTCTGTTCACATCGACTGCCTTTTCTCTCTCCTTACAAACTGATTTATTAGCCTGTGATATTACAATCATTTAGCATGGGGTTGCTGTACCATAAATATCTTATCTCGGTGTAACATTTCCACAACTCCTTATTGCTGCAGCCGTATACCTGAGCTTTCTGCCTTCCAGTCTCCTCAAACCACCAAAAACTAGGCAAGTGCCCGGAATGGAAAGCGCATACAAATAATTGACCTGAACGTTGCATAGTGAGAGAAAGCCCTCGGGACTGAGTGAAATATCATCAGGCAGAAACTCTGAAGCTGTGTTTTGTGGTGTGATGGTGGGGGTATCCTTTTCTGGTTTGATTGTTTGGGCATGATCTGGATACCAGTCTTTGATCATTGGTTGTTAACTCTAGCTGTATGAGGAGAGAGTTTGGCATAGTCAGTCAATCATATATCTGAAAATCTAGGTCTGATAAAGAGGGACAGAGAGAAGTTTTTTGCATACATCCCAAGTGGGAATTCTCCAGTACCATGTGGCTCTGAGAGCAATTTGGGATTAAGACAGATCTGGGCAACTGGGAGGCATCCATGTCTTCTGCTTGCTCACTCTGACACCGCAGAAAATACACTTCACTTAGCTTTCATAAGAGAGAAGCTTGTAACTACTCGAAGACATGACTTTACTCCCTGCCAGCCTCTGTCTTCTCTAGATTAAACTCTGCTTAATGGGTCCTTATTCATCACAGGTTCAAGTTTTGTAATTCCATTCACCTTTATCTTTTGGAGTAGTGTTCCAGATGGAAAAATGGACTTTTTCTTGGGTGTGTGACACGCAGAGGGAAAAAGAGGGCTGGAAGCCTTGGCTTTTTTTTTTTTTTTTTTTACCAGATCTGGTCTATTTCTATGCTCAAATGCCAGTTACGATAAACAAGACTAGATGCTAACATGACTCAGTACTAGTCAGCATTGCCACTTGCCCTGGGCGGTTTACTTCAACTCTACCTCCTGAAATACCTGTATCTTGGGGAGTTGTGGGATGAAATTAAATAAGCCATGAAAGGGCTGGCAGTGAACCACTCAGGAGACCGGGAGGGCCCTTCTGCCTCACCCCATTCTCTGCTGGCTTTGTTTATTCTCCTTTCTCAGATCTCAGCTTGACTGTCACCTCTTAAGGAGGACTTCTCTGATCACCTTGTATGAAAAAGATTCCTTCCCATTACTCATATAACCATTTTGACTATGATGTTTTCTCTGTATTGTGCACATGCTGATTTTCTGTCTTCCGCATCACACTCTTAAGTTGCATCATGTCAAGGTTTCTCTTTGCTTTCTGTGGTACACTGAGTCCATAGTATGCATGCAACACCGATATTTAGTGAATAAATCATAATTCTAACTGGTATGTTAGAAGGTGAAAGTAGTATGAAAGTGGGTTTCTCACTACTAGAATTTGCAAACAGATCACCATTAATTGGGTATAGCTTTAAGCAAACTCCCAAGTGCCAGATTCCACATTTCTGTGATTACAGGGGATGCGCAGGAACTGGGGCGGAAGTAATGCCTAGACCTTTTGCATGTGGTCGGTCTCTAAAATTATACTCCCATGTTCAACTCCCCTCTCTTAATGGAACACTCGCTCTGAGTTTTTATCCTTTTTTCCTCTGTACCCACTCACCAGCTTTCCTATTAGAAATGACTAATACTTAACAGCACATACCATGTGCCAACCACCCTGTCCAGTCCTTCACATGTGACTCATTGCAGTTACACTTGGAGATAAAATAACGATTCTCATTTTCAGAGAATAGGATTAGTCTGTGACTATGGGTGGACCTTGGGGAGAGAGGTAGAGAGGAAGAAGGGAAGGGAAGAGAAGGGAGAGAAGGAGAGAGAGAGAGAGAGAGAGAGAGAGAGAGAGAGAGAGAGAGAGAGAGCGAGCGAGCGCACGCGCGTTAGGGCGAGGCAAATATTGCCAAGAATGGAAATGGAAGACTTGAGTTGGGAAGTGACCAACTCCAACAACTCCAAATCTAAGAAGAATCTAAGAAGATCATCCCCAGTCAAGAGCGCAGCCATTCCCAGGGACCAGTGAAAAGCAGTCGACACACCCAAGGCCTCTTTCCAAAGCGCCACTAGCATGGAGATGTTGGTTGCTTTCAGCTGGAGTTAGCATGGCATGGCCCATGTAAGGTTTGCTGCTAAAAAGGAGGCAAGGAACACTCACCATGAGAAGGCAAGGCAGGAGGAAGTCTGCAGAAGGCTGTCAGGGTGGAGGTTACCTGCGCCAAAGGAGGTTTCAACAGTAAAGGCATTGGTAGAATCAGATGCATTTTTTTCCCAAGGCATTTTTACCAGGGCTGTTCTTTGAAAATGGGACGGAAACCTCTGAAATGTCAAGAGATAAGGTTTTTGCCAAGGCAACAGAATGCTAAGGACTGTAAGCAAGGATCTTATTACAAAAAGGTGCTAAATTCTGGAATCGGGTTTAATTATACCTGAGGTATTTCTGACTTGTTGTGTGGGTGGGAGACTCTGCCTCTCTCTATTGCTGTTATTATCTCATGGATGTACAGCTTAATTTTTCCCAGCACGGGGTTTCTTAGTCAACTTTCTAGTCACCCCTCCAACCACCTCTGGGGGGCAGTTTCTGGCAAAGCACTCAACTGCCAACAAAAGTTGCTCCCTGAGTCTCTGACTATTAGCAACCAAGTTCCTGGCCATGGGTAATCATCAGGTTTAATCCTTTGTGAATCAGTTGCCAGGATGGTGTGGGGGTCAGTTTCACATATTCTGGAGGCCGAATCTGTAGAGCATGGTTATGTGTGTCAGAGGAACACGTTGGCTGAAAGTGCTTTCTGTATTGGTGGTAGGAAGCGATGGAGGAGGGTGGGAGGGGGTGGGAAGCATGAATTGTAACCCCGCCCCCACCCCGCCTATGTGACCTCTCTTGATGGATTCGTTCTTCTTTCGAAGAGGTTAGCGTTTCTTTAATGTTGTATTTGATAGGCTGCATCTCTCAACCACTCTGGCTGGTTTCCATTTGTTTTGCTGGCTTTCCCTGAATAATTTACAATCAAGTATTTACCAATGCCTCTGGAGATGACCGAGTGTGTCATCAGTGGAGTTGTTTTCTCTGGGTATCAGTACATCCTGCACGGCTGAGCTCTGGGGTGGGGGTTAGAGAGTGGCAAATAACAGCCATGTGTTTTCTTTGTTGTTCAAACTTTCCATTTCACTCGGTGGAAAATGTAATGGCCTTAATGTGGGCTGGAGCCCAGCTCTGGCCTCTCCTGTCTTGTTTACTCTGCTCTTGCTGTATCGCTGCCCTTGGTATTTCTAGCGGGGTTTTGATGCTGTATAACAAATGACTACAATCATTGCATTATGGAACACCAATTTATTATTATCTCACTATTTTGTAGGTTTGAAATATGGGCAGATGAGCCGAGTTCTGTAATCAGAGTGACAAGGTTGAAATTCAAGTGTCAGCTGGGCTAGGTGTTTTATCTAGGTGTTCTGGGGAAACTCCAGTGCTGAGCTAGTTCACTCATGCTATTGGTAGAATTCAGTTTCCTTGGTTGGAGGACTCTCAGTGCTAGCTGTTAAGGGAGGGCGGTGGTCAGTTCCCAGACACCTCCTTGATGCCTTATTATGTGGCCTCCTCCATCCTTAAACCAACAAGGGTGTATTCTGTCCCTCTCTCACTCCTGCTGCTAGCAAGAGAAATAAAATCTGTTTTGAAGTGTCCACATGACTAGGTTAGGCCCACCTGGGTACTCCTCCTCAGGCTCCCCTATTTAGCAATCTTGTTTTTTTTTTTTTTCTGAGATAGAATCCAGGCTGGTCTCAAACTCTGGATCTTCTGGTTTCAGTCACTTGTGTGATAGAATTGCAAGTATGTGCGACCATGCCAACTCTATTAGTAATCTTTAAAAATGTTTAAAAGTTATTTACTTATTTTATGTGTATGAATATTTGCCTGCATGTATGTAAGAGCATCCATGTTGTGCAGTGCCCTCAGAGATCAGAAGTGGGTGTCAGGATCCCTGGAACTAGAGTTATGAATGGTTGTCAGCTGCCAGGTGGGAACTGGGACCTGAACCCAGGTCCTCTGTAAGAGCAGTCAGTGCTCTTATCTGCTGAGCCATCTGTCCATGCCCTTGATCCTCATTAGAGATGAAGATTTGCTATAGCTTGTACATGCATGGAGATTGTGATGTTGGCTGTGACTTTGTTGTATATTGCCCTTATGTGCTGATATTTTTAAAGTAAGGAAATATTTGTCTTTATCTTTTTAATGTATATTTTTATTGAATTTCTGTGCATTTCATACAAAACATCTTAATCATATACCCTCATCTACAACCCCCATAGTCAGACTGGGACTGGAGAGCTAGCTCCATTCACAGTTAAGAACTTGCCACTCTGGCAGAGAACCCAGGTTCAGTTCCCAGGCCATACATGGTGACTATCAACTGCCTCTAACTTCAGTTCAGGGAATCTGACATCCTATTCTGTCCTCTCTAGGCATCAGACATGCACATGGTGCACATAGATACATGCAGGCAAGAGCTCTCATACACATCAAATAAAAAATAAATGAACCATTAAAAACTTTTGCAGTATTAGGATGGACCCCATCGCTCTCTCTCATTGCTTTCCATCACCTGGCCTCTATGGAATTCTGCCATCTTTGTCTAGTGTGTGAGTTCTATGAGGCAGAAATTTATTTGCTATGTTCGTTGTGCCTGGAGCATCAGTGGTGATCAGTGCATAGCGTTTATAGAATGAATGGATGTTTGGTATCTAAAATCTGTGCAAGTCATTTAAGCATTTAATAACAGTGGACTTTACTGCTGTGATACTGTGTGAAACTATCTTACCACATTTGAATGTGCTGTTTCTCAAATGAGTTTATTTAAATCTAAAGACTATATCCATATTTGTTGGCTAGGGTTGCTATGAAAAATTAACATACACAGTTGGAGACTTAAAGTCAAGAGAAATTTATTGTCATGCAGTTTCATAGGAAGAGAGCCTGAACTCAAGACACTGGCAGGGACGTGCTATCTCTGAAGGCTCTAGGGGCGTAGTATGGTTCAAATCCTGAGTGTCTGCCAAAGGCCCATGTGTTAATCATTTAGTCCTCACCTTGACACTGTTTGGAAGCAATGGGAGAGGTGAGGCCTGGGAGGAGGGCTTCAGGCACCAGGGGTGTGTTCTTGAAGGGAACTGTGAGACTTTGCCCCTGCTCTTCATCTGTTTCACTTCCAGCAATGAAGTGAGCAGGTCTGTATGATCACTCTCCCTGCCCTGAGTGCTGCCCAGAACCGGGAAAAATACCGCAAAGAACAAAAAAAAACCCTAATCTTATGTGTATGAATGTTTTGCCTGTGTATGTGTATAAGTGGACCCCGTGTTATGGAAAGCCTGTTGAGAACATAAGAGGGCATTGGATCCCCTGGAACTGGAGCTATAGATGGTTGTTAGCAGTCATATGGGTGCTGGGAATCAAACCCAGGTCTTCTGCAGGAGCAGTCAGTGCTCTTAACTGCTGAGCTGTCTCTCCAGTCCCTACAATTCCTTATTTTGATGAAACATCCCATTGTATATTCTCAGTACTGACTTTTGTATGCCATAAGTGCTTGGCAAACATTTTGTTAGCTAGAAGCATTCAGTCAACCTTCAGTGCTTGTTGGTGTCATCCTAGAGACTATACCAAATTGATATGTTTATAGTTTTATGAAAAATTGCAGTTCATGATAGTGAGATAGGAAATGCAAACCCAGTACGTCACTGACATTGACATATACGTGAAGGTCATATTTGTTCTCAAAGCCCCACAGGTGGCCTACAGGTTCACTGCCATCTCCTCAATAATTAGCTCAGCCACAAGGTTTTCTGGTTCTCGCATTCTAAAATCTGATACCTTGGGCAGTTGATCATATGTGGAGCCATTCGGCGCCCACTGTTTCTTCTTTGTTTCCAAATTTGATTAATGCTCCTGCCTTCATTCACCCTCCTGGTGTCGAGGCATAATGCCACAAATTACACTCACCAGTGGGTTTCAGGCAGGAGTGGAAATTTGTTTTCTAATATAGTGAAGCTCAAAGGAAATTTCCCAAGAAAGGTACTGGATGAGATCACAAAGGCAATGCCGCCTTGGATGAGCAGAAATGAGGGGAAGATTGCTGCTTCTTGGGCTAAAGAAAGACAGTGCAATGTGGTGGGCAAGCTCGTTCTAACAGGAACCGAAAACAATCCTCCGAGAGAAAACTATTTTCAGTAAATTCTGGCTACCTGTGTTGAAAATAATAAAGTAGGTCTTTAGTATATTTGCTAACAGAAATTAAATTTCTGTTATGGTTTGGATGTGAAATATCACGTAAAACCTCATCTGTTGAAAGCTTGGTTGTGTGGTGGTTTGAATGAGAAATGTCCCCATAGGCTCAAGTGTTTGAGTACTTTGTCCCCAGCTGGTGGTGCTGGACTCTGGTGCTGGAAGGTCATGCTCCTTAGGAGGTGGGGCCTTGCTGGAGGAAGGGTGTCACCGGGGCAGGCTTTGAGTGTCCACAGCCTCTCCACTTCCAGTTCACTCTCTCTGTTTTGTGTTTGAGGCTGGAGATGTGAGCTCTCAGCGTTTTGTTCCTGATGCCATGTGTGCTCCTTGCTGTCACGCCTCCCACCACGATGAACTCTTATCCTGTGAGAACCATAGGTCAAAATACTCTTTCTTCCACAAGTTGCTTTTGGTCAAGGTGTTTTATCACGACATGATAAATGTAGTGCAGTCCCCATCATAAACAAATCAGGGGAGACTGGATCAAGAAGGCTTTAACCTTGTCAGTAGATTATTACATTGATGTAGTCATAGCTGAATGGTCTGTTGGAGATGGTGGAAACTTTAGGCGCTGAGCCTGGTTGGAGGAAGTAGGTTCTGGGAAGACATACCTTGTCTTGAGCCCCTTCTTTGCATTCTCTGTTCCTCTCTCTGCCTCTGTCTATGATAAGGAGCTAATTTGTTCCATCATTTGCTCCCAACTCCATCATGGTCCCAGAAGCAGTGGTGCCAGGTGACTATGGACTGAAACTTCTGAAACCATGAGCCAAAATAAGTCTTTCCATCATCCAGTCATTTATACAGATTTATACAGACATTTTCTTCAGTGATGTATCTGCTGGTAAGTTACTCATGCTCTCCTCAATAACCCCAATGAACCCCAATGGGACACACACACACACACACACACACACACACACACAAATAGATATGAACATAAAAGAGGGAAAGGGGAGACTAATTGGGGAAAGGAAAGAGATGATTTAAAGTGGGAAAGGAACAAGAGAGGGTGTCAGGGGTGAATGTGATTGGGATATTATGGACATATATGGAAATGTCACGATGAAACAAATTATTATTGTAAACATATGCAAATAGAAAAAATATTAAAAACCCAAAAGGCAAAATAAATGGTGAAGTCTAATTGTAGACATTTTTAATGACTGCCTATCCCCTCCTACTTTGTATGATTTTGGAGACAAGCATGGGTCTCCGGGGGAGTCCTGTCTGCCCTCGTGTCACATAGACCTAGGAATATATTGGGTCTCTAAAGTTTTGAGGCAGAGCCTGGTCCAGAGATGGCATAATTCAATTCTTCAGTGGAGCTAGAAAGACAAACCCATTAAAACATTCTAGGGAATGATAAATCATACTGAATGTTATAATGTAGACATGTACAAAGTGTTCCCTAAATCGGTAAAACTTCTCTAAGGAGGTTAAGTTGATGGATCAAAAGATAACCTGACTTTGTAGGGAGTATAAAAGTATGAGTAGAGCCCACAAAATGTGTTTTTAAAACACTTTTTAAAAACACAATTTACTTATTATTTTTATTTTATGTGTAGATGTGTTTTTCCTGCATGTATGTAAGTGCACTACGTGCGTGCAATGCCTGAAGAGGTCAAAGGGGACATTGAATCCCCTGGATTAGCTGCCATGACATCCTGGGATCAAACCCTGGTCCTCTGGGAGGACAGTAAGTGTTCTTAATGACTGAGTCATCTCTCCAGCCCTATAAAATGTGTTTTTTAAAACAACCTATTTTTGCCATTAGTAGAAAACTAGTTGCCAATTATAGGTATACAATGGGCATAATGCAAAAAAAAAAAGGAATTCCGAAGAACTATATGTGCTAATGTAGAACAGTCCAAAAAGTATAAAGCATCAGGGAGGGATGGGGCTGACAAGCCCTTCCTCCTTCCGTGACAGATGTTAATGGGTCCAGTCTTGTGCAGATCTTGCACAGGTAATCAAACTGCTGTTGAATTCAAGAGTGTAACAGCAATGCCATGCCTGGAAACTGGCATTCCACACCACTCTCCCTCCTGCTTAAAGTGAGATTGTATGAAAACCTCTGACTGGTTAAAAGCCGCCACTCCCAATGTCAGCCCTTATCGGAGCATTGCTAGCTCCTGTTTCAAAATATAGTCCTGGAACTTACCACCCTCAACCCTAAAGTGATTGCCTTTCTGCAAATGAGTCTTTCTGCCAGAGATCTGTATTAGAACAATATGGGCCTTAAGCCCTTAACAAATGCCGTGTCCATCCTCCATACAAACACACTTAAACTCCCCTGCTGCTTGACCAGCATGGCTGCCGGGCAGCTAGCCACCCTTCATTAACTATAATAAAGGTCAATCTGGATTGTCAAGGTTGGTTGCTTTTTATTCTACCAACTTCTATTCCTAACACCCCTCTGGCTCTTTCTTTTCACTCCTTCCTCATTGTTCACTGAGCCTTGGAGGTGATGAGGTAGAAGTCCTATTTATGGGTAGGCATTCAGCTGTCATTTATTTTCAGTACTTAGACCGGTTATGAGTGTCTGCCAGTCACCTTTGACCAATGCAAAAAAGAAGCTTCTCTGACCAAAGTTGATGGCAGTGCTATTCCCCAGCTGTACACATAGGTATTTAGAGGGCACTTTGATGGGCATATCAGTCCACTTAGCAACGAAGCGGCAGTGTCTCAGTATCCTCCCCATTAGGGGATTTTGACCAGATTTTTGACACAGGATTTTTGATCAGGATTATAGTACAGAATGTAAATTCCCTCAGGTGAAGCAGGCATCAAATCCAATTAGAAAGCAGATGGTTACCCCCATCACAGACTTTTTGCTATTGCACCAGTGAACTCTTCTTGCCTGCTGGTCAGTACTGTTGTACAGAAGCTCGTGAGCTGAGTGAGACTGTTGATGACGATTCTCCCCCAGCAGACTGCCTAGCACCTTCTGGCATTTTGAGGGGCTTAGCCAACAGGGAGGATACTTCCTACCCCGTTCCAGCTTGATTTCTCTATGTACTGAAACCAAGGCATTAGATTTCATCACCATTTTAAGAAAATGGCTTAAGCTCTTTCAGATTCTGCAGTTATTTATGTGCTTGGATGTTCCCCAAAAAAGCATGATAAAATGGGCTAAAATGCAGATTCCTGGTCCTTTTTCTGAAGTGGCCAGGAATAGATGGTGGCCATTGATAATTAGCAGGTTTCCCTGGAGGCTAAGATTGGCAGGACTTGGTGTGAGAACACTTCCTGGAAGTGGAAGGAAATGTTTTGATCTGAAGACATTCATCATCAAGACTGGGAAACGGAGGGTATGGAAAAATGGAGTGGAACTGTGGAATTTGGACACAAAATGTAAATATCTGTTATGGATTGACTGACCGTGAAGTTGATTCCACAGGCATATGTTTTGAATGCTTGGTCTCCAGCTGGTGGCACTATTTTGGGAAGTTGTAGAATTCTTAGGATGCCAGATTTATATGGAGGAAATAGGTCATGGGTGGTGGTGGTGGTGGTTCCCAAGGCTGCTTTTCTCTTTACCTTCTGTTTCCTGACCTTACATGATCCACCCGGCCTGCTCTGCCCTGTCTTTCCTTCCACAGTGGACTGAACTCTCTGGAAAGAAACACTGTTTAAGTTGTGGATGTTTTGACACAGTGATGCTGTGAAAGGTAAGGCATGCATTGTGCTAAGCAGTTCTTTGAGGGGAGTGATCCTGCAGGCTGTGTATGAGAAAAGGCTTCATAGAAGCACTCGAGGTCAATATATCACAGAGATACTTGTACATTAATGCTTATTGTGGAACTATTCACAATAACCGAGTTATAGAACCAACTTAGGCGATGAACAACAAAACAGTGGATGAAGAAAATTCAGTGTATACACACAATGAAACATTTTTCAGTCATAAAGAACAAAGTTATGTTGTTTGCAGGACAATGTGTGAAAACAGAGGTTATCATAATAAGTGAATTAAACCAGTCTCAGAAGCACAAATATTGCATGTTTTCTCTCATTTGTGGTTCCTAGATTTTTATAAGATACATAAAGTCATGTGTGTACGTAACATATGAAAGTGGAAATGAAACTGTCTAGTGGAACAAGGAGGGCTGGTGTGGGGTGAGAAAAGGAGGCAGAGTGGGACATGGGGCAGCATGTTCAAGGTACAATGTGTACTTGTAGAAAAATTAAGTTAATGAAAAGGTGTCATAGAAAAGGGGAAACTTCAGGCCTTTAAGGATGATGTCCAATCTTTGAGTTTAGTAGACTTCATGTGAGCATTGTACAGACACATTTACAGGGATTTAAAGGGGGGCAGTGCAGTGCGGTGACCAGGAACAAACGCTTTGGAGCTGGCTGCCTTGCCAAAGTTATAGCCTTACTGTTTGCTGGTTGCCTGATCTTGGGCAGGTACATTCACATATCTAGGCTTCGGTATCAGTCTGCTGAATGGAAACAAGACTTACCTCAGGAGATTGTTGTGAACACTAAGAGGGATGATGTATGCAAAGTCTTGTCATCTGGTAAGGCATTGATAAAGGTGATCTTTGTAAAAAATAGATTAGGTTTTATCTTAAATCTTTCTCTCAGATGCTTACTGGGACTGAGAAATTCAATAAGAAAATAAGAAAGGAATCTGTCAAGAAGAGGAACTGTGAATTTTCTACTCTGAGATTCTCGGCTTTGTCTAATAACTGGTCTAAAATTGAGGTATTAAAATAGATTTTAAGACCTGTTTAAAAATGAGCTCACTTAACCCTCAAACTGGATTGATTTTTGGTGCAAGCAGCCCAAGTTAGCCAAAGTTTCAGGCCCAAATAGGCCCTGACCAGTCAATTATGAAATATTTCTCTGAATCCCATTAGAAATGAGCTGGAACATGGATTAAAGTTGCCCCCTTTTTCCTCCTCCTTATTTAGACATGATATAATCTTAGTCGGGGTTGGTCTGGAACTCACCATATAGCCCAGGCTGGCCTGAAACTTGAAGCAGTGCTGGGATTATAGGCATAGGCCTAATATATATATAATTCACAATATTCTTTGTTTATATTTTGGATAAATCTTTAGGAACATGGAAAACAGGTTTTTCTTTGAGTGTCTACAGCCATGGCATTTGCAGGGTCAGGGAGTTGCTTGGTCCCATGATGGCCGACATGTCTTTAACCCTTTTTAATGAGCAAAACACTAGTTTTTCCTAGGTTTCTGTTGACACCAATCCATAAGGTTGTTTTTCTTGCCAAAGCACTGGAAGGTGATGAGAGGAGGCAGTAGAATAAATGCTAACTAGCAGGACAACTATTATTTGTGAGCTTTAATGAGGTACCAGACAAGAAAGGCAGTTAATTTCTACCTAATGATTGGATGCAGTCCTTGGAGTCACGCTGCACTGCTTTTATTGAACAAGTCTCTCAGTGCTGCTTGACCATGTGCTTAGCAAAAACCCGCTGATTTGATTCTGGGGCAGTGGAAAGACACGGTGATGTGGACATTTTATAGCACTCAATTTCTAAACTCTGGGTGAGAATAGGAAAGAACAACTATTTATTTTTAGAGAGAAATCCATTTGCGTGAAGCCAATTTTATGGAGCTTGGGTCTGAGCAATAAATACATACGCATGTTGTGGCTTCCTCAGGTTGTTTGGAAAGAACCGTCGGTCACTTTTCTGGACGGTGGCCCATTGTAGAAAGATGCTGATACCCTCTGTTATTTTTCAGTGCTCTCACTTAATAAGAGACACTATAAAAATTGTCCATACAAGCAATAAAACATACTCAGACTACTTTATATAAACCTTTAAGCACTTGTGACTTTTGGAAGAAAGAAGCCATGATGCACACAGGCGGTCCCACCCCTTGTGTGACAGAGCAGACATTACTAATTGATTGGGTGCTTTTCCCATCGTACCCAGATGTGATCTTAATTTTTTTTTTTCCACATAGCACTCCAGGCAGATTTTAATTGGAAGTACTAGACTGACTTTTTCACGTGTGATGAAACCTCTTGCTACCCCTAATGTAGATAATAACTGAAAGTTCTTTTTCTTTTCTTCTTACGTTAAAAAAATAAACTTATGGAAATGCTTAAGGATAAACAGCCCGAGCTTGAATTTGCAGCTGAACTGTTCAATGGCTCATTGCTTGTTATGTCACTTTGAAGAGTGGGCCATTTTAGAAGTTCCGCTGGGGAATTCTGACAAGATTACTGAGGCAAGACTTGGTTTTATTGTTTGAGCTTTTTACCCCATGGTAGACATCAATGGGAGCCAACACCTGGAACAAATGGAAAATTGTGTGTTTCAGCAGGGAAAGCAAACGGGTTATACCAAGTGAGAATGTGATCTCTTACGGTGGAAAGTTTTCTCTGACAATGAATGAATACCAAGTGACCCTGAATGCTCCTGCCTGTCTGCTCGACTTCTCTCTTCTCTGCATCTTGAAGTTGCTAGCAAAGGCAGGCAAATGACCACACAGAGCAAGACTAATGGGACAGGAGGGAAGATGCAGGCTACTGTTTTCAAACTTGAGAAGTGAAATAGCCTCATTAAAAATGTATTATTCATAGAATGAAAAATGTAGCCCTCATCCTCAGTTGACGCATGATTATTAGATTCCTCAGGATTACTTGAATTTGTTTTGCAACTGACATAACACAAATGGCACCAGAACTTCTTGAACCAGGGAAGCAATTTCCAAATTCGATATTGCAGGAAAAGGAGTACAAAATAAGCCTTGTCTGTTAATGTACAATGGCCCTAAACACACACAGCTGCAATTTCATGGCTGACCTGTGCTGTAATTTACTCCTGGTGGTTCACTTACTGAAATTTTAATTCTTGAAACTTTACACTTGGCCAAATATGGTTTATATGTGAAAGCCAACACGTGACTTTGCTCAGTAAGGAAAAGGAAGATGGGGTGATGTCATAACTTTGATGTCCATAGTGGCTGAGAACAACAAACGAGTGCTTGAATTCTGGCTGTGCAATCTTGAACAGGTTGTTGAGCTTCTCTGATTCTTAGTTTCTTCATCAGTACCTAGGATGATAATCTGCTTCTCAGGTTTGTGAAATGGAGAGATGAGTTAGTATATGTGAAGTGTCTAGCACAAGCCCCAAGGTATTGAAAAGACATAATAAATTCTATTTTTTTTTATTATGACATCATGGTTTTGAATGGCAGTGGTCTTTGTGTTTAGGTAGTATTTAGACAAAATAATCTCGGGATTGTGAAATGAAAAAGCTTCCAGAATAGCTATCTTTTTTTTTTTTTTAATTTCAAGCTTCTACCTTGTCCTAGTTTGCTTTCTGTTGCTGTGATAAACACCATGACCAAAAGCAACTTGAGGGACGGGTTCCTTTCATTTTACAGGTTACAGTCTGAGAGGAACAAAGACAGGAACGGATGCCAGGAACTCAGGGCAGGAGCTGGAAGCAGAAACCACAGTGGAATAGTGCTTCCTGGCTTGCTCCCTTGGGATCATTTTTGGCCTGCTTTCTTGTATAAACTAGGACTACCTGCCGAGCTGTGGCGCTGCCCACAGTGGCCGGGGCTATCTTGCATCAATTAGCAATCAAGAAAATTTGCCAGGGATAGGCCACAGGCAAATCTACCGGAGGAAATTCTGCGTTGTGGGTCCCTCTTCCCAGGTGACTAGTCTGAAGCTGACTGCGATGTGCCTCTAACACTTTTTTTTCATATCTCCTATGGTCGATTGCAGAATGGCTGTTTTTTCCTTCCTCCTGTAGTGCACTTTTGCCTTGTGACTGTGAGTCTCTCCTTTTAAGATGGGACTGAATTTGCTTCCTCACTTCTGCATTCTCTCTTTATTTTCTTTAGTTAATGAGGTTTAGTAAATAGGATATAAAAGGAAGGTTGGTGGGGTCAGAGAGATGGCTCAGTGGTTAGGAGCACTGGTTGCTCTTACAGAGGACCGTCCCAGCACACACATGGCGGTTAACAACCATTTGTAACTCCAGTTCCAGGGAATCTGAGGCCCTCTTATTGCCTCTGCAGACACTGCATGCACCTGGTGCGCTTATATATAGCCAGGCAAGGCACTCGTACACATTTAAAAAAAAAAGTCTTTTAAAAGCATAGGAAGGTCAGTTAGAGTGGTAGTTTGAATGAGAAATGTCTCCTATAGGCTCATGGATTCGATCACTTGGTCTGCAGTTGGTGATGCTGCTTGGGAAAGTCACTGACCCTTTGGAAGGAGGAGCTTTGCTGGAGGAAGTACATCACTCGGTGCAGGGTTTGAGAGTTTACAGCATCTCCCCACTTCTGGTTTGTTTTCTCTGCTTCCTGCATGTGGACAAAGACTTGCCTTCTCATCCCCCTGCTCCTGCCCCTGTGCCTACCTGCTGCCATATGATCCCCGCTATTGTGGACTCTCCCACTGGAACCGTTGGCTCCCCAGGAAGTCACTTCTGTCATGGTGTTTTATTGCAGCAACAGAAAAGTAATATAGTTGGAAACCCCACTGGATGTTTCTACTAGTCCTGAGTTGTTGCACAGTGATACCCCAAGTATTTGTCACAATCCCAGTAGAATTCCTTAGAAGTAAAAGTCCAGTTGGTGTGAGTTACTTCTTTTTTTCTTTATCTTTATTTTATGTGTGTGTTTTGCCTTCATGTATGTAAGTGCACCTATGTCACATTAGCCACCTGTGGATGCTGGGAACTGAATTCGGGTCCTCCGAAAGAGCAGTAAGTGCTCTTAACCACTAAGCCATCCCTCTAGTCCTGAGTTACTTCTTTAAATTCATTGCTTTCCACATTTTCTGTCTTCTCTGGGTTTCAAAATTAAGGTCTTCATCAAGAAAGGCACGGTAGTTCACATACTGCAAAACAAACAAAAAGCACAAGACAAATGTAGTTATATTGACCTTAAAATCACATACAAGTGCTATTAATTCCTCTAGAAAGTGATTTTATCTTATCAAAAGAAAAGGAAATGTCAACATTTTGTAGTAAAAGAAAAAATTTTTAACACATCTGTTATCACCATGAAAATGGAGAGGCTAATCTTTGGGAGGTGAGACACCTGAACTGACAGAGTTTTTCCAGCCAGAGCCTCCTACCACACCTCACCTCCAGACAGTACCTACATACAACCAAGAACAGTAAAACTCAGTGGACCTCCTCAGATTCATGAACAGTAACTGATAATTGCACATTGTGGAACTTTTGCTGTTATTTGTTATACAGGCTTATTAAAACAATCAACAATGGTTAAACTTTTATTCTAGCCTTAATTTCTTGTGTTATCTTTCAGGTGCTAAAGATGTATTTGGAATTCCTGAAGAGTGAGAGTGGTATCTCACTTTACCCCAGGGCCCAGCACAGGCTGCTGAGTTGGTTAGTAATAAATGTTTGCACCTGAAGTTCTGGCTTTGGCGACATTCCTGGTGGATTTGTTCTGTCTTCATGGTTTCACTGTATGCCTCCTGTCAGAGGTGCTGATATCAGAGTGGAGTCGTTCCTGTCAGTTGCAGACAGAGTTAGGAAACTGTAAGAGGGGAAAGCTCATTTGCACATCTTGTCTGAATACGTTCCGAAGGCCCACAGGAAATGCCTTCTTGGTCTATACCTAAGACCCGCAGGAAATGCTTTCTCAGTCTACTTCAAACTCATGTTTTATGCACCTCTTAGGCAGGCACATGTAACTTTGCAGCTCTTTTGATTGCAGCATCGTACAGGGAGCTCTTTACTCAACACAGTCACCTTTTCAGTGGACAGATACCAACTTCCGCCTCAGATCTCCAAACTAATAAACTTTGTGTCCAAATACCTTATGCAGATCTTTCTCTTCTTGACTTTAAAAACTTCCACTTGTTGCAGCTTCTTTAAACATGCCCGTAGTTTACTATGGGACATAAATTCCCATTGAAGTGCTCTGCTACATCCAAATACATATCATTATTCTTTGAAGACCCTCTCAGATTGTTCTCTAGGTTGCCATTAGTATGTGTCACACATTGTATTGTGTGGTAGGAGTACAGGTGTGACTAAACTGATTAGAGAGTTCCACAATTAGGAATGCAAACTACTTGCACAAATGTTTTCAAGTGTGCTTGAATGAGTGAGTTCATAAAATTTTACTTCTCAAATGCCTGCTGTACTGTGTGTCAGGCCTAGGGCCCATGGAGGTGACAGCTGAAGGGGACTGATGGAGGAAGTGTGGCAGGAAAGGAATGTTGGAGGGTTTACTGCAAGTAGAATGGAAGAATTTGTGTTGGGGAGAAAGATGTGCATAGGGAGACAAAGATTCAAAATGTGATTCCAGTTAGCTTTTCTGAGTGGTCAAGGAATTTATGGTTGGAGGTAGAATATTTGCACAGGTGAGGCAGGTCTTTTAAATGAGGGTAAAAGGCCAGTGTGAATGAAGATTGAGGAATGAGGACTCTGCCAGTCCTGAGAACGTCTGCTGTCTACAGGTCTTATCCAGTCTAGCCCTCCCGCTCCGACCCTCCCTCTCTCCCTCATCCAGTTCATTTTCTCAGCAACACCAATAGGCCTTGAACTCCTGATCCCCGACTCAGCTCCTAGTGCTGGGATTATAGGCGTGTGCCACCACTTGCATCCAGCTCAGTGCCTCTTCAGCTTCAGTGTGCACCCTAGTGACCTGGGCATCTTATCTCTGGGCTTTTACTCAACAGTGGGTCCTGAGATTCTGCATTTCTTTTCTGTTATTTCCTCTTTGGGCTTTTTGAGACAGGATTTCATTAAGTTGCCCAGGCTAGCTTAGAACACACTATAGAATTAAGCCTGATCTCCAACTTGTGGCAAGACTCCTGCCTCAACGTCCTGAATTCTGAGATTACAGACGTGACACCACAAATGGTTTAGATTGTGCATTTCTAACCATCCATCACACTGAGCGATAAGAACAACATTGACATTTACATCTCCAGCCCTCTTTTTACTTTTTGTTCTGAGACAGGGTCACTAAGTTGTCCAGGCAGGCCTTGAACTTGGCAGTCTTCTTGTCCTAGCTTCCTGAGTAGCTGGGGTAACAGGCCAGTACTAGGCATAGCCTCTATCTACTTTTGAAAGCTCTTCGAACATTTTATAACTTGCTGTTTAATATAAAATATAGTTTTTAATGGTAGTTACTAATATTTGCAAAGTAAAAATCATATGAAATGGGACCCTTGGTTTTGAATATTTTTACTGACAAAATTGTACTGCCAAGCTTCAACAATAAGAAATTTTTCACTGTTCCTAAAATGTGAATTTGCCATTCACCCCCTTTTCCAAATTCTCCAACCTATACAAAGTTTTTCAGTGTAATCATATTATTTCTTAAAGAAAGCAATGCTTATAAAATAACTTTAAATTAAAAAGAAACTTCATGGAGTTATGAACATGAAGTAATGTATGATTTTACCTTTGTTGATTTCACTGTAGTTTGGGCTTTATAGTTCATAGGTTTGCTCTTGTAGAATGTCTGTCTATCTATTTATCAATCATCTGCCTGTATGTCTGTATGATTTGTATGTGTGTGTGTGTGTGTGTGTGAGTGTGTATGTGTGTTTTGTACTTCTCTAAATGGATTTTAAGTTTTTTAGGGACATGGATAAATTTTTCTTATTTTTCTGTTTGCTAAAATATGTGGCAGGATGCTTCATATTCAGTGGGAGGTGAGTAGATACTAAGAAACTAACTAATGGAGATTAAATCTATGTATTTCATAAAACTGGAATGAATTTTCATATATTACGGGTTGGAGTTTTATTTTGGAGGAGATAAGCAGAAAGGGTTGCTTAATTTTATTAATCACCTTCATTTTTTAACAGAACATATTAACGCTTTCAGGATGTCTTGTTCTGCAGAGAAAAAAGTAATATTCCAAGGTGGTAATGATGATAGTATAACTGGCCATGGGAGAGGGCAGGGCTGTTATTAAGAAGGCAGGTAAATACTTTAAAAAGCAGCAATTAAAAGCCAAAACTCACCACAGGTCTAATACACTCAGGGATTCATGAGCCAGCATGGAAGGACAAAAGTATATATTTGCCCATAAATCATGGTTAGATTGAAGACATATTGGGGCAGAATTCATGAGATAATGCCCATTACTTCAAGATGCTGAGATCTTCCAGTGCTCACCTTAGGTAGCTGCCATTGCAAATCTTTCACACCTTCAGGGATTTTTCTCTGAAGCCTTTTGGCCTTGTGCTTAGGGCAGCATGCGTATTTATACTGTGTGGCATTCAAAAGTTTATTGATTGCTTCATTAGATAAATTGCCATAATAGTTCTGGTAGAGAACATGGGAGAGCACATAAAAAAATTACCCTAGACTTGAAAAGAGGCAAAGAGGTGATTGTTTTCTTTTATCATGGTTCAAATATTGGAGACAGATTCTCTGTGGATTTTCCAGGTCTACAGAGATACAGGATGGCTAGGGACTGGGCCTGGGGTGAGAAAATTTCTTTGGTAAAGTACCTGATAGTAAATGTTTTAGGCTTTGCAAGATATAATATGTTTTTATGTACTTGTATATATGTATATATATGTATATACATACAAGTATGTATGTGTACATATATACATTCATACACACAAACATACACACAGAATTTTATTTTTATGTTAACATCTTTTTTTATTTTAATGTTACGTGTATGAGTGTTATGCCTGCATGATGATGTAAGTGCACGGATGTTGTGCAGTGTCCATGGAGGCCAGAAGAGGGTGTCAGATCCTCTGGAATTGGAGTTACAGATGGTTGTTGGTCACCCTGTGGGTGCTGGGATTGGCACCCCGGGCTTCTGCAAGAGCAGCCAGTGGTCTTAACCACTGAGCCTTCTCTCCATCCCCTATTAACATCTTTTTAAAAATGTAAAAGTCATTATTATTTTATGGGCTACACAGAAACAGACTGTGGGTCTGCCTTGATCCATGGACAGTGGGCGACCCTGCCATCTCCTACAAGAGGCTGCTTTGCAGTTCCCTGGGGATAGAGCTTAACTTGTAGAAAACTATTAACACCACAAATGATTCTTATCTGAAAGAGTGGTAATTTCTCACCATAGCAATATTTATAACAACATTTTGTTCATTGGGGTACAATTCTTTTCTCTGCATTAGAAAAGATAACACCAAATATGATTTATTGGCATGAAGAAAAGTAAACAGTTATTCATCTATTAACACATTTAGTTTTAAAATTTGTTTTGATTTATTTATCTTTATTTTATGTGTATGGATGTTTTGTCTGCATGTATGTACGTGTACCCATGTCATAGAATGCCTGAAGAAGCCAGAAGGCATCAGTTCCCCTGGAACTGGGATTACATAAGGTTGTTAGCTAGGAATTGAACCCTGGTCCTCTGCCAAGAGCAACCAGTGTTCTCAATAGCCCCTATTAACACATTTCTTTTGACAGTCCGTTACTTGATTATACCTGTTCCTCACGCTATACTTTCGACCAGTCATAACATTCACAGGCTCATTAGTGAATGAACCGAATAAAAGATTTGATACATATTTACTTAATTCTTGTGTGTTATCTTTTTAATTGTTTGACAGTTATACTGTATCAGTGGTATTATCCTCGTTAAGAGAATAGAAAATCGAAATTATAATCAGTTAAGGCTATATTTGTTTTCATGTTCCTAATGAAGAAAAAGAAAGAAATAATTCTGTCCTTTTGTGTTTAGCTTTGAACACTTTGAATTAATTAATTCCCCCCAGCCTGGGAAAATATTTCTATAAGAAAAGGTTTAAATTTATAAGAGAATCGTTTGCACTTTAAAAAAGAACCCTATTACTTAAAAAGTTAGCTGTAGTTTCTTATTGTTGTGTGTCTGTGAATGCAGGTACTTGCTTGCCATGGAGTGTGTGTTTTGGGAGTTGGTTCTCTCCTTTTACCATGTGTTCTGGGGGTCAAACTCCATTCCCCAGGCTTCTGTGGCAGGAGCTTTTCCTCACCTAGCTGTCTTGCTGGCTTAAGGCTTGTCATTTTTTAAAAAGTCTTACATCTCAAAATAGGGGTTGCCACAGGTGGTAGGACATGCTGTAATCCCAGCACTCCAGAGGCTGAGGCAAGAAGATAGCCTGTTTGAGGTCAGCCTGCGCTATATAGCAAGTCTGTGTCTTGATATATCAGAAAAAAAATTGTGATCTTTCTCTAGTAGTGTGATGAAGGTTCCTCACATGACTGGGAAATCTATCAATTATGGGGCTAATTAATGTTGACGTTTAAACTCAGAATCGAGTCATATTAACCAAATACATCTATTTGATGGGGTTCAGTTAATTAGGCTCTGAAAACCCCTTCTGATAAGCTCACTCCATGCTAATGAACCCCATGAATCACCTTATTAAGCTTCGTGTTCCTCCCTTTCCCCTCTGCACTACGAAGCCATGTTTAATTTGTTCACATGATTCTGAGAGTCAGCAGCAAGGCCTTTATTTTTACACCATGAAATCAGAGTTACAAATACCCACTCTCTGTAATTCAGTCCAGTGTCTACATGATGCATGCCATAGAGAAGATGCTTAGCTAGAGGACTAGATGCTTAGCTAGAGGACTAAATAGTAAAAGAAAAAAAAATCAAATTGGCATTAATGAAGTATGAGTATAATGTAGTGATAAAAATGGAATTTATGACAAGAGCAAATACAGCTTTAAAGTGGAAATATTTGCTATAGAGTAGCATATGGATAGAAATTGCAGGTTTTAAGTGGCATTTATGTTTTGCTTCAATTTTTACCAATCAATCAATACATCTTTACTGAGGCTTAGTTTGTACACACTAACTTTACAGATTATGGCTATATAGTTGGTTGAGCTGAGAAAAATCTTGTATCCAGGGAACATTGGTCCTTGTATTAATAGAGAATATTTACAACACTGCCAAATGTTTGCTTGTGTGTCTTTCCTCACAACACCCCCTACCCCCCAGCAGCAATACTTTATGAGTTTTACTACTGGGGATTAGTTTTTCCTGTTCTTGAACTCTACACAGATGGAATCTAATAAAATGTCCACTTAGCCTGACTTCTTCCACTCAGCATGCTTTGAGATTATCCCTGTTCTTCCATTAATTTCAGTAGTTGACTCTTTGTGTAGCTGAGAGTACTTGGTTGTATGAGTATGCCAAGATGACGTATCTATTTTCCTACTGATGAATGTAGATTTCCTTTCCCTCGGTTTTGGCTTTTATGAATAAATTTCCTCTGAACATTCCTTATAAATCTTTTTTGTAGGTATGTTATATAGGATTGAAATTGCTAGGTTATAGGGTAGCCATAGTGATGGTTGGTTTTAATGTTAACTTACCACAAATTAGAATCACCTGATAGGGAGCCTTAACTGAGTAATTGATGTGGGAAGACCCATCTCTCCTCATTTGCTTTCTATTGCTGTGAAAAGCACCAAGACCAAAACCACCTTGGGGAGGACAGGGCTTATTGCGTCTTATTCTTTCAAATGACAGTCCATCCTTGAGAGAAGCCAGACGGGAACTCTGCAGGCATCTGGAGGCAGGAACTGAAGCTCAGACCACAGAGACCCCGAAGGAACCCTGCTTACTGGCTCACTCCCTCTGACTTGTACTCGTCCTGCTTTCTTGCAGCCTAGGACACCTGTCCAGGCCTGGCACTACCCACAATGGGCTGGGCCCTCCCATATCAAGTAGCAATTAAGAAAATACCTCACTGACATGGCCACAGCGCCATTCTGATGGAGGTGTTGCCTCAGTTGAGGTTCTTTCTTCGCAGGTAGTGTCAGGTTGACGGAGGTTATCCAGCACCCTGCCCCCAGTGTGGGCGGCACCTTCTGGAAGCAGTGCAGATCCGGAAGGGGCGTGTCGGAGGGAAGATTATTTGTCTTTTACCCGCTTGGTCTTCCGGTCTCGCTGCAAGCTGGTTTACCCTGTTGTTTCTGCTGCTGATTCCTTCACTTATATCAGAACGAGTGTTTCCAGGCTTCTATTATTGGTTGAGGGCCATCCTCTTTCCAGGAACCCTCCAGGTTTTTGGTGCCAGATTGGGACTGCAGTAGCACCCAGCCTTGTGACCACTGGGTCGCCAGCCTCTCCACCGTGACAGCCACTGTGGGACTATTCTGACTACTGAGGCATTGTCCTAGTTTGCTTTCTGCTGTTGTGATAAAACACTGGCAAAAACCAACTTGGGAAGAAAAGGGTTTATTTCAGCTTACAGCTTACAATCCATCATGGTGCGCAGCCGGGCAGCAGCTCAAGGAAGGAGCCTGTGAGACAGGAACTGAAGCAGAGACTGTGGAGGAGTGCAGCTTACTGGTTTGCTTCCAAGCTCATGTTCATCTGCTTTTCTTATACAGCCCAGGCCTACCTGCCTAGGGATGGCAATGCCCACAGTGTGCTGGGCCCTCCTACCTGGATTAGCAGTCAAGAAAATGCCCCCCGAACTGGAGAGATGGCTCAGCACTTAAGAGTATTGACTGCTCCTCCAGAGATCTGGATTCAATTCCCAGAACTCACGTGATGACTAAGGATCATCCATGATTCCAGTTCCAGGGGATCTGATGCCCTCTTCTGACCTCCGTGGACATTGCATGACATGGATGCACTTAGATACACGTAGGCAGTGCACTCATACACAAAATAAAAATAACAAATAAAATCTTAAAAAAAGAAAGAAAATGCCTGAAGCTACGCCTCTGATGGAGGAAATCCTTCAATTAAAGTTCTCTCTTCCCAAGTGTGTCAAGTTTGCACCCAAGGTTATCTATGACATTCCATCCCCTGTTAAATTTGAAACACAAACACATCACTTTAAACCATAACCTTTCCTTTCTTGTTTGTCTCCAAGATCTTATGTTAATATCATAATGCAAAACATAAACAACAACAATAAAAACTTTAAAAATTCTACAGTCTTCAAAAATCTTAACACTTGGGACTGGATAGATGGGTCAGTGGTGAAGAGCATTAGTTTCTCTTTAGGACCACCCAGGTTCAATTCCCAGTACCCACATGGCAACTAACAACAATCCATAACTCCAGGAGATCTGATGCCCTCTTCTGGCCTCTGTGGGCATTGCATAGCAAAGATGCACTTAGATGTGTGCAGGCAATACACTCATACACATAAAAAAAATCTTAATACTTTAAAAGTCAAATTTCTCTTTAAAAACTCAAAGTCTCCTAACTGTAGGCTTCCATCAAATAAAAAAATAAGTTAAATATTTTCTTATTCCAAAAGGGAGAAACCAGGGCGTTAAAAACAAACACACGTCAGCAAAACCAAATTCAAGTTCCAAATCCTTCCACATATCTCCACAAAACAACACTCTTAGGTCTGTCACAGTAACACCTGAGTTTCCTGGTGACAATTTTGGTTTAGTTTGCTTTCTGTTGCTGTGAGAAAACATTGACCAAAACCAACTTGGGGAGAAAAGAGTTTGTTTCAACTTAGGGGTTGCAGTCCATTGAGAGGAGCAAGGCCCAACCTCGAGTCAGGAACTACAGCAGAGACCAAGGAAGAATGCTGCTCACTGACTCACGTCCAGGCTCATGTTCCGCTATTTTCTTACACAGCCAAGACCTGCCGCTTAGGGATGGCACTGCCCACAGTGGGGCAGTCCCTTCTACACCAATTATCAGTCAAGAAAATTGCACACAGATGTCCATAGGCCAGTCTGATGGAGGAGTTCCTTCAAATGAGGGTCCCTCTACCAGCTGTGTCGCGTTGAGAGCTGAAGGTAATTATGCCACGTCAAGGGCCAAGTAACCACTGAGTTCTGAGCCTCTCAGGTATAAGACAAAGGCTATTACTATTTCATCATAAACTGATTTAGTAAGATATATAATATTTTATATTAGTTCTCTGACTAATAAACCATATGTTTAACACTGTGGGAAATTGCCCAGTACCTTTCCAATGTATATGTCCAGTACTTGTTACTGTCATTCTTATATTTAGTTGTTCAATTCCATGTAAGTTTTTTTTTATGATACAGAGTCTCCTGGTCACCCCAGCTGGCCTGGAATTTGTTCTGTGGATCAGGCTGGCTCCAGTCTCAGAGAGATATGTCTATCTCTGCCTTCTGAACGCTGGGATTAAAGGTGTTTGCCACCACATCTGGCCTTTGTGGTTTTTAAAACTTACCTATTTTTTATTTTCAGTGTTATGAGTGCTTTGCCTGTATGCATGTAAGTGTTTTGCCTATGTGTATGTAAGTGCACTCATGGTTTTTTCATTTTATGATATACTTTTGTGTGAGATCACAAAATATTTTCCTCTAAAAGTTTTATAAATTTAATTTTTATATTAAGGTTTGTACTATATTTATATTTAACCATCAATTAAATTTTGTGTCTGCTGTGAGGTAAGGGTCAAAATTTAGTTTTTCAATATAGAAATCTCATTATTTGAACAATGTTTTGTTGAAAAGGTTTTGCTTTCCATGTTGAATTGCCTTGGTAACCGAGTACACAAATGAAATGAAATATGAAGTATGTAAGCAGAGCTATTTGTGTACTTGGTTTTATATATATGCATATATAGTAGCTCCAGTGGCCTGGAACTTGTAGACCAGGCTGGCTTCAGTCTCACAGAGATCCATGTGCCTCTGCCTCCTAAATGCTGGGTTTAAAGGTGTGTGCCTCCACTCCTGACTGGTTATATTCAACCTGCTACCATGTGGATTAGGGTAGATTATTTCTTGAAATTGAAGGGGTATGTCCTCCACATTTTTTGTTTTAAATATTCTTGGACCTTCATATGAACTCTGTATTTAACTTACCAATTTACAAAAAAGACTGTTGGTGTTTATATAAGATTTCAGTGACTATTTGGATAAATGTGGGGAGAGTTTTCTGATCCAGGAATAGTAGGCCTTTGTATTAATTTAGGTCTTTATTTCTCTCAGACATGCTTTGCAGTTTTAATATAGGGATCTTGAACGTTCTGGAGGGTTAAGTTTATTTTACACTTATAAGTTTATATAAGATTTCAGTGACTATTTGGATAAATGTGGGGAGAGTTTTCTGATCCAGGAATAGTAGGCCTTTGTATTAATTTAGGTCTTTATTTCTCCCAGACATGCTTTGCAGTTTTAATATAGGGATCTTGAACGTTCTGGAGGGTTAAGTTTATTTTACACATGAACTGCTTGTGTCATTTTGGCAGGACACTGGGTGGTAAATGTTTTAGTGTTTGAGTTATTCTCTTCAAGATTCAGATTTCATAAGAGTTTCTGTTGCTTAGCTTTTATGCTCACCAAATGTCAGGATGGAAAATGGTTAGGGATCATAACTGATAACCTTCCATAGGCTGTGCTCAGAAAGGCGTGGGAAGGATGCAAATCCATGGTGCACCACTATCTTTCTTATCTAGAGAATGGGGAGTTTATACCTAGGAGACAAAGCCATCAAGTAGCTATTGCTAGTGACTGGGTTAAAAGACTTACATTATCTCATTTAATCCTTATACTATACACTATATTGTATCCTATTTTGAGTAATTATAAACTACAAAATAAAGATCTCTTTACAAAAGAAAAGACTATATTATGTAGGGCTGGCAGAATTCCAAAGATATACCCCATTGTAGTCATGAGTAAAACAGTAATCCAGGGGCTGATATGAATTGACTTTACAAACCAAGGTTACCACCCAGTGACTTTCAAAGAGCATATATCCTGCATTATTGATGTACACCCAGTATAATCATATGAACCCTTCAAAACAGAAGAGAAGGAAGAAGTTATGATAGAAGAGAAAAGAAGAGGACCAACAAGGTAGATGAGGATGTCAGGGGAATGCAAGGTACGAGAATGACTCAATGTGCTATTGTTGGTTTTGTAAACAATGGAAGAAGATTAGGAAAAACCAGGAAATGAAGCATCTCTAGACAGTGAGGACAGTCCTGCTCTAATGCCTCCTGGCCACATGGAACAGAATTCTGAGAACATCAAAGATACTCTGGGAATATCTTCATAGTCTGCAGAAAGAAAGGCACTGTTTAAAGAGCCATAAGGTTGTGTGAAAATCACAGTTGCCAGACAGTGGTGGGTTGCCTCCTTACAGTTTGTTGACCAGGGAAATCTTCTAGCCCTCACAAACCATAAAGGCCATTACCCCTGCTTTTGATTTCATGCTAGAACTTGATGGTTAGACCCTATTGCTGAAGATACCACATGCTTTGTGTAGGACATGGAGAAATCCAGCTGGGGCTGTGACGGAAGCTCCCTCCCTGATGGCTGGCTTTTATAATTCCTGAAGACTCTATGAAGGTTGTTGGGTGAGAATTGTCCTGTTTGATTATGGTCTCTGTGTGATACTCTACTAATATACCACACAAGATGTGCCCACAGGAACAGAGTGGCATAATGGTTATGGCTACAACCAGCTGCTTTCTGATTGGATTTAAGGCTTGATCCACAGGAGGAAACTCACATTTGGTACTATAAGTAAAGATAAAAACTTGTGTCTGGAAAGATCATGGGCCCCAGATGGGAAGCCTCTTCTATTATACTGATGTATGGATGTGATATGCCTGTTATGTAGCCTTCTAAACATTTTTGTTCATGTGCATAGATTACTGCTGCTATCAGTCTGGGTCTTGAAGGGATACTCTTCTCTCACAATGAGTAACAATTTTATTGATGGAATATATTTGTTTTCCATAACAAATTACTACAGACTTCATGTTTTAAAGCAGTAGAAAGTTATTCTCTGGAGTTATAATTCTGGAGATAGGAGTCTCAAGTGAATGTGTTGGCAGAATCAGGCTCCTTTCAAACTCTCTGAAAGAGAATGCTTCTCTTGTATTCTGGTGTCCTAGGCATTCTTTAACCTGTAGATGTATGGCTCCAATATCTGCTTCTGTGTTTACATGATAGTGGCCTCTTAAGAGTTAGAAGGATACTTGTTGGATTTAGGGCCTATCCAATTGATCTAGCATGGCTTTCCTTTTGTTATCCTTATTTATATCCACAGAGATTATAATTACTGTCTTTCCAATAAGTTCATATTTGCAGATTCCAGGGGCTAGAATATATAGTCATATCTTTTTGAGGGCTACCATGCAAACTACTAGAGGTAGACAGTAAGCATCCCATCTTATGGATGAAGATTATTTTTGAGACAGGGTCTCTAGGTAGCCTGTGATGGCCTAGTATTTGCCTGGCTTGCCTCAAACTTATGGTAGTTCTCCTGACTCAGCTTTCCAAGTGCTGGGATTACAAGTATGTGCCACCATGCTTAGGTTGTGCTCACTCTTAACAGCCTTAGATGTAGGAACATGAGCAGATGTTTCATGTCATGGGACCAGGGAAAACCTGAATACCTTAGACACAAAATCACTGATGTTGACCTCTTTATCATTTTTTCTTTGCTCTTCAGAGAAAACTGGACATTTTAACAAGGACTTGTGTTAAAAATTTTGTGGCTTGGAGTGTGGCTCAGTGGTAGGGTGCCTGCCTATCAGGCAGAAGGCACTGGGGAAGTATATTAATTATTTTTCTCATTGCTGTGGCAAAATGCCTGACAAAAGCAATTTGAGACGGAAGTGTTTATTTCGGCTCCATGAGGAAGGCCTGGTTCTGGGAGCATGAAGCAGCCGGTCATGTGACATCAGCTGGGCAGCAGAAAGGCATGAGAACTGGTGCTCAGCTCACTTTCTCCTTTTCAAAAAATATTTTATTGTTTTTATTTTCTGTATGTGAATGAATAGCCTGCATGTGTATAAATGCACTCGTGTCATGCAATGCCTGCAGAGGTCAGAAGAGGGCGTTGGATTACCCTGGAACTTGAGTTCTGGATGGTTGTTAGCTGCCGTGTGGGTGCTGGGAATTGAACCTGGGTCCTCTGCAAGGGCAGCCAGTGCTCCTAACCACTGAGCCATCTCTTTAGCCCTTTATCTTTTTTTGATGTTTTGGTTGTTAACCTTAGCCTTTAACGACTGGACAATCTCTCTATCCTGGCTTTCTTCTTTTTTTTCATCCTGGAACATCAAGCCGTGGAAAGATGTTGATGATATTTAAGATAGGTCTTCTGACCTCAATTAAACCAGTCTAGAAACGTCCTCATAGACATTCCCAAAGGTATGTTTCTTAGGGGATTCTAGACGCTATCAGCTTAACAATGTAAACCATCACAGAGGGAAAGAAAAAACGAAGTGCAGTTAATCGTTAGAATGTCCATGACAGCTGTTTAGCTGGGGTTGGTATGTGAATGCTTGAGTTGACCTCTTGGTGGTCAGCTTGTGGACCTCTTGGTGAAAGTTGGTTTGATTTTGGGTTAAGAGCCCAGCTACAGGAAAAATGACTTTGAACTTCTCAGTCATTATTTGAGAGGTCAGTTTATAGTTCTTTTCCTTTTTGATCATTTTCCCAGGACCTACAGAGGCGTATAGAAGCTTCCTCAGACAAACAGTGGGATCATTCTTTGCTGGAGGAAGAAATCATCTGAATCCATTTTCTCTTGCCTGCATATAGGGAAATCAGATTGCAGAGTCCTGTGCTGACTGCTCTCAGTGGGATGGGAATTACAGCATGGATCTATATCTAGATTCAGAATTAGCAAAGTTGGTTTCTTACCTTTCTGAAAAAAAAAGTCTACTCCTTCCATGGAAACTCATTTGGCATGTTGGTTGTCAGCTATGAGTTGGTCCCACACTGATGTGTGAAATCTATGGTTTCATTTTCTTTTCAGTGTATTGTGTAATGTAATTCTCTCCCACTCTCAATTTTATGAAATAATGGGGCAGAAGACGTATCAAGGTTATTAAGTCCTTCTTTAGCCTTGTGGTACACTTAACTCTTAGTCTTCTTAACTCATCAAAGTGATTTAGCGGTGATTACACAGGTAATTCAGGCAAAATACCTATTCCCTTGCTCTCTCTATTTAGATCTGCTTGTGATTGCGTGTTTAATGAAAGGCAGAGAGTTTAACAATTCCATTAAACTTAACACCCTATAAAACACACAAGACATTGGTGGCATCAGTGCTGCTTGAATATTTAATAACAGGAACTAATGCTTTATGTCACTTCACAGTTTACAAAACACTTTCTACTTATTATCCTACTTAAGCTTTGTGAGTTGTGTGGTATCATATCCATTTTAAAGATAACTGGAGTAAGAGTAGTTAAGTATATAATTGACATCAATATGTATGGTGACAGAGGTGGTTAATACTGGAACTAGGCATTGGATCTAGTATTTCTTTTCTTTTATGTAGTGCAAATTCTTTTAATTTAGACATTGTTGTTCTGGCAGTTGAAAGCAAGGGCCATGAATTGATGATTTATTTCAAATGGAATTTAGAAGATGGTTTGGGACTCTAAGGACCATCTAATTGTATCATTTTATTTACCATGATTGAGATTAGAGATATGACTTGCATAGTCTTTTGGAAACTGCAGCCTTATTGTGGTCTGAACTTTCAAAGTAAGTGTTTTAGCCTCTTTGATAGAGATGAGGAAGTTTATGAGTTCAGAGGCTGAGACCAGCACTTGTGTGGGAGTTTGGAGCCTGATGTCCTGTTACTCAGTGTCATGCCCAAGTGGTATCTTACCCCTCCCAGTGAATTTCATGTGTCAGTTCCTTTTAGGATTTTCACAAGTCTGACTTCTGTAAAAATTTAAAAATGCTGACCAAATAACAAAGGTAGAAACTTATAGATTCTACAGATGAGCCAGAAATGTGAAGCTGAATAAACTGTGTTTCTCTTTGAACTGATGAAGAACCCCAAGAAAAACAATTCTAACAAAATTATATTATATATATAATAAATATGACCCATCATATTTGGCCCCAAGAAACTCTCATTGAAGTCTCCAATGTAGAAATAAAATGAGCCGTAGTTTCTGGCAACCACTTACAAATAACTAATAAATAGAAACAGACAAATAAGGAATCTGTCACGCAGAAATTATAAAATTTATAATGCAAAATTCCTGGGTCAAAGACAAAACTTAAAAATGTGTCTACAAATATTTAGAAAAACAGATGTTACAAGGAACTGTGGGGGTAAATGGGAAGAAGGAACTCAAGAGAGGGGCAACAATAGGAAACAGCTATTATCATGAGAAATGGGGAGGGAGGAAGGAGGTTGGACAGGGAGAAAAAGAGAAGAGATAAAGCTTAGGTGGCATGAAAAGCCAGAAGCAAATGTGTTAACTCAACCCCCCTTAAAAAATATACATACAACACCTGAACATGAGTGCATGTGTATCCCTGAAGGCTGTACAATAAGAAACACAAGTGAGACAGGAGAAAGCTCTCTCTGAGTTGTTGGTCAGGGTAGTCTAAGAGACTCCCCCGAAAACACAGGTTATGGCCACAGCCCTTGGCTGCCTCCCAGAACTTGAAGGCAAGACCCCACTGCTGCAGACAGGACATACTTCAAATACAGGACTTAGAACAATGGAGCTGGGTGTGACCTGAAGACTAACTGCCATAGTTCTAGAGGATACTATGCAAGCTTCTAAGGGAGAAAATCAGTCAATGGTCCAGCCCAGCCGTAATGCTTAATAACCACAATGACTGGCATAGAAAACTATCTATTGCTGCAGTAGTAGCAATTTTATCTAGTGGGTAATCAACAGCTATCTAATTGGACTTAGAGACCTCTCAATGGAAGGGAATTCATAGGTGGCTCTGTAAATATAGTCAAATACACATGGTGGGAGAGATCATAGACTCTATCTCTGTCATATCTCCAGGCAAATGAAATTTCTTACTGTATGCTCAATATGGATCCTTCTATTTACAAGACAGGTATACTGTATACACTCATCAAAGAAGCTTCTTTTTGCAACACATTGAGGCTATTACAGAGTTCCACAACTGATCACACACAGAGAATATATGTCTGAGAGATGCCCAGTCCTAGGCTACATATTTACAGTGGAACCTGTATACCTAAGGTTCATGCAGTGTAGCAGAACAGAGTGTAGAGAGAATACTAATATACCTCTCAACTCTCACCAGAGAAGCTTCCTTATACAACAAAGTGTGATGTACACAGAAGGTAACAACTGGCCAAGTTTTAGAGAATAAGAGACCGCAGAGTGTGTGTCGCTGGATAGGACTCCTATATTAAATATCACCCACCCGTGGTTCAGGGACCATTGTGGAAGAGGGGGCAGAAATATTGTACGAGCCAGTGTTGGTGCATGAACATAAGGAAACAGGCTTTCAGGCCTCTAAGAGCTTGCTCATATGCACTTGCAGCAATGGTGATAGCATGCACAGGACCCATGCAAACTCACTCAGACAAAAACAAGCCTAGAACTGGGGAAATGGGTAGCAGGCCCCAAGCCTAGCCTAGGAATTATTGGCAACTGATTACTCCCGGGTGGGGGAGAGTAGATCTTCTTTAAGGAAGTGACTAGAGATCAGTTGATTCGACTCCAGTGGATGAACTTTCACTGAGGCACATCTGAGTACAAATGTGTGACTAGATAGGACTTAAAATAGATGACAGAATGCATGAAATTCGGTGGTGGGGAATAGAGGGACTTTATTGGGGAGGGTGTCTAAATTTGATTAAGATCTATTGTATGAAATGAACAAAAACTCAATAAAATATACATTAAAAATATTTAGAAAATACAGATCTTAAAAAAGCCATCTATAAGAAAGGATAAGATGTGATCCAAATTGTGCTAAGCAGAAAATTAAATTTCCATATTAACAGATAAGAAAGAAAAAGATGAATTAGGTGTTCACTCAGGATGTTAAAATAGGGATAATTGAAAATCCAGTCTCAAACAAAACCAAAATATAATGAAAAAGGAACTCATTACTTTGCAGACTGAGTGATGAAATTAACAAAAAATAGTGCTGGACTTGAGAATGAACACCTGTGATACGAGCACTCAGGGGCTAGGGCAGGAGCAGAGTGAGTACCTGGCCAACCTTGGCCACATAGGAAGACCCTGACTCAGAAACAAAAAGAAATCTGGATGTAGTGACTTATGTTTGTAGTCCCAGCACTAGGCAGACCAAGGAAGGAGGGTTGTGAGTTCAAGGCCACCGTGGGCTACATAGTGAGTTTTGGTCTCAAAAAAAAAAAAGAGAGAGAAAACCCCAGCAAATTAAATTAAGCAAAAATGAATGTGACATAGTAATTATGTATGTAATTCATTAGGAAAAAGGAGAAAGGACTAATACTAGCAAGATGGTAGCCAGGGTGGTTTCAGCCCCTGTCTGCCCAGAGCAACAGCAATTTGGCAGTCATCCATGAACAAAAGTGCCTTGATGGGTAATTCGGGATTCAGATAGGGGGTTGCTGAAACTCTGACTTGTCGCCCAAGATGGAGGGCTGTTTTGACCTGTATCCCAGTTGCAGTCCTGACAGTCGCCTCATAGACTCATCTGTAGTCTCCTTTGGCTTTGATGTTATGCCAGATTTGGGAAGTTTTAGGTTATTTAGGTTCATATGCTTTCTGACATTTCTCTCTTCTTTTTGGAGACTTCCACAGTATATTATTGGTTCGCTTGTTTCTATACCCTTCCTCCATTGTTTTCTGTGACTCAAAAATTTCAAGTGATTGCTTCTTTGAGTTAATGATTCTTTCTTCTGCTTGATAAAGTCTGTTTAAACTCTTTATTATACTCAATGTTTCAGCTGGTATATTATTCAACTCCAGTATTTCTTTCTGGTTCAATTTTGGTGAATTTTTTATTATTAATTTTTTACTTAGCATACAGACCAATGAGTTTCATTGTGAAATTTTCATACATACATATAATTGCATGAAGAGTATGTCAATACATATGGATATGCAAGTACTTCTAAGACATGCTAATTTAGAATCCTTCAGCTACACCAAGGAATGACAAAGCTGCATTGTATAGTAGTTCTATTTTTAGTTTTGGAGGAACTTACACACCGACTTACATGAGTGAGTCTTCTTCTTTCCCCACATGTGCCCCAGAGTTTGTTGTCATTTGTTTTCTTGATTAACACTATTGTGAAAGAGATGAAATGGGATTCCATTGTAGGTTTTGCTGTTGTTTTTGAGATGGGTTCTCATTATGTAGCCCTGGTCTGGAACTTACTATGTAGACCAGGCTGGCTTCAAACTCACAGAGATCCACCTGCCTCTGCCTCCTGAGGGCTGGGATTAAAGACATGCATTCCATGACTGCCTTCCCACCGTCCCCAGTATAGTTTTTATTTGCTGTTTTCTGACAGCTGGAGGATGTTGAACACTTTAAAAATATTTATTGGCCATTTGTACTTCTTCCTTTGAGATCTGTCTGTTCATTCATTAGCCCATTTATTGATTAGATGATTTGTGTGTTTTGAGTGATGAATTTCTGGAGTTCTTTATAAATTCTAGGTATGAATTCCTTGTTTGATACGTAATTAGCAAAGTTTTTCTTATGTCTTACAGGCTGTATCTTCATTCTGCTAATTGTTTTCTTTTGTTTTGTGGATTTTTAAAAATTCCATGTAATTTCATTTGTCAGTCTTTGGGATTATTTCCTATACTGCTGGAGTCCTTTTCAGAAAGTCCTTGACTGTGCTTATATCTTGAAATATTTCTCCTATGTTTTCCTCTGGCAGTTCAGTTTCAGGTCTTATATTAAGGTCTTGATCCATTTTGAATTGCTTTTTGTGCAAGGTGAGAGGAATGAATCTAGTTTCAGTCTTCTTTACGTGAATATTCACATTCCATTGGCTTTCGTTGCTTACAGTATCATTTGTTGAAAAGGCTATCATTTTTCCAGTGTATGTTTTGTTGTCAAGGACTAGGTGGCTGAGGCTGTGTCATTTATTTCTGGGTCCTCTATTCCACTGGTCTCTGTTTCTGTTTTTGTATCATTACCATGCTGGTTTTGTCACTGTGGCTCTTTACTATTATTTGAGATAAAGTTTTGTGATTCCTCCAGCATTGCTATTTCTGGCTCTTTGGTGTTTCCATGTGGATTTTAGGACTGCTTTTACTGCATGTGGATTTTCCCCAACTTATTTTGTTTTTGTATTAATTTTCTGACTTCTTAATTTATTTCAATGTGTAGCCTTGTAGCTCATTGAGCTGCCAGGCCACTTGGATCTCCATTTCTTTGGGGTTGTTTACTAGAAATTTGTTACAGCCTTTTGTACTGTCATGTTTCCTTGACTTTTATATTTGTTATATTCTTACATTGTGTCTGCTTATTTGAATGTATAATCAGTTCTTCAAGGTTTTATGGATTGACTTCCATAAGGAAAGGCCTCAGCTCCAGGGGAAAGGTGTCGGGTGCTGACTCGAGGTATGTGCTGGGGTGATTTTGGCACCAGAGCTAGTGGTGTGGGGCTTCAAGTATGGGGCTAATCAGTAGTTCCAGTTCTAGGTGAGTGTGCTGGCTTAGGAACTGGGAGTTCGTGACACTGGCAACTGCATGGCTCTTGGTAGCAAAAGATATAAGGGATCCATGGTGGTTGCAAAGGTGTTTGGACTCGTGAGTTCTCAGCAGCACTTATGGGTCCAACAGAAAACATACCTGGGTAGATTGGGGCAGAAGCAGTGTTATTCACAGGAGTGCTGCATGTGTGTGTATGACTCCAGGGGCCAGGGCTGGTGGTATGCATGTGGCAGTGGTGGGGCTGTTGCAAGGGGTGGGGATCAGGTCTAGTTAACAGCATTTAGTGGCCTCACTAAGTACTGGGGATATAGCACCCTAAGCACACTGGGTCAGCTCCAGTGGCAGAGGGAGTTGGTGACTTGGGAAACTGTTCAGGAAGGCAAAAACCCCACAAGACTTTCAGTGGTAATTGCTCTAGGTCTGCAGCAGCTGTGTTAGCTGATGATTTCTTCAGTAAGAGCGGCATGAGCCTGCTTTGGAGCAGGCTGCAGGGTTCCATGATGGTGACCTCTGCAGAGTCCTTGATAGTAAACCACCTCTCTCTCTCTCTCTCTCTCTCTCTCTCTCTCTCTCTCTCTCTGTCTCTATCTCTCTGTCTGTCTGTTTGCTGTGGTTGCAAGGCTGTGGAGGTCCTCAGTGGTAAAGGGTTCTGGGTTCATAATGGAGCAAGCCACTGAGAGCCACAGTAGTACTTGCTATGTGGTCCATGTTGATATCTGCTCCCCCTTCCCTTGTTCTCACGCATCTGAACTATGCTAGTCTCTGCAGCCATTTGGGTAGTGTGAAACCAGGGCAGGGCAGTGTCCCAAGGCCTAGGAAAGACAGGCACCTGTCTTTCCCTCCATTCCCTTTAGAGGAGCGTGTGGGTCAGGAAAACCCTGTATTCTGCTAAGCTCTTCTGGCCTCAAGGATTGGATGATGTAGGCAAAAGCAAACTGCTCTTCCCACTGTTTGATTTGCTTTGTTTTGTGGTGCTGGGGTTCAAACCCAGGACCTATTGCTTGCTAGATAAACTTGTTAGCACTGAGGCACAGCCCCAGCCCCATCTCCCCATTCTTTCTCTGCGCTCATTTAAAATGTTCGCCCTGCTGTGTTGTTGCATCGTCTTAACTGGACTTTTGAGCTCTCTGAGAACTGCTTTTTGTTTATGGAGAAATAATTTCTTTTTAACGAGAGGGTGGTGTGTCCTACTCTTCATCTTGCCAATGTTAGCTGCTCCTGCTGCCAGATGCAGAATTTTAATTTTGGACAAGAAAAACATTATTGTTTGAGAGGAGTTATTTTAAATCTGAGAGCAGGTACAGTGGATGCCTTGAAATCATATGCTTGTTCATAATTCAGTGCTATGTGTTTAATTAATGAGATCATTTCCTAAAGTGAGAACAAAGGGTTTATTTAACTTCTGTGACAATGTTGGATCTCCTTCACATTTCCTCCTAGGAAGGTAATTCTGGGAAAATGGGGTGTGACATTTGACACTTGTTTGAATTGGGAAAGTGCTTACTGAGGTTATTTAAGTGGCAGATGAAACCTAGAAACACATTGAATTGGGTAGAGGTATGTCTCAAGGAGCGTCTTCATTTTAAAGATCTAGATTTGAATTTATCCAGTTGGGAAGAACAAGTTTTTTGAATGGCTGAGTAACTTTTTTTGCAGCTGCACCACCCACTGCTGTACTGATCATACAGTAAAGCACTTTGTTTATTTAGCAAACATTTACTGAACACAGACACTATGGGAGTCACTGAGGGTCGAGCAGAGAGCTTATTTGACATTGTAAACATATCACAGCAGTAACTAGGAATTTGCTAGTATTCTAATGCCAATAAAGAGCTACAAGGTGTGATGAAAGTGTCTAATGAAGTCATGGAGGTCATGAGGATTTTCCTGAGGAGCTGTGTTTGAGTTTTCTTTGAGTCAGGATCTCATAGGACAGCCCGGGCTGGCCTCAGACTTGCAGTCCTCCTTCTTCAGTCTTCTGAGGTTTGGAACTGAGGCATGTTGCACCATAACCAGCTTGAGCTGAGGAACCACCCTTTTCTCAGCAAGGGAGAGGTAGTCATGTCAGAAAGAGCAGCATGTTCAGAGGCCTTGTAGTAGGAGTGAAAAGTAAGAATGGTGGGAAACTGAGTGTGGCTGGAGCGAAGAACACAGGGATGTGCATAAAGTGAGGGGCGATATTTGGAGATGGACTTAAACCCTCTATATATTTCATCTATCCACGAGTGAATATTAAACACGATCGATCGCTATGTTTAGATCAAAGAGAAAAGTCATGGAGAGTGAAAGATTGATAGTATCAAATGCATGCTTAGAAAAGATTTCTGTTTTTGCAGTATGAAGATCCAATGGAAGGGATTAGCTAGTTGGTGTGGGCCAACTGTACCACATAGAAAGGTCTAAGATTTCTGTTTTTATTGTGATTTTGAATAACTACAATAAAATATATCTACTGTTTTGTAGTAGAACTCATCCTTGAAACAAAATCTCCATTTTCATAAAACATGTTATTGACTGCTCTAACTCGGGTGGGATAGAGGCAGCAAACAGAATCCACCTCAGATGATAAATTTTATATGTTCACTTTTTAAAGGCCATGGTGCCCAGATATTTGATCTACATAATTTTGTTTATTTCTTGAAGGTGTTTTGGGTGAGATCAGCTTTTTAATTGATAGATTTTGAGTAAATCAGATTGCCCTACACAATGATGATAGTTGTTTTAGTTTTCTGTTTGCTATGAGAAAACGTTGACTAAAACTAACTTGGGGAGGAAAGGGTTTATTTGACTCACAGGTCATCACTGAGGAAAGCCAAGGTGGGAGCTCAAAGCAGGAACTGAAGCCATGGAGGAGCATGGCTTACTGGCTTGCTTCTCTGACTTGCTCAACTACCTTCCTTACATAGCCCAGTCCACCTGCCAGGATGGCACTGTCCACAATGAACTGGCTGGGCCCTCCTACATCAATTTGGAATGAAGAAAATGCTGACAGCCACAGATACAGGCCAGTTTGATCTAGGAAATTCTGGAGTTGAGGTTTCCTCTTCACAGGTAATTCTAGTTTGTATCAGGTTGACAAAAATTAACCAGAACAATAGGCTTTATCCAGTCAGTTGATGGTCTACACTGTATAGAAGAAGAATGACCTCTCTCGAGTCAGAGGGAACTCTGCAACATATGCCTTTGGTCTCGGACATGTTATCTCCTCTTTGGATCCTCAGCCTGCCAGGAGATCTTCAACTTGTCAACCTCTGTAATCTCAGACGAACAAATTCCATAAACTCTTTCTCTCTTTTTCTCTGTCTCCCTCTCTCTTTCCCTCCCTTCCTTTCTCCTCTTTCCTTCTCTCTTCACCTTGTTCCCCCTCCTCTTCCTTCTCTTTCTCTCTGACATATGTTCTTTCCTCATTCTGCTTCAACAGGGAGCGCCACCCATTCTGTAGAGGCCAATTTGAAATCTACTGGTTTAAGTCCTTGAGAGGGATTGCTGAAACAGGGGAGGGAAATTCCCTGGGAATGAGTGGGAGCGCTAGTTCCTCTCTTGGAGCTGGCCTCTCTCGTTGGTACCCTTCCTAGCCTTAAAGCAAAATAAAGAATGAGTATTGAAAAACATATAAGTCAGTTTACTCCTACTTTTCACTTTTAATCTGAGCATGGAATTATGCAACAAAGCTCAGGTAAGGATGAACAGAGGAGACTGACCCTTTGGAATATTGATGCCACTTATCACCTTCCTGTGCTGCAAAGAACAAGAGTGAATGCCTCATCTTTGATATCTGAGGAGCATTAAACTAAGCTTTCTTATCCAAGTATCTTACTGATATTTTCTTGTGCTTTCAGATGTTTTGGATGCTACCTTAAAGACTGTTGTAGAAAATGTCATTTTAAAATATAAATTTGGTGGTGATTGTTGTGACAGAATGGAAAGCATCATGTACCTGGAGTCAGAATCAGGCTTTAGCTCTGTGGGTCAAACTAGTTGAGTGACTTTGAACAAATAGATTTTATGTCAGTGAGTTTGTTTCTGCAGCTGTGAAATGGAGATGGTAACGGTACAAGGGATTGTCATCGGTATTGATAGATCATGTGTGTATAAAACTTGACTCATTCTGAAGCTTTATCTGGATGAAGACAATGGGGTCTACTCATTAGAAGCTTCTTAGGGGGCTGGAGAGATGACTCAGTGATTAAGAGCAGTGGCTATTCCTGCAGAAAATGTGGCTTTGGTTTCCGGCACCTACATGGTGGTTCACAACTGGCTGTAACTCCAGTTCCAGGCTATCCAATGCCCTCTTCTGGCCTCTGCAGGCGCTGAATGCTTGTAGTGCACATATATACATGCAGGCAAACACTCAAACATAAAATAAAAATAAATAAATCTTGAAAAAAAGAGATCTTACCTGGAGGCATGGGACATAGAAGAGGTGAATCACAAAGGTGAAAACAAATGCATAGAGACTTTGCTGCTCAGGCAAGACAGTACCCAGGGTGTGGCAGATGTGAGAGCAGATAGTGGGCAAAAGAGAAAATTCTAGGTTACCGGTAAGAGGATAGAAGTATTCTAAAAATTAATCTGCTTTTACTGTTTTGCAGATAACTGGCCATGGTTTAGTTATTTGCAAGGGGCCACCTAGAAGTAGAGGGCTGGGTAGGATGAGAGTGAACACATCCAGGATCATTGATTTTTATGGGGTGAAGAAGGCCTTAGGATGGGTAGGTCTTGAGGTCCTGCCGTTTCCCAAACTTTGAAAGACTGACCAAGAAACATCAGTCAGGCATTCTATCTGTTTCTCTGTGCTGCCTGAGGGAGAGAAGAGAGATGGAACTTCTGTTCTTCCCAGGCTTGCACTGGTCCTCGAACAAGCCTCCTTTGTGCTTTTATAGAATGTGTGCTGGACTTGAGCTCAGAAATATCAGCATTGGTACCACTTAATGATTTAAAGGGGATTTTTGCTTTTCAGGGATCTGGCAGGCAGGCTGTGACCAGGCTTGAGATACTTGGGCCTGGATTAGATCATGATTATTATGAGTATGAGTTCTAAGTATGAGATGGAGTGACCTCTTCAAGATCACACTGCATGCTTGGGAGAAGCCTCGATCGGAGTTACTATATTGTATCTGAGTGGTCAAAGGATTCTAGCAGTGGATCCATCAAATCCCAGGATCCCATGCTTTATGAATGCTGTTGTGCTGCCAACCCATGGCCGACCCAATCATGCTTTTCAATATTATGAATGCTGTTGTGCTGCCAACCCAATCATGCTTTTCAATATTATCAACAATGGTGAGTCTTTAGGTCACATTTCTTTGTATAGACAAAGGTCCTGATGGTAAAATATCTTCATGCTTTGAGAATGAGAGAGAAAGGACTTGGTTATAAGGGACTATGTTTTCACAAACTTCCAGGATTCATGTGCCAGGGTGGTGACTTCTTAAAGGCCATGGTGGCAGGTCCATTGATACAGAGAAGTTTAATGATGGGAAGTCATCCTAAAGCATACATGTCCAGGCATCTTGCTCATGGCAAAGCCAAATAGAAACAGTTGTTAGTTTTTCACCTGCACAAACAAAACTAGAGACTGGAAGGCAAGCACAGGGTCTTGAGAAGATGAAAGAAGGCATGAAGATAAAGAAACCCTGGAGCATTTTGGGTCCAGGAATGGCAAGGCCAGCAAGATCAACATTGCCAGCAGTGAATGACTAATACATGTCCCTCTTGTCTTCTCACCAGACTAGACAGGTCAGGTCCTTCAGTAGCTCAGAAGAGTCCCACACCACCTACTTGCAGCATCCTGTAATCTTTGTGCTTTCCCTGAAGTTCTTTGACTTCCATATGTATCTTATGACTCTGAAGTCTAACTGAGTTGCAGAGTGAAGCTTATGATTTCAAATAAAGCTAAAAAGCACAATAAAACAGCACTCCCACTTTCCCAAGGTCTGATCATAGGTAAGTTTCTCAGACTGTAGCTGCTTCAGTTTCCTTTTCTATACAGTGAGTATGCTGACTTACCCTCTCTCATAGAGGAATGTTAGAACTCTGATATACTGTAAGTGTTTAGGAATGGTGCCTGGCTTACAAGAAGTGCTACTTGGCTATACAGAGAAGACTGCCTCACAGTGAGAAAATGTGAAGTAGCAGACCTCTGGTGAAGCATTTTAGGAACAGACACTGAGTGTACAGTAGATCTTTTTTAACACCTAATGGCAACAGTGCTAATGGCTTAGCTTAATGCTTAATGCTGCTCTTTGGGTCTCAGCTCACACGTCATCTCCTCTCCTCTGTCATGCTTGCTTATTGATGGCTTTTATTCACCTTCTGCCCATTTATGTTATATCCTATCACCCTATTTCCACTGTAGCACTTACCACAAACTGCAATTCTCTATATTAATAATTTACTTGTCTATTTACTGACTCAATGCATACCTTATCACCAGAATGTCACTTTTGTGAGGACATAGACCCTCCTGTCCTTTTATCTTTGAGATTCTAATGCATAGCATGATTCCTAATAAATAGATGCCCAATAACTGGTCTGATGTGTGTGTATGTGTGTGTGTGTGTGTGTGTGTGTGTTCATGTGTGTGTGTGTACTACACAGAAGGAAACTTCTGACTTATCTAGAAACTCATGGGAGAGGGAGCAGAACTAGAGTAGAACTCAAAATTTAGGCCTTTTGCTTTGTTGATTACCTCTCTGTGATTCTCCTGATTGGGTTATTTTATCAGCATATTATTTCATTACCTTCTAGCCATTGATTAAGAGCTGGATATGGTGGCTCATGTCTGTAATTCTAGCACTTGGGAGGTAGAGGCAGGTGGATCAGGAGTTCAGGGCCGTCCTCTGCTACATGTGCATTCCAGACCAACCTGGGCTACATGAGACCCTGCCTCCTAACAGAACAGCACAGAACAAAACCAAACCAAACAGTCCCAATTAATTATTCTTGTGCATTCTACATTGTACAGAAACAGCAGCCATTTCCTTAGTCACTGGCTAAACAGAAACATTCACTCTCGGCCACATATGGACTATTTCTGTATCTGTATTATTTTTTCTGATAGATGAAAAGGGTCAAGGCTACAAGTGCTAGACAGTTCTATTTGTGACTGCCTCATCTTCTATTCCAGGCTTTATTTGTAAACACCACCATTCTTTTCACCTTCTAATTATAAACCAATTAAGGCAGAGCATCTAAGCATGATGCAGAGGGCACAGCAGATCACCAGAACACAGACTTGTTCTGCTGAAGAGAGATTGCACCAGCACTTGTGATATAAAAGGAACAGAAACAATAAATTGCAACACTGCCTTGAAATTAAAGTTTCCATTTGGAAACTAGAGATGATGGAAACGAGGAAAGCCGCTGTCATGCAATTACAAGGTGACAAAATTTGTGGTCATTTCATCGATACTGGACTCAGTTTGCCATTTATTCATTCATTTATTTATATTTGGGTGTAATGTAATGTGAGTTTCAGGTGTTCATATATATGTGCAGGTGCATACAGAGGTCACATCAGGTGTCTTTCTCAATTGCTCTCCAACTTATTTCTTAAAATAATATTTTCTGTTTTTCTTTGAAAATTTCATACATGCATGCAATGTATTTTGATGATATTTAAAAAATAGTTTATTATTTTTATTTTATGTGTATGAGTATATTGTCTGCACATATATAAGTACACTTATACCATGCAATGCCGGCAGAGATCAGACAACATTGGATCCCCTGGAACTGGAGTTATAAGTGGTTGTTAGCCACCATGTGGGTGCTGGGAATCGAACCTGGGTCTTCTGCAAGAGCAGTCATTGCTCTTAACCGCTGAGCCATCTCTCCAGCTCATATTTTGATCATATTGCAACCCCTACTACTTCTCTTCAACTTCCCCCAGAACTCCCCCACAAGTCTCCCTTTATATTCTCTTTATATCATTATTCTTCATGTTCTCTTTATATTATTATTATTAGCCTGAGTCCAGTTACTATTCACCATATGTGCATGGGTGTGGGGCCATCCACTGGGGCATGAGTAATCTACCAGAAGTTACTTCTCCTAAAGAAAAGTGACTCTCCTTCCCTCAGCAGCCATCACCTGCCAATAACTCCTCAACTAGGAATGGGGCCTCGGGAAGCCCCTCTCCCATCCATGCTGGAATTTTGACTAGCTTGATTTTATGCAGGTCTTGGGCAGATAACTACAACTTATATAAACTGATGTGTGCAACATCCGTGTCATATTCAGAAGACAGATTTCAAAACTCTCCTCCTCATTCTTCCACTCTTACATTCTCATCTTATTTTTTGAGACATGATCTCTCACATAACCTGGAGCTCACTTGTTTGACTGAACTGGCTGGCCAACAAGACCCAAGGATCCTCTTGTCTGTCTTCCAGTACGTGACTTCTATCATGTGGGTGCTGAGGATCTGAACCTAGGCCCTCATGCTTTGTGTTGCAAGTATTACACTGACCAAGCCATTCCTCTGGATCCTACTTGCCATTTAATTCAGAATTTGGGGATCTCTGAGTGCATGGACTATGTCTTGGGCTTTGAGGAGGGACTTTTTGTTGGTGTTCTGATTAGTTGAAGCTCTCTGGTCTTCACTCTGTGGGATGCTGAGAAGGTTTGCCTGGTAAAATGAGATCGTGTCCACTTCAGAGAGAATAGCAAAGCATCAGTGAAGCTGGAATAATCATTCTGTCTGAGACCTGAACAGTAGTAGCAGATAGAGCATCCAGTTAGAGAAGTTTTTAGAGATAGTTGAATGGGGGAAGCTGAAAAAGGACAAGGTAAAAGTAGTAATGAACCTGCACTGAGGAACATTTGGGGACACTAACTTGACACAACAGACCTTAACACAGATGAAAGAATGTATGGATTCCAGTTGAGAGGGCTATGGGAAGGGTGCCCGTGGGAAAGGGCGTATAAAGATGATTAAGATTGACTGAGATATTCTGTATGAAACATACAATTCAATAAAAATAAAAATAATAAAAAATAAAGGGCAGCTATGACAACTAGGAGACTTGGTGTCTAATCTGAGCCGTTACTTATCAGGGTCTTAGGCCACCTGTCCGTCTGTCTATCCGTCCCTTCCTTCCTTTCTTCTCCCTCCCTCCCTCCCTCCCTCCCTCCCTCCCTCCCTCCCTCCCTCCCTCCCTCCCTCCCTCCCTCCCTCCTTCCCTCCTTCCCTCTCTCCTTCCCTCCCTCTCTCCCTCCCTCCCTTCCTCCTTCCTTTAATTAGTTGTCCAGGATGTGCTAATTCTTCCTGAATTAGTTCTCTAGGTGTTGAAAGTACAGGTATGAACCATTGCACTCTCCCTGTTTCAATATGTGAATAATTTTCATATTTAAATCAGGTTAAACATATTTATTTTATTTTTGTATGTTTTTATTGAATTTTTGTTAAACATATTTATCTCATCAAACATTTATCTTTCCTTTATGGTGAAAGCTTCTAAAATCCTTTTAGCTTTTTTTGGAATGTATCATAGCGGCACATGATCACCAAACTGCAGCAACACACCAGGCTCCTTGGTCCCATCTAACTTACTGCCCATTGACCTACCTTTCCCATTCCTCCTGACCTCTGCTTTCCTTAGCCTTTGCTAAGTAGCTGTGCCCCACCACTCTCAACTTCGAGAGGCTTTTTAGATAGCACCTATGAGTGGAGTCTAAAGACAAGTGCCTCATTGTGTTTGTGCCTGACTTATTTTTACTTAACACAGTGATCTCCAGTTATGTCTGTGTTGCCACAAATGTCAGGATTTAGTTCTTTTTTATATCTGGATAATGCTGCATTGTGTGCTTGCACATAGATTCATCTATTGATGGACACTTGGGTCATTCTTATTTATTGGATATTTGAAAAGTGCTGCAATCAACATGGGTGTATACATATCTCTTTGACATCCTGATTTCATTTCCTTTGGCTGGGTACCTAAGAGGGCTTTGCTGGATGATATGGTAGTTCTTTTTCATTTTTTGATGGATCACCATACATTCTTCATAAAGGCTGTGCTAGTTTACATTCTTAACAGTGATAAAAGGGTTTCCCTCTCTCCACAGCCTGGCAGCACTTGTTATTATTTGCCTTTTGGTAAGAGCTGTTCTTTCTGAGATGAGGGGTTATGTTTTGTGGTTTTGGTTTACATCTGCCTGATGATTAGTAATGAGCATTTTTTTCCATATATTTGTTGGCCATTTGTATAGCTTTTTTGAGAAACATCCATGTAAATATTACCTATTTTAAAATGCAGTTATCTTTTGGCTATTGAGTTTCTGGAGTTAGTTGCCTGCTTGTCAGATATAGTTTACAAATATTTTCTCTATCTTTATAGGCTGTCTTTTTACTATGATGATTGATTGTTTATAGAAGATTGATTGTATAATCCCATTTGTCTACGTTTACTTTTGTTTCCAGTGCCTTTGGGGTCTTGCCTCCCACATCCTTGTCTTTCCTAATTTCCTGGAGTGATTCTACTGTGTTTTTTTTCTAGGTATTTCATAGTGTCAGGTCTTACATTTAAATTCTGGATCCCCTTTGAATTGGTTTCTTATAACTGGCGAGAGATGAGCCTGCTGACATTCTTCTGCGTTTGGACATCCAGTTTCCCCAGCATCATTTGACCAAAAGACTGTCCTTTCTCTGCTGTACAGTTTTAGCATCCTTGTCATGTGGTGATTTACTTCTAGGCTCTATTCTATTCTGTTTGTCTTTGTGTCTGTTCTAGTCCAATGGCAAGCTGTCTTGATTACTACTTGAACATTTTGAAGTCAGTGTATTTTAATACCCCCTATTTTTTTGCTACTTAGGAAATCATTAGCCAGGTGTGCATGTGTGTGTGTGTGTGTGTGTGTGTGTGTGTGTGTGTGTGCTCCTGTGTAAATTTTAGAATTGTTCTTTCTAGGTCTGTGAAGAATGTCACTGGTATTCTGATAGGGATTATATTGAATTTGTTGATTGCTCTGAGTTGTATGGACGTTCTGATAATATTGATTCTGTGAAAAACAATGACTCCTACATCATAATAAGAGTCCTGGAGATTCAGAGGAGCAAAAGTGAGGCATTTTATTTTATGACCTTGCAAAGCCTAGAATGACAGGTATGCCAATTGAGTCCTAAGAACAGTTTTTAACCCTAATGCATGACTCTTCCTTCTTTCCTTTCACTGAGAAATCAGGAAGGCACTGTCTTTTACATCATCTGGGTCTTCTCTTTCCTTCTATTTCTGTGTTTGTCTTTTCTCAACGAAAACCCGTGTGTGGGTTTATGTCTCTGTTTTATATCCTGTTTATTTTTTATATTTATTTATCATTTTTATTTTATGTGTATGAGTGTATTGCTTGCATGTGTATAAGTGCACCCACATCCTACAATGTCCACAGAGATCAGAAGAGGGTGTCAGATTCCCCTGGAACTGGATTTATGGGTGGTTGTTGTCTGCTATGTGCGTGTTGGTGAATCTAACCCAGGTCCTCTGCAAGAGCAGTTAGTGTTCTTAACCACTGAGCCATCTCTCCATCCCGCATCCTGTTTATTTTGAAGCTTGTCAGATATATGAACTTGTAGGCAAGCTTATCTGTTAGTAATTTTCTACCATAAACTTCAAGTTTGTGTGTGTGTGTGTGTGTGTGTGTGTGTGTGTGTGTGTATTAGCTTAACAGAGTTTGGCTGGTGGTCGGAAGAGCTACACTAGCAGAATTTGGGGGGCGATAGCTAGACTAGAAGAGCTTGGTTGGGGCTCCTGCTAATTTAGCAGGCTACTAGCTCCTAGGGGACCAGGGTTTCTAGTTCATCTATAATTGGACCTCAGCTGACTTAAGATATTTTAATGTGATTGAATGATCAGATTTTAATTCTTACAGCTCCTCCAGTCCTGTGAACATGGGCTTCTCCCCACATTACTGTGCTGTGGCTTCTTCAGTTTATTTCACCCATGTATTGTAACTTTTCCTAGTAAAGCTCTTTTGTCTCTTTGATTAAATTTATTCCTACTACTTTTGAAGCAACTATAAGTGTGATTGCTTTTTTTTGTTTCTATTTGGATCCTTTGTAATTGGCGCATGTTGATGCTGCTGATTGTTGTGTGTTTTAAAGCAGGTCTTACTTGATTTGAAATGTCTTTAAGTTGAGAAGGTGAAGGTAGGGATCGATGTTGGACTTTACTGACTGTCTTTGTATTTACTATCAAGTAGACTAACAAGGGCCACTTTTCATCATTTATATTGACAGTTGGTGACCCTTAGAACATGACATCAGCTTCAAATATATTCATGCAGTTAAACTGGAAATTTCCAGGCAATTCATTCCCACTTCTTAGTACTGTGGGTCCCTTTATTGGGTAGTTCATATTCCACGACCAATAACCCAACCAACAAACAGTGAATTGTAAAGAAAATAGGTCTGTGTTGGTTCAAGGTTGAGAAGCTGTGTCAGTTTATGGCTGTCCTTATGGTAGACTACTGAGGCAGTGCTGGGCATTGTACGCCAAGAGACCATTAAGAATAAATAAAATCCATAACCAGTTTCAGGGGCTCCAATAGTCTCTTCTGGCCTCTAGGGGCAATGCATGCATGTGGTGCATATACACATATGCAGGCAAAACACCATACACATAAAATAAAAATAAATAACATCTTTAATAAAAGAGATAGGGAATGTGTACATACGGTGTGTGTTCTGTTCTCATCAAAGCAAGAAGATTTAGTTATAGGGGCTCTACCCTAATGATCATACCTAATCCTGATTGCCTCTTCAAAGCCCTACCTATATTTAAAGAAATATCATAGTCAGGTTATTTCTAACCTCTTAATGTCTTACAATGGGAATTGAACTCAAGTTCTAAAGTTTTAGAAGACACAGTTAAAGCATATTTTAACCATATAAGATTGTGAATGAAAATTTCTACCAAATTTAGTTGTTTGGGGCTTAAATGAAAACTATGATGTCAAAGAGCTTGTGGATCTTATTTACTATTGTCTTTTCTACCTGGAAAACAGTAGACAATTATTTATTTATTAATTTAATAAGTCAATAATGATTCATAATAGGCTTATAGAAAAAGTGAGGATTTGGAATCCTTTTAATTTAATTTTAACCTATCAGTTCCTTTCTATTACAGTTGTTAAAAAGTTCCTGAGAAGCTAAGTATGGTGGCTCATGTCTATAATCCCATCACTTGGAAAGATGAGGCAAGAGGATGACCATGAGTGTGAGGCCTGTTTGGACTGCATAGAGAGTTCCAGACCAGCCTGGGCTACAAAGTGAGACTCTGTCTTAAAAAAACAAAAACAAAGAAATATCTTGAGAGTGTCTTGGCAACCCAGAAAATTCTCATATTTCTGAGGGAGATAATCAGTGCAGGGAGATTCCTTTTGTGATGAGATTAAATCATTTAATTTTATTAAATCATGTGGAAGTTGCTACGTGTAGGTTGAAAATTAAGATGAATGTAGGAATATCACTAGTGTTTCCTGGTTGTCTTTTTTCCATCATCAACTATCCCTTCCTTTTACTTCTGGAACCTTCCCCAGAATGCCAGGTTTTCCTCTAGGCTTCCCTTAGGCATTTCTTAACTATGGCCTGGCTTGTGTTGTAGGATAGTTTCCCTTCCTTTTAAAGTTTCACTTAGCACCGTTCTCTTACCCATGTTTAGAGAAAGGTGGTCCTTCAGAGATGTCTATGTGATCCTTTTATAGATGAACAGAGAATAAACAAATCCACAGTGAACAGTACTAATATTTGGTACCATCCAGCATGTGCCTAGGAAGGATTAGGATGCTTTGGAGGCACAAGGCAAAAGGCAAAGAGTTCCCATCCTTAAAGCTTCTTAAAATTCAGTTAGGGATTGAATACACAACACACATAAATCACAAGTCTAGAGCCATAAAAAACCAATTAAAATAGAGTGTTAGGTGCGTGGAATATAGGCAATTTAGTTTTTCTGGCATTCAGCGGAATCAGACAGTTAAAGATGATATCTTGTTTTCCAAAGTGACTTTAATATACCTTTTAAAAACCAGTATAAGCACAGTCACATTATAGAAACAGACACTCTCAAACCAAATAGCTGGCTAGTCAGTTCCATGTCTATGTTAAATTTATAAATTATGTGTTATTTGTGACCCTTTGTCCATGAGTAGTTCTAGCCTTGACTTCGTGTGATGACAAAGATGTAGATGTTTTTAGTTCTGATTACCTGGGGTTTTGTTGCTTTGGTGAGTGCATTCAGATTTCTGATGATCTGACTGAACACCATCACTGTGGAATTCCCGATACTCCCAGTCAATAATATTATAAAATTATTTACTGTTTGGTGTAACTAAATCACCACACACATGTGAATTTTACGAATTTATATGAGTGCCTCTTGTTTTCTTGTAACTATTTCACATGAATTTAGTGACGACTATGCACCCATTGCTAGTGTATATGGTGAGAATATAGTAGGAAGAATAAATCTTGCGGTGTGTATAAATATGCATATGTACACACACACACACACACACACACACACCTTCCTAGGGCTAACATTCTTTTTGGAGGAACACACAAAAATTAATAAACATAATAAGTAGTACAGAATGGTAGAGAGTGTTAAGGGATGTGGGAAGATAGGGGAGATGAAGAGGATCAGAAGTACCCATAGGGTGCCTTGGTATTTTACACAAAATGGTTGAGGTGGACCTTCGGGACAAGGTGATGTTTGATCATTACTGGTACATAAGACATAGCTGGTGACTATCGCTCTAGGCAGGAAGGATGGCTAGTGCAAAGAGCTTGAAGTGGGAAGATGTCAGAGGTGTGAAGAAGTTTGTTGCTATGAAGAGGGAGATGTGCAAGGAATGAATCAGGTTTCAGAAGGAGCTTATATTCATCTAAGTGTCAGAGTAAATTCTTTTCAACCTAAAATATGAACATTTATTGATAGACCATTGATAGAACATTCATTAATAGATAAAAGTAACACATTTAGCCTCTTCTTTGTGAATCATTGAGATGGATTAGACATGAGTTTTCTGTTTTATAGAAAATTGGAACACAACGCCGCAACCAACAGCCTAATTAACAAATTAACTATGATTAACTAGTATAACTCCTTCCAAAAAGAGCAGAAGAGGGTGCTTCAGAAAATTACTCCCAGACAAGCTGTATTCAGCTGGACTGTCCCTGGAAAATGGAAATGTTTGTTTACCCTAGATGTTTTTGAGGCTTGTGATTAATGTTTAGTTGGGCATGCAACTGGAACCCAGACACTCTTACTTGAAACTGTTTTCTTTATCCAAAACGATGCATTACATATAATACAAGCGATACTGTGATAATAACTGCAGTTCTCAGTGCTTACGATGTGCTCTGTTATATGCTGCATGATTTTTTTTAGTGCCATCCTTATTTTAGGTTATATACTTCAAGGTCAGCATTACTTCCTTATTGTTTATATAATTAAGCCAAGACTGAGAGGGTATGAAGAGACTTGCTCAGCTTATAGAGCTAGTGAAGAATTTTCACTTGCTGTTCAAGACCATTTCTATATTGTTCCAAGTTCAGGTTCAAACACAATTCATTAGATTATTTGTCTTGAGACAGGCATGAGAACTTACCCCTGTAATCTCAGTAACTGAAAGACTAAATCAGGAGGATTGTCAAAGTAATAGAGAGTTGCCATTGTGCTCTCGTGTCAGAAATAAGAACTAAGCTTTGATATAATGTCCATAGTAGATTATTGCTATCTTATAATAGAAGATCTAAATTATAGGATTACTTGTAAAGACAAAATATAGTTCAGGAACCAAAGGTGAACACCTGTAGGAAGGGATGGAATCTGAATAATGCTGATCCATAAGGGAAAAGAGTTGGTCTCTTTTGCTGCTTAGAACTCATTGCTGTTACTCCAGTGTTCCCTCAAGATTGTTTGGATCACATGGATGTTTAGGGCTGGTCATAGTTTTGCCAACCTTGCCACATCTTTGTCTATCTTTTGTCATTCTTCCCTTTATTCTCTGCCATACTTCACAGGGTATGTAAAGACTGGAGACTTTCACAATGCTTTGGTTAGGTATGATATAAGCAAGTTGCTTTTCTTTTCATGGATGACAGAAATTTCTGATGTGCTATAGATGAAAACTTTTGTGTGATCTTTACTGGATGTCTGTTCCCAACAATTCCAATTACTTGCTAATTCCCAAGTATTTGGTTTAGAAATCAGTGTTTTAGAATAGGATGTTATATTCCAAATATATTCTGTGCCCCATAAAACCCAGCAATAGCCATGTAAGTATTCAAGCCCAAATGTGTGAGCAGTAATCTAAACCACAGAAATCATTTAAGTCCAGTGTGGCTGCAGCTGCTGAGTGCCTGACTACTTTGCTTTTCCGTGCTGGCATTTGTATTGTTTTTGTTTTGTTTCTAAGCTTGCTGAACTGTCGGTCAGCAGAATAATGGAAGCCATGCCCTGGAGGACTGTGAATATTATAGAGGCAGAAGCTCTGTGATGAAATCAGGGTGACAGGGTGAAAACCCGGTCTTTAGAGTAAGGCTGTCACATACGATTGAAGCTGGGGTAGCAGTGAGAAGAGTTGCATGCTGCATCTTGTGATGGGTGGAACGAGAGATTTAAAAATTCTTCTAGTCAGGGAAAGCACAGCCTTCATATTTTGGGAGCAACTTGAGCTTTTTGGTGATGAACAGATAATGCCAGCTAGATGTGATGCTAGGACAGGAACCTGGCAATGCCTGATTGTACTACAAAACATGAGGGGCTAGGGAGATATTAGCTGGGCAATATTTCAGGTTCATGGCAATTGATAAGTTATGGGATTTGGGGGGTGAGATGACTTTGTGGAGGGTTCCCAGAACTACCCTCAGGTTTGTTGATTTGTAAGGGGGACTCACAAGACTCAACAGAGTTGATATTCAACACTTAGAGCATGCATGAGCTTCCATGGACCCTTCACATGGTACCTGCATGCTTCCTCTGTCAGAGTGTTGTCTCTGAAGAGAAGTTCACGAGAGATTTGGTGACCAAGATTCTGTTTTGTTTTGGTAGTGGTGGGTCATATAAATGGTTGGAGCCTATAAAAATCCAGGTTCTCAGAAAGAAATGAAATGCTCAGCATAAAGCACATTGGGGGTCCAGTGGTTTATGTGTAGGCAGAATGAGCCAGTCCGGTCAGGTAGGGCATGGTGGGGACTTTTCTGAAATCTGAGTTCTAAGTGAAGGGCCAGTTTTGCAAGGATATCTGAAGAAGACAGTCAAAAACTGGGATGTTGAGGCTGGAGAGATGGTTCAGTTTGTAAAGTTCTTGCTGTGTATGCATGAATCCCTGAGTCCTGAGACTGATCCACAACACCCTGTGTAAAAGCTGTGCAAGGTGATGTGTGCCTATAATCTCAGTGCTTGAGAGGCAGAGACAGGAAGATCCCTGTGGTTTGCTGGCCAGGTTAGTCTATCTGAATCTGTGAATTCCAGATTCGGTGAGAGATGGTGTCTCAAAAAATAAGGTGAGGAGTGATTCAGGAAGACACTTGATGTCAACCACTGAACTTGACACACACACACACACACACACACACACACACACACACACACACAGAGTTAACTGCCCCTTGCATAAACAGAGAATCTGATGGAGGTGGAGATTCCAGTTTTGGTTGTCTGTAAAGTGCATCAAGATTATTTCTGCATCAGATACCTTGTAGGGTAAGACCAGGAATCCTAGGAATAGTAGATCAGATTGCATGTCTTCTTAGTGTACAAGGTCAGGATATTCTGTTCAGTGTCATTGATTACCCTCCAGGAAGACTGTCTGGAGAGTAAATTTACATGGAGTTTCCCTCTGGACCATGGACATGCCCATGGAGGCTCTTGTGCTGGATCAAAATGCATCTGTGAGCGACAACGGTGATGCCTGCAATGGCAAGATACACCTCTAAGAATTTGATCGACAGAAACAGAGCTAATAGAGTCAACTGTTTTCTAACCAACCAGTGACTTGAGGGGGAGGGCCTAGGGGGAAAGCAGTGGATGCTGGGTCAGAGACATGCTCGGGGTGGCAGGTTGCTATCTTGGCAGAGTGGCAGAGTCCACAGTCATTCTGATCAAAATGTAGACCTCATTATGAGATGTCTCACCTTCTCCCTGATAAATCATGTGTAAGTAACCCCGAATAAACTCTAATTGGAGAGCATACTTCCGTTTGCTCAACTGATCCAGACCTGGATGGGCGGGGCTGAACACTGTGCCTCATTGTGAGAAAAAGACACTGTCTGTTACATGCTTATTGGTTGCAAAGGGGAATTTTCCAACCTCATTAGTGTGAAGCCCATTAAGTCCTGCCACCATTTGGCTCTTAAGTTCCTGACAAGTGCTCTGCCACTAAGCTATATTCCCAGCTCTGTCCTCAAGTTCACAGAGGCAGGATCCATATAAAATTCATTCTAGAAACTTCTAAGAGTTACACATGGTATAAAATAAATGACCCATAAATGTTTACTCAGTCACTTAATAGGACTTGTTAGATATCAACCAGTTAGTTTCTCTCAAAGACACTGGTAGTCTTAAAACCTTGTGCCAAAGACCCATATTTTATTAATTTAAGACCACACAGGAGGGAAAACTCCGAGCTGAGATTGACATGAAAACATAAGCAAGTAAAAGTAAAATAAAAGGTGTTCAGGCTTCCTCATTTCAGACAGGTGGTGACAGTGCTAAGTGTCATGCATCTCTGAGTGGCGGGGAAGAGGAATAAATTTAGAAGGTTTAAAGGGGGTGTGCGGTGTTTCTGTCACTGCTTGAAATGCCTTAGTGAACAAATGGAATGAAATTTTTTTTAGACTGGAGCTTGATATTCCCTCCCTCTCCCCTGAAGTCCCTGGGCAATGCGACATACTTTCTTACCTCTTGAGTACAAGCAGGTCACCTGTCCCTGGAATAGTGGAATCCAGTGAGCAGGAAGCACAGTGTATCACACCAAGCACAGAGGAATGCTGGAGAACACCACATCCTCAGGACTTCTCCTATCAGAATCGAGTCATCATCATGGGGCATCAACAATGGAACCAGCCTTTGCATGATGGATAGTTTTCACAACCTTTTTAGCTGAAGAAAACTTGGAAAATTTGCAGAAGTACAAGACAGTGACAAAGAACGCAGGCCTGCTGTGACTGGAACTGAGGAGGTAATTGGCTGCCACATGTCCACTGGCCCCAAGTTCCACTGCTTCGGAGCCTCCGGGGATCCCTGAGGAGCAGGACTGTTTTGTGTAGGTGTGCACACAGAAAATGTGAAAGCTTGCTCACAGCAGTGTGAAAAATATCAATATAGTCTATTTATAGTTGAGAAAATTGAGGCCTAAGAGGCCAGGCCGCCCTCGAACTCACTGTACAGCCAAGAATGACCTTACATTGAAAAAAAAAATTGGTTCATTTATTTTTATTTTATGTGTATGAGTGCTTTGCCTGCATGGATATACGTACACCACATGACACCTGAAAGAGGGTGTCAGGTCCCCTGGAACTGGAGTTATAGGTGGTTGTTAGCCAGTATCTGGGTGGTGGGAACTGAACCCAGGTCTTCTGTAAGAACAGCCAGTGCTATTAACTGCTGAGCCATCTCTCCAGTCCCTGATCTTAAACTTCTGACTCTCTTGGCTCTACCTCTGGAGTGCTGGGATTGCAGGTATATGCTACTGTGCCCAGTTTATGCAGTGCTAGGGATCAGACCCAGTGCCTCATGCATGCTAAGTAAGCACCAGACCAATGGAACTACATTCCTAGCCTAGAGTCTCTTAATTTGTTGCCATTGTAGAGCCTCCTGGTCTCTGGGTTCTCATCAGCCCACCCATCTAAAAAACAACCTCAGGGCAGAAATTAAGGGCCAGAGACTAATGCCCTACTTCTCCAGAGAAGAAAGAAAAGAGGAAGTATCTTTAAGGTCAGGGTATGCTTTCAAAAGTGCCAACAAGAGCCCCAAATCAGGTTATCTTCAGTCTTTGCTTTAAGCATAAATGGTGCAAAAACAACCTGAGAAACTACTGCTCTCAGAGTGGTAGCTTTCAGAAAAGGAATTCTAGTAACAAATGACATTGAACTTGTATCAGTTTCTTTTCTCATCATTGTGAGAAAATATCTGTCAGAAGCCACTTAAGGGAGGGAAGGTTCTTTTTTGGTTCTTGGTTTCAGAAAAAGTACAGTCCACCATGGAGTTAGGAGCTTGTACTAGCAACTTGTTCACAACTTGGAACTAGGGGTGTATAAACCTTCAAAGGTTTGCCTCTAGGGACCTGCTTGAATTAGCCAGGCCTCACCTTCCAAAGGCTCCACAGCCTTCAAAATAGGGTTATAAGCTGGGGCTGAGCTGTTCAAAATGTGAACCTATGAGGGCATTTCAGATCAAGTCATCACAGAGCTTGAGAGGTTGTGATTGCAATACTACAGCATCTACGTCAGTGATTATGACTACATCCCAGCAATTATCAAGTACAGCGTTAGATACTATGACTCACTAGTATGTAGGTCCCAAGACAGTAGATTTTACCCCCAGATTTATATGTAAAAGTCTTCACGTTTAGTGACTCTGACTATGATGGTATTTGGAGTTAGGCCTTTAAAGAGGTAATTAAGGTAAAGTGAATCATATGGATGGGATCTAATCTGAAATGACTAGTGTCCTCATGAGAAGAAATTAGGGTATGGGCAGATATTGAGGAAGGTCTACATGAAGACCCAGGGAGAAGGTAGCCAGTCATCTACAACCAAGAAGAGAGACCTCAGAAGAAAGCAGCTCAGTGATACCCTAATCTGGAACTGTTAGGCATCAGCTAGTTCTCATGAGCTTGCTCTGGGTACTGTAGGAGGGAAGGGAGTTAAGAATGGGACAGGGAACAGGAAGTGAACAGCTTTCAGAAGACATAGATGCTTAGACTCTCTAAACTTCAGATGGCATTGATCTAATATGTAGAATCAGGTGGTTAGCTATGTGACTCTGGAGACAGAGAAATCCAGCTCGCTCTCTCTCTCTCTCTCTCTCTCTCTCTCTCTCTGTCTCTCTCTCTCCTCTCTCATTGTTTTAACTATCCAGTCAATACTGTTTTAACAGCCATAGAAAATTAATACAGTGGACTATGTAAATAACCCACAGCTCTCTGTGGTGTTTCTGATTGAAAGTTACCTTTAGTAGGTTGAAGGATTTATTCTGTTTTGTTGCGTACATTTGACATTGGCTAGCATATATAATCACTTCCCTCTGCCTAGCTCTCCAACTTTTGTTGTTAAAATGTTTGGAAGCTATTTGGTCTTCTTATTTGAATTTTCACAAAGCAGATGAAGAAGTGAGATGCACAGGTAGCAACCGAACGATGAAACCAATTAACACTTCAGATTAGACCTAGGAGGGGCTGACAGAACGTCTCTGTACCAAATCCCGGGAATATTAAGAGCTTTGCGACGTCATTATTTTCCCAGAACAGGCAGGTGCTTCTTTATGTATTCAGGTTCCCCAAAGTAGAAAGTAACCTTAATGTATTCCTTATAAATTACAAAGCTGGCATGACACAGGAGACGACCATCTTGGAGTAATCAGAGCTGCTACACGTCTTGCTGCTTTAGTTTGATTAAGGTTCTTACAGGGTCATGGGTAACTTACCAGTGGGCTATATCCCTGAAGAAAATGTCTCTTTTCCCCAGCAAGCGCTAACTGCCTATAGATCCTCAGGGAGGGGTGGGAACCCTATAAGCCACTTGCCCTCCATGATGGAATGCTGACCAGATGGGTCAAGTAATCACAGCTGCTGAGAGTTTTACAAATTATACCTCTTCGTCCAGCTCTTAATATTCTTTCTACCCCGCTTTTGTGATTTTCCTTGAACTTTGCAGGGAGTGACAGGCATGTCTTCTTAGCTAGAACTCATGAGCCTGTTCTTGAGGCTGGAGGAAGGAAAGGAAAGGAGATAGGAATGGCACAGGGCACAGGGGGTGGAAAGGTTTCAGAGATACAGATGCTTAGATGCTCTAAACTTTAGATGGCATTGATCTACTATGTAGAGGCAGGTGGTTGGCCACATGGCTCTGGAGACAGAGAAATCCGGCTCTCTTACCTTTTTAAGCCTCAGTTTCCTATCTTTAAAATGGTTATGATAACTTACATCTCATATGATTTTATGAGAAATAAACAAGATGAGTTTAGCTACTGGTTTTATGTGTACTTAGTATATTTACTCAGACATTTTCAGGGAGGGGAATTTTCTAGTCTTACTTTTCCTTTGATTCAGAAGAGTCCAGTAAAAGTTGGGAATTGGCTGATCATGGTACATGCCTGTAACTCTAGCACTCAGAAGTAAGAAGCAGTTGGATACCGAATTCCAGGCTAGCCTGAACTACATAGTGAGACCCTATCTCAAATGACAAGAATGTGAAACTCAAAAATAAGCAAGCAGCAACAATAAAAAGACTCAGACTTTAATTCAAGGCACAGATCTATAATTTCCCAGTCTCATCGCCTTTGACAAATCATTTAATTTATGCAAACCCCAGTTTGCTCATTAAAAACAAGCAATGTTGCTGGTTGCCATGTCTCAGAATTACTGTGAAGATTAAATGAGAGAATGTCTAAGGAGTTCACTGTAAAGTGCTATACCAATTTATATTATTATTATTGCCCTTGTGCAGAACAAATCGGTTATTCTGGTTTGTCCAGATCTGGATGTGGGGAGCCAACTGCCCATGAATATTAATGATCCCCAAGTACTGTTCAAACCAGCATCCTGTGACAAGATGAAAGGCATTCCCAGAAGAAAAGAGTTTCTGGTCAAATGAGTTTTCCAAGTGTATTGTGCTCCTTACAGCCTTAGAGACTGCCAAGAGCCACCATATAGCCGCCTCTTGGTGGCTTGGTTCCAAGTAGATTGGTCCCAAGATCCTCCCCTACCCAAAACCCTTGGATCTCTAAATCCTTTGTATGAAATAATACAGTGCATGTAACCCATACGTAGCTTCCTGTAGATAGATGTTAAACCATCTCCAGACTGCTTCTAATGCCAATGCTGTATAAATAGTTCTTGTATTATTTAGGAGAGACGACAGACTTCTGTACATGTTTAATACAGATGTAATGTTTTTGAATGTTTGAAGCTGTGGATTGAGAAGGCTGTTTATTAATGTCCTAAGTGTACCTTCCCTGAAGAAACCTGTTGGACATTGTTTTATTCCCATTCCTCACCTGTGTTTGCTTTTAGAACTCTCTTCACAGAATAGCTAAAATCTTACAGGAGCATTCTGGCAATGCTTCTGACCATTGACCTATTTGAAGAGGCTCTGCACTGTCCAGAGTCTGAATAACCTGTTCCTGTCTAAATAACCACTGCTTTACGCTCTGTAAAGGTCTCTTTTTACTATCGATGTCTTTCTTTTTTTCACATACATACCTGCATTTTTTTCCTGTATATACCCTTGATTTGTACTTGAGCTCAGAGTTGAAGGTGTGGCTCCACAATTAGAAAGGCCACAGGAGACACGTTCATGGCTCCAGGCTTTCGGTGGAAAGAAGAGAGTGGAGGAAGGGGAAGGTCACAGAGGCCACTACTTGTTCCTCTTTCTCTGCTCTCAAAATGCAAACTTCTCACAGATCTCATGGCATATGTCCTCATCTTTGGACTTAAACAGCAGCAGAGGGTCTGGGGAGCCATGATGCTGTTTCTGACTGTAAACTCTTGGCCCCTAGAGGGCAGTGTGGTCACAAGAAAGAAACAAGAAAGAACGTTTTGCTTCCCTGGATTTTCTGGATGTTAAACTTGTCCAGATGTTATGGGAAGGAAGTGCTTTCTCCAACCCCCCCACCCCCCACCCCCCCCCCCGCCTCTCTGGATCTCTGTCTCTTTCCTCCTCTCTCTTCTCTCCTTCCCTCCCTCCCTTTCATTAATTTACCAAATGCCTTTGGAAAAAAAAAAAAAAAAAAGCCAGAATGTCAATTGGAACATAAGAGGCAGACACTGAGGACAGGTGGGAATGCCAGAGGAGGGACTTAGACCTGCCTCAAAGTGGCCATGGGTCAGGAGCTGCTCACCCTGTTTGGTGGTTTGTGGCTTTGGTGTCATCACTGTTGTTATTTACAGGATTGTCATTGTGCTTCTAGTTTTGGACTTCGGTACTTAGGAAAGACATTCATGTTTATTTTGACTGGAACTAATTTCTGTAACAGTTAAACACCCCTGGTTTTGGTATTGTATTTTGATAAAAATTGGAAGATGAAGGGAAAGCTGACTTTTTGTTTTAGTGTAACAAACTGTTAAATGTCACATTATAGTCAATGTACACAGTCTCCTGTGGTTAAGAGCTAAGGTTTAGCAGGGCTGAATTGCAGCCTTCCATTTGCTGCCTATCAAAAAGGTGAGCTTGGCTAAGTCATCTTAGATTTCTAAGTCTCACTGATGGTTACTTCCTTAACTGAGTATGAGGAAGCAGTTTCTACCTCAAAGAATGGTAATGAGGATTATAAGCAATGTTAAATGTAGCACACCTTGCCGTAATGTGTGTCTCAAAGTGTGGTACCTGGACCAGTACCACCAGCATTCACATCACCCTGGTATGATTAGAAATCATACCTGGTGACCTATTAGAAATGCAAACTCTCAGGTCCTCTCATCTCAGAGCTACTTAGAGTGACTTTGGAACCCAAACATCTGTGAGTTAATAAACCCTCTGTGTGATTCTGAGAAAAGTCAAAGTTTGAGACATTCTGTTGTACTGTAATGAGCTTACCAATCCAGAATAATAGTATTTATTATGAATGACACCGCTATGAATTGTTACTAGGATTGGAAAAATACTGTCTTATAAAGCCTGACAGTCTTGTTGGAGGATCCAAATGTTGAGTGTGGAATAGTCAAAGAAGAGAGAACTGTGTGCTGGGAGGACTGACCCAGGGTTAAAGCCCTCTGGTAAGGGTGGACTTAGAGGATAAATGCTGAAAAAAGCAGATGCATGGGAAAAGGGAATCCTGATTGAAAGACATATCCATAGTAATAGCTGTGGCAGAGAGGGGAGATCTGTCAAGAAATGCTGAGATGCCAGCTGTTTAAAACAACATTTAACATTTCTGAGCATCTTTTATAGGCCGATACCACCAGATACTATGTTAGCACTGGAGATAAGAACACTTCAGTATAAGAGAGGTTCAGCGTGATGAATTCTCAAAAATGCTGCAATTGTGGCACTAAATATTATCATCACCAGTGTCATCTTAGTGTACATCATTTTCATAATCATATAGGGTGCTGAGTAGAATGTGTTTTCTTTGGTGATTATGTGGAATATTTAGTAGATGTCTGTTAGGTTCATCTGATGTATGGTATTGTTTAATTCAGATGTCCCTCTGTTTTTTTTTTCTGGTGGTTGACCTGTCTAATGGAGACAATGGGATAATGAAGTTCCCTACTATTAGTGTGTAGTGTGTCTTAAAATCCTGTAGGACTGTTTGTATGAAGTTTGGAGCACCAGAGTTTGTTGCATATATGTTTACGATTATATTATCTTCTTGGTTAATTGTTCCTTTGTTCAGAATGAAGTGACCCTCTTTATCTCTTCTGATTAACTTTAGTTTGAAGTCTGTTTTGTCAGACATTAGAATGGCAACTCCTGCTTGTTTCTTAGTGCCATTGACTTAATATTTTTTCTGTCCTTTCATCTTAAGGTAGTGCTAATCCTTGAAGGCGAGATGATTTTCTTGCAGACAACAAAAAAGATGGATTTTGTTTCTTGATCCATTCAAGTAGCCTGTGTCTTTTGACTGGGAGTCCAGTCCATTGATATTTAAAGTTATTATTGAAAGATGTGTATTGGTTTCCATCATTTTAATTTCTGTTTGCATCTTTGGTCTAACTTTGTGGTTCTCCTGTTCTACCTTCATTTTGTTTCTTTCTGTTGCCTCTTGGGTATAGATATTCCTTTCTTCATCCTATTCATTTTATTGAAGATTTTTCTTTCCCCTTCAACTATAATAGACATTTTTTGCTGGGGGGAATACTTTAGTCTAGGCTCTTCTGACTTTCATAATTTGCATTGAAAAGTCAGGTGTAATTCTGATGGATTTTCCTTTATATGTGACTTGATTTTTGTTTTGCAGCTTTCAGTATTCTCTCTCTGTTCTGTATGCTTGGTGTTTTTACTATGATGTGCTGTGGGGAGTTTCTTTTCTGGTCCTGCCTAGTTGATGTTCTATGTGCTTCTTGTGTTTGTATGGGAATGTTTTTCCTTACTTTTGGGAAATTCTACAGTCTGGTTGAAAATCTGGTCAATATCATTATCCTAAGATTCTTCTCCTTTTCCTATACCTATGCTGCTTAAATTTGGTGTTTTCATGGCATCCCACAGTTCTTGAGTATTCCAGGCCAGTCTTTTCTCGAGTGTTCCAGTTCTTCAACTCTATCATCCAGTCTTGATAGTCTGTTTTTCATTTCTTTCATTCCATTGGTGGAGCTTTCTTCTATCATTCCAAATTGGCTTATTGAATGTTTCACTTCCTTCTTTTTCAGCGTGAGTTTTTTTCAATATTTCTATCTCTTTTATGAATTCAGTTAGAAGTTTATCCTTATCTTCTTTTAGTTCTTTGATTTTTTGTGTGTGTTCTTTAAATTCATCAAATTCTTTGGTCATGTTTATCATTGTTCTTTTAAACTCTGGGTTATCTCTAGTGGGTTCATATTGTAGACAAGGATTAGTGGTATTGGGGGTCAAATTATTTGGAATTTTCATATTATTATTTTTTGCTGTGATCTTGGCTTGTGGATTTCTTTTGTTGTTTGTGATTCTGATGCGAGACTTAAACCTCCCTTTGTTGAGTTGAAGTCTGATTCAGTTTGTATACTTGATGTGACTTGGTTGTTTTTTTTTTTGTTTTTTTTTTTTAATTAGGTATGAAAAGCTGATTGGCCAAGGCTTCAGGTTCTCCCTTTTGATTTTATATTGGCAGGACAGGATGACTCTAGTCCAGCTGCTCAGGTGTTCCCTCAGAAGCACAAGTTAGGTGAGACTGGATGTGCTCAGGCTCTCTCTTAAGGTCTGGGCCCCTCTAGCCAGCAGGCATAGCATAATTTGGGAAGACTTTTAAGCAGAGGGTGAATTTAAGCCTTCTCAGACAGTAGGTCTGGGCCCTACTAAAGGAGGGTACCACTGTAGGGGGATGGGCATGGTGCGATTTGGACAGCTTACAGCCTGGCAGAGGTAAGAGGGTAATCTAGAGTTCTAGAAGACTGAGTGAAAGTATGCCTGTGTCCAAGGCTAGACAGAGAACAGGATGTTTGCTGTGGGAATTTGACATTGCTACAGCGTTAGAGGAGTGGTAATGCAGTGGCCTGGATCAATTCACCAGGGAAGAAGGCTGGTTTCTGGAACCCAGGTGAGTTGGGTGTGCGGACTGCCAGTGCAATGGCTGGTCTCAGGAATGCAAAGACAAGGGGTGGGGCACTTGTGAAGGCTCTAACACACTAGACTCTGACAGGCAGTAGGGCAGTGGACAGACCAGGAACGCACTTTCATTATTGCATTTGTTCCTCTGCATTTCCAAGTCCTCTATGGAGTTTGATGAGGCCGCATGACTACTTCGGGGAGAGGATTGTAGGTAGAATGGACGAATGCTCCCTTGGGATTCAGGCCTTATAAAAAGGCTCTGTAATCTCACAGCCTCTGCTTCCCTGCACGAGGGTGGTTTTGTGTTCTGGGTGTGCTGTTGCAAAGTCATGCATCCTGAATCTTTGAGTGAGTTCCCTGGAAGCTTTGCCAGGGGACGGGCAGCTTGAGGAAGAAGCACACACGGAGGCTGACAAGTGAAGAGGCTATGATTTGGGGGCTTCTTCCTGAAACATAAGCCTAGCCTGTGCTGATGAATACAGTCCCCCAAAGGGAATAAAGCTAAATGTGTATGGCAGAGAGAATCCTGAATTTTGGTGTACAGATTTTTCCGGTGTAGTTTGTAGGCAGGTTGAACCGTTGAAAGTTTCCTGCAAGAAACCTTATGTTTCTTACTAGAACTGAGGTACAAGGTGACAAAAGAGTTTATAAATAGCATTTTTTTTTGGAGGTGGAGGTAAAAACCCCATTTTAAATTGTTCTTTTCAATTATTTCCTTGAAATCAGGATCTTGGAAAAATTGAATATTTTGAGGTTAATTCTTAATTCTTCATATACACAGGAACACACACAGAAAGAGAGAGAGAAAGAGAGAGAGAGAGAGAGAGAGAGAGAGAGAGAGAGAGAGAGAGACTGATTTTCCTTCTAGGAAACTCATCTACCTGAGACATGGTCTTCTAGCTGCCCCAAGGAATGCCTTCAGAATTGAACTCTTGGACATACTTTTTCTTGAAGTCCACATCCAGTGTCTTCTCAGATGAAATATGACAGCACTGCTCTATGTGAGCCTAGCATGGGCATGTATGTGTTATATCTCTTTAATTACTGTGCTGTTGAAAGAATATTCTGGGAAATCTTTCTGACTTTTTAGATTCTTGGCATGAGCTTGAAGTTCACCTGAAGTAGATAGGATCCAAGATCCCACCGAGTGGTTCTTTGCTATTTATTTTTAATGTCAGATTATGAACAAGAACTGTGCAGGTCCCCAGGGAAATACCTTTATATAGAACGTAGCACTGTGGTGCGTCTCTCAGCAACATGTAAGTGCAAGAGCTGATTGCTTAGGGCAAATGTAAGAGCATAGAGGGGATATTATCTAAATGTTTCTATGTACATACAGGCCTATATTCATGTCTATAAAAATCTATAGCCTGAGAAAATTGCATTTGAACAATAGTGGCTGTTACTTGGGCTTTCATGAGGCCAAAGCTCATGTAGATGCAGAATGTTAAGAGGTTGTTATATTATTAATGAAGGATCTAGGAGAGGCCAATCTCTTGTATAGATTAGTCACAGGGCAATGGTCTAAGATAAGAGGTTCGTGTGTTTGGAGTAGCATTGGTGAGGACACTCTATGGTGTGGTATTGGAACTTGGGATGAGAGGTCTTACATATGACACTAATCATGAATGTACTATATTTCTCTCAGCTGAGAGATGAGAATTCCATCATGTATTCAGCAAATACCTGTGTATCTTGTGTTTTTATAAATGCTGGAGGATGAAGATTGTGTTCATACTGCTCTCATATAAATAAATAAGTCGAATGTTTTTAGCTAATTTTTAGGAACATAAAAATAGGTTGAAGAGATAGTAAATACATATTGAAACATGAACTACAAGGCTTTGGGAAGACAACAAGGCAAGGTGGATGTTTTCATGGAAATCATATTTTCAAGTATGTGTGTATCTGTGTTTATGTATATAGTAAATAATGAGAAAAGACAGAAAAATACAAATCTGTAATAGTGAAGATGCCAAGAACCTTCAAAGGGGGATTGGCAAAATCTTAGGTGTTAGTAAAGTCTGGAGGAAGAATAAACCAGATAAGAAAACAGAGAAACATTCAAGGCAGAATGCCCTGAGATGGGACAAATCTGTGTGTATATTGACTAGTTTTATCTGCTCTGAATTTTGATGACCATTTTCTACCTGGTTTCCAGGATATGGTCATTTGTATTTATTTCATTTTTGTTAGAAACATTTCTTTCTTCTAGGATCGAATCACCTTTCTTTCCAGCTCTAGGCTCTGACTCCTGGAGCTCTACAGAGAAAAGCTCATTCTTATTTTATTCTTTTTGAGCTCATATTTCTTTCAACTCTCCTTCTTTCTAAGTTTAACCCATCATCATATGGTAGGATTTTAAGATTCTTTTCCATAAATGTTTCCCTCCCTGGGACACACCAGTTTGTCAGCATCCTCCCCCAGAAGCAGGCATCGCAACTCCATGCCCAGGGTTGGCCACAGTGGAAGGCTGTCACTTTCTTGTTTAGGATACTTAGTTTCTTTTGATACATTTTCATGATCAAAATCCTTCTGTGAATGTCTCTTTACACTGATGATTCAAAATAAGGCTTTCAGTCAACTAAAACCTTTAAAACCTTTTCTTGTCAGCTACTATTAAACCAGGTGGTTCTCATCCAATATATATGTGGGTATCTATTTTTAATTTATACCTTTTCTATTTCTGAAAATGACTGTCAGCCTAGAAGCAGAACACAAGTACACATCTACTCAGTTAAAATAAAGATCTAAGGAAGAGCAGAAACCCTGCATTTTCACAGTTGGTTTTTTGAGACTAAGTTCAGGCTGTTAACTATACCCTGTTCAGTCTCATTGTATTGATTCAGGGCTCTGTGGTTCTATACTTTACCAAGTTCCTTTCTCTTCCTGAGTTGTGAACTGTTCTCAGCAATGTTCCACCTACCAATTTTCTGTTCATTGTCATGCTTCTATATTTCTTGACTCCTTAGGTCAGAGATCTCAGCTCCATCACCTACTAGCCGTTTGACCTCAGGAAAATTAATTCACCTCTCCATAGCCCACTTTTCTCATTTGCATATTAGTGCTTACCACATAGAGGCATTGAAAGTTTCATTACAGCAATAAGGTAAAGCCTTTGGCTAGTGCCTGACACATGATAAACTCTATTTGTTATTTATTATTATTTCATCATTATCATCATTGTATGTATACATGTCACAGTGCACCTGTAGAGACCAGAAGAAAATTTTGTGGGGTCAGTTCTTTTACCTTTACATAGGTTCTGAGAATCCAACTCAGGTCACCAGGTTTTCATAGAAAGTGCTGTTACCTGTTATCTTGCTGATTATTTATTTATTTATTTATAATTTTTCGAGGCACTGTCTTGCTGGCCTGGAACTGGTAATCATCCTGATTCAGCCTCCCAAGTACTTGTCTCTCCGTATGTATAATGATGCTTATTATTATCAATACAAGCATTTATGGAGAATTTATTATGTTCTTTCAAATAGCATATTTGTTTTTGCTGTGTTTAGTTGTCTGGTCCTCTTTGGTCCTGAAGTAATTAGGTCTGAAGTCTAAAATCCTGGTAGGAAGTTGTTGGGGGTTATAATTAATTGACTGTTCAAGCTCAGGACCTGACTGGCCTCTTGCCTGGGCCTCAAAACTATGCCATGGTTGCATTTTAAACAAAACAAAACAAAACAAAATGAAACAAAACAAAACTGTATTCAATCTAGGGACTCAGGCCAACAGAAACTCTAGCATTTTATTAAATCTCCATTTCAACATGAGACCTAAGGACTGACATTGATAGAATAGTGAATTGTGTACAGGATCTGAAATACTTCACCAAAGGAGACTGATGGCATATCTCATGATAATTAATTGTCTCCAGAAGGTCACAAATCCATACCCAAACTCAAGAAGGCACATGTCCAAAGGACAGAACTGGAAATCTTAGCTAGGTGTACCTCTCTAGGTCTACACAGGAGACATAGCCAGTGGATTTCCACTATGTAACCCAGATCTTCCAAACCACGATGTGCGTTCATTTTCTGCATTTCCTGTTTCCTTACTCTCTGAGTTGCAGCACTGTGGACCTCACTTCTGAGGATGATCCAGCAGTTATGGCCCTTTCAAGTCTCCCCAGTAAATAATTCTTTGTCCTTCCTCTTTGTCTTAATGGTAGGTAATTTATATCACTCCTAACACGTATGTCTTTCTAGTTCTAAAGTAGCTCAGTTCCAGTTATCTATTGCTATATGACAAACCACTGTAATACTTGGCTCCATAGAGACTTAGCTTATAAAAACAATGATGATTCTGTTTACAAACCACAAATTGGCTTCTTGATTTATCAGGAGCCAATAGGTCAGTTGATCTCTCCTCCTATGGCATCAGTTGCAGTGATTCCCTCACATGGTTGGCAAGTTCTCCACAGGAAACTGGGTATCCTCACAGTGTGGTAGCTAGGTTCCAACAGAGCATATTCAAAGAGAACCAGGACCAGGTTACTGCGGTATAACCTGAGCCTTAGAAGTCATGTGGTGTCATATCAGCTAGAGCCAAAAGTCCACCTTGATTCCAAGAGAGGGAATACAGACTCTGTCTCTCACTGGGTGACATTAAAGTCACACTGTTTGAAGAAGATGTGGATTGAGAGGTGCAGTTGCAGCCATCTTTAGAACCTAGACTCGGCACAGATCTTCACCACTTCAGATCTATCAAATTAAACAGAACAAATGATTTAATTATAAAATTAAATAGATAATGAATATTGTTGAGTAGATGCTTGTTTTCCTCAGATATTATGTAGTTCATGAGAATAGGAGCTGGAGTTTGTTCATCTGTCTTTGTATGTCTAATACAGATGGACACGTTCAGGAGAAGATCATGTTCGGTACCTGCATCATAACAACTACAGTACCCATTCCGCTCTACTAACAAATTCCTGTAAATTCATTAAGGAGATAATGTTTTCAGACATGGTGATTCTGGACCCAGGAATGAATCTTTATAGATCTAAGGCATTTTTATTTTACTAACTTGTTTCTCTTTCCTGCCCTATTGGCTTAGTAACGACCATGGAATCTTATTCTCTCCAAAGAGATAGAAGAGAAATACATTGAGAGAAATTATTAAAAAGTTTCTGAGAGAGAGAGAGAGAGAGAGAGAGAGAGAGAGAGAGAGAGAGAGAAGAGACATAGTAAGTCTGCCTTCCTTCCTACTTTGGATGTTGGGTGAAGATAGGTTTGAAGGATGGCTTGGCTGCCATCTTGAAATTGTGATTGCATTTCTTCAGGATAAAAAAAACCAACCAATATTCTCATCATTGTTTCACACTCAGATTAACCAACTCCTGGACCCTTTTCTTTGCAATCCCTTGTTATGTGAGGTAATTAATTATTATTATTTTAAAGCCAACTTAATTGGCTTTTTCAGCACTGAAACTGAGCTGAATTAATGTTCATAGAATTGAATTGAATTCCCTTAATGTATTTGGCCAACTCACTTTGCAGCCCGGGCCTTGTGCAAGAATGAGTGGACAGGTTTGAAAAATTGCAAAATCACATCTCTGTTTGTGCTGCTGTTTTGAGTTTCTTCTATGAACGTCAGAGATTTCAAAGTTGGATTGTCTCCTGAAATATCTACAAACCAGAGCCCTTTGGCTCACATATAGATGAGCAATAACTTTCCTTAGGAAAGTTCTTTTTTGGTCCATGTGTTTTAAACACAAAAGGCCTCTGGGTGTGCTGGCTTCTTGGCATCCCCAAGTCTTGCAGCTGAGACATAATGACTAACCACAGGCAATTTGAGAATGAAGTTGGTACCAAGCACTCAGAATAAATGGAGAATGCAGCTGGGTGGAGGCAGGTCTTTCTGGCATCAGTCTGGGAAGCTTTGCCAAAACACCTGTGAACTTTCCCAGATTGTGCTAGCCAAGCCTCCCCTTTCAAAGAATAAACCTCTTGTGTTTTCAGCATGTTACCTAAACTATTGTATTTATTTGACCTTTTACTTCTTCACAGGAAATTATTATTATGTTTAATAGTATATTTTTATCCTTTCCTCCAAGCAAATTCTAAATAAAGCTGCAGGGCTTTAACCAGAGAATTTTATGATGGATTAAAGATGGCGAGATGACAAAGCCCTGTGATTAGGCAGGTGAAGGATTGTTATGACTTGAATGTCCTCACTAAAATGCATGTTGAACTTTTACTTGTCAACATGTTATTAAGTGATGAGACCTCTAAAAATCACAAGGGCTTTGCCTTCATGAATGGATTAATGCCTTTGTCATAGGGGTGGGTTATGTTTGAGACAGTGGGTTTGTCCTGAGTTCAGCCTCATCTTGCTGTCTGTCTCTTGGATGCTCACTTTACCTTTGGGAAGTCACCATCTAGCAGTAAGTGTCCTGGTCTTCTGGATCTTACAATCTTCCCACTTCTTCTTCCTTGATATTCCCTGAGCCTTCTGTATAGAGGTAGCATTGTAGGTACATCATTTGGGACTGGGCACACTATGGTCACTTATTCTCTCCATTTTGTCCAGTTTTGGACCTTTGTAGTAAACTCCATCTGGGACTGGAGAGATGGCTCAGAGGTTAAGAGTACTGGCTGCTGTTGTAGAGGAGCTGGGTTCTAATCCCAACACTCATATAGTGGCTTACAATTGCCTATAACTTCAGTTCCAGGGGATCTGATGCCCTCCTTTGACTTCTGCAGGCATTGCATGACATGGTACATGTGCAGGCAATACACTTGATACATAAAAAAATAATAAAAATATTAAAAATAGACACCATATGTCCCTGAAAGAAGAATCTTTGATGTGGGGCAAGAGATACACTTATCTGTGGATATAAGGATAAATATTTAGAATTGCATTGATTTAGGGAAGTGGCAGGAGGAGATTTTCCTATAGGATTTATTACATCTCCAGTCAAGGGTGTTTGACTGAATTTATAGTTTCAGACATGAATTCCCTCTTATAGAGCAGGTTTTAAGTTCAATTACACAGCTGTTGGCTACACCCCTGATAAAAGTGCCACTATTTCACCCATAGATATTTTTCCAGGACTGTCATTCTTAGGATTTTAGAGCTGGCTAGGACTATTGATTGCTTTTCTCCCTTTGCAGCTTGTGTAGCACTTTCTGATACTATGGGAGCTATGCCTCAGGTAGAAAGCCTTCAGGTCAGTTCCAGTTCAACTTATCTACAACCAGTGTCCAGTGTGTGGTATTTTCAGCAATAGGATTTTACCTTCAAGATCTATGAAGCAACCAATGGCTATCACAATAGTGTATATTGTTTTGGGAGGCTCTTGGACTACCCTCACCAACAACTTGAAGGGAGGTTTTCCTTGCCTGGTCCTGAGATTTTTGTTAGCTAGTCTTCACTCTACACAGACATACACTTTTATTACATATGTATTTTTAAAGGCAAACATGAGGAGGATCATATAAGCTATTTCAAAATAATTGTTGATTGCAGTGATTAAAAACAAGAGTGGCAACATTCAGAAGTTGAGGAGATAGGCAGCTGTTGGGCAGATATCCTCGTGGAACTACTTTCTATCTAAGGTTGCATTAATCTTTGTATAAACTTTTGTTTGTGGCAGAGGTTATTTTTTTTTAATAGTTAATGCCAGGAATTCATATGTAAGAACCTTTCATTCAAAACGTGTGCATTCATTTGTTTTTGTTTATGTTGACACAGGTGATTCCATTTTGGCTCTAACAACTTTTACAATATGAAATATTAACCCAGGAATTTGAGTTGCAAGGTGTGGTAGACATCTAAGTATGCCTACAAGTCACTGTGGCAGGCCTTTTAGGTAATGTGAAGTTCTGCTGAATAAGAGTTATGTTGCTTATCTCGAATAGGTCCTGTTGAATCTGGAAATGGAAAGCGTCAGGTATAGAGTCGGGTTCTTTCACTATGAAGTGTTGCCACCAAACTTATCCTTTGAGGACCCTTGAGCCTTTTGGGGTGCTAGTCAATATATAACAACTGGCTTAGCTCTGCCATGGGTAGCTCTGAGCCCTGAACAGTTCTGCACCCTACAGATTCTTTCCCTTGCCTCTGTATCAGCCCGGCCATCTGCCTTTGCGTTCAGTACAGTTCTTCTTCCTCCCTTGAACCTACTGCCTCTTTAACCCTTTCCTAGCCATCCTATAACATATGTACTGATATATAACTGTGTGATATACAATGTGTGATGGAAATTTTTAGAATTGCCTCTATTTATATCAATTGACTCACAATAACTGGTAAATTAAAGCCAATGGGATGGATACAATTTACACACTTATTATTCAATCAGGTCTGAAACTGTGGAAAGACAAAGGAAAAAACCTGGAAACGGTAACTGTCTTGTACAATAGCTTATTTTCTCAGTTTCCGGATATCACAAGTTCATAATCAGCAGACGTGATTCTTCCAAGGTTCTTCATAGTGGTGTTCTCTAGGTGACGCACTTTACCCTCACTGTTTGCTTTTGCTGCACCTGACACAGACTCCACATTCACCCCTTTGCTCTGCTGCGGTCATGCGTCACGTTTCTCCTAGTACCTCCCCTTTCTTCAAAGTCTGCATCGAGCACTAGTTCCTCCAGCAGCTCCCTCCTGGACCACTGTCCACTCCTCATGCTTTCTTCTCTGAATCTTTAACACTATGATATATCAATTCACTATCTTTAAAAGTTCTTTAGCAATAAAAAATATAGACACCTTATAAATATGTAATATATAAATAGTATATGTAAAGCCTCATATATCTAATCTATCATCTATCTATCTATCTATCTTATCATCTATTATCTATCTGCTATTTAGCAATAAAAAGAAATTGTGCCATTTATGATGTCATAGATGAATCTGGAAATAGAAAGAGTCAGGTATAGAAAGATAATTTCTCCGTGATCTCACTTGTATGTGCAATCTAAAAATGCCAGTCTCAGAAGTAGAAGTGGACTAGTGACTACTAGAGTATGAGGTGGAGAGAGTGTGAGGAGATGTTGGGGAGTCAAAGGATACATAGTTAAGGTATGAAGAATGACTTTCAAAAGATCTATTGTATAGGAAGTTGACTATCCTTAATACAATGTATTTATTGTATGTCTGAAAAATGTAGCGAGTCTGAGCTCGAGAGATAAGAGCACTGGCTGCTCTTGCAGAGGAACTGGGTTTGATTCCCAGCACCCACATGGTGGTTAACAACCGTCTGTAACTCCAGGTCCAGGGGATCTGATGCTCTCTTCTCACCTCCATGAGCATTACACAACATGGGTGCACCTACCTACATGCAAGCAATACACTTATACACATAAAATAAAAATATTAAATAAAATAAAAAATAAAAATGTAGAGAGTGGATGTTATATATGTAGTCTTTTTTGTGTGCCTGTAATATATATGTGTGTTTGTATGTATGCAGGTGCACATGTTTATGTGGGCAAATGTGTATGTGAGTGTGTGGAGGCCAGAGGACAACCTCATATCTTGTTCCTTAGATGCTATCCACTCATTTTTTAAAACAGGCTCTCTCATTGGCTTGGATCTTGACAACTAGGCTAGGCTCGCTGGCCAAGGAGCCCCAAGGATCTGCCTGTCTGTTTCTCCAGGGCTGGGATTGGATTACATGCATGCACCAAGTGCTTTTTTCTTTCCTTTTCAATGTGTATATTTTTTTACTGAATTTTTGTGCATTTTAAGTAAAACATCTTGATAATTTTTATCCCACCCCCCCCCGCGTCCCCCATGCTCCTCCCCACAATGATTTTATGCATTCTAGCATATATGTTAAGGCCTATGGAATCAAGTTTCTGTATTCAAACGTCCCTCAGTGCAAGTTCATCCACTAGAGACTTGTCAGCCTATCTAGATTCTCTCCCTTAAAGAAGATCAAGTCTCCCTCACTCATCAGTAATCAGCTGCCCAGCAGTTCTCCAGCTAAGGTTGGGTGCTGCCCATTTCTCCAGTTCTCTGCTAAGCTTTTGTCTGATTGAATTTGCATGGGTCTTGTACATGCTGACACCATTGGTGCAAGTTCACATGAGCAAGTTCCCCGAGGTCTGAAAGAGTCTTGTTTCCTTATGATCATATACCAAACCTGACGTTTACCATCTTTCAATCCCTTCTTCTGTGATTGTCCCTGAGCCAACTACCATGCTTTTTAAAGTGGGTTCTGAGGGGAAGGATGGAACTCAGGTTCTCTTGCTTGCAAGGTTAAGTACTTTATCAAGGAATCTATCACCTCAACCTTGATGCTATGCACTCTTACCACGAAAGTGGTTACTGTGTGAAATATGTATTTGCTATCTAGCTATATTTAAGCAGTCTAAGACATATATAATGTTGAAAACAACACAATGTCCAGGATAAAGCATATAATGTTCTGTCTTAATTTAAAAGTAAAAGTAAAAGCTCTTTCAGCTCACTGAAGGCAATGGCCTATGCTTTATCCCACTCCTCAGTGACAGACAGCTTCAAGACCCCTGCCCCATGAGCCAGCACATGTCGTTGAACATGTTTCTTCAACCTTAATTTTAGCCAATCAATTTCCTAGTTTGAAGAATGAGTAGAAGGAACTTCGGTTGTTGGTTTCTACATTCCCCTCCAACAAGTTTCTTTCTAATAAATTTTGGCTGAATTAGACTGACTTTTCCATTGGGCTGTAGATTCCTCAGAAATTTATAATATAGATATATATTTATTGAGGTACACAGTCTAATGCCAACTACACAAAATGAACTTTCAATACAAGTTTAACGTCAGTAGGAACAATACTTCTGGGAAGATACTACACATAAGATCCTTTCCAAGAGGATGTGATCTAAATCAATGAGTAAGTCCAGTTTTCATCAGAGAATCCTATACCCAATTCTTCTATATTTATATAAAGTTGCTGTAATATCTCAGTCATTAAAAAAATCTCCTTATGTTTCTGTGAATGAGTCAACATTCATGGAGGCCTGATGTTTAAAATCACGATCAAAGCTGGTTGATGAGTCACATCCTTGTGCATGATTGCTCCTATGTCTGCAGCACACCCAAATTCAGACTGAATCAGCACCTCCTCTTCCTGGTCACAAACACAAAGCTGCAGACAGGGAAGAGATCATGATGGGATTAAGATGATGGCTCCAGGGAGCATGCTTCTTGTTGGTTGGTGAGATGAGTCCCACTCAATATTTCAGACATGTACTTTTATTTCACTTCAGTTTTTGAGATTATTTGCTATGATAAGTCTTCTGTCATGGAATGTTAACATTTTGCTTCAGGTTATTGATGAAGTTTTAAGAATTAATTTTCAATTTGTGGCATTTGTTATGTGATAAGGAAGGATTGAACCCAAGATCTTGTACATGCTAGGCAGGCACTTGACCATTCAGCTAGATTCTCATCCCTGGAAATAACATTTTTATGAGTCATGCAGCTTATAAGTTTCCTTATATAACAACTAGCTTCATGACAGTTCATGATTCAAGTAAAGGCTCAAATGACCTGTAGTATGAAGCCCTCACTCTCTAGATCTTCAGCCGTTTGACTTCCAACTTCCTCAGCACTTTGTTTCCAGAAGGCTGCAACTCACGTTCTCCGCAGAAATTGCAGAGCATTTTAAATTTCTCGTCTACTTGCCTTTCTGCCTCCTAAATTCCTCCCCCTCTCCTCTCTGCTTTTCCTGCTTGTATCTGGCTCTCCTGGTTCGAGTTAGACACTGACCAGGCATTTGGGAGCCCATGTTTTCTTGACTTTAACTTGCTTTTCTTATTTACTTATCTAGTGCCTTGGAGAGCAGCCTGAGGTCTACCTCAGTCATGGAAACTTGAGCTTCTTTGTCTGTTCTTTTAAGCATCCAAGAATATCACTGAGTATCCACTCTCTGTTGGATGTGTCAGATGTTTGCCATCTGGTGAGGGAAGGAAAAGGTTCCTGTTCTTACAGAAAAGTGGATGACAGTGGAGGAGAGAGAAGAGAACCAGTCAAGGGGAAGAAGGAAGCAGTAAGGAGACCTACGATACAGTGGTGGTTCAGGGTGGAAACTTCAGAGTGATATTTATTAGAGCACATTGATATTTCTTTAATCTGATTTTGAATATGAACAATTGATGTTAAAAATAGGATATTGCCACAGGGGGAGTTACTGTTTTACAGTGCTGGGGATTGAACCCAGGGCCTTATGCATGCTAGACAGGCTATTAAGCTACATCCCTAGTACATTACAATTGGGAGGACATTATTGTTTTAAGGGCACTGAGTTTCAATCCTGTGAGAGGACGAATTCTGGAGAGAAATATCAGGGATGGGAACATAAGACCACAATTGTACTTAATCACATAACTGTATATTTAAAATGGCGAGGTAGTAAAGTCATGTGAACTCTGGCAGGGTTTGAAAAGCCAATATGACAAAAGGAAAAGTTTGCTTAAATTTACATAACACTGGTGACAAAGCTAGTAGTTTACATTTACAGTTATTGTAAGAGTTGACTCTTTGATAACAGTCTCAGAGAATGATGAATATTGTGAGAAAATAAATCAGGGGATTAATAAAACTGAGGCTGAAGGGTTGGTGCCACAGGAACCTCTCTGAGCTGACACGCTGCCTGAGAGCTGGACATCAAGAGAGGGAGCAGATGTGTGCTGGTCTGGAGGCAGGACTGGCCACACAAAGGAGCAGCTAATGCAAAAGCCTTGAGGCAAGAGAAAATAACATTTCAGGAACTAAAAGAGAAGAAGCCTGCGGGCCTGGTGCACATGCAGCGGGGACAGACGGGTGGGAGGTGGAACTGAGGAGGTAGATGAGCTGGCTGGAGTACAGACAGGCCCACTGTTTTCATGCGGTCTATGATTACTTTGAAACCACAAGGGCAGAATTGAGGGGTGAGAAAGTATGGCCCCTAAATTCCAAAATATCTACTAGATGGCCTTTTCACAGAAAAGATTTGCTGACATCCACTTTAAATGTGTTACAAGTGAGGAGATGACATAATTTAATGGGAAGTGTGGATAGGTAGCTATTGACACCCTCTGGAATCTGTCACCTATGTGCATTTTAGTTTCTGCAAGACTTAGGCAAGGGTAGCTAGACTTGGGACAGGGGCAGCTAGTTTGGGGGCAGGAGAAGCTGCACTGGGGACAGGATTCTACTTACACCTCATGATGCTTCCCTGCATAAGACTACACTTGAGAATCTGAGGCAAACCACCTTTCTTAAGACCTTGGAGATGTAGGTTGTGGAGCAAGGACTAAAGTCCTTACAAAAACAGCTTAAGAGCCCAGGAACCCAGTTGCCTTTGACCAGAAAAGCATGACATGCGTCTTACTCTGTAATTTCAGAGCAAAACAAAGCCAACGAGACAAGTATTGTTGCCATAAAGAAAGAATACAATAAGGGGCTATTTTTAAATCGTGTTTTTCTTGGTAAAAAAGGGTAAAAAATAGAGGTGACCTACAAAAAAATCATTATCCCATTTTCATTGTCCAATACCTAGGAGAGTAATATGCACATCAACAAGACAAATGACACGATGACAATGTTTGGTTGATGCAGAGGTACACTAAGAAATTGTCATTTGTTTTCTTCAAGCTAGCTGTATATAATGTTGAACAACTTCAATAACTAGAAGAACTGTTTTCAAATAGTCTTCCCCACCAAATTTGACAGCTCAAATATTCAAAATGTTCCAGGAAAGGAAGCCGAGACAACCACAGTGAAGAACAGAAAGGAAATCTGGATCCTTTCACCGGGAGGGAGATGGTGCCAGGCCTCATTCAGCAAGAAACATTTACAATGGGATTTTCCAAGAAGTGAAGTTTGACTGGCTTCATTGAAATCATGAATCACAAAATAATGACATTGTGAGCTGTAAACAGTTTTAATTTATACAGGTGACATTTAAAATGCTAATCAGACCTTAAGATAATTGCTGGAAGTTAGGAAGCCTCTGCTGGGAACACTTCCATTTTCTGTGGAACTGGTTCAAAACACAACCAGATCTGTGGAGGTGTTTCTGGCTTGGCAGACTTAGGCTTTGACTTCTGCAGAGCCAAAGAATTTGAGTGACTGTTACTTGTGGTGACACTTGTAGTAATTGAAATCTAGAGACTCCAGCCCATAAGCAAAGGGTGAGAACTCATCCCAGACGGGGAGATTTCAATTTAGCTTCTGCAGCTTGGTCCTCTTACAAGGTGGTGGGGCATCAGTACTGAGAAAATTAGCTGTCTTTCACTAAGTCTGATTTTGTGCATTGATTTCAGGTTCTCTCTCTCTCTCTCTCTCATGCACACATACACAAGAATCACAAAGAAGTTTCTCCCCTATTGACAATATATTCCATGGTTTTTCATTAGTGTTTGTTCAACAGTCCATGAAAGTTTGGATGTTTGCTGTATGCTGGCCAGATGTGATAAACATGGCCCATAACATCTCTGCTTCACAGAGGTTGTACATGGAGAGGAGATTAGCACATACAACTGGAACATGCATACACACATAGGCAAGACCACATCACAACTCTGATGAGCATCAGAACTAAATTAGAGCATGGGTAAGGGATGTGGTGGGCAGTGAGAGAACTTTACCTAACTAAAGATTAAGGGCACGAAGGTAGAATGAGCAAGTAAAAGGGTCTCAAAGAGGAAGGAGTTGGCATCTTAAGAGGCAGGCAAGAGCAATGTGAAATAAAATGGGAAGTCCACAGTGAAGAGAGTTTGCATCGCGTTTCCGGGGAGTCTACCTATACTACCTGTGGCATTTCCCTTTGGAAAATCAATTTGTGACTCTTACCAGATGTGCTGTGGATGGGATCTCTTCATTTACTGGGGAAGGCAATGATGTCTAAAATCCTTCCCCATCCTGGACAGTTTTTAATGCTTCATTGAAAGGTATAAACATCCCTTGTGCTGGGATCAGTTCCAGTCCTGTTGCTCCAGAGCTCATGTCTTCTCTGCTAAATAGTCAGAACCAGCTCATACTGTGGCCATCAGTATTCCTTGGGCTTTGACCTCTTCCTACTAAGGCTGCCAGAGAATGCCTGACTGGCTGGGTGAGTTAGCAGATCCCTCCATGCTAGGTCACTATTCCCCTGCTTTGGGACCAGTCCCAGTTCCACTGCTCCAGTGTGCACACCTTCTCTGCTTAGCTAGTTAGAACTGGCTAAGTTGATCCCCACAACCCTGACTTGGGCCTAGGCCTTTTTCCCTGCTGGAGATCTCCTGACTAGCCTGGAACCATCTGGTACCTCTGATAAAAAATCAAAAGAGGGAACCTGAAGCAGGCCACCTAGTTATTCATATCCGATCAGAAAGCAAGCAAATGATATACATCAACAATTTAAACAGAATCAAACTTGAGCTCAACAAAGGCAGGCTTGAATTTATTATCTAGCACAAATCAACAAAAGAAATCTACATGCCTAGGCTACAATGAAAAAAAACCACAATAATATGAAGTTAATGTCAGCATAAATCCCACCAGCCCTATAGAAGTGTTCCATCATGAGAAAGACCTAGAGGAACCTCAAAACAAAAGCATTTAAAACAACAATCAGGGAGTGGAGAGATGCTCAGTGGTTAAGAGCACTGGTTGCTCTTGCAGAGGATCCAGGTTTGATTCCCAAGACCCACATGATGGCTAACAACAACCATAACACCAGTTCCAGGGGAATTCCTCCTCCGGCCTCTGCAAGCATTGCATGGAATGGGTACAGTTATAAACATGATCAAATAAGTCAGTGACTTTAAAGAACATACAAGGTAACAACTGAAAGAACTCAAAGAGGAGAAACTCCTGACTGAGGCTCAAGAAAATACAAATATAATGGCTGAATGGAATGACAAAAACTGTTCAGGATATAAGAGGTGAATTCAGGAAAGAGATAGAAATATTGATGAAAACTCGGGCCAAATTTGGAAATGAAAAACTCAAAAAGCCATTTTGAAACAACAGGAAAAAGCCTCACCAACATAATGAATGGAATGGAAAACAGAATATCGAGACTGGACAATAAAGTTGAAGAATTAGATCGCTTAAGCATATGGAAAGATTTAAAAACCTAGGAATGGAATATGTAGGAAATGTGGAACACCATGTAAAGACCAAATTTACATATTACAGGCATAGAGGGAGGAGAAGAATCATACGTCAACGGTACTGACCAGATCTTCAATAAGATTACAGAAGAAAATTTCTCTAAATTAAGGAAAGACATTTCCATACAGATGGAAGAAGTACAGAGAACACCATATAGATGGACTGGAACAGAAACTCCCCGTAGCATATCACCGTAAAACTGCTAAATGTACAAAACAAAGACACTACTTAAAGCTGCAAGAGGAAAACAAGTTACATATAAGGAAAACCCATCAGAATTACAGCTGACTTCTCAACGCAAGCTATGAAAGCCAGAAGAGCCTGAAGCAAAGTATGGCAAGTTGTAGATAATCATAGATGCCCACCCAAGAATATTTTACCCAGTAAAACTATCTATAATAATTAAAGGGGAAATAAAAATCTTCCATGATGCAAATAGCCTGAAAGAATTCATATCTACCAAACAAGTCCTATAGAGAATAGCAGTACAAAGGACTGAAGACAGATATAACCATAACTAAGAGGCTACAGAGAGAAAACAAATGAAGGTTTAACTACAGAAACACAAAGTAGGACCAAGAACACAAACAGAAAACAAAATGACAGTAACCAATATGCATCTTTCAGTAATAACTAAATATCAATGGCCTCAACTCCCTGGTCAAATTGCACAGGCTAGTTGAAGGGATTAAGAAAGAAAATCTATTTGTTGTGTACAAACAACTCATCTTACCTGCAAGGACAGGTACTACCTTAGGGTTAAAGGATGGAGAAAAATATTCCAGCAAATGACACTAAGAAACAAGCAGGTGTTGCAGTTCTAATATTTGACAAAATAGACTTCAAAGTAAAACTAATCAGAAGAGACAAAGTGGGTCATTTCATTCTGATTAAAGGAACAATTGACCAAGAAGATATCACAGTCATAAATTTGTAGTCACCAAACTCTGGTGTACCCAACTTCATGAAAACAGTGATACAGTACTTTAAGACACACATTAACCGAAACTCAGCAATAGTAGATGAATTCAGGACTCTTTTATCTCCAATAGACAGGTCAATTGGAGAAAGAATAAACAGACGTCTGAATTAAATGATATTATACAGACCTATCTAACAGCCATCTACCGACAATTCCATCCAGGCATCATTTAGCAGCTCATGCACATTTGTCTAAAACTGACCATATACTGGGGCACAGAACTAACCTCAACAAACAAACAAAAAAAAACCGGAACTAATTCCATTGACCACAATGCAATAAAGCTTAAAATCAACACTAAAAGGAGCTCTAGTGACTATATGAACTCATGGGGATTAAACAATGCACCCCTGAATGATGAATCGGTCAAAGAAGAACTTAAGAAAGAAAAAGAAGTATTCCTGGAACTAAATGAAAAGGATAATACAACACAACAATCCCTCTGCGACACTTTGAAAGCAGTCCTTTCAAAGGAAAGTTTATAGTTTTAAGAATCTAAATTAAAAAATCAGAAAGAGCACAAATAAATGCCTTAACAGTACAACTCAAGACTCTGGAAAGGCAAGAACCAATGATACCCAAACCAGCAGATGAGAAAAAAAAATCAGAGCAGAAATTAATGAAATAAAAACAAAGAAAACAATAGAGAGAATCAGTGAATCTAAGAGCTGGTTCTCTGGAAAGATAAACAAGATAGACAGACCCTTAGCCCTGTTAACATAAAGAAAGAGCACATCAGTATCAATAAAATCAGAGACAAAAGGAAAAATACCACAACAGATACCAAACAGATCTAGAACATTATAAAGGAATACTTTAAAAACCCATATTCTATTAAATTGGAAAATCCAAAAGAAATGGATGAATTTCTAAATTCATCAAAGCTACCAAAGTTGAATCAAGAATTCAAGAGCTTAAGCAAACCCATGAGAAATAAGGAAACTGAAACAGTGATACAGAGCCTCCTGACTAAAAACAACCCAGGCCCAGATGGATTCACAGCAGAATTCTACCAGACATTCAGAGAAAATCTACAACCAATACTACTTAAATTATTCAAAAAGACAGAAACAGAGGCAAAACTCCCAAACTCCTTCTATGAAGCCAGCTGCTTAGCTAGTCTGGATTAGGAAGTTAGTCTAGCGATCTGGTGGGGAGGAACTGGAGCCTGGCTGGCAGTAGGACTGGCACAGGACGTGGTGAGGGCGGGCCACAGGAATGGAACAGAGATGCTGTGGGTGGGATCTGATTTACCAGAGTCCTAGGTGTGCATATCTGTCCAGTGGGAGAACCGTCTGAGGAGGGATTTAGGGATCTATGCTAGGCTGTCTGTGTCAGGAAGCTAGTTCATAGATCTGGGGGGGGGGCGGGGGAGGGAAGGAACTGGAGTCTGGCTGCGGGCAGCGCTGGCCCGCGACAGGGTTGGGGTGGGCTAGAGGAATGGAATCTGCTGCCTTCTTTTAAGAAACATTTATTTATTATGTGTGTGGGGGCGGGGGAGGGGGACGCGGTGCGCATGCCACATTGCATGTGTGGAGGTCAGAGAACAGCTTTTAGGAGCTGGTCTTTTTTTCTCCATGGTTTTTGGGGATGGAACTCAGGTTGTCAGGCTTGCACAGTAACACTTTGACTGAACGGGCCATCTCACTAGCCCCTTCCCGCTTCTTTGAGTCTTCAGTCATTTAACACTGACTGAAACTCTTGGAAACTATTTTGAGTGCTGGCATTCTTCTCCTGTGGGGAATTTGTATTTCCAATCATAGGCTGTGTGTTATGAGAACTATTTTACAAAGATCCAACAAGAATTTTTGTTAAAATCCCCCTTTAAAAGTACTTTAAATCTGACTGTGCAGGATTTTATAGTTTGAGCATGAGACAGCTCTAGCTTCGTTTTTGAATACTCTCATGATTTATATATCTTAATAGCTTTGTTTATTATTTATTTTTAACTTCTGTACAGGTTACTTATCTGCTCTGAGGATAAGGCAGGCTTCTTACAATGAACCACAAGACTTAATTTGAGTTCTATATCATATGGAAAAGACTTCATGTAGCTGGGTGCCCTTTCTCTGTCCTCTTTGTAGGGCTTACAATGAGCTAGTTTGATTTGGTGAACCCCATTTACCACTATGTTTCCAGCTTTATAAGCAATTTTTTCCCTTTTGTGTAACCTGAATGGTGCTTGGCTGTATGATATTGTATCAGCTAAACAATAATGTTCAAGTGGAGCATGGTGCCAAACTGAATATAAGAATGTAGTCTTGTCTCAGATTCTTCTGAAAATTTTGTTGCTTTTTTTTTTTTTAAGAGCTTCAAGTTTTCAGTGCTTTTTTTCTCTCTCAATGTGAAGGCTTTTTATGTCTCTTTCTACCCCTTCTCTTGTTTTTATTATGTCTGTGGGCTTTGGAGTCAGAGCCATAGGTTCAAGTCATGCTTCTAAGACCAAAAATCTGTGTGACCAGAGACAGGTTACTAAGCTTTCTTGATCTATGATTTCTGCATCTGCAGCATATGTCTGCTTCAGATTTAATGTAGGGTTTAAATGCTATGTGGAATGCAAAGCATTTAACCAGGATGTGGCACATATTTGTTTAATAAGTATCAGCAGTCCACATTTACTGCCTAATGCTTTCACATGCTTATCAGACTCACAAAGCCAGTGAGAAAAACCAAGACTCACATTCAATATTAGATGCAGGACAGACGGGAGTGGAGAGAGGCTGTGCTACTTGGTGAGGCCAGTTGTTCTGCAACTGGGACTAGAGGTCTAGCCCCTGGAAGGGCACTGGGACACTATTGCTCTCTGGTCTCAACCAAGTTTGCAGCAGATCTCCACCTGTGGGTCAAGGTCCTCTTGAGGATCAGATATGATCTGTCCAGGAAGCAATTTTCAAGTGTGACCTGAGTGGCTGCTGTTTGCTGGGATGTGAGTGCTGAAATTGGAACCATCCCAGAAAAACCAGGACTATTGGCTACTTGACACCTCCCAGAAGGCTCCTGAAAAGGTCAAGGTGCAAGGGGAATAAAGGAGAAAGTATCTCAGTGATTTTTTTTTTTTGGTATTTTTTGAAATGACATATAGTAGGTATATAAACAGACCAGTAAATTTCCAAACAAGGTGGAAGCATAGCAAGAGGTTTCTCCTTTCTGTCCCTTCCCCTGGAGGATCACTGGTAGGCATAGCCTCTGCCTAGAGTAAGAATCCAGGACCTGTCCAGGAAAGCTACTCCTGTACGCATCCACAAAGCCATCTTAGGCCACAAAGCCCTGCCCTGTAAACCCTTGCTACTCAGTGTTTGGCCAGCACTCCTGGCATCACGTGGGAGCCCCTCACAACTACAGCCTCTCAGGCCCAGCAGCAGGCCTGTCTGGATCAGTCTGTAGATTAACAAGATCCCCAGGTGAATCACATGCACAGGAAAACTGGAGGCCCTCAGGGCCAACCTTTAGCCAGTGGTGCTTTGCTTCCTTGAGCATCAGAATCTCCTGGGGAGCCTGGAGAAGATGCCTCTTCCCTTTCCCATATGAATAGGCAGAAGCCTCTGCGTGCTGATAGCTTCTCCAGGTGATGTTGACACACACCACAGTCAACAAACAGCATTAAATGATTATTTATGACAGGTGGAAGTGGGTACTTTTCATGGTGTGTTGTGTACTCCACCGATGCCGTGACAGTCACAAAGATGGAAGGGTTGTGTACTTGTTTGCCGGTGACAGAGAGATGGCCATAAGATCAGTGCGAACTCATGCACCTGTTCCCCCTCATGGGGGAACTGTGCAAATTCATTTTTTGGAAACGTGTATATATTCTGGGTAGGTAGATTAAAGAAAAACCACACATTTATTTTATGTTAGCCGGGGGTCAGCACACACATGTCATGGTACATGCATGAATGCCACAGGACAACTCATAGGAGTTGGTTCTCTCTTTCTACTATGTGGATTCCAGGGATGAACTCAGGTTGTCAGAGTTGGCAGCAAATGCCCTCACCCATGACCATCTTGCTGACCTTCGAGCATTCTTTCTCCCTCTCTTAAAAATGAGTTTTTGTGAGTTTCAAACAATATATTTTGATTGTGTTTAGATCCTCTCCCTTATCTGCACCCCAAATGCCTTTCTGGTGTGGGTCCATCCACTGGAGCCTGGTTAACCTCCAAGACTCACACCCTTAAAAGAGATTGACAGTCCTCCTCCCAGCAGCCATCACTTGTGGTAGTTCCTCAGATAGGGTTGGGATTCTGTAAACACACACACACACACACACACACACACACACATAGGTGCATGTGCAACATGCAAGTGGACTGAATTGGGGAAGAGTGGCCCAGTGAGGATGTGGGTGGAGGTGAGGTGAGTAGAGAAGTGAGTGGGTAAACATGTATGAGTGTCACGATAAAACCCCTTGTTTTGTATGCTCAACAATAACAACAATAACAACAATGATAATAAATTTAAAAAGTAAAAATCAGTCCCCCCAGATGTCTTATGGCCAGACATCTTGGGAAACAGGTTGGAAAGCAGCACGGCTTGAAACTTCACGGCACAGGTGTGTGCTGATAGTATGGCGTGCTGGAGCGCATTCACTGTGGAAACGAGATGTGAAGACTGAAGTTACATAATTCGCAATATGTCTTTGGAGCTTTAGCAGATCCTTCTGCCCTCCCTGTGCCATGGCTCTGTGCCTACCTCTGGTTTTGCCACAGTGGTGATGGGAAGTTTCTTGTACACTCAGACTTGCTGGCCAGTGGGCGTGTCTTACCCATTTGACTTCCTGCCTGAAGATCTTTGTAGCACATCACACCATCCAGATTAGAAAATTAGGGAGTTAATGCCCAAGGCAATGCTCTCCATCAGTGGAAGAAGAGGCAGTGGACGGGGCTTTAGATTCTGGGCTTTCAGGGGCTTTTCTGAAAGGCGCCCTTCTTTTCCTCAGGCCCAGTAGTGACCTTAGCTGGGCCCTGCTTCCACAGGACCCAGATCAAGATAGGAGCAAACGCTGGTGGTCGTTGGCCTCTTTTCTACACCTTTCCAGTATTACTGAACTTCTCCACACCATTCCATTTGGAGCAAGCACCATGGCTTCTAATCCTGATGACAAGTTTTTCTAGTCCTACTCTGGTGTATTCTTTCTTTTTTCCCTTGCCTGTTCATGTGTGTGTGTATGTGTGTGCAGCATATGCTGCTCTGGTGTGCCTGTGGAGGTCAGAGGACAAGCTCAGGTGTCCGTCCTTACTATCAACCTTGTTTGAGACAGGGTCTCTTTTGTTGTTGACTTCTGTCTAGGCTAGGCTAGCTGGCCCGAGCGCTTCCTGGGATTCTCCTTCTGCCTCTCATCTTGCCATGGGATTACAGACTGCATTGTTCCACCTGACTTTCTGTGGGTTCTGGGGTTTCAAATTCAGGATGACTGATGTTTTGCTTATAGCTTGACCTATGTTTTAAAGACAGGCCAACATGTCACCAGAATGGAATATGCAGCTCAACTGTCTGCCAGACTGGTACCAGTTGCTGACTCGGGAAGCAGGGGCAGTGTGAACATGCCTGCCAGACCTCCTCGTGCTCCTGGTCCCAGTCTTGTGACTCTTGTTAGACTACACAGCAACCTGGACTTTTCCCACCCACCTTTCCCTCCCTCTCTTTGTTCCTTGGGTCAGACTTGCATTACAGTATCATGTGAGAGCTCTCCCGCCCTTTCCAGTCCCCACCAGCTATTTTTCTACATGGTCTCTTCCCTGAATCAAATCCTTCCATGCTTAGTCCTATCTTGGTGTCTGCTTTTCAGATGATGTTTAATACCTGCTGGATTGCTTCTCTGTCTCCTGCTTTCATCCTTTTCTTTTCCTCATTACATTTTTTCTTAACACCATCACTTTCTTCAGTTTTCTTGGCTTCTTTTTTCCATTAGATCTTCCCTCCCCTCCCACCCTCCCCTCCCTTCCCCCTCTCCTCCCCTCCCTTCCTTTTCTACAAATTACTTCTGTGATTTCTCTTTGGGTTCCTGATGTCTCTGGTCTGGTTTTGCTGGCTATATGGTTGGGAAAGGAAGACAGAATTTTCTGGTCACCTATATTAAGCACCTACCTTCCAGCTTGTGAAGTGTTTCCCCCAGGGCATGAAGTGTGCACACTGGCATTGAAATTTAACAGTGAACTCATGGGGTGCTCTGGTCGATTTCCATACACAGGAACCATCTCTGGGTGATACAAATCACCTATTTTATGTGACTCAGAGGCTTTTAGACCAGAACTGACAAGGGCTGAACAGGTGTATCAAAAAGATCTAGTTTTACAGTGTAGACTGTAGTTTGAGTTGTATTTCTTGCCTGGTTTCTGAATATGAAAGTCCGAGTTGAAAGATGAAGGTTTCAGCCTGTTAAAAAAGTCTGTGTGTGGCTGATTGACTCCAATTCTCTGTTCTTCTCTCTACATTTAAAAAATGCATGATGAACCACTCTTGCCCAGTGCTGATGTTTTATTCGGTTTCATGTAGTCCTTCTGATGCTTGCTGTATCATCAGAGGATCTTTCCAAAGGCATTAGGTAGAAATGATGCAATATCCAGGAAAAGGCCACCACCGTTTTTTTAACTCTGCTGTAGACAGCTTCATTTGTAGAGATTTGCTTTGTAACTATTCTTTTCCGTGAGATCAGAGCTGACAGGGGAGAAGGATGGACAAATCAGGAAGGTGAAGGAAGTAAATAAGGCAGAGAGAGGAGTAGGGTGGACAGAAAGTGGGGAGGTGAGCAGAGAAAGTGTTGGCTGGCGGAGCAAGGAGGGATGGATGGATGCAGGACTGACTGATAGCAGAGTTCAGCGGAGGATGCCAAGCACAAACTGGGTTAGGGGAGACGTTTGGAGGAGCAGTGGATCATGAGGGATGAAGAGTTTGTCATACGGTTATTAGAGTAACAGGCAGGGTGTCCAAAGATAGGCAGGCAGGGGCTCCTGATCCATTTCTATAACCCCAGATGGGCTGTCGTACAGGCCTGTGGAGGAGAGAGCAGGGGGAGCAGCTGAATTTATCTCGAGGGCAGGACCAGCTGTGAGCACGTGACATCTGTCTGCTGAGTACGACTTAGATACCAAGGGCTGGGGGAGGACAGACAGCACTGACAGACCTATACCCTCAGCTCCAGCCCCCGCAAGTGCTGCACTTTTTGACATTAAACAAACAAGCAAACACAGCATCAGTGTTCCCTGAGTGAGGCTGCTTCTCAGCAACAAACTGCTTCTTTCTCCCCAGGCCTCAAATTCAAGTGCACTTGTTGTTACCGCCTGGACAATACACTGATTTTTTAAAATCTTGTATTCTTTTCCTTTTTCTCCTTTAACATCTAGGGAATGAATTACAGTTCTTGAAGGGTGCAGTATAGATTGTGTGTCTAATTTACGCAGGTTTCCCAGAGACACATGAAATAATCACAGTGGGAAATTACATTCTCTAACCAAAACCTAACACAAAACATCAAAAAACCTTCATCCTAGGTGCCAAAGGGTTTATGGTGCCAAATTCTCTGTGGAATTTGTTTCTCATGGAAATAAGAGTCCGCAGTATACCTGCTGGGCTGATCTAAGGCCCAAAGCAATGGTCTCCGTGTTCCTGGAGATTCAAGACAGATGCTGTAACATAGTTCCTAGAAATTAATTTAGGGATCATAGCACATTCAGACACATACAATAATTTCACATTTCTCTTCTAAACTATGAATTTCAAGCATATGAGCATCCACTGTAGCTCAAGGATGAGTGATGAATGGCGAGTGGCTGAAAAAAAAAATCATTGTATTTTTTCCCACCTTTGTAAGTGTTGCCAGAACACACGCACAGGCCATTCACATACAGTTGAATGAATTTTTCAGTAACTAGCTCACATGTATCTCTGAACTCCAGATGAAGGAACAGACCAATTGCCAGGAACACTTCAGGATCCCCTGGGGTCGCTAGCTCCAGTGTTCCTCCTCCCAAGGGGACCATGGGGACCGTAATCACAGATCAATTTTGCCTTGTTCAGTGTTCTATTTGTGAGATTTACCCATGCTGAGTGTACTTGAAACTCCTTGATTCTCATCAATGTCACATAGTTCACTGATGAGTATTTTGCCATTTACTTGTCCAAATCATAGTGTATGACCTTTTGGGATGTTTATGTGTTTTGCAAATTATGAAGAGTACTTCTGTAAGAATTCTTGTTCACAGAAGATGTGATTTTGTATATTTAATCTCAATGTTACTGTGCTAGAGTTCTTCAGGGAAGTAGTTTTGTGTGTGTGTGTGTGTGTGTGTGTGTGTATGAGCATGCATGGTTAAGAAGTACACTCATGAGACTGTGCTAGTACAATTCTGAAACCTGAAAGGGGGGACAGTAGACTGGAGTCCAGGGAGGACTTTAATCCCATTCAGAGGTCACTACTGCAGGATTGCTTTCACTCGGGCAGATCAAGGCCTTCAGGTCTAGGCCTTGGCTTCTAGCACTTCAGAGGCAGAGGGAGGGCAATCTTGAGTTAGAGGCTAGCCTGGTACACATAGTAAATTCCAGGCCAGCCTGGGACCATTTGTGAGACCTTGTCTCAGGAAACACAGGAATGGGGAGGTAGATCAGCAAGCAGGCTCAAAGCACTGGGTTTGATTCCAGCGCTAAACAATAACAGAAAACAAGAACCCCATCCTCAAATACCCCTCCCCCCCCAAAAAAAACCAGATACAAAAAACAAGAAAGAAAACAATCAAAGGAAAGAAAGAAGGAAAGAAGAGACTTACAGAGTGAGGCCCATTTATATTAAAGAGGGTAATCTGCTTTAGCCCAACTTGACTGATACATGTGTGTCACCCCAAACCACGTGTTTAGAGAAAGTCATAATATTTAACTAAATGGCTGATCACTGTGGTTCAGTTTAGCTATGACAGACATCTATGATTTGCTCTGTGACCTCTTCTATGCTGGTGCCAGGTGGGGAAGGGGGACAGGTGAAGCCATACTTTGAAATGCTATGCATTACTCAAAGAGTCGAGGCATAGTTAGACCAACAGATGAGCAAAGAATTATTGTCTAAAAGGTAGTTTATTATTATTCCCAAGAAGAGGGGGTATGTCTCACTCTACTTTGGAGAACTACATGAAAAAGCATTAGGGTACGTCAGGAATGCAGGGAAAAGTCTGGGAAAAAAACAGCAGTGTGTTTTTATTTCCTGGAAAGAATGAGTGAGACTGGAGACCAGTAAGGAGACCTAGGATTGGCTACTTTGAGTGATACTAGTGGGGCATAGGGTTGTTTCTGGTTGTTTGGTTCCTAGGCTGACGGTTAGGAAATGAGGGAGCAAGGTGTCTTAGGTGCGAGAGCTGATAAAGGATGTGGCTAGGCTATGGGCTCTGGATTGATGGGTTTGCCTTTGAAGAGCATGCTCTTAGTTGTTTGCTCTCTCTAAGAACTAGTCATCACAGCAAAGGACAGTCACTCAAAGCATCAGAAAACAGAAAAGAAAGGAAGAAAGTGTCACAGGACGGTGCTGAGGTTTCAAGAGTTCTAGATTAGGACTCAGGAGATTGCCAGTGATTCATGACATCTTGTGATAACATTGGCCACTTTTCTGATGGAGAACTGAGGCTAAAATCTCAATCTCTTTGGCTCAGTGTTCTCAGTCTTCATGTTTTTTTTTTCCCTCCCAAGCCTACTCAATACATTTTCTTTTGCCTTTCTAACCTCACAAGGTTATTCGAAGATAATGAGTTTATATAAGTGACTATGCTTTGTAACCAGCAATGAGCTGAAGAAATAGAAAGGCAAAATTTTTGTGAGCTTATATTGCAGAAATGCTGCTGTGATTCAACACTGAAATATATAAATCCATTTGATAGGCTCTTAGAACTAGGAGAAGTATTTGGAGATCATTGGCCTCTGGTTCTTTTCTTCAGTGGGCGGGATTTGAAACTTTGTTTCTTTTCCTGGAGAACAGCCAGACCGCCCTTGTACATTATAAGGGTGAAGAACAAAAGATCAATAGATGCTTATTTCATAGTTACTTTGATAGTAATTTACTTTGTCATTGCTCCCAACAACACTTTGATGATCTGACAATTATTATTATCTTTTAAAGGTTAATTTATTTTTATTTTATGTGTATGAGTGTTTTTCCTGCATATACACATGTGCACCATTTGTGTGACTGGTGCCTATGAAGACCAGAAGAAAGCATTGTATTCCTTGGAACTGGAGTTACACACAGCTGTGAGCTACCATGTGGGTACCAGGAACTAACCTGAGTCCTCTGGAGCAGCAGGTGCTCTAAAACACTGAGCCATCTCTCTAGCATTATGATCTAACTAAACTTCTGGATATAGCTAGTTTACTCAAAAGATGTGGTTTGAGATGAGGTTCAGAGTATGCTATTCAGATTGCTGAATCGGTGCAGCTAGAAAAAGCCTCACACAGTTCAGAGTTCCTTGCCGTAGGAAGCGGAGGAAAGATCCTAGACTGGGGACAGGGGACTAGAGCTGGGACTGCTCGACTGCAGACTGACTGGGTGAGCTTAGACAGTGACTTCATAATTGTGAGCATTCTGTTTTTCCTTTACCCACAAAACCAAACAAATGATGTTTCACGTTCCTTTCAGCACGGGAAGACTACATTCAGTCATTCAGAATGTCATTTTTTATAGAGGAGCAAAGTACTTATGAGTAGCTAGGATTCTGATTGCCTTTGATGTCCAGTAGTTAATAAAATGGGGAAAGATTTACATGAATAGCTGCATCCATCTTTCATTCTGCTGCCAGCTATCTGCTGATTCCACTTCCTTGGCCAGCCCTGGGTTACTATAAATTAAACAGACTGCATTTTCCTGGGAATTGTGGCCTGTAAGTCAGCACTGGAAGAGAGAGGCACTGTCAATAGGGCCTTTTGTGGGATACTCTAACTATTGGAAAGACAGCATATTATCTGGAAACTGCTTCTGAGTATTAGTTTATGCCCGAGAAATTGTTTCCTTAATAATCCAACCCTGTCAAAGAAACAACTCACGCGACTTGGATGCTTGCCTTGCCTGCTCTGTCTGGTGCAAGCCATCATCGCTTTTCTTCTCCCACTGTACCTTTTTTTACCGTGTGTAGCACAATTAAATTAACAGACCTGTTTCCCAGAAAATTAGATCATTAAACACACTCTACACACACAATTCTTTTAAGCAAGGAGACAATTTTGTCTAGAATTAGATTCTATATTAGTGCCTGTTTTAGTAGTGTGGGCCATCTGACTGTCTGATATGGGCTGGCCCATCCTTGGTAGATTGATAACCCAGTCAGCTCTGAAACTTAACCATACTCCTACACTCATAAATAGTCAATATTTTGTTTTAATTGTGTAGTTAAAAATATGGAAGTCAGATCAGTGTCACCTTGAATATACACCCTGAACAAGAAAAATGACATTTCTGTGACAATCTTAGCTGGTGTGCTGAGCTTGAGGATTTACTGGAATTCAAACAGTTGTCTTATTAAAACTGAAGTTGAGGGACTAGGATGACAGCTTAGTGCCAGAGGATTTGCCTAGTATGTACAAGTCCCTTGGTTTGATCCCCAGCCCTGCCACCACCAAGCTCCTAAACCAAAATAAAAATGAGGTTGATGCTGAGCTGATATCTCCATGCAGTTCTCACCCTTACCCTCTCCTAACCCAAGTAAAGTCAAGTGAGATCTGTAACTCAGTTAACTTTTCCAGAAGCTCCCTAGTTTTACTTTGCAATAAGAAGAAAAAGTAACATGGCCTGTAGTTTTTCAACCCAGAAAACTAATTGTGGTGGCCTATGAGCAGCAATGAAGTCATTTTAATGAGAATGAACTGCTCCTGACAATTATAAACGTAGTTAGTCACTTCTCTGCTGGGAAAATGCATGGGGTTAGGCAGTTCATTGTAGCAATGAAGGCTTATTGAGAGAACTCTCAACATAGAAGGGAAGTGCTGTTGATTATGTACCTGTTGCTTCCAGGAAGTAGCTTCTCCTAAGATGACTCAACTATACTTAAAGACCACACTATGCCAAGAACCTGGGCCAAAAAGATTTAGTTCAAGGCATTTTATGAGTAGCCAGGGCGCTGGCATGTGCAACTCACCAGGAATGGCTCAAGCTGAGAAATTAGGTAAGCACTTCTGATTGATAAAATGATAGATGGGGATTTATCACCTTTCTGTATTTCTGACACACAGTTTGAGTTAAGATGATTTTTTTATTGGCTTATTTTTATTTGTTATTTAAAAATATTTTATTATTTTTCTAGTATGTGCATGAATGTATTGTCTGAATGTGTGTAATTGCACCCATGTCATACAATGCCCACAGAGTTCAGAAGAAGGTGCTGGATTCCCCTGAAACTAGAGTTACAGATGGTTACTAGTTGTCATGTAGGTGCCGGGAGTTGAACCAGGGCCTCTGCTAGAACAGACAGTGTTCTTAACCACCAAGCCATCTTTCTAGCTCTGAGATGATTTTCGAACAGTGGGGCATAATAAATCTTGTAGGGGAAGATCTGCACTTGTGAAAGAGATTCCATAGGTGGTTAGTGTAGGCTTGAGTTTGGTAGTGGCAGAATTTGGATGTAGAGGTGTCTGCTGTTGGTCTTTGTCTACTTGAGAGAAACTTGAGTAATCTGGGAAAAGGGAATTTCCTCTATCAGAATGGCCTGTTGCCTTGTCCATAGAACATTTTCTCTATTGCTGGTTGATGCAGGAAGGCTCAGCTCACTGTAGGCAGTGCCATCCCTAGGTAAGTGGGCCTAGACTGTATAAGAAAGTTAGCTTGATGGGATCCTGGGAGCAAAGCAGAGTTCCTCCATGTTTTCTGTTTCAATTTGTGCCTAAAGCTTCCTACCTCTGAGTTCTTGCCTTGAACTCCTGTCCTGGCTTCCCTCAATAATGGATTATAACCTGTAAGCTGAAATAGATCCTTTCTTCTCCAAGTTGCTTTTGGTCATGGCATTTATCAGAGCAGCAGAAGAACAAACTAGAAAAATGGTTATAGCTGACATCATATGTGCCGCACCCTTGCATGTCTGCCATTAACTTTCGTATACCACGCACTGGTGACAACTTGTGAACTCCCGTGTCTCTGTGATGGCGGTAGTGGGAGTCTGCTCAGCTTGTATGTCAGCTCAAGCTGGAAGTGTTGGAAAGTACCCTGGAAACAGTTGAAGAGCACTTGAAGTGTGGTGACTAAGCACTCCAGCTACCCTGCCTGTCCTTTGGGATAAATGTGAGCCATGTTCTCCCCTTTCTCTTAGACTACTCTACTTGAATTGGACCTCAGTTATACCCACAGTACTAACTTGCTCAATAATGGACTTCAAGAGTGACTTTTCCACTTTACATGAACAAGCTTCCTGTGGCATGAAAGCCTCTGTTTCCCTATGTTCATGGATCAACCCTGCCTCTTACAGTTTTTCTGCCCCTCTTCTGAAATGGTCCCTGAGCCATGGGTGGGTGAGGTTGAATAGAGGAGTCCTAAAAAAAAAGAACGACTTCTTCCCACCACTGCCTCATTTCCCCACTTCATAATGGGCCAGTGTTTCCCAAATGAATGAGTTTACCTGAGGGCCTGCCTCAGGTCCTCTTCTGAGGAAACAGCCTAGTTTTAAGGATATGTTGCCATGAAACAAGGAAGGTTTTATATCACTGTAGCCTAATGTGACTGTTCCTACTTTTTCTGTAATATCACAGAGGGTAGTAATTCAGCATAATAACATGTTCTTGAGAGAGTGGTGAGAGAGACTCTTTCCTTTGTACTTGGCAGAGCACAGAGTACATGCTGATTGATTTAGTCAGACTAATGCTGGGTTATGCTGCAATAACAATTAGATCACCGTTTAATACTGGTTAGGTGGTTCTTCTAGATGATGCTCCTGTGGGTAACTCAGGGGGAAGCTGAAACCACTGGTAGGGTTAAGAGGTGGGGAAGTCAGTGTTCCTCAGTGAGCAGTGATGGAGATAGGAGGGGTAGGTGGTAATTCCTCAGTAGGTGGCAAATGCCTCTGAAGGCAAGAATTTTGTTGAGCAAATGTACTAAAAATAAAATAAGATGTAAACTTCTCATCTGTTTGAATGTTATATATGCCAAACAGTCATGAAATTTCATTTCTGTACCTCAGAAACCACTATAAAAGTCTATACAGAATCAGGATACCTTGGGCATAACTGGTACTTGACCTATTGCATATAAAGTAAAGCCAATCAATTTGTATCTTGTTAGTCGCTAGCAGTGTAGCTCAGAGTGCTTGCAGCGTATATACAAGACCCTGGAATTACCAGTGTGCGTGCATGCACACACACACACACACACACACACACACCACACACATACACAGAGAACAGAGAGAGAGACTATATACACTCATACATATGCCCATGCACAAGCAGACCACACATACACACACATCACTCCACACCTACATTTGTACCCCTAGACCTCCACACAGTTAAGAAAAGACAAGGTGGTGAGACCATCTTTCTTTTTCACCTGAGGTTTGTGGAATGTGGTCCCCATTAAAACCTGGCATTTTGGAAAAAATTTGGCAGACTTTTATAGGACTGTTGATAAAGAGTCTTTATTTCTTTGAAATCAGGAAATACCAGAATAAAAAGAATGACAAATGTGCTTTGAAAGAGGCAAATTTGTGAATGGTTGTGTTTTTGAACCGCTGTGTTCTTAGACAGGGAATAGGGTGTGTGCATAGCATTCTGAGTCAGAGATGGCATTGTATCACTTTGAGCCATCTTTCACCTCCTCCACCTCTGTTTCCTCTTATCTAGAAATGGGATTATGATAGTATCTGGGTCTCATATGTGTTGTGAAGATTAAATAAAGTCAGAGCACAATGTGGTGTTTGACATGTAGCAAGGCTCAATACTGGTTGCCATTATAATTTATCTCCTCACGTGTGAAATGGGGGCTTGAGTTACTTGCTCTGTGTTTCAGCAAGCATGTATGGAGTCTTCTGAGTACTAGACTCTGTGCTGAATGCTGGGAACCAAATGTTGAGTAAATGTGTGGCACAAATCTTGGCCTGATAGAGCTTCTACGTTGTTAAGGAGAAAGACCAGGGGCTGGCAAACTTCTTTAAAGGGTTAGATGGTATTTTAGATCATGTGGTCCTAAAAGTAGATCTGTCACAGTAATGAACCTTTGCCATTATAGCCAAAAAGCAGCCTGAAATGATATGTAAATGGAATAGACATGTGTGCCTTCCAGTGAGGCTTTATTTACACAGAGGACCGTTGTTTTGCAGCCTTCATTTAGTGACCCTTGTCACAGCTAGTAGTAGATAATAATACTATTTGTCGAGTGCTTACTAGATGTTTTTTCCTTTTTAAAATTTGTTTTTATTTTAAATCAACACACAAAGAATTAGATATCACTATGGCATTTTCAAAATGTGTTTGTAGGTTCTCTTCGGGCCCGTCTCTCCCAGCTCCTTGCCCCTCTTATGACCTCTCCCAGTCTTCCGTCTGCTTTCATGTCATGCATCATCTTGTCCTCATCTTGCTGAGTACCTGGTTTTACCCTCTCTTGATTTCCTTTCAAGTTTTGTAGGCTTTACCAACATTAAAATTTTTTTGAGTTACTTATTTTTATTCTATCTGTATGAGTGTTATGCGTGCATGTGTGCGCCCGTGTTGTGCAGTGCCCATGGACAGAAGAAGGTGTCAGATCCCCTGCATCTGGAGTTATGGACGGTTGCTATCTGCCACGTGAGTGCGTAGATTCAAACAGAGGTCTTCTGTATGAACAGCTAGTGCTCTTAACCTCTGAGCCATCTCTCCAGCTGCCTTTACCAACATTTACACTCATTTATATACATTTCAAGCTAGGATCTGCGTATGAGAGAGAACATGCAGGATTTGTCTTTGTGAGTTTGAGTCACCCCGCTTAATGTTACTTTCCAGATCCATCAGTTTTCCTACAAATTTTATAATTTTGTTTTTCTATTCTACTGAATAAATCCCCGTTGTGTATATGTTCTGTATTTTCTTTATCCCTTCATTTGTTTATTGAGGGACATCTATGCTGGTTCTGTTTTCCTGGTGTTGTGAATAATGCAGCAATAAACATGAATGTGGAAGTATTCATGTGATAGGATGTAGAGTCCTTTGGCTATAAGTGTAGGAATGATAGAAATATTACTATGTATTTTTTTGCTTGTTCACTTAACAAACACTAGTTAATATGGGCCAGGAAATGTTCAAATCATTTCACATACATTAGCTCATTTAACATGTTCTATACCGGCCCCAGGCGACTGCTGCTATTCCTATTTTTCAAAATAGAATTGGTAATTGTATCACTTTCATTTTACCAAGATGGGATCAGTAAGACGTTAAATAAGAAAGAGATGGATCAGTTCTGAGTCTGGGCTGACCATTATGCAACATGCTGGCCACATGCAGTTATCCAGGAGCTCTGATATGAAGGAGGTTGATAACAAAGTCTGCTTCCAAGACTGTGTGGCCTGCAAAGACATACAAGTAATTTGTAACAATTTATGAAAGTCTCATGGATTTTCTTTCTCTATAAAGCAGCAGCCTTCTCCAATTCTGAGGTGAGAAGTTCAGCTTTAGTTTTTAAATCACAGAAGCAGACAGGGGATGGCTTGTCTGTAAGCCTTGGTAAGGGGAGATCAGTCTGTTTTCTGAAGCCACATGCCATCTCCCTTTCATGTCTTTGAACATGAGTAAAATGTTAACATTTGCGCTGGAGAGATGCCTCAGCAATTAAGAGCAGTGGCTGCTTTTGCAGAGGACCTGGGTTTGATTTCCAGTACCTACATGGCAGCTAACAACCATCAATAACTCCAGTTCAAGGGGAACCCAACACCCTGTTTTGATCTTTGTGGTTGTTTCACAGGTGTGCTTACACACATGCAGTCATTATAGTCATACACATAAAATAAAAATGTTGACATTTGTCCTTACTTGATGTCTGATGCTAAGTCCTTCATATGCATTATGCCATTTCACCTACAGAAAAACCTCAGAAGAGACTTGCCGTGATCAAAGACGAGGTGAAGAACCAGAAGCTCAGGAAGAGTTGTGAGACTCTGTCCCGTAGTTGAAAGTGGTAAAATCAGGATTTGAACTTGGTTTTTCTAATTCTGACACCTGCAGTCTTGGCTGTAGGGGCCAGAATCAGGGTGTGCAGATATACATCATCCCTGACCCTGTATTTCATTCTGTCAGTGATTAAATTAGAGGATAAGTGATAAGACTCATCAAACCAAACATGCACTTGACAAAGAAGATGGCATTGCCTCATTCAAACTTTGTCAACAAAACACAAAGAAAACAGGAGTGTACCCATCGTGGTCATTAAGGCTTCTGAAAAATAATTACTAGGCCCAGAGGTATCATTACCTGGAACACCAGCTAGTGTTGCTTTCAAAACAGTGATTATTTTTATGGTCTGCTATAAATGATCACTTAAGCAGCTAGAAATGACAACAGGGCACAATGCCCACCCCCAGGGCCCCATGCTTGTGGGCATTGTGCAAGATAGCTGAACTTGGTCTTGAAATGAAATGTGAATCTGCATTTCAAACCTTCTGTTAACTTCTCCCCTGCTTTAATAAACTGCGGACTGTCCAAAGCTTGTCCTGAGCAGAGGTGGAGGGAGTACAGTGAGTGATTATTTCAGGGGGAGAAGAGGATGATTGGGATATGAGATGGCTTCCGAAAACAGCTTGAAGACTCTTGAGGGTTAAATTGTGTCACGCATAAGACAGGGTATGTTGAAGCCCTGATTTCTTGTTTCTGTGATTGAAAGTTTCTTGGAAACAGGGTCTTTGTAGATGTTGTGGAGGTGCAAGTTTGGATGATGTCCTGTTGGGGCGAGTCTCAATTGAACATGACTGGATGTCCTCATTAGAAAGAGGAGACACACACAGAGGGAGGAGCCGAGGGTGGTAACTGAAGACCGTGTGTGTTAGCCACCCTGTCTGCAGACATTGTAACGGGACTCGGGAAAGAGTGTGTATATAAAGCGGAGAGGGAAACATCAGAGAGCCAGTCTTTGTGCACTTCTGTGTTTGCCGTTCAAGTGTGAGGCACGTTCATGTGGCAGCAAGACTTAGGAATCAGGCAAATGCACATGTGAATTCCAGTTGAGACTTCTACATTGGGTGACTTTTGACCAAAATAATCTCTATCATTTTAAAAATAATTATATCATTCTGGGTCCTGTGCCTTAGGGTGAACATCTGATTGCTCTCTTTTACAAGTGATGAAACTGAACATAGAAAAAATTTCTCTGGCTATTAGTTGTGGAATTAGACTCTAGGTATTTTGGCTTAAGCCATTTCTCTATTAATTGCTACGGCATACTTGAGACTCATTTTTCTCAACTGCTAAATGGTAAAGATCAAAATAGTTCATATTTTGAAGATTCCGATGAAAAAATTTAGCTACATATGTAGAGAATGAAACTCAGTTATTTGCTAAAACTCTTCATCATCAAATGACTCACAAAAACAGTACATGAGAGCCTGCATGCAATTTGTTTCACTTTCCCAAATTGAATGTTTTTATCCCCCCACATTTAAATTTCTACTGATTGCTCTCCATGTAAAGTCTAACTTTGAACTTCAACTTCATAATGCATAGTTATTTCGTACCGAACCAGGAAAAAGCCAAAGTTAAAACATCTTGTTTTTAAACAATAACAAAACAAATAACAAGAATCAGTATACATTTATAAGACACAATAGACCTTAACACAGATGAAAGAATGTATGGATTCCTGTTGGGGAGCTCAGGGGGTGTGCCAGTGGGAAAATGGGTATAAAGATGATTAAGATTGACTGAGATGTTCTCTATGAAACACACAATGATTCAATAAAAATATTAAAAGAAAATAAAAAAGAAATGTATAAAGTTGCTACTTTCAGAAGAATATGCCAGTCAGTGAGGAACTAGACCATTTATTCCAGGAATTGGTTGAACCCTTACTCTTTACTCAGAATCAGGTTGACAGGATAAAAGCATCATGTAATGTTTTCATTTCATTATTAGATTCAAGAGTATAGGTGGAGGGATTAAGGGCCTTTCTTAATAATAGCCTACAGAATAGACCTATGGTGGAATTGCACCGAGTTCAAATATGTAAGGTATTAGAAATCATGTAGTCATATACTAACTATCTCAGTGATGAATAGGCTGATACCTAGAACTTGGAGCCTCAAATCCATCTTGGAACAATTCCAGTCTCTGTAATCCTGATACTGGGAAATGTTTGGAATGATGGAGGTACTTCAGAGCATGGTGATTTCTGGAAATACAGACAGTGTGACTCAGCAAGGCTGGCACTGATACATCTCCATGGTGATGAATTTAGTCACATTAGTGCAGTGAACCTGTAGCATGGAGTGATGTCTGTTAAGGTTAGAACTTTTATTTTTTTTAAAAAATTATTTTTATTTTATGTAAATGCGCTTTTGTCTGCATATAGGCAAGTGTACCACATAAATGCAGTACCCATGGAGGGCAGAAGAGGGCATCGAATCCCCTGGAACTGGAGTTACAGATAGTTTTTAGGGTTGTCAACCACTATGTGGGTGCTAGTTACCAAACCCTGGTCCTCTGGAAGAGCAGCTAGTGCTCTTAACCACTGAGCCATCTCTCTGCCTTCAAATTTAGAACTTTTAGAATGTATTAAGAGAAGCAAATTAGGAAGACACGGTATGATTCTCCAGTGTCATTGGTGAAATCTAAAAATTTGGGATTATATGAACAAATAGAAAACAGCTTTCAGTAGCAAATCAGCATCCAGAAAGAACAACTAAAAATTAGGATCATGATGGTTTTGATCCTACTAGGAATGCATATTTCCATTCAGAGATTGTTTCAAATATCGGTATATTTGAATCTAATCTAACTCTGAAATCTGAAATACCATAAAATCCTGAATTTTGAGCATGATGGCATAAACAGGAATTCCCCATCTGACCTCTCAATCAAAACATGGGTGTATTAAGACAGTTATGTAAGATTCATTCATGCACTGGAGTCTAATCAGCCAGAATGCAGGAGGTCTGGCAGGGGTGTTGGGCCGCTGAATAGAGGAGGCGTCTAAAGCTAGTTAAGAACTGTTGTTTGAAATGTACAAAAGCTCAATGACATTAAAAAATTATTTGTGCTGTATTTATGAGTTATGTATGAAACATAAATGAATTCTGTGTTTAGACTTGGGTCATAGCCCCAAGATATATCATATATACAAATACTCACAAATCCGAAAACATCCAAAACAGAAACCCCTCTGGTTTCAAGCATTTTGGGTAAGGGGTGTATGACCGGAATGTGATCTCATTTGTCTGTGAGTGATGGGCAGGTGAAGCACGTGCTCCCCAACTTTGTCTCCATTCTTCTGGAAGCACGGCTGCTGCAGAGTCCTGGCCAGGCTTTGCTGCGGTGCATCGTTTTGTCTCTAGCTCGTTTGGGGAAGCACATGCAGAGTAGAGGGGGCTCTGGGCATGTGTGCTCTCAGAAACAGTGGTGGGAGGGCTCCTTTTTCCTCTCCAAGTTCTCAGCTGCCTCTAAGGTATGCCCCTCCTCAAAGTCTGAGGCTTTAGAGTAGTTGTGCTCCCTCTGGCAGGTAGCATCTTATATAACTAGTGCAGTTTCAACCACAAAGTGACATTGATACTATCTACAGAATGCATTACCTTTGTTTAGTTTTTACATATTACTCATTATGTGTGGGAGTGCCTATGTGGGTAGAGTTTTGTGCAATCCTATCATATACACAGATTCATGTAATCACAGCCATAATTGGTACAGTGGTCTTTTCTCACCTAAGTACTTCAGGTTCCACTTTTGGAGTTGCACCGCTGTGCCCATCCCTGATTCGTAGCTGCTATTAGCCTGATCTCTCTCTACAGTTCTGTCATTTTGAAAAATGCTATACACGTATGTAAAATTTTAGAGTTAAAAATATTTGGCAGCTTAAAAGATAGGTGATTGTTTTTGGTCTTTTTTAAAATTGCTAGATATTATGTAAGACATGGTGGACCTCAAAATGTCAAATTCCCCACTTTAGCCTGAGATAGTCAGTTTGCTAGGTTGTTCCCCAAGTAAGTCAAACTATACTGTATGAAAATCACAAAAATTCAATTAAAAACAACAACAACAAAAAACAGAAAATGAAAACAAAAGAAAAATAGGGGCTCACTTGGTAAAGAGCTTGTTGTATGTACATGAAGACCTGGATTTGGAGCCCCAGAACCCATGTCGAAAGCCAGGAGTGGTGGCACGGGTCTTTAATACTAGCTCTGACGAGGCAGAGAGGAGGGTCCTTGGTACTTGCTAGCTAGCTAGTCTTCCTGAATTGGTCAACTTCAGGTGCAGTGAGAGATGCTGAAGATAGAGGAAGAAACCTGACATGGGACTTTGGCCACCACCACCACCATCACCGAAAACAAGAGCTTAAGCTGTCTTTTTTTCTTCCTTTTTTTTTTTTTTTTTTTTTCCTGATGCAGACATTGCTTTTTATACTGGCTCCTTTCCCACTCCATATGTTTCATCCTGTCAGACATTTTCTCTCTGTCAATTCAAGCATCTCAGCACTTTTATTAAGGAAGCTGTGGAGAGGCTGTGATGATATTTTAATCTAATCAGCTTCACAAACAAAAGCATTAGCCTCTCTGCGATGGTATCCTGGGAACCTTAATTGAGGCCTTCTGCAGATTAGATGCTTTTGGTTTCCACCTACCACCACCACAGCTGTATTTTTGGTGTGCTTATGGACAAATGTTAATTCCATGTGACTTAATCTGTCATAGGTAGATGGGAAAAAATAAAAATATATAAGTTGGTATGCTATCTTTTAAAAACACACCAAGAAAACTTTTCATTCTGTGAAGGTAACAGACTGAGAATGGGAAGACTTGTTTTATGAAGAGATTGGTAGTCTGATAAACTGTTTCCAGCTCATTACTCTTACTGAGAAGCTTCAAATTATGAGCTGATCACAGAGTGCTTTTTGTGAAAGAAAGCCTTTGGATTATTTGACCCTTAATGTCATTTATAATAGGAAATGATTCTGCTTCTGTGTTTTATGGTCCTGGTTTATATAGTTACCATAGTAGAGCACCAAAACCAATGTTACTTAGCTGTTGAGGCTGACTCTTCCATTGGTTACTCTTTAGAGTGATCTGCATCAGATTCCTCATACTCTGCATCTCCGCATGATCCTGGGCTGTGCTGCAATCTGTTATTGAAGGCAGAATATCTTAGCTTTCAGTCCCTCACTACGGTAAGATCTTTGACCTTGGCAATTCTCTTCCTCTCCACTGACTCGTTGGCAGTATGTATGAAGGAACTTTATTTAGTTTTTAGTCTTAAAAGCAGACAAGGTTTCTGTGATGTCACATCACCAAAACGTGCAACTGGGTTTGAGGCTCCTGAGGGCTGTGAGCTTGCGAAGATGAAACTGCCTGTATCTTTTCATGGGGGCTATCTGGTTTACCTTTTGGATGAGGCTTCTGCTTTCCATTTCTGTGTTAGCAAGCAGCTGACTGCGCTGTTTAACTTGGCTTCCTTCTGGTATATCAGCTATCTTAATACTTTCCTCCTGTTTGGTCAATACTTCTGTGATTTTTCTGAATGTTTTCCTCTATTCCTTTTAGGAATAGTCTTTTTTTCACAGTGACTCCATGTAACAAGGTCATGTGGAGGCAGCATCTAGTTCTTAAAAGTTATTTTCAATTGTCATAATAATTGTTCAGATCTGTGAGTTAAGATGTATGTTTCAAAATATGTCTGCATCATGTCATGATTGATTTATGGTGATTAACATATGTATCACCTTAAATTTTTATTATTTTCATGGAGTGAAGCTTTCAAAATAAGCTTCTTCAAGCTGTTTTGAATTGCACATTTTGTTATATATTGCAGTCACCCTACTGCGAAGCAGGACGACAGAGTCTGCCATCTCCTACCTGTTAGTCAGTGCTCTTGCTCAACCTCTCCCTTCTTCCCTTCTTCCCTGCACCTCAGCTTCCACTTCTGACCAGTCTCCTCACTTCTTCTGTAGGACCAACTTTTTATGTGAAGATTTCAAATAACAAAAAAAGAATTTTACAAACTGTGTTATAGAAGTAGACAATTCAGAAGTGAAGTTCTGTTTTAAAAATGGATACAGATTAAAAATTAGCGATAGCTTTCTTAGCTTTTAAAACTATTTTACTTTTGAGAATTTCACACAGGATTTGCATTATTTCCATCCCTCCCAGTCCCCCTCTGACTCCTACCACGTTCTCCCCACTCCCTCTCAATTTCTTGTCCTCCTTTTTATTATTGTTACATGTAAACACACACATATCACACTGAATCCGTTCATTCATTTATCGGTGCTGGTATGTACCTGTGTTTAAATGCTCCTTACTTGGGATTAGATAGCTTCTCGGGGAGCTAGTCCCTGGAAAAAACTGATTCTCCCTCCTATCCATTGATCACCTGTAGCTCTTCATCTTGAGGTGGGACCCTGGGTCATTTCCCCTATCCATCTTGATGTGTCAACTCATTTTGTCCTTTTGAGGATCTTGTTAGACCACTACAATATGGAGATTTTGTTGGTGTGGCTTTCATATCACGTCTAGAATGCATTGGCTAGCAACTGGTGCCTTGTGCTTCTTTCTGCCCTCTGTTCCGTGCTGGTTCCTGAGCCTTAGGTGTGGGTGTGCACTATAGTCATGTCACTCAGGCATGGACATCCTCACAGTCACTTATTTGCTGCTTTTGACCAGTAGTGGAACTCTGTGATAGTCTCCATATGTTAAAAAGGAAACTTCTTTGATGAGTGAGGAGAGCCACACTTGTCGTAAATATAAAGATATATATTTAGAATATAGTAATAAATTACTTTGTTCTAGGGAAGTAAGAGAAGTAGGTTCTTCTCTAGGGTCTGTGACCTCTCCAGCTACTTGTTTTTGGTTATGTTTATAGTACCATGCATGAATTCCTCCCATTGAGTGTGAGCCTTAAGTCCAATTAGATAGCTGTTGATTATCCCCAAGATAAAAGTGTCACTATTGTTACCATAGAGATAATTTGGTAGGCTGATCATTGTTGTGGTGTGTAGGTTTTACAACTGGACAGGATCATTGATTGGTTTTCTCAATTAGCAGCTTGCATAGTTATCTTCTGATACTATGAGAGCTAGTCTTTGGGGAGGAGTCTTCCAGGTCAGTTCCAGCTCAACTCCTCCAAGTCCTGTGTCTAAAGTATGCATTATCTTTAGCAGTAGGGTCTAACCTTCAAGTTCTGGGAGGTAATCAAGGGCTGTGGCAGTAGCCTGTATTATCTAGGGAATCTTTTGGACTACCCTGACCAGCAACCCATAGGGAGATTTCCGTTGCCTAGCACTGTGATTTTGTTATACAGTCTTTAGCTATACACATGCACTCATTAACATATGTGTCTATTTTTTAAGTAGGCTTGCAACTTTTAAAGAATTCACTGTTTTTTTAAAACATTTTATTTATTTTATATGTATAAGTGTTATGACTGCATGTGTGTAAATGTCATGCAGTGCCCGCAGGAAGGAGACAGAAGAGGGCATCGGATCCCCCACAATGGGAGTTATAGATGGTTGTTAGCCGCCATGTGGGTGCTGGGATTTGAACCCAGGTCTTCTTCCAGAGCAGCCAGTGCTCTTAACCATTGGGCCATCTCTCCAACCCCCAAGAAATAGACTTGTAAATGAGATTATGTGATATTTTTACTCAAGTACCTGTACGATTTCACTTAATATAATGTCATCTAGATTTATCCATGTTGCTGCAAATGGTGGAACTTCTCCTTTTTAAATGCAAGAGCAGTATTCCATTGAGTATGAGTCACATTTTCCTGTTCAGTCACTCATCCACTGATGAATTCAGAAACGCATTTTTAAATGAAGTTATCCACTGAAGCTGAAAGGAAGTTGTTTGAGGTATGAACACAAACCAAAGCCATGATAGTAATCTAAATAATAGAAAGCACTGTTACTATGTCACAAGCCTTCTACTTTTTAGGCCAGGAAACCAAGGTGTGCCAATATTTAATGAGTTTGCAAATGACCTATAGCCAGGAGATGTTAGGTTTTTGATAGATCATGCTTGGCATTATCAGTATTGACACATTTTTTTAATAAGTGGAGGAGAGAGAGAAGAAGAGAGACAGAGAATTATAACAAAGAACATGAGAACATGGTTCATGGTGATGGACCAGGCTTAAACCTCAGCTCTGTCTCCTATCTAGTATAAGTGTTTGAGCAACCTAGTCCACTTCTGTCAGCCTCCAGTATCAACTATGTAAAAGGAAATGATGACAGTTACTTCATAATCCTTAGAAAAATTTTCATGTTGTTTTGGCATAGATAAATGAACAAGATATTTTTCTAGTTTCTATTCTGTTTTTGTGACAAACACCATGACCAAGAACAGCTTGAAGAGGAAAGGGTTTATTTGGCTTACATCTCCAGATCACAGTCTATCATGGAAGGAAGCCAAGGCAAGAACTCAAAGTACAAGGTGGGACCCATGCAGGAACATTGCTCACTGGCTTGCTTTTAGGCTCGTGCTCAGCTTGCTTTCTTACACAGTCTGTTTCTACCTAACTAGGGCTGGTGTTGCCCACTGTGGGCTGGGCTCTTCTGTGTTAATCACCAGTCAAGACAATCTCTCATAAACATGGCCAAGTCCAACCAATCTGGGCAGTCTCTCAACTGAGATTCCCTCAGATAGCCCTAGACTGTGTCAAATTGAGATTAACAAGGACAGGTATTGCTAAAGTATCTAGGAAAGCCTTTGACACACTGTAATTAATATTTATGGATATTTCTGAACTTTGACTTCTGAGTTAAAGGCAAGAATCATACCCTTTATTATTTATTATTATTTTTTAATTTTTATGTGTGTGGGTATATTGTCTGCACCGTAGGTAAGTGCATTTGTGTTGTGCAATGCCCATGGAAGTCAGAAGAAGGTGTTGGATCCCTGGAACTAGAGTTATAGATGGTTGTTAGCTGCTGTGTGGGTGGTGCTGGGAATCAAACCTGGGGCCTCTGCAAGAGCAGTCAGTGCTCTTAACCACTGAGCCATCTCTCCAGCTCTTTTAATGTACGAGATTGGCTGAAAATGCACAGTGAGTTAAAGACTAGCCAAAACCCAGTGTGTATTAAGTACTGTCTTTCTCCCTTCTTGCCTAGGGCCTGTAGAGCAGGAACTCAGTTCCCCTGTTTGCCCTCTTCTCTGGAGCTCTATACCCGATGTGTGCCTTGCAGTCTTGTTTCACAAACATGGCTTCCTCATGACTCTTTTGGCTGGCTGTCTAACTGGACTGCACTATGATAAATGAATCTCACTTGGGGTTAAATGATGGATAATGTTTGAAAGTGCTACCACATTGGCATTTTAACAAGAGTCCTGTGGAAAGACAAGATTTGAAAGCTAAGTGTGGTTTCTCTCCCGGTAGAAATTATAGCCCAGTGGCAGGTTGGAATTGGGAGAGGTTAGGGATATTATTGGTCAAGAAACTGTCTCAGAATCTGTAAATCATCTATCTAACAGGTGGTTGCTGTCTCAGCTCCTGCATAAGAAAGGCCCTGCAGGCTCACAAAGGGCACTGGGAAGTAATTTACTGATGATTAGGATACTTCCACTGAATAATGGAAAGCATTATCTAGGTGCACATCTGTTCTTCATTTGGTTCAGGGGAGTTGAAGTCAGAAGGGTCTACCACAATTACAGGTAGAGGACTGATGCAGCTATTTACTAGAAGCCAGCCAACCCTGAATGCTCAATTACCTAGGACTGGGTTGCATGCTGTGTTCCTAAGCAAGAGAAGACCTAAAAGGTCTCCATCAATTTATTTTAGAAATTGAATTTTAAGATCTAAGAACATATCATAAAGATACAACTGACCATATATATACAATGTTTTATTGTGGAGTAATTTGAAATTTATAGAAAAAAAATGCAAAGCTATCACACAGTTCTTCTTTGCCCTTTGCCTGGCTTTTCTTACTGTCGTATTGCAGACATTTGGAATCATAATCTTTTGTTTCAAAGAAAAAATTATTTTATCAAATGTGTTTTTGAGAACCTACTGCTTCACAGGTGCTGTGCTAGATATTAAGGATGGAATAATGACAAACGAGTAAGACAGACTCCTTCCTCCATGGGCCATATAGTCTAGCTTAGTGATCTTCATGTGATTGCTGGACCAAGAGCATCACATAGGAACTTGTTAGAAATGCAAATTCTCAGGCTCCATGTCAGACCTACTGAGTAAGAAACTGAGATAGGACCTCATGTTTGTGGTTTAAAAAGCCATCTGGGTGTTCTGACTTATGACTAAATTTAAGAACTACTGGTCTAGTGGGGGAAAACATGAAATGGCAATTAAAAATATGGTATGAGGCTGGGGATGTTGTTCACTTGGTCCAGTGCTTGGCCAGCATTCAAAAGGCTAGGGGTTTGCTCTCTAGCATCTCATAGACTGGATGTGAAGGCACACAGCTGTGAACTCAGCACTTGGGAGGTAGAAGCAGGAGGGACCGAAGGTCAAGGTCACCTTCACATAGTGAGTTTGGGCTCATGGGACTCTATCTCAAAAAAAAAATGGTGTGATTTTATCATAGGTAACAGAGCTATAGAAAGACACATTTGAGAGGATCTTACATAGATTGAAAGTAGGAAAGCCTGGGCGGTGTCTAAGCTATCAACTGAAGGCCAAGGAGGACTTGGTCAGAAAAAAATGGAGGAAATGTGCTACAGATGGATGTGGTTGTCTGGAGGCCATGAGAGATGACCTTGAAACCTTGTCTCTCTAGTCATTGTAAAACTGTGAATCTGAAAAGACTAGTCTTTAATCTGAACCCAATTTAATCACAAAACTCAGCGAACTAGCACTACATTTTCTGAGTATTGCAGTTATTCAAGACTTTAAAAATGATATCTACGTTTAAAGGATGTCATGATTAGAAAGAGTCTTGAAATAGTGAGGGGAGTCCCAGGCTTGTCCTGACTGCTCCTTTGAGTTGTGGGCCCATGTAGGAAACTGACTTTTCTTCCTCCTTGTCCTTACCTGCAAAAGGAGAGGGTGAGAACTTCCATCCATTTAATTTTTGGTTCCGTGATCCAAAATTAGCTATAAATATCATTGTATCACTGTTTACCTTTAAAAAGTACATTTATATTCAATAGCTAATTCTGTACATTGCCTACTGGTAACTTTAAGACAGATTTTCCATTCTTTGAAATTACTGCTATAAGTTTATCGCACAAGGATGTATTATTTGCTCTAATGATCTGGTAATTATTAGGTAATGAAATGGCTAACCAAAAGTATATTATTAAGAGTGGTTGCTGTGTAGAATATTTTTGTCATGCAATTAGAAGTGTTACTTATGTTTCAGAAATGCAGAAGAGGTTACATGCTGAGGAATATGAAAATAGAGCAATATCCTCCCATCTTCTGCTGAAATTAGTCTTAAACCCATACACTGAAAGCATTAGGAGCCCAGTTCGATGGGCTGGGGTTTAAAGTCAGGCTTTCTCTTTGAGTACACAATATGCTCTGTAGTTATTGAGTACACAATATGCTCTGTAGTTATTAATCAGAACGGTTTCCTCTGGGGTAGTGGAGAATGCTGTTCTCAGACTGGATTAGGCAGCTGGGTTCCTAAACTGACCATCCTGACTTGCCTTGTCTTTTTCTCTATTAGAGAAAAGTTTTGCCACAAGAGTTCTAATCATGGTTGACAGAGAGTTTAACATGCAAAGCTGGACACATGATGCATCCTGAATTAAATGGAGTTTTAGCCAAACTGTGCAGAGACCATGTTTGCTGCATCTTTAGATGCTCTGTGGATGTGAGAACATGACTTTTCAGAACACTTAGTGAGAGGTGGAGGGTGGCAGCTAGCCAAGGTGCCTAGTGCTACGCACCTCTCTCAGCTCACCTTGACGCCATCCTGTAGAAAATGGTGAAAGAAACCATTACTGGCTATGATGTTTTTGAGGTCAAACCCAATGTCACCCAGAAGAATTGAAAAAGACTTGTAGTAAAGTGACTTTGAAGGACCACCCTGATAAGAATCCGGATGAAGAAGGCAAGTTTAAACAGATTTCTCAAGCTTACAAATTTCTCTCTGATTCTAAGAAAGAGAGTTGCAGGACAAAGGAGGAAAAGGCGATTAAAGAGGGTGGGGCAGGTGGTGGGTTTGGCTCGTCCATCGATATGATATATTCTTTGGGGGAGAAGGAAGGAGAGAGAGAAAGGGAGAGAAAGGAAGAGAGAGATAGAAAGAGAGAGAGAGAGAGAGGGGAAGAGAGAAGAGGTAAAAATCTTGTACATCAACCCCCAGTAGCTTTAGAAGACTGACACAATGGTGCATCAGGAAAACTGTCTGCCAAAGAATATGATCAGTGACAAATATGAAGGGTGAGGTGGTAAGAAAGAAGCAGTGGAGTGCTGTCCCAGCTGCCCAGGTCCCGGCATGCAGATGAATATTCATCAGGCAGAGTAGGAATGGTGCAGGAAATTCAGTATGTGTGCATGGAGGGGCAGGGTCACGGAGAACGGATCAGTCCTAAAGGCAGAGGTAAAAGCTGCAATGGAAAAAGATAGTTCGAAAGACGATCTTAGAAGTTCATATTGACAAAGGTGTGAAAGATGACTGGAGGAAAACATTCCATGGTGAAGGAAACCAAGAACCAGGACTGGAGCAGGAGATATCACTGTGTTAGATCAGAAGGACCGTGCTGTTTTCACTCAACGAGGAGAGGACCTTTCCATGTGTGTGGACGTATAGCTGATTGAAACACTGCGTGACTTCTAAAAGCCTGTATTAACTCTGGACAGCCCAATTACAGACATCACCTCTCACCCAGGTCAGAGTGTCAAACATGGAGATATCAAATGTGTGCTAAATGAAGGTATGCCAATATACCATTGGCCATATGAAAAAGGACATCCAATCATTGAATTTAAGGTAAACTTTCCTAAAGATGGCGTTTTCTCTTCTGATAAATTCTCTCAGCTGGAAAAAGTCCGTTCTGAGATGAAGCAGGGAGAAGAAATGGATCAGATAGAACTAGTGGACTTCAATCTAAATCAGGAAAGATGGAGTTGTTATAATGGAGAAACCTATGAGGATGCGACCATTACTCAAAGATGGTGTTCGGTGTCAAACCTCTTAATGGGGCCAGTGAGCTAACATTCACTACTGGCATTTTCTGCAGCAGTGAATGAGTGAAAGACTGTAATTATGCTTACTACTTGGCTATTGTTTTTGTTTTATTATCACTATAGTGGTGTTTTAAAAGTTAAATTAAGAATAAACACAAATATAAAAGCTTTGACTTTGTCCTGTATGTATTGTGGCTTCAGTGTGAAAGATGAAATTTAATACCTGCAAACACTACTTTAAAAAGTTCCCTAGCATCTGTTAGGCCCTAGCTTGTAATTGATTCAGTTATGTACATGGACAAACTGACCAACATGTTAGCTATGTATGTTGGCTTCATTGCTAAGCTATGAAATTAAAATTTTACATTTAACATGATCAGAAAAAGAAAATAGTTTATAAAGATGTGTTGTTCTCTGTAGTGTTTGTATGAAGTAGACTCATTGTGAAGCTTCTGCATTATACTGCCTCAACCTTTACTTGGTGGCATAATGTATCATTTAGCTTGTGTTACTAGTGAAAGGAAGATGTATTAGTCACTTCACTAGCTGCTGTGATAGAAACACTGACCAAGAAAACTTAAAAAAGGAAGAGTTTATTTAGCTTATAGTTCCAAAGGGACAAGAGTCCATCATGGCGAGGAGGCATGGTGGCAGAGATGGCTAGAGCTGACTCAGAAGCTAAATGCTCACATTTTCAAGCAGGCGCAGCAGGTGGGGAGTGACTGGAGATTTGGCAAGGCTTAAGCCTTCCCCCAGTGATGTGCTTTTTCCGACATGTCCACACCCTTGAGTCTTCTCAAAACAGTGCTGCCAACTGGGGGGCAAAATGTTCCAATACTTAGAGCCTATGGGGTCATTCTCATTCAAATCCCAATACCACTCCCTGGCCCCCATTGACTCATGACCATATGAAATGCAAAATGCTTTTAGTTCAACCTTAAAGTCTCCATAGTCTTTACCAGTCTCAAAACAATTAAAAAATGTACAGTCCAAAGTCTCTTCTGAGACTCAGGGCAATCTCTTAAATCCTGGTCCCTGTAAAATCAAAAGACAAGTTACATACTCCCGCCATACAATGGAACCGAATGCACATTTCCATTCCAAAAGGGAGGGATAGAGGCACAGTGAAGAAATAACCAGACCAAAACCAGACCGAAACCTGTAGGGCAAACACCAAATCCAGTATCTCCATGTCTGAGACTTTACTTCCAAAGGATGTAAAGGATGGTCCAGGTCCTCCAGCTTTGTTGTGGTACACTTTGCAGATGGCTCTTGGGCTGGTACCACTCCATGTATGCAGCTCTCCTAGGTAGATGTCTCACAGCTCTAGCATATTGAACGTCTTCTAGGGGTTGGTCTCTACTGCCAACCAGGCTTCACCCTCACAGCTTCACACACAATGGACTGCCAGGGCCTTCTTTATGCATGGACACCCCTGTTGCACACTGCCAGGCCTAGGCGGTTCTCTGAAACTGCCGAGGAAGAACCGATGACCCTTTTTCACTTTTGCATCTTTCATGCCTGTAAAGCCAGCTCCAGGTGAAGGACACAGCCAAGTTTGGCTGCAGGTTTGGGATGGACCCCAGCCTGCTTCATCCACTTTCGAAGCTTTCCTCTTCAGTGGTTTTCTAGTAGAAAACCCCTGCACCATTTTCCTTTCACTAGTTGGAGGCTTAACTGGGTGCAGTCTTGCCCTGGAGACACTCTCAGTTGTTTTAAGTGGAAATCTCTAGGCCTCTCCTTAATCGCTTTAATCTCCTTACCAAAGGAATCCTCTTCTATAGCACATGCTTTGGCTTCAACATTAATCTTCTTGGTGCTCTTTTTCAATCCAAGCTGTACATTCTGCATTTCTTTCTTTTTCACTGTAGATCTGCATAATATTCACCATTAATAGCCATGCCACAATTACTGTTAGACAGCCTTAAAATGTCCTCTGCCAAAGAAATTAGTTCATTGCTTCTCACCTTAGCCTCAGGTAAGCGTTTTGGCTGTGGGCAGACTCCAGCCAGACTCTTTGCTAAATATTCCAATTGCTGCATAAATCCTTATTCCTCCTGGAACTACATTGTTCTCAGCACTATCTTCCAGGCTCCTACTAGACTGACCTGACAAGCTCTGCTTATTGCAACCAACTGCTTTTATAGCCTAAACTTCCAAAGTCTTCTATGTTTCTCCCCAAATCCACATGGTCAGGGTCTTCACAGCTAACAGCCTATTCCTGTATTAGTTACCAATTACTGTATTAGTTACTTCTCTGTTGCTGTGATAGAAAGACTGACTAAGAGAACATATAAAAGGAAGAGTTTATTTAGCTTATAGTTTCAAAGGGACAAAAGTCCATCATGGTGAGGAGGCATGGTGGCAGAGGTGGCTAGACTCAGAAGCTAAACACTCACATCTTCTTCAAGCAGGCACAGGAAGTGGAGAGTGACTGGAGATTTGGCAAGGCTTAAGCCTTCTCCCAGTGATGTGCTTCTTCTAACAGGACCATACCCTCTGAGACCTCCTAAAACAGTGCCACCAGCTGGGGGGCAAAATGCTCCAGTACTCGTGGGGACATTCTTACTCAAACCACCACCACTTCTTCCTAAAGACATTTGTCACAATAAGCTGTTGCTTGAGCACTTGCACTTCTAGACTGCATACACTTCTGTTGTGCTGTCTTTTCAGTGTATGTATCCATATATATAATTTTGACCAGTCCCAGTTCCATTCTTTTTCCATCCTCTCTGGACCATCAGAATCCCTTGAATAGTAACTTTCAAAGTCAAGTAACTTAGAAATTAAAAGTGAAGAGGCCAGGATGTAGAAGAGTAATTTGCATGTATAATCTGGGAAGGTGTTCCTAAGGCATGTTACGGGTTTACTTTTAACCATTTCACTTAGGCTCCAAGGTAACTGTAATCTAATGTTGGTAGTATGGCAAATTATGAATAGCTTTAATTGTGCGTATAAAGTCATATGTTCACATGCTTAGACCTGGATGTCAGCATTTAAGCAGTTATCAAAATGTATGAATGGCCCCTAATACACTGATTACTAATCAAAAACTAAATTAATGTGGCATGTAGTATACATGCACTGCACTATAAAAGCTTCATGTAGAATGTAGACATTCATGATGACTGATGTTGCCCTTTGAGGTTTTAACCTTTGATTGGGACTCCTAAGGAGGATCTTGGGTTGAGGGGAATTCTCTCTTGTTCTTCCTCTGTGAGGAAACAGTGTTCTGCTGCTTTGAAGAATGCAGCAGCAAAGCATCATCTTGAAAGTGGAGACCTGGCCCTGTTACTACAGAACAAATGACGGCACCATGATGTTGGATTTTCCAGCCTCCAAAACTATGAGAAACGAATGTATATTCTTTATGTGAGCCAGTCTGTAGTACTTTTTAACAAAAGAACAGCACAAATGGACTGGGGAAATCTAGGAAGAGGTAAAAATAGAAAATTTGTATTTTACTGGACTAGCCTACTTATCCACATTTGTTAGGGCAAATGCAGCTATCATCAATGGTCACAGTCCAGTTGCAGAATTACTACAATCATCATCATTATTCTTTCCTTTCTTGTATCTCTCATATTCCTGTTATCATAAAACTATAACCTAAAGCCTTCATACTGATCTGTGATTAAGACTTTCTCCTGCCCTGTCTCCCAGACTCATACCTGCAAACTCATCCTCCAGTTTTTCTTCTTGATGGAGGCCATTGCTGTTCTCTCTCTCACTGACCGAATTAAAACTAATTCTCTTAGTCACTCATCGAAGATTGCTTTTAGATGATTTGCTAAGCATAATGACCACTGTTATTTAGATAACTAGCCTCAACCATTAAAAAATATTTAATTTATTGATGTGCAGATGTGTCTGTTGTCTGTGTGTATCTGCCACATGTGTACTAGTGCCCCATGGAGGCCAAAAGAGGGCATCAGATCCCCCAGAGCTGTAGTTACAGTTAGTTGTGAGCTGACTGACTTGGGTACTGGGAATAGAACTGTAGTCCTCTGCCAGAGCAGCAAGTATTCTTAACCACTGAGTCATCTCTCTAGCCCAAGCCTCAAGCAAAAGTTTTAAGGATTACATTTCATTTAAGAATGGAGTTTTTCCTTTGAAATTCTAAAAATCCACCACCACAAAAAAAAAATCTGCATACTCTAATTCTTTTCTTAAATATACCAGTGATAAATAAGTGACTCCTAATAAACATCTAATGATTTAGGATCTAATGATTTTGTATTTCTGCAGACCTGGAGTCTGTGTTAAGAGGGAAATCAAGGGGAGCCTGAGGGAAGGCAGGAGAATAGCAGAAAAAGTGAAAGACAAAGCAGAGATGAACCAAATGGCAAATATGGCGGTCTTCTCTAATTGTATTTAATAGCAACTATTGTTTATCTTTTCTTTTAGTACTTTGCCCAGGAAGCTGTTGAATTTGTGGTGATCAGCCTGCCTCAGCCTCCTGAATAATGGGCATGAGCCATAGTGCCTGGCTTTTGTGCACACGTGTGTGTGTGTGTGTGTGTGTGTGTGATTTATTTTATAGTGTGGGCATAAGTATGCTGTGGTGTGCATCTGGAGGCCAGGGTATAGTGTTCAATGGTTGATTCTCGCCTTCTACTTTGTTTGGAGGCAGAGATTTTCTGGTTTCTGCTATTTTATTTTGAACCCCAGCATATCTGGTCCAAAAGATTACAAGTAATTCTCCTGGCTCTGCTTCCCATCTCACTGTAGGAGTTCTGGGATTCTTAATGTGCATTATTTCATCTTTATAACCAAGTATACCTCTTATTTTGGTAACATCTCAAAGTTTCTTTCACACATTCTTTAATTTTGCTTCCTTTTCCAAAGCAGTCAACATTGTAGGTAGGTCAAGAGCTCTTTCACAGATGAAAAAACTGAAATCATGAAAATTTCAGGAAAATGATGGATCTGTAAAATATTAACAGAGGTAACCTAGATTCAGAAAGACACAAAGGAAATGTTCTTCCTCAGATGTGGATTCTAACTTTACAGTGTTTATATGTATGTATGTAAGTGACGATAAGCATGAATATATGCTCCGAGATTAGTGAAGAGACCATGCGGGGGTAGCTGAGGAATGAGGGGAAAAGCAGGAGCTTAGCAGGATGCAGCTAAGTGCTGAGGAAAATCACATAAAACAAACAACTTTGTTTTAAAGTGACACAATGAAACCTTATACTGTGTGCATTAATTAAAAATTTTAAAATGAAAAGGGTTATTTAAATAAGTAGATTCTGACTAAGGAGTGGTGTTCAGAAGTTTTGTCTCTCTGTAGGAAGGATCTTAATTATCAAGTTGTTAAGACTGAATTGTATTGTCCTGTACAGTTTTTTGATGTCTGACTTGACTTACTTGATTTTTTTAGTTTCAATGGCTTAACTTCAAACAATAGTGATAAGTTTGGTGTAAATGGATTTTGTTTCAGAATAGGAAAGAACACAATTGGTTTCCCAAGTTCTTGGGTATCTAGTATTTTTCAGCAGTACATTAAGAAATAAATTAATGAAATATACCTCTTGAGATGCTTTAAGAATAATCTGATTTTATGAACTGAAGAGGAAAAAGGCATATGAATGTTTTCTCTCTTTTTTAAAGCTTTATAAAACAAAGAACTACATGTATTTAGTACTTTTGTGTAATAGAGTGTGAATGTGAAATCTGAATGAGCAATCCTCAGCCCTGGTGAGTGGGATATTTCATGAAACCATGCTTGTCAGTTCTGAACAGCAAATGATCTCATTATTAGAGACTTTGGACATTCAAATTGCTATTGAAGTTTTATGAATAAAGAAGGATGTATAATTTCAATGAGGAGAGAAACTGCCTACTCTTTGGATCTAAGTGAAAAACGTGGATGCATTTTCCTTCATGAAGTGTGCTCATTAGAGGAGCTAGAGAGATGGCTCAGCAGGTAAGAGCACTTACTTCTTCTGCGGACCTGAGCATAGATGTTCTGTGGCTCACAACCACCAGTATCTCCAGTTCCAGGAGATCTGACACCCTCTTCTGGACTCTGTGGTCATTTCCTGTACATGGTATACATATAGACAAGCATATACACATATGCATGAAAACGTATGTTAGAGATGTGGCTTTCACTTGGCCAGTTGAAACTAGTCAAGTGTAATTTTATGTGTAGCCTTTCAGCTGTTTTCAGTTTTTGGAGTTTATTACAAATGGGGTTAGAAGGATATGGCTAATAATTCCAGTCCCCATGCTTCGAATTGTGACTAATTTTCTTTCAATAAATGAAACTTCTCTTTACACAACATGGTGGTCATTTTTCACTGGAAATGGGATTGACCAAGGCGATATGATGGAAGGGGCACTTGTCTCATCCTTACTTTGAACAGCCTTCTTTGCTGTAGGGCTCTGACTCTTCTCCCATGCATGTTTTCCTCTTGCTGTGGCACATAAGCCTATGGGGGACATTTCACAATCAAACCTCAACACCCTGCTTGTTCCTTCTCTTGTAGTTCTTTCTCTTGAGAAGCACCTGAAATATTTACTTACACAAAGCTATTAATGCCTTAAGGTGATTTTTTTTCCCTCAGAGAATAAACTTGTGTTTTAAAGGAGAATCTGAGAAAAGAATAGGGTCTCAGCTCCAAAGAACTAACAGCTGAAGATGGACTATCCTATGTCAAGATCTGGAGATGTGTGTGTGTATGTGTGTGTGTGTGTGTGTGTGTGTGTGTGTGTGTGTTGGAGTTCTACCTGTGCCCATTCTGTTGTGTGTAAGTAGGTAGTATGCATAAGCAGAGTCGATTCTGGTAAGGAAAAATTGCTATGAACCTTGTGGGACAAGAGTTACAGTCTTGGTTGAAGCTCTGTACCAGTGAGCAAGCAAATAATTCTTGAAGATCTTTGGTGTACTGAAAACTTTATGATCATCAAAAATGATCTTCAGACTTGTCTATGTTGATACAAAAAGTCTTCCAAAGATACTGAAGTTAAATAAGTTCTATACCTGTAATGTATATCTAGCACTTGCTTAAAAAAGCAAAACTATGATTTGAGTGTTGGATCTATGTTGTCATGAGCAGTATAATGATGATTAGGTACTTTGGTTTTAGAGGGAGGTAGAAACTAGAAAGGGATCTCTTTTTCTCTCTCTGCTGAGTTTGGCTGACTTATGAAAGGCTGTGTTCATCTACTAGGCACAGCTTTGTGCGTTTGGAGATGCATCTGTGAAACTGAGACCACCACCAAGTCCCTTTGCATGAAAGTTTCTTTCCATCTTCTTTATTATAGTACTCTTTTAGTGTGGTAAGAACATTTGATAAGATTAATGCTCTTATCAAATTAGTTTACAACAGATGTTAATTATGGACACTGCTGTACATCAGGCCTCCAGGAGTTAGCCTGACTAACTGCGGCCATGTACCAGTTTGATCACGCTGCCACTATTCTTCTCAGTCCTCTAATACCTGGCAACCACCTTTTGCTTCCTACTTCTGAAATGTGTTTGACCTTTTAAGATTTCACATGAATTAGATCATGAAGTATTTGTGTTTCTCTGCCTGGCTTAAGGCAGCTTAAATTGTCTTCCTAGTTAGTTTACTCATGCTGTTGCAAACTACATAATTTCCTTCTTTTTAAAAAGCTGGTATATATATATATATATATATATATATATATATATATATATATAGTCACTTTTGATCCATTGATGAATATTTAGATTTTTGTACACTATAATTCCTAACATTACTGTTGTGTATAATGTGACAATGGACATGGCAGTTTATATATTGTTGAAATAATGATTTTTATTTTTCATTTTTACTTATTTTTAACTTTTTATGTCTGTGTGTATGTGTGAGGACTTGTGCCATTCCATGTGTGCTGACGCATGTGTGTAGAGGTCAGATCACAACTTCCAGGAGCTGGCGCTCTCCTTCCACCATGTGGGGCTTGAAGGTTGATCTTAGGTTGTTAGGCTTGGTGACAGGTGTCTTTATCTGCTGGGCCACCTTACTGGGCACTTATTTTGGTTTTGATCCTGTTTTTATTTCCTTTAATATAGTCAGATGTGGCATTGCTGGATTATATACTAGTTCTGTTTAGATTTTTGAGGAAGCTTCATATTATTTACTGTGATGACTGGATCACATTTCTCCATGTGTATCAGGGCTTTTGTTTCTCTATACCCTTGTCTGGAAGTGGTCTTTCTGAGCTCCAGTTTTCTCTTCCCAAGTGGAGACACTAACTGCCTCTGTGATTGTTATTAAAATTAATTGTAAGGAAAACATGTAAGTCACGTAGCATTCTGCCATACACAAAGGAAATGTTTAATAAACATGATGGAAATCTAGTGATGTAGCAATCAACTATTTTTATTTAATGGAAAATGTTTATTAGGATGGGAATCATTGTGGGGGAGGAAGAAATCAAAATGAGGTAGAAGAAGCAAAAAACCCAGTAGAAATAAATTCAACAAGTTCAAGAGCCAGTGTATTAGTCACGCTGAACAAATATGTCACAGCATGACAAGAGGAGAAAGCGACAGCGTGGAACCAATTGGAATAATGCGGAGAGAGAGAGACGGGATATGCTGACAAAGTTAAGGCTTTTTATCGAGACTGCACTGGCTAGTGCCTGCTATTAGCTGCCCTATCAGTGGAAGCCCCATCTCATAAAAATGGCATTATAGTTAGAAATATGATGCGCAATCATTGCAAGTGGAATTGAGCTTTATTTAATTAGATCTACCATCTGGCAAAGGTTTTGAGTGTATAATGAAAAATGCAGAACGAGCTCTTTAATAAATTGTTTATTTTTATGTGTGTGTTTTGTCTGTCTGTAAGTGCACCCATGCATGCAATGCCCATGGAGACCAGAAGAGGGCATCAGATCTCCTGGAACTGGAGTTATGAATGATAACTGCCATGTGGGTGTTGGGAACTGAACTCAGATCCTCTGCAAGAGCAGCCAGTGCTCTTAACTGCTGAGCTATTTCTCCAGCCCCCAGAATGAACTCTGAATGAAAACTTTTGAGTTATAAGCAACAGAAGTGTATTGTGATTGTTGTTTGAGTTCCCTGGGTGTTGTTGACTTCATCCTCAACCTGCTGACTCCACTCAATTTGGTAAATAGTACAGACACCTCTGGTCTGCTTATTGGCAGTGTTGCTCTTAGTTGAAGAAACATGGGATGAAAAAAAATGCAGCTCATTCTTCTGGTGTCTTGAGGAGGTTAGGAGGGTCAGGACACTCCAAAGCCCGTCCCTTGGTATTTTTCTCTTTCCTTTCCATTGCCTAAGAAAGACAGGCAAGTAACGAAACAGGAAACCACAGTGGTTAAGAGCACTGGCTGCTCTTCCAGGGGCCATAGGTTCAGTTCCTAGCCCCCACTCGGTGGCTGACAACGATCTATAAGTCCAATTCCAGGGGACCGTACAACTTCTTCTAGCTTCTGGGGCATTGCGCACATGGAGTACACTCATATATATGCAGGCAAAAAACTCATACACATGAAGTAAAAGTAAATAAATCTAAAAAGGGAAAAACAAAAACCAAAGGGAGCCTTGATTCATAGCCTTGTGTGTGTGTGTGTGTGTGTGTGTGTGTGTGCATGTGTGCAAACATGCATACATGTGCACACACACTTCTGTATTCACACATACATGATGACATAAGGTCTTTGGTAGTAGGTACTGTATAGGAGAATATGATTCCTTACTTAAAATTTTGATTTATCTAGAGAAAAGTAAATATATATATATAATGATATTTATAGAACACCAGGTCTACATGGTAAATTAAAGCGAGGTATCAGTACCTAAGTCTTACTGGTAACATGAGATTCTCAGCTCCAAAGTCTCAGTCAACAGCCTCATCTCTTTGTTACCTGATGAAGGAAAAGTTATATTTTCGAGCTCCTAGCCCTCCTACAAGTTGAAAGTGGGGGAAGAGGAATAGACTTGCCTTGCTGGCCTTTTCAGGGCTGGAAATCCTTCTTCCCTGCATTTTCAATATCTGCTGTTCTGTTTCTCAGACACCACCTTGACCTCATTTCCTGCCTGTCTCCCTGGTCTATCACTGTATCCCAGAGACATGTTTTATATTCATAATCCTGCCTTTTATTTTTGACTTCCCAGAGCCTAGCAATATTGTTGAAATATAGTCATAGCCACAATGCGAAAACAAAAAAAAGGACAAGGCACCCGTGTCCCACCCCTCACTCATAGTCTTCCTGCCCTTCAGAAAAATAAAGACATCTGGAAGACAGTTTATGTTCAGCCTACTTTAGCAGTGGATATGAATAATGTGCAATAATGGACAAGAGATACAGTCTGGTGAACTCAGGAAAAGTGACCTTGTGTTATTTAATGGGTAAATCCAGGCTTTGGACTAGCGCGGTCACCTACCTTTTCTGTAGTTTTCATTCCTCTAATGACATACCTCATGTCCCTTTGCTGCACTAGCTTAGAAACTACAAAGTAAGATAACATGAAATCAGAGGAGGAGGTTAGCTGAAGCAAAATTTGCCCGAGCTGAGTGACTGGCCTTTGGAAGACAGTGCCCTGAAGTTGTAAACAAGAATTGCTTTCAGGCTTTGCTGTCTGTGTTAGGCAGCTTTCTGTTACTATAGCCAGTATCAGAGGCAATCAACTTATTAACAGGAAGGTTTGTTTTTGGCTCCCAGTTTTGATGGTTGTAATTCATTGTTTTGGGTTGTGGTGAGGCAGTGCGTGGAGGTAGCTTATGGTAGAGCAAAGCCATTGCCTCATGGCCTGGAAGTAAATGAAAGCAGGGGGTGGGGAGGAAGAGATTGGAGTTTCACAGTCCCCTTCAAGGATATGCGTCCTATGACCAAAGAATTCACACTGGGTCTCTTCTTGGAAAGTTTCCACCACCTTCTAATAATACCACACTGGGAACAAAACCTTTCATCCATAGATCTTTCTGAGACAGTCAAGATCCAAAGTATAGCACCCTGTGCCAGGTCTTTTCTTGGAAAACTTCTTTGATCTTATTGACAGTATTAAACTCACCACAAGAAAGACAAATCTGCATATTATTTTTTCCAAGTTTCGAGGGATGGGGGAGTTTGATTGTAAAGAAGGAGCCACAGAGTTCATATGAAGCAAGAGCCCAGGGACCTAGAGTCTGTCGATTCCTGCTGTAGAATGTGGTGCTTTTTATCCTTCCTGAATACAGTCAATTTACTACTGCTTCATTCTGACACTGAGTCAAAGAAACAGCAAGTCATTCTTCTAGAGCCAGAAGCTAGAAACTGTGTGTCTACTCTTATGATTTAAGAAAGTTAAACCTGAGATGAGTCATTTCAGATCTGTTAATGGGTTATTTCTGTGGTATTTACATACAAAAATAACTCTTGATTTTAGGGAGAATATAGTTAAGAAATAATTATGTGAAGTGACATTCATTCCTGTGTCTGTTTGCTTCCCTGATTCCTTCCTCACTTAACTCTTCTGTAAAAGTCTCCTTGGAGTGATCAGCTCTGGCTTTAGATCTCTGAGCCTCATTCCAATGTTTGTCAGTCATTTTGCATGTCACATCTACCATCTTTGGCTTTTCTGGGTTTGTATTTCTTTAGCTCTAACCTTGCATGCTTTCTTCAGTTTGGGAACCCTAGAATTTGTGAACCATCTAGAGCTTAGAATACACTGTTTCAGATCCAGCAGTACTATCCAAACAACAGGCAATGCTACAGATTTGTCTTAGAGTGCCTTCCGTGTTATCTCGTGAGATTTTCAATAGGGAGGAATTGGTTACAATATGTTAATTGTGAATTTAGTCTAGTTGTTATCTAAATTTTTTTTACAGATGTGGTTGAGGTTGCTTAAATGATTAGATTATAACTGCTCTGATTTGTTAAGGATGTAAAGGAATTCAGTGGAAGTTTGCTGACAAGTGGGTATATGCTCAGCCAAGGTAAGAATTTGGTCTTCCAAGATGAGTTCTATACTTTCCACAGCAATGTACTGATTCTAATATTCCATGAATTATGAACTTTTCTGTGTTTGATATTGTTGTACACGGGGGTAGAACTTCCTAAGATCATGGTTTAAATAGCTATGTGAATTAGTATAGACTTGCAGTAATATAGTAAAAAAAAGTTAGCTCAAGTTCAAGAGAAATTAACATCCAGACAAGTAAATTTGCTACTAGAAGTTGAAAATGCATTATTAGCTCATGCATAGCTGCTCATATTCTATGCTTTTTACCTGAAATTTTGAACGTGAAGATAATGCTAATCACACTTTAGTTTTCTATTAATGAATGGTTTGAGCCTATAGCACTTAGTGCAAAGAAAACGAATAAATAAAAGAGAATTTCATGTTATTCACCATAAACAAATAATATGTAATATAAAAATATTAAATAAACTTAATATTATGAATATTAATTATATATCAAATAAACATAAATATATTAAATAAATTACTGGATGAATTATATAGATTTGCAGTTATTTGGTGGTCTGTTCACTTGAGCTAAATTTCAGCAATCTATGGTTAATGAATCTCTTAAATCACTGGTCTAGCTAGCATTAGCTCTCAACCTGGCACAACCTAGAGTCATCTCAGAGGAAAGCCTTGATTGAAGAATTCCCTAGGTCAGTTTGGTCTATGGGCTTGTGGGATTTTATGAGTTATTAATTGATGTAAGAAGATCCATCCCATTGTAGAAAGTACCATTCCAGGCAGCTAGTCCTGGGCTGTACAGGAAAGCCAGCAGAAGCCTGCGAGTAAGACAGAGAGTGGGCCAGCAAGTCATGTTCCTCCATGGTTCTTGCCTTGACTCCTTTCAATGATGGACTTGAACCTGGATGTATACTGTGAAATAAATCTTTTCATGCCACAAGTTGCTTTTGGCAATGCTGTTTGTCACAGAAATAGAAAGGAAACTCAAACAATCGCTAAGCAAATATTTATTGAGCACCTTCTATATACCAATACTTAGGTATATGGAATGCTAGGAAAATAACAGTGACAGAAACAGCCATGGTACTTACAAGATTTTTAGTTTAATCTGGGAGATAAACACTCAGTTAATAATCAGGGAGACATTTGTTTACAACTTTAAGTGATCCAGAAGGTAAGACCATGGTATAATTTTGACTCTTCATGCAAAAGAGAGATATACAGTATAGTGAATGAGGAAGGTAGCAGCTGAGTCACAATTTCCTTAACAGAGCGTGGCGTGTGCCCCTCACCAGCAATGTACAGAGAAATCTGCAGACATACACATAGTTAGAAAGTGATGCTCAGGTACAGCTGTAGTTTGAAGCCGTGCTGTCTCCACATGTGTTAAAGGCTTGGTCTTCAGGGTGGCATTTTTGAGAGATGCTGGAGCATTCCTGAGGAGAGATCTGGTGGAGGATCTGTCCTCATTGGGAGTGTGGCTTTGAAGGAGATGGTGGCACTTGGACTTTTTTCTTCATTTTTGTTTTCCAACATCCAAGCGGCAAAGTGACCACCTTTATCACCCACATTCTTCCGCTGTGTTGCACTTTCTCCCATAGGGTCAAAAGCAAGGAAGCCAACTGAGGTTTGACCTCCGGAACCCTGAGCCATAAGGAACCTTTTCTCTGTATCAGCTGAGTGTCTCAGGTATTTGTTACAGTAACGAAAGGTTGAATAACACAAGTGTGTAGTCTTGCAGCTGGGGTATTCGCTTCTGAAGAATTTTCCTTTTTGAGAAGGAAGGTTAATTTTCAAAGAACAGTGGGGGACACCAACATTGTCTGTAGTTCCTCCAGAAGCTAAACACAGCAGATTGTCTGTGCTGTTGGGGGCTGACTTTGGCTTCTAGGAGCCCATCCGCTGGTAGTTCCTTTTTCTCAAGTGGTTCTTGTACAGAACTTTGCTTAGCCTGATGTGGTAGTCTAGACTCTAATTTACACTCTTGAAGTGAATCACAAATTGAATTATTTATGTGGAGGATAATTTCAAAAATCTGCATTTTACACCTTTTAGACAAAATTAGAATTACGGTTTGTGAACTGCATGGGGTAGGAAGTCTCTTCCAAATCAGGCCCTCCTGCAAGTTTGAATGTAAACCGGGTGCTATTTTTTGTCCTTTCAGCTGTTTGAAAAATAAACTCAATTTTAGATTCATAGAAAAAAAATACAAAGAGACTTCCAAGAGTTGGTTTGTACCCCACCCTAGTTCCTTCTATTTTAAACTCATATTTTGGTAAATTTGGCCCAATTAACCAATAAATATATTGACTATTAGTGCAGGTTCAAGCTTTATCCAAGTCTCTTGTTTGTACAAGTCCCTTTTTTCCTCCATTTAGATCCTGCCCAAGCAACTGTGTTTCATTTCATCATCAAGCATATTAGATGTGACAGTTTCTTAGATTTTCTGTCTTAAATTTTGGAGGATGGCTTTCAACTGCAATTTGTCGATGTGTTTCTCATGATTACTCATCAGTTGGGGGAGCAAGGACACAGAGGCAAAGGGCTGTTTGCATTCTATCGTATTAAGGTATACAGCATCAGCCTTGACCTCACTGTTACTAACTTGGACTCACTGGTTGTGGAGGTGTTCATTAGGCCTGTCCCTGTGTAGGAATGCCTCCTCTGCTCCATCTCTCATTTCACTCTTGGGGAGGTAGTCACTGTGTGGGGCCCACACTTCACAAGTTATGTTCCTTTTCCTCTGGGGTGGGGTATCTGCATGTACTCCAAGGAAACTTCTGTTGTACTTCGGGCTACAATCCAGCAGCATCCAGTTTTGTTGCTCAGTGGGCTCTAGCTGTGGCTGTGCGGGCTCTTCCCACTGGCCCCATGTCCCTTTGGGCCCCGCTATCGTGAGATCTCTGAAACACTCTTAATGCTTTCTAGCACACGCTCAGTTTCTGTATTTCCTGGCATGAGTTTCAGCTCCTATTTGTTTTTCATCCCATTAGATATATTGCGTTTGTTGTAACTGCTGATAATACAAATAGCTTCTCCTTCTCAAACAACAAACACGAAGGGTCCAAATGGGGAAACATTCTGCGATCTTGCTGTATTTTACTTGGCCATAGGTTATCCCTGGTGGAAACGTCAGAATCAGCAAACCTTCCCTACAGTCCAGGTAGTAAATATTTTTAGTTCCACACTCCGAAAAAAATCTGTTGCAATGACTGAGCTTTTCATTTGTGCTGTGAAAGCAGTCATGCATTATATGCAAACTTACAGGGTGCCTGTCTACCACAGTTTCCAGTTTTCTTTTAAATATTTTATTTATTATTTTTATTTTTATGATTTTGAGTATATTGCCTGCGTGCAATGAGTGTACCTGTGTCCTGCAGTGCCTGCAGAGGTCAGAAGAGGGCTTCGGATCTCCTGGAACTGGAGTTACGGATTGTTGTTAGCTGCCATGTGGGTGTTGGGAACTGAACCCAGGTTCTCTGCAAGAGCAGCCCGTGCTCTTCACCACTGAGTCATCCCTCCAGCCTCCATTTCCATTTTTCAAAAGTGGAAACTCTGTAAGTTGGCAATCTGTTTTTGGTCTGTGGACTATAGTTTATCAGTCTGGTGTTGAGGATCATCTCTGAAGACATGAACTCAAGTCTGACCATGGTCTTAGGCAAATAATTTAATCTTCATCAGGGTATGTGATTCCTCAGACTAATGATAGGAATTATAATGGTATTAATGCTTGTCTTCCATAGTCCTTAGCATTTAACTGATAAAAGTAAAACATTTAGCTCAATACCTAACAGACTCATGTTATCTCTGATTGTTACAAACAGCTGGCTGAGGGCCATTTTTACTCTGTTAAGATGGATGTTGTGAATAGATAAGGGGTAAGCAGTTTCCTCAGTGCTGAAAGTCCTAAGCTCTTGAATGGCAGAGACTTATTTGATAGGCTTGCAAACCTATATTCTTACAGCCCTAAGCCTTGAGCACTAGAGGTTTAGTGTTCTAAGATTTCAAAGTCAATGACTAGATACTCAGTTCAGAAACTTACTACTCTGGGTTTTGAGTCCCATCAGCCCAGTACCTAGCAGCTGATGTGACAGCTTCGACCTGTGGGTGTTGGGACCCTTGACTCTTACCCTTGGTGACTCTCAGCAACTCTTATAGGAATCAGGGCTTATAATTCTTATCTTTGACTTTCAGTGTTTAACCTTCTACCATCTCAGATCTCCATGACTTTTGCTCGTCCTTGTTCTCTGGAATTCTTCAGCTACCTAGGCTACAAGTCTCCTGAGTGCTTCTGTTCTTTGTGTGGCTAGCTCAGCTCACTCTATGTATGATAGAGGTGTAAATCACAGGCAACATAAGACAGTTTCAGAGAAGCCTATTTTGAGGACTAATGTAATGGCAAAGGGTAGTTTGTAAGAGTGAGGTTTCTCGGATTGTCTCCACTTTTATAGGCAGAAGAGAGTGTAGCATTCTTGTGTATGGATTGCAATCCTACCAGTGACAGACTTGCCTATGTATGACTTCCTGTTCCACTGATCACATGCCTCACACCACATCAATTCTGTACTTTTGCTGATTTACTGTTGGAAACGCTCATTTTCTTTCTGAGAAAGAATACCCACAGGGTAGAGTTCTTGACCTGTGGCTTATCCTGCCTAGAGTGGAACTAGTTAGGTGGCCTGGAGGAGTGGTTATGACTAGAACAAGGCCTGCTGGAGCAGAAGTCATGGCTTCAGTATTAGCCCTGGTTGCAGTGTTCGTTACAGCTGAATTGTAGGTTTTTCTAGGTGTCCGTGAAATGTTCAAAGCAATGAGGATGATATGATGACAGTCTGGCCAGTCACCAAGAGAAGGCTGCTCAATTGATAGTTCTCCCTTCCCTTCATTTGGGCACAAGGGAAGGATCACATCTGTCAGTATAAGAGCCAAGTGGCTATTTCAGCAGCTAACTTATTTGAAGGAAAAGATGTTCAGGTATGTTTATAATAAAGACCTATCACTAACATTAACATTTATTTTTAATTAAAATCTTTGTGTGTGTGTGTGTGTGTGTGTGTGTGTGTGTGTGTTTTGGCTACTCATGAACTCACAGTTCTGCCTAAATCCTAGACTCAGAGAATCTAGGATTTTAAGGTGTAAGGTGTGTGTTCTTAATTTCTGGTCAAACACCTTTAGGTGTTTGGTGTTTTGGGTTTCCTATTTCTTTTATAAGGCTATGATATCATTTATTATTAAATGAGGACACTTGGGAAAGAGAGTATTAATACTTATATAGGTATGTAAAGAGTTTATCCAGGTCTGCCCCTGAACATGATTCTTAGGATCCTCTCTGTCACCTGTTAATGCATTTAGATTCTGTGGATGTGTGTCATTTGGTGCCAGGAGCTCTGACATTACCCCTTTTTCTTTGATTTCAGAAAATGATGAGCTTCTCCATGTAGTTATCCTCAATGGGAAGATACTGTTTTTCTAGGGGATTTAAGTCTCTTTGCTGCAGTGACTCCTATGCTCTTGGTCTGTAGAAAGGGAACAGAAATTGATTTAGAAAGGATGGAGTAGCAGTTGTACTCATTGTGATGATTAAAATTCATGTTTCTGGTTAGACTTAGATGTGTTGACTTAGATTTATTGGCAGCAGTGCCCAGGAATCAGCATATCATTAAGCACTCCCAGTGATTCTAATGCACTCCAAAGTTAGAACCATACCATTAGATAATGTCTGGAAAGAGAATACAAATTACAAAAGGACCATCTGGCATGTTATTTTGTAGAAAGCTTTCTCTGAGATCAAAGACCTCTCTTCTGTGCCAGAAGCCATTGCTAAAGCCCAGGCCCAAATGAGTTGTCAAGATATTTTCTCTTTGATTACCTTCATCTTTCACTTTTCTCAACTATCTATTAGTGGAGAAAGGTCACCTCACTGAATAGTAGAAAAACATTGGGGGGAAGGGAATGAAGGAGGCTTCGAAGGGAGAGAGATCAGAGGACTGGAGCATTGTTTGAAAATGTTCATCAAAGTTGGGATAGCCGTGAGGGTGGGGCCAGAGAAGTCAGGTATGGAGAAAGTTAAGAAGGTAAGGGGAAGGCAGAGTTCATGGAGGGACATAGGTATGGTTTATCCTATAAACAGACTACATGCTGTAAGGGACTGAAGCATTCTCAGGATGGTGTTTCAAGTGGAGAGACACAGCGAATTACTGAGTGTTTGGTTTAAGACATATGTTGGCTTGGTAATTAATAAGTATCTGTACTGACGTTTTTTCTACTTGTTAATTGCAAAGAGTTATTGTGAGGTAGGAGTTTCAAAGGTCATTAGAGACTTGAATAACAGAGATTCGTAAAGATCCTTTTTCTCAGTTTTAATGATGTTCATGCCTCATCTTCCAGGAAGTTTTCTTCTGTGGAAGAGGGGGGTTGAGGATGCACACAATGAAAAACAGCACTAACGAAGCACCTGTGAGTGTCAGTCATCTCCTCCTCCTCACAGGTAATGCGGAAGATGCTCTGAAAGATGTATCTTGGGATTGGCCTCAAAGTAGGAATATGATGAAGCAAGGCAAAAGAAAGAGCACTTTCAATGGCCATATTATCAGCAAATTAATAATGCAGTAAAACACGTGTGGCTACTCTGAGAGATGCTTTTGTTGTTCTGTGTGGCTGGCACTGTGGGTTGTTTCTGGGGAGCTATGCAAAATAGCATGAAACATGAACATGGGGTGACGTTTCAAATGACCTTGGCAATATTCCTCTGAAGATGAACGGAGATCTATAAGATTTTGAGCAGAGGGGTCATATGATATGTTTTAGAAATGTGTGTGGTTGTAGTTGGCTGGGAAGATAGGAGGCAAAGCTCAATAGAGTAAGATGAATTGAGAAAGTTTTTGATAATGTGAGCATGGTAAGAGACTGACAAAGGCAACTATAGTGGAAATGTAAGAAGCAGTGAGCCCTATGCTGAGGGCTTTACATGGTCTCCTTTATTTCATTTCTTCAACAACTCTAAGAAGGAATATTTTTATCCCCATTTTGGGAGTAAGGAAACCAAACTCCAGAAAATTTCATGCCCAGTGTTATGACATTCAGGCCTCTGGGAAGGACTGCTCAGACTCCAAATGTTCTGAATCAGCGAAATTTATTTAACTGGGCCAGTGACTGTACTCTCTGGCTGAGAATTAGGGAGTACAGCACTGGAAGATGAGACTGCAGAGAATAAAACTCACTACCTCATTAGCATGCTAAGTATTCCGCCCACCTATTTAGCATAACATAAGGTAAACTTGCCTCTCCAGGGGTGGTCCTAGGAGCAAATGATTGACTAGAAGCTGGAGAGGTGGGTTTTCTCAACACATACACAGGAGACAGTTTAGTCTATCTCAGTTAATTTTCCTGGGTTATTTGCCACTTTAACACCAAAGATCTATAGATTGTAAGTAAAGGTATGGGCCTATGATGTTCAATATAGCAGCATCTAGCCATGCAAAGATATAAATATTAAAATTAGTTAAAGTTGAATGTTTTAAAATTAGATGTTCTGCCAGATATGCTGGCACATGCCATCAGTTCTAGCACTTGAGAAGCAGAGACAGATAGAACTCAGTGAGACTGAGGCCAGCCTGGTCTACAAAGCTAGTTCCAGGTTAGCTGAGGCTACAGGGAGAGTCTACCTCAAAAAAGTTCATCCTCAGGGACATGCTACATTTCAAATGTTTAGAAATCTTGTGTAGCTCCATGTCTGATGATGTAGTAATAGGACATTTCTGTTGGGGCCAGATATGGCTCAGTGGTGAAGAGTGCTTGCTGCTCTTTCAGAGGACCTGAGTTCGGTTCCCAGTACCCAAGTGGGGCGGCTCATAACTGCCTGTAACTTCAGCTTGAGGGGAATCTGACACCCTTTTCTGGCCTCTGTGAGCACCCCCACACAAATCTCTCTCTCTCTGTCTGTCTGTCTCTCTCTCTCTCTCTTTCTCTCTCTTACACACACACACACACACACACACACACACACACACAAAGATAAATCTTAAAAAGAACATTCCTGTTATTGTAAAAAGTTCTGTTGAATAGATTTGAAACCAAGCATTCTAATTCTTAAGTCTGCATTCTTAACCAAGCTACTCTTTTGCCGATTGTTGACAGCCCCTAAATTAACAACAGCAACAACAACAAAACAAAGAATTGCCAATCAGTAAATGGTCTAATAAACTGAATAGACATTTCTCCAAAGAAGAAAAACAAATGAACAGTAAATATTTTTAAAAGTGTCCAACATCCTTAGCTTCCAGGGAAATACAAATTGAAATTACCTTGAAATTCCATCTTGCCTCAGTGAGAATAACTAGTATCTAAAACAACAACAACAACAGTGTTACATGGCAAGAGGGACCCTTTTTCACTGTTGTTGGGAGTGTAAACTAGTAAAGCCACTATGGAAATCAGGATGGAGATTTCTTAATATTTTAAAAGTCAAATCACTATATGGTCAAGACATACCACTCCTGTGCATATACCTAAAGGACTTTGAAATCTACGGCAGAGATACTCTCCAATCCATGTTTATTATTACTCTGCTCACACTAGCTAGGAAATGGAATCAGATTATGTGCATCGGGGAACGAAGGGCTAAAAATTGTGTACATTTGCACAATGGAATTTTATTCATCTGTAAAGAAAAATGAAACTACAAGTTTGGAAAGAATTATTACCTTAAACGAGGTAACCTAGGCTCAAAAAGACAAATGCTGATGTTCTTTCACATATATGGATCTTAGTTTTTAATTTTTAAAGAAGTATGTACATGTAGTTGTGAGTGTGGAACTAGATCATGAAACTGAAAAAGTAGACCACGAGAGGCCGGAGAGGAAAAAGAGATTTGGGGGAACTAAATGGGTTCTTTGTAAATACATTAGTGAAACTGATGAAAAGTCAGTTCAGTACAGTAAATTAAATCTAAAAGTTCTGATTTAAAAATTTTACTGTATGAGTGTTTTGTGTGTGTGCATGTCTATAAGTACACCCCTGTCATCTAAAGGAGAGGGCATCAGATTCCCTGTAACTGGAGTTACAGGTTGTTCCTAGCCATCATGTGAGTGCTGGGGACTAAACCCTGTCCTCTGCAAGAACAGCTAGTGCTCTTAACTGCTGAGCCAGCTCTCCCGCCCCCTTTGACTTCAATTTTATTAGGTAAAAATAGGCTAGTATCAGTTCAGGACAGATTACCTCTGTAATGATGACACTGTCACCTTAGTCTCTTGGCGGGTAAAGACTACAGTCTGTTTGTAGTTCAGGCCCTCAGTTCTAATGTGAAGGTCCTGCTTGACAACCTTACAGTTTTTAAGCCAGCATCACCATGATTCTAAGTCCTATTCCTTCCCAGCTTTCTCTGTAAAGAGATTGTTAGCTTAGTTCTCCACTTTTAAATGGCTACAAAAAAGTATATATATGAAAAGATAGACATCTCCTCTGAGCTCAATATTCCTAAATCAAGTAATTATACTGCTATATGATGTAGGTTCTAGGATAATGTTAAACTACCACGGCATTTATTTCTTTAAATTCAAATGAAAATGGAGGATCTTGCTCTCTATTGGGGATTTTAGCTACTAGGATAGTGATTTTACATTTTCTGTTTCCTATAAATATCACATTTAGCCAAAATGTTTTACCAAGACTTTTTTCCCCTCACCATTGCTGTAAGTTCATATGAGCAAGTTCCCAGCTGCCTAAAAAGCTTTCCTGGTGGTCAACCATCACCCCTGACTCTTACAGTCTTTTCACTCTCTCTTCCACAATGGTCCCTGAGCTGTGGGTGTCAGAGGTTCAATATAGCTGTCCTATCTATTGGCACTTACTCTACAGTCTCTTATTCTATACATTTCGTCCAGTTGTGGCTTTCTGGGTTAATCCCATCTGTTTGAGGAAGTTATGCTGGTGCGAGTTGAGAGACGCATTAGTATTCTCTCCGCCCTCTGTTTTGCTGTGTTCCCTGAGCCTTAGTTGTAGAAGTTCCGCTGTAGATGCTTCCCTTAGGGATGGGCATCCCTCAGACACTTATGCTCTGTGTTTGACCAGGTATAGAACACTGTAGTAGTTTCTGTCTATTGAAAAACAAGCTTCATTGATGACTGCTGAGAGGTATACTTGTCTGTAAATATACATATTTAGCATTATAATAAAAATTACATTTGCCTAGGGATATGACAGATGTAAACTCTGCTCTAGGATTTATGCCTTCTCCAGCTATGTGTATTTGACTATATTTACAGTATCACACACAAGTTCACACCTTCTGAGTAGGCCATAAGTCTAATTAGATAGTTGTTGATTACCACCTAAGATAAAAGTATCACCAATAGTGATAGTTTGTTTTTACTGGTCATTGTTGTGTGTTATTAGGCTTTACAGCTGGGCAGGACCATTGCTTGGTTTTCTCCCTTAGAAGTTTACATAGTATCTTCTGATATCATGAGAGCTAGTCTTCAGAAAGGAGGTTTCCTGATTAGTTCCAGCCTGATTGCTCCAAGTTCTGTGTCTGAAGTATGGCCTGTGTTCAAAAATAGGGTCTTAACTTTAAGTTCTTAGAGGTAATCAAGGGCCTTGGAAATAGCCTGTGTTCTTTTGGATGTCTCTTGGACTACCCTGGCCAACAGCTTGAAGGGGTGTTTCTCATGCCTAGCACTGCGTTTTTGTTAAATAGCCTTCAGGTCTACACATGCACTCATAAATATAAATTGTATGCCTATTTCTCAGTAGACAGTTTTGTTGTGTAAAGTATTCTGGGCTGGCATCTATGGTCATTTAGAACTTGGAATATCTTATCTAGGCTCTTCTGGCTTTTATAGTTTGCATTGAGAAATCAGCTGTAATTTTGATGGACTTTCCTATATATGTAACTTATTTTTCTCTTGAAGCTTTCACTCCCCTCTCCTTATTCTATGCATTTAGTGTTTTTACTATTATATCCCATAAGAAGTTTCTGTTCTGGTCCTGTCTAATTGGTATTATGTGTGCTTCTTGTTATAGGTATGTCTTTCCTTAATTTAGGGCAGTGTTTTTTCTATAATCCTGTTGATTATTGGTCTGTGCCACTGGCCTGAGATTATTCTTCTTCCTCTATGTCTATGATGCAGAGATTTGGTCTTTTCATGATGTCCCACATTTCCTGAATATTCCATTCCTGTGTTTAAAAAATTTCATATTCTTTGCTTGAGTAGTCCAATTATTCAACTTTGTCATACAGTCTTGATAATCTATTTTCCATTTCATTCATTCTGCTTGTGATTCTTTTTCCTGTAATTGACTTAGTTTTTCAGTTCCATCTTCATTCTGGCTTGACTTTCCTCCAATATTTCTATTTTTTTGTGTGTGAATTCACTTTTCAAGTCTTGAATTGTCTTTGTCGTTTCATTCAGTGGTATATTCTTATTTTCTTGAGTTTTAGTCAAGAGTTTATTCCTATTTTATTTGTGTTCTTTGGGTTGTTTATTATGCTCTTTAAGTAACTGAATTCTTTGATCATGTTTAGGACTGTTTTAAATTCTGCATCTTGGGCTTCCTCTGAGTACTTCTCATTGTAGGACTCTTCTGTAGGACTGGTGAGTTTTGATGGGGACACAATGGGTTTGTTTTTCATAATATTTCTATTTTTGCATTGTTTCCTGGGCACATGGGCTTCTTTTGTTGGTTGTATGTCAGCTATGAAATTCTAGCTTGCCTTTGTTTAGTTGAAGTTTGGTTCTGTTTATATTGTTGATATAGCTTGGTTGCTTTCTGATTGGATTTGGATAGTTAGTTCACCTGTGCTCCAAGTTCTCATTTTTGATTTTTTATTGTAAGAGAGGATGTTTTGTGGCTGATTAATCAAGAACTCTCTAGCAGGCAGAGGAGCCTAGGCCTAAATCCAGACTATCAGGAGCCAGTGGCTGGGTTCTGACAGACTAGTCTGGGCCTCTCAGGTGGAAGAGCAGGAGCAGGCTTAGGCCCAAGACTGGAATGCAGACAGTGTGACCAGGGTCTAGCCAGCTAAGTAGAGTAGCTGTGAGCCTTGGAGGAGCCAGAATGGAGCTGGTCCTGGAGCAGGTGTATCCACACCCAGTGGGCAGCATCTGACTTACCAGACTAGCCTGGAACTCTTAGGTGGGATGAGCAGAATAGGACCTAGACCCAAGGCAAGGATAAGGAGAGCATGGCAAGGGTCTACCTCGCTAAGCAGAGTAAATGTGAGACCTGGAGCAGCCAGAGAGGTGCGATCTCATGATTGACTACATGGGGCCCTGGATCAGCAGGTTGGGATGGAGCTGCTACCTGAGCAGGTTGACTGGTAGGTTGGGGTGGGAGTCTGTAGACAAGGGGCTAGTAGAGCTCAGCTGGCTGGGTTCAGGGAGGTCTTATGGATGGAGCTCCAAACCGCAAGTCTGGGCTGGAGTGCGATCGAGGATCCCAGAGACCCAGGCTGGACTGAGTGCTGAGACGGCGGGGACTGACTCTGCCAAGATGAGGTGCGCACAGATCTGGGATGGAATAGGATCCCTGTGACCCAGGGCAGACTGAGAGGTAAGATGGCGGGGCGCGAGGGAGGCTCTCACACAGCGCATTTTGATCTTATTCAGACCCCTTTTTCATCTCCTCTCAGATCCTCCCTCGCTTCCTTACCCACCTCACTTCGTGTTTTTATTATTATTATTATTATTATTAATGTCTCTTTTGAGACAAGGTCTTCCTCTAGCCCCAGCTGGTCTGGAACTCATTATGTAGGCCAGGCTGACCTTGAACTCAGAGATTCCCCTGCCTTTCTCTCCGGAGTGCTAGGATTAAGGTGTGCATCACCACGCCTGGCGTTCTCTACTATTTTTAAAAGGCCAATCAGGTTCCACTTGTGTTCCTCAAATTCTCCTGAGAGTGTGGTCAACCCTTAAACAAAACAGGCTCTCCCTTTCCCAGCGACTACCACTTCTTAACATTAGGTTTCAGAGTCCCTGGAACTTTCATGATTATAGTGGCTGGAGGACCTGGTCAGGATGCTCAGCTGGTGATCTGTTTGGCTGGTGATTTTGTGCTGTTCCTTCTGGTTTTCATATACAAGAATATTAGGCCTATAATAGACTTTGAGGACTTGTGAACAGTAATTTCCCCTAATTTCTATTAGACAGTTATGTAGCATATTAGACTTTATGAGTTCATACTGTGAAAGACAGCCAGTTTATTATTTCAACAACCTCCTTTCTACAGCCCTTCAGGGTATGTGTTTTGGGCATGGGATGTTTTTGTTTGTTTCTGTTGTTCTATTTGAGAACAGGGTTAATGAAGGCAGACAGATCATGGGACTGGAAACCTCCTAGTGTTGGTGAGTTTCAAAAAACTTCCCGGGAGAAGAAAGCATCTTTTCCCTAGGTTTTGTCATGGCTACATAATCTGTGGAGGTCACATTGGTTGAATCCTAGATTATTGTTTAATATTTATCAAACATTGATTTGTTGGTAACAAAGAATTCTACTCATGTGAAGTCAATTGTTCTTTTATCTCTGAGTTTGTTTCTGGTACTTTACATTCTTTACCTTCTTCTAAACACGGGAGACTTATTCTGACTTGTATCTCGACTGGGAGGGATACTGTCCTGGATTCAGTTCAAAAATGGGATAGGGATTTCCCATTTCATTTAATATCTGAGACTAGTAAGCCATTGCTTAGACTTGTGTAATGAGTGCTGTTTTCTCTTTGTGACTGTTTTGATACTTACGTGTGTTTTTTTCCTTTAATAATTTCAGCTATTGGCATTCAACTGTTGTCCAAAAGTATTATAATGAAAAATTCCAGAAAACAGAAAATTCATAATTTTAAAGTATTTTAAGTATTTTTATCTTGCAGTGTATTATTGTGTATGTATGTGCGTGTGTGTGTGTGTGCGTGTGTGTGCGCGTGTGCCTGTGTGCGTGTGTGTGCATGTGCGTGCGTGTGTGTGTGTGTGTGTGTGTGTGTGTGTGTGTGTAGGCACATGTGTATGGACACCAGCAGACAATCTTAAGTGCAATGCCTCAGGTTGAGGTACTGTTTGAGACATACCCTGGAATCGCCAAGTAAGTGACTGTCTGCCTCCCCCGTGGTGGTCACAAGGTTGCGCCACATCATCTGGCCTTTAAGAAGGTTGTTTTGAAAAACGTGGTTTCTGGGGATGGAGCTCATGTCCTTGTACTTTGCAAGGCAAGCACTTCACTGTCTGAGCCATCTCCCCAGATCTATGGTATGGTATATTCTTACAATAGTTTTATTTAATTACTATTATTGTTCGTCTTTTGTCATAGCTAATTTATAAATGAAACTTTTTCATAGTATCCAGGCAGGTTGACACACACCTGTAATCCCAGTGCTTTGGAGGCTGAGGTACGAGGGTCAGGAAGCTGAGGTCAGTCTTGCCTATGTGTGTAGCATAGGGTACCGAAACACACACACACACACACACACACACACACACACACACACACAGAGCTCTTTGTCACAGATATATATGTACATGAAGCACATAATGTAGCTAGTGTTTGGCGTGTCTGAAGTTTCAGGCATTAGAGCATTGTGTTAGCAAATGAACCCATGCATAATGGGATGTTACCTTCCCCCACAGTCCTTCAGCATAAAGTATTTTAAGCATTTTTTTCTTTTTGTACTTAAGAACTTCAAAGGACAAAGTGCCTCACTTGACGCTAACTAGTTTTCTTGGGTTTTGATAGCTGGTGGATTCAGGTGAAGAATTGCACTTTCTCAGCTGCTGATTCTGTTACTTAGCTTTGCATTCCTTCAGTGAAATATTGAGGCAATTAACTTATAAGGAGAAAAAAGGTTTATTTATGTCAGAGGATTGGAAGTTCGTGTCCAAGATTAGACGACCTCATTACTTTGGGCCTCTGGTTGGGGTGCCAGATGGTCATCGTGGGAGCATGTGTCCTCACAAACTGCTCTCAACATGAGTCAGGCAGCACAGTGACAGTAGATAAAACCAGGACTACAGTCTTCTAGGGAATGAGCTCAGGGGCTCCAATGAAGTCCTCTTCCTGAAGGTCGACAGCATTTCCCAGTAATGACACTCCTGAAATGGGCCGTCAGCCCATGGCCCTGTGGGGGCACTAAGCATATCCAAACCATAGTAATGACTAAAAGGGGAGACACCAAAGATGAGCTGCTCTTTTGGTAGTACCAGGTACATAGGACCCTCTTTGGTCTGTCAGGCATATTTTTTTCACTAGTCACTGGACTTTGTTGCCAAAATTAACAGTACCACTTTGGAAAGGAAAACAACAGTTTCCTTTTGAAGATGTAATTCTGCATTGATGCCTATAAATTTAACTTACTGTGACTAGAAATATAATGTCCAAGTGAGGGGTGCATATCTGTAATTCCAGCATGTGGGAGGCAGAGGCAGGAGGATCATGAGTTAAAGGTCAGCCTGGGCTATAGAATGAGACCCTGCACTAGTAAAACAAAACAAAACGAAACAAAAACCAGGAAGCATAAAGGAGGGCAACGATTAAGAACAAAGTATAATGGCACACGGGGATGAAAATGCCACAGTGAAACTTAGAACTCTGTGTGCTCACCTGACAAAGACAATGTCTGCATGAAGCACTTTGCCTGCCTCTCACTAAAAAAGTACTCATTCAAGTACTTTCTTTTAAAACCTTATTTCCATTAGTTCCATTGGGGTTTATGATTTACATACATATATATGCAAACATATTTACATATTATATATTTGGAGTAGGGGACATAATTCAACCCATATTAGTCTGACTTGAGGATTAAATGAGGTAATTATATTTGTGAAATGATCATCCCTGGGTCTAGTACATCGTGAGCTTTCAATAAATAAAGCCGTTCAGTTAATTGAGTGCTTACTGTTTGCCAGCCATTGTTCTAGGTTTTGAGAGATACAATAGTGAATGAAACTCATAAAACATTTTACTTTAGTGGTTCTTAAGTTGTGTTGTGATTGGTTGTCAGAAGCAAAAGCACTCGGAACTCAAATTCTATTCTGTGTTTCCCCAGGGAATGTTAGAGAAGGCCAATCGGTAAAGGGGAGCTAGTATGATGTAACAGAAGAGTGTTGAAGTCTCCTCTGGATCTGGTTTTAACTGTGGTCCTTGAACATTGCTTAATCTCTTTCAACCATTTTTCTTGAGTTAATTCATTTATGATAGGAGGTTGGGGATGGATCTGACCAATTATCATTCTCATTCTGCAAAAATCTCTAGACGTTTAAGGCGACATCTAAGTCGACCTTCTTTTTTACAACACGTTTTAGAAAATGTCATAAAGGTCACTGAAGTATTTTTCTTGTATGGAATAGTTTCAGTTACATTAATTTTTAAATATATTCTTGGAATTGGAAAATAAATACCATCTGAATAGTGTTGAGGATGAGGAAAAGAATCAAGCTGACATTTTGAATACCCAAGCACATTAACTTTACCTTTAAATCCAATGCTGTATTATTGAATTGATTTTAGGTTATAACTACACTAAACAAAAAAATGAGCATTTCAAAAAGAGATGTTTTTATAGAAATCCTAAGACAGTAAATATGACATAGATGTTTCTAGGATGTCTAGATTTTATATTTTGGCAAACATGCATCCTAATAGTATTAGATAATTTTATCTAAATGAGTTCCCATTTAAAGTAAATTCTGTTCCATTTCCTTCCTCTACAGTCTATCTAAAGCTAACTGCATGTTTTTTGTAACTGACACGTGCCATTTATGCCTTTTGTACATTCTAAGTTTTAGAACAAAATATGAAGCCAAAATTCTCCAAAGATTCATGATTATTTTGGACTGTTATGAAACTCCGGCAGGAGGGGTGGTAGAATGCAGTGACATGGGGGGCGGGAAAGGGGAGCATTAGACTAAGAAGGGTTAAATGGAGCGGGGAAGGGGAGGGCAGGGCAGAGGAGGAGCGCAGGGACAGATAAGAAAAAGCACATTGAAACATACTACTACAGAAACTTCTTAAAGTATAACATATACACCATAAAAAGAGATTAAAAGGAGGTATCCTATGACAGGAGGATATTGCCCTCTGCAAACATCATAGGCAAATAAAAAATCCTTCAGTGCCAGGAATGGACTTTCTCTCTAGCAGTTGTTGACCATAGCTCCCATAGACTCTCAAACATTACTGGCCATTGGCCCTGCTCGTGGCCACCCGCCAGAACAAGGTGGTTTGACCCTGTTGCTGAAGATACAACATACATGAGCTGAGGAACAAATAAGGAAAAATCTGACTTCAGAGCCTCATCTTTACTGACTAGTATTCATAGTGCTGGAAGATGCTGTGGAAACTACTGGAAGGGAAAAAGTAACCATCCTCTTTACCCAGTGGTGGATTCTGTGAACTATATTAACAGCTGGCCTGGCAAGATATGCCCACTGATATAATAGTGGCACAAATATTATAGGAGTAAAAAACCACTCCTTAATTGAATTTAAGATCTGCTTCCTAGAATGGAGCCCGGGGAACATGAGACTAGACAGGTCACAGGACATACGGGAGAACCTAATACAAGTTTTGCACTAAATAGTTATTGTATTAAACTGACTCTTAATGACTTATTGTATACCATAGATTAATGCATCTTTCAACTCTGAGCAGAGAAGCTTTCTTATGCAGCAGATGGTGATTAACAGAAACCCACATATGGCCAATGTGCAGAGAACAAGAGGCTGCAGAGCACCTATCCTTGAATAGGACACCTATATCAGAGCTCTGTGTCCCAAGGATCAAGGATCATTGCAAAAGATGGGGCTTAAACAGTGGAAGAGTTAGGGAGGAGGTATATGACCATATGAAACTAGAGTCCTACAGGCTCCCAGGACCTTGCTCATGCAATGGTGACAGCATGCATAAGACCCATGCAAACTCAAGCAGACAAAAACTCAGCACAGAACTGTGGATATGGTCAATAGGCCCCAATCTTAGCTGAAGAACTATTGGGCAGAAAATTACTGCTGAGTGAGGAAGAGGTGATCTTCTTTAAGGCAGTAACTCTAGAAAGGCTGACTAGACCCCAGTGGATGAACTTGTATGGAGGGATATCTGGGGACACTGACTTGACTCGATTGGCCTTAACATAAATGACAGCATGCATGAAATCCAGTGGGGGACTGTGGGTAGGTGTGGGGAGGGGAGGGGTATACAGATGATTAAGATCTTATGTATATAATACACAAAGATTCAATAAAAAAATAATGTATATTTACAACAAACAGTGAACTATAAAGTTTTCCAAGTGGGAAGATGAGAAGCTTGACCTCATTTTCCTGTGACCGTCATGGGAAAGTTTCCTAGAAGAGTTACTATTAGGATAAGTATAGGCAAAAGTACTGTCAATCTGAGGATTCCAGTGTTAGTTGGAAGGGCCTCTTGGTGAGCTTAAGGGCTTAATCATTGTCCCCTTACCATATACTTTCTTTGAGGAAGGCGTATTTTTATGTTTTGGAAATTGTTTTAGTTCATTTTCTGTGGCTATAACAAAGTACATGAGAACAGATAACAGATAATGAACTGGAATTGATTTTGCTTGTGATCTAGAGACTGAGAAGTTCAGGGGCATGGCAATGGCATGTGGTGTGGACCTTCTTGTATCATCTGGAAGAAGTAAGAAGAGCAAAGATTTGCAAAAGAGGTAGGAGGCAAGAGAGAGTTAAATTTGTCTTTATGCCAGATCCACTCATATAAGTAACTCACTTCCAAGAGAAGCAGTGAATTTGTAAGCAGATTCATTGATTAATAAATTCCTTATGGAGAGCCCTCTCAACCAATCACCTCTTAAAAGTCCCATTCAATTCCTTTTCTTATTACTGTCACATTGGCAGTTAAATTCCAGCATGAGTTTTGCAGGACACTTACAAACCACAGCAGAAATAAACTAGACATTGCTCCTGCCTATTCATAAGGAGCACTTGCTCCCATTTTCAGATAGAGCTATGAGATTGCTTGTAGGCAAAGGAAAAGTCTGGTGAATGGCTGTTCTTGGCATTATTCTTTTCAACCCTCTGCTCTGTGTTATCTTCATCAGGGACAGTGTAACTGAACACCGAGAGGGACTTATACAGGAATCATGGCAGAGGAGGAAGAGTTTCCCTTTCCTTTTCTTTCCAGTGGAGCCTTTATGCCTTCCTGTTGTTTGGGCCCTTGGCTCTGAGGAGACGCAGGAGGTACCACTCCTATAGCATATGAGAACGATGTTACACGATTACTGCCCCTCCTCCCTCCTGTAGATGCTTCTAAACCATCACATTGCTCTTCCTTGCTGAGCTTCGAAAGGGCCTTCCTGTCCTAAACACAGTGCTTTGAAGTAGACGTTAGTAATCTATCAGGAATTGCCATATGAGTCAAAAATACTTTTGTTTTTTCTTATTCTAATTTTGGGAAAAGTGTTAATGTGTACTTGATCCCCAGAATTTAATATTTTACTCCTATGTTTGGCTATGAGGCTGGAAGAACAGATTGGCTTAGGACAAAAGGCTTTGTTGAGGAATGGGTGGCATACCAGTCCGGGAATCTGAGTAGTCAGAGACTAGAGGAAGTTTCAGTTCTGCTGACTTAAGAGAGGTTTAATAGATGCAAGTGTCAATTAGTCAAGGATCTTGCATATGAAGCAAAATTTAAGTTCTTTTGTGTCTTAGTGCAAAAATTTATGTTGAAAAACCTTGAATGTGGTAATAAAATGTGATGGCCTCACTCTTAGATTCCCTTATTCCTAAAGCGCCCTGCTCCCACTCTACCAGAACACTGTCCTTTGCCAGCTCTACCTCCCTTTCCAAAGCTCTGCAGTCTTTATCTCATGTGTACCTCAGGGCATAGTGTCCCAAGGTATTGGAAGTGTTTTCCATTCTAGAATCCTCTTATTTTCTGAGGCAATGGAATAATTCCTCCGTGAAGAAGACTCTTTGTTGATTTGTGACTATTGAAGGCTAGACTTTATAATGTCAGGACGGAAGAAATGGAAAGGACGCAGATATGTTATTTTAGTTACTTAAGGCAGGAGTTTTCCCAATGGTGTGTTGAGAGGAACTAGTAACATAACAACAACAAAACATGATTATGAAAAAAACCCAAGGCAGGGTGATTTGTAATACTATGAGAATTTATAAGACAGAATTAATAGTTGCTATCATTTATTAGGTAGTTCTTATGTACCAGGCACTGTACTAGAATTGCTTACATGCATAATTTCTTTAAATTTTCTCAAAAATTTCATGAGTGAAGAATCATTTCATTTCCATTTTTTTTAGATGAGAAAATGGAGGCCCAAGGACTTTAGGTAATCTGCTTAAAATTCGTAACCATGAAATGGGTGAGCTAAAAATCAAACTTAGGTCTGTCATAACCTAATGCACATTTCTAATTGAGAGATTTTCTTTTAAATTCTAAGAACTCCCAAAGCTTTTGATATTTATATATGCAATTGTTTATAATCTCCAAGAGGGAGATAGAAGAGATAGCAATTTCCAAGTATATTTTCAGAAACATTTTTAACTCTCAAACTACCTTATGAGACTCGTGTTCTAAAGAATATATCTTGGGATAAGTAGAGCTTGGGTTTTATTAGACTTAGAGTTTTATCTTTATTAACAAGCTTTTATAGCCACAGAGTCATTTAATTCTCATAAGCTTGGTACAAGGTACATTAGGTATTATTATAATTATTTCATAGAGGGTAGAATTTATAGTATTTCAAGTTCAATTACTTCCTCAAGTCTCACATTAAATCCTGGAAGAGAAGAAAGTGAAATATAATAAGAAAGATCTAAGAGAATATGGAACAAATTTTCATCCTTTTATTGCTGGTTATGAAAATATGGCAAAGATTAATTGTGTTTTGATAATAGTAATCACCCTTAAGTAACCTAAAAATGAACTTGAGTATGTGTCCAGTATGTCCCTTTTCTAGAGGTTGTGTCCTGATTTTGAAGTACATTTATATTTGAGAAGAGAAACAAATCCCTAGTGAAGTGGAACTGACCAGGCAGGAAATGGTAAATGAATGGAGGGATAGTTCCTGGATCAAACCAGAGAAAATAACAGAATGATGTAGCCCAGAAAACAAAGTAGAATGGCTTACAAAGAGTTAGGAGGAAAGAACAGAATCAAATGTCTTGGTTAATATAGTAGTTGGTAATGAACTAAAGATACTCATTAAGGCAACAGATGCTCTCAGGTAGGGTTCAAATACAAAAAACCCTTTAGAGATTGGGTCAAAAACACATACTCATCTAGTTATATAGTTTAAAAATAATAAAACAGTCAAAGTTATCAGAGGCAAATGGAAAAACTGAAGTGATAGGAATATGTTCTGCAGAACTTGTCATTTAACACAGTAAATGGCTAAGAGTGAATATGCCCTAATGACAAAGGGCATAATTTGCCAGGAAAATAGTTACCACAAACCTCTAGGCAGCTAAATATTTGAAGCAAAAGCTATTAGTAGAGAGCACATGATCGCTAGGAATTAAGGATAGCTCCTTTAAAATTGCATAGGATTATAGAAAATAAATGATGTAGGTATTAAGAGCATCAAGCTCTTTAACATGAATAGAGAAACTTTAATCCCTCAATTAAAGACTATATAGTTTTGACCTTATGTTTATGAAATTCTTACAAAATCTATCATCAATGTGACTTTAAATACGCCAAAGAACTTAAAACACATGTTTTATAGGATTATAAAAACTTTTAGGCCTAAGTAATGAATTTCAGAAAAACATAGTGACTCAGAACTTAACTCTTTGGAAATTCATGAATACACTTTCAGGTATCTTTCAGGATAAATTGAAAAAAATCAACAAATGAACAGCTATAAGGAAGAGAATAGAAATATAAACTTATACTCAAAGGGTTTATAATAAAACAGTTCATCGGAGAAGAAATTGTAGCTTTAAATGCCTTCATTAATTAAGGAGGACAAAAACCAAAGGAGTGTACTGTTCATGTTATAAAGGAATCGGTGTAAACAGACAGTAGGGTGGGATAATTAAAATTCATAGTAGAGCTTAATTATGGAGAAACAAATAAGACACGGAAAGTAGAAAAAAATAAAGGAAAGCCAAATACTTTTCCTTTTGTAAAGCAATATAACTAAAATATTTATTAGCTAAATTAAAGGAAAAAGAGTCAAAAACTGAAAGATTATTGGTAGAAAAGAAACCATGACTGCAAACTCAGGATGCTCTAAAATACTCATAAGAAATCACTGGATGTTAGTGAGAAGAAGATGGCTGATTGGAAACACCCTGAACTCCCCTGTGTCTCCACAAAACTGAAGCAGAACGTCAGATGAGTGGTCGGGGTGAGGGGAGAGGAATATAGAGCGGAGGACAATGAGAGTAGTCGGTAGACAGAGACCAGATGAAATCTAGAAACACTGAATTCCAGATTTGTAAAGGAAATAGTAGACCCTCACATAGAACACTATCAAAGCACCACGGAGAAGAGAGATCTCTAGTAGAGCCACAAACCAGAAGGAAAAGGAACCATCAGGGAGATCCCCAGGTGTAGTGACTGATGCACTGCAGAGACATCGGTAGCTGGGAATACTGCATACTGCCTACAGTAGATGCTGGAGTAGGGATGTGCTCTGTCACTGGTATGTTACAGGCAGTCATCATGGGGACAGCTTTGCAATCAAGCCTCTCAGCTAAGTGGAATAAAAGATTGCATTTTTACATCTCTAAATCCCCAAGTCCACCCTCCAATGACTAAGCAAGTGACCACTCTGGAAGACAGAGTGGGCTGTGGAGGCAAGAGGAAGTGACTTGGACTCAGACCTGCTATGGCTTGTACAGTCCAACAAAGCCAGCAGGACCAAGTTTGTGGAGGAGAGTTGGCTGAACTCCACAAATTGTGGGAATCAGAAGGCCAAGAGAACACTACCCACTGAGAAAACCCTCATAAGATACAGAATGGGGAGCACAGCACAGGGACAAACCCCTCAGACACTCACCCAACACACGAGCAAGTTTCAACATGGAGCCAGAAGAAATACGAAAGTGTAAGTTAACATGACTTCTGTAGGACCTTGAACTCCTCGGCAACTAAGCTAAAGATACCAAACAGATTGAGATATCAATAAACTATTCCAAAGCCTAGTTTTAAAAATGATCAGTGATCTTGGGACTGGACAGTGACTCAGCAGTTAAGAGCAGTGGCTGTTCTTGCAGATGACCTGGGTTCGATTCCCAGCACACATGGTGACTGATAACCATTCTTAACTCCAGTTCCCAGTGATCTGACACCCTCTTCTAATCTCCCTGGGCATTGCATGACATGGGTGTACTTACATACATGCAGGCAATACAGCAATACACTCATATACACAAAAAAATAATAAAAAATGATCCATGATCTCAAAGAGGATTTAAACAAACAGATAAACCAAGTAAGGCTGTTAATTCAGGATGTGGATAAGAATGCCTGCTCACTGGATGAGAAATTTGGCAAGAAAATTGAGATTTTGCAAAACTAAACAAAGAGCTAAACTTAAAACAACCAAAAACCCCAGAATTGGGGCTGAAGAGATGGCTCAATGATTAAGAGCATTTGCAGCTTTTCCAGACGATTCAGGTTTGGCTCCCTGCACCTAAATCATCAGGTGGTTCAACCTGCTGTACGTCCAGCTTCAGGGGATCTGATACTCTCTTTTGGTTCTGCAGGCATGTGCACAGATGTGGCACACACAAACACACAAACATACATATAAATTAAAAAATATTTTAAAAGTTCTAAGAAAAATGCATTAAATGAAATAAAACCTGGCTTCTGTCACCAAAACTAAATGAAGAGGGAGAAAGCGTGTCAGGGACGCTTTCAGGTTTAAGAAGTATTGCATTCAGACAGCAATAAAGGAAAAACGTTCAAGCATGACCAGAGCACTTAAGAACTCAGGGACTTGATCTAGAGAATAAACCTAAAACATATAGAAGAAGAAGGCATAGCAAATAAATTCAGTGGAACTATAGCAAAAGCATTGCCCCAATCCAAGGAAAGATAAAGACATACACGACAGAAGGTATTTGGAATTCCAGATGGCCAGGAAAGAGCCTTTGCATGTCACATTCTGTTTAACATGCTAAGACCACAGACAAAGGAGAAAAGTATTAAAATCAACACCAGAAAAATATGGACTCATTTAGAAAAGTAAACCCATCAGAAGAGCACCAGGCCTCCCACTAGAAACTCTTAAGAGTCAGAATAGCATTAAATTATCTATTTCAAGTCTTGAGAGTAAATAAATTCCCCAAATATTATATTCAGCAAAATTATCTTTTGAGAATCAATGGGGGAATAAATACCTTTCGAGATAAGCATAAGCTAAAGCAATTTATGACCTGTAAGCCATCATTGTAGAAGAAACTTAGAAGAATCTTATACACAGAGGAATAAAGACAATTACAAACAAGTGGTCAGGCAAAAAGTAAACTTCATAAGAGGAATAGATGAGCAAGTAAGAACTAGGAGAGGATCAGACTATTCAACTCAGTAAAACTACAGGATAGTAACATGAATAATGGAGAAATGCAGGAATCAGCAAATATCTCTCAATAACCTAAATAGTAATGTTCTCAGCTCTCAATCAAAACATGAGACTTTTGATTGGTTTGAAAAAGAAGAACTAACGTATTTTATCTGTAAGAGACACACCTTACTGCATATACACAGACTAGGGGATGGGGGGGAGTGGAAAGTGCTTGCTTTGTCAGGATGAAGACATGGGTACAGTCCCTAGAGCCAACTTTAAAATAGCCAAGCATGGCAATGTGTGCACTTGCAAGGTCAACACTGGGGAGGCAGAGACAGGCAGATCCCTCAGACTCACTAATCAGTCTGCTTGGCAGGTTCCTAGCCAGTGAGAGCCTCTGTCAAAAAATTGGTGGACAGCACTTGAGGAATGGTGTATCAAGTTTCCTCTGACCATCACACACATGGCTATACACATGAATGTTCCCCACACATGTGCACCTGCACACACACACACATCATACTGGAAATGACAGGTTAGAAAACACTATATCAAGCAATGAGGAGCGGTAAGTATAGTAACTGTGCTTATCTGACAAAGTAGACTTCAAGTCAAATTAGAGGAGTTAACAACGTCAGTCAGATTGTTCAATGGGTAAAGACACTTGCTGCTAATTCTGGGGACTTTAGTTTGATCCCACATGGTAGGAGGTGAGAACAGACTCCTGCAGGTTGTCTTCATGCCCTGTGGCATGTGGGCATGTTCATTCACAAACACGCATGCATGTACATAGAAATAAATGCAAAAATGTTTTGAAACCTAAGAATACTATTGACAGATTTGGAATGTGAGACAGTCTATACAAATATCCCGGGAGGCGGTTTGGGAGCAGGAGTTGAGGTCTGTAGATTAAGAAATGCTAAAAGAAATGCTAAAACCAATCTTTGATTTTTAAGGGCATTCTTATATCTTTGTTGCATACTGGATGTAAGATAATGCAATAAAAGATATTTTGTATTGACTGAAAAAGAAGCAAGATTGACAAGCCCTTTGCAAAACTGACCAGAAAGAAGAGGGAGAAGACCCAAAGTAATAAAATTAGAGCGGAAAAGGAGGGTATTATAACAGATACTGGTGAAATTGTGAGGATCATTTGGGAATATTTTGAAAAGTTATATTCAAATGCATGTGAAAATCTAAAAATGGATAAATCTCCACATTAGCGTGACTTACCAAAATTGAACCATGAGATTACAAAAAGCTTATACAAATATTTAATGAGCAGTGAGACTGAAACAGTAATAGTCTCAAAAACAAAGGATCTAGAGATGCATTCTATCAGACCTTTAAAGAAGACCAACCCCAACCAGTCTTAAATTATTCCATGAAATAAGAAGAAAATCTAGCCTATGAAGTCACATTATCAAGATAACGGAACCAGTGATGGACACTGGAGTGAGTAGTTACCTGATGAGCAAAGACACACAAATATTAGTAAAATATTTGCTAAGGAAATTCAACAGCACCTTTAAAAGATCACAGGCCAGATTCAAATTAGTTTCACTCCAAGGAAAGAATCATACTTCATCATATGCAAATCAATAAATGTAGCAGAGTGCAAAAATAGCTTGAAAGGTAAAAGTCACATGAACATTTCAATGGATACAGAAAATGCCTTTGACAAAAAACCCTGAGTGAAATAAGACCAGAAGGAAGACACTTGAGCAAAATAAAGGCTATGTAAGACAAACCTATATCCAACACCATAACACTAAACAGAGGAAAACAGAAAGCATTGTCTCTAAAAATAGAGCTGAATCCAGTGTCCAGTCTCTCTCCTCTTTTTCAGTACAGTGCTTTGATATGTAGCCACAGCAGTAAGACAAGAGAAAGAAATATAAGGGGCACAAAGAGAAAAGGAAGAAATCAAATATCCCTATTTGTAGATGATATGATTCTGCACCTAAAAGCTCGTAAAGCCTGTTCTAGAAAACTCTGAGATCTGATTAACACAACAAAGCAGCAGGCTGCAAAATCAACATTTGAGATCCCGTAGCAGCTTTTCTACACAGCCGTAATACCCTTCCTGGAGAAGTCGATAAGTAAACCCACTCGGGATAACTAAGAAAATATCTAGAATAAATCTAACTAAGGAAGTGAAAGCACAAAAGATCTCAATGAAGCCAAAACAAACAAAAAGAAGAAGAGTAAAAGAATCAAAATTCTTCTGCTGGGTGAGCTGGTGCCAGTCTCTAATCCTAGCCCTCCGGAGGCAGAGGCCGGCGTGTCTCTGAGATCAAGGCCAGCCTGGTCCACGTAGTGACACACACATACTCATACACAATCACACAATCACACGCTCATGTGCTTTCACCCACCTCCACAGTAACCACACTAACATATACACACAGACGCTCATGTGCACACTCACAGTCATACACTTTCATCTATTCACATGCAGAAACACACACATCAGACTGGGGTGGTAGCAATTTAGGAATAAGGAGATGAATGTCAATGCTGTCTATGGACTAAGTGCCCCCTTCAAAATGTATGTTAAAATTGAATTGGCAATGAGACAATCAGGTGTGGGGGCTGAGAGGTGATTAGTCCTTCAGAGCTCCTCATCAGGAATTGATTTATGCAGACGTTGTGGGTGTGAGTTAGTTATTGTGGATGTTTATGCACCCTTTCCCTCCGTGTCTCTTATGCGTTTGTTTGCCTATACACAATGTTGTAAAGCCGCATGAAGCTCTTTGCAAGATCCTGGTGCAGTAGTCTAGCACTTCACAGCCTCCAGAACCAGAAGCCCAGTAAATCTGTATTAACGATCTGTTTCATAAGGCTCCCCTTGCTATGTGTCCTAGTTTGCTTTCTGTCACTTCAATAAACACCATGACTAAAGCAAACTGGTGAGGAAAGGACTTCTTTCATCTTACTGAGTCCAGTTCATAATCTATCATTGAGGGAAGTCTGGACAGGAATTCAAATAACAAATGAAGCAGAAACCACAGAAGAAGGCTGCTTACTGGCTTGCTCTTCATGGCCTGCTCAGATAGCTTTCTCACACAGCCCAGGCCCACCTGCCTAGGGGTTGTACCACCCACAGTGGGATGCCCTCCTACATAAATTAGCAACCGAGAAAATTCCTCACAGACCTGGCCACAAGCCAGTCTGATTGAGAAAATTCCTCAGTTGACACCACCTCAGATAACTCTGGGCTGTGTCAAGTTGGCAACTGAAGCTAACTAGGAGACCAGTCCAAATTACCCAGTCTATAGCAGCAAAAGTTGCCTAGATGAGTTGGATTTGGAGTGGAGCAGTTGGACTGGCCAGTCCAAGAAGTTCTTGACAGCAGCAATGGCAGAACCTTGTAGCTAGCATAGGAGAGCTGTGATCAAAGTGATAGTATGGGGAAAAATCAGAGTTGAAGTCTTGATTCTGCTAAAGAAGAATCATGAGGCATTGGACAAGCAGCTCAGTGATTCCCAGCCTTGGTGTCCAAGCTGTAGGGTGTCCATCTTGAGGTTTTGTGGTGAAGGTATAAAGTCAGCAGGAGATATTAGACACCCAGTGGAAGCCAGCAACAATTTATAGGGTGCACAGAAGGACGCAGAGTGGAGCTGTTGGCTTGAACGATGGAGAAACAGCATAGATGATAAGGAGAAACAGTATGGTTTTATGTGGATGAAGCGTTTCAGTGAGCAGACTAATTTAAATCTGATTGTAGGGATAAGTAAATTTTCTAAAGCAAGGGAGGCGTCTAGCAAACCAGCCTCACATTTTATAGCATTGCTGGGCATCCGTGCGGTCATTTATAGTTTTTACAAGCCTAGATAGATTTGGAACACTTTGGTTTGCACTTGAATACAAAATCCACCCTCTCCAGGAAGTGCTGTGAAATACGACTGGAGAAATCCCTGATATTGTTTATACTGCAGCGCAGATGTGGAACATGACGAATGAGAGCAATAGCTGGTAACCAATATTAGATCATGATGACAAGGAAATTCATTGTGGGGAACTTTCCTGTAAAGAACGGATAGTACTATCAATCCATTCTCACAGTCAGAAAGTTACTTTTTGAGAAATTATCCTTTCCACTTCTCCTTTGCCTTTTCATGGTACTGTGGTTTGATTTAATGCCTTCCTCTCGATGCCTGCTTTTGCACAAAGTGCCTTTCACTTTTCTAATGCCACGACACTCATTGATGATCATTAATTCAGAGTTCTGGGGCCTGTTACAGTTTTTATTAGGCATTGTGATAAATTTTGTATTTGTGTATTTTTTTGATGGTGGTATTTGGCTATGAAATAAGCATGAGTTTCACAGTGACTTTTGGCTATGGACTCTTGCTAGTGCAGTAAAAGAGCTTTAAAACCAACTCCATCTAACTGTGACCTACTCTATCCCATTTATTTGTAGGGCTTTGAGTGAAATTGGAGTTGGCATAAATGTGATCTGGTGGACAGCTATGAGTTTTTCCTTTTCATAATTGTCCCTTGCTTTTCTGTTGGAGACCAAAGCTTTATTCTAGTGCATGTTTTTATTGTAATATTACTCTTGATACCCATCCCCACCACGAGAAGGGTGTGCTATTTATTTTGTTTAGAATACCTTCTTCCCTAGTCTCAGAGATTGTTTTCGAGGTTGATGTTTTCATTCATTCACTCAACAGTATTTATGGAATATATACTTTATATTATGTATTGATTTCTATTTTGGACAAAATAATAAGAAAAATAGAATCTTTGTGCTTACAGAATTTACTTTCTAGTTTGAGAAAGCATACAAATGCCAAAAAATAATAGGATGCCACATAATTATATATCTGCATTATTTATACATGCCTCTGTTGCCTATGTAAAGGAGGAGGAATATACTTCCTTAACCCATTAATATTGAGCTTGATCACATGACTTACCAGTTAGGCTTGAGAGATGTGACAGTTAACAGAAATCTTAATGTTTCCTCTGTTGCAATTTTTACCTTTGCATTAGAATATTCTCGCTATCTCTATGGATGATAATAAACTGACATGTGGAGGAATATAAGCTTTAGATGGAGGTGTAGCTAGTCTAGTCCAGCTTATCTAAGCTCAGTAGAGTGACAAACCACTTATGGACTTAGGAGTAAGAAACAAATGCTTAGTTTTGTGGCTCACTAAGTTCAGGGCATATTTATTACACAGCTATAGTACAGCAAAAGCTGACAAATGTACTCAGTAAATATAGTTGTCTGAAAAGTAGGATTTCTGTACAAGTCACTGAGGAGAGAAGCAAAAGAAGTAGCTCTCAACCTATGCATTATCAAGGAAAAGAGTAAGAAAAAAAGGATATTACCAATGATGACAAATATGATGCACTTGAGAAGGAAGAAACCAATACAAAGTGACTGATGGATAAATAAATGTTCATAAAAATAATTGCAGTTCTAAGATTCTATTCTAAAGAGTCCCTAGGTCTGGACTTGACCTAGCTGAACATAGTCTCTGTCAGTGTTTGCTTTCACCAGCCTGAAATGACCAGGCAAGTACTATTGCAGAGACAGATTCTGTTCTTGATAGGCCCAAGTGACTGTTTCCAAATAATCTACCTGAACTGAGTTGTAGTCTGACATGATGGCATAGGCCAGTAATCACAGCACTTAGGGGCTGAGGCAGGAGTATCATGAGTTAAAGGCTAGCCCTGTCTGTATTACTTTTCTGTTGTGATGACCAAAACACCTGACAGAAGCAAGTTAAGAGATGAAGGATGTCTTTCTTTGGGCCTATAGTTTAGAGGGAGTGGTTAACCATCCCAGAGAAGAGATGGTGGCAGGATCTTGAGGGCTGTAACACCCCCGTGAACGAGAAACAGAGATAGATGGGAGCAGTACCTGGCCTCTGACCCTCAAGGTCTGCCACTCTGGCCCTACATTTGCCACTTACGTTACATGCTCAGAAGATACCACAACCTCCCAAAACAGTCCTAGTAGCTGGGGCCAAGAGCTCAAGCACATGAGCCTGTAGGGGACATTTTACATCTAATCATAGCACTGCCTCAAAAAATCAAAATCAAAACAAAACAAAAACAATCAAACAACAACAACAAAAACTCCCAAAGAGTTGTGGAGTTGAGGATGTGGGTGGGAGCTTGCCTAGCTCGTGCAAGGCTCTGGGTTTCATCCCCAGCACCCCTGAAAACAAAACCAAACCAAAACCAAACCAGACCAAACCAAACTTAACCAAACCAGAGTTGCTTTAAAGAAGGCAGAAAATTTGAAGGGAAAAGATCAACTCTGTGAACAAGAAAATGATTCATTTTTATAACAGTTCTATATAGCTCTCGAGTCTTGAATTTTTAAAACTTCAATTACTCTCAAAATTGTGATCAGTCACAGACCATAGTACTGTTATTTATGTACTGTTATTTATCTTCAAATTGACTTACTTCTTATGTTTCGTAAACCTATAGGCCCAGAATTGTAAGAAGTGTGTGTGTGTGTGTGTGTGTGCGCGCGCGCGCGTGCGCCCACACATTATGTATAACTTTATTCTTTTTGCCAGTTAGAAGTCAACTGTAAGCCCTTCAAAGATGCTGAGATGATTAAACTTGATTGTCAACTTAATGGGACCTAAAATCATCTAAGTGACACACCTCTCAGGTAGGTCTGTGAGGGAGTATTTCCAGGAAGGATTAGCTGAGGGGAGAAGCCCCTCTGAAGGGGTGATACCCTCTAATGAATGGCCTAGATAAAAAGAGATCTTAGTAGAGAACAGCTCTGTCTTCCCGCCTGCCTTTGCTTCTTGCTGGTGAGTGTGTCTATTCTTCCATCACTGTTGCTGTTACTGCTGTTCTGATGATATCAGACTCCATCTTCTTCAGACTTCCAATGTTACTGAAGACCAGTGACTCTGGAGGAATCCTCCAGACCCTTGGTGCCAGATTGGGACTGCTGAAGTATCCAGTTTTCGTGGAACGAGCAGCTTCCAAGTTCTTTGTCTCCCATGTTGTCCTGCAAGCCCATCTAGTGAATCCCCTTTCATGGCACACGTATGCACACCCCCCTTTATCCATTTTGTGCCTCTAGACAACTCTACCTAATGTAGGGGCAAAGCCACAGAAGGAAGGGACTTGGTTTTCTTAGTTACTAGATGGATGAAATCAATTCACAGATACAGACAAGGAAGGCCTTCCTGTGTATTAGTCAGCTTTCTATCACCCAAGAAAATAGACTTATAAGGATGAAAATTGTGCTTTGGCCCACATGTTTCCAGGGCTTGGTTACACAGCCCCACTGTTTTGGGGCCTGTGGTGAGACAGAGCCTCATATCAGCGAACATACGCCAGAGCACAGCTGCTCACCTCACGGCTCCCAGGAAGCTCTGAAAGGAGAGGCCAAGGTCTCAATATCTTCTTCAAGGGCACATCCTCAATGACCACGCTTCCTTCCATCGGTCTCAGACTGCCTTCCAGTGGGTCATAGGCTACATTCAAGCCTTAAGCACATGGCCTGTGGGGGACATTTAAATTCAAATCATAACACATCCCAGACTATCTTGTGAGTAAGATGTAGATGTAGATGTAAACGTTGTGTTAAAGCTAGCTTCCAAGATTCCTTATCACAGAACTCAGCATAAAAATATTTAAACTGAAAGTGGGGGTACAAAGAAGGGAGGGGATCAATATGACCAAAATGTATTATCTGAACATTTGTAAAAATTTAGTTTTAAAACAGTCAAACAAAATGAAAATATATTTAATTAAGAAAATGAAACAAAGCCCCTCATTTTTATATATCCTGTAGTTCTTTAACTGAAAATTATGTCACACATTTAGAAGGATTTTTTCTCATGCTTGAATAGACTAACACAATGTCCTGTGGATGATATTTTCTTTCCTGTTCTTAGGCCCTTCTTGACGGTCAATTTGAGTGTTCGTTTCCTTTTATAATGTTTGTAACCCACGGCTGAAATGTCACTGCCCTTGAAATGCTACCAACTCAGGTCAGCATTTATTCTTATCCTCAGGAGGAGAACAGTCAAAACACACGCCTGTTATTGATAAAAAGGATTGAGTGGCAGGTCAAGCAGGACACAGGTCTCCTTGGTAACTTTCAAAGTGGCAGGTTACTTAATTGAAAAAGTGTTCATGTCTGTCATTTAGTGCTCATTTGTTCTGGTGCCAAGCTGTGGTCGCCACTGATGACCCTACAAATCCAGGGGATGTCGAGGACTTCCTCCCAGGGGGTGTCGAGGACTTCCCTGATCCACCCTGCTGTTTGCTTTGTGTTCATTTTAATACTTCAGTGAGTAGGAGTAGCTGAGTGAGTAAAGTACCTGAGTAGGAGAGGAAAGGGTTAGGGTTTCTTTATGCAACACATGACATATTAGGTAGGTTAATAATGTTGCCTGATGTAATATGAAAGTTCTTTTCAACGCTGTTGGTTGGGGGGAGGGTGTCATCTTTGGCTCTTGCAGTCACTCTTGAAGTCCTGTAAGGGCTGCGAAGTGCTTTGCTGAAGCAGGTGGGTGGGTGCCTGGGTAATGGAGGCTGGTGTGTGGGAGTTTTCTTTCACGGTGATTTTGTGGTGAGAATTTTGCAAAACTCTGCTTCAGCCAATGCAGGCGAGCAACCAAGAGCTTTTTAGATTGTGCCATGAGTCCTCCCTTCAGTTCGCTGTTTTGTGGAGGATTTTTGGCACTGCCCAAGTCCCATGGGACCTTTTCCCAGCTGCTCTGTTGTTCAAGAGGCCTCTTCAACTTTTCATTCTCATTACAAAGCTGTTGATAGGTCCCATTGGACTGAGCACTGGCTGAGTCAGTTATGATATGGGAAGTGCTTACTTGTTTTATTAGGAATGATTTTTTGTAGTTCTTTCCCCGTTTGGTCACGGGGAGCAAACCCAGGCCCTTGCACATGCTGTGCAGGCATTGTACCACTGAGCTCTCTTCCTAACCGGTGAAAGTATGTCAAGTGCTTGGTATGGATTTGTTGCTGTGTGCTTCTACCTAGAGATGCTATTGTGCTGCAGTTTTCTTTGTGCATATGTCTTGGCACCTGCTTATATTGTAGAATTAGCCATTGATAGCTTGTGGGGAACTAGTTGTTGAATGCCTGATGGAAAGAGTCTTATGGGAATTTGTTTTCCCAGGGTACTGTTTTTCTTAAAAATTCCTCACGGTTCAAGAGTCTGAGAGCACCCTGGTGGGTAAAAGCCTTTGATTTTGTGATACTTAAACAGTTGTTGGTATTTGCTTAGATATTAGTGCTGTGGGCCTCGTACGATGCCTCTGTCTTGAAATGTCAGACAAACATACTAAGTGTGTTTCCTGTTTGCTGTTCTTGTCTCCTGAATGGCACTTCCTTACACTCTTCTTTGTTTCAGTCTCTTTGTCTCTGAACTTGTGAATTACTTTTCCTTTTATTAGGCAGCTTCACGGCTCAGTACATTGGACCAAGGATTGGCTGATTGCTTATTGGTATGATTTGAACTAAGCTGATTATTGTTTGCTTGCTTTGCTTCTTGAGCTTTGGTTTCCTCATCTGTTTACCCATCTTATGTGCCATTTTGTCCAATTAAATGAATGTAAGGGCGGTGGCAACATGTAGCGATTATTGTTGATCAAGTCTTTGCCTAACTATTCTAGCTCCTTTGGCTGAATAGCTCTCCTTTGTCTTACTTAGAGTTTCACTTATTTGTCCTCCCTCAAAGATCCACAGTGCTCAGAGGAGTACACCCAGAACCTTGAATTTTCCTTCCCAAATGCTTCCTTCATCCATTTCTCTCTGCAATAATAAACTGAAGGCTGGGTACGTTGTAAGGAACAGACATTTACATTACAGTTCTGGAGGACTGCAGGTCCAAGGCAGAGCAGTCTCAAGGGATAGGAGCCTTCTTGTCATGCCATCCCATGAGAGAAATTGCAAGAGAGGTGTGAACTTATTGATTGTCTTACTTTCCTTTCCAGTTCCTGTGACAAAATACCCTGACAAAAGAAATGCGGGGGAGACAGAGTTTATTTTAGCTCACAGTTCTATCATAGCTGTTCAGTCCCAGCAGGAGCTTGAGAGAGTTACATCAGCAATCAGAAACAGAGAGCAACGAATGCATGGGGGCTAGTGCTGAGCTCACCTCTCCATTCTTACGCAGTTCAGAATCCTGACTCTTAGTAACTACTCACGGAACATTTATACATATCTTTTCCTCATTGTGAAAGCTTGAATAAGATAATAAAAATAATGATGAATCCAGGGCCTGCCCCGGGGATACACCTCTGTAATCTTGGCAGTTGGAAAGATGGCACAGAGGGATTGCTAGTTTGAGACTAGGTATATAACCTTGCCCCCTCCACCATCAACCCAATAATGAATATTCATTACTTGAGGTGAATTATATGCTAGACTCTGCACAAATGCTTTTTGAAATCTAGATCATTTGATCTCTCCACAACTGTATAAATTAGGAATTATGGTTGTCCCCATATTACAGATGAGAAAACTAAGGCCAATGATTATGAAGCTTGTCTAAGGTTCTATAGATAGTGACAGAGTTAAGATTTAAGCTGTTTGACTCCCTGATGCCTGCTCTTAGTTGCTGCTGCTGCCATCCTGAAGTGGGTAGCATTTCTTGGTCTCTTAAAAGCCCTCAGCTTTCCATACGATTGGCTGTCAGTGTACAGCGTCTACTATACAAAGTCAGGAAACTGAAATCACTCCAGAAGTATCCAGCTGAGAGTATAAAACCATGAAACAAGTTACATGGTATTGTAAGGATGAAAGAGAGAAACTGATGTTGAAGCAGCCCGGTAGAAGGAACTGTAAGAAGCGATCATCCCCCTAGGGACAAAGTGATGTTTTGAAGTCCAAGTGCTGGGTACGGGGTGGTGGTGCTGTGGAGCTGGCATTCAGACTCTGGGACTTGGCATGTGTCAGGTCCTCAGCCTATCAGAATCCCAAGTGTGTGTGTGTGTGTGTGTTTGTGTGTGTGTCCATGTGTCCACTCTCCCTAATGCTGATAGACATAGCAGCTGTCTGAGGCTGTGAGAACAAAGCCAAGATGTCACTCTCCCCTTTTCCCAGATCTTCAGCATCCCCCAGGGGAGGTCCACCTTCCTGGAGTCCAGTCAACATGTGGACCTGGGAAAGAGATCACAGATTCTCAGCCTTGCATAGTATGGTGGGATGGAGAAGGCGGGCTTGGCCTGAGAGGAATGGAAAATAACAGGCAGAACTGCTGTCTCCATGGCTAGAGTGAAGGTCCGGTCTGACATGGTAGCAAACATGTGCTTTGCTGGAGTATGTGGGCTGCCCACTGAAAACAGATTGCACCTGGCCAGGGTAACCGAAGAGAGATTTACTTTTCCTCTCAGTAAGCACTTTGCACTGAGAGAACTCCTTTTGTAATGACTGGTGTGATTTTAGGGCTTGATGCCAAGTGTGGACTTTCAGCAGCTGTGTGATCTTAAAAGGGGGCGGGCACTTCAGCCTTCAGGCCACTTCCAGGAGTCATAAGGTCTATTGAACATTTTCCTTTTAACTACACGTCATCCTAGTCAAAGTGTAAGAAAATCTGTGACTGGCCCAGTACCATGTCTAATTTCCCAAGAGACTTTCCTTCTTCTTGAATTACCCATTTATTCTTGTGAGAAAATGCTTTGGGGTAGAGGAAGAGTCTGGCGTCTTGTAGAAGGAGGAGAGAGACTGCAATTTGAAATGCTGAATGGCAATTTCACGTTAGCTAGGGTTGTCACTGGACTGATGAATGGTCCCTTGTAGCATGCTAGTGATGTTAAAATCTCCCTCAGGTTCCAGTCCAGGCATCCTTCACCCATGTGCATACAGGGACACTAGATGGAGCTGTGGCGTTAAAGGACTGAAGGTGTGTGAGAGCATTGTGGAAAAGGCAGAGAGTTGGAGAAAGCAAGTGGCTTGGAGAAGCAGTGCAAAATGAATATGCATTTTCATCCAATGTCTTTCCAATTCAGGGGAGCGTTTTCCCTTTCAGATCTGGGCATGCATAGGAAAATCCAATTACAGATGCAAGCTACCTAGGAGTCTTTCAAATGAAATGGCAGTCATGTATCAGAGGCACTCAGATGACTGGGTGCGCTGGGTACATGCTAGTCGTGGAAGTTTGGTTCTTCTCGCTTGCCTCTGTTTTTGCCTAACATTTCTTCTTTTCTTCCTTACCATTTCCGTACTCTTTCATTTAGGCTTCTCAGTTTTTCCCATCCTAACATTCATCTAACAGAGTTTAGTAATTTTTTGCCCAGTCCTGCTTTCTAAGACACTGTTCAGTTTTATTTGCTGCAGCAAAATTTGAGAGGAAAGGGGCTAAACGTAGCATTGTTTCTTTTAGTGGGCGCTGTATCATCACCACTAGGTGACCATGTGCTGAGTGCTAGAAGCCACGCTAGTCACTTTTACACTCATTTATCCTATTGAAACATTTAGCCTATTCACTTATAGAAACAGTTTTTTAATTAAAAAATTGAGAATTTATACACATAATTTTTATATAATTTCTATACCTCTCTCCCTTTCAACCCTTTTCTCCCTGACTCCTTCTCAGATTCATAACATCTTCTTGTGTAGTTACTACACACACACACACACACACACACACACGCACACGCACACGCACACACGCACACACACAGCCTTCTGAGTTCATATGTATGTGGGTTTAGGACTGACCACTTGGGATTGGATAACTTTTCAGGAGGCTTGTCCATGGAGAAAAATGATTCTCTTTCTCTCAGCAGCCATTAGCTGTCTGTAGCTGTTCATCTAGGGGTGAGGCCTTGTGAAGTATCCTCCATTCCCTTTGGCATGCCCATGAGACCTATGCAGTTCTTGTTTAGGCCATGACATTGTTGAGATTTCCTGGGTACAGCTTTTCTGTGGTGTCTAAAAGACACTATCTAGCAGCAGGTGTCCTGGTGCTCTGGCTTTTAAACAGTATCTTGTTCTGTTCTGCCTGTCATTGGTTATGAGGAAACAAAGGCATTACAAAGCACCTGTTGTATATCTTCTGTCTGACCTGCTTTTGAGTCTGAATGCTGATGCTTTAGCCACAGAGTTTACATGGCTTGTCCTAACAGCCTTGCCACTCTGGAGTCAGATTCTCTCAGCTGAGATTATCACTCTACTGCTTCCTCACTTGGGACAGTTGCCTACCTTAGTCACTTAATTTCTCAATGTTATGGTTTTCTCATGTAAGAGAATGGGATAACCATGCCCACTTCAAAGGGAAATCCTGAAAACTAGATGAGATGATGCTTGCTGAAACTGAGAATGTCATCTGGCAAGTAGCAAGTAGTCAGAAGATTCCAGCTTTGACCATTGGCCTCACCACCTTCAAATTAGAAAGGAAAAAAGCCAAACTGCTCCTTGTGGAAGATGTTACAATATTTTGTTTACTTTCCTTACCCTCCAGATGTGCCTCTGAACTGTACACTAGGTAAAGGAGTGGTTCATCTCTTCTAGTAGGAATCAGGAAAGATTTCATGCCTGAGCTCACATGAGAACTGTCTTTGCTCAGGGAAAATTCAGAAGAGACCTTCAGAATCTCAGATCACGTGCTCTTAGAGAGTCAGGTGAGACCTGCCTTCTCTGCCCCTGTCAGTTTCCTATGGACATTTTCCAGACCACTCCTGTGGCCTCACACAGCCCAATTATTTGGGGGTGGGCATAGACACCTGGTTTAGGACCCCTGTTTGGGACCTCTTACAGATTGAACATACTCTGTCAAATATCATAAGACAATTAAAGAGTTTGTCAGGTCCCCTGTGTGGATCTCTTCGCCTTACACGCCCCGTTCCTGCCTACTAGCTGCCCTGGGTGTTGTGCCAGTGGCTCATAACTGGCCCTTCTCTCTTGAGGACTGTTTCCTGACTCGTGGGAGTGTCAGGCTAGGGGATTCCCCACTCCTAAACGCAGGGATCACCCTTGGCAGTGGCTGGCGGGTGAAGAGTAGAGCACCTTGTCCTCTCTGGAGTGGTTCGAGTTTTATGCTACGCCTTACACATCTGAGCTCCTCTGAGACCAGCCTAGAAAGCACAGTATGCTTTTCACTGCATTGTCCATCCTTCCTCAAGTCCCCATATCACTTGTGCAAGGACACTATCTCAGTTGTTTCTTGAGGGGACCAGATCTGACAGAGACAGGGGAACTTGCGACAGACCAAGTCTCTAAAATAGGCTGCAGAGCTCACATGCAGAGGATTAGGAAGCAGGGCAGCTACTCTGAGGCCCAGCTCCTCCTTCTGTCTGTGTCTGCTGTTCCTGTCCCCCGCAACCTGACACCGCATCTTGTGATACTCAGTTATTTCTAGGTGTCTCATACTTGTTTTTAGAATGAGCTCAGTGGCAGAAAGTGGCAAAATAGTTACCTTGGAGTCCTCTGATTTCACACTAGAGATTTTTTTTTTCCTGCACTGTAGGGAGATAGCCACATGGAGCTGATCCCTTAATAAGGCTGCTGAAGAATGGTGATTAATGCATTAGGGTTGGGAGGCCCATATCCTAGAAGCAGTTTCTTTTGAACGGACTAGGTTGATAAGAGAGAAACTGCAGAATCATGTTTTGGTGTTTAATTTGACAGCCTGTAGCTCATTTTAATTACTCTGGAATAATTATCTCTAGCACACAGCTGGGTTTGTCTTCCTGTGACTGGTGAGTCAGTCTTCCACATAGAAATAAATCAACTAGGTTGAAAGGAAGAGCTGAAATCATACAACATGTAAAGAGGTTCCCTCCAATCCAGCCGTTCAGAAAATGACCAATTTCAGACCTGAGAGAGGAGACTGATTTGAGACATTGTGTCTTTGTGTCAGAAGTAAGGGGAAGGAGTCATTGAAATGAGCAATAAATGAATCTTAAGGCTATTTTAGGATAAGAGCTGTCAGAGCCAAGTGAGGGGTTAATGACAAAGGGAGTCATCAAAGATGGCTCGTATAGATTTGCGGTCAAGAGCATAGGTGTGGGGCCAGACCAACATGAAGGGGAATCTGCAGTCTCTCACTTAGTATTTCAGTTCTTTAGAGAAAGTGATTTTTAATCTCTCAGAATATCAGTGCCCTTCTATGTAGTATAAAATTATAAAATTTGTTTTTGATGCTGTATTATCCTCTTCCCTAGATTTTCCTGATGCTACTGAGTATAAGATGGTACATGGGCCATCTCTGCCCCATGCATCACCCTTGGCAGACATTACAAATCAAACCAATGTACTTTGAAGTCGAGTCTGCATCAGAACCCTTCTTTATTCTTTTTATGTTTTAAAATTGGTTTTTCTTGCAAGTTTCATACAATATTTTGATTGAATTTAGGTCACCTCCCCTATCTGTAACCCTCTTACTACCTGCAACTCAATTTCATGTACATATATATATATATATATATATATAATATATATATAATATGTACATATATACATGACCAACTTACAAAAAGTAAGTTATCTTAAGCAACACTGAATCTCCTCTTCCCATCAGTCATGTATTGCCAATACATCCTTAGGAAGGATCGGGGTTTCTTACCTGCGTCCCCACATTTTTGGTAGGATTTTATCTGTTTGAGCTTGTCTGTTTGGACTTGTGCATGCTGTTAGCACTGCTGTGACTTCATATGAGTAACTCCCTAGCTGTCTGGAAGACTATCAGGACCCTTCTTAAACAGCACTTTCAGGAGCTACACCCAACCTAAACAAGTTATCATGTTCACTGAAAGCAAATAAACTGCTCCTTGTTTAAAATGTTTCTCAACTGAGAAATGGGATGCTTGGGGAAAAAAAAGGATCACTACAGATCTTCAAAATTTGATATTCCAGAATTTTAAGAGAAAAATGGGTCATCAAGGGTTGATTATTTTGGATCTCACCCTGTACATTTGATGCTCTGCAGACAGACAAGAATGTAGTCTGTAGATCAGGGACTGCTTATGAAAGGGATGAAATCAAGGCCATCAGTGAGGGTCCACACTCTCATCTCTGGTATCCTCAATCCTTCTGTTTTGGTTCCATGCCCTGAATCTAATGTACTGGTCCCTACACAGAGCCAGATGGTCCCTCTTTGAGAACAAGGTCTCTTGCTCTTGCTCTTATAGAATAATCTGATGGTTGAAAGTTCTTTTTCGAGATCAGAGCTGCTTTGCATCTCAGGTCATTTCATGTGTGGATCTGCCTGTTCCAGTACTCACTGGTCTCCATGGCTAGCCTGGAAATGTGCTAGTTATAACTCACCTGACTCTGACTTTGAATGATGAAGCTGGCATTTCTTAAAGATCTACTTAACTTATGTGGCTTATCTATATTATGTGGTTAATAAATTGTGTGGTTAATATACATCCATGGCAGTAAAATAGGAAAATATGGATAAACTAAAAGTCAAATTTCATTGTTCCAGTCTGACTGTATATTACCTGTCCAGCCTTTTCTGTATATATGAGCGCATTTATTTAAGATATTTTATTAATATGTCTTAATAAACATATTTATGCATTTACAAATATATAATGCCTTATATAAAATGCCGCCATTTGAGGTTAGAGAGATGACTCTGTGGTTAAGAGAACTAACTGCTCTTGCAGAGGACCTAGTACCCACAAGGATTCTAACATCCATCTGTAACTCCAGTTCTAGAGGATTGGGTGGTCTCTTCTAGCCTCTGCAGGCATTGCAGGCACAGGTGAACTTACATACATGCAGGCAAAATACTCATACACATAAAATAAAAATAAACAAAAATGCTACCATTGTTGCTTGATATGTTCCTCTGCTTGGATTCTTGTTCAGTTTAATTTGTTGAGAACCTATTCTATATTTATATATACAGATATATATCTATATCTGTAGAGCTCAGAGCATGGTAGAATTGAACAAACATTATATTATATGATATTACTATTATCATATACATGACATGTTATTAATAATTATGCAAACAACATGAATTTTTTACTAATTATGATGCACATATTATTTTATTACTACTTATGATATGCCTTCATAAACTTTAATCTAGATATACAGTGTTTCACAGGGGTATAAGTTGCTGTATGCTGAACTGAGTCTAGGAGGAAGAGAAGGAATCATTTAGTGGAAAATCGTTCACAACTTGTGGAGACACATGCCTTGTACAGGGGTATGACTTGCTTGAGGTTAGGGTATACGAAAGTGAGTGGAGTGCTTTGAAGTTTCCATGCCATCTTGACTGACTGGATCATAGGTTTTCCAATTCAGCAGTATTTCTGGTCTGTAAGGTAGTTTCTGGATGAATTTAGCATTTCACTCAGTGGCCTGAGTAGATTGTCCTCCCTAGTAAAAACAGACATCATGCAATCCACTGAAGGCCCTAGTAGATTTAAAAGGTTGTGGAAAGGTCATCTACCCCCTTTCACATTCTGTCTCAGTGTGGATGGAATGTCTCATCTTCATTTGCCTTCAGACTAGAATTTTTATTATTAATTGTAAAGTTCTCAGTCCTTTGTACTTAGACTGAATTATGACACTAATTTTCTATTTCTAGCTTATAGCTGGCAGATAGAGGGGCTTCTTATTGTTCATGATTGCATAACTAATTTATTCACAATGGATCTTGAATTATCTCTCTATATCATCTATCTATCAATCATCATCATCATCATCATCTAACTGCTTATTTATCCATCTGTTCATTCATCTTTATATCCATCTGTCTGTCTGTACATTGAATCTATTTCTATGTATCATGTATTATCTGTACACTATCTATATGTCTTCCTACCCATACATCTATCACTCATTTATTATCTATACATCTTCTATTGTTTCTTTGTCTCTGTGAACCTTGAGGAATATGGGAGGAAAGGAAAATGGGGTCTATAAACATTTAGTTCATGACCTGTCCTCTGTCATGTAGTAGTCAAGTCATTGCTATTTGATGAGTGAATCAGTTGTTCTGTACCTGCTTGTGGTCCCCTTTGTGGACCTCTGATTCAGCATCACAAAGGGAATGTAGGAGCCAAGTGCAATGACACATAGGCTGCCTGAATGGCGGCAGCTGTGTTTCTCCCATAGCTTTTTGGATTTTCCTTTATAGTTCATATGGGGCAGACTTCCAACAGGCAACTTCTGCTTCTATTTTCCTGCTGGGCTGCTTTGATAGTTTGAGTACACTTGGCCCAGTGTGAGAACTAATGGTCCCTGGGAACAGCAATTATCCAGTGTTTTTCTGTGGGTAGTTTGTAGATACCATGACTCCTTACTCCTGGGAGAATAACCTGCATGTTCCCGGAATCCCTGAAACTTCTATTGTATTTGTCAAGCTTCCTTAGGTGAAAAAAAAAAAAAGATTTTAGAAATGAAATTTCTACTAACAACATCTTGACTCATTGGAAAGAGGAATTTGTGTTTGAGTTGCATAAAGGATGAAAACTCCAGGGGTGCGGAAGTTTCAGTTAACGATGAAAGAATCCCTTATGAAATTTGTATATGGGGCACACATTTCTGTTTGTTTTTACGGTGCACAGGGAATTCTAATCTCAAGGATTTATGCCAAGATAGGTTAAAAAAGAAAGGATGCTCATTTTAGTCTGAGATGGGATGTGATTAAAGTTTGCAAAACAGTGTGCAAAACAATGTGTTTACATAAATCATCTGATTTAATCCTCTGACGTACTCTCTGAGATAAATGGCATTATTCTAGTTTGGCTTTTGGGAAATGGAATCCAGCAAGTATGTATGTTGAAAATTGGGGATTAAACCATAGGATATATGGTTTTACCTGTTTGTGTTAGGTCTACCTTATCCAGGAAACTCTCCTAATACTTTGAGGATAAGTTTTTAGATAGACATTTGTATTAGTTACCTTTTTTGTCACTGTGATGGGAAGTCTACTGGAAACATCTTAAAAGAAAGAAGGATTTAACTTGCCTCACTGTTTAACAGGTTTAGTCCATTTTTTACAGGGAGGACATGTTAGCGCAGAGCAGCTTATATCACAGAGCCCAGCAAGCAAGGAGAAAGACAGAGGGCTTGGGACAAGCTATTGCCCTGCCAAGGACATATCCCCAGTGTCCTGCTTTATGCAGCTAGGCCCTGTCTTCAAAGTTTCTAGAACCTTCCAAAACAGCACTATCAGCTGACAACCAAGGGGAGGCATTTCACATTCAAAACATGACAGTATTCCTTATTGCTCAAATGTGGTGTGGTATTTTTGCTATAGAAAAAATTAGTGGGTGAACCAGTGCTATTTACCTCTGTTAACTTAATGTATTAATGCAAAACTAATATGTACGCTTAGGTGGGCACTGGGGATGGTGTTGTGGACACGCCATGCACGCTCCCAGATGTCATGCGGTGCACGCCCTGTAATGGAACACAAGTACCTCAGGAGCGATGAGCACTGTGATTTAAACAAACCAATGCTGTAAGAATGATGGGGCTGTGATGTAGATCTGCTGGCCAGGGATTTGGTTGACAAAGCAGAGGCCTGCATGGAAAACATTTGGGGAAAGGTTCCAGGCAGAGGAAATGTTATTTTCTACACATATTCCAGACTGGATGAAGGCCAGTGTGACCACAGCCATGTGGGCAATGGTCAGACAGTTCATGTGGGGTCTTATACACTAGAGTAAAAAGTCTGGATTTTCTTCCAGATATAAAGAGGAACTATTCAGCTTTCTCTGAAAAGAGAAGGTGGCCTGATCAGATATATATTTTCAAAGAGGGATTAGTAAACTCTCTCCAGGACTGGATGGAAGTTTAGGCTTTCAATTTTGCTTTCATGAAAAATAGCCATTGAGAATTACTAAATGACTGTGTTGCAGTTAAACTTCATTTACCAAAAACAGGTGGTTGACTCCGGTTTTAAAGGTTGCTTTGACTACTACATAAAATTATAGGAGTAGCAGGATCGAAACACTAAGAGCAGTAGGGAAGGTTCTGTAGTAGTGTTCTGGTGAAAAATAATAGCAGCATGCAGCATGGCAGTAGCGGATGAGACAGTGCGAGGGAAGATTTGGATTACACTTTGAAAGCGAGTCGGATGAGAGAGCTGACACTGGGTGTTCGGTGCCATTTCCTGGAATGGCTAAGGCTGCGGGGGAGGGGCGGTTCTTCATCTTCAAGGGGAGTCCAGATCTGCTCTTTGCATGTGTGGTTGGAATTTTGATCATGTTCGTTTTGTGTAAAATACAAAATCTGCCCAGAATCCCAACTTTTATGTGAATGGACTTTGGAGAGAACTGTATGGAAATGGTTTTGAATTTCTTTAATGGGAAGTACACATGTGAGAGAGTGCATCACTTAGTGCTCTGACTCCACTACATTTAGGCATGGGTAAACTGCCAGCCTCTACGACCTGGGAGCCAGTGGAGTGAAGGAATCCAAATAATTTAGTGGTGTATGTGTCATAAGAGAGAGACAGCACACTGCTCTTCTTAAAATGATTGTTCAATATATGACAGACTATTGAATTACTAAATGTACTTTTATGTCTTAGTAGAGATCGAGGCTTGGATTTATTTATTTTTGGTGGCGTTAGGATTTGTATTATCATAGACTTCCTTTGTCCAGTGTGTTCAGAGTAAATGCAATTACAGCATGCCAAAGCATAATAGAAGTACATTTCTTCCTTTACTTATGTCTTTTGTGTGAGTGTGTGTGTGTGTGTGTGTGTGTGCTAAAGTGACAAAATATCTTAAGTAGTGTTTTGAAATCCTGAAGGAAAATGTACATCTCTGAGTTATATAAGTTATATGACATGAGAGATAAATGTTTGGCCTGGATATTTTTGCCCCATATTTTAGAAACAAACACTTTGGGGCAACCCAAGTCTGAATGAATATATGAATCAATACATAAACAAAAATTAGAAAGTTAAAAAAGCAAACAAAACTATGTGGCAAAGTATATATGCTGTGCTGCGTAGTTCCACTTGTCAGGCTGACACACCTGCAAAGAGGGAACCTCAGTTTCCTCTATCACATCTGCTTGTGGGTCTGTCTGTGAGGCATTTTCTTGTTTCCTGAGGGATGCCCAACCCACTTTAGGTGGTGCCTCCCCTGGGCAGGTGGTCCTGTACGTATAAGAAAGCAGAATTAGCATGGGCCAGAGCAGAAGCCAGTAAGCAGTGTTCTTCCATGATTTACACTTGTTCCTGCTCCCATGTCTCCGCTCCCATGTCTCTGCTCCCATGTCCCTGCTCCCATGTCCCTGTTCCCATGTCCCTGCTCCCATGTCCCTGTTCCCATGTCCCTGTTCTCATGTCTCTGTTCCCATGCCCCTGTTCCCATGTCTCTGCTCCCATGTCTCTGTTCCCATGTCCCTGTTGCCATGTTCCTGTTCTCATGTCTCTGTTCCCATGCCCCTGTTCCCATGTCTCTGCTCCCATGTCTCTGTTCCCATGTCCCTGTTCCCATGTCCCTGTTCCCATGTTCCTGCTCCCATGTCTCTCTGTTCCCATGTTCCTGCTCCCATGTCCCTGCTCCCATGTTTCTGCTCCCATGTTCCTGCTCCCATGTCTCTGTTCCCATGTTCCTGCTCCCATGTCCCTGCTCCCATGTCTCTGCTCCCATGTTCCTGCTCCCATGTCTCTGCTCCCATGTCTCTGCTCCCATGTTCCTGCTCCCATGTCTCTGTTCCCATGTCTCTGCTCCCATGTGCCTGCTTCCATGTCTCTACTCCCATGTTCCTGCTCCCATGTCTCTGCTCCCATGTTCCTGCTCCCATGTCCCTGTTCTCATGTTCCTGCTCCCATGTCTCTGTTCTCATGTTCCTGCCTTCAGTACCAGCCCTCACTTCTCTCAGTCACAGATTATGACCTGATTGGAATAAGCCATTTCCTACCTAAATTGTTTTTGTTCAGTGTTTGATCACAGCGACAGAATCTAAACTAGGACACCTGCTTTAGTAATTACTAGGATATCAAGGTCCAGATAACTAAATCAAGGGTGAGTCTTCAATATTACAGTAATATAAATTTGTAGCAAAATTGTCTTGAAGAGCAAGTATTCAAGTTAGGTTTGGTGATGTATATCTATAATCCCAGTCCTTGGGAGGTGGAGGCAGGAGGTACAGGAGTTCAAGGCCAGATTTTGTACTTAGCAAGTTGAAGGCTAGCCTAGGCTACCTGAGACCCTATCTCAAAAACAAAACAAAGCAAAGCAAAACAAAACAAAACAAAACCCCAACTATAACAGAACATTTAAGAAGTGGCTGTGTTCCTCTGCCTCATCCCACTGAGATCTGTAAGAAGATGGTTACATCAGATGAGACATATCCCATCCTCTGACAATCCCTTGAACAGTCACAACTTTTCAAAGATGGTGAATTCTAGAAATACATTCAGCCCTGTCAGACCTTTTGAGAGGTAGAAGCTCAGAATGTATGTGCTATATGATATATCATCGTCCTTGGAAATCAAGGAATGAATGCCCTGATTCAGAGAAAGAAGCCCCCAGAAGGAGTTAGTTTTTATTCATAATCATAGACTTAACTGCAATCCAGAGAGACTTTGAGGGCAGTAAGGAAAATGTAGAATTCAAAGAACTGCAGTGGAAGCACAAAGATTATGGGATACTGTGAACAGATGGGGCTGGAGACACTCTTCTGAGCTACAGAAGGACATATCTACTGATGAAGATGCACACAAGTCAAAAGCATCGGAGCTGTCCACAGCCAGCCACAGTAAGCTCTCTTCCAGTCTTGCCATCCTGGACCACCATGTGCATGCCTTCTTTAACCTTCCCAATGACCACATGTTTGTCCTCCAACCACTTAGTCTCAGCAGATGAAAATCTGGGAACCTGTATGCTTCAGAATGAAGTTCTCATCCTCACATCTCTCGGCTTAGATGGACTTACTGCCAGTGTCAGGATGAGTCATGAAATTACCACCCTGACACATTGAATCCTGGAATTCTGTGAAAGAAGGAACCCTTATAATCAAATCTTTTCATTTTGGTGCTCAGAGCATGAACGTTTTTGCTGTTTTTGGAAATTTATCTGCAAACAGCTTGAAGGAGATGTGGCCCAAGGACTTGCCATCAACCCTGATGCCAAAGAACAGCATGGGGACGACCCCAGCTGATGGCAGACAGCTGCAGGGGACAGAAGTGTCTCCAAAACCAGAAGGATTTTCTAAGAGAAATTTCCTAGTTTCCTGTCTAGTAAGTAGCTGTTTCCTCATATAGTGCACTGAACAAAGGTGCGAGAGGAGAGATTTCTTCTCTAGGTTATGTAAGGGCTTTGTTCATGCAAACCTGCCACAGTGGGCTTTTGTTTCTTTAAATTTTGCTTTTACACTTAACTTCTGTGTTTTACCTTAACACACTGTAGCAATAAATTCCTTTTCTACTAAAACCCTAAGTCTTAGAAGCATGTTTACTTAATATATTTATTCTAATGTGATTAATTGGGAACAAAAAGTGCAAGGTAATAAATCTGTAGCAAGTTCAAGAAGAATGAAAAGAAAGAAAGTAGGTGAAAGGTATTTGAGTCAGAAAACCTTCACCTGCTTAGTATTAAGCTGCTATGTGGTTGGTGTTATTTTTCTTCCCACCTATAATTAAGTTTGGTGAGTTGCATATTCATAATCATAAGATATTTTAAAAACTGTCAGCTTGAAAAAATATTCACTGGCATCAACTCTGAAAACCAGTTTCTTAGCAATAATCTCAGCTCTTGGCTTATATGAGCGACTCAAAGTTTTACGAATTTATGATTCTTATAAAGCATTCTTGCAATTTCTTTTAAACTTGAATTAATTAATTTAAAGCATATTTTTGGTCTGGTCACTTCTTTTAATCCATATGGCTCATTTATATTCAAACTGAATATGTTTCTGGATTTAGCTGTTCAACTTTTCCTTTTAGGGCCATAGAAAGAGGTACAGAGTTGATGTAGGTTTCTTAACTGATTAAGCCAATCTAGGTCTTTTTGTTCTCTCTCTCTCTCTCTCTCTCTCTCTCTCTCTCCCTTCCTCCTTTCTTCTCTCTCCCCTCTCTTTCTTTCTGGACATTTTAGGTACTTGGTAAAAATTTATTGATAAGAGGTTTCCAATAGAATCCTCACTCTGGCAATTATGCATCAAGCTCTCAAAAATATTTACATAAAATTTATGCAAAAGTAAAATAATGTACATGAGTTATGGATCTTCCTAACTGTGGGTCTGCATTTTTTAAGGTGGATAATACATTCATGTGCTTTTTACAGAACATTGTGAAGCAAAAATATTTTCTTATTGATTCCCTCTTTCTGTTCCTTCTTCATTTTCCTAGAAAAAAGTTAATGAATCCTTTTATGTCCCTTCAGAGATATTTTAATGCATTTATAAGCAGATAAAATACATACTCTTCTCTCATATAATTGCTGACTCATAATGTCATACACATTGCTTTAACCTTATTTTAAAATAAAACTCAATAATACATCTTGCAGATCTTTCTGTATTAGTACAGAGACCATACTTTGATGTATAACTACATGTATGTTTTCTATTCCACACTTCTTTGTCTAAGAATTATATTTTGCTGGATTATAAAATAATTGCTTGAGATCCAGATATGCCTAGATGGTCTTGGTCTTTTAATAAATAATTATTCCTTGCATGTCCTCCCCTCCTCCCTTCCCAGTTGAATACTCTCATGTCCTTTCCCCCGGTAACATCTATTTCCTACTCTCTCCCTCTCTCAGACTCTGTCTTTCCCTTTACCTCCACAGTTCATTTCCATTTTCCTGACTCCTGTGGTTACTTCAGGATATTTACTCACATATAAGGAATTGGTACTAAGATCCACAAATGAGGGAGAACATATGTTGCTTGTTTTTCTGAGTCTGTGTTACTTCATTTAGGATAACAGTTTCTAGTTCCATCCATTTACCTGCAAATTTCCTGATTTCATATTTCTTTATCATTGAGTAGAAATCCGTTGTGTAAATGTACCACATTTTCATTATCCAATCATCAAGTGAGGGACATTTAGATTGTTTAGGTTGTTTCCATTTGTAACTATTTTGTGAAGAGTAGTAGCAAACATGGATGTATAAGTATCTCTACAGTACGGCGAGTCCTTTGGGTACATACCAAGGAGTGGTACAACTTAATCATTTGGTAGACTCATCTTATTTTTTAAGAGTTCTCCACACTCTTTTCTATAGTGGTTGCATGAGTTTGCATTCCCAGCGGCAATGAATGAGTCCTCCCTTTCTCTACATCCTTGCCTGCATTTGCTGTCTTTTGTTCTCTTGGTTTTAGCTAGTGTGACTGGGGGAAGATGTAATCTTAAAGTGGTTTGATTTTCATTTCTCTAATTACTAAGGATGTTGAGGAACCATGGACGTAGAAGGGAAGAAGGAACTCAAGATAGGAGGGAGAATAGGAGACAGGGACTTCAACGGGGAAGTGGGAGTGCTTTAATTTGATGGGAGGTTAGACAGGGAGGGAGAGACGAGAGATTAAAAAAAAGCTTAGGTGGTGGGACAAACAAGAGGGGAATGTATTAACTAAAAATCCTACTGAAAATACACTATCAGAACATGAGCACGTGTTTATACCTGAAGGATATATAGCAAGAAACACAGTACCAGAAAGGAGAAACCTCCTTTTGAGTTGTTGGTCAGGGTAGTCCAAAAGACTCCCAAAATAACACAAGCTATTACCACAGCCCTTGATTATCCCAGAACTTGAAGGTAAGACCGTATTGCTGAAGATAGGGCATACTTTGGACACAGGTCTTGGGACCATGGAGCTGCAACTGACCTGGAAGCCCCTGCCTGAAGACTAGGTCTCATAGTTTTGGAGGACTATTCAAGTTACTAAGGGAGAAAATCAATCAATGATTCATCCCCAGCTTAAAGTCTAATAACCACAACAATGACTGTCATAACAAACTATATTGGTGCACTTTTACCTTGAGGGTAATCAACACCTATCTAATTGTACTTAAACCCCTCTCAATTGGAAGGAACTCATAGGTGGCACTTTAACCAAATACACATAGCTAGAGAGATCATAGATCCTAGAGAAAACCATTTCTATGTCATATCTCTAGACAAATGAAATTTTTTACTGTATGCTTAATATGGATCCTTATATTTACAGACAAGTATACCTAACACCACTCTTCAAAGAAGCTTCTTTTTTACAACACATGGAGGCTATTACATAGTTCCACAACTACTCAGACACGGAGAATATATGTTTGAGAGATGCCCATCCCTAAGTGACACATTTAAAGTGGAACTTCTGCACCTAAAGCTCATGAAACAGTGGAACAGGTGGTAGAGAGAATACTAATTCATCCCTCAGCTCTCACCAGTGAAGCTTCTTCATGCAACAGGGGCAGTGCACACAGAAGGCCACAACTGGCCAAGGAATAGATAATAAGAGACTGCAGAGTGTATGTCCCTGGATAGAACTTCTATATTCAACCTCACCAACCCATGTCTCAGGGACTGTTGTGGAAGAGGGGCAGAAAGATTGTAAGAGCCAGGGTTGGTGCATGAACATATGGAAACAGAGGCTTTCATGCCCCTGGGAACTTGCTCACATGAACTTGCAGCAGTGCTGACAGCATGCACATGACCCATGCTGTCACACAAAAGCCCAGCATAGAGCTAGGGTAATGGACAGCAGCCTCCAACCTTAGCTCAGGAACTATTGGCATCCGATTACTGCTGGGTGAGGGAAAGTAGATCTTCTTTAGGGGAGTAATTCCAGAGAGACTGACTAGACCCCAGTGGATGAACTTGCTCCGAGGGACATCTGGTTACAAAACCTTGACCTGATAGACCTTAACACAGATGACAGAATGTTTGAAATCCAGTGGCGGGGGGCGGTTATCACGAGGGTGCAGGTGAGGGGAGTCAAAATATGATTAAAATTTATTGTATGAAATGCACAAAAACTCAATAGAAAATGTTAAAAAATTGTTGAGTGTACAAAAAATAAAAACAGGAACATGGTGGTATGCCCACTTATGGTTAAACTAATTTTGTTTTTAAAGAAACTATGTCCCAGAAAGTTGTACCTCTTCTTAATACTCTCAAAACATGGAATTGTGGTGATAGTCAATATATAGGCAATAGTCTTTCACTTTTAAATTTACTATTATTATTATTTTGTTGTGGTTGTTGTAGTAGTTGCTGTTGTTGCTCTTGTTAACAGTCTCTCTTTAAAGTTTTCATTTCCATTCTTCTCCTCTGGGAGCACCCATCTACTGTGAATCCCCAGTGATTCCAGAGATTGTACCTGAATCACAAATGCAATCTCTCAGAGAGGCCGTGGTGTACTTCTTTCCTGTCTCAATTTGAATACTATATGTGACCTCCTATTAGAGTTGGGTCTGGACTGTGCCCACAAAGCCACCCATTTAAAGTCTTGGTCCCTAAGTTGCTATTGGGCAGTGGTTGAATCTTTAACAGGGCAGGTTTACTTGGGGGAAAATTTGGTCATTGGGAATGGACCCTCAAAGCTTGTTTTGGAAACTTAATCTCTTCCTGTTTTTCTCCTTTGAGTCTCAGCTATGGGTTGAATGGCTCAATCCTTTTTCATATGCTTTGTACCATGATGGTCTCAGTGCATAGCCAAATCCAGAGAATCAATCTGTTATGGACTGAAATCTCTAAAAACATAAGCCAAAATCAGCCGTTTATCTTTATAAGTTGATTTATAACACACAATTTCATAGTAATGGAAAGCTGACTAAAACTTCAAATATTTTATGCCTTTAGTCCCTCTTACCTGTAATCACTTAATTTTATTGAATAGATGATAATTTTATTATAGTCAACATATATCGTTAAGTAAAATTTTCTCTGCACAACTCTTGGTGGTGCCATTCACAGTGCCGTCCTCATACATCAGTACATTTATATTAATAAAATGTATTCTATATGTAACATATAGCAGATGTACACTTAGCATATTAAATGCAATGCTAACAGTATTATAATTATTCATGATGTATATGAGTATAATAAAGCATAATGATCTAGGCACAGTGGTACTTCCCTAAAATCCTATAATGCTAGCACTTGGTAGCCTGAGGCAGGGGGATCATGAGTTTGAGGCCAATCTTTATTATTTAGGAAATTCAATTGATTTGTGTGTGTGTGTGTGTGTGTGTGTGTGTGTGTGTGTGTGTATGTGTGTGGCAGGGCACTGAACCCAGGACCTGCACATGTGGAATTCTAGGCCAGTGTGAGCTATAGAATAAGAACCTGTTTCAAAACAACTCCCCAAATCAAACCAAAACAAAAGAGATATAATGTATTTATTATGAAAATCTAGCAGGTGGTGGGCAAGTGTCTTAGAAAATGATACATTTTTCTCTTTTTCTCAAACACTAACTAAAAATCAATGGCCCTATTGTCTGTTACAAAGCAGATTCAAGTACGGCAGAAATTGATGTGCCAAGCTCCTGAACTGTCATCTGTTATCATCCCCACCAAGGTTCTGAGCAGGGGAAGAGCCATCATGTGCTGTTCTTGCTGCATACATGTATGACAAATACTGCATATTTCTCCTGCCTGAATCAATTCTAAGCTCTACTTTTCTTTGTTGAGATTCCTGTGGACCACGTTAATCTCGTGTATTTGTCTTCTGTTATAGCAGTTCCCTTTCTCAGTTTGTAAAAGCTGTGGGACTGTGCTATGCCCCGATCCTGTGTTGAGGACTGAGTAAATTCTGCAAGTACCCGTCCTATAGGAATTTATGAACTTTGTTGGTCAATGCTACATAAAGAGCAAGTATGTCACATGCAGGGAAGACAGAGGCACATCCCAGTAAGCCTTTTATCTGAGTTGAATCCCAAAGAATGAGTAGGAAATTTCAATAGAAATGTATTAAGGGCATTTAAGGCAAAACTATGAAGCTGTTTGACATAATTGAGTAATGAACACTGTAATATAATTGAAGAAGGACAGAGACAAAGGGGGAAATAAACCTAGAAAACTGAGCCAGTTCAGATTATAAAGGGTAATAATACTACACTAAACCATCTGAAGTTTTTTTCGGAAAGTAGCCAGCAGAAATTATGGCAGGGTTTTAAGTTACAATATCATAAAATGAGATAGCCCACTGTCATGATTACTTTCGCATGATTGTACACTTCTTAGGGCTTTGTGCCAGAATGCAAGCGAGAAAAGCGAATAGCTGAATAGGACAATGACAGTAGACACAAAAAGGCACAATTTGAAAAGTCAGTTCTAAGAAGGAAGAATCAGCAAGCTCCAGTGACATTACAAATACATTGAAAAGAAGTTAACCTCAAGGATGGGTTTCCGGAAAAGCACCTTAGGTTTTTAGGTCCTTTACCCTTATCAGGATGAGTGGATGATTTTCAGTTCTCTCAGAATTTACTTCTACCTGTCTTGTGATAGTCTGTCATTTTTTCCTCCCTTTTAAAGACAATTTGATGTATCACACCCACAGAGTTGCAGAATCTTTTAAATGTTCAACTGAAAAGTCAAGGACACAATGTAATTCCAGTAAAAGTGCCAACAAGCTATTTTATGGAGTTAGATAAGTTGTTATTAAAGTTCATATGGAAAACATGCACAGATGGGAAGGAAAGCACTGGAAAATAGGAACTACAAGAGGACAGTAAGCACTGCTAAAATGGATAGGATTCTGTGGTCTCAGTAATTAACAAGACAGGTTATGTGCCCATACATAGACTAATAGAATAGAAAAGAAACTCCATAATTATCCCCCAACACAGATAAAGACAGGATACTGCAACAATAGAAATTTAAATGTTAATTTACCATAATAATAAATATTTTAATAAATGAAAATATTGGTAGGTATTGGAAAATGGCAAAATTAGATCAATACTTTATACTATACCCCAGAATAAACAGCAGGGAGCTGAAGAGATGGCTCAATGGTTAAGAGCTCTTGCAGAAGACCCAGGTTCAAATCTCAGCATCCATATGGTGGCTAACAACCATCTCTAACTCCATTTTCGGGGATCTGACACCCTCTTCTGACTTCCATGGGCATTGTACAACAAGAATGCACTTAAATTATAAAATAATAAATAACAGAAAAATAAAAAAAAACAATAGATAGCAAACAATTTGGGAATTTAAATGTGAAAAATAGACCCGTTAAGTATTAGAGAAATATGAGCACATTACTTTCTAACTTTAATGTTCTAAGAGAACTTCTAATTAAGTAAAAAATCCAGAGATAATAAAATAAAATAATAGATAGGTTTGACTTTATAAAAAGTTCTTGCTTCACAAAACAACATAAAGAAAGTAAAAAGACAATTGAGAAAAATTGGAAGCATGTCCCATATACATATATCCCCAATGTATAAAGAATTGTTAGAAATTAATAGGCAAAGATTACTTTCGGAGTCTCTTGAATTACCTTGACCAACAACTGAAAGAAAGGTTTCCCTTGCTTGGCATTATGCTTTTTTGATATATAGCCTTCAGCTATACACATGCACTCAAATTTGTACTATATGTGTATTTTCCAGTAGGCTTATAAAACAATACATTTCTCTACGGTTTTTCAGATCACCTAGGTATTATTTGCCTCTCTTTTCTTTCTCTTGCTTTACATAACTCTCCCTCCCCATCCGCACTTAAAGTACTCTCTGTTTTTCCCATCTCCCCTTTAATAGCAGCTGTGTCCTCCTTCACTCTATCTGGAGCTCCTTCTTCCCTGCTGTCCCCGCTATGATTCTTTTCTACTTTCCCAGCTCCTGTGGTTACTACAGGATATGTATTCTTATCTAAAGATTCAGAGGTAGAATTCACACGTGAGAGAGAACACACATTACTTGTTTTTCTGAGTCTTGGTTTACCTCACTCAGTATAGCAGTTTCCAGTTATGTCCATTTACCTGAAAATTTAATGATTCTCTAGATCTACATAATTTCTTATATTATTCTAAATACATATCCTTATATTCAAAGAAAAGTGTAGGTCTCACCATTCATCAAATAAGCTTCTTTCTTCAACAGATGGAGACTAGTACAAAATTCCTCGAATGATCAACATGCAGATAGTAAACGACTGTGTGGTGTCTAGTTCCAACTGACACACCTACAATGAAACCTCTACACCCAAGGCTCAGGGACCATCATGGAAGAGGGGTAAGAGTGTAAGAACCAGAGGAACAGGATGCCTGCAGCTAGATAATAGATTCTAGACGTGGTAAGGAAGCTGCACCCACAGAATCTCCATAATAAGGTCCTAACAAGACCTGCATAATGACAACAACACCAAGTGGCATGCCAGTGTGCGTGGGGGAAATGACACAGGGTCCCACCTGTAGGGGAACTGCTACAGGCAGCCAATGGATGCTGAGCAATAAAATCTTAGTTTTCTCTAGGTTCGGGCTCCCTGATAAGTTATTTAATCTCAAGTGGTCATCTCTCAACACCTGTACACACACGTACCACTAAATGGTCTTAATGCTCTCTATATGCATATATGTATGTATCTGTATAATGTATGTATATGTAACGATAATAACCGGAGAAGAAGAGGATATAAATTGACAGGGAGCTGGGGCATCTGGGAGGAGTTGGAAAGGGGAATGGGGAGGAATGAAAATGATGCAAATTCTCCAAAAATGAGGGAAAGTTTTAAAAGTGGTAGAGAGGAGAGAGGGATGGAATTGTTTAGCAATGGGAAGGAAGGAATGATTCTTTTATATTGCTCTTGACTCATAACTATGATAATGTTTTATAATCCCTCCGCATACCAATCCCCATTTATGAAGTCATAAGGATGTATGAGAGAACTCAAAATGGACTACAACACTAATGAATATACATATTGCTATTATAAATGGGTAGCACAAATGAGGTGTGGTCCAAGAAGGTGTAATGCAGGTTAAGTTCAGAAAATACCGTCTTAATTGGAGACTGCAAAGCTAAGGACACAATGACTTATATTCAGTACTGTGTAAATGTATTGGCCAATGTATTTCCTACAAGGACTGGTATTTCCAAGAGTACTTTTTATGTATATTAGAACTGGAATCTAAAGTATCTGTTTAAATTCATGGTTTTGTTATATTTTTGATGGATACAGAAATATGGATTAAATGTGTTAATGTGTAGGTTAATGTACTTACATGAGTTTCTCTGCTTTCCTCTGAAAAGTCCTGAAGTCAGTAACATTCCAGTAGCAATGAGCACACCTACTGTCCAGATCTTGGTTTGTAATACCATCCTCCTGTAGAAATCAAGGCTCTATGGAAATATGATGTATTCCAGATCTTGGACAGGGAAAACATAAGATATGCTTGGAATATTTAGTGATAATTGAAAGTACATAGTCATTCTCAAATAGATGGGGATTTGATAAGAGCGCACACGAATAACCTGAAGGGACTGTTGATGACCAAAGATGGACTGATTTAGGTGAGAAACAAAGATAATGTTTCATTGTGACCTATAAAATAAGATTATTATTTATTATGAGTTCATACTCGGGGAATTAACTACTAAATGGTTAGATGGAGAAAGAGCAGCTTTTCTGCCACAGCAGAATTCCAATTATGTGGAGAGAAGAAAGAAAATAGCAACTCACCACTAGAAAAACATCCCCCAAATAATTATTCCAGAAAATATCCACAGATGGATGCTAAAATTAGTGAGTGAAAGCTGGAGAACAGGACTTTCATGCTTTCAGGATCTCTCCCGTGATACTTAGTAAATAGAGATGGATAAAAGCTTAACAGTGGGAAAAACAGAGAGATACCTAGTTAATCTAGAAACCAAGGTAAGCTTCCTTTGTTATAAGCATAGCAACATCTTAAATTCCTCCAGAATGTTTCACTGAAAAGCACTTGCTATGTTTGATTTATCTAACATTTATAAATTCAATCCAGTCATGAGACAATATCAGATAAACTTGAACTGAAGGACATTGTTATAGCTTTCCTTCCTGTTGTGATAAGACACCATGACCCAAAGGTATTTGGGGGAGGAAAGAGTATATTTTATCTTACAGGTTATTGTCATCATATATTTTGTCATATTATCATCAAGGGAAGTCAGGGCAAGAGCTCAAGATGGGAACCTGGAGGCAGGAACTGAAGTGGAGACCATGGAGAAACGCTGCTTTCTGGCTTATTCTCAAGCTCATAGTCAGCTACCTTTCTTATGTAGCCCAGGTTCACCTGCCTAGGGATAGTACTGACCACAGAGGCATGGGACCTCCCACATCAGTTAGCAGTAAAGAAAATGCCCCACAGATGTGCCCGAGTGTGGTAAAGGCTTGGTGATGATAGGCTGGAGGTGCTTGGAATAATGAGCGTTATCCTTGGTCTTTTTAGTGTTGGAGAGCAAAGACTGTTGGCCTGGAAATTCATTTCTCACACTTTCAGGACAGTAGGAGTCTCGTTTATATTTCAACAAGTGATAACATCAAGGGTGAAACACAGAAGAGACAGAGAAGCCTCTGCTCTCTGGGACTGTGGACAGGACACAGTGTGGGGAGATGATAGATAAGACACCTGCCCACAGAGACTGCCTGTTCTGAGGACCACATCTTTATTGAGGAAAGCTGGTATCAGGAGGGATAGTCTCCTGTGGTTCTTCTCTTCCCCTGATTTATTGAGCTTTGTTGACAATTTCTTGGATTTTTGTTCCATATTCTTTACAAAGTTCAAAATATCAAATAATTTGCTACTTAAAATCCAGAGACTTGTGTTGGTTCTCATAGAAGACATTGACTAATACAGGTTTAAAGACCTGAGTGAATGACCCGGACTGAAAGGAAGCTGGTCTGACTGGAGTGTGCAGACTATGGGACCAGAGTTGTGCGGCCAGATATCAGGGTGACAACACAAGTTCCACATGATACAATGGGGTTTATGAATGAATGAATTCTGGAAGAAGAAGGAGTAAGTGACAGAGAATGGACAAACTGGAAGATGACTCAGTTTCTTAAGGAAAGTCCACATTCTATTGTAAAATCAGTCTTGTGATTATGGTTATTTATTTTATCTTTAAAACACAATTATATTAGCCCAACCCCTCCCTATTATTTTACATATTAATCAGACCTTCACTGAGGTGGCAAATACTGACAGAAACAACTTATAGGAGGAAGGATTTGTTTTTTGTAAATTTGTAATTGAATTTTTGTATATTTCACACAGAACATCATAATCATGTTTATAACGCCTTCCTCAGTGGCAGCCTTACATAGCCCCTCCACTGGAATTCATACATTCTGTCGTTTATGGTAAGGCCTATAGAGTCAAGTTATCGTCCCCAGACACTCAGTGAAAGTTCATTCATTCACTGTGGTCTAGTCAGCCTATCTAGAGTCACTCCCTTTAAGAAGATCAGCTCTTCCTCACCCAGCAGAGATTAACTGCCAGTAAAAATTCATTGACTAATATTGAGGCCCGCTTCTCATTTCTACAGTTCTGTGCTGGGTTTTTGTCAGCTTGCATTTGTATGGGGCTTGTGCACGCTAACACCATTGTTGTAGGTTCTTATAAGCAAGATCCTAGGATCCTGTAGGACTCTATTTCCATAAGGTCATGCACCTTCTCCCTGGCTCTTACAGTCTTCCTGCCCCCTCTTTTGCAATGGTTCCTGAGCACTGGGTGGATGACATTTAATACAGAAGTCCTGTCAAAGGACCCACACACTTCAGACTCTTATTTACACTTTGGCTATTTGTGACTTGTGTTCCTGGCCCTCTGATATGTGAAGAAACTTTCACTGATGAGGTGTGAGAGATGCCTTAGTGTTCTCTTTGCCCGTTATTTTATGTTCCATGATCCTTAGGCGTAGAGGCTGCATTGTAAATGTGCCACTTAGGCTTGGAAAATTCACAGAAAATCTCTTTGTATTACCAGTTGTAGAACTCCTGTAATAATCTCTATCTTTTGCAAAAGAAGCTTCTTTCATGAGCGATGACTGGGATCCTTATCTGTAACTATAAGGATCCATATTTGCACATAGTAAGAAATTACATTTGTCTAGGGATGTGACAATGTTGGGGTTTTCTTTAAGATCCATGACCTCTCCAGCCATAGCCATGTGTATTTGGCTATGTTTACAGTACCACATGTAAGTTTCCTGCCATTGGGTGGGCTTTAAGTCCAATTAAATTTAAAAGACAAAGACAACACTCCAAAAGATCATGTCTAGAGTTAAAGGTTGACAGCTTAGCTGGGAGTTTTGGTGCATGCCTTTAATGCCAGCACTTGGAAGGCAGAGGCAGGAGGACCTCTGTGAGATCAGGCCTAGCTTTGTCTACCCAGGAAATTCCATGCCAACTGGAGCTACCTGGAGACTGAGACTCTCCCCCCCCCCCTCTCTCACACACACACACACACACACACACCTACCAACCTGATGAACAGGTATTTTATGGTTTGAATATGAAATGTCCCCAACAGGCCAGGGTTGTGTGTTGATTACTTGATCCCCATTGGGAGCAGTACTTTAGAATGTGGGGAATGCAGGAGGAAGAAGATGATGGGGTGGGGCATGTTTTTGAAGGTTTTACTGATCCCCAATCCCTTCCCCTCTCTGTTTCCTGCCCCCTGTAAGGCGAGAAGCCTGTATCATATGCCTCCACCATCATGGTGTTTACTCTGCCCAGGCCCAGATAAAACACAGCCAAAGACTATACACACAACCTTCTGAAGCCATGAGCTAAGATAAAGGGGGAGAAGGAGCTCAAGAGAGGTAGAGACAGGTATTTTCAAGGGAGAAATGGGGAAAATGGAGATACATTAAATGGGAAGGGGATGGAGAAAGGGTTAGACAAGGAGAGAGAGAGGGGCACAGACAGACAGACAGATGGACATAATGCTGAGCTAGTGTAAAATTCCAGAAGGAATCATATTAATCCAAAAACTTATTGACAAACTACACATATAATATCTCTATATGAGTTCATGTGTATATCTGAAAGTTACATAACAAGAAACAGTGCCAGTGAGGAGAAACCTTCCTTTGATTTGTTGGCCAGGGTAGTCTAAGAGGCTCCCAAAACTATATAGGGTATTGCTACAGCCATTGATTGTTTCCCAGAAATTAAAGGTAAGAACTTATTACTGAAGACAGGGTATAATTCAGGCATGCACCAAAACTCCTGCCTAGCTGTCAGCTTTTAAACTCTAGACATGATCTTTTGGGGTGTTGTCTTTGTCTTTTGAATTTTTCCTCTGCAACTCTTCTGTCCACTATTAATTTTCTAACTAGGCTTAGTCTTTTCTGCTTATCGTATCAAGCTCCAAATCCAACCTAAAGTTGAGAGGAGGGGGTGGGAATTGAGTTTCATAAAATTTGAAGGAAAATACCCATATTTATTTCTACCTGTGAGTCTTGCTTGAGGCATATTTAGAACCTGATTTTAGTATCTAATTAACTATTCCTGCATTAGAAGAGGATTTGAGGAGATGCTTCAAGAAAATGTGTACAATAAAGGTGACTTGTACCATAGCTTATTCCTGCCCTATAACTTTAGGCATCAATATAGTGCAATTTTATTTTGGAGGTGAGAAAATGTTAATATTTTACTATGCTACTTTTATTGCTGAAGATATTGTGGAAAGTTAAACATCCTTAAATGGCTGCTGAAATATCACAGCCATCAGAAAGTGGAATTTCATGTAATTAGAGAAGATAAATGGACATCTCTGGAGGCACAATATAGTCATGGCCGAAAAAGGATGAACCATAGAGAGAGGCAGAAATAGGTTTCACTATCACTTTATTGGACTGGGGAATGTGCCCTTGCCTAGCAGAGGTGAAGCCATGGATTTAGTTCCCAGCATGGACCAGTTTCTTTGCTGTGCATTAGCTGTGTGAATACTGACAAGTATCTCAGCCACTCTAGCCACTTCCTGGAAACAGGAGTAAGCAGGAAGAGAACATTAATTGGTCAAGGATTTCTCAAAAGTCCACTCTATACCAGCCATGGATTTAGACACTTAGTGTGCCCACCTATACTATATAGTTCTTCAAGAAGGCAGAGGAAGAATTAATTAGAAAGAATTATTTTATAGTTTCATGGGAAGCTAAATCATGCAGTGAGATGAAAACTACTTGTGAATATGAGAGTGTGCACGGGAAACCTTGAAGTGCCTGCACATGGCGTGTATGTGTGCATGGAGGGAAAGCATACCCATACACAGTGATGTGAGAGAGAAATTAGGAGAGAAAATATGTTGATGATGAAAGCCTTTTAAGTTAGGTGTGGCCAAAATGTCTAAACAATAGAATGTCACTTAAGTGATTATTAGTGATTAATAGCACTGCTGTGTAATGTCTTTTAAATGGAAATTAGAGTTATTGCTGAGACAGTGATTTGGATGTGAGAACTACTATGGACAAATAGGTACGACCTCTAATAATATATTCAGATTTAAGTGATTACCTCTGACTAGTCTGGTTCTCACTTCTTTACATGGATTGGTGATTAATTGGACACAATAAAGTTCCTGATTAAGGTGTTCTCATTAAATTCTCAGATGAATTCCGGCCAACACTAATGAATGTGTTCAAGTGGAAGTAATAGAAATCCCTTCTCAGATATCTCTGGCCTCAACTAGAAAGATATTATTACTATAATATATTATATACACACACACACACTCAGCACAGGATTTGTGGCCCAGCCTCAGTCTGGAAACAGATATTAGACAGACATTAGTATCCAAAAGATTCCTTTCTCTGTCTCTAGATCAAGGGAAGTTCCAGCCAACTGCAGGGAGTTATGAACTTAGATTTATGAGCAGACAGAATCTTATCAACCCTGCTTTGAGGAGGGATTTCCTCAGATCCAATTCCTAGGGGGCTGGGATCATGGAGTACCACATGATTCCTGCCACCTTGGGAGTTTCTTCTGGGGGTAATTTATCTGTGTAGTGGGAATAAAAAAGGTGCATACCTTCCCTAGAAGATACATTATGAGGATGAGATGAAATATGTCATCTCATATGGGCACGGTGCTTGGCACATAGTAACATCAGCTGAAGTGAGCTATCTATTGCTCTTGTTGCTGTTCGTCTTTGTAAAGAGATTTTTTTTTCTCAGAACCACTGAAACTATTTTAGGAAGTTAAGAATGAATAAAGCTTATTCTGGAGCCAATTCTTAAGCAAGTTTGGGAGTTAGGGGCTGTACTCTTATTAGTACAGTATCTATCAGTCTTGGAAACATGGCTTCCATAATTAAATTTGTTATACTCTTTTCTTTATCATTCTATTGGAGCAGAGCAGATTCCCAGAGCAAAGAAGAAAGCTTATCATTACCAAGGATTAAAATGTATTCAAAGTAGCTGCTTAGATGCTTCTCAACTTCTAATGAACAAAACAGGCATTAATAGTAATATAATCATTGGTACCAGTTGAAGTCTGTAGATATTAAAACAGTAATGAAAAGAAAGTCATCATTGCTGTTGCATGATTTTTCTACATTTTAATAGGCATTTGCCTCTCTGAATAATTAAGGCATTCCCATTAAATTCTCAGATGAATAAGTTAATGCAAATGAACATTTTGAGTCAATACACACTGTGGATGAAAGTGCTTTTTTAAGTTTTTGGTAGACTAGAAAAACCTCTGAAATTATGAAGCCATTTGACTCTAGTCTAAAATTCCAGCAAAATCAGTGGTATTTTTGTATTAAAAACTAAAAATAGGCAAAATGATGTTTGGTCAATTAGGCAAAATATTTTTTACTGGCATATATTAGTTATACAGAATAACTGGTTCCAAAGAGACATTTCATATACGCACAGAATGTTCTTGAGTCTTATTGCCTCCTTCCTCTTGTATTCCCCTTTGCCTTCCCTCAATCCTCCTCCTCATGCCCAATGTCCCTTCTACTTTCATGTCTTCCTTTTCTTAAAAATCAGAAGCAGTTCTTAGTAACAAGATGGTTTTAATTTGGTTCAGTCAGTCCAACCCACGTGTATTAATCCCAGTGTCCTCTCTTAGGACTCCTATGTCGGTTGGCTCTCTGTCTGGATCTCTTTTCCTTCACCTTCCAATTTTTTGCTCAAGCGCTAAATCTTCAGTGATGCTTTCTATAGTCATCCCCTTAAAACTTGCATTCCAGGGCTGGAGAGATGGTTCAATGGTTAAAGGAATCCTCTTGCAGAGGAACCTAGTTCAGTTCCCAGCACCCACATCAGGCAGCTCACAATTGCTTGTAGCTCCAGCTCCAGGGAATCCAAAGCTCTCTCATGACCTCCAAGGGCATCTACACTCATGTGCTTATAGGCACACAGACACATACATGTATACATGTAATTAAAAATATAAATTAAAAAATTACATTCCATCAACTCATTTCTGATGTCCCTGTCTTGCTCAACATTTTTTTTTTGGTAGAATTTATTTATTCTCATGTTGAATAACTTATAATATTCATTGTTTTCATGATGTTTTAAATTTGTTTTCACAAGTGTATCTTCAGGTTCACAAATTATGCTAGGTACAAAGTAGACCTTAAAAATATCTCACATTATAAAGATGTAATTTATATATAAATGCTACATATACACATTTATATGGATAAGTTAATGTTGCTAAATATTTCATCATATGTTTTCATAGTGCTATTGTTTTTATTGTTCAGATTTTCATCCTGAAAATATTTTCTGACCACTCATTCCTTTTTGTTAATTAATTTTTTATTTTTAAGAATTTCATGAATGAGAATTGTTTTCGCATTATTTCCAGCCCTCCTAACTCCCACCAACTCTTCTTATTTTCTCCTGCTCCCCCTCAGTTTTGTGACCTTTTCTTTGATCATTATTACATATACACAATACATTTACATATATATATATATTACAAATATATTTATATATATAATATACTGAGTTCATTTAGCGATGCTTATGTATATCTGTCTGTGTTTAGGGCTGCCCATTTGGGAAATAATTCCTGGAGAGAAAAGATTGTCATTCCCTCAGCATCCATTGATTGCTTGTAGCTCTTCATCTTGAGGTGGGACCCCATGACATTCCCCCGATCCACCTTGGCATGTCAACTGGTTTTGTCATTAAGCAGATCTTGTTAGACTACCATGCTATGGAAATTTCATTGGTGTAGCTTCTCAAGTCTAAAATGCATTAACTAGCAGCAGGTGTCTTGATCCTCTGGCTCTACATTTTTTTATCCTCTTCCCCAGTGCTCCATGAACCTTAGGTGTCGAGGTTGCATTGTAGATATATCACTTAGGTTAGGCAACTTACAGTTGCTTATTCTCTGCATTTGGGCAATTGTTCAGCTTTTAATAGCCTCTATCTTTTGCAAAACGAAGTTTCTTTGATGTGTGCTGAGAGCTACACTTGACTGTAAATATTAGGGCTCATGTTTAGGGTACAGTAAGAAATTACATTGGTCTAGTGAAGTGACAGAAATAGGTTTTTCTCTAGGGTCCATGAGTTTTCAGGTCATGTGTACTTGGCTATGTTTATAGTACCATGCATGAGTTCCCTCCTATTGAGTGAACTTTATGTCTAATAGGACAGCTTTGTTTCTTCCCAAGGTAAAAGTGTCACTACTGCACCAATAGAGATCATTTGCTTAGTCAGTCATTGTGGTTTGTAGGCATTATAGCTCGGTAGGATCATTGATTGGCTTCCTTCCTTGACAGCTTGCATAGTATTCTCATGCTATGAGGGCTAGTCTTCAGAGCGGAGGTGGCCAGGTCATTTCTAGCTCAATTGCTCCAAATTCTATATCAAAAGTATGTTGTGTCTTTAGCAATAGGGTCTTAACTTCAAATTCTGGGAGGTGATCCAGGGTTGTAGAATTGCCTGTATTATTTTCAGAGTCTTTGGAATACTCTGATCAAGTACCCAAAGGGAATTTTCCCATGAAGGGATTTTTGATAAATAGCTATCAGCTATATTTATGCAATCAGATTTATATGTGTATTTTTCAGTAGGCTTATTAAATTAAAATTTTTCATACCATTTATCAATTATGTATCTATTTTTCCTCTCTCTGCCCCCTTTATGGCACTCCCTCCTCCCCCATTAAAGTACCTGTCTCCCTTTCATCATTTGCCCCTTGATAACTCTTGCTATCTACCATCGCCCTCTCTCAAGCTCCTTCTTTCTGCTTTCCGCCATAGATAATTTCCATTTTCCTGGTTCCTTCAACTATGTCAGGATATATACTCACATCTAAGAATTTGGAGCTAGGCTCCACAAGTGAGAGAGAACATGTGTTGCTTTTTGTTGAGTCTGGGTTGCCTCATTTAGTATAACAATTTCTAGTTCCATCCATTTACCTGCAAATTTCATGATTTTCTTTTTTATTGGTGTTGAGTAGAATGCCACCATGTAAATGTACCACATTGTCAATATACACTGAATCAGCTGAAGGACACTTAGATTGTTTCTGTTTGCTAGCTATTGTGGAAAGAACAGCTATAAATAAGACTGAGAAAATATCTTTGCAGTCAAATATTGAGTCCTGTGTCATATGGTAGTTCTGTTTTTAGTTTTTTAAGACATTCTCCACAATGATTTCCAGCAGTGAATGAGGATTCCCATTTCCCCACACCCTTGCCAGCATTTGCTGTCATGTTTTCTCTTGATATAGCCATTGTGACTGGGGTGAGATAAAATGCTAAAGTAGTTTTAATTTATATTTCCCTAATTGATAAGGATTTCAGACACTATTTTTTTTGACTTTTTTATTGAGTCATTGGGTTTTTCATACAGAACACTTCAATCAATCTTAATCATCTTCATACACCCTCTCCACTGGCACCCCACCGCACATTCCCCTGACTGGAATCCATACGTTCTTTCATCTGACTTAGGGTCTATTTACAGTGTCTAAGTTACTGTTATATAGAAGGGCAAATGATTTTTGTAGATTGATTTTGTAACTTGCCACTGAAAGTGTTAATCATTTCTAGCAGTTTTCTCATGGAATTTTGGCGTCTCTTAGGTATACTATCATGTCATCTGCAAAAATGGATAATTTGACCTCTCCTTTTCCAGTGAGTAGCTTCTTTCTCTTGTCTTATTGTTCTAGCAAGCGTTTCAATGAGTATATTAAGAAGGAGTGGAAGTAGTTCTTGTCTGGTTCTTGATTTTAATGGGAATGCTTCTAGTTTTTCTCCATTTAGAATGATATTGACTGTGGATTTTTGTATATAGCTTTAATTATGTTGAGGTATGTTCCCTCCATTTCAATTCCCTCTAAGACTTTTAGCATAAACGCATATTGAATTTTGTCAAAGGCCTTTTCTGCATCGATTGAGATGACCATGTGATTTTTGTCTTTGATATGCTAAATGAAATAACACAGATTCAGAAAAACAAAGGACAGTATGTTCTCCCTCATTTGTGGATCCTAGCACCAAATCCTTGTATGTATGTATCCTGATGTAACTGCAAGAAGCAGGAAAATGGAAAGGCACCAGGGGGGTGAAGGGAAAGAAGGTGCCTGAGAGATAAGAATAGTAGCAGACAGGAGCTACCAAGGGAGAAATAGATAAAAGGGGATTATTTAAGTGGGAGCAGGGGACAGAGGATTATACAAGAAACTATGGAGATAAAGGGAAAGAAGGAGCTCAAAAGAGGTGTGGCTATAGGAGACTGGTATTATCAAGGGAGAAACAGGGGAATGGGGACACTTTAAATGGGGAAAGGTAGGGGTAAATTTACAGTTTCTCTTTGACTTGAGGGACTTGAATCACTTGAATGTGATTGACAGAGATGAAGCCAATAGAGTCAACTACTTTCCAACCAACCAGTGACTTGAGGGGGAAGGTCTACTGGAAAAGCAGTGAAGACTGGGTAGGAAACGTGTGGTCAGGCAGTGGGCTGCCATCTTGGGGCGTGCCTTGGGGGTCCTGGGAAAAATCCTTTGTAAGTAACTCTGAATAAACTGGTTTCTCTAATTGGAGAGCAACATTTGCTCAGTTGATTCAGACCTAGAATGGCAGGCTGAATGCCGGGCATGACTGAGAGAGGAGAATTCTTAGACGGTAAGGCATAGAGGGAGGGTTAGACAATGAGAAAGAGAGAGAGAGAGAGAGAGAGAGAGAGAGAGAGAGAGAGAGAGAGATGCCTAACTAGTGTAAAACACCAGAGGGAATCATATTGGTCTAACAACCTAATGAAACAAATTCCACATTTCTACCTGAGTCCATGTGCATAACTGAAGGCTACATAACAAGAAACAGTGCCAGAAAGGAGAAAATGTCCTTTGAGTTGTTGGCTAGGGTGGTCCAAGACACTCCAAGAATTACACAGGATATTGTCTTTTGCCTTGATTGCCTCCCAGAACTTGAAGATAAAACATACTTTGGAGAACAGATGGGAGCAATGGAGCTAGAATGACCTGGAAGCCACTTCCCCTAAAGTCTAGTTCTTATATCTGTGGAAAGTGCTATGCCAGCAGCTAAGGGAGAACATCAGTTGATGGCCCAACAGCAGCTTCATGACCAAATAATCAAATCAGAGTTTGGCACAGGATACAACCCTTGTGCAGTGATGGTGCTTTTATCTTGGGAAAATCTATGGCTGCCTAATTGTTCTTAAAGCTCGCTCAATGGAAGGAAGCTCATGTGTGGTACTGTAATCACAGCCAAATACACATGGCTGAAGAGGTCATGGATCTTAGTGAAATCCCCAAGGTTGTCACATCCGTGTCTATTGTAACTTCTTCCTAAGTGCAAAATATATATCCTTATATTTAGTCAAGTATTACAGTCACCACTCATCAAGGAAGTTTCTTTTGCAGTAGGTGGAGAGTATTCCAGAATACCACCAATTGGTGACACACGGACATTGTCTGTGAATTTTCCATGCCTAAGTGCCATATCTGCAATGCAACCTCTACAGCTAAGACTCATGCAACAAAGAACAAGGCGAAAAGAGAAAACTGATGAATCTCTGAACTCTCATTAATGAAGCTCCCTCATACAATAAAGAGCCAGTAACACAAAAGGTCACAAATGGCTAAAGCATGGATACTAGGAGTCTGTGGAGTGTGTGTCCCTGGATAGGACTCCCATATTAAGTCTCACTTGCCCAAGGCTCAGGGACCATTGTGGAAGAGGGGGCAGAATGATTGTAAGAGCCAGTGAGGAGGTGTGTGAACATCTAGATATAGAATCCTACAAGCTCATATGAGAAAGGTCTCAGTATACTTAAGACCCATGCAAACTGAAGCGAACAAAAACCTATCATGGAACTGAGGAAATGGGAAGCAGACCCCAATTTTTGCTGAAGAAATATTGACAGCTGGTTGGGGGAGGATGAGCTAATCTTAATGTGAGGGACTCCAGATAGGCTGACTAGACCCCAGTGGATGAACATGTACTGAGGAACATTTGGGGACAGTAACCTGACACACTAGAGCTTAGCACAGATGAGAGAATGTGTGGATTCCAGTTGGGGCACTATTGGGGTTCCTAGTGGGGAAGGAGGTGTAAAGTTGATTAAGATTGATTGCGATGTTCTGTATGAAGTATGCAATGGTTCAATTAAAAAAATTAAAAATATTTTTATTGAATTTTATGGATTTCGTGCAATACATTTTAATCATTTTCACCCCTCTTCCCTATCTGGACCCCCCCATAACATTCCCACAGGGCTTCATTTTGTCATGCATATCAAGGCCTATTAAGTCAAGTCTGTGCATCCAGATGTCCCTCAATGTGAGTTGATCCATTGGAGCCTCTTAAGTTTATCTAGCATCACTCCCTTAAAGGGGATCTCTCACCTATCAGTGGTCAGCTGACAAGAGTTCCTCACCAAAGTTGTGGCCTCTTGACCATTTTCCCAGTTCTATGCTGATTTTTGTCTAATTGAGTTTGCATGGGTCTTGTGCATGTTATCACCATTGCTGTAAGTTCATAGGAGCAAGTTCCCAGGAGCCTGTAAGACTCTGTTTCCTTATGCTCATGCACCTCTTCCCCTGGATCTTGCTATCTTTCCCTCTATTCTTCCACAATGGTTCCTGAGTCCTGGGTGGGGAGTGTTTAATATAGAAGTCCGGCCTGACCAGAGACCCACACTCTGTAGTCTCTTATTCTTTATGCATTTGCCAGTTGTGACTCTTTGTGTTCATCATCCTCTGTTGCATGAGGAAACTGTGTTGATTAGAGTTGAGAGGTGAATTAGTATTCTCTCTACCCCTTGTTCCACCATGTTCTGTGAGCCTTAGGTGTAAAGGTTCCATGGTAGATGTGTCACTTAGAGTTGGGTGTCTCACAGATACTTACTCTTTTCACATGATCAGTTGTGGAACTCTGTAATCATCTCCATCTGTTGCAAAAGAAGCTTCTTTGATAAGTGGTGGCTGGCATACTTGTCTGTATATATAAGGATTCATATTTAGCATATAGTAGGAAATTACATTTGCCTAGGGATATGACAGACTTAGGGTTTTCTCTGAGATTTATTATCTCTCCAGTCATGTGTATTTGGTTATGCTTATAGTACCACATGTGAGTTTTCTCCAATTGAGTGGACTTTAAATCCAATTAGGTAGCTGTTGATTAATCTCAAGATAAAAGTGACTATGTGCCAATATAACTTGCTGAACCAATCATTGTTGTAGTTATTAGGCTTTAAAGCTGGACTTTGACCATTGATTGATTTTCTCCCTTAGAAGCTTTCATAGTTCCTCAAAAACTATGAGAGCTAATCTTTGGGGCAGCACTATTTTTTATTAAATTGATTGCACCAGAATTTGTGCATATGTGTTCATATCACAATATCTTCTTGGTGGACTATTCCCTTGATCAGAATGAAGTGGCTTTCTTTATCTCTTCTGATTAATTTTAGTTTGAAACATATTTTGTCAGGCATTAGAATAGCAATGCTTTCTTGTTTCTTGATGCCATTTGCTTGGAATAATTTTATCCATTCTTTCACTGTAAAGTAATGTTTGTTCTTGAAGATAAGATGAGTTTCCTGGAGATAAGAACAAAAGGATAGCTCCCCCCCTTTTCTTAAACCTATTAATTTCAGTCTTTCTATTTTGACTTCTGATGTGAGTGAAGCCATATTTTGCATTTTATAACTTCTTAAGATCTTTTATTGTAATATAACAATTATTTCCCACCCCAACAAAAATTATTTAAAGGATCATTTCAGCCACTACATAATATCTCTACTAAAAGTTGTACCTGAGTGAACATATTCCCTTACAACTGTAAACGTGGGTTTTTATTGATCTGATGTTAAGTGCCAGGTACTGTGCCTTAGTAAAGTATTGCTATTAATATTTTTTTCTTCAATATGTATTTTTATTGAATTTTTGTCCCTTTCACACATCTTGATCATATTTAGACCCTCTCTCCTATCTTTACTCCCGCATTGTCCCCACCAGATTTTATGAAGTCTGTCATATGTATGTGTTAAGGTTAAAAAGCTGTTGAGTCAAGTTTGTGTCCCCATATGTTCCTTGATATGAGTTTATCCACTGGAGCCTGGTCAACATGCATAGGGTCACTGCCTTAAAGAAAACCAACTCTCCCAGGACTCACTGCTTTTCCAGGACTTAACTTCTCATCTAGGGTTGGGGCTGCTTACTCATTTCCCAACTTCTATTCTGGGTTTTTGTCTGGTTTGAACTTTCATGGGTCTTTACAGCTGTCACCATTTGCTGTAAATTCATCTATGCAGCTTCCCAGCCACTCAGAGCATTGTTTCCATGTGGTCTTCTACCACTTCTGGGTCTTGCAGTCACAGCCGTTTTGACAGCATGCACAAAACATGCATAACTCAGGCAAGATAAAAACCCAGCATGAAGTGGGGAGGTGGGCATGAAGTCCCACCCATGGCCTAGGAGCTATTGACAAGTGGTAGAGGCTAGGAGAGGGAAAGTCACTACTTTTAAAGGTGTGGTCCTTGGTAGGTCAAACACATGCTTCAGTAGATGGCCCAAAGTTTTACGGGCAACACTAATTGGATTGGATTATTTTTACAAACATGATACAAAGTTAGATGGGTAGGGAATGGTATGTGAATCTAGAATTTGATGGGGATGAATACTATCAAATGATATTGTATAAAATTCTCGAAGAATTAATGAATTCGTTTTAAAAAGCTACTACAGTAGCAGATGTTGTGAGGAGTTTGGAGGAGTCAGAATGGACATCAGATGAATGACAGGCAGAGAAAACAGCCCAGAACATGCAAAGAACTAGAGATGGGCCACATCAGACAAGAGCAAAACAGAGAAGATTTATGAGAGATACAAGGCTGTATCTTCAAATACCTCATAAGCCCGAGCTTACAATTATCCTTAACTTTTGCGGATTTCTAGTAGTAGGGAGTGATGCAAATGTAATTCCACTGAGTCTCACTGCTCAGTGTAACAGTACTCTGAAGAAATCATTGGTGCTCTACCTGCTGGAAAAAACTGTCACCAGATCCCACTTTAATGTGTACCTGCTGTCTCTGCCTGCCTGGATTCCATTTCTTCATTTGTCATGCAGGGTCTCTTTTGAAGGATTTCATTTTTCTTAAGCAGGGTCTCCCTGGTCCCAGCCCACTTAGAAGTCAAGATGTGGACCAGGTTAGCCTTGACCTTGAAGAGATCTGCTGGCCTCTGCCTCCTGGGAGCTGGTCTTAAAGGCAAACATCACCGTGTTGTGTATGTGGGATTTATTTTTTTTAATAAATATGTTTTTAATCCTCCTTGTATTTTTTCTGGAGGGACTCTGCATGTGATATCAGAGTTGTTCAAAGGAATTTGTCGTGGCAGAGCACAGACTCTTCATATTTCATGTGATTGGCTCAGGTCCAGCCAACCAGTATGATTTCTTGCTTCTCTGGTCTTACTAATTGTTTTTAATATATGTCATTAATTCTCTGTGAGTTCATGCATACATACAGTGTATTTTGATCGTATTCACTGTCCTCTACTCTTACTAATCCTCCCAGATCCATACCTACTGGCCCCTCTCCCAACTTCATGACCTTCATTTTTATTATTTTTTATTGTTTTCAGAACACACTGAGTCTAATTTGTGCTGCCCGTATCCTCATGAGTGTGGATCCATCTGCTGGAGCACGGTACACTTACTAGGAGCCACACTCTGAAAGAAAACGGGCTCCCCCTCCTCCAGAAGCCATCAGCTGTCAATAGCTCCTCAGTTAGGGCTAGGGGCTTGTGTGTCCCTCTCTCTTCCATGCTGGAATGCTGACTGGATTGATGTGGGGCAGGCACTCATAGCTGCTGAGTTAGTGGATGCAGTGGTCCTGTCATGTCCAGAAAAATCGGTTTCACCCCAGTTCCCCACAACATTTGGCTCTCACAGTTTTTCTGCCCCTCCCTCCTTCTCAATTTTCCTTGACCCTTGGGGGCAGGGGAGTGATGCAGCTGTCCCATTTGTGGCTGAGAACTTCCCTGACACTTATTCTCTGCACATCGACCAGTTGTGAGTTTCTGCATTACTCACCATCTGCTCTACAAAAACGTTCTCTGATGAGCTCTGAGAGCTGCACCAATAGATGGGTATAGAGCTATGAATTTAGAGGGGAGTTTGATATTATGTCCATTTAGCAGAATAATAGAAGCATATATAGCCCTGGGGCCTGTGAACTTTGTGACCATGAACTCTTGGCCATATTTATAGCACTAGCCGTGCATTTCATCCTGTGCAGCAAACCTTAAATCCAATCAGAAAATGATTAGTTACCCATATAACATACCTGCTACTACTGTATCTGTGGACTTATCTTACCACATTTCAGTTCAGAGGTTTCACAGCTGGGTAAGACTGTTGATGGCTTCTTTTCTCTCCAGCAGACTACACAGCACCTTCTGGTACTAAGAAAGCTTAGATAACGGGGAGGAAACTTCCTGATCAGTACCAACTTTATTTCTATCTATCTCCTTACTGGTGTGTGTGTGTGTGTGTGTGTGTGTGTGTGTGTGTGTGTGTGTGTGTGTGTATGTGTATGTGTGGTGTATGTGAAGTGTATTTACATGTGTGAGTGTGAGTTTTCATATGCCATAGTGTGTGTGTAGGCCAGAGGATAACCTTAGGCGTTGATCCGTACCTTCCACCTTGTTTGAAGCACTGTCTTTGACTGTTCCATGCTATAAATGCGAGTTCCCATGGATTCCGTCTCTGCCTCCCATCTACTGTAGATATTCTGGAAGTACATATGTTCTGGGGATCTGAGGTCCTCTTGTTTGTGCTGCAAGTGCACTACCTCCCCAGCTCCCACTAATTATGTTAATGTGGGCTTTAAGAATTGCTTTAAGTTTACTGGGAAGAGTAGCCCCCCGCCCTTCTCTCATCTTGGAGAATGGTGGTTGGAGCTACCAGTACATCCTTGCTTTCCACTTAGCCAAATTCAGCAGTGGGCCAAGATGGGGAAGATGGGCGGTGTGACTGGGTTTGATAATGCTGTCTGAGAGAGCTAAATCATGATTTGCAAAATCCAGAGGGAAAAAAATTCCACAACTGTCTGATGTATTGTGGCTTTTTTGCTTTTGATGTTTCATTTTCAGTTTTACTTAGGCATTTGAGTTGGTTTCTCTGCCTTTGCAGTAGTGTAGTGATCACACTAACACAGACTACAAGAGACTCCCCAGGTACAGCTTCCTGTGCTGCAGTTTGCTTAAATGGGGTGCTGACATTGCTTGTTGACTATTATCAACACTTAAAGTATTCTGTTTCCATAGAGTGACTTGAACTCCCTCTTGTTCTCTGCAATTCATCATTACTAATGTGGGAAAAAGTCATCTTGTGCAGTTTTTCCTAACATTCTGTAAGTTCTTTAAATTTTCTCCTGTTTCCTTCTTATTGTGTGAACTCATTATTAGAGAAAATTCTGGATAATGTCCAAAATTCTATGCTTTTTTCTTGGACAAAGATTCTAGTGAATGATGTTCTACATCCTAACTCCAACTCCAAACGTAGTGTTAAAGTCTCATTCAAATGCAGGCAATGCTTATAGAGAGTCTCTCCCAACATCCCCTAGAGTCAGACAAACTACAATTTACTATAACCAAAGCAGTCTTTTACCATCCGTAATGCAAAGATTCAATGTGACAAGGAGTTTTTATTGGTTGGATATTGATCAAATTCAAACCCATTTTTTCAAGAGAAATTAGTATCAGGAAATTTTATTTTATGACTTCCAAAAATGAATACAGTTAATTTCATTTCTCATTACTTTTGGCTTGAAAGTGTATCTATAATGTATATATGCCATTTATGAATTATTGGGGAATTATCTGCTAAGCTCTTTGAATATTTATAATTTACTCACTCAACAAATTCTTGTTGATCAGCTAGTTACTAACCAGCCAGTGAGGACATAAAATTCTGGTCCTCATTCTTAAGTAATGGCTATGAACTGAATTCTTAGTTATGGTTTTAGATAGGAAACAAAATCCTAAGTTTAGTTTTTATGTGACTTCTGTATAAATTCTGTCCATTTGATAGACTCCGGGTAACCACAGTGGTCCCCAAATGTATCTGCACTTACAACTGGTTCTCCACAGTTTATATTCTTGATTCTCAGGTGATCATACTTGAAGAACATGCTTATGTAGCATTGTAGCACATGTTTAGAAATTGGAACTCATGTGAGAATGTATAACCATGTTACATCAGGGGAGGGAAAAGATAAAACCTCTTTGAATAGAATTTGTGACCATGAATAATACTTCTATGGGTAAAGTCCATCTCAACTTGACCTTACTGTCATCTGAACAACCTTTTGATTAAAAAAGAGTACTTGCTATAAAATTTAGATTTTGCCTTTCAAAACTCCTTCTTTCTTCCTCTAAACTGTGGGGTTCTTCACATGTTCTTCTTCTAATGTATATAATATTTTTATACACTATCAAGAATCTATTTAGGCCAATGCTCTTCTGACTTAACTGACATATATGTCATCTGAGGATGTTGTTAAAATGTAGATTCTTGCTTAGTACATAAGGTATGGCTGAGGTTCTGCCTTTCTAATAAAGTCCCGGGTGATGCTGGTGTTTGGGTTCCATGCACCATACTTAGAACAAGGTCCAGCCTATTGTAAATTCCCTTCTTAGAGTCCTCTTTGCCCCAATAAATCCATAATTCTTTTTTACTAGGACTAGTAAATTTTTTCCATATGCATCCCCTTTTTCTTGAAAGGAATTCACATTTATTCTTTCCCCATAAAATACTGAGTATTTCACATGTATTGATTGTCCCAGTCTTCCCACCCACCCTGACTAGATGTATAACCACACTCATTTCATAGAAGGAAAGGAAACTTTGAGAAATTAGGGGATAGTTTATTCAAGATCACATAATACCTTCTTAAAAACTGAGGAACTGTTGAGGAACTGGACTAGGTTTCCTCAGTATTTAACTCCATCACACCATGTAGCTGGGAGGTTTACTTACTATAAGAGTTTTGTAGATTCTCAACAGACAATTGATACACACACAGACCCCTACAAATCTAATCCTGAGTGTCTGTGATGACTTTGAAAATGCTCACAATATCTTATTAAGTGAACAGAACTGTCCATAAGGCCATTCTAATTGTGTCAAATGTATATAGAGGACAAAAGTGTTTAAAAGGAAACAAACACATCACATACAGCGGTTCTTGTGAGACGTGAGAGCTGGTAGTATTGGGTTTTGTTTGAAGCTTGGCTGAGTTCTCTGATTTTGTGATGGGCAGTGGGCAAACACTGCACTTATAATAACAAATTATGGATCAATAAGGTACAATAAATTTGTATTAGGACCATGTGAGACTGTCTAGAAAACAGCAGAGACCATCAAATAAGGACTAGAAAGTGACACCCTTAACCATGTTGGAACAGTGTCATACATGTGAATGGGGTCAGCATTTCTCTTTGTGTTTTTAGGTGCTAAGATTTGAACCCAGGGCCTTATACATGTTAAGTACATGCCCTGTCATTGAGCTATATCTTGAGTCCATAGCTGATTGCTGATTTTGCCCTTTAATGTACAGAAGCCTTTAATTTTGATGAGGTCCAAGTTACACTTCTTTTGTTGATTTTACTTTCAGTATCATATTAAGAAAAAAACCACTGCCATATATAATGCCATGAAAATTTCTCTGTATTTAATCTAGAGGGTTTATATAATTTAGGGTTTTGATCATTTTTGCATTAGTTTTTAAGTACAGTGTGTTTTAATCACTGTGCAAAAATATGTGACGTAAATAACCAAAAGGAGGAAAGTGTCATTTTGGCTCACAGCCTCAGAGGCTCAGCACACTGTGATGGCGACGGTGTAGTGTATTACTGCAGCTCACGTTATAGAGACAGGAGGCAGAGAGACAAAATGCTGATGCCCTGTGCCAGTTCCAAGAGGCATGCATACCAAGAGGCATTGACTTCTAGTTGTTTTACAATCAAGTATACTATACATATAGAGAACTTTACATAGTGTAACTAAACTATTAAATGATTTTAATGAACTAAGTATACACACAAAAGCACCTGTAAATAAGAAGTGAAATAGTCAGTGGATTCTGAATCCCCCTTATATTCTTCTTGTCACTTGCTGACCTCACTTGTCCCCACAACTGCCCTAGTAATGACCATCCTTCCTTTGTCTAACATGCACTGAGTTTGCTAATTTTCACTGTAGGAACATAGAGTTATATAATATATAGTATTTTTACAAGAAATTTATTTTATGCATTGATATGGTATAAAATCTATCAATATAATGTGTTCTTTTGAAGTTTTCATTTTCATGGCTTTATGATATTCCATTGTGTGAATATAATGCTGTTTATCTTTTCAACTCCTGAAGATTTTTTGTGCAGTTTTCAGATTTTGGTTATGTTCAATGTTGTTATGAATATTCTGGTAGGGATTTTTGGCCAGTGATACTTATTTTTAGATATGCTGATAGTCATTTGAAAAAGATTCTTCTGAAGGAGTTTAGTGATTTTCACTATGTTAAAATTTTAAGGATGACACAGACACAATTTTCTTAGCTTCTGGGAGGGAGATGTAGAGACAGTCTCTTTCAAGCATGGGACTCTTGGTAGGTTAACCAGGCTCCAGTGGATGGACCCACACTGACAGACATTTGGGGACACAAATTAAACTCTATAGGTCTTATTATATATTATATACACTACATTAAGTTGGATGAAGGGCAATAAGACAGAGTTGGGAGAGGGAAGGGGATCCAAATACCAATAAATTATATTGTTTGAAAATCACAAAGCATCAATAAAATAATAAAAGTAATAATAATAATTATGAACAAAATTAAACATGCTCTAAGAATTATTTAAATGCTATTAAGACTTTTAAAATAGTAATTCAGTGCAAGATCTTGCAGTCAAGTCTTGCTTTGTGGATCTCATGTTGAGAATCACTTGTATACAAAGGGATGATAGAGGTACAAGAGAAGCCATGGGGCTCAACTTGGTTCTTCTAGGGCGTTACTTGAGCTCACTGGGGCCTCCCCTTCTCCCTGTGCCATAAAACATCTTCCCAGATTTAGTATTCAGTTCAAATGAAACAGACTGGGAGACTATGCAAACAAAAGAATGCATTCTCTCTCTCTCTCTTTTTTTAGCAGAGTGTCCCTGTAGCCCCAGATGACCTGGAACTCACTATGTAGACCAGGTTAGCCTCAATGTCACAGAGATCCACCGTCCTCTGCCTCCCAAGTACTGGGATTAAAGGCATGTACCACCATGCCTGACAAGACCATATTCTTATCACCTGAAATCTATCATGAGGGTTAGAAGAGACAATATAGGATTAGTAACAATATCATATGTTTCAGTAGCATGCCTCAGTGTGATTATGTTGTTAATATGGAGTCATAGTATCTCTACAGTCCTTGTATCCCAGGGTATTAATACCCTTTGCAAAATGAACTGTGTTTAGTGGTAGGCCCTTAAAATGATGAAGCAACAGATGGTCACTTGCAGATTTGTCAAGGAGCTAAAAAAAGACCAAGGTTAGACTAAACTATTTTCCTTTCATTTTCTTCAAATCCTATAGCAAGACGCCATGCAGGGATTCACGCATCCTACTAGCTCAACAAATGCCTACCAGACATTCAGTCTGGCTCCCTGCTTATTTGTAATTCATTGTCTTTCCCGCCCCTTCTTCATGATGCAGATCTTCTTCTACAGTGCTGGGAACACCATATTTGTTCCTTCAGACATTTTGCCCACATTATAACCTTTGCCTGGAATACTGTTCCCATCTGTGCCCAACACGTATGTATCAATCCTGTAGGTTTAACCTAAAGAGCTCTTCCTGAAGGAGATTTCTCTGGACTTTTTTGGATTCTTTGGGAACCTCGGTTATATAATCTCATCTATGGATGCCTTGACTGTAGTCCTCATTACGTGCCTGCCATCTCACAGCTGATTTATCCCGAGTCCATAAACTCTATAACAGCAGAGAGTAAACTTGTCTCACAGACTGAAGTATCCTCAAATCCAAGACCAGAGCCTAGGAAATAATCAGAGCTCAGTAATTATTATTATTTATTTAGCAGAGCTCTGTGTCTTTTAAAAGATAGGAAAGAGAAAACCCTTGGGAACTACTGATAAAGATGCTCCAAGGAACGAGCGCTTCAGAGTCGTTGCTGACTCCACACAAGCAGGCCAGGCTGAAAGTCTATCTGCCGCCCATTGCTGTTTGCTTTTGATACTTCAGTCTCTATGTTTTAAAAAGTGGAGTCTTAGGTTTATGTTAATACCATGTGTGTGTGGGGGGGCTTCAGAGAGCTGCTAAAGAGGTATTCTTAAAGTAAATCTCTCCTTTCATCAAAATTTCAGAATTGTCCTCTAAAAGAAAGACTTTACAAGCCTCATTCCACTTAAACATAGCTGGCTAACTGACTCAAGAATATATGCATCTTTGAATTAGACCTGACATCGAGATCACAGAATGGAATAACGTTGAGAGACATGGCTGCTATTTGGGTGTGGGAATCAAAGCCAGCCTTGTTTGTGTCTCTGTGTCAGTTACCATCTCCATTGAATCTTTGGCCTTTCAACTGAGGTGTGGTAGAGACAGAACCTATCAAAGAGTAACTTTGAGTTGTCTCTTAAGTATCGGTTATTCATGAGTCACTGATGGAGTTACATACCCCAGCTTCTGAGTTTGGAAAAGGCATTATGTTTATCTCAGAGTTATTTTAGTTTTGCAAGACACAGTGGTTACAACGTGTGGTTAAAAGTGAGGAGAAATGACAAAATGCTGTCATAGTGAAAGAGGGCATTTTGTCACCTCTCTGGACCTTAAGTGTTTGTGTTGAAAATATCCATAAAATCACCCAGTCCTCTCTTATCTTCTGTTCATCTATCATCTTTGTCACAAGCTTAGTGATCAGTTGCTCAGACTGGTGTTAGAATGCTTGAGTTTGAGTTCCGGCACCACTTGTTGCTGAAGTCATGTAACTCTAAGGCATTTACAGTTTTTCATCTCAATTTATGAACCAATAAAAGTTAATAGTAATAATAATAATAGCACAAGTATTTTAGGCTGTTGTAGGATTAAATGAAATAATAAATGAAGCAGTTTTACAGATTAGGGTCTGGCACAGAATGGGCACTCAATATACATGGTTTTATTTTATATCAAGGATCTTAATGACCACTGTGAGTCATGTATTTTGAATGTACCCAAATTAGTACAATCCTCATATTATGGAACTTCTTGTCTAAAGAGACAAAATAATAAACCAAAACCAAACTAATAAAACGCAAATGATTATTCAATATGAGAATCCCTAGATAGAAAACAAGGGGGAGAAAGCATGCTGTCAGCTCTGAGAGTGGAGCACTTACACTTGACATTTGATTCCATATTTGAGGGTGACAGAGAGATACGCCAAATGTACTTTAGGTAAGGAAAATTGCCCATTGAGCTCTGGAGTGTTGGGAAAGTCAAATGTGGCTGGCTCAGAGGTATGAGAAGGTATGTGACGGAACTTAGCAGCTAGTTGGAGAACTCTACAGCATCCAGTGCTCCCACAAGGGATGGTGCAGGATTCTGCATGAAACCTGAAACCTTTTGTCCTAATTTGCATGGTTAATTGCAACCAAAACCAACTTGGGGAGGAAAGGATTTATTTGGCTTACATCTCCTGGGTCACAGTTCATCAAAGAGGGAGACAAAGCTAGGAACTCGGGGCAGAAGCCTGGAGGCAGGAGCTAAAGCACAGACCATGGAGGAACTCTGCCTACTGGCTTTCTCTGCTGGCCCATACTCAGCCTGCTTTCTTACACAAGATTGAACCACCTGGGTGGAACAGTGGGCTGGGCTCTCCCACATCTCTCAACAACCAAGAAAATACCCCACAGCCATGGCCACAGGTCAATCCAGTGGTGGCAATTCCCCGTTTGAGGCTCCTTCAACCCAGGTGTGTCACACTGACGCTAAAGTTATCCAGCTTACCTTTAATTGCATGGTTCATGTGCTTCTGATACTATTGGGATGATATTTTCAACATTAATTCTGAAATAAATCCCAGGATATATTAGAACATCTTATCTGGAACTTTGAGTTTGGAAGCTGAGTTATATTAATTTGGGATTTTATTTTAAGGTTGAGAAATAGTGGGAGGTGACTGTATTCTGTGATTATTTTTGTTGTAAGATGTCTGATCTAATTCAGTCACAATCTTTGCTATAATCCAAGATAATTTCTCACATACATCTAAAAGCTTTTTCTGGCTTAATCATCAGAGCATTTATAAAGCATGTGTTAATATCATATTACACATTACACAGCCATAGTAATCCAAACAGTGTGGTGCTAGCATAAAAATGCTTATGTAATCCAAAGAAGAGAATACCAAATATAAACCCATGTATGTGATCAACAAATCTGAAAGGATGACAAAAGTATAAAATAGGGAAGTGATGTCTTTTCAACAAGTAGTTCTTGTCAAAAACAAACAAAATTGGATCAGTAAATTATAGTTGTACAGAAAAATCAAGTTAAAAATGGTTAAAGATTTTAATTGGAAAACATAAAGCTGAAATTCCTAGATGAAAATGACCATAGCTCATGATGTTAGTCTTGTTCATATATAATGACATCAAGAGTTCAGGCAAGCAAAGCAAAACTAAGCAGATGAGTCTACACCAGGCTGAACCATTTGTGTGTAGCAAAGGCAGCAACCATCAAACTGAAAAGGAAACCCAAAGAATGTGAGAAACTATGTTAAAATCATGTATCCAACAATAGGTTAATGCCCGAAGCATAGAAGTAGCATATGCAACTCAGCAACAAAAATATAAAAAAAAATTAAAATGGAAAAAAGGTGTAAAAAAGCCAAATAAGTACATGAAAATGTGCTCGATATTACTGGTTATCAGGGAAATGCAAACCAAAGTCACAAAGCGATATCACATAACACTTATTAGGGTGACCACTATAAAGACACAAGAGCAAGTGTTGGTATTGATCTGGGGAAAAGGGAACCTTTATCTGTTGTGGTTGGCGATGTAGTTTAGTGCACAAAAGAGATGAGTCTGAGAAACTACCACAGTTTTGGGAAACTCGATGAGGGTGACTGAGGACAGCATTTTCTGTATCAGGAAAGCTGTTCTATATTTAGCAATAAAGAAAAAAGAGAATAAGGGGGGTGATGGCAGGGGACATCTGGATTTGCAGATATGAACTGGGGTCCTTTGATTGCAAACACAAGCAACTTCTGTGTGTAAGGAATTGATAAAGTTGGTATAAAAACATCAATATTAAGAAAAACCCCTGTGTTTGTCCAGATAGCACTTAGCATATGTGACAGTACACCTGAAATCTAGGGTGTGTGTGGGGGCTTTGGGAGGGGAGGGCATCTAAATTTAATAAAGATATATTATATGAACATTGCAAAAACTCAATGAAAATATTAAAAATAAAAAAGAATTCAAGTGCAAGCTAGTCTGTAAATAAAATAAATATAAAACATGAAACTGTAAAAACGTGCTATCTCTGTCATCCTTTCTCACTACTTTTCTCAAATTTCTCCTTTGTTTCTCTCTAGACACCCTCTTTCTATTCTCTTTCTTCTTATTCCAACCGTCACCTCCAAACTCATCCTTTGTGTAGCATCTGTTATGACAGTTTGCCCTCCCCCTTTTCAAGCTCTGTAGAGCTCACTCAGGGCCAGTGCTGGAAGGATACAGACTCACACCCACCCTGCCTCTGACTTGCATTATGTGTTGTTTCTAAATAAGACTTTATTTGGAAAAATGATGCTGGTGTCACAGAAAGGTTAATGTTATGGCCTTGCAGTACTGATCCATACCTCATTTTTCATTTTCTTTAATCACCTCATGAATAGTATAACAGATTTGAGTAGGTCTCCTTTAAAATAAATTTGTAGTCTTACTATTTTTTTATGTTTCACAATTGATCCATCAAACTATTTCTCTTTTTTATTGTGTTACTTACTAGTGGTGCTGGCTGGTTGGTGCTTTTTCTGTAGGGAGGAAGGCTAGATAGCTGTTTTATAATCTTTCTCTAAGCCATTCAACTCAGAATGTGCTCTTGAAGCTTCCTTTTATCAGAGATTACTGATGAGTTTAATGAAGCATTATTACCTGTGGCAAATAGGTTGAGACATAATCATAATTTTTATCTTGATATGCTTTTTACATTTTGTATGAAGAGCACATTCCGTAGGCAGGTTTGTTCATGCACCCCCTAGTCTGCTGGGTCTGAGGTGGTTCAGCTTGTCTACTTGAGAGAGGAAGTAGTGATAAAGAACAGGGGACATGATGATTCACTGTTTATTAGACTATGAAGGTCTGCAACCAAGTGATAAGTCTCCATTGCTCTCTTGCCTGCACCATGGGTTCTGATGCTTCTGTGGGGGAGGAAGGTCGCTCATGAGTGAGATAATGAATCCTTCCCTACTTCCTCTTTCTCTCTTAGTTATGCCAAATAATTATATCTAAGAATAGTAGAAGTTAGACTGCGAGAGTAGATAGAAATGTGTCGTAAAATATTTTAAAATTGGTTTGTTGAGCAAAAGGATACAATGTAGAATGAAGCAAATGTCTCTGCCATTCTGATAACTACTTGTCTGAAGCGGAGAGACTTTTCAAAGATTCTCTTTGTGTGTGTGTGTGTGTGTGTGTGTGTGTGTGTGTATGTGTGTGTGTGTGTGTGTGCCTGCCTGTGCCTATGTATGCCTGTGTATGTATGTGTGTGCCTGTGTATGTATGTGTGCACCTGTGTATGTAGATGTGTCTGTGTGCCTGTGTGTATGTGTGTGTGTATGAGAGAGAGAGAGAGAAAGAGAGAGAGAGAGAGAGAGTGAGAGAGAGAGAGAGAGAGAGAGAGAGAGAACACCTCTGTTTTGGTGGTGTAGGCCACTTTGGTTGTAGTTCCTCAGGAGCTAGCCACTTTATTGTTTGAGACAGGGTCTCTCACTGGGTTGGAACTTGCCAAGCAGGCTAGGTTGACCCACTAGAGAGCCTGTCTCCACAGCCCCATCAGTAGGATTTCAAGCACACTGAACCATGCCTGGTATTTTATGTGAGCTCTGGGGATTGAACTCAGGTCCTCATGCTTGTGAGGCAAACACTTTGCTTGCTAAGGTATCTCCCCAGTCACACTTAGAAGCTGTGTAAATTTTACAAATTGGCATCTTTTCCTATAAATCCAGTCCTTGCAAACTGTTCCTTCTCAGAGCATGGCCATATTTGTCTGTATCACTTTCAACTTTATCACAAAGTTATCAAATTTTTTTAAAGGTTGGGTCTTCTCATGATTTAAAGATATTCATCAAAATGTCTTTGATCTAAATATATTCTGTTTGTGTCTCAAAGTGGTTTACTTTTTTCTTCTTGACTACATGTATGACTATATAGTGGAATAAACTTGAATTTATTAAATTTATGTGTATTTCTATAGTGATTTGAGTATTTATTATGGTGAAATGTAATTTCAGAGAATTCTCTATATTAAAAAACCTCCAAACGGTAGTGTTTGGAAATTTAGCTTAAGGAACAAGCTCAAAATGAGGAAAAAATGGAATGTTTACAGAAGTTTGTTACAGTAAAATTTCTACAGCAAAAACTAGGAAGCAGCCTAATAATCAGGTAATGGTATTTTCAGTCATAGCATAACGTGCTTAGTGAAAAAGAATGAATCTATTCAAATGAAGGCCGTGATAATTGTATAGCAATGTGAACAAACCAGTGTACATAGTACCTGTAAACTATGATCACAGTTAGGTTAAAAGTATTACTGGGAGGGGATGCACTAAGACAGTAATACTGGTTATATAGAAGGAAGGTGCGTCAGTATTCCTACTCCCTTCCTCTTCTCTCATTTGCTGATGGTCCCCAGAAGCAAGGAAGACAGAAACGGTCTCTTCATTGGCTCTTAACTACTGAAACAGCTGTATGATCCTGGATTGCACCTGAGAAAGCCTGAGACTGAGAGAGTTACCATGGTCTTACTAAAGTCAGACTTTCTATAAGAAGCAGAGCAGCGTCTCAAAGAACTGTTTATGCTCATTTTACCCAGGGAAGTAGTAGAAGTGGTCTAGCACAGGGGGTGAGTGTCCTGGATTTGAAGCCAGTCCTTCCACAAGTAAATGGACAACCTCAACCACCATTCCCAATCTGTACACTGAACACCCCACTGAGCTGCCCGGTGTTGTGATTCTATGGCATTTAGAATTCCTATTTTCTCTACTGTTTTACTGAAACAGTAGGGTCATTTCTCAAGATTCAGATTAATGTTTTTTACTGTAATTTCTCATTTCCAACCCTATGCTGTTCAAATAGAAATTGCATACCTCACAGGGAGGGAGTATTTTTATCAAGAGGTAATGGGTTAAGCATGCAGATTAGAGGTGAAAGAAGTCAGTGAAGTTCAGACCCCTTTGTGTCTGTTTGCTTAAGTCAAGGAAAAGGAGTGTGTGAGAGGTGACATGATGGATGTGGAGCTTCAGAGTTCTGGCTGCTGCTTGAGTATGCCTCATCAATCCTAGAAAAGATTCCCATTTAGCTCAGTGCAGAGCCTCATGGTAGACAGCTGCCTGCACAGCTGGGGCGCCAACCCTCACCCATCATGTAATAGGCAATGGAAATGGCTCTTAGCTGGTAATATTCATGCCCATCTGTTTTGATAATACAGTGGCTTTGTGAATACCAGTTAACTCTATGCTCTGATTTCTCCCTCCAACCTCATTAATGCATACAGCCCCTAAAGCCAGGGAAGACTGAGGACGGCATGGGGACGATGTCTGTTCATTTTTACAGACCAGAAAGCTGAGGTTTAGAAAAACCACATCCTGTCCAGCATTCACACAGCACTGGAGCACATGGTTGGTGTTTTATATTTAAAAGCTTTTAGCCTTTTTCTCCTGGGATTTTCTAAGAATGACCCTGCTACTCCTCTCAGTGTAAGCCTAGACTTTCTTCCAGGGGCTCCCGGAGTTAGTGAAAGTGATCAAATACTGAGCACTATTCTCCTAAGCATTTTCTAGAATTCTCTAATGAATGAATAAGGCAGAAGACATTGAACAGAATTAATAAGGATGTGTTTGCTATAAATTTGCTGTACTCATATAAAAATCACTTATAGAACACAGTCTACAGAAAGTGTTTGGTGTCATTAAATCGGTTAAGCATTTAGAGGGAACCAGTGCACTCAATAAATCAGAAGGCATTGTGAGAAAGAGTCCATTTGGGGGATCAGCCGGCTACACTCTCCTCCCTCTTTGCCTTCCTTCCCTGTTGTCTTTCCCATCTCCCTCCTCTTCTCCCACTGTCTTCTTGTTTGCTTTATCAGACAGCTCTCACTATGTGGCTCAGACTGGCCTTGTGCCTCCATGTCCTATGGAGTAATGGGCATTTGCTGCTACATAGATCGTGGCCAGAATCTCTTGCTTCACTTTTCTCTGCATGCCCTGCTCAGTCCTTCTTATTGCCTCGACCTTGAACTTATCATTTGTGTTCTAGTTCCTGTTAAATCTTCTTTTGGGTAGAAAAACAACATGTTTTGCTTGTAAATTATAGGATAAATGGATCCCACCTTGCAAAATATCAAGATATTTTGTGTTTAATGCTATTAAACCTCACCTCAAAGCAACACGGGTCTCAGGATATCATCTCCAATAAAATTCTTCCTGTTTGTGACCATGCATCAACATTTGCACTTCTGATACCTCAATAATTTTGAGACAGGCACAATTATCCCCAGTGTCTTAGAAAAGTGAAACTGTGGCCCATGGTTATGCTTGTAAGCATTACAGCGAAACTTAGTTTCTAGCCTTGGGTTTCTGTACCAAACTTGAACATGCTCACATGACCTGGAGATCTTGTTAAAACACAGATCAATTTTCACAAGGTCTAAAAAGGGCCATCTATTCTGAGGTTCTCATAGGCAACAGGGCCCAGCTGGTGGCCTATGGGCTACCTTCATACCGTAGCATGCAGGTACTCACTTTGGGACCTGAATTCCTCAGGGGGCATTGGTTATTCCATGTAGTTCTAGGTGTTCGATTTTGTGGGTTTTTTGTTGACCATGTTGCTCAAAGCCTATACTTTTATTTAAGGATGTATAAGTTATTCATGGGGTACAACCCCAAATGATTTGATTTGTTACTTCATGATCACGGAATGAAGAAAAGTGGTTCTTATTACCTGGAGATTTCTGTAAATGGGGAGAGGATACACTGGAATGAGAAAAAATGGTACCAGCAGTTCTCATCTGCCTCTGTTAAGGTGACTGATTTCACAGAAGAAGCTCCCCAATCTCATTACTAGATTCAGTTCCATCCCCAGAAGAATTGCTGCAATAGAAGAAGACACATGATGAACACCAGGATTTCAGAACTCTCTGGTATCCCTACAAGATAAAATACAGAGAGCCCTCTGGAGGAAATGGCAGGGACTTAGCATGTGGTGCTCATTTTATAAAAGAGAAGAAGGGAGAACATATAATGTCCTACCAAATTCTGAGACCATGACAAGTCCTGCTTGAATGAACACAATCATTAGATATGCAAATAGAAACTAACATATATCAACATAAACTCAGCCTATGAAACAGTTTGGAGACCAGTAATTTGCTACCAGAGGATACTATGACTTTCTAGAGATAGAGCCTATAATACAGAGACCACAGAACCCTGGGGAATGCTTTTAGAGGATGGGAAAAGAAATTGTGATTTCTTCTATTTTTAAAACATATTTACAGAAGCAATGTGGATATATATGAATAGTCAACAGTTTTGAGATTTATGTTTCCTTGGTAATCAAAAGATGAGTCAAGCTGAGTTCCGGTATCCTGGTGGCCAGGCCTTTGAGGGTGGAACTCTTTGAGGACTCATTAGAAATAAATTACACCCCTACACTCAAAAAAGATGAGTTCTCACTGAGCAATAGAGGTTAGGGTGGGCGGGTGGGTAGATTTCTTTCATTATTCTCAGAGAACTGGTGTTTTCTTATTTAATTTATGTGATGAGGCAAGCATTGCAGGATAAAAAGAAACCAACCTGATGATTATTGTCATCCACAAACCCTGAGCATGCTTAGCATGTGCATGAGCTCGTGAGGGAGGAGTGAGGGCAGGACATATTGTTTACAGTAGTTTGGGGCAGTAGCTTGGGTCACTCCTCTGCTGCCACCCTGCAGTCTGTCCGACTGAAACATTTCTGTTTCCCCAAACCTATCATCAGGTCTGAGTGTCTTTATCTGACAAAGTCCTTATCATTAAAATCAAATCCCATCTCAACAACCACATTCTCAGAGGCATTTTGGAGAAGTTATTTTTTGTTAACAGTTATTTATGAAGCTAAGCTATGTTTACTGTGCCACCCAGAAACTTTGACTCTTACATAATTACTTAAGATGAAAGGGAAAATATATCCACAAAATACATGTATAAGAATGTTTGTAGCAGCTTTGTTCTTAATGCCTCCAACTTGCAAACAGTTGGAGTATTCTCAGTGCACTGAGTGGCTCAGCAAGTTGTGATGCATCCATACAATGGAGTATTGCTTAGCAATAAGAAGCTGCAAATTTCGATTCCTGCAACAAAGCAGATGAACCTCAAGAGCATTATGCTAAGTGGCAGAAGGAGGACACAAAAAGCTACACACTATTTGTATACATATATTTGTATACAAATTTATTTTAATGGCATTCTGGAAAAGTCAAAGCTGCTGGGACAGGCAGACAGGTGATTGCCAGAAACTGGGGTTAGGGAGGCAGTGCAGGAAAAACAAAACAAAACAAAGAATATTCCAAAGCGATTGAAATGTTTTATATTTTGTGTCAATTATTAAATGTCTTTATGAATTTTTGTCAAAATCATCAACTGTATATTTAAAAAGGATGCTTTTTCTATATGAAAGTTTTTCAGTAAACTCATTTTAAATAGCCTGGGTCAAGAGTCTGATGATGGACACTTGGAATCCCTGCACTGACAATGCAGAGACAGAAGGATCCCTGAACTCATGACCCAGCCCTGCTAGCTGAAAGCATGTTCCTGGTAAAGGTGAGAGATGTCCCCTCCACCCCACCAAGTAAGGAAGGTGTCTTGAAGAAGAATATCTGAGGTTAACCTCTTGCTTCCATATATGTATGCATACATGTATAGCTGCATACATAAATCCACACACACACATACATGTATACACACATGCCAAAAAAAGCAATCTGGCTTAAAATAAAACACGAAAATGCTTTTAAATCTTCAGATCATAATAGATATTACTAAGAATACAGGATACTAGAGAATTCTTTGTATCGTTTATACTTTTTCTGTAATAGAGCTGTTTTAAAATAAAGTCTACTTTAAAACATAGATTATCAATCATAAAAGATATGCTGTCTTTGTTCACACTCTTCGATGCCATCAGTTGTACCCATTGCATTTCATCAAGTCTTTCAATATAACATTTACCAGTTGAGTATGGATGTACTCACAGCACACATACATACATACATATGTACATACATACATACTTACATACATGCAGGCAATATACTCATATACATAAAATAAAATAAAAATAATCAATAAAAATACTTGAAAAAAATTCATCATATAGTCAGTCACTTGCAGGAAGTTTTTGGGTCATGTTAATGATTGACTTCAACCTCACATGGTTTCAAATGGACAGCTGTGCATGAATATTAATTTTTAATTTCTCTTTGAGGGCTTTAAAAAGATTTTCTCCAGTAGTTTTGTTTTCACAACACAATCAAGGGAATTAGTGCTTCTGACAAAATGGCAATTAAATGTGGGCATCTTCTCATATAGTGAAGTGATGGGCATGTTTTCCTCACGTTTCTTACTGTCTTTTATTTATTTTTGCCTATATGTACATAGCCTTTGAACTAATTTAAACTATATACCAGTAAAATATCTGAACCTGGGTCCTCTGCAAGAGCAACCAGTGCTCTTAACCACCCAGCCATCTCTCCAGCCCTGCTTTTGACTCTTATATAATCAATTCCAGCCAAGCAAAGAAAATTTCAATTTTGATACTGGGTCGTCGGATTTTGCTGATTTTACTGGTGTTTTTACCTTGATAATTTCTGTCCTTGGTTATCACAAATTCCTTTGTTTTTCTTAATGTGGGATAAGGAGAATTCAACACAAGAGTGTGGCAGTTGTAGTTTAACCATTATTTTATGAAAATAATTAATTTGGTTTCATAATTTCCTAAAATGTGAGATAGAATAAATATGGCAGATGGGACTTCAGTGGGCTTCACAGGACTCTAGTAATTCTCCTTTATAATGTGAGTCTTGCTTCTATCGTGTGCTTCTTGGGTGTCTATCTGGCAAGTTGCTGAACTCTTGAGAATTTTAGCTTATTCACAAAATAGACATGATCAAGCATTATCCTTCACTATATAAATGTAAGACATTAATGATTAATAGGTCCAGGAAGGCTAAGTTCATATCTTATATTAGTCTGGAAGGTTGTTCTTGTCATACTCCTGAGTGCATTGCCCAGTATATGTGTTCACATGTATAAAACTAAAAAAAAAATCATTGAAATAGTTGGAGGACAGAGAACCATCCTGCATGATGCACAGTTTTTGAAGAAAGGACTTTAGCTTACATGGGTTTGTTTTCATTTGCTGTTTTTTTTTTATTGAAATCGTGATGACCCCAGTATTTCTTTCACCTCTTTTCAAATGAGTTCAATGCTGAGTCTTTTTCTCACATGCTTTCAATGTTAAGTTGCCAAGTGGTCAAGCCATCCTTCCTCCCCATGGTGCTAGTATATCCCATGTTACCTATGCATCTTAACTTTTCCAGTTGTTTCGATTCTTGTCCTTCTCTTGTTTCCTTGACACGGGATTGTTTGTAAATCTTTCCATTATAACTTCATATACCACCTGCTTACAGTATGTGGTCAATCTATCATCTGATCTCCAAAGAGCTCATGTCCCCTTACAACTGATAGGTCATTTCTTCATTAGAACTACACTTTCCAGCATCATTCCATCAGCCAGGACTCTCAGTCAGATTCTGCCTGATGGTAAATGAAGCAATAGTGTGTATCACCTTCTGAAGAAATTGAGAGATAAACTTACCAAGGCCGAAGAGATGGCTTAGCAGATACGAGTACTGGTTGTTCTTATGGGGGACCCTGGCTCTGTTCCCAGAACCCACATGTCAGCTACTAACAACTGTCTGTCTATAACTAAAGTACCAGGGTATCTGACACCCTCTTCTAGCCTACATATGCATTGCATGAACACGATACACTTTCATACACATAGGCAAACCACTCAGACACATAAAATTAAAATTAAGTAATTAAAAAAGACAAACATATTCTCCATAGTCTGGCTTCATTTGACATCTGAATTGGAGAATTTATATGGCTGAGTGTATAAGCCATGTGTGTGCTGAAAATCAAATCCGGGTCCTCTACAAGAGCAGTCAATGCTCTTAACCATTGAGCCATCTCTCTCCAGCCCCAGAAAGCACATTAAAAACAAAACAAAAGAAAAGAAAAAGTTGCCCTGACAGCTTTTATGCACATATGGTTTTATAGAAGGCCATCAGACACACTGAGCATTCTATGAGTAACACCTTCACTTCTATTCTGTGTAGTCACCGAGATTTCAGGGTTTCTCTTCTGTGACAGCTAACATTACTTTTGCTGAAACAAAATATCCTCTGATCTGCATCTTCAGTTTCATGTCTTTTTTCTCCATTTTCAGCATGATATCATGCTAAGACTTACCGATTTCTCTCAAGGTAGAGGGAATCTGATTCTTATTAGTAACTTAGAAGACTAATGAATGAGACCCCAAATGTTCTTGGGTTATTATGACTTTTAGGAAATCATTAGGAGAGAGAGAAGACAGTAAAAGAATTAAATGGACAAGACAGAATTTTGAATAGATGTCTGAGTACAATCAGATGGTTTGTTTCCTCTTTATTTCCTGAAGAAATGCTGAGAGGGTTCAATGCTGACTGAATTTTTGGGAATAGGATTTGATCTTTTAGTTCTCAGAAGTGTCCTGTTTTGGGTCAGGTAGAAAGGTTTCTGGGCCCTTTTGGACTTGTGAGGAATAGACTGAGGAGACTGTAGTTGACTTGACAGAGCACCAAGTTACTTGGGTAGAAAAGAGTGAAACACAGAATTAGCTAGGAGAGGAATGTCCTGGGATCTGGATTTAGCTCTTCCCTTACGTTCCTGTTATGTGTCATAGATCACTTAATGTGTACCTCAATTTTCTTGTCTGTAAAGACAACATGCTTTCCTTGTACTGATAGTACCATAAAACCGACCTTTCAGAACGGGGATGTTGTGTCAAATGTGAGCTATTTTATCAATACTTGTCTTTTTTTAAAAAGTAAAATTTGTGCATTGCTATAAGCTTATTCTCTGCTGGGGTTCCTAATCTAAAACACTGTTGGGCATGTGGGCGTTCAATAAGGTTTTCTGAAAGAACACATACACTACTTATTCTGCATTTCTTCTCCTATACCATTATATTGTGAACATTTTCCTATTAAGTTGTTTGCACAAACATGGTTTTGGAGTGGCTTTTGTGGTCAATATTTAATAAACACATTTAGAGCATACATATTCAATTGTGAGCTTCCATTCCCTGCTGTCAGCAGTTAATCACTTTTTCTCAAGGTGCTGATGTGGAGCAATATATATTTGCACTTCTCTTAGGCTAATATATCTAGAGCGTGCAGCACATTCTCTTGATCACTGACAAGGGTGGCAAATTGTCGACCTTTGCAGGTGAATTAGATTATAGGAAATAGACACAAGTCACTTCTGACCAAATTATTGAATATAAGAAATGGTTTGGTTCCATAAAATGTGAAGCATCTAATGTTGTACAGGTTTTGTAAATGGCTTATTCTAGAAAGTAAAAAGCTACAATGAGTAGAAATAGTCATGTTAGAACAGGTGGGGAGCGACACAATGGGATTACTTTGAAAAATAAATCATTGGAATGTGTATCCTCTACAGTTTTTGTATCAGGCTTATAGAAAATATTGTTTTATTTTACTTTACTTTTTTGTCAGGGAGCAGGATTTCCCTTTAGCCCCTGCTGGCCTGGAACTTGCTATGTAGACCAGGCTGACCTCCATCTCACAGAGATTCGCTTGACTTTGCCTCCTGAATACTGTGAGTATCTATCAAAGTATTCAGTTTTAAAGAGTCCATTTCTTGGTTCAACTTTCACAGTTTTTCTTCAAAAATGAAAGCCCTTGCTTTGTCCTAATTCTACCTTACTGAAAATCCTGAACTCTATTACGAGTAGAATATAACAAGTCTTCATCTGTACTACCTTGTGTCCCAAAGGTAAATGACTAAGAGACTTAAGGTACAACCAAATCAAGAGTGTTGAGAATTAATCCTTGAATTCTTACTCCTTGATATTGGGTCATACAGTAATATCAAAGAAATAGTACCTTTACTTCCTAGGAGATTAAAACTCAGAGAAATAGCAATATAATTGTTATTGTTAGTATATAGTGCTTATCATAGATTTTAAGTATTTGAAAAAAAAAAGATTTTGCTATTGCGTGATTCTCAATAATACCTCCAAAAGGAAATAAAGGTTACATTCTCCTAACAGTTTGTAATTCACAAACAAGTTTAACTCTTATATTTCATTTTGAACCCATAACCATACTTACTGGGGCAAGGTTATCTACAATTTTCCAATCAAATAACCTGGGTCTGAACTAGTTTGAGACTGAGCTCACTTAGTTACATATTGATGGATGTAGGACATTAATCACTGGCCATTCTGGGGCACTGAAAGAAGTTTGTAGAATACTTCTCTTTGATCTTTTGAAATAGGAATGTTTAGACTAACTGATTTTTACAAAAGTGGCTTGTTTACAAAAATAAGTAAAATTAGTAGATAATGTTGGTTATCCGAGTGATTGCTAATTTTATTTAGATTCAAGTTTTTAGATTTGATGACTAAAGGAGACTCACTTCACTTTTCATGGCTTGGTTTACTTGTTGTTATTGATGTTTAGAATTTAGTCTACCACCTGCTTCCCAGGGTGGAAATATTTTTATTGTTTTACAAGGTAAGACTAATTTACTTTTCCACCAAAATTTCTGGTCAACAAATTAGAGAATTATATCCTTTAAAAAGACATTTTCTTGACATGTATTTTTACCAATTTGTAAATAACACCCTTGTCTCTCCGTCCCTAGCCACAAACACATGTTTTAGTTTGTGAGATTACTAATTAATGGTTAAGATTGTAAGCCAGGGTGCCTTTCCAATTTGACTCTAAATCTTTTTGCTAGCTACTACTTTTCATTGTGAAAACATATACACAGCCCAATGATTTGTGTACATATAACACATTTTTAAAATGCTGAGAATGGAAAGTATATAATACTTCTCTTGAGAGACTACTGTCTTTTTTGCAGAAACTGGTAGGTTTTCTTGTCAAGTGATAAAGTCAACTGCATTGAAAACTTCCACTGTCTCTGCTTCCTAAATCCGATGGCATCTGTGCTTATTTCACAAGCCGTGTTGTTTTGAGAATAGTCTGAGAAAAGTTCCTTTATCTTGCATGCTTGTTCTGAAAGCATCACTCTCCAAGGGGGGCTGCCTTGGAAATATATTCATAATACTTTCTTAAATATTCCTTGGAAGCAGATAGAGTAAGATTCTAGGATCTTAATGCCACAGTGGATACAAGATTGTTATATATGAGCATGTTATAATAATTCTTTTTGAAATATAACCTTGCTGCAAAACTATTTATCATTATAAATAATAATGTTAACCCAAAGACTAAAAAGTTAGAGAAGAGTTAACCCCCACACATAACATTATACCTTAATAGCCACAATCATGTAATGTGATAGCAGGCCTGATAGTCTAATAGTCTGACAGATATTATTTTCATAGTTTAGAGTTTTCCATTTTAATATTTCCAATATATAAAAGTATGTCCTATCTATTCACTACTATGAGTATTTCCTTTGTTTTCTACTCCGTGTTCATAAACATCAATTTAGATGTCTGTATGATAGACATGTTTTAGTTACCTGAACCTTTTTGTGAATGTTTGCTTCTTAGCCATTTGCAAGGCTACCGAAGGGACCTGTGAAGTCAGGTGTCCCTATGTTCAAGTTACTTTCCTTTCCTTTCCTCCTTTTCCTTCTTTCAAATGGATGGTGACATCGCAAAATGTATTTATTTTTATTTTATTTATTATATTTATTTGATGTGTTTGACTGTATTGCCTGCCTGCATGCAGGTGCACCTGTGTTGTGCAATGCCCACCGAGGTCAGAAGAGGATGCTGGATCTCCTGGCTCTGGAGTTATGGATGGTTGTTAGGTGCCATGTGGGTCCTGGGAATCTAACCTGGGTCCTCTGCAAGAGCAGCCAGTGCTCTTAACTGCTCATCCATCTCTCCAGCCCCCTTACTGTTTTTAGAATAATTTTTTATTGATTCCAGAATGTCAGACAATGTGTTTTGATCACATTTAGACCCTTTCCCCTTTCTTCAGCCCCTTTTCACTATCCAGGCTAGTTTCATGTCCTCCATCATTATCTAACCTTTAATTAATTTTTGTTTTTATAAATTTAATTTTTATTTAATATTTTAAAAAATTATTACATTTTTATTGAATTTTTGAAACATTTACATCTCAGTTTCTTATTTTTGTTTTTTCAGTAACATAGTATAATACCTTCTTTTTCCTTGTTTGTTCAAAAGTAATACCTTCAAACTACCTTACAGAATCAATAGATAATAATTTGATATTTTGTTTCTAAGAGTATGTAAAAGGACACTTCTCTGGTGAGAGTTGAGAGATGCATTCATCTATGGGTGTAATAGTAAGTTATTAAGAGTCAGTTTAATGTGATGACTATTTAGTAGAAGACTAATATTAGGTTCTCCCCTATGTCCTGTAACCTGTGTTAGCCTAAGGTTTCTAAGCCTGATATCAATATTAGGTATGGACTCCATTCTAGGAAGTAGACCTTAAGTCCAATTGAAGAGTGGTTGGTTACTCCCATAATATTTATGCCACTGTTATACTAGTGGGTATATCTTGCCAGGAAAATTGTGAGTATAGTTCATAGGATTTACTACTGGGTAAAGTTGATGATTATTTTCCCTCTCCAGTAGTTTGAATAGCACTTCCCCACATTATGAGTGCTTGAAAGTAGAGATGAGACTTTGACGTCAGGGTCAGCTTCATTTTTTCCTTATTTGTTCAATAGCTCATGTTTGTTGTGTTTTTAGCAATAGGGTCTTACTATCCAGTTTTGGTGTGTAACCAAAAGAAGAGGCTATGGGCCCTATTTGAGGGTCTATGGGACCTCTGGGTATCTTAAAGATCAACAGCTTCCAGAGAAGAAGTCCATTCCTCTCATAGAGACTTTTTTATTAGCATATGATGTCTAGAAAGGACAATGTCCTCCTGTTATAACTCCTTTTAATATCTTTTATGATATATATGTGTATACTTTAAGAAGCTTCTATATTGGTAGGTTTCCAGATGGCTTTTTAATGAATTAATTCTTATTCTTAAAACACTTATTGATTTCAGCTCATGTCTTCCAAGTGCTCCTGGGTCCATGCCCTGGAGTCTGGTCAACCTACCAGTTGGCACATCAGTAAGGAATACTGGTTCTTCTTCTCCCAGCATCCATCTGTTGCCAGCCAGTAGATGTGCAGCTAGATCTGGGGCTTCTGCCCACCTCCCCCATTCATGCTGGGCCCCTGTCTGTCTTGGGTTTGCACAACTCTGTGCATGCTTTCATTAATGCTATGGATAGTATTTCTTATTCTTGAGATGTTGTTTCAGTAACTCTCCTGGTACAGGCCAGATGCATTTGCTTTTCTGCCTAGAAGGTTGTTCTTCTTCATCACAGCTGGGCCACCTACTGCTTTTTATCGAGAATCTTGACTCAAATACGGCACCCTCTGACAGTCTTTTTCTGACTACTTTTTACTATTTATGTATTGAATTGTGATACTGTAGCTCCCACACACAAAAGAGAGAGAAACATTCTTTCCATATGCAGGAATAAAGGCTAGCTTATTAGTGTTGTCTCAATCCAATGACTGGGTGCTTTTACAAGATGAGAGAAATTTGGGCACAAAGATAGGAAGAAAATAGTAAAGTGAAGACAGAGGAGAGACTGGGGTATGCCTGTGGCCACCAGAAGACGCGAGATGAGGTTGTAGAGGAGGTGTGATTCTACCTATAGCAGTTTTAGAACTCTAACCTCTAAGACTATGAAAGAATATATTTCTGTTGTTTTAAAACATCTTAATTTTGGTAATTTGCTATAGCACTACTAGGAAATTACCATAGTCATTTCTTAGTATGTTTGGCTGTTGGTTCTCTGTCCCCTTTAAGACAAAATTGAAAGATGCTCAAGTCTCACATGTAAAGTGGTGTATTTCATAGCCTCTCACATCCTCTTGTATAAATCATCTTTCAACTGTTTATACCAATAATGGATGAAATGTAAATGTTCCACCAAGGCAGTGTCTGTCCATTACCTTGTTTTATTGTTTACACAGCAGCTTGTGAAGGTTCCTCTTCATTTATGGATTTCTGTTTCTCCTTAGTTTTCATTTTATGTTTAGTCCTGGGCATTTCTTTCATTTTTGTTTTTCATCCCCTAGAATGTAAACTCCCAGGGAGCAGGAACTTTGTCTGTTATTCTCCACTGTGCCCGCAAAAACACATTTGTAGCAAATGAGTTCCCAGTGAGGAAAGAGGTGTCAAACAGTGTGCTTTCCAGTCATTTGGCATTCCAGTGCACCTTGCCTCTCTCACTGGTCAGATGGCTGGAATAACTGGCAGACCTGCTTTGTGGTTGAGAGCAGTATTGATTTTAAAGTGATTTCTGTGGGTTCCTAAAAGGTGAATTCTGAAAACTTTCATCTGTGGCAGGGCACTATAGAAGTCAATACTTCATACTGAGGAACCAGATGTGGCAAGAATGAGGATTAAATCATATCCAAAGTAGTCAATTGATGAATGCTTGTCTTTACCAGATCTGTATTGCAGAAATGTGAATGATTGAGGCTTGTGCAGAGGCTTGGGCTTTGATTGTGTTACATGATTTTTATTTTAGTATGGTAGAATGAATGTTAGTTGTGTTGATTCCCTGCTAACCTCAACACAATTCTTTAATATCTATGTGAAGACACTCTAAGGAGTCTAGGCCTCCATATACAGTTAATTGCCGTCTGTAGACACAGCAATAGAAATGGACTGCTGATGTGCCTATGATGCCACAAAAGAAATGCTGGCCTAAGTTTGAGACAGAACTATTTGACTCACTCTTTATGATTAGCCTTCCATCTTTGAGGATGGACTATCTAGCAAGGGGGAGGTAATGAGAGGATGAGAGAGTGGGACTCAGTGGATCCATCCCCTACCTCACCGACAGTTCTCATGTTCCAGAATTATTACAAAGAGGCTTCAGGAAAGTTCAAATTGTTTTTTTTTTCCCTTTAAAACACCTCATCATCAGTGGCCGGGTTCGTATGATCCAGTTAGACACGACTCTCTTTTCTGCCCAGACTATTCCCAGTTTCCTATCCTTATATGGTATTCTTTCTGGTGCTTGCTCAGCTGGGGACTACATGAAGAGAAAGCTTGTTGCTTACTAAGGTGATAGTTTACAGAATCTCTTTGAAATAGCCCATTGATCTAGATCAGTACAAACCACTGTGGCCATATCATCTGCAACATGGGTTATTATCTTAATAAAATGCAAAGAATAGGACTATTACTTTAATAAGGGCTTCCTTATTAAGCTCATAAGTTTTGTATGTTTAAGTAAGTGTTAATTGTCTTAACAATAACTGGCTTATAGGGTAAATACTCTCTATTGTTTCTGTGTGTGGATGGGTGAAGTCTGTACTTGGCCTATTCTTGGGATCTTTATACTCTTGGGTGCTCTAAAAATGGATGCTAGTTTTGTGCTGTTGCAGTGCTATGGTGCCTACTAGTGGTGTATAGTTACAGGTTGGCATCACAGAGCAAAGAGATACTGAGGAGTATCACAAAATCAATTGGGCATCTGGGATGAACCTCAGGTCCTTCAGTCCTATAAGTCTATCAACCAAATCAGTACAACTAAATCTAGAGCACATTCGTGTGAACCTCTTCTACAGAGAAGCTCAAGGTACACTTTTAAAATATATATATTAAATTTTGTTCCATATGTCTTCAAGGCCATTCTGTGGGTTTCTAGCTCACTTGGAGTGAGAGAAGTTCGTTTCCTGTCTGTGATTATGTTCTGGGTCTTGCCAGCATCTTTCTTGCTGCTCTTCCCACTTGCCCTTTCCTTGTCTCTGCATCATATGCACCATCCTTCTTTCTGCTTCTTAAAGCAAAAGCTCACGCTTGCATGCCAGCCCTCATCCTTGCTCTTCTTTCTGCATGCCATTACAGTGCCCCTGGAGCATCTCAAACAAGGACACATACAATTGGTCTGATGGATGAATGGATTTCTAGTGACCAGCAGTTGGTGGGCATGATAGGGAGGTGTGATCTTTCTTTCTCTTGTATTAAGATACCTTCTCACTTTAAATATCCAAGAGTTATCATTTGTTAGGCTGATATCTCTAGGGGCGCTGCTCAGGACTTATATCCAGAGAAATCTTTTCAGGAACATTGTACTTACAAAGGTCTTGATCAAGGGCTCTTTAGTGACTATTTGAGCAGGCTTGAATTATTGTCATTTCGAATGGAGTTCTGAAAAGCATCACTCATCCAACGTGACAGTGCTGAAGTAGTTCTTTATGGTGATTGTTCCTCTTTCAACAACCTACACTGGATCAAGATGCCTCAGCATTTAAAACTTTGTTATATGTGAGAGAGACTTGAGGATTCCTCGGGAGTGAAGTGAAGAGGGATGACACTTCGTGGGTGCAGTTAGGGTCATTCCCACACAGCTGCTAAGTCAGTGTTCTGAAGCACAGTGTTGAGCAGGAGTAGTAGTAATAAGCTGTGGCTAAGGAAACAATGAATGGCCTCATCATTTAGCTGGGAATATTAAATTTCTATGCACTGGGTATTGACATCCAGAAATAGCTATTGATCATGTTGACCACAGATAGCTCTGTACTTATTGGCCAGTTGCCAGAGGTAGCTTTATGTTGAGTCAGATCTAGTTGTAGTTGTAAGGTGTGATTTTAGGGACTGGAAAGGGCTTTTTTTGGGGTGTTTTTCCACTTTAAATTCAATTTCTTATTTATGTATTTTTATACATTTCATACAACAGCTCTTAATCAAATTTAGAGCCCTCTCCCCGAATCATCTCCCCCAACCCCATTGGACTTCATGTATTCCATCATACATATTAAGTCTTATCCAGTCAAGCATTTGTGCCCAGATGTCCTTTAGTGCAAATTCATTCACTACAGTCTGGTCAGGCTATCTAGAGATTATAAGTAAGGCACAGTCTCCCTCTCCTAGGAGTAATCAGTCTCCATTAGTTCTTAGTCTAGGTCTGGCTCATCACCAGTTTCTATTGCTGCACTCTGGGCTCATATCTAATTAAGCTGATGTGGGTTCTGTACTTAATGCCATCATTGCCACAAGTTCATATGTTCAGGCTTCTAGTGGCCTGAAAGACTCTGCTTCCCTAAGTTCATGAACCAGCCCTCGTTCTTAACAATCTTTCCACCTCCTCTTCTGCAATGATCCTCAAGCCATAGGTGGGTGAGGTTCAATATAGGAGTCCTATCCAGTGATACACACTCTGCAGTCTTTTATTCCATAAAACTTGACCAGTTGTGGCCTTCTGTGTGCATAGAACTAGGTTTTTTAAGGAAGCTTCACTAGTAAGAGTTGAGGGATGCTTTAGTTTTTTTCTCTGTACCCTTCATTTTGCTGTGTTCTATGAGCCTTAGATGTAGAGGTTGAAATGTACATGTTCCACTTAGGACATGGCATCTCTCATGTGTATAGTCTCTGTGTCTGACCAGTTGTGGAACTGTAATATAGCCTCCATCTATTGAAAGAAAATTGATGAGTGGTGTACTGAATATTTGCCTGAAATATAAGGATCCACATTTAGCAGATGGTCAGAAATTTTCATTTATCTGAAAATTTCATCTTTTCTTAATGCTGCATAGAACTCCATTGTGTAAATGTTCTACATTTTCATTATCCATTTGTCAGTTGAGGGACATTTAAATTGTGGACTTTCTTTTTCTGACCCTGAAAAACACTTGTGTTGAGTGGTTTAGAAAATTATTTTTAGAGCAGACACTTTTATGATAAACCCATCCAATGAAGTTCTTTAGACTGAAAATAGTCCAGATTCGTATTTTGTGATTTAAAATACTATACATCATTAATTGAAAACCCAAACCTTTATGTTATAGCCTTCAAATTTTATAAAAATCATAGATGAACACATGCCTATATTTTTGAAAGGCCACAAAGGAAATGACATTGATTGTTATATAAATGGTAGCAGGAAATAATAGAGTTACTTTTATTAGTTAAGGCAGTTATTATTATTGTTGTTGTGTGGGGTATGTTGTGTGTATCCAGTGTAAATACCTATTAGTGTGGGTGTATAAATGTGTGTGGGTGCTAGTGCATATGTCTGTGTGGTTGTGTGAAAGTCAGAGATCAACATTCGGTGTCCTCCCATAAACATTCTCCACCTTGATTTTCAAGAAATATAGTAATTTTTATTAATACATGTGGAATTGTGCAGATGTAAAAAAAGCCATATGCTATACCTAAGGTTTAAACTTTCAGAAATGAGATTGAACTTGGTGGTGCACTCCTTTTTTAGTTATCAAATCACAACATTTTTCATTTAAATATAAACATTGTCACATATGTGAAATTACGAATATATCTTCTAAACATGGAAAATATATTGCACCATATAGTCTCATGTATTCTAAGTAGGTGTCACTCATTTTATATCCAGTACAATGGCCGTATCACACAGTATGAGGTCTTTTTAAAAAGTAAAATTGAAGTTTTGAGACACCTGTCATTAGAAGGAGCAGCTCACAATTATTCTTCACAAGAGGTTTCTAGAGAACCCTAGACAGTTCTTGAAAATCTGTAAGTTCTTCTTAGCCATGAATCTTACACTGTGGTGGCTTGTCATTTGTTCTTCAGGTGCTCAGAGATCCCCAGGATCGAATTGCAGGGACAGGCAGAAGCTGGTGATGTTGATACTCTAGGTGCCATCTCTAGCATTGAACAGATCAGTTAAGTTGTTTCCATTTTATAAGCAGTCATTCTATTTAAGCCCATATTAAAAAAATTGTTGTAGAAAAACACAGATTTGGAAACTGCTCAACATATCAAGTGTCCTAAGATTGGAAGTATTTTGCTATTGGGTTAAGTGCTCATTTCTATGAGCTCAGAATTACTAATCTTTAAATAGAAAGATGTTTTGCCCATGAGAAGAGCAAATTTGATGAATTAGCCTTTTGAATGGCAGTCATCTCTTGTCACAAGTGAAGCAATATAAAATTATGAATGTACTTTTTGCTTCTTTAAAATATTTTTATTGTAAAAGGATTGCTTTTATATATCATGGAAAGACTGAAAAATATTGTTGTGTATAAGGACAAAAGTAATTCTTTACATTCCCATGGGCAGAGAAAACTACATTAAAGTCCATTTCCTTTTAGTCTTTGCTCTGTACACATATGTGTGTGCTTATATATTTGCCGTCATGATGGACATAAAGTTTTATTTCCTGATCCTTTTGTTTTATGCTATAAGTCTTTTTCCTTCATTAAAAGTTCCATTGTGTGACTATACTATGATTTATTTTACTACTATGCTGCTTTTGGACATCGCGGTTGTTTTAAATATTTTACTCTTATGAATAATTCAGGGTACATCTTTGTGAGTGAAAATTTAATAGTATCTCTCACATTTTCCATGGGACAGAGGTCTGGAGGTATGAATATTGAGTAAAAGGTAGGAAAGGATATCTTGAAAGCTCTTCAGATAGCATGTCAAACTGTATGTGAGAGTATACACCGTTCCCAGTGCGTGACCAGTGAAACTTTAAGCTGTGCGCATGCTTATAACGTTTTTGGAATTTGAATCATGAATTTAAGAAAAATTTTAAGCACCTGTTCTGTGCCTGAATTGGAGAAGTCGTGGTTGAAATTTTTGGCAAGCCTTTTTCTTCCTCTGTCTTTATTGTTTCTTTCCAATAGGATTGAATCCTGGAAAAGGAGTCGTGCTGCTCTTAGGGAATCTTTTTTGTACACGTGGAAATGAAAAATCAACTTTCTCAAAGTACTGTTTTCTTCAGAGTACGTAGTTCACATCACAAATATATTTCAGGTTCTTTCTAAGCTTGATATTAATGAGGAATACTCTTAAAATATTTTTATTGAGCTTTTGTACATTTCCTACAACAGTTCTTAATCAAATTTAGACCCCCTAACCCATCCATGGCTCCCCCTCATCGAACCTCATGTATTTTGTCATACATGTTAAGTCCTATCTCATCAGACATTTGTACCCAGATGTCCTTCAGTGCAAGTTCATTCTCCTGAGTCTAGTCAGACTATCTAGAGATCTTAAGGGAGATGTACTCTCCCACACCCAGCAGGAATCAATCTCTAACAGTTCCCAGGCTAGAGCTGGCTGCCACTCATTTCCATGAGGAACACTCTTGGCACTGTGTTCAAGGTACACAGCCAGTTTCTGAACATGGTCATGTGAAAGACATAGAGGCAGAGAGCCGTTCAGTATATTCTGGAGAATGCATTGTGGAGCCAAGTTGCTAGATGCAAATCTTGTCTGAGCTGGGCAGCTCTATAGAAAGTAAGGATTCACTAAGGCTCAGTAAATTTTAGTTATTTTTATTATTATTTTGTTTGAGCATTTTATCTCAGGATCATGTTTCAGAACTTGAGAGAGATGAACTATTTATTGGGTCACTTTATTATTCAATTTTGAAGCTGATCACATACAGCATGAAGTTCTGTCAGATTTCCCTGATATATATTGTCCTTTCTTCTTTGCCTGGGATCTTCTTCCAACAGCCTCCTCTTTCCTTCTTCCTAGAAAGATAGGAAGGCTTCCTCCAGACACACACAGAGCCATTACTCTGTTGAACCATCCTAATTCAGTAACGGTAAATGGCAACCTCCATTTATGTAACAACATTGACCTAAGTCCACGTGCATGCTAGATGTGCTGAGATGGTTTTCTCTGAGGACTGGTTTGTGTGCCTCATCCATATTAGCATCCTTTGCCACTTCTTCAGTGGTTGGGAATATTTCTGAAATGTGCATTATTATTTTGTGATAATCAATGTTGGCCATGCCTGAAGCAATCTCTTTCATTTTATGTTCACAAATAAATTTCCTAGAGGCTCCTGCTTCCCCTTTCTTGTGCTCCAACATCACATGTTGGAGAAATTTCCAGGTGGTGTTGGTCCAGGACTTGTGATTCTGACTTTGGCTTCACAGTGGCATCAACTGGTAAGTTAAAAACAGACCCTGTTACTAGGGTATGCTGGCATGCATCTTTAATACCAGTCTTCAGGAGGTGAAGGCAGGCTGTGAGATCAAGGGAAGCCTGGTCCACATAGTGACTTCCAGGTGGGCTGGGACTAGGGAGATCCAGTCAAAAAGAAAAAAAAAAAAACTGTTGAAGCTGGATAGATGTGGTGGTGCACACCTGCAATCACAGCCCTTGGGAGGATGAGGCAGGAGTATTGCCATGTGTTTGGGTTTGAGGTCAGCCTGAGGCACATAGTAAGAACCAGTTTGAAAAATAAAGACACAAATCTAAATCAAATTCAAATCTAAGCCCAAACTACACTGTGGTTGGGACTCTGGTCCCACAGATTCTGGTTCTGATTCAGTAGTGGTCAGGCTGTGGTCCTCCATGCTTTAACAAACATTCTCATTGCCTATGATGCTGTTTAACTTAAGAACCACTTGTGTAGACACTGCTGGGTCCTGGGGCTGTTTAGCAGTTCTTTGTGAGATTTTCCTGTGTGCTGGTGCTGAGGGCTACTCCCCCGAAATCAGTTGCCTGATTATGTTTTCGTTTTAAATTTCTATTTATTTTTATTTTTCAAGAATTTCATACGTGAGTACTGTATTTACATCATCCCCTCCCCAACTTCTTCAGGTCACCCCATATTCCCTTTCGATTTCTTGTCCTTTTCCTTAGTTATTGTTACATATGCTTACATAATCTTGAGTATCAGCTTTTAAAGTTTAGCTAAACTTTTTGACAGAATTGACTCAATCTATCATATCTATACATATTTATGAGTTACAATGTGATATTCTGATACATGTAGAATGATCAGTGTAGGGGTTATTAGTATATCCATGGGCTCCATGGTTAAATCATTTGTGTTTGGTAGGCACCCTATTGTGCTACAGAATGTTAAAATTTTCACATTTTATGCTCTACTCTTGTCTCTTGTGTCAGTCCTACTATCTTCTTAAGCCTCTGGAGACCACTATTTTATTTTCTGTATACGTGAGATCTTTTTCTATAAATTGGAAAACACTTCATCCTTTTCGTTGTTGTTCTTAACTTGTGAGCATATGGTGGTTGAGTTACCAAGTTGTCTCTGAGTTCACTGTTCCGTTTTCTGAGTCAAAGCAGCTTTCATAGTAATTCTTTGAGCGATCTTCTGGAAAATTATATATTATTGATAAATCTTTGGTGTGGGATATTGAGTTATCTTCTTGCGTTTCACTGAGCTCCTAATTAAGCTAGTTTATATGAAAAACCTGACATACGAGACTTGGAGCTAAATGTATTGATTTGCATATTGATTTTCTTTTAATCTGGTGCTTACCATTGTATATCACACCAGAACAGAATCTGCCTTATTTTGATAAGAAAGATAATTCAGGCAGTTGGGTTTATTGCTTAGGCTGTTAAATTGCAAAATAAAGTAAAAGTTGTCAACCATTTTCTTTTATGGCTTTTGGAAGAAAGGTTCCAACTAAACTTAAAGTGACTAGGCTGCATATTGACAAGATCTATTTATTTACTTTGGAATTAGACAGCACTTTTCATCTTTAAATTATCCTCAAATAATTCCATAGCAGTGTGGCTCTCTAATATACCTAGAATGCCCTGGCGTGCTTGTTCAAACAGTTATTTGGCTCCACCCCAGAGTTTCTGATCTATTTGCTGTGAGTTAGGACTTCATGGTTTGTAGCCAACACATTCCCAGGTGGCATATGTGCTTGTCCTGCTGGGGATACACTACTATTTTTAAGCATTCTCGAGGTTGGATTTCACAGTGTGCAACTCCACCGTGTGTATCTGAGGGGAAAGAGATAAACATTATCTTGAGACATTACTCAGGAGTCTGTTTCATCACAGGGAGTAAAAGAATGCTAGAATAGCTACCAAAACATTTTCTTTCTATAGTACAAAGATTAGCATACAAAAATGGGCCTCCTTATGGCATTTTCATACATACCATTGTACTTTGTGCATACTCACCCCCCAAAAAGCATTTGCTCTACATGCAAATATTCTTGGTTTTATTTGGATTTATAGGCCCTAACATAATTTATAGACCACAGATCTACCAGTCTCAGAGTTTCATAAAACTATTATTTTATTCTCCCTACTTTCATAATGGGAATATTCTTTCCATGCTCAAAGCTTAATTTGAAGGACAAATATTTCCTGAAAGTGATGTTAGTATGGTACAGGACTTGCACAATGGAATGTTTTCCAAATTCTTCCTGGTTCTCACTCCAAGGTTATATATCTGTTTGCTATCGGTTCTACACATCCATAGCTTGAATGCCAAAGACTAGGTTGTGAAAATTTCCATCATTGCAGATTATTTTCAGCATCTGGATGTTCAGCTATGTAAGTACAGGACTGTACATGACAACATTTCACATTGGCACATAAAAATCACTTATCTTTCTTTTTAAAAATAGAGTAAAGGCGATATGTCTGCATTATCTTATATTCTGACTAGAAAGAACATTTAAAACAATTCCACAGAAAACCAACATGGGCCATACTTCCATAAACCTCTAAAAGCTCATTTTAGAGAAGACATAGTATCTCTAATAAACCTTAATTAAGGAAATAAGATTGGAATGACTAAAGACAGAGAGCATAAGTTGTATGCTCAACTTTTTGGGAGGCAGTTCTGTGCTTCTCTCATTTCTGCATGTTTCTGCATGTTTTCATATGTTCATGTCCTATATATTAACCTTCCAGACTGATTTTTCAAGGATATTGATTTAAAGAACTGCTTTGGGAGTTAGAGGTAATTTCTAGCTCTGGAGCAAAAGCAGGTGTTTATATTGTTCATCATAAAAGGCTTTAGTTCCTTTAGTCCTATATTCCTTTCCCCTAATTTGAGCATGTAAAATTACTACCTCTCTGACCTTCCATAATCCTGTTGGAACTAAGAGCTTTTATCAGTAGGTTATTCAACAGAAAGTATTAAAATTAAATTACATAAGATTATAACTGAATAATTATGTTATTAACAATATAATCTACAAATATTATAATTATAAATATAAATGTATTTTAATGCAATAGATTATTTATACCATAAACAAGAAATAATTCTTAACATTATGTTAAATCAATACTCAGAACTGCTCACTCCTAATTAATTTTTGATTAATCATACATGCTCTTGAAATTATTTACACATACATTATCTACGTGGTAATAGGTATCAAGTAGGTCTTCCCAGTTCCAGTGAGACTACCCTGGTGCCACTGGCCAGCCAGTGGCCTGTTATAAACATATCACTGCTGGATAGATAGGCTGTGGTCAATAAATGTGAGCTGAACTTAGGAGAAATATTTTTGAAAAACTTTGCTTAGGCTTGGTCTGAAATAGGCAATTATGGGAGTCTGGATGGAAATCAGATGATGGCTACATGGATCTAGGCCAGTTAAGGACTGTTACTATGGAGAAGAGGTCATGGTTGGATATTTTGATAACTTTTCCTATCCTGTCTGCAATATTTTCATGCAATAAGCAATGGGTGGGACCTGCTATACATTATGCACACCGATCAGGATTTGGCAATTTATATTCATGTCCTTAGTTCCTTTAAGAAGCTAGGGATATCTGTCGTGGAATGTTAACTGAGGGAGAGATTGATTTTTTAGTATTTATTTTTAGCTGAAAATGGAAAACACAGGCCACAAGTGACTGCATGAAATCTTAATTGCAAACATATTCATTTTGATTGCCATATGGCAATATCATGATGCACATTTATTTTTTTCTAAACTATGGAGAGTGATATTCTAAAACAACATATATGAGCAATGACATTGTTGCCTAGGTCACTAGAAGGATTGATTTGAAGAAGTCAGGGGTTATATTTGCAGAGTCAAGTTAACTGCAGAGTAGATATAGTCATTTGTAATTCTGCCCCAAATCTCAGGGTCTTGAGGGAGAGTGAGAATATGAGGCTCGAGTGCCAAGGTTGTGTCTCCGCATCATTTCAAGATACATTTCTTCCATTTTCCCTATGTTGAGTAACACAGGTGACAGAACATGGACCTTGTCCTTTTAGTATTAAGTGAAAAGAGCCTTTATTTTTCTATTATAAATGTATACTTATGAAGACAGTTTGAAAATACAGAAATGAATAAAGAAGAAAAATTTTCAGTCATCTGATACTCTATTATCATTTTTTGAGATACCACTTTCAATATTTTGGCATTTGTCCTTTTAGATTTCCAATATATTTAAGTATATTCTACTAACCTAAAAGATTAGATTCAGTTTTGTCTTTCCATAATTTATATTTAGAAACTTTAGATTTCTTTTTAGTTCCTACTTGTAAATAAACATTTTGATATTGCATTTCTAAGTACAGTCGCCCCAGGGAAGTTCTGATATGATGTCTAACTCCACTGAAATAAGTAGTTCATGATCTGAGAGATTTACAGGCTAGCCTGAAAATACTACTTACTACCTCTGGATTCATTGGAAATTATGAGAAAAAGTGCAAGAGACTGGGAAGATGTGGGGCCCATTGGCTCTTGAGTGTTTTCGACTCAGGAGGGTAGTGATACTGAAAATATGGGATAGGGTTTCATCCTTTGGTCTATTCATTCAGCAGACACCTCTTCTGTTTCTGTAGAGCCCAAAATGAATACTATTTAGTCATTGCTCACAATGCAGTGGCTGAGTGCCTTGTGTAAACAAATAAATTACAGTAGAGCACCTTAATTGCTATTCCAGGAATTTTAAAGCAGAGATCTATGGAACCACAGAAGGTACAGTGATTAATTTTTCCTGGAGAATACCACAGGAGTATATCAGTTGGATTCTTTTCTCTTGCCAATAACAAACACTCAATATCAACTTTAAAAAAGGGCCCACAGGCTCAATGCTGTCTGTTAGAAATATCTTCCTTACATGTTTGAACTGGCTACTTCTTCCTAGGCTAACATTTAATTTTTCTGGAGATATTGCATGTGATGCCAGAAATAGTCTATACAGCAATCGTACTGTTTTCTGACAGATTTTAATATTTTCCTCTTTCTTAGTGGCATGAAGGACTCAAGGGAGAGGTTTTGTTTATTTAGCTCTTGGCACCTGCCCATCTTTGAGCCAATCCCCGTGTTTTGGGACAGTTCAGGCCCATGTCACATGACCATTCCTGAAGCTTCTTCCTCTTGAGCTCTGGCTGCCGATAGTGGGAAAATCCTGTATCCTGAATGGGAGACGAAAGGTGCTCACAGATGTCTCCTAAATGAAAGGCTTGCCAGGGAGATGGCATTCAATTGATTTTACTTGCAGAATGAAAAGAACCAACTCACCTGGTAGAGAAGGAGAAAAATGGCAAAATGACGGTGATTTTCCAAGGCTCCGGGGGATGACGGAAGTGGCTGGTGAGGATTTTTAACAGGAGAAGTACTTGAGATATGGCCCAAAAATGAAGCAGCATGAGTTTAAAAAAATCCCGTGAGGTGGGCAAGGCTGAAAAGTTTGTATTTATCCTTCTAGGTATTGATGAAGCAATGGAAGCCTTGTGTTTTAGGCAAACAGATCTGATGACAAAAGCAGAAGATGGATTTGAATAGAGAGAGGCTGGTGTGGTTGGAAAGTGGAAGGAACCTGCTGCTGGCCCAGGATACAGTACTCTGGTTGCCAACTCTGCAAGGGCAGTGTAGGGCAACTGGCTGAGGACCATGTAGGAAAGAATGCTTGCAGAGTCTCAGTGTTTGCTTTCTGAGAGGGACGGAGGGCAGTGGCATACAGCTGTGTGTTTGATGACCCTGGTCTAAGCTATGGACAATGGAATATTATTAAAGGCCCTTTCCTTTTCTTTCTGAAAAAAAATCATTCTGAACAGTTTTTGTCTCCCTTATTATTTATTTATGGTTGCCACTATCATGTCATTATTTGGTGACCATCATCTAGAACAATTCACATTTTACTATGGCCTCCTTTATTTCAACAAATCTGTAAGGCAATGATATTTGACCTAATAAAAGATAACATAATTTTTGAAAAGAAAGAAATTTCTTCTTGAAAGTGTCATTCTAAGAGGCTCTGGAAACCAAGCATTATAGCCACTGTGTGCTCCCTGCTCTTTGGTCTTGGGTTGTAAATTTTTATCTCATCTCCCCAGGCTTGAGTTTTAAAGCATAATAATAGAAGATGTTAGATTGAACTGCCTCTTTTTAGATTTTCTACTCTTAGTATATGGATGAATAGATTAATTTATGGTGCTATTAATCTGTTACCTTTCACCAGCCATCAATTCAATTTCATACATTCTGGTGTGACTCTAGAGGGGACAGAATGAAGACAGATCCCAGGTCACAAATGACAAGTTATTAAAATTAGAAATGGATGTCTGAATAACAATGAGAAATAAAATTAAATGGCTAAAGTTAAATGACTATTTTTAAATGCACAGCCAATTAGTACTCTGTTCAGATCTATGGCAACAAGGAAGGACTACACCTCAGTTCTTTGGGAGAAGAGATCTACCAACTTTGAGCTTCTCTCTACATAGGTCAACTTTTACTTTATGTTCAGTTATTTTTTTTTTCCTTTGGTGTGTACATGCTAGTGTGTGTGTGTGTGTGTGTGTGTGTTGCTAGTGTATGTGTCTGTGCCTGAGGTAAAACTATGAGTATCATTTCTCAAGACCCATCTTCCTTTTTATAGTTGTTTTTAAGTTATCGACTGGGCTCTGCGTCTCACAGTTAGTTTCTGCTGGTGAGTCATCTGCCCGTCTCACCTCCTCAGTGCTGCGGTTACAAGCTAGCAGCATCATGCTTTCATTTCACACGGTTTCTGGAAACTGAGCTTAGGTCTTCATGGTTGCACAGCAAGTGTTTTACTGGGTTCCCCAACTCCTTTCAGATTTTCTTTAGAGTGCAGTGCTATTTTAGAATATCAGACTTTCATTGAGCTCGCACCTCTGTGTGCATGGATCTCCCCCATTTTATAGAGTCCTGTTGAACAGTCTCCTCTATGTTTCATTCTTTCATTCCTATCTTCTTCCTTCCCTTCCTTTTAATTTAGTGCTTCATTTCCCACATTGTATTTCGTTACGAATATTTATTCATAGGTTGCCTTCTCCAAAGAAACCCGTGAGTTTATTTAGAATATGAATCATTTTATAGCCTTTATATATAAAGTTTGGGCATCTGTGATATGAGGTGTGAAATACTCCAGAATCTGAACCTGAGTGTCAGTGTGATGCTGCAATTGGTCTCCACTTACTTTTTGCAAAACAAATACAGGTGCCTTAAACTATTGTGTAACATTATTATCAGGTGATACATATAAGACTCATATGAAATACAATTGAATATTAGAAATATAATCTAATATTCCTCAAGTCCCCAAATTGGAAGCATTCTGGTTTCAAGAATTTTGGATAAGGGTTCTCAGCCCTTGTAGGAAAGTAAATGCCTGCTGGAGTGATGTGAGCTTCAGTGTCACAGGTAACTCAGAGGAGTCTTAGTAGCTCGAATACAGAGTTTTAAAGGATTGAAATTAGCTTTCTTTTGCAGTCATCCAATGCCAGAGGCAGGAGAGGCCTTGATATGAAAGAAAAAATTTCTAATTTAGAATGTTCCAGTAGAGCTCAGTTTTTCATCTCAGTTTATTTTTGATTGATTTGACAGAAAAGCATGGTCACTTCTGAAATGGACAAGCAGATCAAGGGCATGTATTTGGAATATGAAAAGATCTTTTCTTAAGTACCTGAGGACTGTGTGATCTTTGACTCCCGCAGCACTGTTTTGTCTGACTGAGTTTGAACATGTCTTGAGCATGCCAGGATCATTGCTGTAGGTTGATATGAGCAGGGTGCCAGGAACTTGTAGGATTCTATTTCCATATGGCCACCCCTCTCCTCACTGACTTTTATAACCTTTCCACTCCCTCTTCTGCAATGGTCCCTGAGCCCTGGGTGAGTCCTGTCTAGGGGCCTATGCTCCGTAGATTCTTAATCTACATTCTTTGACCATTTGTGACCTTTTGTGTTCTTTGCTCTCTGGCACATAAGAGAACTTCGTTAATGGGGTTGGAGAGATTCATCAGTGTCCTCTTTACTCCGTGTTCCATGTTGCATGTGCCGTGGGTGTAGAAGTTGCATTTTAGATGTGCTGCTTAGACATGGGCAGTTCACAATGTCTGTGTGTGAGCAGCTGTGGTGCTCTGTAGTAGTCTCTGTCTGAAGCTTCTTTGATGAGTGGTGACGGGGATAACTGACTATATATATAAGGATACATATTTTGCATTTAGTAAGAAGTTATGTAAGTCTAGTGATGTGACAGCCCTGGGGATGTAAGAACTATTACTTCTTCAGGCATGTGTATTATGCTGTGATGCCAGTACCACACATGAGTTTCCTCCCATTGAATGGGCTTTAAGACCAATCAGGTAACCATTGAGTGTCTGCACAGCAAAAGAGCCACTACAGCACCAGTGCCAAATGCTGTGCCAGTCATCAATGTGGTTATTTGGTCATGAAGCTAGTGTTGGGTCATCAATTGATGTTCAACCTTGGCTACTTGCATAGGGCTCTCCAAAGCTTTGAGTGATAGCCTTCAGGGGAAGTGACTTCCAGGTCAATTCCAGCTCAGTTACTCCAATCTGGTCCCCAAGTATGTCCTTTTGTTCAGTAATAGAGTCAGACCTTCAAGTTCTGGGAGGCAAAAAAGGGCTGTGGCAATATCCTGTGGAATTTTTGGAATCTCTTGGACCACTGTTGCACAAATTTTTCTCACGGCAGGACCTGGCATTCAGCTTGTCCCACCCCCAGGTTTGAATCAACTGAACGAATAGAAAATGTTCTTTAGAGAGAGACTGATTTATTTTCAGGTGACCCATAAAGTCCTTATTACTGGGTGACCGCCAGTCTAGAGCAGCCGCAGTGGTGATGCAAGTCTCTTTGTCCAGGGCGCAGGGCTCTTTGTCCATTCCCAGCCTGCGTTCAGCTTCCACTCACATGATCCTTAGGACTGCGGGGACTTGGAACACTGCCTCCTGGGTCTTGGCCTTCTGCTGGGCCTTGGACCCGGGCACTTTTCTTCCCGAGTGGCTTTGAGTATTCCCCGTGGCCCTCGTTGGTTCGCTGCCATGTTTTCTCCACTTTCTCCCCTGCTTCCTGCTTCCTTATTGGTCAGAGGGCGGGACTTGCCACTGAATGAACCAAGAGTAAAAAAAAAAAAACCTCAGAGAGAACCAATGTATTTACCATACGCTCCACCCCTTTCTCTCTGGAAGACAAACAAAACATAACAACACAACAGGAGCCATAAAGGAAAGCAGTAACATCCATATAAACCATCACACAGCTGTATGGACAGTATCTCAGTGAATGTATCACATTCACCTCACCAACAATCACAGTAGTGTCTCTACTGGGGCCTATAACTTCTTTCAATACTATCAGGAATCAACCTTTTTTTTTTTTTTTTAAATATCAGACGTGTTCCATCCCTGAAGAGCAGGCCTTAAATCCAATTTTGAATATGCTGAGGGTGCACATACGAGATGAGCCTCTATTACACCTGTAGAACATCTGACAGTGAAGCATGCAAGATCTGTCATTAAGCAGAGCTTTTTAGAACCATTCTCCCATGGCGGTCTGTGTAGCACCCTCTAGCACTATGAAGGCCACCATCCATTTGGAGGGAGTCTTCAGCTCAGTCCATCTAGATCTCTCTTTCCATGCTTGAGCCATGTCACATTTTCAGTAATAGAGCCTTACCGTCCATTTCCAGTGTGCAACCAGCATTATAATGTGGCAACTGCTTTTTGTTTTGGTAGAGCGGGCTTTCAAGGCTCTGTTGGCCAGCAGCTCATAGGGAGTGTCAACCCATGCCTGGTACTGGAATTGCGAGTTAACAATCACATAAAGTATATCTTTACTCTTTGACATCTGGAGGCCTAGGCCCATAGAACTCCCAGAATTCCACAGCTATACTTCACCCTTGTACCCTATATGAGTTACATTCCATTCTTGTTCCTTCAGGTGTACTTGATATCTCTCAACTGGGTTTCATATCTGTAAAACACTCAGAAGTTAACATTATATACACATGCAAGGTCTAACATAGCCAGGAAAATCCCTTTTCATTTGCATCAGCTGTTTTTTCAACAGATCCAGGTTGGGTACATTGGCATGTAATCCATTTAGTGTCCTGGATTTCTTGGTCCTACATAGGGCCAAGGAGGAATAAGGCTTCTCTTGCCCCTGTTGCCCCTGTTGATTCCAAGGGCCAGGGAGGCCCTGGATCTGATTCCTGACCCTAGCCACACCTGTGGTCTCTCCATTGACCACATCTGGCTTTTGGGAGAGGGCCTGGCCAGGCAAACTGTCCCCACCTGTCGAATAGCCATTCACAGGGGAGAAATGTACCCTGTTTTCTCTGGGGGTGGTTAGTATCCACCCCTGGGATAAGCTTCATCCTCTGTGTACCTTCTGTGAACTGTTTCTCAGGGCCCAAAGCCTCCCAGAGCTGCTTTAGTACAGAATTTGGCTTTTTATCAATCTTTTCTTTAGGAACCTGGGCTAGACACAAGTCTGTCCACATTTGTCTACAAGTAACCCAAGCAGACCTCCTTTTCTGTTTTGCCTCCCTTACACATTTTTTAGGTTTTTAAAATTTTTCTACACACATGTTTCACATGCTGGTCCAGGTTGTTTAAACCTGTCAAAGCCTTTCTGGCCTTGTAAAGCTCCTGCCCCACCAGAGGATCCAGTAAGAATTCTAGAGCTCCATACCAATGTCGAGGTTCTTGTTCAATGAAATCTGTCATTAGATCTCTAGTAAACACAGTCCTATCAGGGCCAGTGAAAGGGCTACTGTATATTGCTTTCCTCATGCCCAGTTCTCTTAACAGCACCTGTCCTTCTTGTGTCATACTCCAGCTCCTAGAATTCATGGGGGTCTCCACTGGTGATGACCAAGTGTCTCCTGTGGCATGCACAAGCCAGTTCATCAGCAACTGCCTTCCCTTGTACTGTGCCAGGTTATGCAGCTTAAATCTCAAGGAGGGATGAGTGGTTATGTAGCTCAGTGGTCTTGCTTCTGTAGTATTGAAAATAATTTCATCTGCTCCCATGTCCTATGGCCTTACAAGCCAAGTAGTTAAATGTTCCCTCCTGGTTTGTTTGAATGTCTTTTCCAACTCCAGCAGTTCTAAGGCTGAAAAACCTTGAGGGGAACTTTCAGCTCCTTCTGGGTTGCTTTCTTCTTCCCTGGGGTTCCAGGTTGTGGCCGTGGTGGTGGCCACAGAGGCGGCAGCTGCAGGGGCCTGGCCCCATCCCTCTCTTGTTCCTTTTTGACTTAAAAAGCAGCAGGCTGAAGTTCCATTTCCTTTTCTCTTTGATCCAATTTGCTAGCAAGCTTAGCGGCTAGTATCGAAGAAGTGAGGCTTATATCTTTCTCTCAATTTAATTCGTCTTTCACAGTTTGAATTTCCTCTGTGCTAAGTAAGACCTCATCCTGAGAATGCCTTCTCGCCTGCACAGGCTGGTCCATGGCATCTCTGGCATGCGCTATCCCCATCTGTATCTGTCTCATCCATCTCATCTACACTATAGACCACCCCAAGCCTGCAATGGCAGCCATACACACCAGTCCTGTGGGGATAATCCACCATGTCAAGATTTCTTCTGCCCATACTCTTTCTTTTGCTGATTCCCATATTAACTGAGGCTCCATAACTCCTTTTCACAGGAGCATTCTCTTTTTGTCAGTTGGTCCTGCTTGACTATGCCATTTATTGCATAAATTTTCTCACGGCGGGACCTGGCATTCAGCTTGTCCCACCCCCAGGTTTGAACTGACTGAACGAATAGAGAATGTTCTTTAGAGAGAGATTGATTTATTTGGGGTGACCCATGAAGTCATTATTATTGGGTGACCGCCAGTCTAGAGCAGCCACAGTGGTGCAAGTCTCTTTGTCCAGGGCGCAGGGCTCTTTGTCCATTAACCAGCCTGCGTTCAGCTTCCACTCACATGATCCTTAGGACTGCGGGGACTTGGAACACTGCCTCCTGGGTCTTGGCCTTCTGCATGGGCCTTGGACCTGGGCACTTTTCCTCCTGAGTGGCTTTTCAGTATTCCCTGTTGCCCTCGCCGACTCGCTGCCATGTTTTCTCTACCTTCTTCCCCCCCTTCCTGCTTCCTTATTGGTCAGAGGGCGGGACTTGCCACTGAATGAACCAATAGTAAAAAAAAAAAAAAACTTCAGAGAGAACCAATGTATTTACCATTCAACCACCCTGGCCAACAACTCAAAGGAAGGTTTCTCCTTTCTGGCACTCTTTCTTGTTATGTAGCCTTCAGATATGAACATAGGCTCATGTGGAGATATGTGTTTAATTTGTGATTAGGTTGTTAGATAATATGATTCCCTCTGGTGTTTTACACTAGCTCGGCATTATTTATCACTCCCCCTTTCTGTCCATCTTCTCCCTTTCTATCTTCCCTCCATGCCTTCCCCCTTTAAAGTGGCCCCATTTTCCTCATTTCTCCCTTGATAATACCAGTCTCCTAAGGCCCACATCTCTTGTGCTCCTTCTTTCCCTTTATCCCCTTGTATCTCCTTGTATCACCCTGCCTCACCCTCCATTTAAATATTCACTCTTTTTTCTATTTTTCCCTTAGTAACACCAGTGTCCTATTATTCTTCTCTCTTATGTTCCTTCATTCCCTTTACTTCCCTAGTTCCTTTCCATTAGCCTGATTCCTGCAGTTACATGTGGATACATACTCACATATAAGTATTTGGTGCTAAGATCCACAAATTAGAGAGAACATACATTGTTTATTTTTCTGATTCTGTGTTATTTCACTTAGCATAACAGTTTCAGTTCTATCCGTTTACTTGCAAATGTCATGATTTCATCTTTCTTTTCCACTGAGTAGAATGCCATTGTGTAAATGTACCACATTTTCATTATCAACTTGTCAGCTGAGGGACACTTAGGTTGCTTCCATTCCTTAGCTATTGTGAAAAGAGGAGCAACAAACTTGGATGTACAAGTATCATCTGCAATAGGATTAGTCCTTTTAGTATATGCCAAGGAGTGATATAACCGGGCCAAATGGTAGGTTCATTTTAGTTATTTAAGAGTTCTCCACACTGCTTTCCAAAGAGGTTGCAAGAGTTTAGACTCCTACCTGCAGTGAGTGAACGTTCCTCTTTCCCCACATTCTCTCCAGCATTTGATATCATTTGTTTCTTAATCTTAGAGGGTCTGACTTTAAGATTTCATCAAGTGGTTTTAATTTGCATTTCTGTAATTACTAAGGACATTGAACACTTTTAAAGATGTTTCTCAGCCATGTTTATTTCTTCCTTTGAGAACTCTCTGCTCAGATCCTTAGTCCATCTTTTAATTGGGTCACTCATTTTCTTGATTCTTTGTTTTTTGAGTTCTTTAGATATTGTGGTTGTTAAACCTCTGGAAGATGTGTCACTGGTGAAGATATTTTTCCCATTCTGTGGGTTTTCTCTTTACTTTCTTGGTGGTTTCTTTTTCTGTACAGAAGCTTTTTAGTTTAATGAGGTCTCACTTGTTGATTACTGACCTTAATTTCTGAGCGACTGATGTCTGATTTAGAAAGTCCTTTCCTACATCTGTATCCTGTAGGTTACTGCCAACGTTTTCTTCTAAGAGTTTCAGGTTTCACACTGAGGTCTTTGATCCACTTGGAGTTGACTTTTGTCAACTAGGTAAAAGGTAAAGTTCTAGTTTTATTCTTCTACAGGTGGAGACCCAGTTTTGCCAGCACCATTTGCTGAAGA